>CM068368.1:775738091-777176775 GCA_034769895.1 Magicicada septendecula
AACATATATTATGTATCAAATATACTGATTGTAGAGATTCTATTATATCTGAGAGTAAATAATAGACACTTATACAAATTAAATAGATATCATTATCTTGTAAAAACAATGTAAAGGTTTTATTTTTGAATAATAATGTTATAGGGAATGATGTGAAGGAAGCCTATTTTTGTATATTAAAGAATGATAAAGTTGGAAGGGAGAATGTAATTTAACTAAACTAGTAGTATAAAGAGTGCCAAATAAATTGACTACTAACCACTAATGTTATAGAAACCAATAATATTATTTATGAACAAATAATAACATAGTTAGTAAGAATTTTATGTAAACCAAGAAACTCTGCAGATTCTGTAGAAGATAGATAGGGACATTATCAGATAAAAGGCATGTTCTAAATAACAATATGTATAATAAAAGATCATACTGTATATTAGAATTAAGAACCAATTGTTACATGTTATAAGAATTAAGTCATTTTATAGTAAGAAGTGAAAAATAATCATAGATAACCAAACCAATGTTAGGCCTATTATATCAATTAAGAATTTTATAGGAAATTAAGGTTTGTAATTATGATTGATATTATTAAAACGTTTATTAACAGCATAAAAACATATTTACGAAGGAGAAAACAAAAGATTGTAATACAAATATAACTTGTAAAAATAATGTATTACCCTAGGCCAACTGTTAAAATTGTTTATTTTATTATTCATGTATGGAAATATATCATGTGAGGTCTTGAAATGATCTTGTGTTTGGAGTGTGTGGACCCCGAAGGAATGATTCTCGACACCAAAAACAGACGCCGACAATCAAATAATTCAGAGCATCGCTCGCGTTCTTGTATCATCATCCAGAGTATTAACAACAGCTCTCCGCGTTACTTTTAACCTCAAACTCATAGTACGGATCAACTTCAATGAGGTTAGGTGCCCCGTGTAAACAAGAACATAACCCAGAAAAAATATAAAGTGTTGTGAGTTAGTGGTGACTTAATAAGAGCAATAAAAGTGAATTATTAAGTCAAATGTGAATAAGAACCAGTGAATAACAAAAGGTAAGTATAGTGTAAATACTTCGAAATTATTTAACCAAACTATAAATCATAATATTGATATAACCTCACTACTTTATATACACTTATGTACGAAATATCACTACACAAGAACACTAACACATTAGTAATTTTTAACCATTTTAATTATTAATCCGTCGAGTTTCATGTTGGAAACTGTTTAATGCATTCACATGAGGGTAACCTCAAATTAGCCACTGTTCGGCCTATACGAACTTTTTATTATTGTTAGATGTAAGATATTATTTGTGTTTACTATAATCAAATCATTATTGTAAAGCTTAGTAATCAGTGACAGTTAATTTCGTTAAATATTATTGTAGATCAAAAGAATTCACGACTGAGAGTAACATAAAATAATTTTTAGTAAATTTGATTATCTTATATATAACTTTGTATTATCTGCAGGTTCTACAGGAAGAATCCGAAAAATCGAATGGCAAAATTGTTGAAGGCCATGTAAAATATAGCTAGACCACGAGAGCTGGAACGTGTGAATTAACCTAATTCTTGACTCATAGGGAGAAGAAACGGAGGTAGAGAAGTAGTAGTAGTAGTAGTAGTAGTAGTAGTAGTAGTAGTAGTAGAAGAAGAAGAAGAAGAAGAAGAAGAAGAAGAAGAAGAAGCAGAAGAACAACAACAACAACAACAACAACAACAACAACAACAACAACAACGACGACAACAACAACAACAACGAGAAGAAGAAGAAAGATAATATCATCTCATGTACAGATTGTTTCACAAAAAACTTAAAAGAAGTTATGAAAATATTTTGAGGATATGTACAGTGAAAAAAAAACAGGTTTATGTTTTATTCGTTTTTCATATTTCGAGAAGCTAATTTTGTTCCCTGTTTTTTCTGTGTCACTGCGAAAAAATGTCTTAATGATTGTGGAGATTTTACATACGAGTTTCTTTTATATTTTTATTATTTCAAATAAAATCTGACTTGCAGTGATTCCATTCAATTTATAGGGGAAATAAACTTAGTAGAATAGAATTCTGTATTTTGGAATTTTTCAATTTTCAGTGTTAAATAAAACTAAAATATGCCGTTTAATAACCGTTTTTTTTACAAAAGTTTCATTACTTTATAAATTATAAATTATTCGTTTCAGACCATCTAATCTGAATTTTCTGTAATAAATGTCATAAAGTCAGTATGCACGTGCAGAATTTGAATACTAAATAATGTTTTCCAGTTAAAATTTGTCATAATTCTCTAAGAGGCTTTAGCTTGACAAAAAACGATCCTAGCCCTATGATTATACGACATTTTATTAATTTTTACCTGTAGAACATGTCCTAAAACTGTTTCCTTTAGTTACTCAAAGCTTTATTTATGAAGCCGAGTAATACGGCCTACTAGGTCTCCGCTGATAATCACAGGCAAGTCTACACAAAATCCAGAATGTATTACAGCCTTTCCTAGAGTATTTTAGTACCTTCCGGATCACAGTGAACACGGAAAAGCATAACTCTGCACCTCCAATTCAAAAGGACGAAAATTGAATCACTTCTATCAGACCCAGTCTGCGTAGGTCCTTCAGCTACAACCAGAAGCCTGTATATGAGTACCTAGTCATCACGTTTGAGTCCTATTTAACTATGCAAGACCACATCAAGATAACCACTGCCCAAGCGCGCAGACGACTCCGAGCTCTCCGGATCCTCGGCAGACCACTGCTCCAGCCTGACACTAAGCAGGATCTACACGGCGTGGCTGCGTCCTACCATGGCGTACGCACACCCGAACCTTCTGACTACCGCCTCCGACCGTCTGGAGCCATACAGAATCACATAACGGCGAGCTCTTCGTCTAATATACCGCCGTCCCTCCCCCATAACCCAAACCAACAACACAGCCTTCTATTAGCTAAGCAACCTTTTTCCATTCTAGACATTCTAGTTCCTTCATGAACTAAACCGCCGGTACACTCGGAATGCAAGACTCCATCCTTCCATACAGACAACAGTAGAATCCACCAATACACCAACAAGAAACACTCAAAGACCTAAATTTGTCATAAGTCGCCAACTGGCCCTTGCGAATGCATTCCCCCCCTCCCTGAACACAACAGGTAGCCAACACAACAATCCAACATCGTTAATCCCAAACTCCTAGGCAACCCTATTCCAACCTCCCTCTCTCTACGCCACCACTAACTAGTCCTTTTCAGTACCCTTGACACCACGATTGATCCTTTTTTCCATCTTACGCGTCAAAAGCTGATCGACTATGCCGTTTCTACACTACCTTTTGGCACACAACAACCCATAAACACCCCTAACCTCAGTCCAACTACACAACACACACATACATAAACATTCACACTATTTCCTTCTTCTTGGTACCTTCAACGTCTCAACAATCGGCCTGCATTGAAAGTCGTTTTCCTCCCAATCTTCCTTTCCCACTGGCTGAAGGGAGATTATTCCCCCAATACAGCTAGAGACTCGCCCATTTTGACATGTCTCAAATAGCACAAAAAGCACTCGCTGAGATCCATCTCTATAAGCTGTAAGATTGTAGAACTGAATTTATACATGTCTTTTAATACACAATAATGTCTTGCAATTTATTAATTGTGTAGTAAAAGGAGTCAATAAAATGAAAAATAGGATTCATTACTTCTGTAGGTTCTGGCACATGTTCTGTTATGTAACTTACCACATCCATCTTATTGCCATTGTACAAATACATAAACAACATGTCATCACACCTTTCAGACTTTCACTGCCGGCAGCAATTCAATTAAAATTAAAACTGTGTACAAATTTACGAATACGTTCGTCACACTTTTTAACAAACAGCTCGGATAATCGCCTTCAGAGAGTACTAGTACAAATCATGAAGTGTCAACACGACTTCCATAGACAGCTGTGGAAGACAATGGATAGGTTTCACATGACTCATGCCTGATTGCGTCCCTTCTGTAGAGCTTCAAAGCCAAACGTCATTGTATTGTTCGATTTAACTCTGTTGTTGAAACATACTCTGTTAATGAGTTCTTGTGTGTGCTAATTATCTGACGGCGTTCGAATCTTTGTGCAGACCATTGGTTACAAGACTTTTCTAAACCAGAAATACCCTGTTACAGTTTATGAAGCCCGACTTACAACCTAAACTATTTCACTGCTCACTACATTAATGTCTCTGTCATTAAAACAAAAGTATTCGCTTTTTACGCAAACGTGCTGTAAGAACAAGAGTTTCAACAATCAAATAACCCGCTCTCAGATTAAATCAACGAGGGAATGAAAGGAAAAATTTCTATAATAGTGAGGGAAATTGTTCGAAATACGACACAAAGAAAATGGCCTTGAGTAAACATAACGAACAATCGGAGCAGTCATGAAGAAATCTAGTAGACTGGGACTGCAGTCAGACAACTATATATGCTATTATTCTGTGAGAAGACAACAGATAAACTAAAAATTCAGTTTTAAAAAACTATGAGAAAAGTACTGCCATATATAGAGAAGAGGCATGGGAATATAATGAGAACAGTAGGTCTAAAATCTGAGCTGTAGAGACATTATCGGAGCAGGTGTTGTAGATTTACAACTTATGGCAGTGCCCTAAATACAGAGACACGGAGTTAAATGGCAATTAACACGAGTAAATAAGAGTCAGTGGACATGAAGAGGTTAAGAGGATACAGACCTGTCCTGAGGATGTCAAATGAAAGACGGTCTAAGAGAGTAAATGGCCTCCAAGCAGAAGAAGTGGTAGATCGAGGATAGCATGGAAGTTTGAAAGCAAAAATGGAGGTAGTAATGCAAGATAAAGAATTAACGGATCAGGACTAAACAAAGGAGGAAAATAGGAACCGAGAAACGGCGACAACAATAGAACAATTCACTACAATAATAAAATAAATAATCAGCTTTTGCATACTTTATATACTCGTATCCAATCAACGACAAGTAAACGTAATTCAGTCAGTTTGCTGATCTAATAAAATAACTTTAGGAATGAAAACAAGAAAAACGAAGCTCAGATAAAATTCCACACGTCACTGTCTATCGCAATTAACTTGAATCAGTGTTTTATTAGCTGATTTATGATAGCCAGAAACATGGGTACTATATTACAAAATGTGTCATTCATAAGTCTGCAGAGATAAAATTCTTAAGAGAAGAACAAAGGAACTACTTAGTCTTATCGACTTAGTCTAAAGGAACTATGAGAAACGATACAATTAGAGAGAATGTGAGAACAACTGAAATAGAAATATTTCTCTGTAAATGCAAGAACTGAAGAAAGTACACTGAATGGAAACATCTCGTGAACCCTGGTATTAAGTTATCAGGAGACAGTTATTTGAATGTGCTGTTGTTTGCTGGCGACTTGCTTGTACTTCTAAATACACTGATTTGCAAAAATTTGTTTTTAATTTTCATCAGATTTTAAAATAATACGATATGAAAATGTCCACTATAAAAACAAAGGTAATGGTAGTTTGAGGCAAGGAACCAATAAGAACAAAAATAATGATTAGTGATCGAATTATAGAACAGGTTGGTCGCTTTAATTATCTGGGAAATGATATTGGTTATGATAGGAATTATGATATTGATGTTAAGTTGGGTAAGTTCCAGATGATCTGTGGGAAAATCAACCTTATTTTTAGAAAAGGTACGTCCAGATATAAAATTAAAGTTCTACAAAGTTGTAGCAGTCCAAATCTTATGGACAACAACCAAGAAAGAAAACAGTAAAATACAAGCCTCAGAAATGGGTTCTTAAGAGGAGTTAAAAGGTGTTTTAAGCTTGACCGTGTAAGGATTGAAGCCATAAAAGAAGAGTTACAAGTTTTCAACTTGAATGAAAAATTAAAAGATTACAAGCAACTGTGGAAAGAACTCTCAGAAAGAATGTCAGATTCCAGACCGGCAAAATAAGTCTGGGAATACAAAGCTATAGGACACAGATGTGTGGGTAGACCCATGAAGAGATGGGAGGAGGATTTTTGAAGGCGGAACAGCCAGCACCTTGCCTATGCCGTGCGTGAAGATGATGATGATGATGATGACACTGAATGAACTGAACATACATGTAGAACGAAAGAATGGGAAAGAGAATACTATTCCAACAAATTTTAAAGCAGAAACCAAGAGGAAAAGGACTGTCAGAAGATTATGATAAAGGTGTATTTAAATATAGAGATTGGAACGAAATTGAGGAGGAGGAGTGGAAGGAGGAGGAGGAAGAGGAGAACATGAAGAAAAAGAAGAAGAAGACATTTCTCTTTCTTATTGAATTTTGTGATCAAAATGTACAGACTGAAGAAGTGGAGAATAAAACATAACGGACATGGCAGGACTACCGCGAAGAACGCATTTTTTTTTTTGAGATGCTTTATCGTGTGTAGTATTGTATATCTGCTGTCTGAGTTCTCAGATTCTCTTACAGGTATATCCGAAAGGTTAAATGTTGTTAATAGCAAGGCTTCCGCTGCTGCATTACTAATCATTCTTACATATAGGCTACAATAGACAATGACTGAGTGTGTGTATAAGTAGCGGGAGTTGGTAATCGTTTTCAAACGCCATACGGTGACCTGCCGTGCATGCCCAGATGTGGCTTCACAATCCAACGTACCCAACCAACAACTCATGCTAATGGAGCACGCGAAGTCTATCCTACGCTACACTCAGATCCGTCTACGTAGCGGCAGTCGTCCGCGGACAAGGGGTCAGCCGCTTGATAAAGTCGCTTGGACAATTCGGTGATTGGTTAGGACAATCGCCGTCCACACCGGGTCGTTTGGGGAATGACAGCGAAATCCCGGCAGCGACTGGACAGTTTCACTCCTGCCTTTCCATTGGCCGAGAGCCTTGTCGTCCGACGACGTCCAGCAGTTCGGGGCTCAGTGCCGAACATCCCTAGTAGACGATAGGATGTTTCAAGGATGTTGGGACCTTAAAATGGCGGAAAAAGCAATGACAGTCTTCTTGTTTCGGCGATCACTACTTAAACAGAAACAAAGTGGATCACGACTTTAAAAGGATGATACTGGTTGCTACTGCGCATGCACTGTGTTGCTACGGTAACCATTTTGTGTGTATTTGCCAATCCGAGGTTAATTTAGAATAGCACTCGTATAGTATACCAAGCATGCAGTAGGTTTATTCACGAAAGGAAACCTAAACAGCGACTCGAATCTGTAAAAACAGCAACATACATGCATTCTCTCTTCCACTAAATACTTGGTAACCTCCAAACATCAGTTTATCTTAATAATATTACAGTGAGAACAATACACGCTCACAAACTTGACTAATACCACCAGTTTATGTACGCCTTACTCATCAGCAGACAGTACACTGTTATCATTTTTACACAGCGAGTCGTGTATATAGCAACCGTTGTACAAATAGAATTTCTTACCGTCGGCTTCAAAGCATCTCTAATTAATCATGATTAATAATTAATTATTAATAATGATTAATAAATTATTATTAATAATGATTAATTAATTAATAATGATTAGTTGAAAATGACTAATTATTAATAATAAATCCATAATGATTATTTAATAATACTTAATTAAATATTAAGTATCGGGTCGGCTTCATTGAAGGTGATACGCTGCAGTTGCTGAATGCTAATGGCAACGTGGGGTCCACGTGGACAAGGCATCGTCTTGTCAACTTACTAACGGCACAATCTGATCGGCGTTGACGGAGAGTATCGTAGTTTTAAGGACACGTTATCACATCAATGTGCTCCGCATTAAACGTTCAGAGCGCGCGAGCTATAACTTCTCGTGAATCAAGTACTGGCCAACTAAGAAACCTGTGATAGAGAGCTGTTGCTAGGCAGAGGCGCGACTAGTTGGTTTGCCATCGCTTTGCGAGGGACAGTGGTCGTCTGAAAGCTATATTCTACTCTTGCCTACTCGGCGACAATCAATTTCAAGTTGAGTAGAAGAGCCACTCACTACACAGCAGTACCTCCCAACCTCCCAAAGAACGTATAATTCCAGTAAAATTAGGCCTAACTGTGACATAAGCATTATATCACTAGCTAAGAATTTTCTGGTGTCAGTCATTTCACGCATATTGATTTCAATTTCTATAGCCGTTCGAAAGTTTCCTAATAGCCTCCACTCTCTTCCTCTTTTACACACACACGCGCGCGCGCGCACGGAAACTCAATTGTTCCCCTCAAAGTTTGTTTTTTCTGTTCTATGATAGTTTAAGTTATTTCACCCATTAATTTCTTTTTTGACAAAACATTACATTTATCCGGTTTCTGAGTTGGACGGAAAATGTTTTATAGTTATATAAGTATTAAAGTACCTTATTTCTTATTATAAACTATAATTATTCTAATTGTTAAACAAAATTAGTATAATTTTATTATCTCAAATTATGTCACATTCACTGCCTTTTCTTTTCAGTTACATCATGCAGACAGTCTGTTACAGTATTCAACACTTCCATGCTTCTGCGACTCTTGCGCCATGTTTGTGGAATTTTCGTATTTAATCTGTCGTTAATGAATGTCTAAGACACGGGAGGCTTGAATCTCTACTTTATATAAAATAAAATATTGAACGTACTTTGAACACAAGGAAACGTAAATGTACGTAGATTAAAATTAACAATAACTATAAGTACAGCGTGCAGTTTTATGATAGGGACTGTACACAGTACATGACCAGAATATGAGAAATGTAGACAGGAAATGGAGGCATGATAGGAGGAATAGTTGCGGGAGACTCTGATGTTTGTGACGATCAGGTCGTAACAGCAGAAAATGAAAATAGACTGCAGAGGGGCCTCTATGAGTTGCAGCAGATTATGGTCTGGAAATTTCTGTTATCAACACTAAGTCCATGGATTTTAAATGTTGCTTTCCTGTAACGTGTAAACTAGTAGTGAATGATCAACTAACTGAGCAAGTGCGTTCATTCAGGTTCATGGATGTGACTTGTCTTATGTTGGTGAGATATAATGTGGACAAAAAATAGAGAAATTTAATCACACGTGTGAAGCGATGAGAACACTGAATGGAAAGGTCAGAAGAGACAGTCTTTTGAAATATTATAAAGTGATGGCAGTGCCATGTGGCCTTTATGGCAGTGAGATTTGGACACTGAACGCAAAGACCCAAAACCGGATACAGGCTAGTGAAATGAGATTTTTACGATCAGTACTAGGATTATCACGGAGGAACCGACTGAGAAATGATGATATAAGGAACATGCTTGGAATACAGGTACAACCTAAGCAAAAGGATGAAGGAATACAGACAGCATTGGACAGACCATGTTGAAACGATGGATGAGAAAAGGATACCAAAACAAATTTTGGTTTATAATCAGAAAGAACGGCGAAATATTGGAAGACCAAAGAAAAGATGGTGAGACCAAGGCGTGCGCAACGGATCGTAAGGTCCACAGCCTGAAAAAGAAGAAGAAGAAGAAGAAGTTGCGGAAGACATAGAGAAATATGAGAAATGGGGTTTTGAAAATATAATATATGGCCGTTTTAGGCCGAAGTACTGTAACAGAGCTCGAGATTGGGCAAGAGACAACTGTCTCGGTTGGAATTATTCGAGACACACGAGAAATTAGAAATAAAATAACATAGAGAAGAAGTGACATAAAAAGACTGAATGAATATAGTGGAATAAAAATATTTGAAAACGAGGACCCACCGCACCAAGGTAAAGAGTATAGCTGTGTAAGGAGCGGAGGCTTGGAGGTTGACTGAGCTCGAAAATAAATAAGCAGAAGCGGTAGAGTCGGATACCTTGAAGAGGTCTAATGTGAAAACACGACTGAATAGAGTCCGAACCGTTATTGGGAAGTTACAGGAAAACTATAATACAGACTAATGAGCGGCACCAGTTAGTGGGAACGTCCGACGTATGGCGGTTTACAGGTAACCATGGACAGTGAGAAACGCCATCGAAGAGGATGGAGAAAGGATGGGCCCTAAGAATGTGATGAGACAATGTGGCAAGAGCTATAAGCGAGGGAGGGCTGAAAAAGTCCTATAAGCTTACAGAGAGGTGGCTACTACACTTGAAAGTCGGAAGGTGTCGTAGAACGTTTTGAAATCGGCGCCACTCACACCACTAAATGAAAAGTAACGTACGTGAAACAGAAATTGGGAAAGTAGTATAAAAACAAAACGGAGAAAGCGATGCCACGATTGGGAACGGAATCTTAAAAAACTTAACGCATCGGAATATTATTGTACAGGAAATCGTTTTTTTAATTTTTTAAATACGTCTATCGCGCATACACATTTGAGCACACGGATTTTATAAAACGTGCGTGCGTGCGCGTATCAGATCAAAAGGAATAAGATAAGATGTATTTTTTAGCGCAGCGGAATTCGCCAGTTTGTAGTCGAGCTTGTTGGAAATCGATTTGTTATGTGTTTATACCGAGTCTGACAGGTAAGAAGGCAGGCAGAATAGCGAATAATTTGACGGATATTTACACAATGAGTAGTCTTCTCCTTGTTGTCTGTCGACCTGTTCCGCCTTGATCGGCTGTTTCGTTCCCATGTCTACAGTCTATTCAGAAACGCTGACTTCATTTGCTCTTCGATTCGTATTTGTATACACACCTTGGAAGTCTTGAGACACAAGCTACTCATTCTGCCGAATTCCAGATGATTTTCGTTCCCTAAAGTGTTAAGGAGATTTTCACATAATAACAAGTCATAATTATTAAAACAAAAACACAAACCCCAACTGAAGAAAAGACCTTGTTCATTGCTGTAGAGCGAAAGCATTCATCAAGGATAAAAATAGGTTTATTATTTAAATGTAATTTAAATACAATAATTCAATTCCTAGTACAGTATTAATTATTTAATAAATTAAGTGCTGTTTTGTGGAATAAAAAGTATAAATTTAATTTTGTTTCATTACAACTGATTGACTGGTATTGAAGACACTGAGGTTTAAACATATTGTCAAGACTTCAATACGGTTGAGTGGTTATATAATTTAAATGGCTGAAGCGATTTAGATGAAACAAAAGCCATATTCGTCTGTTTTTTTAAATACTGTCCCATGATTAATATCCATTCATCCACCCATGAGTGCTTGTACAGCTACTCACGTCTCTCGCATCCCGCACACCAGAGGTTTCTGTTGTCCCAATCTCCTTGTTGCAAGCTTCTCTTCTCCAGCTCATCATATATGCCCTCCTTCCACGACCTCTTCTTTCCACCCCGTTTTCGCCCTCTACTTGGAGCTTAGTTTTATAGGCCAACGATCATCAGGCTTTCGTTCCATGTGGTCATAAAATATAAGACGCTTCGTATTTACGGTATCTACAAATTTTCAGCTACACGAATTTGCCTCCTGACATCATTATTCATAATGTCCTGAAGCCTGGACACTCGACAAGAACCTCTACATAAATCAATTTCCACTCTCTGCAGCTTGCCCCCTCCCCCAAAGTTTAAGAGCCATAAGCGACTATGAATGGTACTTTCTAAGATGGCAGAGTAAATCATCTTCTTCGTTTTTGGATTATTTTTCCACCCAAAGCCACAGACTTCGGTTATCCTATAACCATTTCCAAAATTAAAAAATCTAAAATTAATAACCCCAAAAAATTATTTCTAGGCTTAATAGGCTAAATTTTAAAAATGGCGGACCACAAATTAAAAAATTTTAGTTAGTCATCATATAATAAAAAAATTATGTTTTTTTGTCATTTTGTTTTTTAAGACTGTATATACAATAATCTTTGTTAAGAAAAGCAAACTTTTTGTTGCTTTGCTGAAATTGATTACGTGGTTTCGAAGATACAAATGTTAAAACAACATTCCCCAGACCGACTTACTTGTGCGCAGTCGCACAAAAATTCTATAATACACAGGCGTTTATTAATATTCGGGAGGTTTTATACTCGATTCGTCAAAATCAATTCAGTCGTTCACTCTGTGAGAGCCACAAATCACAATCTTACTTGTGAAAAGCATCAGTCTCCTTTGAGTCAGCGCTGTCAGGTAATTAATAAAACCTTTTCCAGAAAGTGTAATAAATAAGTTCAACGAGGAAAGTGGAAAGGTTAGTCTAAAAATAAATATGAAAAACACAAACAAAAGGTTATACCAGCAAAGAGGAGGTGAATAAAGATGGTAAGGGCCTGATGGCTGTGAATGATGTGAACTATTTGGGTAAAGTAACGGTACATGCAGTGGCGAATAAAATGAAGGTGGTTTGCCTCAGGAAAGTAGAGCAGCGTTATGAAAAATATTAAATGACCATTGTGTTTAAAAACACAAATTTTAATCCGCGTGTGTTGTTTTAATACGTAAGGACCAGAAATATAGACAGTTAACACAAGAATGATACAAAATACGAATATGTACAGACTGCAGAGAGAAGCATGGAAAGCACTATGCTACGAATAACATGTGATAAACTTGGATAGAGATGCGACAAAACAGAATGGACGTCACTTACATAATTAATAAAACTAAATTGTTGGAAGTTTAGGTCGTAAATTAATAACCAAAACGATTAGTGTTTCTAAAGAGCCGTTACGTTGTAAACTACTGCTATACGACAAAATTACTGAGCGGATGTCATCCTTCCGGTACCTTGGCATGCAAATAACTTCCTACCACGATCTTCAGCCTGAAGAAAAACATCAAGCAATTAAAGCTTCAAGAATATCATGTTGCTTGATCATCGCAATCTGGTCGAACCAATTCTAAGAACTGAAGCCAAGATAAGCATTTACAAAACAATTGTGTGTCGAATATTGTCTTACGCTGCCGAAACGAGAGCTGACCACAAAGAAAACAATACCCTTTTGTCTTCTGATTCATCTCAGTATTGTCATCTTAAGATTTTAATATAAAAGTTTAGACAGCAATCTAGAATTTCACAAGAGCTTATCAGGGTTCACTGAGGAGGCCATGGTTCGATATGGACTGCAGCTCCATTGGTTGGAATCCTATCTTCTTCTCTGCTTCTTCCAATGGAACTGCAGTCCACATCGAACCCTGGCTTCCTCAATTTACCTCTTCCAGACGTCCCGGTTCAATTCCTCTCTCTGTCAATCTTTAACACGGAAAATAAATTCATAGAATTATTTGTTAAGCTTTCTCTTCACCGTATTCTTGGTTTCACCACTGGTTGCTTTCCCCTAGTTTACTGCTACATACATTATTTGGGACTCTGTTGTCCATCATTCGCAGCACACACTCCGCTCACTGGAGGCGCTTCAGTTTTATACAACTCGAGAGGTTTCGTTCATTGTATATCGCTCTTTCGGGCTGTATCGTAACGTCCAAGTTCCTCCTTTTTCACTGGTGCATGTGTTAAAAGTGCTTTCCCATCAAACATATCCAATGTCGCAATGTTGCTCTGATGTGGTCTAACCCTCGCAACCACAGACTACCACTGTACGATAAGCGTTTTGAATAACCGAAGCTAATTTCTTCGGTAACTTATAGGGACACACTGCGAGACTTCATTCTAACCACAGGTGAAAAACAGTGTGAGCACTCCTGCAGCCAATTTTCTCTATCTGTCACCTTCCCAGGTAGTCTGTTTCTACCGTTAAAATTGTGTACACATTTTTTGTTTTTTTCCAAATCCACATTTCTACTCCGTATAACGCTGTCTACCACATTACCAAATACTGTAATGCCTTGTGTATAGCACACCACGGTTCCTTTCGTTGTATTTTCCCATTACTGTCCCTTAATTTTTATCACTTTCTGTGATACTGTCCCTTTACTTCCCTTTACTGTTTCGACACTTTTATCACATGTTACCTGCCTAGTCTATAATAGATCCAAAATATTTAAAATTATTGTAGATTTCTGATGTTTACGTAACGTATTTGGATAGACAATTTTTGGACTCTTACAGACACAAAATTCGTTTTTGACAATCTAACTTTCAGTCTCCTTCTTCTATTCATTCTTCAATTTCTTTTATGTTTTAGAAAAAGGTTTTTCCATTTTGATTACAAAACAGAAGAGACGTGATACGCAAATCGTATTAAACAACATGTGCTGAAGTGGGCCGCACCTAAAGAAACAGAACCGCTAAGTGCCCCGTGTTACGCGAGCTGTTTATGTCATCCAATTAGCAACCACCCGTTAACTCGTGGCGTTGCGCTGTTTTAAGTGAACTTGCGTACAACACAATACAGCACCAAAGACGTCCACATCTCTGTAAGCAATACAAAGTCACTCCCCTAGGAAAGTCCTAGCACCCCAATTACAGTTTAGCACCCACAATGCAGTTTAGTTCAAAATCATTTTCAAATTACCGTATTAAAGTTTGAATGATAATAGATACAGTATTTAATCAGAATATCTAAAAGAGTTAAACGATTAGGCCCTAACATAAGAGTACGTTATGCATGAATTAGCGGTTGTGTATATACTCGAGGTGTGGAATATATTCAAGGCAAGCGTAGGAAATTTAAAAGCTGCGCATACGAAATACTGGAGGAAAAATTTTGGTTTCGAGAATGGGTGTAGTAACGAATGACCTTAACGAAGCTGGGGTGAACATGGATATGTTCGTGTTATAACGAAGCCAAGCAATCACGTCAACCAATCGGTTCAGTCACGAATGCAGAAATCCTGAAATGAAACGGCCTAAGAAAAACTGAAATACATACCAAATAGCACAAATAGGGAGAGAGATAGACTAGAATGTCGTAGAGAAAAGAAGCAGGGGTATGGAAGACGTCGATTGATGCAGAACAATACAAGAGAGCGCATTCGCACGCGAATGTGTGCGTTTATGTAAATACTGATACTCTCTTCTGAAATTCTAGATTGGTTTCTAAGCCCTTATCTTAAGACGACCAATTTCGAGATGACTCAGAAGAGCAAAAGGGTGTATCCCTTGTCACATAACCAGACGGTTAATAACACGCATTTTATTTAAAAACCACTTCTTCCTCCAGGAACGTACGAGTATTAAAATAGCAACTGTACTTTTAATTCATACTTAAACATTAAAATTTTACAAGCAGAGTGATGTTTATAAACTGATGACAACCTCAGTGACTGTTGAATGATCACATTCGAAACTATCGTCTCTTTCTGTTTTTCGTCTTCTAGCCTATTTGCAATCCCTCCATCCTTTCAAGCTCACTCTTCAACGGCTACACCTCAATAACATTTTGTTTTGTTTTTAATTTCCTCCTCTCACATCCAGGGACGTATTTACGGGGGGGGGGGCGAAAGGGACCGGACTCCCCCCCCAGAGTTTCGAAAATGTTGACGTATTTTGTTAATTTCTTAATTCTTAGGCTATTTTATTATTTTTTTCAGCTGTGCACGGTAACATATAATAGTAACTCTTTTTAAATATACAAACAGATATATTTAACAGTATTTGCGTGTACGTTGGAATATAAAATATAGGAAAACCAATTCAGTCAATAAGTATCTTCTAAACAATGCTTCAACAACATTTATATTGTGTTATTACCGTTTACTTTAATGGAATTGATTTCGGCATGTTATCACAGATTTTTCAAGCACTTTAAAAATAGTAATGTTGGTTAGTATTAACTTGTTTTTTCTTTTGCGTAAAGCCAGCTCGACCGGACCCCCAACCCAAAGGCAAAATTGTAGATACGCCACTGCTCACATCTACTTTAAAAACCATAATCTTGTAGTTGTGTCTAATTGAGTTCCACGCACGGACATTTTCTTCTGTCGAGAATCGTCTTTAACTTTGCTCGCACAAAGGTAGAGACCTATTCATTAAATCCACTACATTGTTTACCAGCACCACGTTTTAAAAGTTTCTAATTTCTTCCTCGGTTCTCTTCCAAACGACCCACGATGTAGAACCGTATACCGTCACACTGTATTTTCCTGTTTTCACTCTCACGCTTCTTAAAATTCGTCACTTCTTCTTTGCGTTAAAAGTGATACTTTAGGTTTACTTTAGTCTGTGGTGCCCAGACACTCATAGACTCTGAGACCCAGATATTTGAAAGTCTTTACCTGTCTAAATTTCACATTTCACAATTGAATACTGAATGTTAAAAAAAAAGTTTTACTAAAACGTTTATACATTTTCGTTCATTACTCCATTAGGCGAATTACTGTAATTACAAATTTACTTCTACGCAGTATGGAGAACAGATTACACACAGGTAAATACAGAGTATAAATACACGAGAGCAAAACAGTCACATTACGAGTGTACACTGTACAAGTTACACATCTGTGAGATTCAGCTGCCACAACTATGTAATACAGTCTCGTAAATACATTGCAACACGGTTATACCACATGATTCTGAATAGATTCTAAAACGTGTTGCACCGACTGAAATATTTTTGTGGCTAATTACCATTTGCGCTTTTAATCACTAAAGCGGACTTCAAATTCTTCGGGGTAGGTCGCTTTGAACGGCGTCCTTTCATCATTCAAACAAATGGGCTATGTGTTAAGCGGACGTCACTCATTAACAACGCGACAGCAACATGTCTCCCTACAGCATGAGACTGTATATCGATTCGTGAAGTTTGAGACTGCATATTGATTATCTCTGGCGGTAATGTGGTGTAAGCCATACCACAGCTAGAAGACACAACAGGTCGTGGACCTAATTCTTAAAGGAAGATGACGATAACGGACTTCAAATCCTTTTCTACTTTAGCCCTGTAGGGCCCAGTTCTGGAGCACAACTCTCCCTGTCTTTGTAAAGATCTTCCATCTTTACCTCTTTGTCCGAAGTTTCTCCACATTCGGAAACACTAAAAGTATCCAAAATTCTTACCTGGGCTCTAAAAGTCCTTCGTCTTTCGAGTCTCGTCGAAGGTTCCTTTCTCTCACGTTTGATGACATGCCATTTTTCAAGTTTTTCGTGGCGTTCCTCTTCTTCTTCTTCTTCTTCTTCTTCGTTCTGAAGCTTTTAACATTTTTTCCTGGCGATCTTTCCTCCTTCGTCTTTTCATCGTAGACGTTTTACTGCTATTACTAATGTAGGCCTATACTTATATTACGTAATTCTATTCAATTACTAATGTACCTAACCCACTAATGTTCGTTCTCTAATTTCCTCATTTTCTATGCGGTCACGTAAAGTAAGTCCACAACAGCGTCGCCAGAATCCCATTTCTATATCTTTAAGTCATCTGTTCATTAGTTTCTCAGATTTACGCACCAAATGTTACTATATTTTTCACTATCGCCTTGTAAACGCGAAGTTTATTGATGCCGATGAGTATAGTAGGCCTACCACTTTGTATTGAACTGCCTCGACTTGAACTGTTCTTCCTCATAACGCATCATATATACAGCACAGTCGTAATTAACCGGCCTTTACTTAACCGACATTTCTCTTCACCCAACACAGAATTGTGAAAAGTTACGGCACTAAAATTTTAATAAAAATATATCGTAGATTTGTAATCCAACGTCTTCTACTTCTTCGTAGGCTGTTCTGTAGTTCTTTGTCTAATATGATTGTTTTGACAGACTTCCTTCCGCAGCCTGCCATACGAGATCCTTTTCAGATGAGGAATCCGTCTCTGCACGTCCTCCGGAATGCGATTCTGAATATGCCTTCATTGTAGAGTCTATCCCATCGCGTTTGGCCTTTAACAGATCACAATAATCTCATCTCCGATGCCCTTTGAGACACTCTACTACATTGTCACCGGTACCCATTTGTCACTGGTACAAATACTGGCTTATAAAATTTTAACTGAGTCTGTTTCCTCGTTTTCCTTGGCAATACTTGAAGAACTAAAATTTAAGCCAACTTATAAATGGTAAGGAAATGAAATGAATTATTTAACGGCTGCAGAGTAAAAGGTGGCATAATGAAGAATAGAACAGGTATTCTTAGGCTATCACGACCGGCATCGTTAGCCGGGCTGTTAGGCCGTCGGAGGCCATCTTCAGTCCAAAATTGTTTTGGCATATGTTCGCTAAATAACCCCAGTACATACTTAGTTTATCCTGAGGTAGTAGTGATACTAGGAAATAGAATATAGAATAGGTATCTTTAACTATTTGGAATACCAGCAGACAGCGACTGCTACTGATGTGGTGATTGTCCAGAGATGGAGTGATCTGGCAGTAACGAAATCATCGAGAAAACCATTTGTATTTATCAGTTTTTGTTTTAACTTTAAATACAACGTTAAATGGATAAAGAATTACTTTAATAATACTGTTAACAAATTGTCGATTCACAATTTGTTTTTCATTTACATACCACACACACACACACACACACACACACACACACACACACACACACACACACACACACACACACACACACACACACACACACACACACACACACACACACACACACACACACAAGCCAATTAGAATCACAGTGAACTAGGTCAAGTCTTCTTAGATTTGTGTAAATTAATGTTTCTCGCATTAATTCATGAAAAATTCAAGTGTTAAATAGAACCTAATAATTATCATTCCAGTCTATAAGGCTTCCCAAAATTTCACTCAAAAATTCTTACCTCCCAGTGGTTTAAAATCTCATTCTTATCTGAAAATTGCTATTAAAAGTCAATTTGGAAAATTCTGATTTACACGACTATAGGCTGTTCTAAGGGTTCATTCATAAAATCTTGTTATATATGATAGAAGATATTGTAAGTAACAAAACGTTCCATACTATTAAAACAATATACAAACACAGACAGATTGACTAAAACGTGGACAATACCCCAAAACCCATAAGATTGAGTTAATAAATCACAGTCAAGATTAACCATAATTAATAAACTAGGATAGGACTAAATAAATCCAACATAAAAACCCGAAAAAATAAACAAAAACATAATTAAAGGGAAAGAAGTACAATACAGTAGTGTAGAATAGATAAAAAATAATGTACTATAGACTATAAGACGGAAACCATTAAAAAATGTATCAGTGAAAAGTGAGGTAATGAGTGAAAAATAGTGATAATCATTAATCATACAGATAAAACTGTGAAGCTTAATGATTAAGTCAATGGTATTAAATGTAAACAAAAACCACAGAAAGAACCAAGTAAGAAAATAAATAAATATAATTAAGAAAACACTAAATAGTGACAGATAAAACTAAATGTAAATGTTAAGGAAGTAATTATAAGTTCCAATATTAAATTATTGAAGGTTCTGTGCCTTTTAAGTCTTATTGTTTATGTTAAAAGGAAAAGATTTGACATTGTTTAATTGTGTTGATGTCATGTACATGTTAGTATTATGTGTTATTAATCAACTAACAGACCTGGATAGACAGGGAAAGGAGTTGATAATTTTGTATGGTAAACAGTTTTTTAATGTTTGTTAGAAGTGAATTTCACTATTGAAGAATCATTAGAACAACAATCATGGAAACATGACACTAAGTTAAGCTGTTTATAAAGTTTGTTAAGGAAGTACAATAATAAGCATTTTAATCCAATATAATAAAAAACAGAGAAAAAAATTTGTAATTAAAAGTAAGGTATTAAACCAACACTACAAATAATAATTGTAACAGAATAAAACAAGATACTAAAGAAACAATATGGCCTAGGAAAATGTTAAACATTAAAATTATTGCCAATCATAATTAACAAAAGGTCAAACCACTGTAAATTAGCAATGATAAGCTGGAATTGTTAAATAGATTTTATGTTTATAGCAATCACGATGTATTAGATAGTTTAAGGAAGTAGAACATGATTTTGTGAAGGCAAAATGACTAAAATGGCCTATAAAACCCGATTTTGTAAATCAACAAAAATATCTATTAGTTCACTACACACAGGTCATGTTTGGTATTAAATTGTTTGTAATTTTACCAGGAAAAACAAGATATAAATTAAATTAAGCCTAATTAAGTAATAGTCACGGAGTAATTAGTAGTGGAAATTGAAAAAAAACAAATAATTTAAATAATGATGGTCATGTGACTCTTGAACTCAAATCTATTGACCAATGAGAAATTAGCAAAATTTGGTCAAGACCGTTGAAGGAGTAAGAAATTATTATTATTCTATTGTTAGCCAGCAAAACGTACAGGTCAGCTCTGTGAAGCCGGGAGCCAAAGTTTAACAAAGTATCAACTTTGAGTGGGGAAAATTAAGAAAATTATATCTAAAATAAAACTACATTAAAAAATGAAGATAATACAAATCTAAAAGTATAAAGCTAGAAAAGAATAAAGAAAAAAGTAAAACTAAAAGAAATGAAAAAGTGAAAAGCTATATTCCTACTAGATATGGTGAGAAAATAACCTTATAATACAAGCACTATTTATTACTACACAACACTAAGAATAACTTCACCAACACTTATTAACTACACATTAGTGAAGGAAACAGAGAATTAACTATAATTACAGTGAACACTTCAAATAAAATCATTTATTTTAAAAGTAACAGTGACATAAACGTTAGTAGTCTTTGAGGTGGAACCTAAGCGGCCAAATTTGAATTTATTGTCGTCAAACCAAACTGGAAGCGGTCATGTTTATTGACTTTGGACATTTGAATTAAATACTTATTATTCAATACTTAAACAAAATTAACTTTATGTGTAATAGTAAGTAAGATTTTTCAACATTTGTAAGTATTGTACTTCCTAATAGCATTTCTGACCTTTCATAGCAGTTAAAAAGAATCCTATAAATAATAATATTAAATAGAAAAACTTAATTTTGTTACAAGCGACCCAAGGTAAAGAGTCGATCCGGGAACGAATATTTTCGATCTGTGAATCGTAATATTAATTTTAAAAGCAATAATAACCAATAAATATAATTAATGCATGGTAAAAGGAGTTTTATTTATTAAATAAAATTAGAATAGAAGATTTTTAAATAGGAAAGGAAGAGTGAACGCACCTAGGCGATTGGAACGTTATCAAAAAGAAGTGAACCAGCAGATAACCTATATGCGACGAATCGATTTTACAATCGAACCGAACTGACACAAAACATTTCTTTCAATAAAATTTTACCAAAACGGATGAAGAGCAAATCCACATTAATTAATATTTCTTAACCGTTTAATATAGAATTAAATAAATCGAATAACGGAAATAAATTAAATTCAAATAAACTAAATACAATTAATTGGTAAAAAAAAATTATTTAATTTTTTTATAAGTAAAAACAAATAATTAACCGAGGAGCAAGGATGACAATAAATAAGATACGTAACAATATATAAATGTTATTATATATAATATATATAAATCTTATTGTAATATCTATATATATATAAATCTTACTATATATAAATATTATAAATATAAATCTTGTTATATATGATATTGTCTACATAAGATGGATATATAAAATTGTGTATATTACATATTTGTGCAAATAAATATAATTTATATTTACAAGCTGTTTTCTTGTTATCCGGAATTTCCATATGTCCCACGTCAAACCCTCCGATAACAGTATGTAAAATAACTAAGATTCTATGTAAGTAAATAAATAAATAAATAAATATTGTGAGTCTGTGTGTTTCAGTTAACGTTCTCTCGGTTTTCAGGACACGTTTGTGCACGGAAAGGGATATTTGTGGTGCAACGTTTTAGCACAGTTTCATGTGCCAGCTCCGGTTGTTCGAATACCCTTCAGCAGTCTACGGTCGTCTGGACACTTCTTATAGGACTCGACCCAAAAAAAAAAAAAATGATACATAGGATTGTGCCGGAAAGGTGCAAGAAAAATTGCCCTTACCTGGCTCAAACGTACGCTAAAACCCAGAGATGTACAATGCTTACTTCACCGGTGACTACATTCGGATAATGAATGTCTCATGCTGTCTCGGATTTACAATAAAATCTGCTAACTGCGTATTTGTGTCATTGATATCCAGTCTTAAAAACTACAGTGTCTGACAGCCATGTATAGTGTTGGTAGACGAATGGACTATATTACGTATTTTTAATTTGTTATTATATTTTGTTTGACTGCGTTAATTCTGCGTATAAAATGTATTATCAAGACAAGTGATGGTTTCAAGTTGAATTTTTCCAGTAGGCCTAACGTTCATTGTCCTTACTTTCGGCTGGTTCATTGTGCGTATCTAAATTCTTCAGCCTCAAGGCGCGCCAATGCAAGGTTTCTTAACGCGCCCCGTTGAGAAGTCAGTTAAATTTGTTTAGTTACAAACAGACATTCAAGCGCGCATATTTATTATTCTCTTATTGAAAAGTCAAGTCTCTTGGATGCATCAAATAGATTTTAAATTCAGTATCATAGTTATTGTAAAATTTTCCGATGCAACCATCCTCCAATTTCGGATTCCTCCCCTTTTTGCAATCTGCTGGACTCCATGTCACCACCTCAGCTTTGGTCTTCTTATTTTCCTTTTGCTATCTGTATCATACGGGAAGACACGCTTTACAGGGCCCTGGGGGTCCATCCTGACAACGTGACCTGCCCACCTAAGCCGTCCTATCTTTATCTTCCTGATTATGATCATGTGTTGCAGGTTATGTAACTTTTCACTATTTCTTTTTTTGCAGAACTCCCTCCTTCACTGACCCATACGTTCGTCTCAGTATTTTCCTTTCAAATGTTTCCAACGCATTCTCAGTGCTCCTATTCAGAACCCATGTCTCCGATGCATACAATGGGACTGAGACAACCAGTGTCTTCTATAGCACGCTCTTTGTTGCCTTTCATTACGATTTAGACTCAAATTGCCTTTGTAAGTTGAAGTAAGCCCTTTTATGAAGAACTAGTCTTCTTTGGATTTCCTTATCCATAACATTTTCATTGGTCCCAAGAGAACTCAGATAAATAAATGCTTTCACTATAGTCCCCAAAGTAGATGTAGTGGCCATAATTTCCTTCCATTTAACTTAATAAAAAACGCGAACTTAGGTGATCCAAGAAAGCGCACTTGCCTCATCCTTGCCAGGATAATAATCATAATAATGGGGGTGACGATGATTATTATTATTAACTTAATTAAAACGGAATGCTGAATCCTCAAATGATATGGCGTTTAAGTAACTATGATTTACTTATAAAATCACATTAACGAAGCGTTAAAAAATTCAACTGCTATAAACAGGGGTCGTTACACATTGATACTCAACCGGAGGTCAACGTTTTAGAAAATAATTTATCAGATAAAACCGTGTCAGAGCGTATTACGCGATAACAATCAATCTGCGATTTATTATACACGAGTTTGATTCATCAGCAAAAACAAAACCGATGTATATAGTTAACGAGAGCAAAAGAGAGAGAGAGAGAGAGAGAGAGAGACAGAATGACAGGCAGGAGAAAGCGTGCACGTGTGTATACGCGCACGTTTGTATTATCGCGATGTTATAATGTATGGATTATATATTCACGTAATGTAGCAGTAACAGTTTGTATAATTTTGCTTCAAACTATCGATTAATGTCAATCTCGTATATGACGTTATGAGGACACATTTAGCGTTGAGAACCGACACTTACTCGGTTTTTGACAAGCGTACAACAAACCGCACTTACTTGAACGTTACTACGTAAGCTCAGGCTGGCCGTTACGTTAGAACAGATCCACGTGGGTCGAAGTTAATTAACGCTCATTTTGTTCTCGGCGTCTGGAAGTGTCCGCGTCCTTCGTATAATGACTTTAATTAATTTTTGAAAAGTGCAAAATATTGTGTTGAATCCTTGATGCGCAGGATTAATAAATTGCTGATATATCGTGAAATACAAATAATCAGTTTATTTGTGTCCCCGTATATATTCAAAACTAAACATTACCTGAAATCGCAGATTTGAAAAACACATACTCCGTCTTATTTTAAGTCATCCGATCTTCCACTCAGAACTCAAAGTGGTAATACGGTTTACCAATGGTAAGACAGATTGGGAGAAAGGCTATCTTCCTGCTATAGTCTATACTAGTAATCTCTGTGAACTACAGAATTCGGTCACTATTTTGAACGAAATAACATACTATTTCCATGAGCTGTAAAACATGCTCACTATTTTAAACGAAGTACATTTATTTTTACATAAATTTTGATATTAGATAATTTTTGAATTTTAGGAGAAATTACAAAAATTACGATTACGCTACCATTTCTTTAGTTACATAACACTTGTGGAACACACAATCATACAATAAACACTAAACGATCGAAACATCCGAATTTATTTACAATTACTTTTAGTCTCACACCTCGTTGGATTTTCGGATTTTTTTTTAATTTTTAATGTTTTTTTAAGGCTCTGGGTCCAAACATTTTGAAATTTCAAAAACCTGACACTGGATTCAGATGTTAGTTACAATTGTTTTAATGCCCCACGTAAACTTTTGCGATTTTATTAAAATTTTCAACCGCTTTTTCGCCCCTGACGTCCTCAAATTTGGAATTTTCAAAAATGAACACTATATTCAGACTGTTGTTAAAATTGCCTTTAATTTGAAAACCCGACACGGGTTTTTGCGAGTTCTTCACATTTTGACCTCTTACAATTTTTCACCTCTTCACATTTTTGCTTCCGGCCCCCATATTTTTAAGGGGTCCATCTCAAAAACACTAGGTTCCTGTAGAGTAAAATATGAACACGCTTGCCAACTTTTACGAAAATCAGTTGATGCGTTCAAAAATTATCGTGGGACATACCCAAAACAGATAGACAAACGCCAAATAGTCGAGTTATAACTGAGAACTCGCTTGAATGTTTCAATTAATAGATGAATTTCAATATTAGTCCATTGGCAGACAATTTTTAAAACACCGGATTACTCAACTATTTTTAAGAAAAATAACAGTAGTAAAGCAGAGAGTCATAAAAAAAATCTAAAATTTCTGAACTACTGAATTGTTTTTTTTTTTGTTAGTTTAATTTATAACCATAATGCCTAAATGACAAATAATTTAGTCGGAGCTTTAAAGTTAATGTACATTTTATAGACGTCTATATGCCTGTATCTATTTTTTTTACAAATATACATAATTTATAACAATTTTGAAGGTGGTCCAAAATTTGCAAGGGGGCTTCACATACAATCATTTTGTCAAATTAATTCTTATTAATAATACCAAGTTTGTATTCTGAATAATATTCCTCGTAACATGATCGCGTACACAGGCTTTAAAATTTTCCTTAAATTGTTACTTTCATTTTCCACCCTTAGTTTCTCTAAAGTTACAAAAATTTCAGAGTAAACATAACATTCTGGTTTTGATTAAAATTGATTTTTATATGATATTCAAAACCGATTTTTATAATTTTTTTTCAAAATGTTATTTAACTTTTTCGGCTTTCTTTTCTCTCCTCCTCAACTCAGAGGTTGGTGATCTTGCAATGTCTTCCCTTCCGCAGACAGTCTCTGTCACCATATAGCTTTTTCCTCCTTTTATCTCATCCACGTACTAGTAGGCCTATCTGGTGTACGCTGAATCTTAGTTCTACCCTTTCTCCACAAATTGAGAGGTAAATTGGTGTGATTAAATTCAGTGTCATGTAGTTGTCTGAGATCCGAAAAATTTATGTTATAACATCTTAACTTGTGTTATAACATAGGGAACCCGCATTAATTGGTTCTGCCAATTATACAGGCTGCCTTCGTTGTGACGAGCTGAAAATTAATCACAACACCAAAACAATATAAAATAAAAGGAAACAGGGAAGGGGAGACTGTTGATTTATGCACTCAGTTTACTCTGTACTAAAGATGATATCTCTTTATTACATAATGAGATTAATTGCTCTACTTAAAGTTCTCAACATATATAGTTCAACAACTTACAGTTTACAAAATGGTTATATATTTGATTCTTTCACAAGGGCCCTCAAAATAAGGATGTACATCAATTTAATTTCTTCCACGGATCCGGGATTGAATTTAGTATGTTAATAATGGTCACCTCCCCATATACAATCTTGAAAATTGTGCCATTTGAAGAATGGACTTTATTAACCTTTTTAAAACAATAATGCTTTCAGTTTAAACTTTTACTCTTTTACTACAAACAGTTTTATTAGATTACAGACTACATCTTACATATAATGTCTGTTTTTTTTTAAGTCTTAAAGTGTTAGTTAAATTGTCTTTTGTTGGTAATAATTTTAGTATCTCATAACCATGGAAGACAACCCTCCACGTCACCTGTGGTTTCCTGTAGTTGATGCAGATTGGGCTCTTCGGTCCTCGGTGTGTTTCCTGAAGGTCTGTCGTTACCTTATTATCCGGTGACGGTGAAGTTCCTGACGTATGTTAAATCATTCTGGGTGTGGTACTCTCTTCTTAGATGACTGTAGTAATTCTTGTTGTTAGAATAAACAACGCAAAAGTTTGTTTCATTGGTATTCACTTCACATGATTATTTATTAGTTGAATTTCACCTCATGGTTCTAGTACTGTATTAATTACATAATTTCTTATTTAAGATTTGATAGAGATGTCATCGGCGCACAATTTAGTTATTAAGATATTCTTTAGCGAACTTTCACATATTTATCTCTGCGTCGCGAACCAACGCTGTGCGCAGCTTACGGCGTGAGCGCTCCATTGCAAGTGGGTTAATAGTTAAGGAGTAAGAGTAGTAATCTCGCGTCATTTACTATTCAGCATAAAAGTAGTTCCATGTTCCTTCTTTATTTAAAGGATTAAAGTTTGACTATTTAATTAAGCAGAGATATTCTTAATTACAGACGTTATTAAAGTACATTACAGTGGTCTTGTTTAATTATTTAAATAATGTCACATTTACAAGTATTATTAGTTTGTTTAGGGGTCGGAATTCAAGTTAATTCCGGTTAGCGCATGTCTATGCAGGATTAATTAACAAGGTTTACCCTTTCTGTACACTCGTATTCCTTTTTTACTTTATTATTATAACTCCTTATTAAATATTATTATTATTTAATGATAGCAATAAGATGTAGTTTAAATGTGCGATTTTATTGAAATTTTAAAATTTCTCAGCCTTCACATTACCTCTTTATTAATTACCATATTTTATTAATGAAGTCGTCACAATGTCAAGAAAGAAATTTTGCCTGCCTCTTTTGTCTGATTCCTCCCTTCCATTACATCGCTCGGTCAGGGTGGAGAACCCGTTTGAAGAGCGTAACAGTGACCAACCATAGTGCTTCTCCTTTCCACAATAGTTCCAAACAGCGTCCTTCTTTTACCCACTCTCTTCAACAACTCATCATTAGGCATTCTTTCCGTCCACGATATTCTTAAGACCCTCCTCCAGCGTCACATCTCGAAAGCTTCTTCAACAGAACTCCTCTCCAGTTTCTTCAGAGTCAAGCTTTCCGAGCCATATGTACATATGCTTTAAATGAAACTCTTCATAATTATCTTCCTGGTTTCCAGGGACACCAGAAGAGATCTTTTTTTTTTTTTTTTTTTTTGAAAAATGCTCCTCGTGCTTGTGTAATTTACATCACTGGTGCTCTCCAATATAATATAACGCAACTCCTAAGATATTTACAGTTATCTACTTGTAATAGTTTTCTACCGTCCAGAAATATCTCAGCCTTCTATTTTCCAGTTCTGGAACACTTCACGACTTTTGTTTTTTTTCTTCATTTATCATCATGTCACATTTATCATTTAGGATCGTGTTCGTTTGATGAAGTGCATTCTAAAGTTCTTCCTCGTTGTTTCCTGAAAGTGGATTGTCAACTGCAACACGGACGGTTTTATAACACACACCATTAATTACTATTCCATTGTTGCTGGTTTCCATGAACTTGTTCACCGCGTACTCTACACACAAGTTGAACAATACCGGGGATAATCCACACCCTTGTCTAACATCTTTAGATATCTTTGCGTTGAGTCCATCCTGGGTTTATAAGAGCTCTCTGGATCTTGTAGTGCTGCAGGATAATTTTTCTATCACTACAGTCTACCTTTATAACTCCGAGGCTCAGAACATAGTATTCCGTTGATGTTGCCTTTTCGATGTGAACAAAGGTTATCATTATTTCTTTGCTAAGTCTCTAAGATTTTTCCACAATTTATTCCCAGCGAATATTTGGTTTCTCGGGTTTCCCAATTTCTCCAAAAACAAAACTGATAATTGAGCGCATCTGTCCCAAAATTTTGAAATAGTCAAAATTGACCATTAAATTAAGATTTAAGGTAAAATTCTCTTTAGTCTGATTCCTAACATGAACTTTGCAATTTTATAATCATGTTATTTTCTCTCACCTCCTATTTTTGAGGGAAGGAATCTCAAAAACAACAGGGTTTGTGGAATAAAAATATGTACATTCATGCCAAGTTTTACGAAAATTGATCCAGTCGAAAGTTATATTGTGGTATACCCCAATTAAACAGACAGACAAATGCCAAACCGACAAGTTAAACCGAATGCCAGATAAAACTGAGAACTCGCTTCACGCATTCAGCTATGTTGATAGGCTAACATATATCATCAAATAACTCGCCGCTCTGCCGAGATCTTTTGAAACGTGAAGACAGATTGGAATGACGAATCCTTTCCGCTGCACAAAATTTTCCACCCTCCGCCACCTTTCTCAACTCCATCTTGACTCTCTCGTTCAACGTTGTTACTCTCATAATTATAAAGGTCTCGGAACGTTTGAAGAGATTTATGTAACACTATTAATTTTGGAAAATATATTTGTTACGGAACTGGGCGGGGTCCGAGAGACTGATTACGGTTTGGGTTACTTATTCATCCCTTCAACCCCTCATCCTTCCCTTTCCTTTGGACTCCTTTCTCTTCACTTTCCACGTCACAGTTTGCTCCAAATAAGATTCTCATCTTTTTTGAGAAGTTGTCCAAACCATCTAAGCCTTTGTCCTTCAATATATCAGACAAAGCTTATGAAACGCACGCCTTCGCCTACTCTAGATAATATATGTTACATTTGTATGTCCAATATACATATTGGTGCGGTGAGAAGAATAACTAGTACCGCATCGCTAAGTCCTTACATGTCTCTTGGCAAGCCGGGGCGCGCGAGGATGTTCTAATTGTTTGGAGATTAGTCAACGAGGCAGACATGCGTAACGTTCTGGATTGTTCGAGATTGTCCGTTCCCCTTCCAAACTTAACTCGATTACCCACCTTACCGGCATCGAGGCCCGCCGTCTCACTACAGCGCAAAGCGGCGGAGGTATATATTTCGAAGCGGCCGAGTTTAGTTTAGACCTGGGGATATTAGAATGCGAAGTATTAGTTATTGTGGCAGTCTAGTGGGGACTTAACTGTTATGTTATTCAGTGTGACACCGTAATAAGACATTTATTGTTGTGTTGTTGGACAAATGTAACTTTGATTATTGTAAAAGAGTGACTTTCTTGAATTTACCTGTTGTTTATGTCTAATTAAAGTTTGTAATTACTGACCTCATTGGTGTCAGTTATCCTGTTCCATTGTACAATACGAAACCCGTGAGACCGTCGTAACAATATGTTTACTGCTGCGCGTATATGCATGAACACACACGCACACACGCATGCAAATCAGAGTGGCGCTGTGCTGGGGTCACTTCATACAAAAATCCAGGAGCCACAAAAAGTTGATTACGAGTATATCCACGAAATTTTCAGAAATGTGATATAAAAATTAAAAAACATAAAATATAAATACTATTTTAGTGGGGAAAAATCTAAAAATCAAAATTACAAACGTGCTTACTGTATCAACAAAACGAATTTTATGCATATTTTTTAAAAAGTATGTTGTAAAATACTGATTACAAAATATTTTTTAAATACATATCAAGGTGGAATTATATTTTAGACTGTTCACACTTTATCCTGCAGCAAATCTTTAAATTTACAAGTGTAAGTGTACCTCGAAGGGCGGAGCGGTACTGTATGCGCAAATTCAATCGGATCGAAAAGCTTCTAAATTAAAAAAAAAAACATTCTAATCGCGACACACTAGACGACCCTTTTAAGTGATTCCTAAATAGCTTAATTTTCTATCAAATTTTGCATTAATCTCTGACAGAATGTGGCAGATAATGTATTTCCAGTTGAATGACCGGTTTATGTACATGTGTGTTTGTGTTCTTTTCATTCTTTTCCGCGTGGTTCTTAATAGGATCAGTGGTGATTGTGCCCTTAGAAGGACTGACGCTCTCACAATAGTCGTATCAAGAATCAAGACAGTGTCGTCAGTCCTGGGAAAAGCGAGCACAGAAACTCTCGCAAGCCCAAAAACATCTCCACCCATCACAACAAAAGCAGATGGGAAACACTAAGAAACATATTCTACTTGAAAAAATATAAAAGGAAAAGGCGTGCGCGTGCGCCCGCCCGCCACATGCACACAGAGTTGTGCTTAAAATAATCAAAAGGGAAATGAAATTGTTACATGAAATAAGCGAGTTGTTAAATGATACGTATCCCAATATTTTACCTAACGATAATTTTTGTTATGTGTAGCAGGAGCTGCTGTATTCCGTATGTTACGTAGATAATCTTTATACAATCAGCAACATTCCAATAGAAATAGAAATGTATTGGCTTATGTCATATGTACACACACAAAAAGGATTCGCCCGATATGGTGTAACAATCAGAATTATACTCCTCTGTTGTTCTGGTTGTTACGTAAAATTCTGACAAGTATGTTTCTTTGTGCTCACCAAAGTCTGACTAACAACTCTTCTCCGAATTACGTAAGTTAACCTGTCCACGTAATTTCCATGAATCACGAGGAAACAACATTATTAAGTTTTCAGTGAAAGTGGCTGAAAAAGAAAATACTGTCGGAAGTATGTTTTTTGATGTATGCAGAATTCTAATTAATTACATTTCCGATATATTCTTCGGGTTTTGGTATATTTTAAGGTACACATGCTTTCGAGGATTGAAGTTATCCGATATTGGAGTCGGAGTACATATCATCGACTGGAATACATTTCCAAGATTATTTTTAACTGATTCTACCCGAACATGTAACCACGTACACACGGTGCCGTCAAACCGCGTTCTACCCGGTTTAGTAAATATGGTAAAATTCCCTTTAATTGATCTATTAAATTATGACTTATCTATTCAAGCTAAGATCCAAAATAATCTCTCACCTACTAAAATTAGGCATCATGTAACTGATCATCCCTGTAGTAACACATAGATCATAAGCTTTAACACTTACAACAGCAGATATCTCCACTTTAATAAAATTTGTTGAAAGAAAAATGATAAGGAGAATTTATGTTCCTGTTAAAACAGGAGAAATCTGTATGATGAGGGACAAGTGTGGGATAGATGCTATACTCTAAAGCGGAGATACAATGTGACTGGTCGGTTAGTTCATGTGGAGAGAATTGTCGAGACACCCAACCAAAGGGAATCCTGTATGACGAAGTGGGAGAACTGAGGTGAGTAGGAAGACTGAGAAGGCCATGGTTGCAAGAGATATCTGCAAGAAATGGTAGGACGGAATTTGAAATTGGAGACGCTTAGCAGGAGGAAGCAAGGACATATTAACGGGGGGGGGACGAACGAGACCTGACCCACCCCAGAGGGTAGAAAAATGTCGAAGAGGAATTTTGTTAATCTCTAAATTATTAGGATTTTTAATTATTCTTCAACTGTGTATTTATGAATTTGCGTATACGTTTTAAATATAAGTTATAGGAAAATCAATTCAGTCAATAAGTAACTATCTTGTAAACAATGTTTCAATAACTCGTGTTTTTATTGCGTGATTACTTTTACTTTAATGAGATTGATTTCAGGATGTTATCACACGGTTTCAAGGCACTTTAAAGGTAGTAAGGATTAGTTCCAACTTAAATTTTTCTTTTGTTTGAAGCCGTCTCGACTGGAACCCCCTTCCCCTATGGCAAATTCTAGTGCGCGAATATTGTAGGACAAGTGCGCGAATATTGGAGGTAGCCAAGGTATACTACACAAGGTTGTAGCGCTTTGGAAGAAGAAGAAGAAGAAGAAGAAGAAGAAGAAGAAGAAGAAGAAGAAGAAGAAGAAGAAGAAGAAGAAGAAGAAGAAGAAGAAGAAGAAGAAGAAAAGGTATGATATCAATTACCTGTGACGTGTTCGGCGATTTTGTGCCCATGGTTAGTCATTAGACCAGTCGTTGTCTGTAGTTGGTTTTTGCCGTGGTTCACTTGTAGAAAACGTAAGGACCAACAGCAGAATCTAATCAACCCAGCACAATCACTCCACCAGACAACGACTCAACAAGGGTGGCACTGGCATTGAAATTAATGCACGAAACGTGCTGGTACATCATAAATAAAATTAATTCTGTGTGTGTGTGTGTGTGTGTGTGTGTAGCGCATCATTCGTTACCTCGTCCTCCTCTAGATACAGTACTCCGTCATGCACAAGTGCACCGTTTCCCATTAATATTTACACACGTCTGCTGCATATACCCAGACGTACGCATCCGTCTTTCCCACATTCCACCGAGCTATACATATTTTTTCTTATGTGAAAAATATTTCCATCGTCTCAAACGTTTTCTGCTTCGCGTAGTCTGTCAGCCCGCGCTGCACGTAAACCGTTGGCGCGTATAATTCCTGGACACCGACTTCCGTTCCCAGCGTTTCACGCTGTTACATTTTGTTTTACCACGTTAATTTGATTATTATTCACTTTCCAACAATTTTTATACTTTCTGCGCTAAAACGAATTCTATTCGTGTAATTGCAACCTGTTGCTTTAAAATTGAATTTAATAAGATTTCCTGTCACTCGGCGTGACGGTCAGCGTAACGTATGATAATTACCGTCTTTTCGTTGTGTGAACCCTGTTACGTCTCAGACCGCCAAACATTCTCAACGTGGTCTTCCGTCTGGAAACACACTGATTCGATATTTGACAATGGTAACCGCTGACCGCCGATCCGTGTCCGTTATTCCTTGTATGTGTACGCGGTTGGCGAAGGGGAGATAAAATGTTGAGGGGACACAATAACAAAAGAAAGAAAAGAGTCACTATCCTTAGTTTGAGATGAACGTCCTTCGAAGAACTTGTCGAATACCGAAACTTGAACTCATACCCAACATTGTCGTGAGGGGAAGGATGAATGTTGATGAGGAAAATGATAGACATAATGGATAAAAGTTAGTTTAAACGGTATGATCAGCTCTGAAGAACGGGAGAAACAAGATGAATTCGGGGGAAGAAAACCTACAGAAAAAGAAGACGAGTCGGACCGAGCGAGACATACCTGAAAATAAACTATAGATGAGCCACTGATGGACAGTCACAGATGATGACACATGATATACTGGATGCGGTGATCATTCCTGTAAACAACCTAGTATACGTAGGTCTATATGCTATTAAAATAAATAATTTATTTAATATTTATACATTCTTTACCTCATGATGTTTATTCCCTTAGTTGGTACATGTTTCGGGAATCGTATTGTTCCCATCCACAGCCTTCCTGATTTTATATCTTGTATTTGTGTTTTGGTTGGTTGTTGTTATGGTTTCCTGTTGGTTTTTGGTATTTTATACTGGTATTATTGTGTGTAATTGTGGTGTATGTACTAGCTTGTTGAGTATTTTCGATGTTGAGTGCTTTGAAAATTGAGTCCCATGTTTTGTATTGATTCTCTGTGTACACCAACGACATCTAGAATAATTTGGCAACCCAATAGCTGACACTAGTCGTCAAGAGACGTAAAAGCGAAATTATTATTATTACAAGTACTATGCATTACCTTATAAGCTTTTGAAAGCGACATTTCCTTCACATACAGTGTAATACAGTACTACCTATTGTAAAGGAAATTTTGTCATACTTTACAGGCGTATTCGTCTCATCAAAATACTGACGGAACTTTATACATGGGTCTAAAGTGTATAGTAGGTCCGGAAACGATTTTTTTGTTTTGTTCTACTTAAAGGCCGATCAGAGATGTTTCCGTTCTTTACCTAGATGTAAAGGACTATATTGATGTTAATAAAATTAATGAAACCAGATAGAATTCCGTCTAAATAATTTTCAATAAATAGGTTTACGGCTATAAATTGTATACTTTTTTATTAAAATCCTATGAACATTTGTAAACAGTGACCGACGAACGGCGTTTTAATTTTTTTTTTTAAAGAAATCACTAACAGAGTACTTTAAAACGAATCAGTCATTCTCTAAATCTGACAGAGAATTTGATTCCAAACGATTCAGATGGTAGTAAAATGATTTCAAGCATAAATATATTTTACGGCATTCAATAAAAGTACAAGTTATTTATCCTCATAACCATTTTTATACAAAGTTATTTATATAGAACTCTAGATAAAAAATAAATTAAATTTTCTACAAGATCTAGAGGAAATCTCCTTCGTTTTGAAGCTCTTTACTGGATTTTCTATATAAAACCCAATATGAGGTCACTTTTTGCAAATTTTTATAGAATTTTTATAAAACACATACAATTTACGACCTTTGAATGAATTTTTTTTAATTCTTTAGGCAAAATGCATCGGAAATCATCAATTCTGTGTCTTTAATTTCATCCGTGTAGCTACAGTATCAAGAAGTGTTTACCTTACATGCCATAAAGAAGAAAATCTTCGATTGCACATAAATAGAAAACAAAGAGTTTACATAATCTATGTATATATAGTTTTTTTAATTTTTAGGTGACCGAGATGCGCTTATGATGTATACGGCAAATACCTCCTGAAACCCCTTGTTCATTCATTCAATAAGAAATGATAAAATGATTGAATATCATTTTTTTTCGTTCAAATCAAATCATATGTTCTTTTCATTCATATAATAAGAAAATCTGAGTTTTAAGAAAATGTTTTATACGATAGACAAATTCATAACAATAAAATGACAATATCTTTGATGATACTAGAAAGCGTGCGTCGTTTGATCTTGGGCTATAACATGTTATGAAACCGTGACATATACTATTCAATATGAACAATAGAACTGGTTGAACGTTTAGGCGCGCGTGTTAATTGTCCGTAGGTGTGGAAATTGGAGGAACAGGCACGGCGAGAGATGCCACGAATTAATGAATTATTAATTTTTATTTCAGACAATGAGCATTGTTGTTTGCGAAATGTGTTCCAATTTGGGCACGTTCAGCCGTGTGTTGCTTCTGTGAAATCCAAACTTTACTCGCATTCATTGTTCAGTGTGAAACTCTATCACATTTTGTTAACGTATCGCCAAACGTGAATTCTGGTGTAGGCCTACATCTGAAGTATGTCTTGGAAACTGAATACGTTATAAACGGTACAATGATCTCCGTCCAAAAAGATATAAGCCAACAGTATTATGAAAGCTACTTTATTTTCAGTCTAATTAAGGAACGGTTAATTACAACTAATCATGCGACAGCCGTTAAAAATTTCACTATAAATACAAAAAAATACGAAGTACTTCAGTAGAATACTTAAATATACAAGAAACGAAGCGGAAAATGGATAATAAATAAGAAGAAATGCAAGAAAATAACTACAACTGAGATGGAAAAGGAAATATTAGAGTTCCAAGAACGGAGCACGGATCGGTAGAAATAAACTGAGAGAAAAATAGGAATGGAAAATATACATACTTACATCCAACGAAGAAGATTAACGTGATGTCGACACTTCAAAGACAAGTAGAGGATCAGATAGGTAACAGAACAGAGTCCTTCAGAAGAAGGAAGAAGAGGTAAACCTCGCAAGTGCAGAACCGGATATAGATGGAACTATGGAAAAGCAGAATCTACAGCTTCGAGATTGGAAGGCGGAGGCAGACGGGAACAGTGCACACACGCGCGCGCGCGCGCGTGCATTTAAAAATCTAATACAAAGTGCTTGTGTGTGCGCGCGCGCGTGTGTGTGTTTGTGGGTGTATTTAAACCTCTGATGATGCAAATGTTTAACTTTGCAAATCACACACGCATTACTAATCATATATAAAATATTATTTAATTACAAGCGTTATGATCCTTCATATAGTGATCCTTTCGTCCTTATAATCTTGTGACGATCCAAGAAAAGCTACACAAACGCCCGTGCGCGCGAATGTAAATCTGTCAGCTGAATATTGTGTTGTAGACTAAGATAATTCACAAGAAAAAGAAAAACGCCGTGTACAAAGTTATTTTTGAGAATATTTCAGTATTTCAACTTACGGCTGTGAAATTTATAAGATAACCAAAGGAACCAGAAACCATTTAAAGGAAAGGGAGCTATATTACTGGGGCACATCCGGCGACGGATTTCCAACTAGGCAGCTGCCTAGGGCCGCAGCGCTGAGGGAGGCGCACTGATTTTTTTTAAGAAATTAAATTATTTAACACAGGAAATCAATAGGCTTACGTATACATTTTATTATGATGCCCTCAATTTAGTTTAAATGATCATGCACGAAGTTTTACAAAAGTATTCTTGTATAAAATACATGTTTAAATAAATCACTGTCAAGTACTTTTTTATTGAAATAAAAGATGAAAACAAAGTCTCAAGGAGACAAGTAATATAAAACTATTGAAATGTGTTAGAAAGGGATAATACATTTTTTCTGTGTAAAGAGGGGGGCCTCCGGGAATTAACTGCCTAGGGCCCCAAAATGTTCAAATCCGCCACTGTGCATGTCTGCTTCAGTTGTAAGGACAGAATATCAAACAGACCAGGAAGTCAAATATATGTCATATAGGTACTTGGAATATTCTGCACACAGTAGCCCAAAGCAACTTCTGTGGTACCGGGCACCTCCAGAGGATGGATAATCAAAGATGGCCAAAAGCGGTCTGTGGAAATGGATACCAGGCGGACGTAGGAAGACGCGACGACCAAAATGATAGTGGAACAAGTCTAACAGTCCACAGAAAGAACAAATGTAACTTTAATGTAACTGCAGAGCTTGATTTCAGGGGGAATGCGCCGGAACCTCTTGGATCCAAAAATAAATTACCGAAAAAATATATGAAAAGAAAAACCTAATTATTACAAAAATTTACTACTACTTTTTAAATTGTGCCCCTCATCAGCCCCATTACAAAACTAAACTGGAAAAATCAAACACCAGCACTAATCATTATCTTAACTAATATCGTTCAAAAAATGTCCCAATAACATATGGAGAAAATGAAACAAAAAACTTGCTTCAAAATTAAAACTACATGAAAGGCAACTGATTGGGAGCTTCCGAGAATACGTGCATTCCAGAATTTTTCCGGAGAGTCTTTCTACCTTGAAATATGCTGTTGAATCAATAGCAATAACTTCAAGTGAATGTGAGAGGGCTGATTTATTGCCATCACACAGCATTGGATACGAAGAGTAGGAAAGGTCAAGAAACAGACAATATGACGACACAATGATGAAACTATGGAAACCTTTTTAAAATGTCCGATCCGCCGAAAGCATCACTTAGAGTTTGATTGAGGCTCCAGGATGACGCCATCATGAGTGACATGGTTTTCGATCGTTGTGCGGCTAACCTGACGATGAAACTCTTTAGAAATATCAGTAAACTTTATTACTTTTTTAGATACAAGTTTATACGTATGTTACATATTTTATAAGGGTTTAAAAATGTAGACCTCGTGTGTAATAACCTGATGTAAACTTATACGCTAATATAAAATATAAGTTTACTTCTGTCTGTACAACTTTTGAATTCATGCGTTCCGGCACATATAATTTTACAACTGTGTAACTGTAACACCGAAGAAAGTAAGTTAATAATTAATTTTTACTAAATTCTTCCATAAGCGCTTTCAAGCCTCTCGGCTCATCTTGAGATGGAATACAACAACCTACCTAGAAACCTTCACCCCTTTATATATCTTATCAACATAAGTACTAAAAAGGGGTATAGATATATAAATAATAAATCTAAGATACATAAAGGTGTGAAGGTTTATAGGTAGGTTGTGTTCCATCTGAAGATGAGCCGAGAGACTTGAAAGCGCTTATGGCGAGTATAATTGCGTGTTAGTGGTTGCAATACAAGTTTAGTAAAAATTAGACTTAATCACTAAATTGCTTTTAATAATTAATTACTGATCAACTAAACCAATGCCAAATTTTAACAACAAAATGTTTTTACTACTAACAATTTATGTTTTCCATGGAAACACAATCGGTAAAACTAACGAAAATCCTTCCTAACATTACACAACGTTATATACATAAAATTCCTGTCGAAATTTCCAACAAAATCCAACCCAACTACGTGATAAGGAAGGAAGGAATTCCACCGCTCGAAACCACTGCGATCTCGCTCTGCGTGAGTATTCCAATATGTCATTTCTAATTGAATACGAAAGTTGGCATAGAAAACGATGTTAGCTCTTAAGAATCAGAGCAAGCGTGAACGCCACGGCCGTTAAACGATAATGCTCTACTAATTCTGCATAAACATTATTCGCTTACTAAAATATATTATAATAATCAATAAGAAAGGCATTAGCATGTATGTCTTCTTTCTTCGTTGACTGTAATATTAAACTAACATTATGAGGGGATGTACACAGGAAAATTGAAAAAAAAGTATTTTGTTTGCTTTTTTCGTATTCCTACTTTAAGATGTTAACAAAACATGATGTGGCCGACTGTTTCAACTAATAAACAAGTCTTGATAACTATTAATTACACGTACACTGGAACTGGCGAATAACGAGCTCGCTTATAACGAGAACTCGGATGTAATGTACAAAAGTACGAGATTTGTTTGGTTTTGTATCTTAGTAATGATAATTAAACTCGCTTTTAACGAGTATGAACGCATTAGAAACTTGGTTATAACGAGCATTTTATCGCAGGCTTGTTCATGGGTTAAGGTCGAACAAACGTTCGTTATAATACACCATTTTAAACATTCGTTTAAAATTTAGTAAAACTAATAATGTAAGTAATGAATTTGTGGAATATTTAAATAAATTACAAAACTGTTTTGATGTCTACGGATACAAAATTACTAAAAAAAAAAATAGATGACTTTGTTTAAGGTTAATTAAGTTCTGTGTACGAAATATAATTTTGATGATTCCATTTAGAACGAAGAACAAAAAGACAAATAAATTGAAGTGAATTTTCTTTTAATTTTAAAATAAATATTGTATATGTGACATGGAAAGTTTTGCGTTTTTTGCCAGGTAGCCGGCTGATTTTTGGTTTAGTTTTTACTAAAAACTTTTTAGTAAAAGTTTTTACTACACAGTTACTTTTACTATATTTCACGAATACACTATACGCCAATATTCAGCAAAGAATGTTAGCGTCTAAAAATTGCTTAAAGCGTATATACTAAATTGCATTTTTAAGCGTAGAATGTAAAACATGTAAAAATTTTATTGTGCAAAGTCTCTTCTATAGTAGACTTTTCTTGTTGTGTGTTCGATAATCACGGCATAAAAATTTAGGCTTGCGAGTCGACAACTCGGATGTGGCGAGCACCCGGTTTTAACGAATACATTTGTCTTGTGCCTTGAATCTCGTTATAAGCAAGTTCCACTGAATTTATAAGCGAAATTGACACTGTTTTGCGCAGAGTATAGTAACATTCAAATAACGTTTTCATATGTATTTTAAAATATTGAAAAAGATTAGTGCTTTTTTTATAATATACAAAACTTACAACATATTACAGTTACGACCACAGCTTACAGTCGAGATTCCATGTCAAGTGATTTTTAATTTTAAACCATATCCGTTGTGTCATACGGCATTGAGCCTACTGAAGCATAAACGTTTACTTTTATCTTCTCAGTGTCAACCTGACTGTCACCATCACCTTCTATTGGTCAAAAAAAAAAAGAAAAAAATAGTTAGTATTATTTGACTTATGTCACGCATGACAAATTTGCTTACTTTGCGTTTGTTTTCCTTAAATTGACCGTATATCCGTATATTTTTTAAACATTCCCTTTTCCTGCTGTCCACGTTTTTGGAAACTACATTTAATGCTAAAAAAATGATAAAATTGTTTTTACCTATGATAATCAAACGTTACCATAATATATATAAGTAAAAGTACACAATTTTGTGTTGAACGCGTACATTGTCAGACTCGAAAACCAGTTCAGTTTAGTTCTTGTTTTTTCGCATCCAATAGGGAATTTTTGTGTTACATGTTACTCAGTGATCAGCTGATCGTTCCGTAACTTGATAGGTTTGTTTGCGGTACTGTTGTGCTACCTGCCAGCTGTTTAGTGTTGTGCAGTTAGCAAGTTCGTATTTGTCGACACAGCGGATTCATCACGTTAGTTTTCTGCTGTTATAAAAAAAACGCGTAGGAGCGGTAGAAGCCTAATCTTTTTGAAAGTCAGCACGAAATTGGCAACCATGAGAATGGACACGATAATCTAGACCCAGCCTGGATGAGACAAATAAAACTGTTTGTGACAGGAAAAGACAAAGTTCGTTTGATAAAATGGAAAATTTTATGAAAGACGAAGCTAAACATTCCTTTTGTTGCTCTTCGTCTACTTCTTTTTCTTTTTCTTCTTATTTTTCTTCTACTTCTTTTCCTTTTTGTTCTTTTTCTTCTCCTCCTCCTCCTCCCGCACTCATTAGATCGTTTGATCCGACTTCGTTTAGAACTCTGCGAAATTAACTCGCTACTCGGCACTGAAGATCTCACTTCTAGCGTTGTGTCCCACGACGTCCCCAATTTTTATTTTTTTTTTTTGTAGGCCTAGTTGTGTTTTTTACTTCCATGTTCCTTAAGGAAATGGAAGTACTGTATGTTGATGGAAAAAAAATCGTGTTCGAGATTATTGGAGATTCTGATTGTACTACACTCAAAACATGACAAAAAGTCAATTTTCGAAAAGTGTCTGTGTGTCTATCTGTCTGTGTGTGTGTCTGTAGATTTTTTTTTTATGGCAAACGATAACAGCCGCAAATTCAAACAAAATCAAATAATTTTCTGCATGCAGTCCTGATTTGTAGAGTACTCATACCTATTGTTTTTGGTGAAGATCGGTTAAGGGAAAGGGGTAGTTTACCAGCAACGTTTTTTGTTTTAACAAGGGTATTTTTTGTGGCAAACGATAACAACCGCAAATTCAAACAGAATCAAATGATTATTTGCATATAAGCCTGAATTGTAGAGTTCTCAAGACCTTTTGTTTTTGGTGAAGATCGGTTACGGGAAAGGGGTAGTTTACCTGCAACGTTTTACGTTTTAACAAGGGTATTGTCTATGGCAAACGATAACAGCCGCAAATTCAAACAGAATCAAATAATTTTTTGCATACAGCCCTGATTTGTAGAGTACTCAAGACCTATTGTTTTTGGTGAAGATTGGTTAAGGGAAAGGGGTAGTTTACCAGCAACGTTTTTTTATCAAGGTTAATTTTTTTTTTGGTAAACGATAACAGACGCAAATTCAAACAGAATCAAATAATGTTTTGCATACAGCCCAGAATTGTAGAGTTCTCAAGACCTGTTGGTTTTCGTGAAGATCGGTTAAGGGAATAGGGTAGTTTACCAGCAACATTTTATGTTTTAACAAGGGTAATTTTTTCTATGGCGAACGATAACTGCTGTAAATGAAAATAGAATCAACTACTCTTTTGCATACCTTTTTGAATTAAAGAGAACTCAAGGTCTGTTGATTTTGTTGAAGATCGGTTAAGGGAAAGGGGTAGTTTACTAGCAACATTTTATGTTTTAACAAGGGTAATTTTTTATATGACGAACGATAACAGCCGCAAATTCAAACAGAACCAAATAATTTTTTGCATACAGCCCTGAACTGTAGAGTACTCAAGATCTGTTGTTTTTGGTGAAGATCGGTTAAGGGAAAGGAGTAGTTTACCTGCAACGTTTTTTTATCAGGGGTAATTGTTGTCTATGGCAAACGATAACAGCCGCAAATTCAAACAGAATCAAATAATGTTTTGCATATAGCCCGGAATAGTAGAGTTCTCAAGACTTGTTGGTTTTGGTGAAGATCGGTTAAGGGAAAGGGGTAGTTTACCTGCAACGTTTTTTTATCAAGGGTAATTTGTTTCTATGGCAAACGATAACAGCCGCAAATTCAAACAGAATCAAATAATGTTTTGCATACCTTTTTGAATTAAAGAGAACTCAAGGTCTGTTGATTTTGTTGAAGATCGGTTAAGGGAAAGGGGTAGTTTACCAGCAACATTTTATGTTTTAAGAAGGGTAATTTTTTTTTACGAAAGATAACTGCCGTAAATTCAAAGAGAATCAAATAATTTGTTGCATACTTTCCTGAATTATAGAGAAATCAAGGACTACTGATTTTGGTGAAGATAGGTTAAGGGAAAGGGGTAGTTTACCTGCAACATTTTATGTTGTAACAAGAGAAATGTTTCCATGACGAACGATAACTGCCGCACATTCAAACAGAATCAAATATTTTTTTGCATGCATCCCTGCATTGTAGAGGACTGAAGGTCTATTGATTTTGGTGAAGATCGGTTAAGAGAAAGGGGTACTTTACCTGCAACGTTTTATGTTTTAACAAGAGTAAAGTACTTAATTTTCATAAATAAAGTATCCTGATAAGAAGCTCATAATAATCCACTGTAGAAACGTAGATGAAATATCTATAAATGAAGAGGTTAGGTGAACGGGGTGGGAGTAATTTTCTATAAATGAAAATTATAGTTGAAGGGAGAGGGGAGAATTTTGTATATGTGTACTACGTTATCGGCAACAAAGAAGTAGTTCTTTGTTAAAATTCCTTCCCGGGCTGTTTAGCTTTAGTCCAATGTTTTCTGAAAAACCAGACTTTTCGGCAGTGCCATCGACTGCCATCATCAGTGAAAATCGAGTGCGAAAACGTGAGGTGGTATACGTTAGTGACCACAGTACTGTGGTTAAGGCTGAAGCAATAAGTAGAAAGAAGTAGTTTCTATGGAAATATTTCATTTCGAATATGATTGTAAATATAAATCTTAGAGCATGGAAGTCATGTATGGTTCTCCATACCGATATTTTTATTTGTTGCCTTATCTGGTTGTCATAATATACAATAATGGTTTAAAAATATTTGATAATACTGTAGTTTTGGATAAATTACATTAAAACATTTTGTAGATTGCACTACTTTTGCCAGTTGCAAATCATTTTTTTAATTAATCACTTCATTCTTATCACAATAAAATGTGTATTCACCTCAAGTATCTAGTTAATATAAAACGTGCTTTTACATTATGTAATTTGGATGTCTACAATTTTACTTCGACATTATTCTTATGAGAACGTGAAGACTTACGTTTTATCTGGCAACTAGGTACGCCGTCTCCAGTTTCGTTATTTGTAAGACCATCCCTTGTATTCTTTAGTAGGCTGTAAAACAAATAATTTGGCGAATATTTGGTAGTAATCTCATAAATTTTATGTTCAATTCACTATGTTTAAAAAGCAAGTACAGTGAACTGAAAACAAAAATAGGAAAATACAGGTTGTAGTGTGGAAACAGGCAAATTATTGGATCAAAACGCTTAATGGTATAGATCGTATCATTCGTGTGCGTGTCTCAGACAAATTATCTCTACCGACTACCACAATTTCGTCTTTCAACGATTGCACGAAATGAACAACGTTTCTGCATTACAACTTGTCAATACACAGCAGGCTCGCGAACTTTAGCTTACATAAGCCTGCGATTGAAAAGGTTTTTTAGTTGTAGTCATTTTATTGTGAGGTGTTTCCAGCTTTTTAAGATGTACAAGAATATTACTAAAATGGTGAGAAAGACAGTAAGACAGAAAGACTGATATTATCCAACAGGTAAAATTAGAATTATTATAGTATATAATTGACTAAGTACAACATTGCTGATTTCTCTAGTCTGTAAAGAAAACTGTAATAAGAGTCAAAGTCTAAAAAAGGGAAGCTACAATAAGGAAAGAAATAAGACAGGGTCGTAGTCTTTTGCTGCTGTCGTTTAACACACACATGCGCGCGGTATACATATTGTATAGCGAATAATAAATTACCTGACGACAGTAGTTGTTTTAAAAATTAGTAACTGAATATATGCGTTTTTTAAGAAACAAAAGGTTTTGTAACGCAAAAAAATCGGTCGTAAAATATTTAATTTTTTGAACATGAATTGTTCTGTATGATACGTTCTGGGATTACTGATTTTATTGATGAGAGTACAATAGAGGGGAAGTCAGAGATACTCTCCTCCCAATCCGTAAGATATTAACGGGAAATAATACATGTTAATTCATATCAAGTGGAACAGAGTTGATTAAATCTATTTTTCTGATTGATATATTTTCTTGATCGGTGAAGTCAATCAAGTTTACGAATTAATGTACAATTTTTTTTTTCTGAAAAAGAAAATAGGATTTTTAAAAGCACATCACTATTTTGGTAAAGGGATACAAAATCTTTCATAAATAAAATATGCAAACAATCTTTCACAAAGGTAACTCTATTATTATAATCCAAATAAAGTAAAATACGTAACGTAAGACTTGACTTTAAAGCTTGTATCTTTTAATGTGAGCAGACTTATGAGAATTACTACCGAAATATAAACAGTTTCAAGCACACAGTTTACGAGATTTTTGTGTGACTTTTATACAAAAACTGCGGTGACATGGTTAATTATGTTTTATATTCATTTTAATAATACGTTAATTATTAAAATGCCAGTACTCGTAGCAGAGTGCTGAGGATGTGGGACACAGTCATTTGGAGACGAAAAGATTGTCTGAAGATGGGAGGAGCAGCCGACGTGGTCTCAGACCAAATTGCCTTCGCCTTGCTTAAATAACACGTCACAAGGAAAATATAGACGACGAATTCTCAGTGGCACAGTACAAGGGAGTTTAAAATGCGGGTCGGTGGAAAGCGTGCCAGAAACCAAAAAATAATAGACCTATTATTAATCTAAATATTAAAATTATGCACGCAGAGAAAATAATCGCTGTTGATATTTGAATGAAAAGCGTATCGATAATTATTTGCCCATTAAAAAACTTTTGTCCAGGAAGGAAATATCGAGAAACGGACGTAACGGCTATCCAAAACAGAACAAAGTTAGAAATAAACAAATACACATGAATTGGATTGCAATCGATTTTAGAGTACATAGACACAGGCAGCCAATTTGGTACGGTCGTCATCACAGAATGAAGATAAGAGGTAGATGTAGGCAAAGAGAATACGGGAAGCCAAGATAAGGATAAAGAGAAAAGAGCGGAAGACCAATGTAAACGTGGGAAAATGGAGTGTAAAAGCTTTAAGGAAAGAAGGGAAAATTAGAGTCACGAAAAGGTACTGTCGAGAAATAAGGAGTAGTGGCATAAATTTGTATTTAGTGAACCCCCCCCCCCCCAACCGTAAGATATTAACGGTGAATAATTATATGTTAATTAATATGAAGTGGAATAAATTTGACTAAATATATTTTTCTGATTAATATATTTCCTTGATCTATGAAGACAATCAAGTTAACGAATTAAAGTACAGTTTTTATAAAAGCCCAACACTATTTTGGTAAAGTGATATAAAATCTTTAAAAAATAAACGAAATATGCAAAAAAACTTTTACATAATTAACTGAATTCTTACAAGTTCAAATAAAGTAAAATACGTAACGTATGGCTTAAATTTGAAACTTACATCTTTTAATGTGAGCAGACTTAAGAGAATTAAAGTAAAATACGTAACGTATGGCTTAAATTTGAAACTTACATCTTTTAATGTGAGCAGACTTAAGAGAATTACTATCAAAATCTAAACAGTTTCAAGAATGCAGTTTATGGGATTTTTGTGTGACTATTACATGGAAAAGTGAGGTGGCATGGTTAACTGTTTTCTATTCATTTTAAAAGTACGTTTTATTAATGTAATAACATTGTTATTAATGTATATTTTACTTCCATTAATAAGAAACGTTTTCTGAACATGTAAGGTGATTTCCATTTATAATTATTATATAACGTTATATTATTGAACAAATTATAAAATAAAATGTGTATTATAAATATATTATATAGTGTATATAGAGTATATTATAAAGTGTATATTATGGTATACAATATAATACAATTTGCACAGAAAGGAAGGAAAAAGCATGAGAATAAAACAAGTAACTTGTAAGATTATGATCATTCAACGTATGTCTTCTTCATGTCATGACATAGACAAGAAACTACCTGTTCCGCTTTGAAAGTCTGTTAGAGTTCTTCTCTTCGTGGATCTATCCACTGATTATCTGATTATTTCAAATTGTTCTCTTTATTTTCGTTCACTATCATCTAAGTTACTATTTTCATCAACTACTTGCAATTACTTCGTTATATCTTCATGTTTTTGTGTGCGCCAGTTTTGTGCATCTTTTAACCCTTCTACAGAATTTCATATCTGATTCCTGTATTTTACTTTCTTGTTTCTTGTTGTAGACCATAACTCACTTCCATGGGACAGTACAGAGACCGCCATTACTTTATAAACATTTAATTTTATTTGCCGACGGACGCCTGTGTAGAAATACAATTAATTGCTCCATAGATAATGCGAAACTAACCTAACTTAACATCTCTACTATAATCATTATTATAGCCAGTTTTGTTCCCCAAAGAGTTCGAAATGCTTTAAATCTGTAATATGATAATTAGTTATTATTACTGTTTTATTAATTATTTTTAATGAAATATCATTATTTTCATTTCTACATTTTACTGAAACTGAGATTTTTACATTACAATTTTACAAATCTAATTAAGTTAAAAGAACAATTTGTGTAAACCGGACTCTATTTGATGAATAATAAATAAGTCTCCATATAGAAGTAGGCCTGCATTCAAATACCTGTCTCGAGTTGCCTTAAAACCAGGATTTAGTAATTTTTTCTGTTACCTCATTAGAACATCAATATAGTTGTTAAAAAGGCAAGCGATATACTACACCATTGTCGATTACCTTAATTAAAAGACAGAGATCTTACAGTTAGGTGTAATAGTTATCATTACTCGCTATTTGCCTACATTTATATAGTTTATTGTCAGCTAAATAAACTTATCTCACGTGGCTCGCGAAAAAAATTAAGCCATTGGCCGGATCCGATCGCATGTCAATGAAATTTAGCAACAGCTGGCACGGTGAAGGCAGGTAGTGACAGAACGTGGTTTAACAGTATATACAAGGAAGGAACCATTGCAAAACGGAAGTTATACCGTGTGGAATGTTAAACGGGCCGTAGTCGCGATGACGCAAGTCTACGCTGACAGATTAACTGGAAGATTTTATTAGTTTCAATCGTATTAATTGTGTTCCTTAATTGACAGCCTACTAGTAAGGGCATAGTATGGACTGAACCTGTCAAGAGATACCGGCTTCAACTGCTTTTATTTGCTGTTTCACTAATTGGTCAAACAGCAGAAAACCAAATATCTTTTCCGAACGATTCAGTACAAGTATTACGTAAGCATGTTTTAAGTGAATTTAGACCATCCCCTACATACAAACAAAAATAAACAGACGTCCGAACCCTACCTCTTGTCGTTACTTCATAGACAAAATGAGTTTTTATAATACAAATTGAGCCCTTCTTTCGTGTATTATCCTTTCGTCTTAAACGCATGATTGTCTCTCTCACGTATGCATTCGTCTAGACCACTAGATCCCGCCGTCCCCCCTGTCAGAGAAAGCACTCAAAGCTTGAACTCCCACCGCCCTTTAAATGAACGGGCCGTAAGGACAAGGGTCTACTCCCTAAGAGAGGGAAGAAATAAACATATATATCCAAACATTATTAAATTTTGAAATGATGGGTTCCTGTGTTGACATTTGAAAAACGTTCAAAAGATAAATGAATATAATATATGAGACGCGATAAGACATTAAACAACACGAAATGACCGCCAACCGTACAACTCGAATGAGGAAATTAACAATACATTCCTTGTATGTCGTACGTCTCAAGTTGGCATACACCCTGCCTGGAACTCGTAAGCTGTTTTGCAATCATTATTATTTACTGAGTAGATTAAATCAAACTGCATTTGGAACATTTTAAAACAACGTAAGAATCTAGGTACCACTAACAGCAATATGGATATAGCTATAGATAAAGGAAGGACATGCCTACTTAGATCGAGATTAAGATTGATCAAAACAGGCAAGGTATCTAGTACATGAAGAAGAACTGATGTGATGAAGATGATGATGCAACGCCGACGACGACGATGATGCAAAAATTTGAAAAATGGTCATCAGGAATCACTGAACGATTTTAAAAATTTTCCATGATTTGTTAGCAAGGGGTAAAATTAGTTCAAACCCAGGTATTCAATATTTTTCAAGATGCAAAGTAGAAAACTTTACAATAAGACCAGTTTATGTCCAAGCCCTGGTCTGTGAACTGCATAATGCAGTATGGCGGTCAATGTGAACAAAAGTAATGTCATGGTCACAACCAAGCCAAGCAAACTGACGAAAAGCCTTTGAATATTATTGACTGGGAAGAGCAGAAGCAGGTCAAAAGGTTTGAAAATCAGGAAACAGTAATCACGTAAAAAGGCAGATGAGGAAATACACCATCGGGCTCAAAACGAAAACCAAACACCACCTGATTTCTAATCGTATTGTGAGTAAGAAGGAAATCAAGGAAGAAATCAAGCTACGTGTAAACAAGGCAGTTTTTCTAACCGCATTACTACGTACAAGAGACAGAAAACCTCAGCCTGCTGGAGAAATATAAGAGCAGACTGTGAGCAAATGAAATCAATCTGGCCATGGCCATTAAAAATCTGTTGCAGCACAAATCACTTGTCGATATAGTAGACAGAGGAGCACTGCATGGTCTGTTCATGTTATGAGGATGGATGTAAGAAACCCGAAGTTCACGTGGAAACGCATTGGACGGAGAGAGGGGGAGAAGATGATCAAGACTAGAATGTGTTGATTATATTGAGGTTAAGACTTAGGTCAAACGCATCGCCCATGACAGAAGCGGCTATGGGAAGTGCTGAAGGCCCCCGACGATTAACGGCAGAAAGGGATGCCAAGGAAGTTATCACTCAATCGATTTAGAAAACTTAAACGATATCAAAAGTTTTGTCAAGGAAGAAAAATGGTTCAAACATACATTTAAGGAAGCGGGCGTAACATAACTTCTACAATAATACTAACAATAGTACTCATTTTAAGTAACAATTGTGCAAGATAATTAAGCTGCGTGTGGATTCCGTAATCACGTTTTTACTATTTAGTTAGTTTGTTATTATCTGTCTGTTATAATGTCACATAATTATAAGGAAGCAAATATATATGGGTGGAACTTAGCTGGAGATCCAGCACATAACGGAAACGTATTTAGGAGTTGAATTTAAAGAAATGGACAGGACGACAAACTAGCGACAGAAAGAATTGGGCAAGGACAAAAAAGGTATAAATATAATGAACAGTACTTAGTGGAGGAAGTAAATATCGAAACCGAAAAAAATACAACATAAAAATTGAAGTGCGATGCAGCAATGTGGGGACATGATGGCATAGACAAAAAAAGTTACACGCTATGGAAATGTATACAATGCGAAGATCTGCAGAATATCAAGACTGGACAAAGTTTCTAACGAACGAATGTGGGAAGTGACAGTCAGTGACTATGTAGAATGAACACAATTATTATGTTACGGACACGTGAAAAGAGCAGTGTAACTCTATTTTCTGGAACCCCTCAGGAATCCTTTGCGGACCCCCTACTATCCTTACTTATTGCATCCCACTGTTCCCTTTTGAATATTAATCCCTCTTACAGCTGTGGTAACTACTAAAATTATATAACGTGAACAGAATAACTATTCTTTCTTGCGTTATGTATATGTAATAGAACACATTTTTCAATTAATAGTTTAATTTGTTATTTAGCATCTTTTATGTTTTCGATCGATGTGAAAAAGTACTGATTATAATCTGATATACTTATATCAATGTATAAATACTATAATTATAAGACAACTCACTAGTAACCAATTATAATTTTGTCACTTATTGAACTTATATGCGCCATGAAAATAGCATACATTTTATTAATTTTAAATTCATGAAGACAGTAAATGTTTATATTAAATTTTGTATCGTATACTTTATTAATTAATCTCATATTTTTATACAAACAAAAAATATATTTCACCTTTAAAACTTTGTCATCTGTTTATAGCTTCATAGTTTGCAATAGTTTTAGTATAGGACTAATTTGATATTAGAATTTAAGAAAAATACTCTGACATAAAGACATTTTATTTTACAAAAGCAGGATTTTTGTATTTCAAAACACTACTTGAAATGCAATTCCTAACTGGCCTCGGTGCTTTCTTGACTGGAAGCAATTTATTTTGCAATTAAACTAACAATTTATACACTCCAAATACATCATTAGGTACTGATAAAATAACAGTAAAAATGTAAGTGTATTTGTATTTGATGATTAATTCACACGAAGAAATTTGGGTTTACTTAAGTTCAGTGTTTTATCCCCATTTGTAAAAAATTAAAAGAAATGTTTGCGCCCCCCCCCCCCGATTGCAGGCCTGCGAGTCCAGCAGTTACGCCACTGGAAAAGAGCGCCGGGGTCACTTACCTAAAGTTACTTCGGAACGGATAGCACTAAAAAGAAGGAAACCTAGAACACCAAGAAAAACGTGGGATCAAGGAATCAGAACGATTGAGAGGTAAAGAAATTTACGAAAAAGGATGTGGTCGCACAGAGAACCCTTGAAGAGAAGTGTGGAAATCGGAAAGCGTTGCCGAGCGTTATAAAAACCGACAGAATGATAATATAATTATTTGTTACAATATGAGTTGTGTGTGCATTACATACACATAGGCGAACACAGACCACTACATATAAAGCACATCCTTTTTTGTCGGTTAAATCAACAAATTAATAACGCACAACACGGAGTTTCGTACCAGATAAACGCTTGCCAGATTCCAGTGTTGTCAAGCACACGTTTCGTACTTATAAACAGCGTAATTATTGCAGCAGGCAATTTGGAAGTGTCATTCCGTTTCGGCAATTCCACGTTTATCGCGCTACGTCACTGCCCAAGATAATGCTTAATGACTCACGTGTTTGTTTCTTTATGACTAAACTTGATTCCGAAATCGTCTTCGTTTGTTTCTGTTTACGACGGAACTTGTTAAGCCATTAGCATATTTCTGTTTACACAGCGTAAAAATAACAGGCTAAAAATCAGCCCATCAGCACTTTATATAATTGAAATCTAATCACGTCACGTCTGAATAATTTCGATGGAACCCTAGTAACTTGCACAACAGAGTTTCTCATTATTCTTCCTCGTAGCTTCATTTGTAAACATAGAATGAATCCTTACTTGTCCACTATACAAATCTGAATATATATATTTAATTTTAATCACTTCACCAGTAAGCAGAGTGTAATAATATGTAAACATTTTTATATTTGTAATAAAGTGTAAATGAATGTGTTACATTGGGTTTTTGTACAATCCGAACAGCGATACCAGTCCGATAATCATAAATCAAGGAGTTCGACAAGATTGCAGTCTTATCACCACTGACATTTAATGTATAACTTTACAGTACATCGATGACTTAATTAGAAGCTATAAAGCTTTATTTTATCAATGGCAATGGCCGTCCATTCAGAGGAACCTCTTAGAACATTAAGGATGAGCAGGCAGACCTTAACCCCTCAGTAGGCGATCTTCAAAAATCTATTAATTTTTCACCAACATAGGAGAGGACTAGAATTGTGAAGTGCCACCATAAAAGAAATTAAAGCCGATCAGAGCAAAAAAATTGTATAGGAGAGAAAGTCATAAAGGAAATAAACGTTTACGTACTTGGGATGTGAAGTTATATACGGAAACGATCTTGGTATAAAATGTCAACGTTCACTAAGACACTAAGAACTGTGTGATACAGTTCGAAGAACATTACGGCAACTTTGTACAAGAGAGACTCAACCAAAATTTTGTAAAACCATGGCAGTGGAATTATTTTTATACAGCAGCGAAGCTTGGATCATCAAGAAAACAGATGAACAAAGGATATCATTGTCAGAGGCGAGAATTCTGAGGCCTTAGAAGTCTGCATAAGGTGAACAGGCTGCATCTGAAGCGACTAATGAATACCAGTGACGTACGCACAGATTGGAACGTAACAGAATACCAAAATGGCATTCCACTACAACCACAAATGAAAACGGAATCCGGACATTGAAGAAAAGGGTGTATCCTAGACTAGGAACAGATGAGAGATCTAGTCTAACCATGAAAACATTAGATTTTCTTGCGTCTTTATGTCTATAAGCTGCAAATATCTACACCAAACATAACAACGTTTATGGACTAAGGTACAATGTATGAAACTGTTAAAGCAGAACTAAAGTGGGGAGTACGTTAACACGCGATGTATACATAAATTATATATTAAAATGAAACAAAGAACTGACCTAGACTCAAAAGTGTTGAACACCTCTTGGAAATATGGATCTGAAATGCTCTGTGTTCTATTCTCCGATCAAGTAAGCAACAGTTTCGTTGCGTAGGATCATACTATAATCGTACAAGGCCAGAGTGATGTGGAATACATGTTGATAGAATTTAAAGAATAATACGAAGGTTGAGAACTGGATATCATTTTGGTAGAATTCATGAGTATTAACGGAATACGTTTTCCGAAAAAAGGGAATTAATTCTCGAAAAAGGGGAATTCTAGAATTAAAAATTGTTTTCTTAAGATAGTCTACATGTTCTGTTCAGGCGTTTTCTACCGTGGTCCATGACCGGAACTCCTGTTTTACTTTTTATAATAGCTATTTTTCTTTCTTTCTGAGTATTTCTAAAATATTTCGGGCTCTACATATTGTATCAACAAAAAAACATTATTTTCTTCCTACAAATACGCGCGTGTTAGGACTCTTTAAGAGCGTTAGAAAAAACAATAAGTAACACCAAATACACAAAAATGTTAAAAGTCTGTAATAACCCAAGACACACTGGATGGGGTTTTGTGAAATTTACAAAACACTTACTTTTAGTACTGACAAGTTTGTGTACTAAACGTCAGAAAAAAATATTAAATAAAACGAAAACATCTTGAGTAGAACCGAAAGTTTCTTGAATCGTCTGTGTAGAAATCACGTGTTAAGTATACTGTAATGGGGACAGTCGATTGGCAATGGGCAAAAACAACAAAAGCACTACACCTTCTGCTTTGGAATAAAGGTATTCGACGAGATGTGAAAGGACAATTAGTTTTGTGTGGATGGAGAATATAAAATTACAGTTAGTGTAAATATGGCCTCTTACAGGAATTATGTGTTGAAGTAGAAGTACCTGAGAAGACGTCCTGGTTTACATAAAAATACAAAATATGGAATAAGAACTGTCGGTACCATGTTACAGGATTATGTATTGAAAAATGGACTCGTACAAAGATTAAACGTACGTCAGAACCACGGATACCAAAATTTTGGAATGACAGCAATCCAGAAAAGAAAAAGAAGACCAGCAGTGAAATATAAAGAAGTATAAAAATAACAATGGCAGGCGAATGAAAAATCCGATATTCTGACTACAAAAGTTTAACACAGCTAATTCTTAAAAGGGTTCAGAGCGCAAAATAAAAATAGTCGAACTACGGAGAAGGACACAATTTACACATCAATAATAAAGAGATCAGAGAACTACTGTTTACTGTAGACTGGTCGTGTTAAAAGAACAGTAGAAACAGACTGCTGAAAAAGGCATTAGGGTGAGTGTTAAGGATTAAAAGAGAGAAACTATCCGTGTTCGGGAGGGGGGGAGGTCACGTAATACTCTAAAAATGGATGACAACTATTTAATATAACAGGCGACTGACGGGCCGAGGTTTGTAGGAGAAAAAACGATTAACGTGAAGGGAGAAGTCAAAGCAGAAGTAGAATAATAATCAAAATATTAATCTTAAGATCTTCTGGTGATTCTTATATTAAAACCGCTCCGTCTTGAGCTCTAAAATCTGTTTCATATTTATTGCTTACAACGATAACACCAGTTTCAATCAGTAGGTACGATATTGTATAACTTTCTTTTGTTCGATAAAAAAATTAGTAAACAAACAGAATTATGATTTCGAATCTATACAGATTACAAAATTGTAACGTCAGACACGCTTTCCTATTGACTTGTCCCTATTTATTTATACGCCTAATTTATTTCTTTACAGTGGCCGAATTGCATAATAACTTTATTTTTATGTCTGTAACGAATAACAGCCAAACGAAAATTCCTGCGAACAGGTGACTAGAAAGCAAAGAATCAGTTAGCATTTTCTGTCGTCTTCTGCAAGCCGGAAAGGACGCTAGGCCTCATAGACAGGAAAAGAACGTAATCCAAATTAGCCGATTAAACATTGATATATGAATTGTTCCACAATCAAATGATTTTTTGAATAAAATTGTAAATACAGTGTTTACATATGTAGACATATCTGAGTTGAAAAACCAATTTAAAGAAGACGAGTGTGTTTTATCATTATATACTAAAACGTAGTGTTTTGTTTATGTGCAAAATAAATGGTACCGCCATAAATAAGCCAGATAAATAAAATATGGTAATATTAAAAAAAGGACAACTAAAAGATTAAAAAAACTGTTAAAAGGCAATTATAAAGTTAGTGGGTTAACTTAGACCCGCTGTGGTATACGGATATAATCGTGGGTTATGAATAAAAATGTACAGGAGGTGGGAAAGGAAGATGATTAGAAGACTGCTGGGAGGGGAGAGACGGAAGGTAGATATGTCAGGAAAACAAATGACGAGAAATACAGTGTCTACGGCGAGCCAAAAGTAGGCATGGTCGTAAGAGCAGGGAGATCGCAATGGCTAGACCATAGAGAGATGACGTAAGAAGGGAGGGCCGTGAAGAGAATAGCTGTGTAAAGGACGGAATCCAGGCCGCGGAGAAGGTGACGGGAAAGAAGGTCATGGCGCATTTGAAAGATTGTATTGGGTACTGAGAGAATGAAGCCAGGAAAAAGAATAGAAAATAGGGACAAAATAGAAAAGCATAGGGAAAGCTACTACGGTATACAGCTTTGGGTCTAAATGGCCTAAACGAAAGCTACTTAATAATAATAGGTTAATTCTCTGATTCAGAACCTGCATTGGCATTGTAAAACAAATGTAATTTTGGAAAATATCACGAATCATTTCCTTTGCCATCTAGGTGCATTCTGTTTCGATTTTTATAGATTTTTTTGCATGTAAAAGGTAATGGAGTGGTGTGGGGCGTCTCATCAACGTGGGAGGAAATGTGTATACGTTTTTCATGACACCTGATATAATAGTTTCTCGTTTCCGTTCTTTTCTCTTAATCTAATAAAATACCCGACAATACGCCAAGGTATCCCTAGCATCCTCCGCACAGTCGGGTGTAAGTGACAACACGTCTGATACCAGACAATTCAAGATCTTGGATCGGAAACCATATCGTATTCCCCCGGACATAAACAAAACAGTTTACAGACCACGACGCGACGTCCGAGACGGTAAATATCCGCAAATATTGCACTTCCTTCCGCCTCGGGTTTTGTGGTATAGTCCTGTCCGCGTAAACATAAACGCGGCTGGTTGTAATCTAACTACGTACTTGCACACTAAGTTCAGCTATACTATTTTGGATTTTAACATATGCTTTACGAATGATAAGGTTTTAGTAAATAATACAGAATATGAATACAAAAAAATAATGTATGTATTACGGCAGGTGATCGAGCAATATGGTTTTAAAATTTCTCTGCAGAAAACAAAGAAAATTGCTTTGCCAGGTAAATGTAGTGTTCTAACAACAATATTTATCAACGTTACTGCTACATCTCTGGTTAAAAGTCTTAAATATTTAGGCTGTGAGGTTAGTAATAAATATGGAGGGGAGGACGGTAGCTACAAACTCCCAGTATTTCAATAAATACATGGTACAGGAATAAGATAATTGAATGACAGGACAAGAATAGGACACAAATAAAATTCTTTATAGTGACAGCGGTGCCTGTTCTGTTATTTGGGGACGAGCGCTTGGACTCTGGCGACGCGTAGTGATATTGGGAAGCTGCAGACTAGTGAAATGAAGTTCCTCACATGAGTGAAAGATTACACACGATTTGATAGAATTAGAAATGATGGTATACGGGATGAATTGGACATTTCATTCTCGGAAGATCTGGAATGGAAACCTAATAATTAAATAATTCTAGAAACGCCAAGAAAATCTCTGGCGGATCTACTTTGAAGCCGGAACACGCTGGATCCTAGTACTGAAAAATAAGAAGACACACTCTTAACGATGGCTTATAGATGTCGCATGAAGATATTTCTTTGTAGAGGAGACAAATTTTGTTGTCTTAACAACAAAAACATTAAGCTAAGCTAAGCTTACGTTAAACGTAGCGTTTTAAGCCCCAAACGTTTTAATCTTAGATATGAAAACCGCCCTTTTACTTGACCACTAGTAACGGAAATATTAAGAGTGACTTTACTTTTCCGTTACCTGTAAACGTAATTGTCTGAGAGAGCCATGTTGTTACGACGAAGTGTAATACACAGTATTTACTTAAAAAGCGGAGCTTGCTATGGATGATCTTCACACAGTGATGTGCGACAACAAGATATTCGAGCATCTTCTACAGTTCTGACCTTACCAAACTACCGAGCGGTTCTGAATCACAAACCTTTGGGAAGAGACAATACAGGTTTTCGAGACATTGTAGTGGAGGAGAGTGCACAGGATTTAATGGAAACGTAGGGTGAGCAATGCAGTGATTAAAAAGGATATATGAGAAGAAAAGATATTGAAAAGCTACGCCAGAAGGAAACATAAACGGTGGGACAGTCTAGTAGGTAGATAGCCACAGTGTCTAGTATGGTATTAGAGGAAAGGTTGAAGGAAAGAATTGCACGGCAAACGCCAAGAAACGGGTTTTTGAATCATGATGCTGCAAAAAATTGTAATTACAGGGCAGAGCAATGTCAAACACGTATAATTAGTTAGCTCGGTGTTTTGATCGCGATTAGTGCGCGTCGTACTTTGTAAGCATTACCCAAAATGTTTATTTGTACGAATCTGTAACTTTGTTCTCTATTATTATTTATTATATATTTATTTGTACAGTAAATTTTTATTATTTATTTGTATAGTACGTGCTGAACACTGTCCATCAGAAACCTACTTAAATGTAAATGTACACCTAAAACGTGATGTTTTAACACCAATAAATGTTAATTTAAAGTCATTTAAAAACAACGATTTTTACTTGTATGTTCCGTAAAGAAATGGAAGTACGGTGGTCGCGAAAAAATCGTGTTCGAGATAAGGGCTGATTCTGATTGTACTACCCTCAGAACAGGAAGAAAATTCATTTTCCGAAAAGTCTCTGTGTGTAGAATTTTTTCTATGGCAAACGATAAATGCCGCAAATTCAAACAGAATAAAATAATTTTTTGCATATGTGCCCAAGTTGTAGAGGTCTCAAGGACTTTCGATTTTGGTGAAGATCGGTTAAGGGGAAGGGGTAGTTTACCTGCAACGTTTTAAGTTTTAACAAGAGTCAAGTATTTATTTTGATAAATAAAGTAGCCTGAAAAGAAGGTCATAATAATCCACTGTAGAAAAGTAGATGAAATTGTGTCTGTTCGTTTAGAATGTTGTTTCCATGCGTTTGTACATTTCTAGTTGTTCAAGAGTGTCTAGTTTTCGGTCTTTCGTGTGTACGTGTAGGATTTTCCATCTTTGTGCAATACAAATGGAATCACATGTGTTCGTAACGACTAGGAGACCAAACGTCTAAACCAGTGCAACACGTACACACTATTCCCAGTTCCCATACTAACTGTTCAACGAGAAATTAGAATTCAAATGAAAATTTACCCTAATTCTCGTACGCTGAACGGTTATTTCGTAAATCTTCCCTGCTTCTGTGGGCAAGATAAAACTATACTTGCATTAGACTGTTTGAAACCAATTCATGGCCTGTAAAAAAAAAAACTTTTTTTGTTAAAAAACTCATATATTCGGTTCTTTAATTTACTAACAATTACTGACGTTTGATAGGTCTTTTCATTAGGCGCATTCTGGTACAAGTCTCATCTCAAAATTCCACATAGAACAAAATTTATTCAATTTAATATGTTTCTTATTATTATCACGTAAAATAATTAAATATTCTTGCACACGCGCACTTACCACACACCTAAGCATCTTTTCGCACCATCTTTTCGCATCATTTCTCAACACTAACAGTTTTTTTTTTGTCTAAAAATACTTAAAACTAACAATTTGAACATGCCTTTTATCGACTAACTTACACTGATATACACACATCAGTAGATACTATGGCCTATAGATTTCTTCTTACACGTATGCATATTATCGCGCATTGCGTCAACAATCGAGGCTGTTCCAGAATGCACCGGTCAACGCACTGTGCTACCGCTCGACGTAAACACTGCTTCTAGTGGATTCGAGAGTGCCTGTACTGGGCACTTGTTTAACACGTCATCCAAAAAGTGACAGACTATTCTGGCATCTCAGCGGGGTATAAATGTAAGCATCCAGCGACGGTCAGTCAGTTCAAGTGGCGATTTATTCAAGTGAAGTTTGAAGTATTGTGGCGAAGTGTTATTGTGTTACAATTGTTCGGGACTCTATTAGTTGACATTATTATTGCGTGTGGACAAATTTTATTTGATTTCTTGTACGAGTATAAACTTCTTGATTACAAACTGTTATTTGTGATTAATTAAAGCTGGTGACTAGTGACTTTATTGGTGTCTGTACTTTGTTTTCCACTGTGCCATACGACTACCACTGAGACTGTCGTAACAATACAGTTTGATATTTGGGTAAATGTAAATGCTCTGTGTCTGTGTTCATAATCGTGTAAACAAATGTGACAGTATCACAAAGTAATGTATTTATTTTAAACTTTATTTTGTCCAATACGACCTTTGAAATACGACTCGGAAAACAACAACAAACGGTGTACAATTCTGTGAAGACCCTTTGTGAAACAGCATGCACGCGAACCGACTGACGGAAGACGGAAATTGAAAATCAGGCTTCGGAGAGCTGGGATCGTTGTAATTTGTGAAACCATACGTGCGAGGGAGACGGGAATCGCTGTCAAGGATGTCTCTGTTACCTTGGACAAACGTACAATTTGTTTTGTGTCATGCGATCGACCGCTTGTCATTGCGGCACACTTTAAATGATAAATGTTTAACAGTTTTTGTTGTTGTTCGAACTTCATATTGTCGGAAACATGTAAATTAATATTAATCGTATAGAAAATGTGTGTATACAATGAGATGTTTACTAGTTTTTAAAATGTGCATTTTTTTTAAAAAATGATTAAACCGTCGAACCAAATTTTCTGCTTAGAAATATAATATCCACCCACTAAAGTTTTATAAGTTAATGGCTGTAACAGTTTTGTTTGGTTCTGAAACTTGCGTTCCGGTGAAAAAACATCTTAGTAGAATACAAGCATTGGAAATGTGTTTCTTGAGATCTTTTACAGGCTCCACACGAAGAAATAGACTTTACAATGAAGATATATTATACAAAGAGTTCAAAATTGTTAATATCCAAGATCGCAATTACGGAAAACGAAGAGAGCTGGATTACTCATCTGAGTAGGATGGCCAAGGAAGTTCGGCAATACAAGCTTACTGGACAAAGAAGTTTAGGACGACCTAGAAAGCGCTGGTGAAGCAGATATATTTCCTTTGAAACCGGAACAGGTGATTTGCTTATTCTCTGATGGAAGGAGTTGAAGAAGATATAAAATCATTAATTTCGTCACAATATTAGTGTGCATGTGGAAAAACTGGGTTCCGAGTCACGTTTCACGTTTATATATCTACTATATGCTAAACATTCAGATGCCGTAACGGGGAAACTAAGGGATTCAACTAACTTAGGTTAAAACAAATGTATTTTTTTTTCACCTCTAGTACACACCTTGAATGTATTTCCGTTATTTTTCTGAACGCCAGTGAATACCACGACACTTTATGACACCATATGCCATTCTTCTATATCTCTCGGACCATCTTCAGGCCTTTTAACGTTATTTTGCCTAACTGTTTGGTGGTCTCCTACCTTGCAGTGAACATTACAATACGAGCGCCGCCAGATAATTGCAAGGCTGGGTGCTCCCACCAGAAGAGGATGCGCAGAAAAGCAGTTTCTTTCCAATTCATAATCACATTTTTGTTAACATAGACTATGCCTACACAATAAATTCTGATAAAGATTCATTAATCCTTACAATTTTTTAGTATCTTTATCGTCATTGCAAATTTGTTAACCTAGCGTTAATCGCACCGTAGGCTATACTGAATAGGTACACGTATAACGTCTCACCTGTTAAGACATTATAACATAGGGAACCAGTTTAATTGTTCGCTGTTAATTAAACTAGCTGCCGTAGTTAGTAAAATTTACTTACCAACAAATTATGACAATGTATATATCAGGATTTAGTCCAAGGTTACATAAATTTATTCACTCTCTGTATATTAGCGAAAACATCTCTTTATTCTTGTATTTTAACTAAGTATATAAAAGTAATAGCTTTAATGATCATCCTTTTGTTTTTCACTTACTTTACTTTACTTTTAAAAGAAAATTTTTATACATTCTGCATTAAATATTCTTTAAATTTTTTACTCTTAGTATCTCAAAATCATTCAGATGTGTATTATTTCAATTACCACGGATCCGGGCTTTAACTTTGCAATATTCTAACATGACTCAACATCATCCAAACTATTTGAAGAATAGTCTGATGTAATTTTCAGAATTACTTTACCTTTAAACATCATCTGGTTATTACTATAGCTTTACAGAAATTACAAACACTTGTATGCTAATCTTTAAGTGATCTAAAAGTCTTTACAAGGAACTTTACTGTTCTTTTTGTTGCGGTTTTTAAAAAACAAGTTATGCACAGAAGTTATGGTTTAATGTCACCTGAATATAACGTGAGTCTGCTGTGGGTGTTCGAGATGATCCTCTTCAGTAGGTCTTCTTGAGTGTAGTTCGTTGTTCATCTGGATCCTCCATTTAGTTGGTTGTTTCCGAATTGTAGTCTAGGTCATGACGGTTGGATTCTGCTACTTGAAGTTCATACGGTTGTTGTAGTAACTTTTCTCCTGGTGTTGGTTGTTCACTTTTTACATTTTATTTGTTCTTATTTTAGCAGCACTGATGTTTACTTTTACATGGTAAGGAACATATCTTACCACTTACTGTTCGTAAAGAGATGTGTCGGCTAAGTTTTTTTTTATATATATATTAATATTTCCTCCACGTACTACATTACTAGTTTTTGAGTTTTACTAACGTAACATTGGATTAAAAGGATTAGAAGAACTAACGTCTTGTTACATCGTTGTTTAGCGACATACACGTAAGAGTAACTTTACAACACATTCTCGAGCTGCTTACATGTCGAAGATTCTCCGGCGACTGGGGCTAGTTTAGCGGCGGGGAGTCTGTAAGCTGGCGCGGTTTACGCGCTGAGAGAAAAGTAGTTCGTTCCTTTATTATTATTAATTGTCCATTAATTAACTAGTATACATTATGCTACTTTTTTTTATGAGTTAGATATTTCCTTTATTATTAATACGTTTTTTATTTAATTAGAAGAATTATTAGTTTTCGCTTAATAACATTGTACTTTGCATGTTCGTACTGGACATTTTGCACGTTGATACAGGTATCTAGGTACAGATAAGGGTGGATTATACTCTCACTTGTTATAAGAACAAAAAATTTAATTTGTGCTATTTAAATAATTTTTAAATCGTCACACACGCACAATATTTTTCTTAAAAAAATGAATTTATAATAATTATATTCTTTTAATATAGACAGATTTTATTTTGTTCAAGCTTTTTCATTCATGTGAACAAGCAAAAAAATGGTTTCTCATGGGCGTGAAATAATAACAGAATTATTCGTATGAATGTAGGCCTATACGAACATGCAGCGACATAACTGGGGGGGGGGTCAAATCCTCCCCCATCGGAATTCTACACTCACCTGATTACGCCTATTTCTAAGCCAGTTGCCTGTTTTAAATAAGACTTTACAACAAATAAAAGGAATGACAACATTTTTAAATTAACAAAAAAAGTTAGGGGTTTCTTAATAATGCAAACACTCCAATTTGGTAAAAGAACGTACGGTACGTATTTGCAACATACTTCAAGTCGGTTTGCTCAAAAACTTTGAGACACAAAGAATTTATAAAATGTATTTATAAAATTATATGCAAAGTCTCGTGACTTCTTATTTGTCCTGAGGAAAAATAATGGAGAGTCCAACCTACAAACTAGTCTCATCCCCCCCCTGGAGAACAACCCAGTTACCCCACTCCGTGTACATGTATTCTTGTGTGCTCTTTATTTTGTGAAAAAGAAATAAATCGAGTGTAATCAAGTAAGATGAGAGACACAAGACACACTCAACTTCTCCCAATATTGACTTTTCTAAACTGCATTTTGCCAAAGTCCTATTACAAACGTAAATTAATTTTTACACATCGAATTTTTGTGCAATTCAAAGAACATTATTTTCTATAAACAAGACTTCGTTTAGATTTTTTCCCATTCCCCTCATATTTCATAAGTCAGGGATGCAAGTGGATTCCCTCGCGGCGCCAATGACTTCGATATCAGTCTTGGAAACCGAACGCCATTCATCGCACGCACTTGTTCATACAGGCTGGTTTTGATCGATGTCCTCTGCCATCGTACTTATCAGATTCGTGACACCCTTTACCTGATCTTTTACCTTTCACTCTGATCGTTGTATTGTCGCCGATTTTCTTAAAGCATCCATCTCAGAAGCCAGTAATTCATTTTTGTAACTGCCCGTATTTCACACCCACAAATAATATACGCATTACACACTTTTTTACCTGTTCTGTGATGTATTTTGACAAAAACATTCCAATAATATCAACTAATAATTTTGTACTTTGTGTTATCCTATTCTGTACTTCTGTGTTATTGTTCCAGTCTGAATAAAAAATTACAACCAAATAAGTAAATCTGTTGTCCCTATTCTTAAATCATATTCTTCTATTCCTGTTCAAAATGTCTAGTCTTCTCAAACATGCGTATAGATATTAAAGTTAAAAAATACTTGAGACAATGTCAAGCTGATCCGTATATACGCATAAATCTCGGCTTTGATCACATTTAAACGTTAAACTGAAACAATAAATGGCGAGAGACTGCAAATAGCAGATCTTGTTAATACTGTTCTCTATACTAAAAAAATTAAACGTGGTTCTTAACAGTACTCTCTGTGCCAAAAGTAAAGAGAAAACAATTGTTAAATATATGCTCTTATGTTATCAACGTAACATCGTTGCCAACGTTATCACTACGACTACTACTTTTGATATCTGTTGCTTTTTTATTTCTCTAAATCACTCACACCCAATCATATCTCAACAAATCCGTTTCACTAGACTTTCTTCATCCTACTAAAATTGTAGTCTAACGATATGTTCAATAACGGTGTTTACTCTTCCTATATTCCGGTTCTTGAACTAGAATTATTTTCTCCTTCACTTCATGTAATACGCCTAAATTTGTTTTCTCTTTTCTGCAACTAATTATTGTCGTTTTTCACCATTTCTGCCGTATCAAAATAAGTCTAATGATTTCCCAATGTCCAATTCTTACTTATGTAAAAAGAAAGTGTTCAATACCAAATAATTCACAAAAATATTTTCCATACCATGTTGATGGTATTTTCCGTGTTGATGCTCTCATATGTTAACATCTCTTGCAATAATTCTTTGTTCAGGAGGCGAAATAATTAAAAACGAGGCTACTTTTATTAAAAAGTCATCTTCCATTCTTCCTTTGTTTGTCACGTTGTCTGAGGAGATGATAAGTCTTCTCCTTTTCTTATATATTCTCCTTTTCCGTGGGATGTCAATCTGGGGAACTAAGAGGCCGTTCTCTTCACGAAGGGTAAAGTTAAAATAAAAGGAATTGCCAGAAAGATTCATACACGGAGCTGATGTAAGACGTGCAAGACATGTTATCGCAAACATGTTGTTACATAACACGATGTTGTAGATTTTCACTTCGGTGTTATAGAACTGAATGGAATGCCGAGTTTGTTACCATCTGTTCTTACGTTGTGGAATTTATTTATTTATCAAACCTTAATGCTTAAGCTATATGTTGGTTACATTCGCCTGCCGTCGTCTTCAATTTCAAGATTCATCAGTTAAGACCGTTAATACCTATTTAAATATGTAAATAATCAATTAACTACAACGTCGCAACCACAGAAAATCTCACCAGTACGGCATACGCTATACTTCGTTATTATATCCTATTAAGTGAGTCTTCGATTTCGTAAACAATTAGTTTCGTAAAACAAATAAGAAAGTTGAATGTGTGATTGCGCATTACTTAGTTATACTTGGCTCAATCGTATATAATTATATACGCAGTTGTAGTGTTCCGTTTGTGGACGTATAACCTTTTTTCTATATTACATCGAGCGCTAATGGCGCAGCAAGGGAGGTTCTAGAAGGGGATTAAACCCCCCTCATAGGAATAAATAAAAAAGAAAATATCATCATCATCATCTTCTTAACGGTTTTAGGCTATAGCGGCCTGTTCCTATTCCACAGTTCACATTTCCTAGATCTATCAGCTTTTCTTCTGCCTCTAGGGTTGTAATCTTTCGCCATCTTTGGTATTCTACTTTCTTTTATTCTATTTATGTGTTGAATTCATTTTCTTCTCTATTCTTTAATCATTTCATTAACTGAAAAAATATCTAAATCACTTCTTATCTCTTCATTCCTTATACGGTCTCGTCTGTTACACATTTTAACTGATGTCAGAAATTTCATTCCTTCTGTTTGTATCTTCTGTTCATCTTTTTCCTTTATGACCCAAGTTTCAGAACCATGCAATAGTGTAGGTATTGCCATTGTTTTATAGAATTTTATTTGGAAAAAAGTACATCCAGGAGTAGGATATGGGGAATATAGAGCCGTTTGGACCAGAGCCTCTACCTACTCAAGACCGTCGTGCGTGATGCACACTCTTTTCGAGGTGGTTCTATAACAGAACAGACGGATCTAGACCAGATAAGGTCGGTAAAAAACCTAGCCGGCATAGGCTTGGTTGCCCTACACGATGGTCTTAACAACTCACAATTCCAACAGTAGCCTTGGAAACCAGGACAAAAAGGAAATATAAAATTAAAAATAAATCTATCGGTAATAATATAATCGTATAAGTCGTCTTAAATAATTAGGCTAATTAGTTATGTGAGAACGAGAACGAACATTTTTAATTATGAAACGCTATCAGTGTACGTCTTATGAGTACGAAATCGCTTCGTGTAAATGTTGCTGGTTGTCTGGTGGTTGAGGGATTGTTCAAATTTTTATCATAGCTTTTGAGGTTATGTCTTCTTGACAAATAGAAAACAGGTAATTTTGGAATGTTTATTAAGCACCCAATGTATCCAATTCGGTTTAGAAGGTTGTGTAGTAATTTATTGGACAACTTAACATTTTGTGTAATATATTTTGTAGGTATATATTAGTTCTTTGCTTGTTATTCTTACACTTATGGTGCTATTGTTGTACACATTTTTTCGATCTGTATTTAATATTTTTTCTTGTTTTTTATTGTAATGGTATATTTCCATTTCCATTAGACAAATCAACAAATAGAGGCATAGAATGTGTCCGTCATTCCCTACATATATAAATCTAGGACCGAACGGTGCTTACAAGCCCGCTACTAGTGAACTGATTTGTATGGTTGCTTCACTGTATTTGCATACCCTGAACGTTCACGGTTTTGAAATTGTTTTTACCCATTTTAAAATTGAACCTATCCCCATTTTATAGAAATCTTTTATTCAGTTTTGTGGCAAAACGAGTAGACTGGTGTCATTCCATTTGCTAAATATATTTATAACGTATTCGCTGAGTCGAAGTTTTAAGAAATGCGTACAAAACGTGTAACACTATCAGCGTCTATAGAACATGGAAGAAAATTTCTGTAGTTTTCTAGTACCATTTATTTTACTTATATTGTAATGTAATATGTTACCTTCACCTTTCCATGGCTTTGATAAATTTTAGATATTGTTACGTCTCGCTCAGTATTGTTTGTGAGCCACACGCTTATGTTCCAATTTGTTACACTCCTATGTCGTACCCGTTGAAGCCTTGCCTTGCCTTTGCCCATCTATTACCTTGCTTTAATTCTATCTATTGTTATTTGTTGTTAGTTTCCCGATTTAAGGCTCCAAATTGTTTTATTTTTCCCAAAAACAATTAAAAGGATTTTTCTTATTTAATTTTTCTTTTCTCTTATTTCACTTTAATTCGACTCACCTTGGTCTAGTTGTCAATTCGAATTTTCGTTCCAAAAAATAGGGGTTACCAACCTCTATTTCTGGTAAAAAAATTTCCACCTTGGCTATTTGGATGAATAAATTGTTAGTAATAATAACATAAGTTAAAGATACAATTAATAATAGGCAATACGGTATTGTTCTCTAGTGTTTTTTATTAATTTCTTTTTAAACACAAAATGAAATATTTATATAACATATATTTTTGCTCCAACTTTCGTTTTTTATTTGCTCAGCGGTTGGCAACTCTTCACAGTTTAGGGTTGGCTTGTTAACCTGGTATGTTTTACTTTAATTATTTTAAACAGTTGGGTTCTTGTGATTACAGAAAAATATCGGTATGGAGAACCATACATGACTTCCATATTCTAAGATTTATATTTAAAATAATTTTCGAAATGAAATATTACCATAAAACTACTTCTTTCTACTTACTGCTTCAGCCTTAACCACAGTACTGTGGTCACTAACATATACCACCTCACGTTATCGCACTCGATTTTCACTGATGATGGAAGTCGATGGCATTGCCGAAACGTCTGGTTTTGTAGAAAACATTGGACTACGGCCAAATATCCCGGGAAGGAATTTTAACAAAAACTATTTCTTTGTTGCCGATAACGTTGTACACATATATATAAAAAATATGCATAAAATTAAGGGCTTGTATAAGTTAATGTTTGATCTCCATTAAGTAGTGCTCAAGTTTCCAAAGTTTTAATATTATGATGTCCGTAATTAAAACATCAGAGCAGGTTTAGTGTGTATGAGGGTACACCGTGGACAAAAATTTTCAACATTTCCTATTGAGCGTTGCTTAGAATAAAGCTGCGAATCTACAGTGTATGTTTCACAGAACAAACACGCGGAAAAGAAGGAGCGCTCCGAAGTCACTCATGGACCCTCAGCATCTTGCAGAGGGTTCATTCCCTAAAGACGAAAAGTCTGCCTATGAATCGTTCCTCTGTAAACACGTGCAGTTACACTGCCCAGCGATCCACAGGAAGCAAATCGCTATCCACGCTGGACACTTTTTCGGCTTGCATGCGTTATGTTGGTATGGGTTCAGCACTTTCCATTTAAAAAGCGTGCAAATGTAAGAAAATAAACATGAATGAGGCCAGAAATAACGCGAATTTTGTGTGTGTGTGTGTGTGTGTGTGTGTGTGTGTGTGTGTGTGTGTGTGTGTGTGTGTGTGTGTGTGTGTGTCTTCCCTGCCTTATTATTGCGGTAGTCATAATAATAAAATGGAAACGTAAACAGTACATAACTGAGATATGCTTGCCTGCCAAGCACGATATATTTTCTCTTATACATGATTTACATTAAAATGAAAAAATTATAATTTTATTGCCTGGCAACAAAATTATTTTATTTTTAACAATTACCATTGTTTCAAAAAGTTTAAATGAATTTTCAAGTACTTTACTGTTGTTAAAACGTAAAAGGTTGCAGGTAAACTACCCCTTCCCCTTAACGGATCTTCACCAAAATCGAAAGTCCTTGAGACCTCTACAATTCAGGGACGTATGCAAAAAATTATTTGATTCTGTTTGAATTTGCGGCTGTTATCGTTTGCCAAAAAAAAATTTCCCTTGATAAAAAAACTGTTGCAGGTAAACTACCCCTTTCCCTCAACCGATCTTCACCAAAAACAATAAGTCGTGAGTACTCTAAAAATCAGAGCTGTATGCAAAAAATTATTTGATTCTGTTTGAATTTGCGGCTGTTATCATTTGCCATAGAAAATACCCTTGTTAAAAAAACGTTGCAGGTAAACTACCCCTTTCCCTTAACCGATCTTCACCAAAAACAATAGGTCTTGAGAACTCTACAATTCAGGGCTGCATGCGAAACATTATTTGATTCTGTTTGAATTTGCGGCTGTTATCGTTTGCCAAAAAAAAAAATTTCCCTTGATAAAAAAAACTGTTGCAGGTAAACTACCCCTTTCCCTCAACCGATCTTCACCAAAAACAGTAGGTCGTGAGTACTCTACAAATCAGGGCTGTATGCAAAAAATTATTGGATTCTGTTTGAATTTGCGGCAGTTATCGTTTGCCATAGAAAAAAAATCTACACATAGACAGATAGACAGACAGACACACAGACACACACACAGACTCTTTTAGGAAAACGACTTTTTTTCATGTTTTGAGTGTAGTACAATCAGAATCTGCAATAATCTCGAACACGATTTTTTTTGCCATCACCATACTTCCATTTCCTTAAGGAATATGGAAGTAAAAATGAACAAGAGGTCTTTAGAAAGTACAAAACTTCACATAAAACAAACTTAAATATTATACAGTTCTTAATAAATTAATTCTTAGGTTATATTACAAATGTTGGAGCTAGTTGGTGACTAGGTTATGAGTTCGTTTTAAAAGAAGATCCCAATGTTCAATAATTTGATTACCATAAATTAAAAAGTGAATAAAGTTATAAACTGATTGTTCCTAGTTTATTCCTTAAGTGAGTGTTTATATAAAGTTTATTAATAAATGAAAAAAGTGTCACAGAGTAGACTAGTCCTTTTGCATTTAGTTGTAAGGCAATTTATACTCATCACATTCCTTTACATCTGATTTGTCTCTCTGAGTTCGTTTTCTTTTATAAGTTCTTAAGTAGATTTTTTCCTTTGATTTTAAATAATTCTGGTTATTGAATTTCTTTTTGTCATACAATTCTTATTCATCATCTCACTAGTGTTTATTGCAGTTTCAATTCTATTTGATTTATTACTTTTAAATTATAATATTAAGCTGCATATAATTTTTTATCTGCTCTTCTCTGAATCTAAGAATGGACTAACGGTTTTTTCTGTTAATGTTTGGTTGTCAAGGTAGTCAGCCTCATGCTCTCATTGGTTGAAAATATTGTTTACATTGTTAGATTTTGCTAATAAAATTTTACAAAATTAACAGATATTTTTTAAATTAGAATAAGTTTCTTATACTACGTTGAATTCCTAAGATAATAACATTATGGCATTGCATTTCTTTTATAATTTAATTAGAAAACAAACATGACTATTTTCTGTTCAGTATTTACTGATTTACTATTTTGACAATTTTGTTTTTATATTAATTATTTTATAACTGATTCTTTTGATATACCTTAGGTGTCCTTAAATTTATATTATCAATTTTAATAGTATTACCTACATTTTGTTCTTACTTACTATTGCTATTATATTAAATTTTACAAATTACTGCTTTTTTACTCTTTGGCTCATTAGGCCTAGATCACCTGACTTTCTTTATACAGTTATTATATCATATTTCATGAGTTTCATTGAACAGAACTATTTTAAACATAACTACAACAAATTAACATGTAATATTTAACGATTCTTAATCATTTCCAAAACATAATACTATTCCTTTTACCACGAACAGATAACTATAACTATTACTTAACTAGTATTTTCTTAATTTAAAACATGACTATTAATTCTACTTATTCCACTTGGATAGGCCTATTATGCCTTAGTTTTTCCACAGTATAAATCCATCATTTTTTTTACCCAAACATTACTTATTATTTATTTTACACATTGTTACTACTGCTGTAATATCAGTTAGTATAATTTCCTTGGTTCGGTTATGCATTTTAATCTTATTACTCACTATTTTTCTTTCTTTTCTTCACCTTGATTTCACCACACAACTCACCTTATCATTACTATTGGGTATTTTTCTATATGGAGGATTTATTCACTTCCTATTCTAATAACAATATTATTTAATATTACTCATTTTACATTTATTTATTGGTAATTTTAGATCATACTTCTGGCTATAGCTTTGTAATTTCCTTACTACATTTGCTACTTTATTATTGTTTAAAAAAGGGGTTGTTATATGGTTATTGTGTTTAGTGAAATGACACGTTACAATATCTATTGATGTAACCCCTATGTGTCTACATTGTTGAAATTATTATTATCAGCCAGGCTGTTAGGTCGTGGTCCACAGTCTCGTTATGGTCGTGGTTCTCGTTATTGATAAACGTTTTGGCCCCACCATCGGAGGCCATCATCAGTGTGTAGATTGGCACGGTGTCCGGCAATTCACCTCAGAGATGAGATAGAGACTAAAGAACTAAAGCTTAAGAACTTGCTTATGTGTCTATATTCACCTTCTTGGTTGCAATAAAATAAACAGAAAACAACGAGTGTTTTTAATCAAATATATTGCAACTTACCGTCTGCGGCTTCCAGAAACAACGTCTTCACAAAGTTGACATGTTTCGGGACACTTGTCCCATCATCAGAACTTAAAATAATCGTGCATCATTTAAGTTGATACATTTGTCAATTAATTAAAATATTAAAATCCAACATGAAATAAATAATTTAAAACAATATGAATACTTAAATGTCTAAAAGCGAGCGCGAAGGTTTAACGATGTACATCGTACGGAGATTGACCGCGCACTGAATTACGTTTTGCTCCCACCACGACAATAGCGCAAGGCAGTGTCGTACAATACATTTGACTTGAAAAGCAGTTTATCATTTAAAACACGCGGCTTGGTATCAGTATTGTTTTTAAATTATTCATATTGTTTTAAATTATTTATTTCATGTTGGATTTTAATATTTTAATTAATTGACAAATGTATCAACTTAAATGATACACGATTATTTTAAGTTCTGATGATGGGACAAGTGTCCCGAAACATGTCAACTTTGTGAAGACGTTGTTTCTGGAAGCCGCAGACGGTAAGTTGCAATATATTTGATTGAACAAGACGTGGCTTGGTACTAAACATTTGGAATTAATCCTTTTAAACATGAGTATTTTTAAGTTTTCTTCAGAAAAATCTAAACCACTCCCTTCGGAGACTCCCCAAAAGGAAACTGTGGCTGTGTCCCTGTCAAGTGTTGATAATGTGTAACACCATTTACACCATTTATGACGCTGAGATTCTGACACTTATCAGGAAAATAATACAAACGTTTAGAGTAACACAGTGCATAACTGAGACCGCCATATAAGTGTTATTAGGTGAAAATCATACTGTACGACAAAAAACAGAACTAACAGATATTGTAAAAATTACTGGAAAATTGAAGCGGGATATACATATTGTAACGACAATCGTATCGAACCGCGTATAATAGCCGAGAGCGTCCCCGACTCGTCCCCCGCCTAGTGTGGCAGGTGTTGCCTCAGTCAAGGCCGCGTTCAAGTTTGTTCTAGACTCTTCAAGAGGCCACTTGAGATACGCGTTAGCGTCAGTATTAAGCAGCGTGCACACTGAGGTTGGAAGATTTTTCTAGAAGGGGTGCGCTATCTATAAAAAGCCATAGCAGCCGGCTTATGAGTTCAGTGGTGTTGAGCGATTTCTTTAGAGCGGATCGAGTGTTTGTAGCGAAGCGTTCTTATGTTATAATTAGTGCGGAATTCTTTATAGTTACATTATTGTTGCGTGTGGACAACTTTTACTTGAATTGTAAGAGACTATCTGTTGATTACAAATTATTAATTGTGATAATGAAAGCTGATTATTAGTGATTTCATTGGTGTCTTGTATTTTGTTTTCCACTGTACCTTACGACGATCAGTTATACCGTCGTAACAATAAAACTGAGAAAACTGTAACAAGTAGGACGTATATAAGAAGAGATGAATTCACAACATCATCCCCTCCCCCAAATGAATAGAAAAATGAAAGACAAACGACCAGTAAATTAGTCCGAATAAGAGAGAGAGAGAGAGAGAGAGAGAGAGAGAGAGAGAGAGAATACGAAGAACAGCTTGTGAGGGAGCGGAAGCAGAGCAGCTTTAGAGGAAAATTACAGGAGACTACTGCCCGTGGATTAACACGTGTCAACAAGGAATTACACGACTCGACAACAATTGTTTGTGGCGCCAACAATCAGACAACGTTTGTTCAGTTACCTAAGCGATTAACAATGAACAATGTGCGTTACGTTACCCGTAGTGTGTAACTTATAAGGCTTCAAACGCACAAACATAAACTTTCTCCTACCCGGACGCTTTCTCTAGGATCGACCGCATTGTGACAACAACTGTAGGAGACTAATTATGGTTTCGTGCAGACGCATACTGGGTGTGAAGATAAGTCCTAAGCCCACAGAACAATGGTAATTACTCGAACGCAAGACTTCCCCTTCCTGTTATAACAAGAGCAGTATATTGTTCACGGCATAGACGACGTGCGACGAACAGTAAGAATGAGAATTGAATAAATTACATACGGAAAGAAAAACATTTTATGAAAACGGAAGTCGAAAAGAGAAAGACGAAAGCAAAGTCAAAGAATAAAATAATTTTTGAATTCTTTTTTCAAAGCGGTCTAAATACCAACTAAAACATACGGGTACCTACGTGTTTTTATAATGCAGACTACAGTAACTACTTTACTGACTGCAGAAAGAAATTAAATTAATTTCGTAATATACTTATTATCTCGTACCTGTACAAATTAGAATTCAAAAAAATGCGCACTTTTTTTAATTATTTAATATTTTGCATTAAATTTGCACTATTTAATACTACTTAACTTGAGTTATAACTAAAAAAGTTATATTTAATGTCAACGTAAGTCATCACCATCAACAACTTCACGGATTAAACCAAAAATGGTTTGTTCCGGTCACAAATAGGAAAAGATTAGAGCTGGTCACTCCAGCGCTTCCTCGGACGTCCCACACCTCTCCGTCTCCTCGGCTTATAGTTCCATAGTTGTTTGGGGATGCGGCAGTCATCCATTCGGCAAAGATGTTCCCACCAATTCAGCCGATACTGGGCGACCCTGTCCACTATACTCATAATATTCAATTACTGCCGTACATCTGTGTTTCTTCTATGATCATGGAGAGTATACCCTGCCACGTGCCTGAGAAATCTCATTTCAACCGCTGTCAACGTAAGTGTTTTACTTACATTAGAAAATTAAAACGTTTTCATAATTTTTGAAAAATTAACACCTGTTGTTAAAATTTATAGTCAGCTTTCACATAATGGGATCTATTCCCTTGCTTCTTCTTGGGTAGTCGTTCAATGTCGTCTTTATACATGGTCACTTCCAGCTCCACACAAGCTTCTGAATGCCAACTACAGATATTACAGCTACTATATAGGCCTATATTGTTAAAATTATTATTACTACACGGCCTATTAGGCCGTGGCCGACTGTTGTTGTGGGCAGACATTTCGGCCCCACCATCGAAGTGTCTACCTTAGTACTGGGGTAAATTGGCGGACACCTTGCCAAACATTTGTTGACACTGAAGATGGCATCCGATTGTGGAGCCGAAACGTCTGCCCACAACAACAGTCGACCACGGCCTAATAGCCCGGCTAATGATAATAATTTTAACAATGTTAACACCGGCTGTGAAAGCTTAAGAATTGCGTACTATATAATATATTGTACATACGGACAGATATGACTGCCTCTATTCTTTACTTTTTTAGAAATAGCTATTTATAAACTACGAATTATGATATTTTAAATTATCCATATGCTATCGAAAATCATTTCGCGTACCGCAAGCATTATTAAAATAAATGCTTGCAAGTAAGAGAAGTACAATATCCAATGACAATAAAAAATATAATTTATTATATATGAAGGTTTATTACAGAATAAAGTGTAATTAAGGTTATTTTGTCTTTCTCCTTTCAACCTTGTTCAAACCGTCTACTAACGTAGACCTTCTCTAGCCTGTTCCACAATGCTTTTTGTGTTCAGCTGTCTCTGCACTAATCACATCGAGGTTGTTACGTTGGCTGTCCTCTCTACTGTGGTACGCATATTTCTCTTTTTCTTAATCAAAGAAGTCGTAGTTATCCGTTTGCCCCACACTGTAGTCCATAAATCTCCTATTGGTCGAGGAACACCTTCATATTATATCGGCTACTTTTGTTTTCTGACGTGATCTGATACAATTGTTACTTTTACAACCTCAGGGAGAAGTATGCAGTATTTGTCGTTCCACTGACTCTTGCGTCATTGATAGTTGTCCATTGGTAAGGGTCTAGGTTTCTGCACCGTTGTTGCCAACGTATGGCGCCTGGTTACAGTTCTTGGCGTCTCGTTTCGATTCCCGGACGCACCATATAATCAAGGTACGTTTTTCAGCCGGCAGGTAGAGCCAGCCTGTGCAAATGAGTACCAGTGGTACGACATCTTTACGTAATAACGGACGGCTGAAGCATAGTGCTGGCCACTGTCTTCTTTGTGCTCAAATAAGGCAGCCTTATCGTAAACTACTTAGGTGGTACTAAAAAGAATTATTGTTTTTATGTAAGGATCAATCATATTTTTTACTTCTTAAATCCAGAGAAAAGCTGTTATTTATAAATGTATAAGTAAATTCCGCTAATCAAGCTTCATCCTTCTGTTAACGTCTTTCGTCTGGTTTTCTTATTTAACTTAATAATCTGGCCTAAGTCGGTCACTTGCTCGAGGTTAAGGATACTGTTATTAAGCTTTTATGTTAATAAAATTGGACAGTCTTGTGCATCACTAGACCAAGCACCAGAATACAGTTTTCCAGTATTTGCTTTCAAAGTTCATTGATTATAAGAAAAATGTATATTATATGAATATATAAACACACTTTACAATTTTACATTTTAAAATCTTACAATTTTTACATTATTAAGATAAGTAGTTCTAGTGTTTGCCTCGGAAAACGCGCAACTATATCATTTTTATGAAATGGCACTTGGTTTAGTGGTGCATAATAACGTCCAATTAGGATTTCTACTGGACTATCAGAGAGTGTGATTATTATGTAGAATGAGAAGCATTTTCTCGGCAGTTAGAAGCGTCTATAAAAGCCACAAACCAGACGCGAGACTGCAAGTAACGTACGCAAGAAGTCAGTGTTCCGTTCGTTAGCACAAGTGCTAAAATTGCACTAATCAACGGAGACACGATTTCGCGAAACGTAGTAATGCCATGAGAAACACTTCAAAACTCACCGATGGATCCGCAAATGATTCATTTTGTCTGTCGATCCCATGATTTGGTGTTGGACTGGTTCACACGGAATTTTTACTCAAAGTGAGAACGTACGAAGACGAATGAGAAATTACACCAAACGCGAAATTTATATCGACTTACACGGTGAACTGAACACCTTTATCATACAAGAAAGTGTCCAACATAAAGCTACCAGACATAATCTATTTTAATAACTAAACAATACAAACCGTCTACTTCCAAAAAATTAACAAACAAGGAATATTAAGCACGTGGGACAAGATGATTCGACAAGCTAGATATCCAGACAAGGGAATGAGAAAGGAGAGACTCTATTATTAATTATTAACAATATATAGTAAATTTAATTATGTTGTTGTATATTATACAACTAGAGTTACCGGTAGAAGTAGGGATCTGAAAGGTATAGGCCTATTTCAGAGCAGCAGCAAAGAGGACGGCAAGCGCCTATCGACGATCCTGTGTTTACCACAGACTACTGCTAAGAACAATTGGAGAAAGATGGATAGAAAAAGACAAAGAGCTATATGTTGTTTATATAGACCTTGAAAAAGGATTTGACAGAGTACAGTGGGGAAGACTATTAGATATTTTGAGGGACAAGGGGGTGGATTGGAAGGAGAGTCGGTTAATTCGTAATCTGTACCTTGGACAAAAGTGAGTGTGCAAATGTGGAAAGGAGAGTTCAGAAGGAATTAAAATTGGAAGAGGAGTAAGGCAAGGCTGCTACGTATATGTTGCCAAATTTATTTAACATATATCTTGATGACTGGATTAGGAAGTGCTTTGACAAAACAAGACGTGTGAATATCGTTGTAAGAAGAATTGACTGTATAAGGTTTGCTGATGAGATAGCTGTTTTAGCAGAAAAGGAAGAGACAATGAATGAAATGATGAGAGATTTGAATTTAGTATGCGAGGAATATGGAATGAGGATTAATAAGGAAAAAACTAAGTGTATGGTGATTAGCAGAAGAAGAAAAAGGGCAAACACAAAAATAGGGTAAGACGAAATACAACAGGTGGAGTTGTTTAAATATCTTGGAAGCTTGATAAGTGAAGGTATGTCCTGCACTCGTGAAATTAGAGCAAGAATTGCTATAGCGAAAGAAGCGTTTAATTTAAAAAAGTCTGCTGTGTGGCAAAATTAATAAGAATTTAAGAAAAAGGTTGGCCAAATGTTATGTGTGGCTCGTTGCTTTATATGGTGCAGAGACATGGACACTGAGGAAGGAGGATGAGAAAAGATTAGAAGCATTTGAGATGTGGGTTTGGTGAGCAATGGAAATATTGAGGTGGGTTGATAAAGTAAGGAATGATGGCGTTTTAAAAAGAATGAGGGAAGACAGAAGAATCCTGAAGGTAATAGAAAATAGGAAAAGGAATTGGTTAGGTCATTGTTTAAGAAGAGCTAAGAAGAGCATGCTTACAACTACCATGGAGGGTGTCACAGAAGGAGAAAAAAGATGAGGGCGTCGAAGAATGAAGTTAATAGATAGCATTAAAATCAAAGGCTGTTACGAAGAAACGAAAAGACAACTTGGAGAGCTTTTACAATTTGAAGACCTGCCTTAGGGCAGAGCACCAAATAACTAGGGTAAGGACGACTTACTTGTTATTGAACAAACAAAGCGAGTGCTCAATTTTAACTTGACGGTTTGGCATTGTATATTTGTCTTTTGTCTTCTGTCTATTTGAGAGGAGGTGCCTCACGATAACTTTTCAACGCATCAACGGATTTTCGTAAAACCTAACACGCCTGTCCGTATTTTTACCCCACAGACCCCTATTTGAGGTTAATCCACCCCAAAAGTAGGGAGGCAGGAGACCAAAATGTGACGGGGAAGTTTTGAAAAAAATTTCAAAATTCCATGTAGGTATCAAATTAAAGAGAGTTTTAACCAAAAATCAGAATATAGTGTTTAGTTTTTGAAATTTCAAAATTTTAGAACAACGGGTCCCAAAAGGCGATACAAATTTGAAGAAAGTTTTAAAATCCATGCCGGTTCTCGCATAAAAAATCCATCGCACCACCGCCCAAAAATGTAAATCAAAACTTTAAAAAAATTATCTTATACTATTAAGCGAGCAATCTTTGTATGTATGTATGTCCTTATTTTCTCGGAAACGGCTCTAACGATTTTCTCGAAATTTGGTACTTAAGCGTATTTGCACACTAAAAATCGATTGGGCTAGGTCTCATTTTCCGCAAAAATCGCCTAAGACCTAAACCGTAGGGTCTTTTAAGTATACATTTTAATTCATGTAGGTTTAAATATTCACACAACAATTGCTATTGTATAACTCTTGTCACCCAGCAACAAATATTTTAAAAAAATATTTTTTATTTGAAATTAAAACGTTAATTTTAATTCTGTTCATAAAGAATAGATCTTATCGATGTTTATAAATAATATAAAATAGCTGTTGCAATGAATGTAAATAAACAAACTAAGAGTTGAGACATACAATCCCAGTATCGATGTTTATAAATAAATATAAATAGCTGTTGTTATAAATGTAAATAAACAAACTAAGAGTTGAGACATACAATCTAATCTATGTATGTCCTTGAAACGGCTCTAACGATACCGTAGGGTCTTTATAGGTCTTTAACCTGCGGCCTAAACGGCGCAGTATCGATGTTTATAAATAATATAAACAGATGTTGCTATGACTGTAAATAAACAAACTAAGAGTTGAGACATACAATTGTGGGTTTCTGTGCAACGATTTTTGTACAATCTATCTGATATACATAATCTAAACTATTAAGTGTTCTCTATACGCTGTTGTGTTTTTTGCATTCTCTGAGGTAAGTGGTATGCCTACCAAGGGACGTCCTCCAAAAAAACGAATTTTTATCTTTAACCAGCGACCACAGGAACAGCCAGAAGATGAACGTCAGGAGCAAATGGAACATGTGACCAGTTCGGCTGATAACCCTGTTCCTGGTACCTCAAGGGACTTTGGACCTTCGAACGAAGAAAATTTTCCCACTTCTGTAAGACCGGGCCGGAAAGCAAAGACGACATGTATCAATAGATTAGTTGGGATCATTAATGATCTCATCGATTCTCAATCTCAGGAGACTAACGATCTTAAAAGAAGAAAACGAAATGTTGAACCTGCTGAGGATCGTCAACGACGCTTAGATCAGATGCGCGAACGTACACTTCAAAGACGAGCAGGAGAACCAGAACAACAAAGAACTCAGCGGCTCCAAGACATGCGCGAACTAGCAGCTCAAAGACGAGCTGCTATTTATGTAATAAATGAATAATTAATAATAAATAATGTTTTTTTTAAATCTGTATATTTATAAATAAATGTGAAAACCGAGCAAAGCTCGGTTAAAATTTTAAAAGTTTATGTGACGTGTCAAGTTATAAAGAATTTTATTCAAACTCGGTTTCTTTAATAATTTAACAAAATTAATACATCCCAACAGCATTTGCAGATTTTGGACTACCTTCAACATGTTTGTAATACATGTTTTGAAAAAACTGTACACATTATTATTATCAGTTACGTATATTTGTGTAAAGTATTACCTATACTTAACGGAAAATTCTTACTTGCCTGCAAATTCTTACGGAAACATACATAAACTTAAAAGTTAGGACTATACTATTTGTCATTTAGAGAGTATGGTTCTAAGTTTAACTAAAAATCCAATACAGTAGTTCAGAATGTTTAGTTGTTACTGTAGGCCTATAACTCCCTCCTTTACAATCGTTATTTTACTAACAAAAAAAAGTAGTAAAATAATCGTGGTCTTCGTAATGTTTTTAGTAACTGGAAAATTGTTTAATACTGAAATTTATCAAATAATAAACCTATTTCGTTTTACACGGGGAGCGAGTTCTGCAGTTCAGGGACCTTGCCATTAATGTAATTAATGGACCTTGCATATGTTGTAAGTAATATACGCTTTTGTCGTGGTTAGTATAGGCCTACTGTAGAGCGTTACGTGTGCATAGTTAAATTCTTTCATCAGACCACAGCCACCGTGACCGCACATCGGCCGTACCACGTAGTGTTCTGGTCAGTTTGTTCCGTGTTGAAAACATTCACTGTCAAACCGTATAATTTACATTATATCGAATGCCAGGCTTGCACGACAAAAAAAAATACTTAATGACAGAAAAATAAACGTAGTTATAAAATACTTAATGTGGTTTACTTACATGAAAGAAACCTAGTATATACATTTCCTGTGTGAAAATAGACTGCGTGTTTCACAAAGTAACGGAACTGCTTCTAGGACGTGTTCTACAGGTGAAAATAAAAAATAAGTATAACGTCTCACCTACGTTATAACATTGGGAACCAGTGCATACTTACCTTAGATCAATTGCACGGGCTGCCATACTCGTAATTAACTTTTACTTATTAATTAAACCAGCTGTAGTTATAACTAAAGGAACTTTTACACGGGGGTCTGATGATTTATTCACTCAATTTTTGTGTAAAGTAACGACATCTCTTTATTAAACAATTACTACAACAGTTCTACATAAATATTCCCACCTAAGGTTTTCTTAATAAACGATTACAATTTATAAAAGGTTTTGTTAAAAACAGGGGGCCAAAATATATGGATTTATAAGTGCTAGCATTATCCACGGATCCGGGACCTTAAACTTGTTTGTGAGTTAAGCTCACTTATTCATATTTTATCATACTATTTGGGGGAGGGGGCCATTTGAAGAATGGACTTAAACTAAAATTTTGTATCAGTGAAGCTTTACATATATACATCAGCATTACTTGGTACTACAAATATTTTGAATCCTAAGACATACTACATCTTATAAAGTGATTATCATTAGAGTCTTTATATATTTATTCAAACTGTCTTTAACAATTCATTTGTTAGAATTTTCATTAATCACGAAGGACAAGTCTCCGTGTCACCTGTGATATCCAGAAGTTTACTCGAGGTCCGGGTCCTTGGTCCTTGTGGGGTTCGTCAGCGGTTGATCTTTAGTGGAGTTAACTTTCCTGTTGAAATTCCTGAAGTGATTAGTTCATAATGAAGTAACGTAGAGGTCCTCAGAAGTCTAGTAGTTAAACATCGTTAGTAGTATAAGTGCCGTAAATGTTCTTGTTTGTCGCAGAATCACACGTCACATTATTGTTTATAAAGTTCTCACTTTAGGTAGCTCGTACCATATTATTTTAAAACAACACAGAGCTCTTACAAATTATACAAATGAGATGTCATCCCTCATACAGTAATTTATTCCTTTTCTTTTTTACATTTAAACTCATTAGCGTGCTAATTTGCCACTACTTTTCACTACACGTTGTTGTATCTGTCTTCTAAATAAAAACATTTTGTCGTTCTCTGAGACATGGTTCAAGCGTGTGTTTTCTACGCTATTACTATGTTAATAGTAAGCGTGTGAATTACTATGTTAGGACGGCTCAGTTAATCGCGCGGAGTTTACGCGTCGCAACAAAATAGTTCCACATTTATTCTCTATTTAAGGGGTTAAAGTTTGACCTTTTAATTATCCAAAGATATTCTTTATTACAGACTTCATTATAGTACACTACTGTGGTCTTGTTTATTTATTTATTTAATATCAATTTACAAGGATTATTAGTTTGTTTAGGGGTCGGTATTCAAGTTAATTCCGGTTAGCGCATATCTATGCAGGGTTAATTAATAAGGGTTTCCCTATCTGTACACTCGCATTCCCTTTTTTGCCATTAAAACTCTTTATTAAATATTATTATGATTTATGACAGTGATAAAAATTAGTTTAAATGTGCGATTTATTAAAATTTAAATTTCTCAGCTTTTAACATTTCCTATTTTATTATTTATTTTATTTTTTAATTAAAGAAATCGTCACATACTCCGCCGCTTAAATCAGACTCCGGGTGGGGGAAATATATGTGTTATTTGGTCAGCAGTGTATTGGGAGTATGCCTGGGGATTACCGTGTAAAATTTACTTAGTACTCGTTTTCTTTCTTTCGTGAAGTTCCCTTTCTCTCGTTTCTTAACGGCTAACTTAATTTTATTTCTTACTACTAATTTCGTAACTTCACAACATCGTGGCCCGACTGATTTTGTCAGCATACTCTAACTCTATTAGTTAGTTTTCTGCACTCTCTTTAACCCTTTTCAGTGCGGCGCCGTTGTGACAGTGTTACGTACTTATCTCTATCTCTTAATTATACTATTGTAATCTAAAGTTGATCCCATACTCAACCTTAGATCCTTTCTTAATTCTAATATCTTGAACTAGTGAGTTAAGCGGAATTTCACGAATAGGAATTTTTATTTTCTATTAAACGATCAGCTGTTACAAACTATGCAAGAGGGGACAAACACTTTACACACGAAGCATTGTATTATACACAGGGGTGGTGGCTATTGTTTACCTAGGCAGGAGTTCATAACAATAGGGGTGGCTTACTACAATACTAGACACGATTATCTCCTGCACGAACGAGTTTGTCTTATACTGGCAAGCTGGGGAATTATTTTTCGAACAGGCCGCGACCGGGTGTTTACGCTATTCAAATATACTTTTATTATTATTTTCTTTTTACTTATTTTACTACTACACTTTTATTACACGTTAGTTTAATTTAAGATACTATTCAGCTTTTTTATTTAAAGGACTTATTATTTATTTATATTTATTTCTTTTTTTTTACTTGGTCAGAATTAAGAAACTTTTTTTTATTTGTTTAGGACTCGTTTATTTACTTAGGGAAGCATCATTCCATAAAATAAAATTAGTACACTTGTTTTTTTTTTATTTAATTTTACTTTGTTTAAAAGTTTTGTTTCGGGGTTAAATAAAGCCATTTTTGAAATGTGAGTCACTATAAATACTTATTCTACTATTAGTATTAAATAGTATACTACTCTTTCTTGTTTACACAAATAAACGATTTTAGTTCACATTTAAAATTTACATTGGTAGTGCGGGAAGTAAATCTCAGAGAAAGAGAAAAATCACACAGGCGTCAAAATACTTTCAACTAAGGGGGAAATTCTTGGTTACTAGGCACAGGATGATACACGCTTCTTATAACAATAGAACAATTGAAGAGGGTTGGGTATTATCTAACTCAACTTTACGCAGGGTGACTACAACAGTTTTAAACAGGCATGGACAAGAAATTAACCGGTCAGATTTTGCTGACAAACAGACACGTTGATGAATGAAATTTTTGACAAGCACGTACATGATTTTGTTTCGAATACATGTGGCGTTAAGTTAACATTGTGTAAACTCCTATATCTAATTCACAATTAAAGTTACCTATTTACTATACTATTATAATAATAATTATCATTTTTATTTTATTTCAAATTTTAGACATATTTTAAAGTACATGAGTGAATAGATCAACAGGATGGCACATGGTATAGGTGTCACTATATTACGCAATTATTTATTAAACAAAGCAATTACAACAACAGCAACAGCAACAGCAAAGTGGCGCATTTTATATGTGTCACGATGCTCGCAACTATTTTAACTAAAAGCAGAGTGGCGCATTTTATATGTGTCACTCTGTACACGATTAATTATTATCTAGACCATAGCAGAGTGGCGCATTTTATAACGTCTCACCTACGTTATAACATTGGGAACCAGTGCATACTTACCTTAGATCAATTGCACGGGCTGCCATACTCGTAATTAACTTTTACTTATTAATTAAACCAGCTGTAGTTATAACTAAAGGAACTTTACATGGGGGTCTGATGATTTATTCACTCAATTTTTGTGTAAAGTAACGACATCTCTTTATTAAACAATTACTACAACAGTTCTACACAAATATTCCCACCTAAGGTTTTCTTAATAAACGATTACAATTTATAAAAGGTTTTGTTAAAAACAGGGGGCCAAAACATATGGATTTATAAGTGCTAGCATTATCCACGGATCCGGGACCTTAAACTTGTTTGTGAGTTAAGCTCACTTATTCATATTTTATCATACTATTTGTGGGAGGGGGCCATTTGAAGAATGGACTTAAACTAAAATTTTGTATCAGTGAAGCTTTACATATATACATCAGCATTACTTGGTACTACAAATATTTTGAATCCTAAGACATACTACATCTTATAAAGTGATTATCATTAGAGTCTTTATATATTTATTCAAACTGTCTTTAACAAGTCATTTGTTAAAATTTTAATTAATCACGGAGGACAAGTCTCCGTGTCACCTGTGATATCCAGAAGTTTACTCGAGGTCCGGGTCCTTGGTCCTTGTGGGGTTCGTCAGCGGTTGATCTTTAGTGGAGTTAACTTTCCTGTTGAAGTTCCTGAAGTGATTAGTTCATAATGAAGTAACGTAGAGGTTCTCAGAAGTCTAGTAGTTAAACATCGTTAGTAGTATAAGTGCCGTAAATGTTCTTGTTTGTCGCAGAATCACACGTCACATTATTGTTTATAAAGTTCTCACTTTAGGTAGCTCGTACCATATTATTTTAAAACAACATAGAGATCTTACAAATTATACAAATGAGATGTCATCCCTCACACAGTAATTTATTCTTTTTCTTTTTTACATTTAAACTCATTAGCGTGCTAATTTGCCACTACTTTTCACTACACATTGTTGTATCTGTCTTCTAAATAAAAACATTTTGTCGTTCTCTGAGACATGGTTCAAGCGTGTGTTTTCTACGCGAGCGCTTCATCTCGATTGAATTACTATGTTAGGACGGCTCAGTTAATCGCGCGGAGTTTACGCGTCGCAACAAAATAGTTCCACATTTATTCTCTATTTAAGGGGTTAAAGTTTGACCTTTTAATTATCCAAAGATATTCTTTATTACAGACTTCATTATAGTACACTACTGTGGTCTTGTTTATTTATTTATTTAATATCAATTTACAAGGATTATTAGTTTGTTTAGGGGTCGGTATTCAAGTTAATTCCGGTTAGCGCATGTCTATGCAGGGTTAATTAATAAGGGTTTCCCTATCTGTACACTCGCATTCCCTTTTTTGCCATTAAAACTCTTTATTAAATATTATTATGCTTTATGACAGTGATAAAAATTAGTTTAAATGTGCGATTTATTAAAATTTAAATTTCTCAGCTTTTAACATTTCCTATTTTATTATTTATTTTATTTTTTAATTAAAGAAATCGTCACATAAGTTCACGCACATATTGAAACGAATGGAACCATCTAGAATAGACGGGAGAGTCCTCGCCCCGTCCCCCGCCTAGTAGGGCAGGTGTTGCCTCAGTCAAGGCCGCGTTTAAGTAAGCTCCATAGTACTCTACAGAACACTTGAATACGCATTAAGTGGCGTGCACATTAAAGATGGAAGATTTCTAGAAGGCGTGCGCTACCTATAAAAAGGCATAGCAGCCGGCTTGTCAGTTCAGTGGTGTTGAGCGATTTCTTTAGCGCGGATCGAGCGTTTGTAGAGAAGTGTTGTATTATAATTAGTCGGAATTCTTTATAGTTGACATTAATATTGCGTGTGGACAATTTTTACTTGAACTATTGTAAGATACTATCTTGTTGATTACAAATTATTAATTGTGATAATTAAAGTTGGTTTTTGGTGATTTCATTGGTGTCTTGTATTTTGTTTTCCACTGTACCCTACGACGATAAGTCAGACCGTCGTAACAATATACACTCAAAAATACTTTGATTCCAAGTTACCCCCTTTAAAAGCTCGAGCCCAACTTGTTACGAAAAAACGGACGTGACTCAAATTTCGCACATGTACACTAATTCTGTACGAAATAGTCGGTGGACAAGGTCAGGATTTGAATACGGGGTGACATAAAATTAAAAAATTAGTCAAAGGTATAAGTAGTAAGAAGTGAAGATATAACAAGAGAAGTAGTTCCTGCCAAGAGAAGATATAACAACAAAATAAAGAGTAGATCATCGTCAAGAACAAAACAACTCGGTAAGACAATTACGTTTGCATTTATTAAGTCCAAAGGCAACAAGGCTACTAAAATATGTACCTTGCAAGACCACTGTGGGAAGTATAACAACTTAAGACTCGGAATCATGGGATATTAATTAATCAAAACAAAAGCACCAGAGATAAACTACTGGGGAAAACAAGTCAAGGTAGAGCACATAATGATACCGTAAGATATGTGAGTTTATTTGTATATTATGAATGTTATGGAAGCGCCGAACGATGAGCTGGTACAGACATTTTGTTGTACGTCTGACGACTGATGGTCTATTCAGTTCTGGAATTGGACACCGGAAGCCAGACAAATAAGAAGACCGAAAAGATCTTGGACAGTCGATGTTTAATACTGGAATACAGAGTAGAGGACTTATGGAAAGGACCGAAAAGACAAAAACAGGTGAAGACTGGGATGAAAAAAGCGGTAACAGCTGCAGATAACTCGCTTGGTAAAAAAGTACTAATTCTGTGACAAAATTTATTATTTAAAATTTTATATCGGTGCAAAAAGCAAAGCTTTTAAAATTTGGAAGTGTGTTTAAAAACGGTGCGAAAAAACAATTTTAAAAAACAACCTTGTGTTAATGTGTTAATTCATTAAAAAAAAACACCCATTGTCTAAGAAAAAGGACCTTAGAAAAGTCAAAATTCCTCCAAAAATACAGAACCCTTCATTACTAATTAATAAACAATTAATTTTACATGTATTTAATGTAGGGCTAAATACATTGAACATAACAACAATTAATGACTTTTAATTTTTTTTTTTGAAAAATGACTTATACATGTATAGTTGATAAGTTTGATTTTTTTACATTTTTAATTTTGATTCATAAAAACTGAATTTTTGCAGTCACTCGCTTGGCTTTTTACCTCGCTTAGACTTAGTTAATGGAGAAAGTTGTAAACATGATAAGGACATTTTATCATGTATCAACGGTGAAACAAGCAATTATGTCTGTATGCTGACTGATATGGAATAAAAGTGATATTAGTCATGATGAGAATATACAAATTAATATTGACATTAAGGTACAAAAGTACTGACATAAAAGACGTTATAAATGTAGTGACCTAGGAGTTGAAATTCTCCCTAAGGGAAAAAGGGGATGAAATCCAACTAGATTATACGAGAAGATGCCTTCATGTTACATACGCGGATGAATACGAGGAACAGAAATATACGTGGAAATTATTCGGCCAGTAATAGATTACAGAACTAGAGTTTACATGTTAAACAAATACCAGAAATCGAATGGCCAAGAAAAACATTATGAGAATTGTCCTCAACAAGTTAATACTAACGAGGAATTAAATAATATTATTTAATTAATGTGAATTAAAAATTAATTATCGCGTAACATTGTTTGTATGTAGGGATTACATTATTATTCAAGAAATAGACGATAGTGTTTCACAGAACCCTATTCGTAAGATCCACATTTATGGAGGATAGTACGACTAACATATTTTACTGACCTAAGGACTAAGACAGGAATATAACCGTTTCCATCACTGTTTAAAATCGTACACTACTATGCACTAATTGTAAGGATAATCAGGAGGGTGTTGAAGATATCCTGGATGTACAAATTGGAAAACGAGAAATATCTCAAACGAGTCAATTAAACAATGGAGAAAAACTTTGAAAAGTGGTTAGGATGTATGATGAGGCATAATTAATACACGGTTGCTTTAATAGAGGGGCGAATGGAAGAAAGAGGAGGACAGGGGAGAGAAAGAGAGAGAGACAGAGAGAGAGAGAGAGAGAGAGAGAGAGAGAGAGAGAGAGAGAGAGAGAGAGAGTGTGTGTGTTTACATATGGTGAGACGGAGAAAGTAGGAGTTGGGCATGAACAGGAGAAACTCTGACAACACGAAAGCAGTGATTCACCAACCCCTTAGGATTGAGGACGTAAAATTAAACGTAAATAGAAAAGAATGGGAGGAGGGTTTGACGCAAAACCTGCCACTATACATTAAAATTTCTGATAACCAGGCTGCATGTGCAGGAAACAAACCAGAAAGCTTGGTCAGAATACATTGTCAAGAATGTACGGACAGAAAGTTGAAACTGGAATGTGATAACTGGGGGTTCACGATCAACAAAAGTAAAACCACAATTTGTCTTAAATATTTTAAATACTGTTTGCATTGAAGTGCCCTAGATCTCCGTTTTTTCTGTGTTTTTTTTAACAAGTGGTACGCTGTTTGGGCTTAATTTGCAGTACCAACATCTATTTTTACTTCTTTACTTAATATATTTTCTAAATAGTTTATTTTTTCAACATTCTCTAACTTTCTTTCCTCACATGTATATTATCTTTTTCTTAATGTACTTAATATATGGCATTAACTTTAGTTTATCAATTTCATATTTTAGGTACAATCTGACTGTACTATTCTGATTTTATGAAAGTGTCCAGAAGGTACAACTTTAGTTTAAAAAACTACACTTATCTATCCACAAGTAACGGTAAATTATACTATTAAGCTAGTTAAATTAGGTGAGGCTGAATTAGTCTCTTTGTTAAAAGAGTAATTGAACAGTTGTATTCAATATCTTCACAATATTGTACCGCTGGTCAAGGTAACCGACCCGTTCTCAGAAGATTTTGTACGTTCAGTGGACAATTACTGGCATATTCGCTTTCTCTAAACGGTAGGTGTTTAATGCGGTTTCAGTGTTTCTTTATGGTCAAGGGTCCTGATATAGTTACTCGTTGCATTATGTCGGCTTCTTTATCGACACAATCGAAGTCGACAAAGAAGGAAAGCGAAGTTAAAGTTTTTGTCTTAAACTTTATTAGTCGTTTGCCTTTTTCATGTCTTCATCCTTATTTTGTTTATTTATTGTAGATGCTCATTAGACACACGGGCATTCTACAAGCTTTATTTACATTTAAAACCGTTTACCGGTTTAATTCTCTCAACGAAACGAGAGGCTAAATCTTCTTTCTATTTTTCTTTTCCATCGACCTCTTTGGCCTTTCCCATCCTTTGGTAGATGTCCTTCTTCCACCATCTCCTGGACCTTCCGCTTTTCTTTTTTTCTATACGGAACCCAGTTTAACAACTTTTTGGGGCAATAACTGTCAGGCAATCGTTCCACATGGCCGTATCCATACCACATAATGAGCTTCATATTATTAATGGTGTCTAATATTGTTCTACCCACGCGATGTCTGGTGTCTTTATTTATAACGCACTGGAGCCCAGGTGCCCCACAAAACCTTCTACAGAAGTCCTTCTTTACTTCTTGAAGCCTTCAAGAGTTTCTCTGATTTACCTCTCAAGTTTCAGAGCCGTAAGTGATTATGCTTTCTCTGGTAAACCAGAAAAAATTGTCTTCTAGGTTTTATGGGTTACTTTCCCGCTCGAAGAACATAATTCAGCTTCGGATTTCCGTGTCACCATATTTCCTTGTTTCATTCTGTTCTAATATCTTCATCATTTCTATCATCTTCTGGTAACTAACACTAAGGAAGTTAAAAAAACTACTACTTTTTATAATACGGACGTCTACTATCATAGCTCTTCCCATAACCAGACGTTTGGTTTTTTCTGGTGAGGCCCCAAGATATGTTTTCTCCGTGAAGTTTTCTTTGGATCATGTAAATGGAGTTCTGTCCGTTCAATGCTACCACAACCTGACCACCCACGAAGAGAAGCGTGTGGAGATAATCGTCATTTATTTGAGATCACCGTTGCAGAACAGTGTCTTTTCCACCTTCCTAAAGTTGCGTTTTTACAAATTCTGAATAAAATAAGTGCTTTGGAACAAGCTTGCCTCAAACCTTTTGTTACTTCGATACCGTATTCTGTGAAGGCTTGATGTAGAATAAATTTTTAAAAGTCAGGAGACAAAAGAGAGGAATAGATGTAAAACTTATAAAACAGATAAAACTTACAAAAAAGAGGAAGAACAAATTTCTAGGCCTTATGTCAAAGGATAATAGATTCATTCTAAGCATTTGTGAAAAAACTGATGGGAAAGAGAGAGCGATAGGTATTTGACATTAATTTACAACTTAATTCCCCCTAGATTTAAAATAAAATGCAAACTAATTAACTAAAACAGTTATTTAATGAAAACTAATTGAAAATTACACAAAACACACACATACACATCCCGAACTCGGTTACCGTTCAATAGCATAGGGAAAATGTTCACCACTATTTTTAATATTGCACAAAGGTACTCCACTTTTTTCTGTCCTGTACCAATCTTTCTTCTAGTATTGTTGCAATTGTTCTATTCCACGTTTGTCCGTTTTTCTCAATTCTTGCTTAACAAATTTATTTTACTGTCTTTGTCTGTCCTGTACGCGTAGTTGTCCCCAACTCTACTCTTTTTCTATGAATTCGAGTGAAGATTGCGTTTTCAGACGCCTTATCATTCCTATCTTTCTTAGCCTACTTCTGTAATTCTCACTACTCTTCTCTCGTACTTCGTACCTATATCCTCTATTTTCTTTTTGTTTTTCAACTCGGCAACTTTTCAAATAACAATATGACCGAGGAGGAAAACTGGAATGTACGATGTAGTTAAAACTATGTTGGAGAGCAAGTAATTGCTGGTTGCATCGACAACACCTGCACTTGTTTCAAATACTCTGAGGTCGTCATTTGATGACTGACGAAGAAAAATCAGTAACCTCTGTAATTAAAGATTCTGAAGTATTTTGCAAATGGCAACAATCAGAAAATCAAAAATTAAGTAAATCGTCAGGAACAGAATAAATTTGTTTCCTTTTCTTTCCCTTCTTCTGGAGCATAAACTATTATGATAATGTATACTCTTTCATACTTAAGCTTCAGGGTTATTATTATTTCACACAAATTCGTATGAAAAAAAGAAAGCGGCATGATTCAGAGTGCTGAAATGCAGTTTCTTCGGAGTATTTTAAACTATACATTGGAAGATAGAATAAGGAATGAGGATGTCAGAACAGAACTCAAAGTAGAGGACATAATGAAATTATTTCAGCTTACAGAAGAGAATGATGGGATCATTTGCAAAGAATTACAGAAAATCGATTGCCGAAAACGGCACTGAACTATCAAGCCATTCGTAGAAGAGACGTGGGTCGTCCAGGATATGATGGGTGCCGGAACAGGTTTATATAACCTAATCCTTGAAATGAAGAAGAAGAAGAAGAAGAAGAAGAAGAAGAAGAAGAAGAAGAAGAAGAAGAAGAAGAAGAAGAAGAAGAAGAAGAAGAAGATGAAGAAGAAGAAGAAGGTCAGGAACAGATATGTTTTGAAGGAACAATGCCTGTAATGGACGTGGCCCGTAAGAACATTGACAAATAAAAATTCAGCTTTCATATTTTTAATTTCTTTTACAGATAAGAAACGTAGTATGAACTTATGAAACCGATTGTCAGAAATGATAACTTATAGAGACTATATCTGGCTAAGCGAAATTGTTAAACCCTTTAAACCAACAGTCAAAGACAAGATCAGATCAGGACGACGGCTGGTTTAGGTCTCAAAGCGGATAATAAACCTTTTTAATTAGTTTTGTCAAATGCTTTAAGCTCATTTGGTCGCGGCGACAACTGGTGGGAATCCACAGATCACCGACCCGTGGACTTTCCGGCCTCTAAGTTGTATCCAACAAACAAAATATTTGTTGTCGTCTTGATACCAGAATTTTAAGAAACTCACACTTTAGTACTAAGGACATATCGTGCTCATTCGTCTGAAAAATTGGCTATGCGCCTAGTTGTCGATGTCGATGACAACTTTTGGTTTCAACGTTGTTTTGTCCGTATACAAGATTGCGCTTTGACCAGTTATCATTTCTACTAGTTGATTTTGAATTCTTTTACACTGCACAAAAAATAAGTGAAGTCACTGACTGACTGGGAACAGCTGGTTTTACGCGCTTTTGTAAACCCTAGTTATCACTCAAAATACTGAGTCAGTTGACGCGAAGACTAGATATAGACTTACTACGACCAGTTGGTGATACAGCAGTCAGAGTAAAGGTGTACGGTGTATGATGAGATTGGCGATTAACGAGATCCCCTAATGTCAACAAGGTAACATTAAAAATGAGTCGGTGACGTCTCGTCCATACAGCTGTGAGACTAAAGGCGAAAGGTGTAGATCAGAGTGAAACCTAGCGTCATCGATTAACGTCAACATCATCATTAAACGTTACAAAAGTGTTTATAGTTAGTGGTAATCGATATTCCAAACCAATAAAACCGAAACGAAAAAGTAACTTATATGTCCAAAGTATTTTTTAAAAACCTATTAACATTATCATCGGTACTAAACATCAGTTGTTGGCGCTCTATCGCCTACAGCAAAAATATTGAACTCATTAAAGATTAGACTGCAGAGTTATAATTGAGTTGTAATTGACAAATTCGATTAATGTCAACATTAGCATTAAACATTTGCGTTTAAACTGGTAAAAATAGCGCTTCCGGCGGAAATGCGATACTCTTCCTGTGAGTAATGCGTCTACTCACATTAACAAAACGCATATTTTCATTCGCGAATTTTTTAAAATATGTATTTAGTAATTAGGTATTTCAATCTAAGAATAATTTTGATAATTAAAACTTTGATTCCAATTAGACGGAACATACATATTTTGAAGTACATGTAGTAATTAAAACAGTTTTACACTATTACGTCGGTATGCCAGTACGCATTTCTTGAAAGTAAGAGCGATGGAGTATTACTGTATAAGTTACATCCCGGACTTCCACCATCGTAAACTTTAGCTTAAAATACAACATTCCGACCGCTCGGATTTGTGGTCGTCTTCAGGGTACATAAAAAAATGTTATATAAGTTACGTAAAAAGTGTTAAGAACTGTAAAACAAAAATCTATCGGTAAAAAAACGATCTCGTGATAGCTAAACACAAGATAAAGTAATAATATTAGACTAAGAGATTTCAGTAAAACATAACGTTCCAATATTGTCCCGCATTGTGGAAGTTATCTATGTCAGCTTCTACGCAAGAACACCTCCACACTGCTGACAATATCGGTACGTTAAGCAGTGGCGTATATAGAATTTGGCTTTGGGGGGGGGGGTCCGGGGTCTGGACGGCTTAATACAAAAGAAAAAACAAGTTAAGACTAATCAACATTACTATGTTGGCTGAAAAACAGCGTAATAACACCCTGAAATCAGCCCCTTTAAAGTAAACAGTAATAACACACTAAAAATACGCATTATTGAAACATTGTTAAAAGATACTTATTGACTGAACTGATTTTCCTATGTTTCATATTTCAAACGTATAGGTACCCTAATGCTGTTTAATAGACCTGTTTGTATATTTAAAAAAGAGCTACTACTATATTAGCGTACACAGCTGAAAAAATAAAATTAAAAAACCTAAAAATTAAGAGATTAACAAAATTCGTCAACTTTTTTGACCATCTGGGAGGGGGGTCTGATTCCGTTCGTCCCCTCTGGTAAATACGCCCATGACGTTAAGTTTTATCTAAATGTCTTATTCTGTTGTCACATTGACTTGTGTTTACTTCTAACGAGATCGTTTTTAATATATTTTGTTTTTTCACAGTGAAGCCATGAATTTTGTTTGTAAAGAGTAGCTAGGGTGAGCTAGGGTGTAAATTAAACGTGTGACATGATTCTGGGCTTGAAAGCTATTTCATGTTTTAATGGACACGTGGAAACCTCAAGCAGTGTAAACAGAATATACACGAAATAGCAATATCTCAACGCGGGCAACTAAGCAGCGCAATGCAAGAGTCGACACCTGCACCCAGCTGCCATATTACTTTTAGAGTACTGAGGAAAAATAAACACTAACGCGTCATAGATTTTTCATGAAAAGTAAAACTCTATTTCGGCTACTAAACGGATTGTATGTGAAATCGTCATTATGCGGCAGTATCTGGTGGTTGCAAATCATAGGCTATGTTACCACATGATGACAACAACCGGTGAATCTTCTACAGAAGGACACTGAGCAAGACAACAAGGAGTATGGAGAATAAAGGTAATTAGACAGTGAATTAGATCAGTTAATGAACGATTAGTCAATGCCGGTAAAATACATCTGTGAAAGCACAGAGAATAAAGTGGTTTGATCGCTTGGACAGAATGAATAAGAATACAAACGTGAGAAGAACTGACTGTGTAGAGGAGACCATCAGTCCAGCTAGGAAGAGAAATGCCGAGGAAAAGCCGAACTCATGACGATTTGAAAGACTTAAAACAGTGGCAGTCAAATGATCAGGGGCATACTATAATGGAATAGTGTGGATAACCAGTATCCACAGAGAGCTAGAAATCTGAAGGACAAAATTAATTAGAAGATTTGGAAAACTAAGAGTTTGTTCAGAAATCCGAGAGCTAGAAATCTGAAGGACAAAATGAATTAGAAGATTTGGAAAACTAAGAGTTTGTTCAGAAATCCGAAAGAGAGACAGAAGACAATAGGACTAAATGTAAAAAAAAACGTGTGTACAAATACTCTTTCGTATTATTTTTCCATATAATTATTTTTGAATTTTAAATTTTACAAGCAGGTACAAATTAAAGCTTGTTGGAGAAACGTCAATTCATTTATAACACAGAGAAATAAAAAACGAACTTCATTCAACATAAATTTTTAGCTCCATACAACATCATAATCATAATTATTATCATTATCATCGCCGCTGTCGTTATTATTATTATTATTATTGTTATTTTTTTATTATTGCCGATTCCACTGCAACTAAATTATACTTTCTCTGCTTCGAACTACATTATAACCCCTAAAGTCGAAAACAAAACTTAAAAAAAATTCTTAGTTTTATACATTTTTGTAAAGTGTTACACTAAGCACAGCAGAACGTATCCTCGCATAATCGTTTCGAAGATCATTAGCCACAATCGCTCCGCCATGTGATTACAAAATAGCATTTTCCAGGAATCGTTAAAATTCCTAGAAAATATTTGTGTACACTCTGCCGTGGAATGTGGCACGTTTGTTAACTCTTTATAATTTACGACAAGTTATTCATCACAAAAGTAAACATGTTATCATAACGTCATGATTGTAAACTGAGCAACATGTTGTCGCGGATCTGTTGCCGGTAGGACTCTTGACGCAGACGTAAACAGGCAGTGTAAATAATCAGTGACTCAGATGTCACACAGACCGTGTAATCTACGCGCCTGCACGTGTCTCTTTATGACTTAAACGTCTTAGGCCTAAATTTATAACTTAAATGTCTTAGGCCTAAATTTCGATGTTCGGTTAACGTAAACAAATAATAAGAACAAATAATTAAGTACAACAATACGTATCAAAGTAGGCGTACGTATTCAACAGCGTTAACATAAATTTGACTACATTTGATCAACAACCACCGTCTTCATTCGACCAAAAACTTGAACTGACTTGCCTTACAGTAAAACAGAACATTTACACAACTGAATCGTCGCCAATGAAATAATGAACCAACTATTGAAAATAAACCAGAAAATCACAATCAAAATAAAGAGAAACAAACTTTAACTTTGTTTGGTTACTAAATTAACTAACATAATACGAATTAAAAAAATTACGATGTCGTTTATTACGGACTGCATATTAAATACTAAAATTTTTGTCTATCAAGATTTACGAAACATTAAGATTTTCATCTTGATTTATCGTCACCATATTTAAGACGACTGGAAAACGTACTTCCTCAAATTAAAATATAACTATATACGTGTCTAGAATGTATGCTAAGAAAGATGCAAAATTTTCAACTGCAAATTTACTTTCTTTTATTACACCTCTCAATACGAATTTTTAGGGACGTACAGTACTTTACATTATTTGCATACTCATGATTGTTACTGAGGAATGAATTATATACTTGGTTTTCGTTGTCCATGACGTTCCGTTACTTAACTAAATATAATTATTTCACTAAAGACTCGGAACACAAAGTTTTTTATGGGTAAGCTTTTTAAAAGGCGAAAACCGGTTCAGCTTATAAGGTAAAACTTTACGTTTTTACCCATAAAAAACTTTGTGTTCCGAGTCGTTAGTGAAATAAATATATTTAGAATTATATACTTTATGAACAGTTTTTGATTCCTCTGATTTGTTTGCGTAAATATATTAAGACCATTAAGTTGAATACATTTATTCATTTTTCTACATTAATTTTTTTTCTTTTCGTTTACTGAATATAGTTTTGTGTAGGAAAATATTAAAAAGTTATATCGTTTTATGTTTGTTTGTTCATTAAAAGACTTACTTGTTTGTTCGGAAATATATATAAACTTACACAAAAATACAATTTTTGTTTTTCGGAATTTAAACCGAGTGGTTGAAAATTATGGTTGCTCCTGAATTTGTGTTCATTATTATTATTATTATTATTATTATTTTGTCATCGATATTTACAATGTGGCTGATTTTGACATGTCTAATGTCTACGTTTATCTTAGATAATCATAAGCATTGTGTGTGCGTTCGCGCGTGCATGTGTGAAATAATAGTGTATAAAATAGACCTACGTTCAGTCTTGGATGGTGCAAAAAAGTGGTTTTGTAAATCATACGTCGGACAATACAGTTTTACAGCTTCATACAAAAATATAAGCATTTTTCGATAATTACATAATTATATTACTCGGAAGTTAAAAATAACAACACGTGTTTGTGTGTATGTATAGTGTATAATTTTGATAAGTGTAATATATATTTCATTTGCAGTTAAATATATTTTTATTAAATTAAACATATTTCAGTGGTTAAAACCAATTATCATCATGATCGTGATCATCAAAAATACTGAACTAATAATTGAGTTATCATTATATTGTTACTATTACTATATTTATGCGATTGTGGGTATAAACTACACACAACACATAAGGCGTAAGGAGCTATATATAGAGTATTGACAAAACGACAGTCGGCTAACTTACGTGTTATCAACAAGACACGACACAAGGCGGCACACTGCACTAACACAGACACAATACCCACTGACACTCGCACCGTTGTGACACACTGCGCGGATCGTCAGTAACTAACTGAGCGCGCGCCAGCTACTGGGACACGATTCCCCGTGCATGCGCCTTACCGCCTTACCTTGGTCAGCGCCAACCAACCTTGAATTATGCCGCACTTCTTTCCATGTTTACATTTGAAATGCTTTCTTTTTTTTTAGTAACAGTCGACGACTCTCATATGTCTTTAAGTATATATTTAACAGACTTACGGTAGCGTATGACCCGAATAATGATTTTTCCAGTTGTGAATAATTGCAGACAATTTAGGATTCGAGAAGAACTGAAAAGAAAATTGTTTAGTCTTCCTGCGAATGTAACGTGTAATTTTTGTACTATACGATTCGAAAATGTTATTGGTTATACATATTTACGTATAATTATGTGTCATTATACAATTACAAAATAATGTTTTCTAAAAACAAAATGTTAACAGTACTCAGTTTAGCCTCTGATTGTGTAATTGCGTATACATTGCAAAATTCGTAGACAAAATTAATAAGTACACGCACAGGAGGCACAAGAATGTTAAAATCACAATAACTGTATTAAATAATAATACTAATTTATTACACATCTATACCAATTATGCAATAAAAATCCATTTCCTTTTACATAATTGTGTGTGCGTTTTTAAGTGTATATGTGTGTATGTCTGTTAATTTGTACGTAAGATTATTTATTTATTTACAATATTATTACAAAATGTAAACATTTGTTTTCTTAGTTTTTGCTAATTCAGATTTCGTTAGATTAATTTATTGTATAACATTATCGGAGCCCTTTTCACAAATTAAAAATTGTTGTTTAATTACTGCTGGGATTAGATATTCATAATTTTTTTTTCTTAGAGAGGGAAAATGCTTAATGCACTTATGAGGAAACTGTGCCTTGGTATATGGTACTCTCGTCCACTAAAAAACCTATCTCTAATTCAGGCACTGATATCTACCCTGTAACGACTTAGTGTATTACTTCAGCATGGAGCTTCTTATCGGACTCCTTCTAGTTGTCCCTCATGTGCTACTGCCAGCTGTGTGCAACTTGGGCCTGTCTTTTCTTTTCTTTTAGAAGTGAGTAAATAAATGTAGAAGTCCAGTCCTGTTCTTCCTTGCCACAAAGCATAATCTCCAATATACCCTCGGGCCTGAACTCCCCGAGCTCCATTTCTAGGACCATCTTCTCTTTTGTAAATCTGCTGCACTTGAAAAAACGTGGAAGGCATCTAGGAAAGTCACGGTACTTGCATGCTGGGCTTTGCACTTTTCCCTTTCTGTAGAAGTAGGTGTTAAAATTGTCATGACCACTGAGACTGTGTGTCAAATAGAAGTTAACCTATCGTGCTGGCGGTCAACCCATTCCCTCAAGTTCGGTATAAGCCTTTCGGCCCATCTTCCTCTGTCCTCTCTATTCCAACAATCATGGCAGAGTCAGAGAGTAAGTTCCCTGGCTTCATTCTTTGCCGCATATCTTCTTTCGAAGAGGTGATTTTTGCTCTTGGGCCAAAAGGTCTATGTAAACCACTCCCGCTATCACCAAGACTGCTGGCTCTGGCGCTGTCCGGCAAGAGGATGCTACTCTGAGGGCGCCTATTCTCTGCAGCGATGCCATTGGTTTCCTGGATTTCTCAGTCTTTAGTGCATCAGCCCAGATTTTGCAACCATACAGCCGGATGGATTCCGTGACCGCCATCAACAATCGCCTCTTCCTTACGGTGGGGCCTCCTACATTGGCCATAAACCTGATGAGGATACTGAGGACTTCTGTAAGTGGATTGTAGATAACTTACTGTAGATAACCTAAGTAGAAGTCAGTTTTTTGTCTTCTACGAATTGATTATATCCGACCTGATTATGGTCAAGTCACTTGAAAGCGCTTATCGTCCGTCGGAAGACGTTGGAGTAGTGAAAAGTAACAAACTGACATTTCATATTATACTTAAAGTAACTAGTAATCTCTATTTTTTTACCATCGAAATCTCTTAAGAGAAGTAAGACAAGCGAGCCAAACGGCATAAAAAGGAAGTCAGTGTGGCCGGAAATACGCTTTAGCCGCCTAGATGGTACCTTGCACACACTAGCTATAGTGGGTCCTTATTTTCATAAGCTGAATTGCCCTGGGGGCTGAAAATCCAGCTTGATGTTATGATACTTCACGGGAATAGAACGGGGGATCTGTAGGCAAGTGCCATATCTAAAGGTCATTTAAATGTGTTGTTTCTGGCAGCAAATTAGTGCGCGTTGTAAAGTTATAGCTTTGCGGCTGGTTCTACGCTACTTAAATGTGTTATCGTCTCATATCTCGGGTATGAATTATACCTCTGGTATCTTCCTGTTACACAGTGCATAGCCCTCTACAGAGGTGCCCATCCCTCCCAAAGGTCATGGTGCAACCCCCCCCAAGTATTCCGAAATCCCCCAAACTTGATTTCGTGAGTAGAGGGGAATCAAAGTACGAGGGTATGGAATAACCCTCCAGTTTATAGTGGATCTTGGGGTTTTATCCAAAAATTATTGAAAAACTAAAGCCATTTAGTGGCTAACTAAAGCTATTTCAATTTGTGATTGAACTCTTTTTCTTCACTGATTTGTTTGATTTACGACACTTGTAAGGGGGTAATTGAGCCCCTAGTTATACAATTGGCTTATATGCATGTAACTTCTATTTCCAACAAGGGATTATAAAAGACAAAATGATTATTAACGGCACGAAAGGTTTAGTAATAGAATAACCCCCCCCCCCAAATTTCAGTGCTACGCTTTGCACCATTGCATCATGCTGTGGGAACCCCTGGTCCTCTGGTGTGGATTATATCTCTGGTATCTTCCTAATCCACAGTCCACAGTCCTCTGGTGTGGATTATATCTCTCGTACGGATTATACCTTTGGTCTTTTCCTGCTCCACAGTCCACATTCCTCTGGTATGGATTATATCTCTCGTACGGATTATACCTCTGGTTTCTTCCTGATCCACAGTCCACAGACCTCTGGTGTGGGTTATACAGCTCGTACGGATTATACAACTGGTATCTTCCTGTTTCACAGTCCTCTGGTGTGGATTATACATCTCGTACGGATTATACATCTGGTCTCTTCCTGTTCCACAGTCTACATTCCTCTGGTGTAGATTATACCTCTCGTACGAAATATACATCTGGTCTCTTCCTGTTCCACATTCCTCTGGTGTGGATTATACCTCTCGTACGGATTATACCTCTGGTTTCTTCCTGATCTACAGTCCACAGTACTCTGGTGTGGATTATACCTCTCGTACGGATTATACCTCTGGTTTCTTCCTGATCTACAGTCCACATTCCTCTGGTGTGGATTATACCTCTCGTACGGATTATACCTCTGGTTTCTTCCTGATCTACAGCCCACAGTACTCTGGTGTGGATTATACCTCTCGTATGGATTATACCTCTGTTGTTTTCTTGTTCCACCTTCCACATTCCTCTGGTGTGTATTATACCTCTCGTACGGATTATACCTCTAGTTTCTTCCTGATCCACAGTCCACATTCCTCTGGTGTGGATTATACCTCTCGTATGGATTATACCTCTGTTGTTTTCTTGTTCCACCTTCCACATTCCTCTGGTGTGTATTATACCTCTATTCTCTTCCTGTTCCACAGTCCACAGTCCTCTGGTAGGGATTAACCTTTGGTCTTTTCCTGTTCCACAGTGTACAGTTCTCTCTGATATGTATTATACATTTGGTGTCTTCCTGTTCCACAGTCTACAGTCATCTGATGTGAATTATACCTCTAGTCACTTCCCGTTCCATGGTCCACAATTTCTTTTGGCCTCCTGTATTGCTTCTCGCTTTGGGGTTGTATCGAAAAACACGATTTTTGACATTCTGTTATTCTCAGTTGGGTTTACATGTTCCAGGCACGCTAACCGATATTCTTTAATCTTCTCTTCCGCAGCGAACGATTCTAGTTCTCGCCTTGATTTTATAAGACTTTAGTTGACACCGTTTTCTGGAATGCTGGCCAGTGTTCTTCGAACTATACCACACACCCCGGTGAAAGTGTCAGTTTCATATCTATGTCACGATTATTTCCGTAACTTAACGCACCCCGAGTTGTAAAAGTAGGCGTGTGTTTATTCTGCACGGTTGTTTCATTTATACAAATTTTTTTCTGACCGGGTCGTCTCCTGACGAAGCAAGACTACATGAAGGTCCTAAAGCAGCAGTGTTTTAAGAGGTTCTCGTGGATAGAGGGGAATTTCCATTGATGGTAGTGAAGCATTCCATCTTTTAATTAACTCATCGATGTACGTGTCAAATTATAATTACACTGAAATATTACTTGTCAAATGAGTAGTACTTTTATTCTTTACTGTCATTCGGAGACTTTATCAGCGATCTTAAACTGTGAACAGTGTTTATTGGACTCTACCGTATTTTTAAATTATACTTATTGAGTTAAATGTTGAGTTGGTTTATTTGGTTTTTTCTGTGTTATTCGTGCTCAGAAGCGATGAGAGTTGGAAAATATAATTGAAAATGTAAAATACAAAGTAAGAGATAAGGAGAAAATCAACCTCGCAAAATCTGAGACTCAAAGTAGAAGGCACGCACTGTTGTTTATCGATGTGAGTACATGATAGAAATTATGTTTGCTTTACGATCGAAGCCGTGATTAACGTTGCAGCTTGCAAAGAGAAAGCGTTGAACAACTAATTAATCACTTCTGTAGGCCTACGCAACGCTGATGTAGGCCTATTGTTTATGTGCAGGAATTTATCTCTTTATAATAAGAATAATAATTATAATTGTTGCAAACGCAATAATAAGGTGCATTGTGTTGCATTTACAGTACATATTGTTGCAGTTTATAGTAGTATGTAGATGACAGCTTCCCGTTCTCCTTCGCTGCACAAAGTCAGGCGCTTCTTTCATATTTCGTTGTACCATATCCTGTCTTAATTAACCATATTTTTACGACGGTCCATTTATCGTCGTATGGTACAGTGGAAACAAAATACAGACAAAAATGAAGTCACAACAATTACCAGCTTTAACTAATCGCAAATAATTAGTGTAGTTAACTCGTACAATAATTCGAGTTAAATCTGTCCATATGCAATAATAACGTCAACTATTAAGAGTTCCGCACTACTTATAGCACAATTATCACTTTTCACTAATGACTCGATCCGCACTAAAGAAATCGCTCAACGTAACTGGACTAACGAAGCCAGCTGTTGTGGGTTATATAGGTAGCGCAGGTGTTCCACAATAACTTTCCGTCCTAACTGCGGCGTGCCAGCATAATTCGTATTTCAAGTGCTCTCCAGAAGGTACTTGAGTGCGGCCTTGACTGAGACACGCACCTGCTCGGCTAGCAGAGGAAAAGGTGGAAGGACGCTCTCGCCTTTTCGAGAGGGCTCCATCGTTACAATATAAAAGTTTAGTTTGTCTACCCATATCTTGTCTACTGCGGTTCTTTCAGGATTGCCGAGGCCTATCTCCCTTTCTTCTTCCTAGCGGTCTTCAGTAGTAAGTAGAAGTCAATGATCCTCTGGCGTTCTTAAAAGGTGCCACTATAAACAACCTTTATAAACCACCAATCGTCTTCTTTTGATTCTTTCAATGACTGCCCAGCATACTTTTGTGTTCTAAATTCTGCACAGCACAAAGTCTTTTCGGTACGATATCCATACGTCTTAACCACAACACAGCATCGGTTCCACAATCATTTGGCTTTTAGTTCCTGTTTGATATTGTACGGTCTGAGAGAGAATTTATTACTTCATTATTCTTCGCCTTTGGGGTGCCCGCTCGTTAGTTTCTCTGTTTCTCTAACAGTCCGTGTCAGCGTGTGCCCAAAGTATACAAAAGTTTCCAATTTGTCAAACCCGACAGTGTCGTGAATCAAGACGCCGTAACTTGTTGCAGGGTGGCGCAGGGAAACGGGAAAATTTAAAGTTGATGTTGGCATCCCTGTAGATGTAGCAGAAGTGAAACTGTCTATCTAGCAGTAACGGACATTTAGTTCTACCATGGAGCAATGGAGCGGTGTAGAGCGTGCGGTCGCCGTAAGGGCGTTTTACCGACATGGTGACAGTTTGACGGCTGCACAACGAGTGTTTCGGCGCCACTATCAGATCCCGCCCCGCGGTCAAGTTCCTTCGTTACACGCAATTGAAACGTGGGTTCGTAATTTTGAAGAGACTGGTTCAGCTTTGAAGAAAAAGCCTAGTGGGGGTGTACGGTCTGTACGTACCCCAGAAAACATTGATGCCGTGCGAGCTGCCATCTTAAGGAGTCCTCGTCGTTCGATGCGAAAAATTCCCTCGTCATTGCAGCTCGGACGTCGGAGCGTTCAAAGAATACTCCATGAACTTCAATTTCATCCGTACAAACTTCAGATTGTGCAACAACTGAATCCTAATGATTGTGTATTGCGCCTGCTAATTTGTGAACAATTGTTGGCTAAAATCAATGAGGATGATGCTAACTTCATTCAAAATCTTTGGATGTCCGATGAAGCCCATTTTCACTTAAGTGGATACGTGAATAAGCAGAACTTCCGTTACTGGGCTCAAGGAAACCCTGCTCAGCTTCACCAGCGTCCATTACACAGTACCAAAGTTACCGTATGGTGTGCAGTGTCGTGTCATGGGGTGATAGGCCCTTACTTTTTTGAAGATGAACGAGGCACTGCTATCACTGTGTCGTCTGCATGTCAACATGCTAGAGACATTTTTGGCTCCAAGACTCCATACTTTTCCAAATCTTGACATTTAGCACACCTGGTTTCAACAGGATGGAGCCACCTCACACACTGCCAGACAGTCTATGGCGGCAGTGAAATGTTTGTTTGGGGATCGCATTATTTCAAGGAATGCTAACATCGCTTGGCCGCCCCGATCTTCAGACCTTTCAGTCTGTGACTTCTTTTTATTGGGACATCTGAAGAGCATCGTGTACCAGACTAGAGCAAGAACCCTTGCTCAGCTCAAGACACAGATTGAAGAGAAAATCGCCAAATCCCAGGTGACACATTGCGCCGCGCTATGCAAAACCTACAGAAACGACTTACTGAAAGTGTATGGCAAAATGGGCAGCATTTAACTGATGTAATTTTTAAAAGTGATGCCTAATGTAATTTCCAGTCTTGTAGAACATATTTTGAGCCTCAAATAAAGTTTTGTAACGTTCCTTCATTTTTTCTAATTATTTCAAATTTTCCCGTTTCCCTGCGCCACCCTGTATGTTCTCGTCAAATGCACATGTAGATACTGCTTGGCACGTCTTCTGAACAGTCGTTGAACCGTAAAGTTTATATTGTACGATTGTTTTCAGCCAGGATGAACCACTCGTAGACAAAACTAGGTGTGTGGGGGTGAATCTCACAGTAATAAACCAGTAACTTGTGCTAGGAAAAAATCTATAATGACAAAAATCTAATAATATTAATAAAAATAATTTTTTCCTTCTTGTTATTAAGGAATAGGAAAAAAATTAAAAAGACTTAGAAGAAATAGGTAAACAATAACATCATATCAATAATACTAATACTCGTCTTTAACATAAAAAATAATTGTGGAAAATATCTTACCGTCTTGGAGAGAAGGATCTTCTTCTTCTCCTTCATTCCAGGATTAGGCGACATCATCTGTTCCGGTCTATATTTCCAAGCCATCTTTTGCGTGGTCTCCCCCCTCTTGATCTCTTTTCCCTTTAGGCGCATATTGCAAAACTTGTTGAGGTAGCCCTTTCGTTTGAATTCTACCTATATGTTCAATCCAACTCAGCTTACATTCCTCGATTCTTGCATTTACAGATAATACACCCAATTCATGTCTATCACTTCGTTTCTAATTCTGTCGTTTCGTGTACATCCCTTAACGTACCTCAAGAAATGCATCTCTTCAGCTTGTATATGACTTGTATCATTTTTAGACAATACCCATCTTTCGGAACCGTATAAAAGAGTGGGGACTGCCATAACCTTATAGAATTTTATTTTAGTTTCCTTCTTTGTTTTTCTCCCTAAAGTTCTTTAATAATGTCACAAATCGCCTGAAATCTGTTTATCTTTCTCTCGATGTCTCGTCAAATTGATATGTAATATCACATCCTAGGTATTGAAAGTGGGATATTTGGAGAGAAGGATATTAAGAAATTTAATGGACCTGTGGAAGTATAAGAATAAACCACTAACTAATACATGACGTGCAGATTCAATAAGGTTTATCAAAACACAAGACCCGGTGTGGATTGGGCACCGAAAAGAACGAAAGAGAAATGGGAGGTGGAAACAAAACCCCAATGTTGGAAGTGAATAGTGCTGGCAGAAGAAGACAAACATAAATTACAACAATCAACTCCAAATTCACAGCAGAAACCAATACCGGTATGTTCTGCCTTCCCAGCAACTGATCGCTCTAGCTTTTCATAAGACATCATACACACCGTTTGCTACGCCTAGGATTAAAATCCCTTAACAAATTTTGGGGCTCGGCAGTTAGTTGTACAGCCAAATGGCTTTCCAGTGATTTCTTTATATCTCTGTGACCTTTCTCAGAATAAATAAACTTAGTTTCTCTATTAGGAAGAACCATTTCTCTTCCTGTCAGCGAAAAATGTATCCTACTGCCGCCGTAAGAGATCTCATTTCGTCGCTTACATTTTCCTGTGATGCTGCCCTTGCAAGAGTTCACTTCTCACAACCGTTAAGTGGTGCTGGAACTGCTAAAACTGTGTAAAATGTTAGCTGTTTGTTCCTCCAGATATTATTACGTTATTGCTATAAGTAACCTCAAATCCTAAGCAAGTGAATTTACTAACTTTTCTCACTATTCTATCGTTAATTATATTTCTGGCCCTTAGTGAATAACTAAATGTTACTACATTTAGTTTTAAATAGATACACCTGAATTACGATGTTTTGCAACTTTTGAAATTGTGAACAGTGTCCGCTGAAACCATCTTCTGAATCAGCGAAAATAACAACTGACAGTCAACAAAACAATAATAATAGTAATAATAATAAATAATGGTAAGATCCCATCAGAAATGGTAATAATACAGTTACAGGATAATAGAATAGCAATACAACAACAATAATCTTAGAAATTGTTGTGAGGGGGAAAATGCTTTGTGCACCGTCAGAAGACACCGTCTGATCCCCTGACAGTCAATCGAACAGTCAAGCGAAATTAACCTCTGATTGTCAGCAAAACAATAATAATAGTAATAATAATAAAAACTATTAAGTATCCATCACAAATTGTAATAATAATGTAATAAAACAGTTACAGGATGATAGAATAAAATACAACAACACTAATCTCTGAAATTTTTTATAAGGGGGAAATGTTTTGTGCACCGTCAGAGGAAACCGTCTGATCCCCTGGTGTATGGGACTCTCACCCATTAAATACCCACCTCAAATTCAGGCATTGGTATCCACCCTGAAACCACTTAGCTTATTACTTCAGGATGGAGCCTATTGTGCCCTTATCGGCTCTTTCTAGTTGTCCTTTATTAATTTATAATAATAATAAGATTTTTTCTGGGGCACAAAAACGTATAGGTATATTAAACTTAGTGCCAGAGAACAGAAGGATTATCAACAGAAGAAAGCATCTCATATGTAAATAAATTTTGGAAATGGAGCAAATAAGTGGTGAATGGAGCAAAAGTGTGGACAATGAACAACCAATACAGGTACAGATCACTGCTCCTGAAACAGATTTGTAGAGAAGGGCGGCTGGTAGATCCAGAAGCGAAATGATAAGATATGCTAAAAATTAAAAAGACAGTTGGAAGCGACGATATCAAAGGAGATCGATCATCGAACAAAGAAGATTTAGACGGTACGATTACGTAACGAGAATACAGAATAAAAGAATGCATAAAGCAGTTCAGAATTTTAATGTTGCAGGAAGAAATAAAATTAATGGGACTATAATATAGAATAAACGATGGAGAAATTAGAGCCAAAAAAGATTCATTTAAAGTGAAACTGTATATTTATGTTGAAATTTAAACCGTTATGAGCTACTAAGTATCTATATAAATTAATTGTATTATATTTTTGTGAATCACTTATGTAATATTTGGTAAGAGAGAAGCTGCAGAATTTAAGACATTTCTCAAAATAATGTGATGTACCAGTGAAGTTACCAAAAACGTAAAGAGACAAATATTTTCTTGACTTGCGAAAGTTTACAGACAGTATTGCGGGAAGCGTAACGTACCGTCTTGTAGCCAATAAAAATTAAGGACATCCTTGGCGAAACGTGACGCAGAGTGGCCAGTGGTGACCACATTATATTCGATTACTGCCACATCGTACAGTGGTAGCTGGGGAACGGACTCTAATCGAGTGATATCAAGCCAATTAAAACTCATGTACAGCCCCGTCAGATAAGAATTGAAACCATGAGCGTTCACTTCTGCCATAGACGTTAATTGCGCTATTAATCGTGTACAGTAGCTTCCAAAACATTTCACGACAACAAATATCATTTTTCTTTTAATTTACTATCCATCGAAATGAACAACAAAGATTACGCTTTTTACTAAAAATATTAGGACTATCGTTGAGGGATCATATAAGACGTGACAAAATTTTAGGGAGGCCGCTGTTCTTAATTATTGAGTATACTATTTGCTTGCCTCTGCTTCTTCTATCTGTCTACTCCATTCTCCTCGTGCTCCCCCCTCACTCTCTTTTGTTCCTTGTCTCACCCTCTCTGTTCCACGCTTCCCCATCCCACGCTCTTCTTATTTACATGTCAAACTATTATCCAATTTGATCAAATTGCAGGTTTTGTTTATTTAAAAATGTATGTTTTTGTTCATTTATAATTATTCGATAGGTTATTGGTAAAGTTACCTAAATTCATTTTGGTGAATTACGGAAAATGAAATTAAAGGTTTTCAAATGCAATGATTATAATTATTATTCCGGCTGTACAATGTTTACACATTTTCCGAAACCAAAGATTACAAAAGTGATTGCATTCTCATCTTCCACTGCTGCTTGTCCATCCAAACATCTTCTTCAATTTCTCGTTCCCTCAATATAGTCTGAATTTCTTCTACCCAGATGATAGGTGGTCTTCCTCCTTTCCTTCTTCCTGGTGGGGTCCATTCCATAACTGTCCTTGGCAATCTTTCCTGTGCCATTCTTTTCGTGTGTCCATACCATTGTAATTTTTTTATTTGTTTGGATAAATCAACAATTGAATTTTTCACATTCATTCTGTCCTTAATGATTTCATTTCTAACTTTGTCACGTCTGGATACTCTTGCCGAACGTCAAATGCAATGATAAATTATAAAATTGTTAAACTGATTTCCAAGGTTAATTTTTACTATTAATAGAGGTTTTTTTATTGATCACATAGCTTCTAAAAAGTAAACAAAATAGAAATTAATAAAAAATGATTAAATGTTTTTTGAAACATCATTGGACTTGGGTAGTTATACAACTAACCTCTCGATATTGTCTACTTAAAAGTTATCTTTATCAAACATAAACGTTCATGCCAATTTTTTTCAGTCTTAAAAATATTTCTGGAGTCCACTCTTTGGTAGATACTTGATCTCGCTCAGTGTTTTGTCTCCAACAATTGCAAAACGTTGTCCTTTCACGTTTGTCTCTTTCTCATCTTAGGGGTAGAGGAGAAGATCGTATAGGGACGTATCTGGCTAATGTGGCCGTTACAGTATCATTACGATATTTTTATATATTTTTTTGCTATAAATTTAGTGCTACATTGCCGGAGTGCAATTTCCATAAATTATCCTTTCATATATGTGGCTGTACTGTTTTCTACGAACAGCTTCTCACAGGTGGCATAAAATGCCCGAAGGTAGTACTGTTAACTGACGGTAGCACCATGACAAAAATTTATGGAATAAAATACCTGTCTTCTTCTTACTATCACAATATTCAGTTCATTCACGATTGTCTGTGAATCTGTTGTAAACCTCTTATTAATGTGTATCGGACAGACTGCCAAAAGCCTTTTGCAACTTTCACCACGATCTTATTCTTCACACAAAACGCAATGCCAATTCTTCAGTCTTGTATTGTAGAATGCTAAAAAAATTGCCAAATATAGGGAAATCCAACTGACTTAATTACTGAAAATGTAAAATATAATTTAAGATTAGAGATTTAGACTGTTGTCACAAACTTGTGTACTGGCATGGCATAAAAACAGTGTTTTTAATCGTATAGTTGTAATACGAGAAATTCAAAACTGTACCAAACTTTTTATAACCAAACTTATACACCTACATCATAGATATCTATTTATCGCTCTATCTATCTCTTTTCCTCTCTAAACTTTTTCTTATCTGTGTAGTTATCTATAGTGACATCATTTATATTTCCAAATTCAAGAAAAGATAAAGGTGTGATAGAGATGAATTTACATTAAGATTATATTACACAAATTTGTGCCAGAGTCTAACAAACATAACAGTCGCGAAGGTAGGACACGTATGCTATCCAGGTAGTAAACGTGGGACCATGACGACATTAGCGCTCAAGTGGTGAGCTAGCACCAAAGCAGATGACAGAATATATTAATGTATATTAACGCAAATGTATTAGGTTCCCTCGCAGACGCGAATATTTACTTTCTATAGTTTAACGATGAAACTAAACACAGGTCTGTATTTATTTGTTTGTATAATATGTAAGGAATACTGTGTTAAAAAGAATGGTGAATTTGCAGAAAATATAGTGGAAATTGAGGAGAGAGAAGTATTACGATAGTACAGGCATGTGATTGGTGGGGGAAGAAATGTTGCCAAAAGCAATGATACTCTGAGAATCAGATAGAAGAAGAAAACAAAGGCATCCTGACACATGGATGGATGGAGAGAGAAAATAGCAACCTAGACGTCTGCACGAAGAGAACGGACAAAAGTGGAAGAGTGGAATCAGTTGGAAACTATTATGGGAAGTGTAGTTTGTTTATTTATTGTTTAGTTGAGAGAAATCTCTAAACATTGAAGAAGAGCCCTCTAAACAAACAAACAAAACTTGAAGACTCCAGGAAGAATAAGGGTTGAATCCATTTTCGTAAATTTTACAAGAGAGTAAATTCAAAGTTTGTTTTAAATAAATTTTTTTATCAAAACGTTTGTTTTTTGTCGTACATACATATATCGTGTTAGAAAAAATAATACTTGTACGTAGAAGAAACAATTGAACAATACAGTACAATACAATACATTACTTTAAACAGGGGAAACTGATAGAGTCCAAAATGAGCACTAATAAAAACTGTAATTAGCACTTTTTCACCTACGTACCCATAGTTTCATGTAAGAAGACTTGTTTTATAGTCAGAATAACAATAACCATCATTAATGACGTAGCGGTGCATAATAATACTTGTGCTTCAGGCTTGTACTGCACACGCCCCCCCCCCCACACACGGGTCTCTCACACACTCTCTCTCTCTCATTCACTTACTATTTCTTTTCCGATTTCCCTGTGTGTTTTGTTACTTATTTTGGCATGCAGTTTCCGGATACAGAAATTATTCTCCCTGTTCCAAAAGTAAGTGGTCATTGTGGTTCACTGTTGTTCATAATGGATTCTCAGTTTGTCATTAAAGACATACTTTAACTCCATACGACAGACGAGATAGAGAGTGAACTACTTCAAACTTGAGTTTCCTGGTTGGTTGCATTTTATACGTAAAAACACTGTTACTTCTAGAGTACCGGAAGGGATATTTGAAGGTCCTCAGAAAAATTTCTGTAGATTGACAAGATATATGATTAACAGGATAGTATTAATTAATTTGAATTTTAATCAATTGTTTCGGTTTTGATGCAGGTTAGCCAACATTTTGTGTACGTGAAAATTATCAACCAATCATTCATCCTCGTAATACAGAAGTAAACACTACTGGACATATCTCATGTTTCCTCTGTCTGCGCTGGCGCCCCCTCCTTTTTCCACATATGCTACGTTTAAAGTACCTGTTTCTTATTCAGAAAGCCTCAGCATTATACACTATTACATTTTAGCAAATACAATCGTAGACCTAACTGAAGTTGCACAAAAGTAGACTTACCCACTTTCCCTCCTGTATTCTTTAATTATGAACTACAAACGCTACTTGTAATGATTTGGATCATAATCATACATACTTATTATAGTAAGTGATTAAAATGCTATTACAATAAAATCCTGTGATAAGAAAGACGCCAGAGAGTAATGTTTACTGCTATGTATTATTACAATAAATTGTAATACCATCACATAATAAGTAAAAATCTGATTCAAACTAGAAACTGCTATCGGTTGCGAATGACAGACGGGCGAAGTGGTGTCGAGACGGTCAGTATGGCTCCTTGGTTCAGTTCAGTTCGCCGTCGTTCACCCGTGCAAACGTTCTTGGGTCACTGAAGATGTAGATCGGTTTTCACACCGAGGAAGACTAATTACCGATGCAATAGAGACTCGTCTACCCAGGAAAATTATTGTTTCCAACACCGTTATTATCAAATTTGGCCCACTTCTTTACGAAAGGGAGTAAACATAATAATCACACAATTGACGCCTTAACAAGGCAGGTTAATGGAAAACTTGCACGTCGTTTTAATAAGCTTACTCCAGTGCTTAGAAAAAAGTTTATTGTGAAACATCGATACGATGTTTTAGATGTGTTCTGGATATCACTACGTAGGCCTATATCACACACAATTGAAACAATATAGATAAAATTCTAACTTCCTCCATGTTAGCAGTGTATGCATGGTAGGGATACTTATCCCTAAAACCTTTGGGTTTATACCGATGAAAGTGGTATTTCTTAAGCCGGTGTAAGATGAAGGCGCCACCCTGGCCTTGCAACGTATCCTGAAAACTTTTGGGTTTCTATCCATGGCTAGCCACAAGTGTCGTTTCTTAGGCGGGTGTCAGATTAAGCCGTCATCCGGGTCTTGCAACGTAGTAGGTAAGAACACTAGTTACTCCTGCCAGACGGAGTGGCGCTCCCTCATACGCACTATCGCATTGCACAGAGGTGGCGCCACCTCGCCATCCTGTTGTTTTTCATTCACTATGTCACAAGCACTACGAGAAGTTGCTTTGCAGAAGGTAGTTTGACACTAAAGCCTTTGTGTATAAGATTCAATAGCGACCACCAATAATGAGTCGACTGAGACGTTTTATTCAAACAATGAATAGAAGAAGAAACAATGTTTGGGAAGAATTTATCAATCTTTATCAAAGAAGAAAAGCCGTCGACGCTTCTGGCTAATAATCTAGAAGTCCTTGGTTCGGTTCCTCAGGCGCACCATGAAACCAACGTTTGTCAGCCTCCTGTTCGATTCAACGTGAGGAAGCCTACCCTGCCTAACTCCTAAACTACTCAACTACAAAAGCGAGCCATTTGATGATGATGATGATGATCATCACCATTATTATTATTATTATCATTATTATTATTATAAGTGTCGTTAAATTACGAAAAACAATACAGCAATATAGAGTATCAAGTAGTTCAATGATAATGCAACACTTTACGTATGGTAAAAACTGGAAAATTATGCTCCAATTGAGACGTGGATCGTCTATATTATGTCTTTCCCTTCCTAACTAGTATATACAAGTGTGTGTGTGTGTGTATATATATACAAGTACAATAAGCTCTACAATCTCTTTTGTACCCATGCTTCATCTAGACCCTTTTAATTCTACGCTTAAAACTTTGAATTACGCCATCCGGATGGAGCAAGAGAAGACGGAAGAAAGAGGCGCGTTTCGTGTAGCACCCAGTGGCGTATCTAGAATTTGGCCTTTGGGGTGGGGGGTCCGGGGTCGAGTCGGCTTCATACAAAAGAAAAAACAAGTCAAGACTAATCAATATTACTCCTTTTAAAGTGGCTGTAAAACGTGTGACATCTTGAAATCAGTCCCATTAAACTAATCGCTAATAACAACAAAAATACGCGTTACTAAAACGTTGTTTACAAGATATTATTGACTACATTGATTTTTCTATATTTCATATTTCAAACGTACACGTCAATGCTGTGTAATAAACCTGTTTATATATTTGAAAAAGAGTTACTGCTATATTAGCGTACACAGCACGAAAACAACAAAACAGCCTCATAGGAAATATCGGTATGGAGAACCATACATGACTTCCATGTTCTAAGATTTATATTTAAAATCATATTCGAAATGAAATATTTCCATAGAAACTACGTATTTCTACTTATTGCTTCAGCATTAACCACAGTACTGTGGTCACTAACGTATACCACCTCACGTTTTCGCACTCGATTTTCACCGATGATGGCAGTCGATGGCATTGCCGAAAAGTCTGGTTTTGCAGAAAACATTGGACTACGGCTAAAGAGCCCGGGAAGCAATTTTAACAAAAAACTACTTCTTTGTTGCCGATAACGTAGTACACATATAAAAAATTCTCCCCTCCACCTTCAACTATAATTTTTAATAATAGAAAATTACCCCCACCCCGTTCACCTAACTTCTTCATTTATAGATATTTCATCTAAGTTTCTACAGTGGATTACTATGAGCTTCTTAGCAGGATACTTTATTTATAAAAATTAAGTACTTTACTCTTGTTAAATCATAAAATGTTTCAGGTAAACTACCCCTTTCTCTTAACCGATCTTCACCAAAATCAATAGACCTTGAGCTCTCTGCAACTCAGGGGGTGCAAAAAATTATTTGATTCTCATTCAATTTTCGGCAGTTATCGTTCGTCATAAAATAATTACCTTTTTTAAAACATAAAACGTTGCTGATAAACTACCCCTTCCCTTAACCGATCTTCAACAAAATCAACAGACCTTGAGTTCTCTTTAGTTCAAAAAGGTATGCAAAAACCTAGTTGATTCTGTTTGAATTTACGGCAGTTATCGTTCGTCATATAAAAAATTACCCTTGTTAAAACATAAAATGTTGCTGGTAAACTACCCCTTTCCCTTAACCGATCTTCACCAATACCAATACGTATTGAGAACTCTACAATACAGGGCTGTATGCAAAACATCATTTGATTCTGTTTGAATTTGCGGCTGTTATCGTTTACTATAGAAAAAAATTACCCTTGATAAAAAACTGATGCAGGTAAACTACCCCTTTCCCTTAACCGATCTTCACCAAAAACGACAGGTCTTAGGTACTCCACAATTCAGGCCTGTATGCAAACAATTATTTGATTCTGTTTGAATTTGCGGCTGTTATCGTTTGCCATAGAAAACACCCTTGATAAAACATAAAACGTTCCTGGTAAACTACCCTATTCCATTAACCGATCTTCACCAAAAACAAGAAATCTTGAGAACTCTACAATTCAGGGCTGTGTGCAAAACATTAGTTGATTCTCTTTGAATTTACGGCAGTTATCGTTCGTCATAGAAAAAATACCCTTGTTAAAACATAAAACGTTGCTGGTAAACTACCCCTTTCCCTTAACCGATCTTCAACAAAATCAACAGACCTTGAGTTCTGTATAATTCAAAAAGGTATGCAGAAGAGTAGTTGATTCTATTTTAATGTACGGCAGTTATCGTTCGTCAAAAAAAAAATTACCCTTGATAAAACATAAAATGTTGCTGGTAAACAACCCTATTCCCTTAACCGATCTTCATCAAAACCAACAGGTCTTGAGAACTCTACATTTCAGGGCTGTATGCAAAATATTATATGATTCTGTTTGAATTTACGGCTGTTATCATTTGTCATATAAAATACCCTTGATAAAACAAAAAATGTGTCAGGTAAACTACCTCTTTCCCTTAACCGATCTTCACCAAAAACAATAGGTCTTTAGTACTCAACAAAACAGGGCTGTATGCAAAAATGTATTTGATTCTGTTTGAATTTGCGGCTCTTATCGTTTGCCATAGAAAATACCCTTTTAAAACATAAAACGTTGCTGGTAAACTACCCCTTTCCCTTAACCGGTCTTCACCAACACCAATAGTTATTGAGAACTCTACAATACAGGGCTGTATGCAAAACATCATTTGATTCTGTTTGAATTTGCGGCTGTTATCGTTTACCATAGAAAAAATTGCCCTTGATAAAAAACCGTTCCTGGTAAACTACCCCTTTCCATTAACCGATCTTCACCAAAAACGATAGATCATGAGAACTCTACAATTCAGGTCTGTATGTAAAATATTATATGATTTTGTTTGAATTTGCGGCTGTTATCGTTTGCCATACAAAATACCCTTGATAAAAAAAAACACGTGGCAGGTAAACTACCCCTTTGCCTTAAACGATCTTCACCAAAAACAATAGGTCTTTAGTACTCAAGAAATCAGGGCTGTATGCAAACATTATTTGATTATGTTTGAATTTGCGGCTTTTATCGTTTGCCATAGAAAATACCCTTGTTAAAACATAAAACGTTGCAGGTAAACTACCCCATTCCCTTAACCGATCTTTACCAAAATCAACAGATCTTGAGCGCCCTATAATTCAGGGCCGTATGCGAAATATTATTTGATTCTGTTTGAATTTGCGGCTGTTATCGTTTGCCAAACAAACAAAATCACCCTTGATAAAAAAAACCGTTGCAGGTAAACTACCCCTTTCCCTCAACCGATCTTCACCAAAAACAAAAGGTCACGAGTACTCTATAAATCAAGGCTGTATGCAAAAAATTATTTGATTCTGTTTGAATTTTCGGCTGTTATCGTTTGCCACAGAAAAAAAAATCTATTGACACACAGACACTTTTCGAAAAATTACTTTTTTTTCATGTTTTGAGTGTAGTACAATCAGAATCTGCAATAATCTCGAACACGATTTTTTTTGCCATCACCATACTTCCATTTCCTTAAGGAACGTGGAAGTAAAATATCGGTATGGAGAACCATACATGACTTCCATGTTCTAAGATTTATATTTAAAATCATATTCGAAATGAAATATTTCAACAGAAAATACTTCTTTCTACTTATTGCTTCAGCACTAACCACAGTACTGTGGTCACTAACGTATACCACCTCACGTTTTCGCACTCGATTTTCACCGATGATGGCAGTCGATGACACTGCCGAAAAGTCTGGTTTTGCAGAAAACATTGCACTACGACTAAACAGCCCGGGAAGCAATTTTAACAAAAAACTACTTCTTTGTTGCCGATAACGTAGTACACATATAAAAAATTCTCCCCTCCACTTTCAACTATAATTTTTAATAATAGAAAATTACCCCCACCCCGTTCACCTAACTTCTTCATTTACAGATATTTCATCTGCGTTTCTACAGTGGATTACTATGAGCTTCTTATCAGGATACTTTATTTATAAAAATTAAGTACTTTACTCTTGTTAAATCATAAAATGTTTCAGGTAAACTACCCCTTTCTCTTAACCGATCTTCTCCAAAATCAACAGACCTTCCGTCCTCTACAATTCAGGGAAGCATGCAAAAAAATATTTGATTCTGTTTGAATGTGCGGCAGTTATCGTTCGTCATGGAAACATTTCTCTTGTTAAATCATAAAATGTTTCAGGTAAACTACCCCTTTCTCTTAACCGATCTTCTCCAAAATCAACAGACCTTCCGTCCTCTACAATTCAGGGAAGCATGTAAAAAAATATTTGATTCTGTTTGAATGTGCGGCAGTTATCGTTCGTCATGGAAACATTTCTCTTGTTACAACATAAAATGTTGCAGGTAAACTACCCCTTTCCCTTAACCGATCTTCACCAAAATCAATAGACCTTGAGCTCTCTGCAACTCAGGAAAGGATGCAAAAACTTATTTGATTCTCATTGAATTTTCGGCAGTTATCGTTCGTCAAAAAAAAATTTACCCTTTTTAAAACATAGAAAGTTGCTGATAAACTACCCCTTCCCTTAACCGATCTTCAACAAAATCAACAGACCTTCAGTTCTCTTTAGTTCAAAAAGGTATGCAAAAACCAAGTCGATTCTGTTTGAATTTACGGCAGTTATCGTTTGTCATATAAAATATCGGTATGGAGAACCATACATGAATTCCATATTCTAAGATTTATATTTAAAATCATTTTCAGCCAAACAGCCAGGCTGTGTCTTACCTGCCTTTTTATTGCTGTATTAAATGAAAAATATTATATTACATTAAAATGAAAAAATTATAATTTTATTGCCTGGCAACAAAATTATTTTATTTTTAACAATTACCATTGTTTCAAAAAGTTTAAATAAATTTTCAAGTACTTTACTCTTGTTAAAACGTAAAAGGTTGCAGGTAAACTACCCCTTCCCCTTAACCGATCTTCACCAAAATCGAAAGTCATTGAGACCTCTACAATTCAGGGACGTATGCAAAAAATTATTTGATTCTGTTTGAATTTGCGGCTGTTATCGTTTGCCATAGAAAATACGCTTGATAAAAAAACGTTGCAGGTAAACTACCCCTTCCCCTTAACCGATCTTCACCAAAAACAATAGGTCTTGAGTACTCTACAAATCAGGGCTGTATGCAAAACATTATTTGATTCTGTTTGAATTTGCGGCTGTTATCGTTTGCCATAGAAAATAAAACGTAAAAGGTTGCAGGTAAACTACCCCTTCCCCTTAACCGATCTTCACCAAAAACAACAGGTCTTGAGTACTCTACAAATCAGGACTGTATGCAAAACATTATTTGATTCTGTTTGAATTTGCGGCTGTTATCGTTTGCCATATAAAATACCCTTGTTAAAAAAACGTTGCAGGTAAACTACCCCTTTCCCTCAACCGATCTTCACCAAAAACAATAGGTCTTGAGAAATCTACAATTCAGGGCTGTATGCGAAACATTATTTGATTCTGTTTGAATTTGCGGCTGTTATCGTTTGCCAAAAAAAAAAAAATTTCCCTTGATAAAAAAAACCGTTGCAGGTAAACTACCCCTTCCCCTCAACCGATCTTCACCAAAAACAATAGGTCGCGAGTACTCTACAAATCAGGGCTGTATGCAAAAAATTATTTGATTCTGTTTGAATTTGCGGCAGTTGTCGTTTGCCATAGAAAATACGCATGATAAAAAACGTTGCTGGTAAACTACCCCTTCCCCTCAACCGATCTTCACCAAAAACAATAAGTCTTGAGTACTCTACAAATCAGGGCTGTATGCAGAAAATTATTTGATTCTGTTTGAATTTGCGGCTGTTATCGTTTGCCATAGAAAATACCCTTGTTAAAAAAACGTTGTAGGTAAACTACCCCTTTCCCTTAACCGATCTTCACCAAAAACAAAAGGTGTTGAGAACTCTACAATTTAGGGCTGTATGCAAATAATCTTTTCATTCTGTTTGAATTTGCGGCTGTTATCGTTTGCCATAGGAAATACCCTTGTTAAAACATAAAACGTTACAGGTAAACTACCCCTTTCCCTTAACCGATCTTCACCAAAAACAACAGGTCTTGAGAACTCTACAATTCAGGGCTGTATGCGAAACATTATTTGATTCTGTTTGAATTTGCGGCTGTTATCGTTTGCCAAACAAACAAAATTTCCCTTGCTAAAAAAAAACCGTTGCTGGTAAACTACCCCTTTCCCTCAACCGATCTTCACCAAAAACAATAGGTCGCGAGAACTCTACAAAACCGGGCTGTATGCAAAAAATTATTTGATTCTGTTTGAATTTGCGGCAGTTATCGTTTGCCATAGAAAAAAAATCTACAGACAGACAGACACACAGACACATAGACAGACAGACACACAGACACTATTCGGAAAACGACTTTTTTTCATGTTTTGAGTGTAGTAGAATCAGAATCTGCAATAATCTCGAACACGATTTTTTTTGCCATCACCATACTTCCATTCCTTAAGGAATATGGAAGTAAATATCGGTATGGAGAACCATACATGACTTCCATATTCTAAGATTTATATTTAAAATCATTTTCAGCCAAACAGCCAGGCTGTGTCTTACCTGCCTTTTTATTGCTGTATTAAATGAAAAATATTATATTACATTAAAATGAAAAAATTATAATTTTATTGCCTGGCAACAAAATTATTTTATTTTTAACAATTACCATTGTTTCAAAAAGTTTAAATAAATTTTCAAGTACTTTACTCTTGTTAAAACGTAAAAGGTTGCAGGTAAACTACCCCTTCCCCTTAACCGATCTTCACCAAAATCGAAAGTCATTGAGACCTCTACAATTCAGGGACGTATGCAAAAAATTATTTGATTCTGTTTGAATTAGCGGCTGTTATCGTTTGCCATAGAAAATACGCTTGATAAAAAAACGTTGCAGGTAAACTACCCCTTCCCCTTAACCGATCTTCACCAAAAACAATAGGTCTTGAGTACTCTACAAATCAGGGCTGTATGCAAAACATTATTTGATTCTGTTTGAATTTGCGGCTGCTATCGTTTGCCATAGAAAATAAAACGTAAAAGGTTGCAGGTAAACTACCCCTTCCCCCTAACCGATCTTCACCAAAAACAATAGGTCTTGAGTACTCTACAAATCAGGACTGTATGCAAAACATTATTTGATTCTGTTTGAATTTGCGGCTGTTATCGTTTGCCATATAAAATACCCTTGTTAAAACATAAAACGTTACAGGTAAACTACCCCTTTCCCTCAACCGATCTTCACCAAAAACAATAGGTCTTGAGAAATCTACAATTCAGGGCTGTATGCGAAACATTATTTGATTCTGTTTGAATTTGCGGCTATCGTTTGCCAAAAAAAAAAATTTCCCTTGATAAAAAAAACCGTAGCAGGTAAACTACCCCTTCCCCTCAACCGATCTTCACCAAAAACAATAGGTCGCGAGAACTCTACAAACCAGGCCTGTATGCAAAAAATTATTTGATTCTGTTTGAATTTGCGGCAGTTATCGTTTGCCATAGAAAAAAAATCTACAGACAGACAGACACACAGACAGACAGACACACAGACACACAGACAGACAGACACACAGACAGACACACAGACACTTTTCGGAAAACGACTTTTTTTCATGTTTTGAGTGTAGTAGAATAAGAATCTGCAATAATCTCGAACACGATTTTTTTTGCCATCACCATACTTCCATTCCTTAAGGAATATGGAAGTAAAATATCGGTATGGAGAACCATACATGACTTCCATATTCTAAGATTTATATTTAAAATCATTTTCAGCCAAACAGCCAGGCTGTGTCTTACCTGCCTTTTTATTGCTGTATTAAATGAAAAATATTATATTACATTAAAATGAAAAAATTATAATTTTATTGCCTGGCAACAAAATTATTTTATTTTTAACAATTACCATTGTTTCAAAAAGTTTAAATAAATTTTCAAGTACTTTACTCTTGTTAAAACGTATAAGGTTGCAGGTAAACTACCCCTTCCCCTTAACCGATCTTCACCAAAATCGAAAGTCATTGAGACCTCTACAATTCAGGGACGTATGCAAAAAATTATTTGATTCTGTTTGAATTTGCGGCTGTTATCGTTTGCCATAGAAAATACGCTTGATAAAAAAACGTTGCAGGTAAACTACCCCTTCCCCTTAACCGATCTTCACCAAAAACAATAGGTCTTGAGTACTCTACAAATCAGGACTGTATGCAAAACATTATTTGATTCTGTTTGAATTTGCGGCTGTTATCGTTTGCAAAAAAAAAAAAAATTCCCTTAATAAAAAAAACCGTTGCAGGTAAACTACCCCTTCCCCTCAACCGATCTTCACCAAAAACAATAGGTCGCGAGTACTCTACAAATCAGGGCTGTATGCAAAAAATTATTTGATTCTGTTTGAATTTGCGGCAGTTGTCGTTTGCCATAGAAAATACGCATGATAAAAAACGTTGCTGGTAAACTACCCCTTCCCCTCAACCGATCTTCACCAAAAACAATAGGTCTTGAGTACTCTACAAATCAGGGCTGTATGCAGAAAATTATTTGATTCTGTTTGAATTTGCGGCTGTTATCGTTTGCCATAGAAAATACCCTTGTTAAAAAAACGTTGTAGGTAAACTACCCCTTTCCCTTAACCGATCTTCACTAAAAACAAAAGGTATTGAGAACTCTACAATTTAGGGCTGTATGCAAATAATCTTTTCATTCTGTTTGAATTTGCGGCTGTTATCGTTTGCCATAGGAAATACCCTTGTTAAAACATAAAACGTTACAGGTAAACTACCCCTTTCCCTTAACCGATCTTCACCAAAAACAATAGGTCTTGAGAACTCTACAATTCAGGGCTGTATGCGAAACATTATTTGATTCTGTTTGAATTTGCGGCTGTTATCGTTTGCCAAACAAACAAAATTACCCTTGCTAAAAAAAAACCGTTGCAGGTAAACTACCCCTTTCCCTCAACCGATCTTCACCAAAAACAATAGGTCGCGAGAACTCTGCAAAACCGGGCTGTATGCAAAAAATTATTTGATTCTGTTTGAATTTGCGGCAGTTATCGTTTGCCATAGAAAAAAAATCTACAGACAGACAGACACACAGACAGACAGACACACAGACAGACAGACACACAGACAGACAGACACACAGACACTTTTCGGAAAACGACTTTTTTTCATGTTTTGAGTGTAGTAGAATCAGAATCTGCAATAATCTCGAACACGATTTTTTTTGCCATCACCATACTTCCATTCCTTAAGGAATATGGAAGTAAAATTACCCTTGTTAAAACATAAAATGTTGCTGGTAAACTACCCCTTTCCCTTAACCGATCTTCACCAACACCAATAGGTATTGAGAACTCTACAATACAGGGCTGTATGCAAAACATCATTTGATTCTATTTTAATTTGCGGCTGTTACCGTTTACTATAGAAAAAATTACCCTTGATAAAAAACCGTTGCAGGTAAACTACCCCTAACCGATCTTCACCAAAAACGACAGGCCTTGGATACTCTACAATTCAGGCCTGTATGCAAACAATTATTTGATTCTGTTTGAATTTGCGGCTGTTATCGTTTGCCATAGAAAACACCCTTGATAAAACATAAAACGTTGCTGGTAAACTACCCTATTCTATTAACCGATCTTCACCAAAAACAATAGGTCTTTAGTACTCAACAAAACAGGACTGTATGCAAAACATTAGTTGATTCTCTTTGAATTTACGGCAGTTATCGTTCGTCGTAGAAAAAATACCCTTGTTAAAACATAAAACGTTGCAGGTAAACTACCCCTTCCCCTTAACCGATCTTCACCAACACCAATAGGTATTGAGAACTCTACAATACAGGGCTGTATGCAAAACATTATTTGATTCTGTTTGAATTTGCGACTGTTATCGTTTACCATAGAAAATATCGGTATGGAGAACCATACATGACTTCCATATTCTAAGATTTATATTTAAAATCATTTTCAGCCAAACAGCCAGGCTGTGTCTTACCTGCCTTTTTATTGCTGTATTAAATGAAAAATATTATATTACATTAAAATTAAAAAATTATAATTTTATTGCCTGGCAACAAAATTATTTTATTTTTAACAATTACCATTGTTTCAAAAAGTTTAAATAAATTTTCAAGTACTTTACTCTTGTTAAAACGTAAAAGGTTGCAGGTAAACTACCCCTTCCCCTTAACCGATCTTCACCAAAATCGAAAGTCATTGAGACCTCTACAATTCAGGGACGAATGCAAAAAATTATTTGATTCTGTTTGAATTTGCGGCTGTTATCGTTTGCCATAGAAAATACGCTTGATAAAAAAACGTTGATGGTAAACTACCCCTTCCCCTTAACCGATCTTCACCAAAAACAATAGGTCTTGAGTACTCTACAAATCAGGGCTGTATGCAAAACATTATTTGATTCTGTTTGAATTTGCGGCTGTTATCGTTTGCCATATAAAATACCCTTGTTAAAAAAACGTTGCAGGTAAACTACCCCTTTCCCTCAACCGATCTTCACCAAAAACAATAGGTCTTGAGAACTCTACAATTTAGGGACGTATGCAAATAATCTTTTGATTCTGTTTGAATTTGCGGCTGTTATCGTTTGCCATAAGAAATACCCTTGTTAAAACATAAAACGTTACAGGTAAACTACCCCTTTCCCTTAACCGATCTTCACCAAACTCAACAGATCTTGAGAACTCTACAATTCAGAGCTGTATGCGAAACATTATTTGATTCTGTTTGAATTTGCGGCTGTTATCGTTTGCCAAACAAACAAAATTACCCTTGCTAAAAAAAAACCGTTGCTGGTAAACTACCCCTTTCCCTCAACCGATCTTCACCAAAAACAATAGGTTGCGAGTACTCTGCAAATCAGGGCTGCATGCAAAACATTATTTGATTCTGTTTGAATTTGCGGCAGTTATCGTTTGCCATAGAAAAAAAATCTACAGACAGATAGACACACAGACAGACAGACAGACAGACAGACACACAGACACTTTCCGGAAAACGACTTTTTTTCATGTTTTGAGTGTAGTAGAATCAGAATCTGCAATAATCTCGAACACGATTTTTTTGCCGTCACCATACTTCCATTCCTTAAGGAATATGGAAGTAAATATCGGTATGGAGAACCATACATGACTTCCATATTCTAAGATTTATATTTAAAATCATTTTCAGCCAAACAGCCAGGCTGTGTCTTACCTGCCTTTTTATTGCTGTATTAAATGAAAAATATTATATTACATTAAAATGAAAAAATTATAATTTTATTGCCTGGCAACAAAATTATTTTATTTTTAACAATTACCATTGTTTCAAAAAGTTTAAATAAATTTTCAAGTACTTTACTCTTGTTAAAACATAAAAGGTTGCAGGTAAACTACCCCTTCCCCTTAACCGATCTTCACCAAAATCGAAAGTCATTGAGACATCTACAATTCAGGGACGTATGCAAAAAATTATTTGATTCTGTTTGAATTTGCGGCTGTTATCGTTTGCCATAGAAAATACGCTTGATAAAAAAACGTTGCAGGTAAACTACCCCTTCCCCTTAACCGATCTTCACCAAAAACAATAGGTCTTGAGTACTCTACAAATCAGGGCTGTATGCAAAACATTATTTGATTCTGTTTGAATTTGCGGCTGTTATCGTTTGCCATAGAAAATAAAACGTAAAAGGTTGCAGGTAAACTACCCCTTCCCCTTAACCGATCTTCACCAAAAACAATAGGTCTTGAGTACTCTACAAATCAGGACTGTATGCAAAACATTATTTGATTCTGTTTGAATTTGCGGCTGTTATCGTTTGCCATATAAAATACCCTTGTTAAAAAAACGTTGCAGGTAAACTACCCCTTTCCCTCAACCGATCTTCACCAAAAACAATAGGTCTTGAGAAATCTACAATTCAGGGCTGTATGCGAAACATTATTTGATTCTGTTTGAATTTGCGGCTGTTATCGTTTGCCAAAAAAAAAAAAATTTCCCTTGATAAAAAAAACCGTTGCAGGTAAACTACCCCTTCCCCTCAACCGATCTTCACCAAAAACAATAGGTCTTGAGTACTCTACAAATCAGGGCTGTATGCAGAAAATTATTTGATTCTGTTTGAATTTGCGGCTGTTATCGTTTGCCATAGAAAATACCCTTGTTAAAAAAACGTTGTAGGTAAACTACCCCTTTCCCTTAACCGATCTTCACCAAAAACAAAAGGTATTGAGAACTCTACAATTTAGGGCTGTATGCAAATAATCTTTTCATTCTGTTTGAATTTGCGGCTGTTATCGTTTGCCATAGGAAATACCCTTGTTAAAACATAAAACGTTACAGGTAAACTACCCCTTTCCCTTAACCGATCTTCACCAAAAACAATAGGTCTTGAGAACTCTACAATTCAGGGCTGTATGCGAAACATTATTTGATTCTGTTTGAAGTTGCGGCTGTTATCGTTTGCCAAACAAACAAAATTTCCCTTGCTAAAAAAAAACCGTTGCTGGTAAACTACCCCTTTCCCTCAACCGATCTTCACCAAAAACAATAGGTCGCGAGAACTCTGCAAAACCGAGCTGTATGCAAAAAATTATTTGATTCTGTTTGAATTTGCGGCAGTTATCGTTTGCCATAGAAAAAAAATCTACAGACAGACAGACACACAGACACACAGACAGACAGACACACAGACACTTTTCGGAAAACGACTTTTTTTCATGTTTTGAGTGTAGTAGAATCAGAATCTGCAATAATCTCGAACACGATTTTTTTTGCCATCACCATACTTCCATTCCTTAAGGAATATGGAAGTAAACATGTTTTGAGTGTAGTAGAATCAGAATCTGCAATAATCTCGAACACGATTTTTTTTGCCATCACCATACTTCCATTCCTTAAGGAATATGGAAGTAAAAATACCCTTGATAAAAAACCGTTGCTGGTAAACTACCCCTTTCCCTTAACCGATATTTACCAAAAACGAAAGGTCTTGAGAACTCTACAATTCAGGGCTGTATGCAAAATATTATATGATTTTGTTTGAATTTGCGGCTGTTATCGTTTGCCATACAAAATACCCTTGATAAAACAAAAAACGTGTCAGGTAAACTACCCCTTTCCCTTAAACGATCTTCACCAAAAACAATAGATCTTTAGTACTCAAGAAATCAGGGCTGTATACAAAAACGTATTTGATTTTGTTTGAATTTGCGGCTCTTATCGTTTGCCATAGAAAATACCCTTTTAAAACATAAAACGTTGCTGGTAAACTACCCCTTTACCTTAACCGATCCTCACCAAAAACAAAACATCTTGAGAACTCTACAATTCAGGGCAGTATGCAAAATAGTATTTGATTATGTTTGAATTTGCGGCTGTTATCGTTTGCTATAGAAAATACCCTTGTTAAAACATAAAACGTTGCGGGTAAACTACCCCTTTCCCTTAACCGATCTTTACCAAAATCAACAGATCTTGAGATCTCTACACTTCAGGGCTGTATGCGAAACATTATTTGATTCTGTTTGAATTTGCGGCTGTTATCGTTTGCCAAACAAACAAAATTACCCTTGATAAAAAAAAACCGTTGCTGGTAAACTACCCCTTTCCCTGAACCGATCTTCACCAAAAAAATATGTCGCGAGTACTCTACAAATCAGTGCTGTATGCAAAGCATTATTTGATTCTGTTTGAATTTGCGGCTGTTATCGTTTGCCATAGAAAAAAAATCGACAGACAGACACACACACACACACACACACACACACACACACACACACTTTTCGAAAAATGACTTTTTTCATGTTTTGAGTGTAGTACAATCATATTCTGCAATAATCTCGAACACGATTTTTTTTGCCATCACCATACTTCCATTTCCTTAAGGAACATGGAAGTAAAAATTTCACTTGACAAAAAACCGTTGCTGGTAAACTACCCCTTTCCCTTAACCGATCTTCACCAAAAACGATAGGTCTTGAGAACTCTACAATACAGGGCTGTATGCAAAACATCATTTGATTCTATTTTAATTTGCGGCTGTTACCGTTTACTATAGAAAAAATTACCCTTGATAAAAAACCGTTGCAGGTAAACTACCCCTAACCGATCTTCACCAAAAACGACAGGCCTTGGATACTCTACAATTCAGGCCTGTATGCAAACAATTATTTGATTCTGTTTGAATTTGCGGCTGTTATCGTTTGCCATAGAAAACACCCTTGATAAAACATAAAACGTTGCTGGTAAACTACCCTATTCTATTAACCGATCTTCACCAAAAACAATAGGTCTTTAGTACTCAACAAAACAGGACTGTATGCAAAATATTATATGATTCTGTTTGAATTTGCGGCTGTTATCGTTTGCCATACAAAATACCCTTGATAAAACAAAAAACGTGGCAGGTAAACTACCCCTTTCCCTTAAACGATCTTCACCAAAAACAATAGGTCTATAGATAGAAGAAATCAGGTTTGTATGCAAAAACGTATTTGATTCTGTTTGAATTTGCCGCTCTTATCGTTTGCCATAGAAAATACCCTTTTAAAACATAAAACGTTGAAGGTAAACTACCCCTTTCCCTTAACCGATCTTCACCAAAACAAAAGGTCTTGAGAACTCTACAATTCAGGGCAGTTTGCAAAACATTATTAGATTATGTTTGACTTCCATTTCCTTAAGGAACATAGAGGTAAAAAAGAGATCAAAAAATTCGTCAACTTTTCGACCCTTTGGAGTCCCCCCCCCATTAAATACACCCCTGGTGTCAACTCCCAGGTAGCTGGCCTGATCTTTGACTTGATTTAAGCGATTCCGCCCACCCATTTTCATTTTTCTATTCATCGGAAAACCTCTTCTGTTAGTCTCTCATATATTCTGCGAAAGATTTGCACGTTGCTGGAATCAGCACACATCTATTGTTATACAACCAACTCGTGTCTCGTCTTTCGTATACCTCTGTAAAATATAACAGTGTGTCTGAGTGTGAAAGTGTGTCTGTGTTTCTTACCACTGCGTCCTCGCACGGCGATGTACTTCACGATGTTTGGGCCCGTAGCGAACGTACTGGGGACCAGGTATCGTGGTTCCCGATTTGAGGTTCAAACGTAGTGGATTATCTCCGGGTGGCGCCAAATTGTTTATATAAAACAATTAAAATGGTTTACTTATCAATGTTCTATTTGAACGAGGCGACGAATTGAATCTGTCCCGCCTTTTCTCAATTTCGTGTCAATCGAGATAGCGGTTGCAGGATTCGCTACTTGAGCGCTAGACGTCGCATTGGAAACCTTCACTATACATTATATTTTTAAACATACACTTTGCTAATAGAAATAAGACACGATTTAACACACACAGTATAAATTTATTATTAACTGGAAGTTAATATTTTGTAGACACAAGTTGTAATTAGTTTGTTCATATATAATTCTGCACCGGATAATTCTTTATAAGACTCTACTCAAGGGGTAACCAATCGATTTCGAATACATATAAACAGTATGGCGTGCTAATTCGCCGATCAACAAATATTTCGATCGATGGTTGTGAGTTGTTTGGATCACGTTAAAAGGTTCAGATGCAGTTACAACATTAAAAATACACAACCTTACAATGTTTTTTCCTTATGTACGATAATGTGTAGTGGTAATTGTTTTGTTTAAGTGTCATACAAGTTGTTTATAAGTCGTACATAAATATGAGGTTAGTTCTATAGTTAACAAATTTTCAGTGATATAATTTTATGGATCAATCCTTGTAAGAGAATAAAAATGATTTAGTGGTATTCAACATACATCGAGAAATGTTCAAAGTGCGTTTATTTTTTGGAAGTTGAAATAATTTAATTGATACTTAACAGCCTTGCAGTACGGTATTATTCGGGATGAAGAGAAGGAATGATTATGGCATAAATATTGTTCCTGCGTTCTTTATTCAGGCTTCGGCATCTTTTTCAAAGTTGGTTGGACTTACGTCTTCTCCCTCTGGAAATGGTATTCGGCATCCATCAGACTTCTGTACTCTCAATTTCTACACTTTGTTTTACTTCTAAGACGTCTTAAACATTAAAAGGTGTTGTACAGACAATTCGCATCTGGCTTGTGATAGCGTCACTTTCCAAGTAAGTGTATTTAACGGTAATTACCTCGTTAAACGGTCGTTTCCATGGTTACGTATTTGCTCTCATTGGGTGAGCTCAACATGAACACATTGTTATCAATTTTCGAATTTCTTTCAAATCTTCCCATATCTTCGGACTTTCTTCCTCCTCTTATCTTCCTTCTGAGTTAATATCTAAATGCACTGTCATTCATATTTTCTCACAAAGATTATTTTGGTACCCCACAATATTGGGTTTTATCAAGTTTTCTAAGTTCACAATTAATTTCATACTTATCAATTACATTTCTTTGTTTATATAATTCCTTAATTTAATATTTAGTTTTTAATAATAACTACTATTCATCCTTGATGAATTAGTCACCTTTGATTTGTCCATTACATGGTGATTTTTATGCAATCAGTAATCGTTTATGTTCGACCGCTAGGCCTGTTTCACATTTAAGTAGCCATTACTGGATTTTTGTGGCTTCATACACAACATATTTCATTTAGTCTCCAAATTGTTATTTTGCATTTATAATTAGGTTTAATGTATCTGTATGTGTTTTAATTAGTAACAACTGTGTTATTCAATCTTACTTGCTAATTATTTGCTATTCATTTCCAATATAAAATAAAACATCTAGGCCTATGGTCTGTATAACTCTTACAGCCATATCCATTTCATAACTAACCGTTTATATAATTCATTATTTCTTATTTGTTGTTCTGGTGCTAAACAATCTCACCTCTATTGAACTTTTTCCATTAAACTCCCCTTATAACATGGGTATTTAATTAATGTTGATACAAACTTATTTTCTAATGCTTTTTTCTCTCCCTTCCATATTAACACCATCTAATTACTTTTCTTTGTGAAACACACCTTTAAACTTTTACAATACATTTTTAAGTTATAATAATACTACTTCCTAGTCATCACAGTGAATATCACTACTTAGTGTTCATTATTTACTGAATAAATGTCCTATCCTAAATACTATTCATTGTAACTTGTTACATGTTATTGTTCATTCTTAAAACTAAAACATATTGTTCACCCTTAAAACTAAAACATAAGTAATTTTACTAAGTCTTTACCTTAGCCTACTCTCCTCTTACTATTTATATGATAGACAATATTTGTAGTTATTGTTCACTAGCACTTTCTTAAATCATTTAGTGTTCATTATAATTTATTTAGTGTTTCTTTAGTATTATAACACTCTGGTATAACTCACTTTCACTAATTCAACTTCCATTTATTTCTCATCATTTTATTCTCTTTCTCTACCCACTATCTATATAACATTATTAATATTGTGTCTTTCTTAGTTAACAAATTACATATATCCCTAACTCTTTTGGTTAGTGTATTTTTATACATTGTTTCATATTACTGGCGGTTCATAATGGTCATTTTATCAATACTAACATTCATTAATAGTTTTGGTTCTTAACCGAATTTCATTGTCTTTATTACTTTGGGTTACATTATTTCTCCCTTCTCTATTTTTCATTACTTGTCTAGTTTTCTTGATGCGTTTCATCTTGTTTTCTTCCTCATGGGTTTGTTCTCTCTTGGTTTTCATTCTTCTTCTCCTTCATTCGTCTTGTTTTCTTTATTTTGATTTCTTAACTGGTTTCTCAACTGGCCAATCTCTGGGGTTGGGTCAATGTCGTTTGTCTGTCAGTCTATTATTTGAGTTTCTTTCATTAATCACTTTCAGTTTATTACACCTCCTCCTTCCATGATAATTACCTTTTATTTATTTTTTACTATCCACATAATTTATTTATTCAAACATAATATCATTTAGCATTTTTTTATACATACTTATTGTTATCAAAATTTATCTGAATTTGGTGATGTTATACTATCATCCGACATGACACCTACATTTCCCCTGGGTGTCACCATTCCGCGGCCAATCGACTCCCCCCCCCCCAAGATCTTAACGCCCTGTTACTTGCATTTGTTCACTACTGTGACTGCTGCCTCTTTGTTTCCATCTCTTAACGAGGTAATGGTCGCGGTTTAAGTTCGAGGCATGTAGCTACGTTCAATTCAGATATTATTAATTGAATTTAAGATATTCAGATTACCGGTTGCATTCCTAATGACAACTAAAAAAAAAAAAATTATAATAATCGTGTTGGCGGATTCCACTACGTAACCAAAACCATAAGAAACTCATTTCGCTGTCATCACACAGTCGGCGGGCACGTTTCTTGATGCGACAGACACTATAAATCATTTAACTGAACTGTATCGCATTGGTTATAATTTTACTATATGTTTAGTACACAGGAATATTAGCTACGAAGGTGAACGATTCGATTAAGTTAATTAATCGAATAAAAATAATTTAAGAAAGGAAAACCAAATTTATAACTTAAAAAATGATTAAAGGGTATCACAGTAAATGTCTTGAACAACGTCTAAGAAAAACGTCTCAGCAATAATGTTAGAAAGCATGGAACAAGTCGTTACTATTCTGGACACGAATACAAAACTGTTACTTCTTTATTTTTTCATTAGAACAGTAGATTATAGAACAAACTTGAAAAACGGTTGAAACCTGAAAAAACTGAATTTGCTTTTTGTGATACGAAATGTAACACAATAATCCTTTATTTATGTAGGGCAGTCTAATTATATCTTGGTTACAAGATAAAATATTTTCGAGTTACTGTACTTTGCATAAGCATATAATTTGCATTTGACCTTTATTCAGGATGTGACTGTATTTTTTTTTTTTTTTTGTATCGGCCATCTAAGGACCACATGCCAATTTCAATTCTTTATTCTTTGTTCTTTTCTTTTTCTCCAATATTCTTTCATCTTCTCACTGTGTCTCATCTTCCTATCTTCAGTCCACTTTGAACATGCTTTTTCTCTCTCCTACCCTGGACTCCTTCCACTTTTAACACTTTCGCCCGAAAAACTTCACTTTAAATTTCTTCTTCTGCGTTTATACTATTTTTTTTCTAATTCCTTTTAGACTTCTTTAATCCAGCTTGATGTTGACTTCTTCCCCCCACAGATATTTTAAGATCTGCTTTGTCAACCTGTTGTCGTCCATTATATATAAATGTCCAAAAAATAATAGTCTTATTCTTTTTCTCATTGTTTCTGTTCTATTTTCTGAAGTTTTTCGTGGGGCTAATATTTTCCTAATAATTTGTCTTTCCAATAGTTCTAGTTTGTCTAAATTATAATTCAATGCTAGACATTCCCTTGCATATAGGCATTCTGGCTTCACTACTGTACTGTAATGCCTTATTTTCGCATTTTTAGATATGCACTTTTTATTGTAAATATCTTTAGTTATACCATATGCTCTACTTTATACCATATGACTGCACTTTAATATTTATTTCCCTTATTCAACTGCGGTGTCCCACGTGTTTGATAATAATCTAAACGTTTGATAATCCGAACCACTTTCCTGGACCCGTATTACATCCAACAGTTAATATTACATCAACTAACAGGAATTATAGTAGGATTGAATGTATTATACCTTAGTGGAGGAAGATCCAACAAAGACTTATAAATAGGATACTACAATCAAGAAAAGCTGTTATGAAGTGGAAGAGAATATGAACTACACACGCTGAACTGAAAGGACAAAAAAAACCTTTGAAGCGTTTTGTGCGTAGTGTGGCTCTGAACACGGAGTGTTGAGAAAAGAGGGAAAGAACAATTAGTGGCTTATGAAACACGGCGTTGAAGGCAAATGCAGTGGCTTACTGGAAGAATAGAATAAACAATGATTCACTTATAAAAATAAATTGAAGTGTGCACAAACAAGGCTTAAAAAGACATGACAGCCCACATCAAATAGGAAGGTACAATCAGGAGCGGCTCAAAATAAAATTTTCACCCAGGCAAGGTGGCTTTTTGACATCTTCCCCTTTTCATTTCACCGCTACAGTAAAAACATTACCATTTCAAATTATTAAATTGACAATCTCAATTTTGAGAGTTTGATATTATTACGTTCGAAAAATAACATGTTTTTTCACAGTCACACACATATTTTTTGTATATTTTTGTTAAACCGTACGAAGTGTTGTTAAATAATCGCTAACATTACGATAGACGTAAGATGATTTCACATTATCAGTCTACCTGCAAGTGAATTTATTTGTACCAAAATATTTTTGTACTCCTTGTATTTAAAAAATGTAAATATTCTCGCTAGAAACTGACATATTTTCAGTTATTCATTTTTAATTTATACTTAGCTCCCGTAATATGAACGGTAAATGCTACTTTCAACACTTTGGAGAACACATGGAACTACTACTTTGAATGCATTGCATCTAATAACGTACCTTTATCCACAAATAACTCGGTAATAAATCGTTTTGAGAGAAATGTTAATGTATGTTTTATTTCTTACTTTCACCTTGAGAACACGCTCGTACAGTACTGCCGTATAATTTAGATTCACATTGTGTAAACGAAAACATGGAACTCACAAACTCAAATTACGTACAAGTAGTCAGAAACACGAGTAGACAACTCATCATACAGTTAAGGCGATGCAAATGCGTGTAATTATTGCGTTGACACGCACGACTGAAAGTGAAACGAATAGAGGCTATTTTACAAAGTATTTTGTTTGCAAAAAAACGCGCACGACACTTATCCGCTAAATAGCCTCTCCAAGTTCTTCTTTTTCTTCACTTGTCCTCCTCCTCATCCTTTTCTTCTTCTTCTTCATCTTCATCTCCTCCTCCTCCATTTCATCTTTTACGTGATCTATCATCTCTCTCTTTCCTTACCGTATGTTAACGACAGCCTGTTTCTTCCAGTCGGCCCACGTGCTCTATCCACTTTGTTCGCCGAACAATGTAATCGAAGACTGTACAAACATTTTGGTCCAAAGAAAAAAAAAAATATAATTTCTGCCGCTTGAATTTTGCTGAGGTATCTCTTTCTTGTTACCAGGTAGTTGGCGTATTATTCCCTTACATTGTCTCACGTCAATCGACATGCTGGGCAACAACGGTAGTGACCCGATGTTAGGTACGCGTTGTGTTATGTAACGAGGAAGTCAGAGGTCTAGTGGTCGATTGAACAGAGTGTACATTGAATTAACTGTGGCCTTTCTTCAACGCGCCGCCACCAGTCCGGTGCTCGCTGTGCTGGGATAAACGCTGTCACCACGATTGTGTTACGTAAGTCGAAACGTTGTGTGAACTGCAATCTTGGATTCTGTGTAAACGGAGCAAAGAATTAATCACTGATGCTTACGAAAATCTGTTAGTTTGCAAACTTAATAATCAGCATCATTGTATTAAAGTATTACTGAGGAAATTATTACTTTTTTATATTATTACATAACTGAATAAAATTACTTGATTATGATCTATAATAGGAATGATGGAACAGTGTTTATCTCAATTTTTATTAATTTTGTTTTAGAATTATTTTAGCTTAACAACGGTTACCGATATCCGATGTAGTCGAAACGCTCTTTTAAAAATTAACTCAGTGATTACTAACATCCGTAATATTTCAGATTTTAATGAAAAGAATCCACGATTGTTAACGATTATTAAAGGTACCATTTCTTTTTAGTTTCATAAAAACGAAATTTTTTAGTCACCTAGCAAGATTTTTTAAACGGGTATCTTTTTTAAACCTGTCTTTCAGTAAATAGGCCTAATTACTGATTAATGTTGTTTTGTTCAGTGGGATGAGTTCAGAAAGGTGTAAACCCAAACATTGCTAACTAGATCCGCAGCAGCATTAGTCGGGCAGTGCCTTTTGTAAAGCGATTAAAAATTTTAATGAGTCATGGGACCAATCAACTGTGTGGTTACAGGCAACAAGGAAACATAAAAACGATTTTGATTGCTATTTAGTTATTTTATGACCTTGTATCGTTATCTCGAATCATATACTGTTTTCTAGTTACGTTTAATTATTTATTATCCATTGTGTTACCTCTTATTAATTATCCATTGTGTTACCTCTTATTAAATCCCTTCCCACCATCAACCCCCACCACACACTCCATTTTTCCGTAACGGTTATTCTGTAATCGACAGTCAGTACTAAACCCACTGAAGAAGAGAAACAACATCTCGAAACGTTTGGGAAGTGACAACAGTAAGTTCATTAGTGAAAGTATTATATATATTATTAAATCTTATTAATTGTACAAAACAATTATTTTCAATACAAACAGACGTTCCCATATATTTTCCTTAATATATTTGTATAAGTAGAAGACATATTTAGAGTCTAATGTTATTTACACAGACCTTCATAGAGACAGTTCTACGTTCAGTAAGTTATATGATTAATCTAAATGATTATTGTTAATCTGAAATTACTAGTAAAAGTTATTATAATCGTAATGGTAGGTGTTACCAACGGAAAATATTTTGTATTCACTCGTTTATTAACTAAGAACAAGTTATTTGTTTTGTTTTCTAAACTAAACTTTTGCTTAAGCTTTATTTAAATATCAAATATTATACGATTTAATGGCAATAAAAAAAATACATTTCATAAAAACAAACCAGCTCAGTTTAAGTTTATAACATTTCTTTTAAAAGAGTCATAGTAATTATTCTTTTTAGTATATCAATCAAAATTTATGTAGATCTTCAAGACAAATTACTAGAATTGGTCTAAATTATTTTTATTCGACATCCAATGACTATAAATTCATGTAATCCATAAATACTCTGATTCCTGCTTTTTTAAATTACACCCACGTTACTCAATATCATATACCGAAACTAATGTCATAATGACGACATACTTCAATATTAACATGATGAAAATTCTGTAGACCACAAAACGATATTTACATAAATGTTGAATTTCTATAGCTTGAATAATTCTCTTTTTTCTTTTATTTGTTTATTTTATTATTATTATTTGGGGGGGGGGGGTTAAGAGTATTGAGGCCGTGGCCCATTTTTGGATGTCATCTTTGATTCAGACGTTTCGGCTGTACCTCTCAAATGCCTGCCTTGAATTTTCTTGTTCATTGTCACCGGAAAATGAAGACAGCCAGTGTACCCCAGGTGTAGCTGAAACTTCTGAGAAAGAAACCCAATGGCCACGGCATCGATACCCGCCTCCAGAACTTAAGGCGATTATTCACGAGATTGACCGTTTGGATTTTCGGTCTTAGGCCTACGTGTTTTCTGTGAACAATCTTGTTTTATACTGAAGCAGTCGCCATAGTCCAGTGTTAGTTTTAGTTTTATAATTCTCTTTAAGGAAAATTGATGTAAATAACATATTGTTACGACGGTCTACTTGATCGTCGTAGGTACAGTGGAAAACAAAATACAAGACACCAATTAAGTCACTAATCACCAGCTTTAATTTTCACAGTTAAACAGTTCGTAATTAACAACACAGTCTCTTATAACAAATCAAATAAAAATTGTTCACTCGCAAATAAATGTCAGCTAATATTAAAACACAATTGTATTACAACGTACCGTCCGATATTTTAAAACACAACATTTAACTAATAACGACTTGAACGTACACAGTAATATCGCCCGATAATAACTCGAACCGCACTGTAAATATATCGCAGCTATACTGAACTGAACGTCGTTGAGTACTGGTATTTATACCGCCCCAAATTATTAGATTATTCCATAATGCGTGTTAGCGCCAGTGTGTACGGCGTAATTAATTGCGGCCTTCACACAGTCCGCGCGGCTGGCGGCTTCGAGAAAACTCTCGCGAATGCGTCTAGAGTCACGTATGCCACACACATTAGAGCGAGATTCTTCTGGCACAGTCGACAAACACGTAGACTGTTCTGTAATGTCGTAACACTATTGATAAATTATTCTTTAAAATACCATATTAAAAATTGGTTTTGAATACCTACTCTTGGGAGTTTGTAACTTTGTTACTACTCCACTTAATCTTGTCACATTAATAGATATCGAAAGTGTCTTTCTGAACCATCGAAGTGGCTTGGGAAGTGGCAGAGTAGACTGTCACTACAGAAGTGTTATGCAATTAAAGTCATGTGGCGAATATAAGAATCGCCAGCTCGAAATGTTACCCAAGCTACTAAATTACACATACGCCTGTTAAGTCAACGTGGAGGCTGGAAAGCGTTTCTTGATTTCATAGTGCTGTCCGGGAATCGAACCCGACACGTCTAAATTAGCAGTCGGTCATCTTTTTAACAAATCAGTAACAGTTTTAACGTTATATTGTAGTATATTTTTGAAGTTATATTCCTTTAGGCGCGTTGAGGGTGAAATTTTTTGTATGTAACGAAATGCGCGCGCACCATGCAACGGAAATGGAAAGTTAACAAGATGAAGTTAGCCGTGGACAACGTGGCTGAGGCCAAAAAACCAAAACATTTCGGTCGCGGCCCCGATGGACCTGCTGGTGCTGATCGTGAATGGATATATAATTTAAAAGTAACAATTAATAACCCGATGATTTATTTCTTCAATCTTATTTAGGTATTTCATGCCATCAACGTCTTGCTCATTTATATATTAAAGAAAAAGAAAATTGCTGCGCAACAATTATACATAGGGCAAGAATCACACAAAAATTCTATTACCTAGCTGATGGTTTACACAATACAGTTGCGTTAAATATAAACACAGGCTTGTATTCGTAAGTAATAATAATTGTGAAACGTTACACGCACGCACACACACACACACACACACACACACACACACACACACACACACACACACACACACACACACACACACACACACACACCACGTGGTTAGCAAAACTGAATTTTTAATTACATCAATTTCTGTGTTCATTAGAAGTCTATTCAGAAACTTTCTGCAGAAACCACCGGGCAACTAACTTATAACTCTAACTCACTATAGTAATTAACTTTTCTTTTTAAATAACTTTATATGCATTGTGCTGTGAAATATTTTTCGGTGACAAAAATTGTGTAATCAAATTTTAATAAGTGTTTAAAAATATTTGAGGTTAATTTTTTGTAAGTACTAATTTCAAAAGTCTTTTTTATATTAAATCAATAAAAGTTTCGATAAATATTCTATCATTATGTTTGCTTTAATGCAATAATTTAATATATATTTCTATATTTGAAATTATAGATCACACTTAATTATTTAGAAGTCTATCGAAAAGTAAATCCATTAATACACTATTCGTAAGTATTTTGAGCTATTTGATAAAAAATTAATTTTTTCTCTACTAAAATATTATAATATTGAATTTAAATTAATTCAATTTAATTAAATTTTTATCTTTTAGTGTATAATAGTCATATTATAAACACACAAACATACGTTTACATGCTATAAAAAAATAGTGGCAAATAAACCTCAGCAGTGTAGATTTGAAGCAACTTTTATGCCGTGCCAATCTACAACTATATTATCACCTATGCGAAAAGATGAGCCTGAATTCAAAAATTATGCAAATTGTTATAAAGATATTAGGGTTAATCTCGAAAATAATGATTACTCTGATTTTGATTCTTTTTATCAAAATAACAATATTTCCTCAGACGAAGATTATTGCAATAATAATAACGATAAACAAATGAACTTTTGCTACATGTCATCTCCAATCTATTAACTCCAAACCGCAATCCGTTCCAAATATTTTTCACGGGTCCAGCTGGATGCGGTATCTATAACCGACAATCGTATTTACCACCTCCCTTCACTCCTCTTATCGTTCTACTCGTATGAATTTTTAGCATGCATGTTAACCCTTTTTTTTCAATCACGCCAAAGAAGTCCTATAACTTCTAACGTGCGTACATAAGTACACGCACCCACAATTTTTTGAAGGTATAACATAAACGTTGAAAGTAATACAATGATAGTTGCGTAGACGCGTGCTGATAAATCCCCGTCAGCAATAAGTATTCTAACAAACTATTATTGTAGTAACCGATTATACCAGTGATGACGTCACTGCACCAGTGCTTTGTTATTTTTATGGGGCAAATGCTGATTAAATTTCTTCGACAGGACTGACAAAGCAGAGCTGTTGTTTACAAATTCTTTCGAGCAATTAACGCAATGTTTATCTTTCCGTACAGCTGTTCCAATGACAAATAGTATTCAACGTAAGTAAACATGCCATTCGATCGATTATTATTATTATTATCATTAAAATTGGGACATGCTGCCTCCCGGGGCGCGGTGTTAACCGATTTTCGACGGTATCAGGTCTTTGACAATCGGAGCAAAGCGTGCGTCCAGCGTTCGGGGTGGAGCGACGGAATAAGTGGCATTGCAGGAGTTTGTACCTCACTCGGTTCGGTGGCTGGTCTCCACCGTCCGCTTGTCTGGGTGTCGCCTCTACAAGGCCCCCACTGGGTAACGTTATTTGTTGTGTCGACCGTTTAAGATTTTAGATGCCACAGCGACGAAGTGCGTTAGTTGCCTTCCGAGGAGAGGGTTTCAGCCCCTCGTTGACGTATCAGGGAGAGCGAGGACATTCCTTCCTTTCCCTGGTAAACTTATGTGGTTTGCGGCGATGGTATATAGAAAAAAAGAGGAGGAAAAGAAGTCTTCGGAGCTAGTATGATGTCTTGTACATCGATATATAGCGGTGGCGCTAGGTGACCCTCCACAGTATGCACGCGCGCGTGTATGTGTTTGGTTACGGCGATACGTATAGAACAGTTGTGGGACGAGTCTTCACACTAGCAGGCGTTGTGTCGAAACTGCGAACTTCCAGCGGCATTACGATTCGTCACGAAAATTTTGCAACGTACTAGGAAGATTTAGTAAACGAGTCTATGAAGCCAGAGAGGAGCCATTTGTAGGATGCCCGACGCTGCGATGCTTGGGCGATGTCGAGGGCGACTTGCGTAAGTTGGGGGTCCGAAACTGATGGAATCTGGCAGCAGCGAGAGTCGAATGGCAGAGACAAGTAGTCGACAAGGCCCTGGCTATCAATGGGCTGTAGAGTCAATTGCGTAAGGAAATGAGTCTATCACTTTATCGGCTATTTCAGCGTTGTTTCATTGCCTTTTATAAATGAAGCACAGCTGTAGTTCAGGCAGTCAGTTCTACGAACTCTTTTACTGATATCAGCGTTTTGGACTCCGCATTAGTTTCACTGTTTTTAAAATTGTATATTTTATTAAAAAGCACTTTTTGCTCTTCGGTTTCAGAAAATATTTTAATTACATAGCTTAAATCGGTTGCCCCATTATCTACGGACAGAGTAGCCCTACAACTGTTATTTACTTAATGATGCAAGGCCGTAAACAGTAGTCCTAAGCCAAAAACAATTTTTAGTTTCGGAAACGAGCGTTGCCACTGAAACCTGCAATATGAGAAATAATCGAATAACAATTGCTCTATTTAAACAGACGAAGATAAATTATTTTCAAAACTGTACTCATGTTTATCGCTTCCACTGTTTTCTAAACTTAAATGGGATCGAACTGCGAATTGACTTTGAAATAAATCAATGTCACTAACGAGGACTTAGCACAATGTATGTTTTTCCAATACGATTTAAATTCTTTATCACCCTCACCAGTGGTGAGGAATGGGTCTAAAACTAGGGAAAGCGCAATATGACCCCCTTGTTCATGTGAGTTCTTATGTTTTTACAAGCGTTTGTACCGATCAGTAATTAATTATACAAAACAAAACTTTGGGTTTAGTTATTACATATTTAAAGTTAAATAGATACCATTGCCAACTGTAAAGACTTATTGTTATTGTTTATAATGTAGGTGATGGTCTTTCGACTTTTGCTGTGTGAGAATGTGTATATATAAAACAATCCTGAAAAGACTGTTCCCATCGCAAACAATTACATACAACTTCATTTTGGACATACATAAATACTATAGTTGTAAATGAATGGACTAGTGTAGTCGTCTGTTTGTCGTTAACAGAGAAGCTGACGGAGTGGCCGCTTACACTGCTATTAATTAAATGGCATTACGTTCCATAGTGTTTCAGTCATAAACTTAAACATTAAACTAAATAGTTCTTTTACACTATTTAGTTCCCAACATTAAAAATTGTGATCCTCACAAACTTCCAAACTGCATAATTTATTCAGATCCCACAAATTAATTAACAGTAGGCCTATTCAAAATGCAAACAAGAATGCGTATCCTTCAATGCCCCACGACGTGCTCAGCTGAGCCACGACTGGTGGATTAACTTTGTTGCGCCACCAGTGGCGTAGTCTAATGCAGGCCATAGAGCGTTACGACACACAATGACGCATAACGTTGCCAGCTCAAACAGCGAACGACGATTTACACATACTTGTACATGGAAGCGGGACACACAGCATTCGGTTCCTAATGACGAATTGCACATGCGCTGGACATTGGTGCGGTTATTCCCTTATTTAGCCAAACCTTACGTAAATTACATTTTGATTTGTATCCATTGATTCCTGATCGCATTATTGAATAATCTCATAAAATATTATTTAATTATTTACTTTGATTGGAGGTTTTTTTAAGAGAAGCGGAGCTTCAAACGCTTCCACTGACGCTACGACCCTCAACATTCTGATAAGAATTTGACGTCTCTACGCACGGGTACGGTAGTCAACTGTTACCCGTGTGCGGCGAACATTTCGCATACACGGTAGCGGCGGCCCTAATTATGTTAGCCCAACTGTTTGAATGTTATAATTGTTTAATAGTGTGTGTTGTTATTTATCAACATAGTGACTGTTAACATCTGTCACGTATATTCCGTAACATTACTATCAATGTGTTATTATTAGTGGTTACTTGTTATTACTATCAGGTAACACAGTGGTTATAATCTTTATACTCTCTCTCTCTTTCTCTCCCTCTCTCTCTTAGTCATCCTCTTCTCCCCGTCGGTTGTTGAGGTTTTCGAGAGAGCTCTCCTCCATCTCGTCCTGTCCAGTGCCAAAACCCTGGCACGGGTCCAAACTGTTCCTCTCCCTTCTACAGTCTTCTTGGTGTTACCCTTCCATTTCGTTCTGGGCCGTTCTCTTCCTCTTCTGCCTTCTGGTTTTGCCTCCCATGTTCGTCTCGGGTACCTTTTATAATTCATCCTACAGACGCGGCCAAACCAACGCAGTTGCAAGCTTTCAGTTTTATCATTTAAAGAGATGTTAAATAATAACAAATAATTTTATCATTCAAATTCTTCCAGATGTTAACATTTCTCACCGTATCTCTACGAGTTTTCTTCTCAATTCTCCTCAGGAATCTCATCTCCATTGCTTGTATTCTCTTTTTATATCTGTCATTCAGAGTCCATGACTCGCAACTGTACGTCAATGTTGGAGCATATACAGATTTGTAAACTGCCAGTTTGGTTTTCTGTGACAGTTCGCTTTGTTCCAGATACCTCCTGTTGATAGCACCGTAAAGCTTGCTTGCAGCGTAGATCCTCACGTCTAACTCTGACTCCATTCTGCCATCCTCACTGAAAACGGCGCCTAAATATTTGATTGTCGCCACTTGTTCAATTTCCTTATTGTTGATTGCTATTCTTTGTTGTCTTGCTTGCCTACTAATTATCATTGTCTTTGTCTTGTCGGGGCTAATAATCATATCAGCTTTGTAGTCGTGATGGAAAAAAGTTCTGACTGTCGACTTGTCCGCTGTTTAATTACGTATTTATTCCCCTGTTTAACATCATTCTCCATACAACATCCTACTCGTAACACACACGCGCGCACTGTTTCAGTCAAGGAACCACATGTTCACTTATAAGTCACGTCTTTTTTATTTCCGACAAAGCTCTATAATGCAATGGTGATGCATAAAAACTACGTAGGTATTTGGCGCGTGCAATTGAACTCATGTAAAAGCAATTAAATTCTCAATATAAGGATAAACATAATCTATATTGGGACGTGCGTTATCAGCATGTGGATAATGTTATCATAAATGTTGTAAGTCAAGAATAATTAGGTAGGTTTGTCTGTGACAGTGCGCTGAGCAACCGCCTGTCGGTGAGTGGAAAACTAGGTTACTCATTCATTCATACAGAACAGAGGAAACGTTTTTTAAGTTAATTAATTGTAATAATTATTTAATTAATTATTAAATAATTATTTATTATTATATCACTCATCTTTTACAAATTTTATTTTCTTTATATTTTTTGCAAGTGTGTATTTTTATGTCAATTAAGATTGTACTAGTTAACTGAAAAAGAGACGGCCACATACACACATTTCATGGTTTCTGAAGGTAAAAGAAAACTGAACGTTTTATATATAAATAAGTCCACGAATAATAAAGACTATATGCATAGAACATATAAAAAAGTATATTTTTTATCTTATTTATACCGTAATAAACGTAATGTAAAACGTAAATGTTTATTATTCTGCGAATGCAGACATTTTTATTGTTTAATAGTTAACGCGAATACACGATTATAATAAATTTATATAAATTAGGGTGTGTGTGTGTGTGTGTGTGTGTGTGATAAATGTATATATAATAATTGGTAATGATTGCTGTTCACACACACACACACACACACACACACACACACACACACACACACACACACACACACACACACACACACACACACACACACACACACACACACACACACACACACACACACACACACACACACACACACACACACACACACACACACACACACACACACACACACACACACACACACACACACACACACACACACACACACACACACACACACACACACACACACACACACACACACACACACACACACACACACACACACACACACATTTGGGGGGAGGAGACAAATCTTTCTTTATTCAAGAAAATGATACTTTTTATCGTTATATTACATTTCACTATTTTTTATGATTTTCATTTACATCTCACAGAAAAAATTAAAACTAAAAATATTATGTCATAATTAAATTAAAAACATATTCTCGAAAAAAGTATTATTTACTATTGCATTTGTGTGGGGGTACTTTCAATAATTCTGATTTTGTCTTCTAAACCTCTATCTGTTTAATTATTTTTAATATAAGCAGTTAATTAAAACATAACAATTAGCAAAACATTAGTGCTGTAGTCATATCTTTCACTATGCATGCATACACATTACGAGACATTATAAAATTAGTCAAGACAGTAGTGTGAGGAATGGAATACCATCTCTTGAGGAGACTGTTGTCTGATTTTGGCAGAATAGGGGGGGGGGGTATTGGAGCCCATAGCTACAAAACATGGCTAAGGCTCCTACATTCAACTTTATCAATTAAAGGCAAGTGTGGTATTCCTTCTAAATGTATTTGTGTTTCTTTTCCATAAACAAACAAATCAGTTAGTTACTTATTATTTATAATAATTAAAGTTCACAGTTTACATGCTTAGATAATTTCCAAACATCCTATAGTCTCTGCTGGGGGAGCTCTCATTTCAAGCACCATTCTCCATACTCTCCCCATTCTTTTCCCTTTATAGTGTCACTGCTCTTTTCTTATGTAATCCCACTATCCCATGCTAATGCAGATCTTCCTTTCATTCTGTTGTTGCTTTGATTAGACAATTCACCATTTAAGCCACTTGCCTCCTCACATTATCATTACCATATAATTACCATACCATTACATGTTTGTTATCATACAAGTTATTTTGTTTCTGTTCTATCAGTATGTGTATTCTCCTACATGTCCAACATGGGCTCATCTTGTCCTGCCTTTAGGTGTCCTGTTTACAAATTATATAAAAGATGTTTTAACTGTAAGTATATGTTGACTTTGCATTAATATTCATTTGCGTTTTGCTATAAATATACATGTGTGTGAGTGTGTGTGCGTGCATATATCACAAAGTAAATAAGTAAAAGCATAAATTATTATACTTAAATTATACTGTTCACACGCTTGAGGCATTTGTGTGTGTGTGTGATCCGAGATTAAGTTTTTATTGATTTAATCTTTTTGTTTATCTTACACCTGAAAAACATGAATTGGTAACATGATATTCAAAGAGGATCTGAACATACATTCACATCTTTTAACAACAAAATCCATACAGATCATTATTAATCCACTTGTCATTGCAGGTAAAATTAAACTGAAATGAAAATTAACCGCACTCCATACATAAGATGTTATAATAACAAGGCAATAATATATATCCTAAAAATAAAGTTATTACATGTACTAATCTTATTGTAACACTAATATTAAACACCAATAACCATATATCGGTTCGGTGATTCCCAAATGTTTCCGGGGGTAAGTTTGGGTGATTCCCAAAAACATCTGATATACCACTTCACCCTTGCATAATATTTATCTCAAATTGTATTGTTACAATAAAGTCTGACAATGATTAGAGATAATGTAATTATTATAAGAATAGTAAGAAGTGTGCATAATCAGTAAAATTCTTACCTTCTGCAACAGTCCTACTGACTTCACCACTTCCATTCCAATACTTGAATTCTAATACTTTGTGGTACACCAATATGGGACTGGTTCAATACGGAATCATGAAAATAAAAAAAAAAAATTATAATAAATATGATCATGTATTTGGAAGCCAGTTCTAAATAGACTTACCGAATTCATATAATGTAAATATTACATTATTACATGCTGTATGTATGGTAAAATGTTATTGTCTCACATAATATGGGTAAATTCATGTCTTGTTTTTAACAGTTGAATCAGTAGTTTTGTAAAGGGCTTGAGTCCACAAGACTTAAGTTTTGGAAAATGATAAAAAACTGTTTACAAGCAAAATTTTAGCTTTATTTCTATGATTATTTTTTTGTTATTACATATAATAAATTTGCATAATATACTATTTTTTTAGGTTGCTATCTCTATTTTCAAAATTTATGAAATAAAAATGTCAAATACATTTTATACTTTATTATTAGGCTACACAAATAATTACTAAAAAGAACATAACTGGTAGTATTTTACAAATATTTAATTGAAATATACTATAAGTAGATGGTGAATTTCTTAACGTCAAGTGAAAACTTGTTTGATTCTTCTCAATCCTTTGTTCGCCAGTTACATATATCTCATCATAAAAGAGTAAGTACTATTTATTTATTAAATCCTATCATCAGGAATGTATTTTTTAGAGTTGTCTGATGACCTTTACTTTCTTGCAGTTCATTGGACACTTATCATTATATGTTTTTCTAGTTGAAAAAGGTATGACTTCAGCTGATTTTTAGCAAGTCTAAAGTGATGGGAAGTCAAATCTTCAATATAATCATAGACCATCAACACGCCTGGATTCTTTTTTTCACATTCAAACATATAGTACTTGGAAATAGTAAAATCTACTTTTTATTTTTAGGGATTTTCTTTCCCAAAGATTCTATGGATAAAACATTCCTCTTGTAGAAATTTCTCCACGATGCTTTGTAATCAACAGAAAAGTTTTCCTCATGTAATAAACTTTTAAATTTTGCAGCTTAAACTTGATTCTGCCACCATCTTTGCATAGTCTGTAGGCGAGTAAATGCAATCCCTTTGTCTTATGTGTCTCTTGATTACTCCAAAATTACTATCACAGGGGAGAAATGAGTGTCCCCTTATGGGATAGTATTGGTTAACTTTTTCGAATCATCCAGAAGAAACCAGGGTCATCAAATAGTGGATAACAATATTGTTCCTGTTTTGACCTCCACAGGGATCCGAAAACAAATAAAAGAATTTTTGTATTTTGTGGAATATTATTAGAAATATAATCATGAAGGAAAGTGCGAACTTCATTTGAATTTCTTTTACCCAATCCTTCATGGTATAAGTGATACTGTGATGTTCCTATTTTTATATCGTGAATACAGAAAACATAAACCCACGATTGTCTTGAGTAAAAAACTTCCTGAAGATGTATGTGGGGTAGAGGGAGATTCTGCATTTAATCGAAACAGATACAGGCAATATTATCTTGATTCTTACACATTTCACTAACCTCCTACAGTTTATTATAAAATTTCTTTGATTTGATTCACCATCAACAACAAACAGTAACATTACTGTGTAGAACTGTAGGATTAGCAGTGTTTAACAATATGACCACCCAGCAGCACCAGCGTAGTGGTTTTGAAAAGGACTTGAGTCCAGGACTGATGTCTTTTTCAAAACCACTGATTCATTTATAGATAAGGATGACTGCGCAATTACTGTATATGTAGCCTATGTATATATCAGCATCAGTTGTACCACATTGTACAATGGGTGATACATTTGTGTTAACCAAAAAATGTGTTAAACCCCAAAACAGAGTTGTTTTTAAGTACAAAAACTATAGAAATGTATGAGTAACAAAGAAAATTAAGTGGTCACAGTATGCACAGAATGCCTGAGAAGAACTGTTGTTGTTCCTATAACAACTGTTAGGCAGTTTATCATTTTAACTTTGCTTCTTGCAGGTTATTGTTTCCAGAGTCAGTATTAAGAAAAACATTTAATTTAGCAGAACTTGATGAATGCTGTCTGATAAGAACAGGATGAAAATATGGCTGCACGTCTGGTGACAAATGTGAGACGTTTATTCAATAAATACCCGAGGCTCGGCAGCTGTTTGGTGTACGGCTCTATGTGCGTGGGAGCGGAGTTCTCACAACAGACACTAAACAAATATTTTGTAAGCATAAAATGATATACTTTAAATTGATATTGTTACCTTTTAACAGAAGGTGCTAGAGAAAACAGTTTTATACTTTATGCTAAAGAAAACCAGTTATGTAATGAATACTTGTTGTTGTTATATTATTCTGTTTATTGTTATTGTTAATGTTATATATTTACATCTCTCTTTTATGCAAAGGTAGCTGCAGTAAATATTATAGTCTAACCTAGTACTAAGCACAACAGCTTTATTACCGTTAGACTTTCAGAAACCCATCTAAACTAACAGAAAGGCTTGTTTCTTGCATGAGTATATAAGCAACGCTTGTTACTTGTTCCTTTACTGTATTTCTGACATTCTTTGCCATTTTTCACTGCACTGTTATATTTTTGTTTTCATAATGTTCACATTATGGTCATATAATGGTCATTATGTTCAAGAATGGTTACAGACAGAGATATCATGGTATCAGAAATAAAATTAATACATTTAAAGCTCTCACAGGGTTGCTTAGGAAGAATCTTTGGTTTTCTAGAATAAATAAGAAAATAAAAATACTATTTCGTATAAATTATTGATTGAATAGTTATTTGACTTTTCTTGCAGTTGTGTAGTTACTAGTTTTGTGTGAAAAATTGCATGTTTCTATATTATTTTACTACACAAACATTTTTATTCTGTTTAATTTACTAACATAAATTTCACTGAACTGTTTTTGTTTCAACATCTTCGGAGTAAAGTTTTATTTACTGTAAAATATAAAATTTTACTTATTCATTAAGTTACCGGATATGTAGTTTGTTTGTTTAGTATAAATATATGTTAAAAAAAACAATAAACAAATATTGTAAATTTTATTTACACTGTAAATGAAACTTTTAAATTTACTGCGAACATGTTGAGCAAAAAAACAGTTCAGTGAAATGTACATTAGTAAATAAATCAAAATAAACTATATATCTGAAGTTGCCAGTTAAAAATACTGTCAAAATAATGTAAATTATATACAAAATATACAATTTCCTGTATAAAACAACAAGATTTATTATTTAGTTTTATTGTTTAAAACTATTTAGTATTATTCATTTTTTGTGTGTGTGTGTTCAAAATAACAACAGAATAAGCTCAATGCAATTAAACATAAGCATAATTTTTTATTTTTTTTTTTACAGCATGAACAAAGTAGATTTTTAATCTCAGGGCAAGCAACACAGAAAATAAAAATAAAAGACAATTTTATTAACAGTTTATTAATGTAACACTTATTTTCTTATGATTAAAGTAAAATGTTTTAACAATTTTTAAATCTGAATAATTTTAATAAATTATTTTAGGTTTTACTTGTATACTTGATTATTCTTATTATACATTTGCTTTACATACTAGTTTCTTCTGTATTTTTAGTATTAGTATCTTGTTTTAAAATTATCATTATTTCTTTCTTCATGATATTTTCTATTTCATGGTTCAGGAAGGAAGGAATTTTTTAGTTTTTTACCAATGATTGCACTGTTGAGACTAAGGCATCATCATCACATCATCATCATAGCTTTATACCCCTTGGTATTGCTGCTCTTTTAGACTCATCTAACTCATTAAGAGAAGTGATAATGATGAGTTACTTCTTTGATATTTTTACCTCCCCACCATAGGTTCTCATGCTTTTTGGATTCTCAACAAAAAAATTTTCAACTATTTTCTGTTTCTTAATCTCTCAAAACTTCAAAGTTGCCACGTACTTAATCATCCCATCTTGTGCTCACTCTTCCATGGTTCTCTTTCCTTGCACCTTCATTTTACAATATTCTTTGAATTATATTTCTCATTTTGTCTGTGTATGTGTCCAAGCCAGATGGTTTTCAATATAAGAATATGAGGAAGAATTTTGAAAATATTATTGAAAAATCGTTTTTGTGAGAGATATAAAATGGTTTAAGGTGCAGTTAACATTTTTCCCTATGCTGGTCAGATTTGTTAACAAGTTTTACTTATGTTACCCATTCACAAATGGATGCTGTTGAGAACCACTTTTTTGAGACAGACATTCCCTTATTAGTTCTGGACTATCCTGAGTATTCCATGAACCTGGTACCACCCACATCTGGGAAGTACCTGATAAAAGATTAACAACCCTATAAAAAACACAAGACCAGTTACAGACCAGAAGCAAAGAAAAAATTGAATAGACGACTCTGCCAGCAGGATTGTTTTGATAATTATCAGTATTAGTATCAGTATCAGTAGTATTAGAAAGAGTAAATAAGATATACTGTTAATAATAAAAATTAAATATTCATGTAACATGTAGCGATGTAGGATTTTTACAAACCAGTTATTATGACAACTAATTTTTGGCTTGATTAAGAAAGTTGATAATCATAATTAAAGTACACGTAATCCAATGACACCATGTTATTATCTAGGACAAGCAACCAAAACCGTATGATTATGCAGTAGTTGGAAGGTATGCAGTAATTGGTACGATCATCAATCCAAATATCCTGTTTTATTGGTGAGTATTAGATTTCAAATAAACAAATTGTGTTATTCTTAATAATTATAATTTCTTAATTAAGCATTAATTAAAAAATATAATTAAATTTCCTTTTAACAAATTATTTAACAAACACACGCACCAGTTTTTCTATTCTCAGTATTTACCAATACTGATATAAGACTTTTCTGTTTAAAAGATTATGTAATTAGAAATAATTTTTATGTGGATTCTTGGATTTCGTTGTCCATGACGTGTCCGTTACTTAACTAAATATCACTATAGTATTGACGACTCGGAACACTAAGTTTTTTATAAGTAAAAACGTAAAGTTTTACCTTACAGCCTAAACCGGGTTTCACCTTTAGAAGGCTTCATCAGAGGCTGCCATAGGTAGCGTTGTCCGTCTTGTTGTTGGCGACGGGATAGTTATTCGAAAGATTGAAGCTGTGTGTGTGTGGTTATTCAAATCGCACGCATTATTCGAACACATCTCACCACACACACACAGCTTCAATCTTTCGAATAACTATCCCGTCGCCAACAACAAGATGGACAACGCTACCTATGGCAGCCTCTGATGAAGCCTTCTAAAGGTGAAAGCCGGTTTAGGCTGTAAGGTAAAACTTTACGTTTTTATGTGGAATTTTGATTTTTCATTTTCTGAAGTTTTCCTTCTTGTCTTGTATTGTGAATTATTTATTTTGTATGTTTTATTCTCTTTTACTCTTACATAGGGAAAAGGAAGTTATATGTTCAATTCAGAAATTAAGAATCAACTTTTTATAATTAAACTTTAAAGTTTTTACCTTAATCCGTCTATGTGACCACTTAATTTTTCTTCTTTGTCTTCTTACGCCTTTCGGATTGTGTTAATCCATCATCAGAGATTAGAAAAATTAAGCGGTCACATAGACGGATTAAGGTAAAAACTTTAAAGTTTAATTATAATAATTGTGACGCGGATACCAATACAATGACTTTAAAATCAACTTTTTGTTGAAAGTAGACATTTAGACAACCTGTGAATCTGAAAACTCAATTTTTAGATTACAGACTGTATGAGCACACGCACACACATGCACATGTGTGTCTGTGTGTACAGTATGACTGTGCATGTGTGTGAGTTCCTGTAAACTTGCCCATCAAGCCATCTTAAGTAGACCATGCCAATGATAATCCCTTAATAAAATTTATTATATGCTCTTCCTGCAAAATTTTTTTCTAAATATGTATTTACTATATTATATACTTCTCTCTCTCTCCACCAACTTTTGGCATGGTTTATTATTATTATTACAGTATTATTATTATTTTACTTTTATTATTTTCACTTCTCACCTCATTTATTGTCTCACTACTTGTACTGTGTACAGTCATTAGTGGGTGAACTGCATGCAGCTCTGTACGTTTCAGTTTAGCTTACATTTCTTAAAAATATTAAATTAAAATTTAATTATTCATTATGTCACCATGATACAACCTGAAACAGTATAAAATAATTGTTATAAATTAAGTTATAACATGAACAGGCAGTGGCGGCTGGTGGTTGAAATATTTGGGGGTTCCAGATGGGTTGGATGGAATAAAAAATAAAATTGTTTTATTCTCTGAATAGAAAATGTCCAAGTCTCCTCCCCTCCAAACAATACACAAGGAAAGCAAAAATTCTGAATTTTTCTAAATTTATGATTAAATATTCTGTTACCTGATTTTACACTTTGATTAAAATTTGAAAGATCTGGTGTAGGCCTACCTACTCTCTTAATTTCAATTTTCCTCAATAGGACATACACTGATCTCCGTTTTCGGTAAGTTTTTTGACAGATTTCATTGCATCCTAGCAGTTAAATATAATAAATAAATATCTTATACTATGACACCTTAATTCTTTTATATGTACTATTATTTACATTTGACGATGAATTGGATTGACACTAACAATGAACTTACAAATTCCAACCTGGCGCACCATGTGTTATTTACGAACAAACAGACTGGTGGCACCGTGATGTACAAGCAGGGTTTGCAGTCCCTAATCACACCAAGCGATCCTATACTGTTGTAATAGGAACAACCAAGTCTAGCCAGCCAGAGCACTACTCCATTGTATTTCCCCACATACAAAGTGTGTCACACTTGGTGCATACACTGCGGCAAGATCGTTACAATTTTTTGTAATTGCTTTGCGCTTTTCAATCGACAAATGATGAATTACGATGATTTAGCTTCAAAATACTATTGTTAGTTATGGTTTTATTTATAATTCTATAATTTAAAATACAATTCAGGAATTATGGGGGGTTGTACAACCATGCAACCAAAGCACGGGCCGCCACTGAAAACGGGTAGTTTTTGAGTTAATAAAAAGCTGACATTTTTATTAGATATTGTAAATTAGCTATGATAAGGCCCTCCCATAAGTCTAAGTGTTCTTTTTAATTATATACTACATACTTGATATATTTATTCTTATGTTGTACCATTTTCTTGTATAACACACTTCTTATCTTTAATTATTATTATTATTTCCTCCTAAAACAGTGGTCCTATATTAAATCAGTGCTCCTATATAAAACTCCTATTTTTGGTTTTATTCATTGTTGTTGTTTCCACCTTCCCCAGGATCTACAAGAGAAGGAAGAGCATGCCTCTTGTCAGAACAAGATAAAACTGCTTTTCATGTATGGATAACTTGGAACTGACTGAAAAGTGACAGAAATCAGTGGGCAAAAATGGGAGAGAGGCTTTTGCTCAAAACAACAGAATTATTAATGTATGTTCTATTAATGAGGGGAAGTCAAAAAGTAAAGGGAAATTTAGCTTTCCCTTCTGATCAGTTTCTTTAGCACTGATCAATTTCTGGCAGCACTGATTGTTTCTTTAAAGCATAACCTCACAGTGTCTGTACGTTGGAAGAATTATTTCACTATTAGCAGTTTGCAGTTATGTTTAAACATTAATTTAAAAGGAGTTCTACATTTCCCAGTTGCACCAAGGAAGAATTCTGAAAATTATTAAGTTTTGTAAACTCAGGAGCGAAACTTGCAGAAATTATTCGTAGACTGCTTTAGCACTGTGGAGAATATTGTTTGAATGATATCAATATGTTTGTATGAATGCAATGAGCTCTTTGTCAGATTTCTCTCTGTGATGAACAAAAGAAAGGCAGGCCTTCTACTTCCAAGAATAATGACAATATCGAAGCAATGAAATATATTATTCATGATAATTGGCATATTAAAGTTGATGAAATTGAAAATGGTTTTAGCATAAGCCCTGATTTAGCATTTTCTATCATTAAAAAAAATTGTAAATTTTCTAAAGATCTGATTTTACTTCTTGACAACGCACAACCTCATATGGCCAACAAAACATAGTTGTCTTCAAGACCTTGTTTTCAGATGCTGAACCATCCATCATACCATACTGATGTGTCTCCAATTTTTTTGGTCTAATAAAAGAATAACTTTAAGGTCAACATCCAGAAGTGGTCAGATGAAGATGTCATAGAAGTGATACGAAATTGGGTGCACACAAGACAGAAAGTGCCTTCCAAGAAGGAATTCAAAAACTCATTTTAGATGAACTAATTCTATTAAAAACAGGAAGCGAGTAGGTTAAAAAATAACATGAGTTCTACTTATGAAAGTGGAAAGGAAAATAACAACTTTCCCTTTATATTTTGATTTTCTCTTGTGCAAATATTTTGTGTTATGAATTTGTATTTAAATCTTGGAACTAATAAGTCTTTATTTAATAAATTCTAAAAGAAGGTGATTGCTTCTAAATTTCTATCTTATACAGTACAGCTTAAAAATTTCCCAGCATTACAGCAGTACCCTGTTCATTGTCAAATAACTGAGACTGTACTGTATTCCTTACAGTATCGAATTTTTCTATATTATATAACTTTTGTGTACTTGCAACTAGTTTTATGAAAAAAACATAAATAAATGATTAAATAATTTATGTTATTTTTCAGGTACAAGTGGTTAGATCGTACCTTTGTTGGCACTTCTCCCAAAATAATTGCGAAAAAGCTGGTGTTAGACCAGTTTTGTTTGTCACCTCCTCTACTAGTAATATTTTATATAAGTAAGTGTAAAATATGAAGTTACACTTATATACAAATTATGTGTGAATGTGTTGTTCTGGTTTTTTGTACAGCATGTCGTACGGCTGTGGCTGCAGAAACTGGTGCCAGAGTTGCACTGATAAATTGTAAATTAGGGGTCGGTTTTCCATTAGTGGTATGGTACACACATAGATAATGAACAAAATTTTTAAATGGAATCTTATAGGAGACAAGGTTGTGAAGCCTGCTATGTGATGATTACATGGAATTTCACTTATCAATTAGGTTAATTTATTTCAAAAAACAATTCAAGATGTGTTCATGAAAGCTTTATCATCCAAAATCTAAATACATAAAAATACTATGAACCTATTCAAATACATATTTGATAAAAGAATAATTTGGTTTTCATGGAAGAAAATGTTTCTAAAGTGACTAACTTTTACTTAGTTTTAAAAACATTGATATTAGTCTTGATTCTATGTTTAGTATAAGCTGTGTTATGAGATAAACATATTTTTGTAAAACTCTTAATCTCTCTAATATATTTCAGTACAATTTTTGTGTAACTAAATAGGGGAAATGTGAATTTACCAAAAATCCTATTGAAAGTTTTATAACTTTTTTCAAAATGGACCAATTACTTCAGTTTAGCTCTTTTCTTTACTCTGACCTTGTTTCCTGACAGAATACAATTTGGCTTCCAGAATTTTATTAATAGCTGGGAAACGTTGAAATGTTTTTCAGTGTCACAGTTCCAATAGGTTAATGGGACACATGAAATGCATATTTAATTTGTTCAACAACATTTGGCAATATGACACAGCCAAATTTTTTAGACAATTTTTTAAAGGTAAAATTAAAATTTAAGTTCTTGAAATTTTTCACAATCTGGTTTTCTTAAAATATTGAAGTCTTTTCTAAATGTCTAAAGTCTAACAATATGATACAAACTTAATAGAGATTTTATTCAGTCAATATTTAGTTTGTTTGTACTTTGAGAAAAAATTATTTCTTCCAAATTACCAGATTTGTATTTCACTTTATAATACTGTATTATAGTATGTGTTTACTTGTACTGACTTACATTTTAAACAAAGTTTAGTTTGTAAAACACTATCAGTATTATTATATAAATGGTAATTTAAATTTGATATACTAAGCCACTGCACATTTCAATGACAGAAGAAAATATAACCAAAGTCAATAAAATAATGAGATGCTTTTTATACTGATACCACAGTGAAACTGCAAAAACATTATTTTAAAAAGACAATAATGGCAATAATTTTTGTCTAATATATAATTCTTCAATAACAGTTCTCTGTCCTTTTTGTCTAATTTTACTTGTCATATTAAAATTTAAATTTTATGATAATCTCTAGAATATGAATATAAGGACTAAAGTAAAATATAAGCAAACTTGTACAACAAAAATCACCAAGAACACATACACACACAAAAATACACATTAACTGTGACATAAACAAGGTACAAATAATACCAATGTCACAAGCCATAATGACACATTTTTTCAAGACACCACTGGTCAGTAGCCAACAACTACACCATCTCAAACATGGGCCATTCATTCTCCCCACTAGTGGAACTTTCCCTGACACCAGTGGAAAACTATGTTTGATCAAAAATAAGAAATAATATAAATATGATATATAAACATTCCGTTAAAATCAAGATTTACATGATAAAAAGTGAAATATGTGATATGGTCTATACTAGAGAATAAAGGGAGTGGTAGCATTCAAATAAGGGAACAGAGCAAAGAGGAGAATTATAGAAGTATTTCTTCATTACATGCTGTAACACATTATGGTAGAGAAACACAAATTCTTCAGAGACAGCAGAAAAGTTTGGTGTACTGAAAACAGAATGTAAACTAAGAGTTAACAAATTAACAAAAGAATTAGAAACCTTAGAGACCTACATCCAAAAGAAAGATAATAATTTACAGTATAGTCAGTGCTGGATTTACCACTAGGCCGCGGCCTAGGGCCACGGGGTCTGAGGGAGCCACAAGCTACAGATATATCTTTTTTTTAACTGAAGTATTTTTATAAAAGTAGGAGGCACTTTGATTTATTTAAGTATGGTTTTTTGAAATTAAATGATCAATTTTTGTTAATAATACAAATGGAAGACAGTCCTTATTTAAATATTGTGCGCTTATTTTTAAGACCTTGGCATCCTTAAAAATTAATATGCGCATGTGAATTTTGTTAAATTTTTATTTTAAATTTCTGAATAAGCTTAGTTAGTTACTCTACTGAAAAAATAAATTAATTTGCTCAATTCTTTTGCATGGTTCTTAATATTTTGAAAAAGTTTGCTAAATGAAAGCACATTTTTATAGTAGCTTACTGGTTTTAAATTTGATAGTATTAATCTGACATCAAATTACTTCTGCAGTACATATATTACTTCAAAGTCATAGCCGCGACAGGGGGCACTCAGAAAACTTGGCCTAGGGTCTCAAAAATCTTAAATCCGGCACTGACTATAGTGAAAAATTAGTTAATATTGAAACATATAAATAACATACTGTGAAAATACGAACAGTACATTGGTTTCTATCATGTATTAAACAAATTATTTAAATTGATGGTGATATTGGTGAGAGTCATTTGGGAATTTACACTGAGCTTTGGGAAAGTTTCACTACAATTCTAACTAAGCAGGGAGGACTTAATCTATAAAGGCAACGTTGGTGTTGGCCTACTATTCAGTAATGACTTTAAATGGTTTCAAAGCCAGAATGCAACTTCAATATTACAGAACAAATGTACTGGTAAAGCTACAAACATTTCTTGATGAATATTTATAATTAACTACCAATAATACATATGAATGTGTAAAATAAGTATTGCATATATTATGAAAATTTCTGACTTTCTATACAGGTATGAGTATAATGGAAGGCAAGAAGGACATATTTGAAGAATGTAGACAGAAGATCGTCACTACTTTTATAACGAGCTGTAGCTTTTGGTTACCGGCTCAACTTATAAACTTTATGCTTGTTCCACCAATAGCTAGAGTTGCGTACGTGGGTACCTGTTCCTTCATTTGGATTAACATACTCTGCATGCTGAAACGTGGTAAGGTCGAACAGAATGAGAAGTCTGAATGAGGAGAAAATAACAGACAACCAATCACTATAAGCAATAAGTGTCATTAGCAGAAAAAAATATCTAGTCACTGCTGTTGGAGGACATTACAACTGTGATCAAAACAATCTGTAAAAAAATGTTATTTCAAATTGTAAACAAAATATTGAATTTGCAGTTTTTAATATTAATCAATAAAAAATAAAATGTGATTGTTGTTAGTACAAATGTGTAAAACTTGTTTTACAAATAAAAATGATTTATGATTTATTTAATAATCATAATGTTTCAATAATTGACTTCATTGTGTATAGTGTATGTGTGTGTGTGTGTGTGTGTGTTCATATGTTTCTCTTTTAACTCTTATTCAAGCACAGCTCGTGAATGAAAACTCTGAGGTAGAGCTGCCCCTGCAAAAATTAAGGAAGTTAATATTAATTAACTTGAGTTTAATATTTTAACCAGTGGCGAAGTTACATGGAGGCAATTGAGGCAATGCCTACCCTAAAAAATTCTGTAGAATAAAAATTATAAATACGTATGAACTACATAACGTAAAGATTATACGTTGTTACCGCGACTGTTGAATTTATTAGGCCAAAACGTGCTTTACTGAGCGACCGCTAGATGGTGACAGGTGAGACTCGGCATAGTTCGTTTAAAGCGAATAAAGCATTTTTTATTCAACAATTTTAAAAGAAGTCTCCATTAACATTAAGACATGAGTTCCACTGTTGCACCAACCTGTAGATTCCCTGCTAGTAAAATTCTTACGGCTGTTTGTGGAACCATTCGCTTACAGCAAACTCTACCTCAGCGTCCGATTTGAACCACCATCCTTTTAGTGATTCCTTAAAAATAAAATTTAAGATACGATTTTTGCCTACCCATTCATTAACTACTAGCTTCGCCACTGATTTTAACATTTTAATATGGAAATGGGTTAGTTGTAAAATCAGCAATACAGTCAGTATCTCTGATAGTCTTGATGTAATGAATATAATAATGTTTTTAGAATGTACAGTAGTTAGGTGAGCCTAGAACAATGTGCCTGTGTCAAGATAACAGGACCGAACCTAGGGGAGGATGTGGGGGATATAGGTTACCCCAAATTGAAAAGAAATTTAAAAATGTAGGAGCAACAAATTTTAAACTGGTTGGGTGTTTTTGAAATATAATTAACTGAATTCAAAGTTTTTCCAATTTTAAAAAATTACTGTTTAGGCCAATGATATGTTTAAATAATCTACAATAATAGGCCTTATACTCAATAATAAATATAACAGATGATGAAAGAAATGGTGAAATGTGAAAAAAAGTCGACCGACTTGAAAGAGAGTAGGAGGACACAATTCGACTGGTTACAAGCAATTTGAAACATATGATTCATGCGACGATGTGCTTTACCTATGCCTGAGTCTGATCTGCTGATTTTTTTTTTAATTCTGTGAAGAAGGAACTGTTTGCTTTTGCCTGATAGTTTGCTGTAAACTGAGGCCATGGTGCATACTATGATTTTTGAAGTCACGTGACATTAGGAGTCGAACAGTCCTATGTACTCGCATGATTAATGCGCCTTTTTTGAGCAAATTTACTTAAATACTTCAGATTTTTTTTTATATCATAAACAAAAACTGGAACTTTGTCTAAAATATTCACAGATTTTAAAACTATAAGTCATTTAGGAATTTTTTCACTGGAAACTTGACACTTTTTATATATACGGTACTTCATAATTCATATTTTGATGAATCACTAACAAACACAGGATAAATGGTACACTCTAATGTATATTTACAATACTAAGATAAACCTTTTTATTTTCATGATTTAAAACCAATTCAGACATTTTAGGTGAGTTATGATAATAAGACAAAATATCTTCCACACTGTTGAGTATTCTTTCTTTTACATATGATTTTTGTGTCTCTATGCTATCTTTAATTGTAGTTGTTTTGATAGTTCATCTTCTTTTTTCACAGTACTACTTAATACATATAATATTGCATTTATTTGCATTTTCAATGTTTTCTTTCTCAAGTTGATCAAGCCTTTTCACTGGTTTACCTGAACTTGGTATCTCGCTTAAATACTGTGGTACATTTGGAAAAATTACAGGACTGGCATCATGTTATAATCTTGTAACTCTCCAGCAACTACACACTTGTCTGTATTTAGGTATTGTGTGCCCCTCCTGTGCTCTAAGTAATATGCCGCCCCCCATGCACCACGCCCCCACCCACACAAACGTACGACTCAAACAAGGAAACAAGCCGTGATTTTACAGACATACCAGCTCAAGTTGAGTACATTATAATAGGTAAACATAAACATATGATGGCAGTCTGTTGTAGCATTGTAGGTATTACAAGTTACAATGTAATTTTAAATGGCGTAATTCTCTCGACATTGACATATAATTCATGTAGGATGTAATCATACTTAATCACAGTTATGTCATATTTTTTTATATTTCACAATTTCACTTAAATTATGATGGTATTTCTTAAATATTTACTCTTAACATTGTAACAATTAGACATGGAATTAAAAAGTAGGCAGTGTTTTTGACATTGTTTATTTTTAATACATTACAGAATTACAGTAAGTTCAGTGAAAAGCATTTAACCAAACCTGATATGTAAAAATGTATCTTAGCTTACATAATGAACGGTTTCCGTCTGGCTTGACTGTGAGTAAAATCATTGATTATTTGATCAAAACTTAGCTTGTTAGTTATATCTGACTCAATACACAGAACTGCTGCACTTACAAGTCGCTCTTGTCTTTGGCTTGACCGCATGTAGTTGTTCACTCTTCTTAGAACAGAAAACGATCTTTCAGCTGAACAGTTGGTTGCAGCTGTGCAGTTATAAATTTTCAGCACAACACAAATATTAGGATAAACTTCTTGTAAGTTTCTTTCAACTAACATTTTATGCAAACTTGGCAAAGACCAGGGTTTTTCTACTTTTTCACCTTTCTTGTTTAGCACTTCACGTTTAATATTTTTGATGAAACCTTTAAGATGGATACACTCATTTATTAGACTATCCTCCAAATCCATATTGTACAGTTCACACAGTTCTTTTGCTGAATTCATTATACTAGTAGGTTCAAGATTTGTAAGTTTGGAAATAAAATAAAATCCAGACGCAAAATATGTGTACACAGATATTCTTTTTTCTAAATCCTCCTTCAATGTGTCAATTACAGCAAAACAACTTGACTTGAGCTTTTTTTCATTTAAGTGTATTTCTTTTGATCCTTTATCTTCATGTGTAGATAAATTATCACCTTCCTCTTCACTCATGTCAGAGTCAGACTGATAAAAAATCGTTTCTTTTTCCTCTTCCTCTTAGGTGAGGTCATATTAAGTTCTGATGATGTTTTATTTAGTGTTAGTGTCATTGTCTCATTTGTCTTTTTTACAGCTTGGGATTTATATTCATGATACAGTTCCCTACTTTCTTCAAGATAACCAATCAATGATTCATAAAGTTCCTTGGCAGCAGAGACATCCAAATCTTCTGCTTGTAGCTTTTCCATTGTCTTCCCAAACTGTTGGAATATGGCACCCCAAAGGCTAGACATAAATGCTGTGTCAATATGAGTTAACTGCTTAAGTAAACCTTTAGCTTTGTTTTGGTCCAAACAATTTTGGGTGGTATCTTCAGAAAATGACTTAAGAGCATTGAATATAGCTGTCCCATCTAAATTTAGACTTTTACATGCTTCTTCTCGTGCACTCCGAGTCTGACTTAATGATTTAAATGTTGAGCTTTTTGGACCAAAAAATGATAAAAGCAAATTCCATCTCTGTGTCGAACTAGAAAAAAAATTAAAAATACTCTGCAAGAAAGTTGTGTTAGTGGTTATAATCACAAACAGAATTAACACTGTTGCACACCATTATAGAAAAATTATTCCGATGAGCTGTGAAACTTGAAAGCACTAATCGTGATAATTTTTCTATAGTGGTGTGCAACAGTGTTAATTCTGTTAGAAATCTAATGCTGTCAAACATAACAAATCATGGGATAGATTTATTAGTAATATAGAGGATGATATATGGACACCAAATTGTAGTACTGGTATACAAATTAATGAAGCATTTCAACCAAGAAGAGGAGACAGTACATCTCAATTTGATTGCTATTGCAAATGGATTGAGCATTACAAGGAACTATGGTATCATCTAATGTTCCCCAGAATGCTGCAGAAAATATAAGAGAGGACACAGTTATAGATACACTAATGTTTGAGGAACTAGAAAGAGCACTTTAATTTGTGAAGAACTGGAAGGAACGTAGTTTGATTGAATAAATTCAGAATTGCTGAAATACTTTAGTACATAGTTAAAATTTAAACTGCTACATTTGCTCAATATGTGTTGGATGAGGTGCATGATCCTGGATGTAAAGGGGAGTAGCCAAGGTTATTTCCGTTTTTAAGAGAGGTGATAGAACTTTGACATTGAATTGCCACACTATGTTATGGCTTTTGTGGAAAAATACCCCTTTCAAACTTAAAATATATTATTTAATATAAAGCAAATGTCTATTTCTGCTCTCTTGGTTGTGACATCACTTATGTTATAGGTCATGATGTTGATAATAAGTTGGCCAAGTTTCAGTCAATATGTGGAACAATTTGTCAAGCATTGTTAAGGAAAGGAGGAAAGAGACTCAGCTAAAATTTTATAAGATAGAGAGTCACTCTCTACATCATATCAACAATTATTTTGCAGAGTTTAGAGCAGTTATCAGAGATGAGGATCTCTGAATCCATTCAAGACTATACTCAATGCTGTCAAGTTTTATTGGCCTCCTGAAACCAATATAAGATAATAAAAAGTAAAGTAAGTGAAATACATTATTATTAGAGTTTTTAAGTGAATAAATGCAATTGTAATACCAATATATTTACTTGTAGAAGACATTTATTATTGTACTAATGTAATATAATTCAAAATTAGGTGGGGTTAGTTTATATAATATCTGTGTAATTCGAATTGTTCTGTTCTGTTTATGTGTGAGAGTGGCAAATCTGGAAAAATGTGTGTGAAAATGTCAGTCTGTTTAGACACTTCAGCCAATATAGAACTTAAGACAGTCATTACAAGTGAGTTTGTAGACACCAGGTAGTGAGCATCTGCTGTCAAGTGTAGTTGTGTTTTGTAAATGTTTTTTGAATGTGTTATAAGTTTTAAACGTAACTTTGTAATTTATTTTATAGAAAGAGGATGCGTGTTTTGTAAGCCAGATTTGCAGTAGGTTAGTAATATGTGTCTTGTTTTGTTCGGGTATGTTTGTATTGTGTTAGGACATTGTTATAATTATTATGCATCTTTTGTGGTTTTATATATATATATATATATATATACATATATTGTGACGGGATGAGGAAGGTCCAATAAGTAGGTAGGCCCAGAAAAATAAAACCACATTTAACGAAATAAAGTAACTTAACTCCAACATACAACCAGACAAAATAAATAAAAAAAACCCTGAAGGAAACAAACAAGTACAATACAATGTTTTATAATAGCTATTGTATTTTAATTGATAAGAACATGACTGTAAACAATGTTTAAGTGTCGGAGTGAAATAATAAGTGAGAAATATTGGTCGTTCATCACACAGACAGGACTGTGAAGATTAATGATTTTTTTAAGTGAAATATAAGTGTAAGCACAACAAACCAAAAACAAAAGTGTAAACAAACAAAAGGGTATAGAAAATGTTTAGATAGTAATAATACTTATTCAAAGTCATGTTTTAAAATTAGTAGAATAATAGTCAGTTTTGATATTAGTTGTTGAGTTTCCCTATGTCTTTGTAACATTTAAGGTTTATTCAAAGGGCAAAGACCACCGATTGTATCAATACAAATAGTGTATATAACTTATTCATAGTAGGAAGAATTAAGTTAAATTGGGTTGAAATAATAATTGAATGACAGTTCATAGTAGACTGACACTAGAAAAAGTATTAGTATTAAGTATTAGACATTTCTTGGAAGTCTAATTTTGTTGTTTAATGTTAATTAGAGTTTTAGCCATAAGGGCATAATATTGTTTAAATATGTTTGTTTCATGTTTATGTTTTTTTAATTCACGGAATAATTATAATTAATCAAAATGTATTAAGCCAACAGGCTACATAACATTTATAAATTGGAACATTGTACAAAGGAAGTACCAAGATATAGACCAATATCAACATAATATTAGATTATTGCCAAGCTAACAAATTATCAAATTATTGTAAATCAGTAAAAAATAGTAAAATTACTAAGATAGACCTTATTTTTATAATGGTAATAACATTTTAAATAGATTAATGAAATGTAATATAATTTTGTAAAGGTCAAACTGCTTGAAGGCCTATAAAACAGAATTTTGTAAAGATAAAAAAATTATCTATTAGGACACTCACACATATCAAGTGGGATGTCAAAATGCTTGTCTTTCTATCAGGAAGAACACCTTGTAAATCAATTTAAGTCCAATTAAGTATTAATTAGGGAGTAATTTGGAGTATAAAATGTAAAAAAAATATATTTTAAATAATCAGTGTCACATGACCCTTGAACCCAATGGTATTGACCAATAGGAATTTTGTTAATTTTGGTCAAGCCACTTGAAAGAAAAAGAAAAACTCAGCATTCTATTGTTAGACACGAAAGTATCCAGAACACCTCTGTGCAGCTATGAGCCAAAAAGTATAACGAAGAATCAAATCTAAGTGGAAGGAAAAAAGTAAAATGTTATAAAACAAGAGAATCAAAATTAGAAGGAAGAAATGAAGATAATATAAAGTAATAATAATTAAAAGAAGAACAAGTAAAAAAATAATATATTAAAAAAGAAACCAAAAAGCGAATAAATAACTCTACAAGTTGGTGAGACTTAACCTTTTTATAATACTACTGTTACAACTACACAACACCAAGATTAAATCAACTAACACTTTTTTCAACAGAACACTAGTGGAAAGAAAAAAGAACTAACTTAAACACAGTGAACATTCTGTATAATTTATTTTATTTGAAAAAACTGGTGGTGAATACAATTCACACAGAATTAGTTGGACAAGCCGCCATCTTGAAATGTTCCTTTGAATGCTGGGTAGAACCATAATGCGTTGCATCGGCAATTGAATTGAATTATTATTTTGTCACACTTTAATAAAATTAAATTTGTTTGTATTAGTCAATAAGATTTAAATAATTGTAATGTATTGTACATCTTGTGGGCATTTTCGAACTTTTCAATAGCAGCCTAAAGAACCCAAATATTAATGTAATAACTAAAGATAAGATAGAAATCGAATTGAGAAGAAGAGTGAATACGGGCAATTAACAACTTCAGTCATTAAACTGCATTCATGAAAGAAAAATGAAACAAATTTTGAATACTCAATATACAGGAAACCTTCTCAACTTGACTTAGTAATACCAAATACTTCTGATCATCCTCCCCAACACAAAATGGCAGTATTTATTTCCATGATTTACCGAATGCTTAGGATCCCATTAAATAACACAGAAAGAAACAAAGAAAGAAAAATTATCCAACAAATAGCAGTTAAAAATGGATACAAAATAAAAACTATTAATAAATTAGAAAATAAAATTAAACATAAAATCACTAATAAAATTCCTAAGAACACTACATTTAAAAATTCACCTATTAATAATAATATAAAATATACAACCTTCGCTTATTACGGAAATATAACTCAAAAACTAAATAAAATATTTAAAGATACTAATTTAAAAATATCTTATAATACAGATAATATAATTTTTAATAAAATAAAACCTAGAACTAAATTCAATACTCACAATAAAAATGGAATATATAAAATAGAATGTCCAGATTGCAATAAATTTTATGTGGGCCAGACGAAGAAAAAACTACGAGATAGATTCGTTCAACACCACAATGCGTATTTAAAACCAAATATTTATAAATCTAATTTAGCCACACATTGTCTAAATAATAACCACCAGTTTCCAAACATTGAAAATATAAAATTAATTAAAAACATACAAAAAGGTCAAAAAATGAATATTTGGGAAAATCTTAACATTTACAAACACAATAACAATAATTTATTAATTAAAGAACAAACCCTTAAATAATGAGCGTATACAACTGAGTGAGCGAGAACAGCGGCAGGAAACAGTTACGTCACGCGATAACTACCTGACCCACATATGAAACTAGGTCAAGCAATTAGCCGCGCGACGGGCGATAACGGTTCTAAATACTGTCAGCAAAATTCCTTTCTACGCGTGCCATTGTTTATAAACAAATGTACTACTCGTTTTAAAGACATTATACGCAATAAGTTGCCAATATGATAGTTTAATACATGTATTTAGAGTTAAATTATATATAATGCAATAACATTAACACTTGTGTACGTGTCTTCAGAATAAGTAATACGATGTATAGCTAGTAAGAATAATTATTACAGAATATGTGTGTAATGATTAAGAAAAAAAAAATAACTGTAATTATTACATTCATTTTTTTTTTAAAGCGGGTGTGGGAATATATAACGGAACCAAATATTAACTATTTGGGGTTATATGTTTACCGCATGCTGAAACCATATTTAAATAAAAATTAACAGTTAAAACTCCATTTGAATGTAGCGCATTGAAAATAATGCTGTGTAAAGCAACGCACACGTGGTCGTTATGTAATCAGTTCGCTGTACAAGGAAGCGACCACACCCAAACTGTTAATTATTAATATCTCGGAAACTAATAAATAAAGGCGAAATCCAATATAGCCAAAATGTTTGCCGAGATATTAATAATGACGTGTGCAAATTTGATGCAATATAATTAACAAATGTAAGAGTTAATTAAAATAATTAAATACCTTCTGTTAAAATAGAGATACAGTAAAGAGATTTTAGTATGTTATAAAGATAATAATTTGTGACAGATTGTATATTTTAGATTTCACACAACTTGATTTGCAACCAAGTTATTGCAAAATTAAATAAGTACAGGATATCCTTAGCGACAAAGTGGTTCCGGCGGAAAATTATATATTAGATAATAATTCTATTCTCCGTCTGTGGGAACCAGACTTCATTCTCACGGACTAAGGGAATTCTAAATTTTATGTAGTAGGGAGAGTGCGTCGACCAATGAAATCATTGCATGCAGCCCCGGCCAGTGCGATGTTTTCTGGTGGAAAAATCACTCTTCTGTCAGTACTCACGAAGTTAAGACGTAGTCCTTCGATCGTCTAGTAGCCAAAGTGGTGAAGATCAACAAGAAGACTCTACGCGGTCAACACACACGCAATTACGAACACAATAACTACAGATCATCTGTATAGCTCGTAATTGTTGTGTAAAGGCGAGATACTCTTCAAGACACCAACCAAGCTTATTGTGTACTACCAGATAGTCATAAGCACGCAAGAGATCCACCCGACTTCAAGACCAGACTTCAAGAATACAGCAGAGAGGCCGTCTAAATTATTGGTTAACAGCTGACGAGCAGAGCGACCGCCCGAACGAAGCACACACACACACACTCGCTGACGTGCAACGTGCAAATCGACGGAGAACAGGAAGCAGTTCCAGCAGACAACAGCAGACGTTAAAATATTCACAAACAGCAGGAAAGCAGAGTGTTGCCGAATTTTGAACTCCACGACCGAATCCAGCAGTTCTAAGCAGATTACTTTCTCTAACCAAGGACTCGAATCGACGAGGGACAAATCGGGACGACATCCTCTTCAGTAACAGGAAAGCAAAATCTATTTATTTATTTTCAGATCAAATTTTATATTTTTCAATTAAAACATTGTAATTCAAATAATTCAGGTGCCAAACAAACAAAAAGCAAAGACTCTAGTAATTAAAAAGTAAATTCGTTGTGATAATCTGTATAGCAGTTTAAGGTTTTAGTAAGTTATAGTTAAGAAATAGAAGTAGTATAAAAGCGCTATACAAATCTTAACTGACAATCTAATCTTAGATCATACTGCAGTAGATCAGAAGTAGAATCACTAGAAATGAAATAACGTGAACTAGACTGTCACGTCTAATTTATTTTAACTAATTATTCAAATTAATTTTAGAGTTTTATATTTTGTTTCATGAACACTTAGATTCAAATTAATTAAATAAATTTAATTAAATTCAAATCAATTAATAAAGTCAAATTTAAATTGCAATTAACTCACAAAGAATGAGTTCAGTTTCTTTCAACTATTAGACAATCGAAAAACATCGATTCATTGTATAGACTATAAGAAAATTCATAAGATTATAACCATTCTATTCTTGTGTGTTGTTGGTGTAATAAACAACGTTTTATTACCCCATATAACAGTGTTTTATTGTTGTACAATAAAGCCTACCAGTCTCACAAAACTCTCCCCCTGTAAAGTAACTTATCTTGTGTGTTGTTGTAATAATTTGAGATTACTAGCTTGCGAACTTCAAATCCAAAACCCACACGCCCTAGTCGGAAGAATCTGCAAGATCAGACAGCAGGTGGGTACTCACACACAACATTACATTACAATAACGCATAGTAGTGTAGTTATAAATGTCGCCCTGTACGTGGGGCCAGAAATTAAATTCAATTTAAATTTAATTTTCACTTTAAAACAAACTTTGCTGTTTTAATTCGCAAAACAGCTGGCGTCCAACTAAACAATCTCCAAAGAGTTTTGTGACTGGTGTTTGTACAACAGTAAAGTTATTGTGTGTATTTGAAACTGTTCTGTGTATTTTAAATTGTGTATATTTGACATTGTTGTCTATTTAAAATGGATATGGATAAAATACTTAAACAAATGCAGCAAATGAACGCGGAAATGAAACAAGCTAACGCGCAAATGAGTGCGGATTTGACCGCTAATATTAACGCGAAATTCGAGAAAACAAATGCCGAATTAACCGCGAATATGAATGCGAAGTTTGAACAAATAACAGCCAATGCTGAAATGAATATCGCGGAATTAAAATCTAATATCGAAGCACAAAAAGTTAGTCTAACCGAAGCATTAGAACACAGTAACGCTGACATAAACGCCGAGATTAAGCAAAGTAATAAAGAAAGTAGTAAAGAATTAACTGCGAAAATAGACGAAATCGCGGAAAGCAATGCAAAAATCGGTGAAAGAGTCATTGAAATCGGTGAGAGTAATAAAGAGCTAACTGTGAAAGTCGCGGAAATCGCTGAAAGAGTAAATACGGTCGATACTAAAATCAATGAACGGTTTAAGGTTTTTGAGACCACAATGCAAAAATCGTTTATTGAACAAGTAACACGTATGGAGGGCCGGTTCAAAGACCACATAACCCGCTGTGAAAAGCAAACACTAGAGGTTTCCAAAAAGGTGGAATCCCTAGAGGTAAAAATTCACGCGAACGTGACCGAAACGCAACGACGAGTAGATAAATTAGACGCTTCAATTGTAGAGACGCGGTCCAACATTGACTCTAATAAAGAGAGTGTTTTACAAACGTTAAGCGACGAGATTTTGAAAGTACGACAGGAGGTACGAAGGAGGTCTGCTCCAAATATTTTGGTACAAGGTCCTGTCGATGAGAAAAATCGCGTGTATTTTACGGGGGAAAATAACGAAAACCCCATTGAATTTTTATTAGCGTGTGAGAGTGAAATGGCTAGAGTAGGTTCCCGACTAGAAGATCAAGACAAAATACAGTGGGTGGTTAACGCGATGCGTGATTCGGCGCGTAAGTGGTATAACATTGTACGCGATAGAGTGTCCACATACGCGGAGTTCAAACAAAAATTTGAAAGCCGATACTGGAACTCGCATACCCAACGACTTCTGCGCAATGAACTGGAATATGGCCGTTTTGACAAGAAAATGAATATTACCGCCGAAAATTATATAATCCAGCAGGTCGAGCGCGCGAAGCATTTAACCCCAGCATTTGCGGAGATTGACATAGTCACCAAGCTTGCCTACCATTTTAATCATAACATTAGAGTAGCTGTATTCACGCAGGGTATTCGCACGGTAGACGAACTCCTCATTCTAGTGTCCCAAAGTGAGACGGTTTTTGATTTTGGTGGGTGGCGTTATAATCCCGATTTTCGCCGAAATAATGAAGGGCAGAATACGCGACTACAGTACCATCAGCAAACGGATCAAAAACCGAGTACCAGTTCTACTCCACCCCAAACACCGTCAAAACAGCCAAATAAAACCTTTGAGTACAAGGGAAAACAAAATTTTGGTAGACCAAAGGGGCAGGGTAAGGGTAACGATGGAGCACAAATTAGAGCGATTCAAACGGTCGAATTAGCCAAAGCTGATACAACTGAAAAAGACAGCGACTCCCACGGCAATAAAAATTCGAACAATAAATCGAAAAGTTACCAAGCTACAAAAAACGTGCCAAAATGCGCATCCAGCAAGGACGCGCTATAAATTCGGCAAAATTGTGTAAATATAAGCATGTTAATTATAAGGATTATATATTGTGTGAAATGTGTACTTTTAATTATGTAACTTGTGTGCCCGTTAATAATGTGTTCCCACCGGATGTCAGGGATCCGTTGCTAGAATCCGGTCCCACGCGACAAAGGCCCGTGAGCGCGGCGTGTCCGGTGTTACACGCCTTTGTCAATAGCGTTCCCACGAGAATTCTGTTGGATACCGGTAGTGTTGTATCCGGAGTCAGTGAAAGGTTCCTGCGTACTAATAAAAAATATTTTCGTACGGCCCCATCACTCCCAATCAATCAATTTTATATACGAACCGCTACCGATACAAAAGAAAAAATTGACACTCAATACTATCTAACTATCATGCTAGACGAAGTGCAATTTGAAGTGTGTGTAGTGGCTATAAACAATTTAATATGTGATATGTTATTGGGGGTAGATGTATTGGAACAAATACGTGCGGAAATTAACACCAGTGAACACTTATTAAAATGTACCATAGACAATGTTAGTTACACTTTTAAATTGAACACACAGACACACACACAAAACCATGGTGACCCAATTAAAATCACACGGCCACCAAAACAAGTAATTCATTATAAAGAATGTGAAGAGGGGGAGACCACCTTAGATTCCCGAACTGAACGGAGATTGTCGTCGCTGCAAGAAGAATTCAGCGATATCTTCAGTGAAGAACATTCAATCTCGTCAGTGTATGAACACAGAATCCACCTCACAGAGCCGGAGAAGTTCATAAGGAGAATCTACCAGGTCCCTATAAAATACCAGGCCGAGGTCCAGCAGGAGATACAGCGGATGTTGGAAGAAGATATTATTGAAAGATCTAATAGCAGCTTCGTCAACCCACTGCTGGTCGTCCGCAAGAAGACTGGAGAGATCCGACTCTGCCTGGATATGAGGAACTTGAACAGTCTCGTAGAGAAAGAGTTTGACTGCGCACCGACAGCGGAGGACCTCTTCATTAAATGTGAAGGAGCCAGGTACCTCACGAAGCTAGATCTAACAGCAAGCTTCTGGCAGGTCCCGCTGTGTGAGCAAGATCGTAAGTATACAGCACTCATATTTAATAACAAATGCTATCAACATAAGGTGGTACCTTTTGGCCTTAGCACGAGTCTCGCTGCGATTGTAAGATGCCTCGAGAGAGCTCTAGGACCTGAGGTAGACCCATACACGGTAATATTCGTGGATGACATCCTCGTGATATCCCGCACGTTGGAGGAACACTTCGAGCATCTGCGGAGCGTCTTCCAGAAGCTGAGGTTAGCAAACATCAAGCTCAAACTACACAAGTGCGAGTTTGTAAAGTCCCAAATGAAGTTCCTGGGACATATAATCTCAGCTACAGGTATCAGTACGGACCCAGAGAAGCTCAGGAGTATTATGGAATTCCCGGTGCCCAAGAACCTCAAAGCACTGCGAGCATTCCTTGGACTCACGGGATATTACAGGAAATTTACCAGCAAATACGCAGAATATACAGTCCCGTTGCTACAGCTGGTACGCAAAAATATAAAGTGGAAATGGGGTTCTGAACAGAACGATGCGTTTGAGAGGGTTAAAGGCCTGTTCCAATCTAATTTACAATTGTTCCATCCACAGCAGGGTAGGAAGTACGTAATGTACACTGACGCTAGCGAGTACGCTATCGGCGCCGTGTTGCACCAAGAAGACGAACAAGGTAGTCTTCATGTTGTAGCATACGCCAATAGGACGCTCAAAGGCGCTGAGTTGCACTATTGTACTTCCGAGAAAGAAATACTCGCCATAATAAACGCACTCAGAAAATTCAGACACTACCTATACGGTACCCATTTCGAGATTCACACTGATAATCAGGCGTTATCGTTTATATTAAAATGTCGATTAGCAAATTCCCGACTAACACGATGGGTGTTAGCTATTCAGGAGTACTCGTTCACGATTAAATATTGCAAAGGATCAGAGAATACCACCGCAGACACTCTAAGTAGATATCCGCCTGTAGAAAAGGCAGCTGTATATGAAGCAGCTGACGACGAGTTGAGAGTGTTAAACATGCAATACACTGTCGCGCCTGAAGCTACTAATATGCTACAGAACTTAGGACGCGAGCAGGACGATAACCTCGCACTCCTTGCTAAAAAGCTAATGTTAGCAGCTCACCCAAATCCTCACTATCTTATACAAGACAATATATTGTATAAATTGTTACAGGGAGAATGGAAAGTGGTATTGTCTCCAGCGATGCTTGCGTGTATAACACAATCTTTACATATAAAAATGGCGCACGCATCTCCTGTAAAATGTGTCAAAATATTGCAGGAGGATTTTACAATAACCAACATGTACCGTAGGGTAAAGAAATTGCTAAAAACATGTTATCCATGCCAGACAGCGAAAGTACCAAACGTACACACTTACGTGCCCATGGCCAATGTGATAACGGAAGGTAAGGGACAGATGATCGCCATCGACTTTCTGGGACCATTGCCCAAGGCTACCAGAAATCTAAAACACATGGTAGTTTGCGTCGATGTGTTTACTAAAAAAGTTAGCCTTTATGCGATCCCTAGGCCCACCACAAAGTCCGTTTTAAATATTATACTTAATAAGTATATCCCACAACATGGACCAATAAGGAACGTACTTAGTGACCAGGGAAAGCAGTTTCAAAACAAACACTGGGCAGCCACCCTGGAACGTAACGGTATCAAAGCAGTCCTAACCTCGATACGACGACCACAGGGAAACCTTGCCGAAAGGGTGAATCGGGAAATCGGTAAAATGTTCCGGATCTATTGCTATAAGGAACAAAGTAAATGGCCCGAGTTCTTACCATTCTTCGAAAAGGCAATAAATGAGAGTTATCATGATACCACGGAATACACACCAGCAGAATTAGACTCTGGAACCACGCCAGAGAGGTTTTGGGATAATTATTTAAGTAAGCCAAAGACCTATAATCTACCTCTGCCGGTGCAATGTAAAAATCAACTTGTGAGGGAAAGAATAGTTGAAAAAGGGCGAAAAAGGGCAGACAAATTTAATACGACGCATAAACTAACGAACTTTATAGTAGGTGAAAAAGTACTGCTCAAGGCGAATCCTGTAGGCCGACGAGACATAAATGTGGCTGCAAAGTTCTTTCGTTTATATAATGGACCCTATCTGTTGGCTCAACAACTCGCACCTCACACGTTTATCGTTACGACGCTGGACCGAACGAAAACGGTCGGTAAATTCCATGCGAGCTCTTTGAGAAAATACTTTGAGTAGCATGGCGTTCCAAAGCGCGTCGCGACGAAATAAAAAGACTTTAAGAAGATAAATAGTATTTAGAGTTAATAATAATTGTATTATAATAATTAAAATTAAAATAAGTAATTTGTGTTTTATAATATTATTAATAATAATTATAGATAACTTGTGTACTAATAATAATGTTTTTCTATAGCGGTAAATAATGAGCGTATACAACTGAGTGAGCGAGAACAGCGGCAGGAAACAGTTACGTCACGCGATAACTACCTGACCCACGTATGAAACTAGGTCAAGCAATTAGCCGCGCGACGGGCGATAACGGTTCTAAATACTGTCAGCAAAATTCCTTTCTACGCGTGCCATTGTTTATAAACAAATGTACTACTCGTTTTAAAGACATTATACGCAATAAGTTGCCAATATGATAGTTTAATACATGTATTTAGAGTTAAATTATATATAATGCAATAACATTAACACTTGTGTACGTGTCTTCAGAATAAGTAATACGATGTATAGCTAGTAAGAATAATTATTACAGAATATGTGTGTAATGATTAAGAAAAAAAAATAACTGTAATTATTACATTCATTTTTTTTTTAAAGCGGGTGTGGGAATATATAACGGAACCAAATATTAACTATTTGGGGTTATATGTTTACCGCATGCTGAAACCATATTTAAATAAAAATTAACAGTTAAAACTCCATTTGAATGTAGCGCATTGAAAATAATGCTGTGTAAAGCAACGCACACGTGGTCGTTATGTAATCAGTTCGCTGTACAAGGAAGCGACCACACCCAAACTGTTAATTATTAATATCTCGGAAACTAATAAATAAAGGCGAAATCCAATATAGCCAAAATGTTTGCCGAGATATTAATAATGACGTGTGCAAATTTGATGCAATATAATTAACAAATGTAAGAGTTAATTAAAATAATTAAATACCTTCTGTTAAAATAGAGATACAGTAAAGAGATTTTAGTATGTTATAAAGATAATAATTTGTGACAGATTGTATATTTTAGATTTCACACAACTTGATTTGCAACCAAGTTATTGCAAAATTAAATAAGTACAGGATATCCTTAGCGACAAAGTGGTTCCGGCGGAAAATTATATATTAGATAATAATTCTATTCTCCGTCTGTGGGAACCAGACTTCATTCTCACGGACTAAGGGAATTCTAAATTTTATGTAGTAGGGAGAGTGCGTCGACCAATGAAATCATTGCATGCAGCCCCGGCCAGTGCGATGTTTTCTGGTGGAAAAATCACTCTTCTGTCAGTACTCACGAAGTTAAGACGTAGTCCTTCGATCGTCTAGTAGCCAAAGTGGTGAAGATCAACAAGAAGACTCTACGCGGTCAACACACACGCAATTACGAACACAATAACTACAGATCATCTGTATAGCTCGTAATTGTTGTGTAAAGGCGAGATACTCTTCAAGACACCAACCAAGCTTATTGTGTACTACCAGATAGTCATAAGCACGCAAGAGATCCACCCGACTTCAAGACCAGACTTCAAGAATACAGCAGAGAGGCTGTCTAAATTATTGGTTAACAGCTGACGAGCAGAGCGACCGCCCGAACGAAGCACACACACACACACTCGCTGACGTGCAACGTGCAAATCGACGGAGAACAGGAAGCAGTTCCAGCAGACAACAGCAGACGTTAAAATATTCACAAACAGCAGGAAAGCAGAGTGTTGCCGAATTTTGAACTCCACGACCGAATCCAGCAGTTCTAAGCAGATTACTTTCTCTAACCAAGGACTCGAATCGACGAGGGACAAATCGGGACGACATCCTCTTCAGTAACAGGAAAGCAAAATCTATTTATTTATTTTCAGATCAAATTTTATATTTTTCAATTAAAACATTGTAATTCAAATAATTCAGGTGCCAAACAAACAAAAAGCAAAGACTCTAGTAATTAAAAAGTAAATTCGTTGTGATAATCTGTATAGCAGTTTAAGGTTTTAGTAAGTTATAGTTAAGAAATAGAAGTAGTATAAAAGCGCTATACAAATCTTAACTGACAATCTAATCTTAGATCATACTGCAGTAGATCAGAAGTAGAATCACTAGAAATGAAATAACGTGAACTAGACTGTCACGTCTAATTTATTTTAACTAATTATTCAAATTAATTTTAGAGTTTTATATTTTGTTTCATGAACACTTAGATTCAAATTAATTAAATAAATTTAATTAAATTCAAATCAATTAATAAAGTCAAATTTAAATTGCAATTAACTCACAAAGAATGAGTTCAGTTTCTTTCAACTATTAGACAATCGAAAAACATCGATTCATTGTATAGACTATAAGAAAATTCATAAGATTATAACCATTCTATTCTTGTGTGTTGTTGGTGTAATAAACAACGTTTTATTACCCCATATAACAGTGTTTTATTGTTGTACAATAAAGCCTACCAGTCTCACAAAACTCTCCCCCTGTAAAGTAACTTATCTTGTGTGTTGTTGTAATAATTTGAGATTACTAGCTTGCGAACTTCAAATCCAAAATCCACACGCCCTAGTCGGAAGAATCTGCAAGATCAGACAGCAGGTGGGTACTCACACACAACATTACATTACAATAACGCATAGTAGTGTAGTTATAATATATATATGTATATATATATATATATATATATATATATATATATATATATATATATATACTGAAATTGTGTTTGTTTTCAAATCTTATGATTGTTAAGTCCAGAAAGTTATAGTCCCTACTAGACATGTTAATAGAATGTTAGTGCACAAGTAGAATCATGACCTGGTTTCATCGCAGAATAATGAAGAGGAAGAATTTAGCATCATTTTTAATTAGCTATTGACAAAAGCACATCTACAAAAATAAGTCTCTACAAAATCATCAAGAGATAAACATCAAGAATGAAAATGAACAACAACAGCAGATTGAAATTGGTGATCAAGGACATTGATTAAACCCAATAACACAAAAAGTAATTTTGACTTGTATTGTGTTGACTTACTGATTGACAAAATGAACACAAACTACTATGGAGATAAAAAAATCAACTTACATCACAAATACAAACATTTACCTGCAGTGTAACCTATACCCAATTTAAATAAAATCAGTTTAATATTTTACAAGAAACACGATATGTAGTGAAGTATGTGGTTCATCGATACAGTGAATTACACTGAAGGTAAAAAGCACATAACAAGTGAACAAGAGGAAATGACATGCATTATTTCAATTTCGTTGGGACAACCACAAACACAGACCTAAATACACTATTACCTTCTTGGATTTCGTTGTCCATGACGTGTCCGTTACTTAACTAAATATAATTAATTCACTACCGACTTGAAACACAAAGTTTTTTATGGTTAAAAACATAAAAGTTTTACCTTATAGCCTGAACCAATTTTCGCTTTTAAAAAGGTTTTTTAGAGGCAGCCTCTGAAAAGCGAAAACTGGTTCAGGCTATAAGGTAAAACTTTTACGTTTTTACCCATAAAAAACTTTGTGCTCTGAGTCGGTAGTGAATTAATTATATTTACACTATTACCATTTCATAATCTCTGTATTGGAAGTGTTGCCAGGTTAATCAAACCCACATAGCTACTCAAAATTTCCTCACTGTTGCATAAGAATCATCACTGCCACAAATATGTGTGTTTTATGAAAATATAATATTTTTCAAATAATATGAGTACCGGTATATTTTAAATGTTTAAATAGTACTATAAGACTAACATGGATATCAAACACTTCTTAAATTATAAAATAAAATGTCATACTTAAAAAGTCAAGTTGATGTTAACTTTAAAAAATCACCTGCTGAGGTCAAATTGCATACATTTGAAATCCTTTTCTTTCATTAAATTCATTATACCATGTTTTAACAACTTTTTAATTATCTAATTCTCATAAACAATTAACCATCTTGCCAACTTATGGGCATTTCTAACTTCAGCACATCAACTATTAACTTCGGCCAATTTTTGAAAATCCTGAAATTCTTTTGAGCCTATATTGAAAATCGGTATGTACATGTGTTCCTAACTAAACCCGGGCAGTTTTTCACAGGCATATGAAGCTAGAGATTGACAAATACACTTCATGAAAAAAATGTTGGGCACATTCTCTTTTAAGAGATTTTAGTAGATCCATCATGGTACTGGTACCATCACATTCAATCCTTCAAATTGAATTTATAAGGAATTTCATGTTTGTTAAAAAGAATCTGTTAATAATTTATAAATACCCTCAGCAGTTCCATCTGTGGGCATAAAAATTCATTCCACACATCATTCAGACATGTCCACTATTTCTCATTAGGTACAAAATATTAGTCCTCCTCCCCCTCTTTTCACATTTTACTTATTTATAGTTAGGCACACATCCTGTGTGGATGTTCTGTGTGTTCAAAGAGTGAGTTTAATTTGTTCTACCTCGTTTCATCAGTGTCCAGTAAGTTGGTCAATAAAACTGTATTTTTGTAAAGACACAGCAACATTCATGAGGCCAGAATGTGCGCAAATGGGAATGAAATGAAATGACCTCATATTCTAATGTGAGGTTGAGGTGGCGTTATTATGTTCGTGGGTGCTGGGAGAAAATCAGGATACCAAAAGAGTTGATGGGACTTCCTCCGTATGATGTAATTTTATTCATTTATATGTGGGGCCATAAAACAACTAGCTCAAGGGAGCCAGAAATGTCCACCATCTTTGCTTTAATAGTATACTGTTGCATACATGAGGAAGATTTGTGCTTTAAAATTAATTTTAGTGAATATAGTGATCTGTGACAAAAGATTACCTGTAGAAATTCTTGTTTGCAAAAAACTATTAGCTGTGTTTCTCTATCAACAATTGATAAAGGGGGGGGGAGATATATATGCTGAGAAACAAAAGAGGTTTTTTTTTAATTAATTCCTGACTAGCGTGAGAAATTTCCTTATTATTCATCAGTGTTATTCCTTGTTATTATCACATCATCAGACCTCTGGGGTCAGTTATAGTGACTGAAAAATTTTCAGTTACACCGGCTTGATTATTTTATGTCCATGTTGATATTTTCATCGTATGTTCATGCTGGTTGTGTATAACACAAAAGTACCCAATATGCATATAACAGTATCACCTTACAGCCACCAATATTTTTAAACACTTTACGTTATAATTTTTCATTTATACACACAGATTTCCAAAAATCTGTTAACATTCTGCATTCTTGTTCTACTTTACACAGTCTGTATTCATCTTCTGCACACTTTTTTACTCTCTATTTATATATCAATTCTATATTATCAATTTCTGTTCTCAATTCCTTTGCTTGCTTTATATTAAATAAAAGCTCTATTTCAGTGTTAATCAGTTCAGTGTCGTTACTGTTAATCAGTCAGTATGTTCTTCATATGCGTGATATTGCTCAGTATATCAACCGGTTTCTAAGGCAGATAGCTGCATGCTATGTAAATAATTCCATTCTACTCCATATTTCCTTATATGTTCTTTTAGTCTATTTTCACATTTCAAAAATTACTTTGTCAGTGTTCTTGATCCTCTAAAAACCATAGTTGTTTTAAGGCGAATAACTGAGGATATTTGAATAAAGTACGTGCATGTAGGTCAATAAAACAGTTTATTTTGACATAAATTCACAACAACTTTTCTATATTTACAGTGTAATGGTAAGTATAACAGTTATTTATATATATAATATTTATAACAGCACGATGGCGCAGTGGTTGTACATTTAGTTTAAAACACATATAACTTGTCCCAATATGATTAAAAGAACTCACGTTTCCGATATCACGTTCTTACCAGTGCACAAGGAATAATGTTAAAAAAATCATTTAATTACTTTGCATATTCTAAGAGACTTAATGAGTAAAAAAAATATCCTTTCAATGTTTTCCATTTAATTAACCAGGATTATATTACTATCGTCATAACAGCATTAGAGTGTTACTTGTTTATACTGGATTAATTACTTGGTATTTTTATTGTTATTATATGAACACATACAAATTTGCACTGCAAACAAATTATAAAGTCACTTATCTTTTATTGTGCAACGTATAGTAGCCTATACATTTTTTCATTAAAAGCAATTAAAAGGAATAAATATATGTTCCATATCACTCTGATAAGTGTGTAATCTAGGGGAAATTTTATGATTAAATAATTTTTTATTCACAGGGCTGTATCCATGCAGAAATAAGGAAAATCCTTACTTCACACTTCAGTAAGGAAACTTTTATTTCTTCCCGTATTTAAATATGAATACATTTTTTATGATGAATATTTTACTTGTTAACAGGTGTGACCTTTTCATAATTTACAGTTATCATCTCAGAAATCTCCCCTCAAATTATTCTCTGAATCTGCCACTAGCATGTAAAAATATTAAGTATATATTTGGTACTCTAGTGAAATACTGCTACTGTAACTATTCTACCTCTTGACCTTCTGCCAACCTCATTTACTGCTCATTCAAACTTAGTATTTTCACAAAGCTCTAATGATTTAGTGACTTATGGAATAAAGATCCTTTCCAAACCATTCCATTAGAAATCCTGATGACTTGACTTTCTCAATATCGAATTCTTTAAGATGGCAACCCCGTTGGGTAAATTTACCTTGGAACAGATTAGTAGGCCTACTCTGGTTGCCTGGTCACAGTTTCACAAGCAACTGTTGGTAAAATTTTAATACCTATTGTTAAGAAGAATGAGGAATAAGATAAATAAAATTATTGGTACTGGTACATTGGGTTCTCTAAAAATTCCTGGGAATATAAGTTTTTGAAAGTCAGCAACCAAAGGCATATTAAATTTTAGAATTATAATGTGTTGAAATTCATGTCATGTGACTACCACTGTGGCTGCACTTGCAGAAGCAAGGATCATATGCATAAGTACAGATACCTAAGGATAGAGACAGGAAGATGATTGTATAGGTATATGTAGGTGGTTCATACTTAAGATTTCTGTTTAAAGTTAAAAACACATTACTTTTTTATTTCTTTAAAACTTTATCATACAAAACAAGTTTTTTAATATTTGTATTTATAGAAATCTATTATGACGATCAGCATTACATATTTGTTATATGTAATAAACAATCCAAAAGCTAATGACAAACAAACTGCGACTTCATAATTTATAAGCCTGTAACTATTATGGAGCTATCATTTTAAGATGAAACAATGGAGGGCAAAGGAAGGATTTTTAAACACTTAAAAATATAAAGTGACTACAGGTTTCTAGTCAAGACTAGGATTTACTGGAACTCTGTTTCCTGTAAATGCAAAATATCAACTTGTGAGTTTAGATGAATAATGGGAGTTCAAAAAGTAATATTAGATCACTTTAGGAAAGGACATTTAAGCATCCTGTGACATTTTATTATCTGCAGAAAGTCTTTGTGGAGAAAGTTTTTAATCAATATACAGAGTTGAAGGAAGCTAGAAAACCGTAATTTTGTAACACTTGGGTAAAGGAATTAGTAGCAGCTTAATAACTAGGAAAGAACTATAGATTAAAAAAGTAATAGTAGATGGTGGTCTCTGGGAATGCAACACACACACACATTTATATTTACAGGATGTTGTGGAAACTAAAATATATTTGTTATTAAAAAGAAAGAAGAGTGCAAAAAAAAGTTCATAGGATAAAAAAAGTGTATCGGCAAGCTTAGATTAGAAACTCTTGATGTTGTCACTAAACTGTCAAACTGAGTAAAAGTATAATAAAAAATATTAAAGATCTAAAACTAGTCTGAAATACAAATTTAATTAAATAATTTGAAATCAGATTCTCATAAAATGGCTATTCTCCCAAACTTAAACATTTTATATTTTATTTTTTCCTAGAATTAAATCTATTATTTTGTGTAATTAAGTTGACTTAGAAGACAGTGTGGCATTATCTCAAAATTTATTGTATTAATACTGGCTTTAGAGAAAGTCACTGATAGTTTTAGATGATTCTTCCTGTCCTGTATGGTTTAGGTTTAGACAATGATGGCACTGTATCACTGTATCATAGAATACACAAAACCTTTGTCTTTAAAATAACTTGGTTATCATAATAAGCCTATCAACATTGAAGCAACCTTTATATTAATATTTTGATACAAGAATATTATGGGATTAGAGTTTTTGGCATTAACTATGTAAAGCATCTATTTTGTGGTACCTGCGAATGAAATACCAGTACCATTAGTTTTTTGAAAATTTAGTATCCATTGTTAACACACTTTTAAACATCTTAACGTACAATGGCATTTTTCTTTCTTCAATGCGATAAACAGTATGTATTTGCATCTTTGCATCTTTGTGTGTGTTCATAAAATTAAAACATTACTGTTTTACTATAGTTTTTATAATTAACACGGCAGTAACATTTTAAACAGGGGTGCATTAACATCTAAATGAATTTATGCAAATAGGGTATTTTGTATTTAAAAATATAATTACTTCAGTTTATATTAAGTGTCTAAATTTAGGGCTTGTATATAATTATATAATTACATGTTACTTTGCTACAAGTTCTAAAGTTTACGACACAAAGTAAAACGTTTATTGTCAACATCTTGCACGTAATAACTTACCTGAGCCACAGCGTACCTAACCTCCAAGCCACATACATTAAGCCTTAATATTTACCCTTAATTTAAATGTATTAAAGACATTTTGAAACCCGGTCAGTCATGTATACATGTCTTTTTGCTTTCAAAAAAGTAATTTCTTTAACAAACAATTTCTTTTGATAGAAAATTACCGGTATTAGTTGTAAGAATGACATCTGCAATTTTCAGTTGATGGAAAAAATTAACTTTGATTTGATTAAACAATACACACGACTGTGATGAAAAAATATTGGATCTGTGAATTAATAAAACAGATTAGATTAATACAAACATGGGTCTTCATAAAACTCAGTTTCTGAATACACACTTTTCACAAATTTTTCTTCATATTATTATTAATAAATTTATTGCTGCCATTAGTACAATCATATAATAGACACTGGCATTACACAGTCAATAGTCTACAATTTTTCTGACTTTGTACTTAACTTTTTGTGCTAAGTAATCTCAGAAAAAAACAAAAATAATTATTAGTACATTTTAAATCTTTATGAAGCTTAAGTAAATACTATGTGTATGGCATACAACTTGCGATACATAATGAAGTTATAAAACAGTTAATTGGCATTAATTCCATATACACAAATATGCGATAAAATTGACACAAATGACATTATGTTTGTATCGTTGGTTAAAACCTCAACAGTTTTTAAATTTTGTATACATAGCTGACTACAGTGTGTTCAACAATTTTAGTTATTTTTTTTGTTTAAGTAAAAATATATCAGTAACAACAAACATAAATTTTATAATTATTACAATATACATATTTTTTACGTTTTTTTATATATTTTTATTTTGGCAGGAATCAATCTAGGTACAACATACATGTTTTAACAGAGTTATAAAATGTTCGTAATTGGCATTAATTTCATATACAATATACAAAACAAACAGTCTTTCTTGTTTTTATATGACTCTAAAACAAAATTTTTGTCAGAGTTTCTTTTAGATATACAGTGTTGTATTATTGTTGTGAAGAGACATTTTTCCAGTACTTGATAAGTTTTTCCTTAAATTTATAATCTAAAACACAACTAACAGAAGTGAAATTGCATTCATTATATAATATAGATCTTATATAAAATGACCAGAATATAAGATCAATCACTAACATATTCTGTTAGAAATACTCAAACTCAAAAAAAAAAAGTTTGTGTGTGCACATGAGTGTACTATATATACATTTTTTTTTTTTTAAATCGTAAGTTTTACTGAACTCTATAATAATACAGTACAAAAGGATTTTTCTGATGTTAAGACTGACTAAGGGAACTGAGAATGGAGTCAACCATAGAGAATTAACGTTCTATCATGCAGAAGTTTAAATACGGTATATTACTGAGTTTTTTTGACAACTCTCAGGCCACAATTTTATACTGTATTGTGTATAAAATCAACATCTTATATTGCAAGCATCTTTTGCCATTACATTACTGTAACCACACACACACTCACACAATATTAAAATCAGATTAATATTACTATGATCTGATCAACTAACAACACTATAATCTGACTACTCTACACTTCTTTTATTCATCATCACTAAATTGATTTAAAGTTTCTAACAAAAAGTAAATGTTTCTATTTAGTAGCCCAAAGTAGGTAATAAATTGAAAGAATGATCATGGTAGTAGTTGAGAACATACATGTACAAATACAGATCAAAGGAAGTTTATCTAAATATTTGAATGAAAATTCAAGTCCATGTTTCAAATACAAAAAATTTCATATTTTTATGGTGATTGGAAATTCTGAATTACGTGTAAATAAATCAATAAATTACTGCTTATTATTAATACCACCAACAATTTTTATGCAAATCTCACCGTGATTTTACTGTAAAAACAACATTGCTAATAGATTTCAAGTAGTTGTGGAAAAGCTTCCATATACAAGTCCTTTCAATATACAATAGAGCATTGATTAACTGAATTTAACCACCATTCTTTATTTGGCATTAGGAAATTAAGTACTCTAGAAATCATATGAAAGACAGTCTATTAGTTAGCACCTACAAGATGCGAATTAGTTCTGTAAAACATCTTAATGTCTACTGAGTGTGTGAGTTCTTAATCTTTGTATATTGGTTATTATTTATTTTATATGCTTTTTTAATATTTGTGTTTTTGCATAGCTTTGTAATTTTTTCATGATCATAAACAGAAATCAAACAAACATGGAGATTCATGTTACACCAGCTTTCAGAAATGAGCATACAAGAGGCTTGTCGCTTGCTAAGTATGTTGCTTTCCTACAGCATCAATTACATTAGTTTTTGTGTTAATTTGTAAAATAATAAAACTTTGAAGAAAAACTTTAACTTCATCCACTATTTTAGAGGATAATTCTTGGTTATTAATATTAAATTCTTAACAGTATAAAATTTCATGATGTCAAAAATTTCTCACTGCCTACATTGAATTTAACACTTTATGTACTACAGCTGCTCCAATCTGGTAGGCTCACTGGGTTGCCCCCCCCCCCATGGTGCCGCCCATGACCACATGAGAGATCAGGAATTTCCCACCAAACTCAAAAAACATTTTTCACATTCTGAAAGATTTAAAAAAAAAATATTGTCTGTCAAGCATTTTTTGTTAAATATTTAAAAAAGTTGAAGGCTAAGGAAAACAGTGGGTATGGTGCTTGACTGTTGTCTTGTTGTCTTGGGTCTATTTCACAGGAAAACCATAAATTAAAGCAAGCTTTTCAGCCCTTGATCAACTAAGTCTGTAAAAATGTAAAAATGAGAGTCTATGGTAACACTTAGAATAATAATAGGAGACTGAACATAGTAGCATAAACACTGCCTTGCTTGTATGCTGTACAGCTATAGCCTCTCCTAAGCCATGGAACAAAAATAAATCTATTACATTGCTTATTATTAAAATGATGATTTACAGAATATTCCAAAACTATATGTCAAAAAACTCAACTGCATTTTGCTATCAACTTTGTAACATTTTACACGTTAATATAAAACATATTTTTTCATTTTTGTTTTACATGTATTATTATGAACATTTCCCAGAATTAAACTTTTGTAATGTAGATGTCCAATTTTATGGAAAACTTGTTTACTCAGGAAAATGCAGACACTGATTATTCCAGAAAATCAAAACTCTGCTGTATTTTCAATTAAGAAAATGTTTAAAACAAAATACAAATGTCTTGCTTTTGGTTTTGCATATTATGAAATTAAAACATGCTCCATTTATCTGACAATTGTATAGCAATCTAAGAAAATAAATCGAGTTAATATTTATTATACAAAAAACAGTTTATTATTAAAAAATATCAATTTTGTATTGAAATATTGGGATTTTACATTAATTAATCTTTAGTGTGATGACAAGAAATTTTTTACAAAAGATAAATACTTAGAAGTCGTTATAAATATGTTTAAACAACAAGAGTCATGCTGTGCACATATGAACAGTGTGATATAAAATTTGGTGATTTGGTTACTTATTGATAAACCTTTATAAAATATTTACATAACAAGGTTTCCTTCAGTATAAAACTCCTCCTCAGATTCAAAAAATAAGTGCGACTAAAATCAGCAACTGTTATCTACATATTGAATTTATAACATTTATTTAAAATTTTGAATATGATTATTGTCAATCACATTTAGCGTGTAAGGAAAAACATGAACCAAAATCGAATAAAATATTCAAAGTCTAGTATTTTTCTAGTTTTTAAAAATACAGCTTATTGTTGACCAAACAAAACTGAAGCAAACTAGAAATTGTTTCATGTATTTGTTCCTGTTTACAATAATGTTAATCTTTAATTATTTACCTCAAAATATACTAGTCTCAGTTACTTAATCTAATGCTATGAGGAAGCTACATTATTATCTCAAGTAGGTAATCACAGGCAGTTACCACATACATGAAGTCTAATTTTATCTAAGTGCTGGAGGCTCATTTAAGTAACTGAGTCACAGTATTTACATTAAAACCATTTAATATTTACAAATCATAATGAATAATTAATAGAAAGACTTATGTTGATGTTTTAGAATTATTTCAAATTTGTTCAATATTAACAATGAATGATTTGTAACAGTACTGACATCTTTTGTTATGCGTAACTTCTACTATATTTTGTGTATACATTTGTGTGTGTGTGTGTGTGTGTGTGTATGTGTGTGTGTGTGTGTGTGTGAAATCAAATGCCAGAATGCCATTCAGTAAAAACAATACTGGGTTAAAAGGGTCCCAGAAGTAATGCATCATTTTTGGATGTTAAAAGTGTTTTCATCACACGTAAAGTGAATTTACAGCATAGGTAAATAGTGGTGAAGTAATTTTGTTCTAATACCCTCAAGTATGACACAGACTATTCCAGACAACATAAGGTCATGTGTTGGACCTGGTATTTGGTCCATTGTTATGACACAATAGTCTGTTGAAGTATTCATGCATAAAACCCATTAATTCGTACAAAACTGACTGCATTCAAGAATGATATATGAACCAATATCAGTACAGAGAAGAAATCATCTAGATCTTATAAATTGTATATGGCATTTTTATAAGACAGTGGCATTTATTTAATTATTCATTATATATGGTGAGAATCAATTTGAAACTAGTAGGGTACAACAGTGGAGGCAGTCCTATCAACGTAGGTAGATAAAAAAATAACAATGTCACCTTCACGCTCTGTGCAAGAATAGCATTATATCGCATTAGTTATAGAATGTCATAGGGCTCAGAAACCAGGAAAGGCACTTTGCGATGAGAACAGTGAACGAAATAAATTTGGGACAATTCACTTATGGCAAATGACTGACCGATTCCAAGAGTAGAGAATTTAATAACTAGTAATTAATATATTGATAGAAAATCCCTCAAAACAAGATAAAGATCTGTTTAGACAATACTCTAGATTCAATTATGATCAATTTGATATGGTCTTATGTAACTGAAGACATAAGACCATATACACTATGACAGTGTATCACTTCCAATGGAAACTTTTCCTAACGTTACAGTAATTGATAATTTCACAAAAACTACTAAAAATGTAAATACGTAAACTTTAAATATTATATTAAAAATGCATTTATGCATTGCGTATACACTACAGAAAGACTGTAGATTTTGATGAATTTTTGTGCAATAAAATTGTACTAATGCTTGAAACTAATTTATAACATTTATATTCATGAAATCGGACATATTATTACCATGTTACATTAGATAATCAATTAGGTTTATGGAGGGTTGATTACTAACCCAGTTGCAATCAGACCATGAATTTTTCTGAGGTTATTCATTGGATTTGAATAAACTGTCACACTTTCACAGAGTCTCAGTAGTGAGATGCAGATCATAACCCACTTTGATGATACTGTAGTTATACTTAAGGGTTGGTTAGACACACAGTCAAAACATGGAACATTGATGTGGATATAACGTCAAAATTATATGCAGTGTAATGTTACGGGAAATAATCAATATTAAATAGATATCAAAAACAAATATGTACAAATAATGTTAAAGAAATACCGTTAGAAGATATCAAAGCGGTGGTTTTTCAAAAGAACGCACCCTTGTGCCTGGCGTCAGCTAGATGGCAGAAAGTACGAAAAAATCACGTACGGGACAGAAGGCAGTAAAATTGTATTATATTTAAAAAACAGCAAAAAATAGGTGAAATCTGTAAAAGTTAAGTGCTTATAACAATGGGTACTGTTGTGTTAAAGCGAGAGCAACAAAGTGAGAAACTAAGTAAAGTGTCTTTTCCCACTATGTTTAGAAAATTTTGGAACGCGCTATTTGTTAGCAAATAAGAAAACGCGTCAGTTTTTTAGCGGTTAAACTCTCTTGTTACATTGGACAGAATTGAAATCCCGGCGCTTAAGTCCAGTGGTAATGTTTAGTGTAAATATTAGGTGAGGGTAGTTATAGTTCATGTATAAAATATATATAAAATAATTATATACATTTATATAAGCCATATACATGCTTATTGGGATTCAAGAGACAATTGACCCTCATACCTTCACACCCAAAGCAGAAATACAAATGATGTCAGTAATACTTGACATGGGCAAAATAAAAAAAAATCGTCAATCACAATTACCCAAATTTTGGTTCATGCTTTACAGATATTTTATAAACTCACTAGATATGATATACATATAACAAAAATTAAGACTAGGTTTATCACAAAGGTATTGTCGAGCTAGTATAGTGAACAGATAGATAAAAACAAAGATTTCATTGTGGTCATATGATTATTTATTACAATTAAATACCCGATTTTCATTATTGTACACATGAGTTATTCAGATGAACATAACTATAAAAGTTTACTTGTATGCACACAAAATATGTACATGTAGTTCTTAAACTCTAGTCCACGATGACAAGAAATTTACTATTACAGATATACATTGCAAAAGTAGTCTTCTCAGTTTTAGGTGTTAAAAAACATTTTATTTTTTTATAGGTAAAACTATACTTTTTAATTCATGTAGTATTGAAAGTATAATAAAAGAAAAAGTTGCATAAATCTTAGGAGAGGAGATTAAAATTAGTTTTGGGAGGAGGACTTGATAGGGAGAGACAGGGTGTGTAGTGGTCATTTCAAAATTTTTTTTTTAAAGTGAGGTTAAAATTTGACATGGATACATTGTTTTAACCCATGAAATTCTGTCATCTCTATGTTCAAAACATAATTATTTCTATAAAAATCTATGTTAACAATTAACATGTAACCATAACCATGGTCACATAACCGTATTGTAAGTGACCACAGGCAGCGTCATGGAAATATTAAACTTTTTCTGGTTTGCATGTCAGGTGTTTTCTGTACATTTCTACACATATTATACAACTGTGATATACACTGATCTGAATAAAATCTTTGTAAGACATATGAAACAACATTCTGATGGAAGATGAATGACAAAGTCTAAACTGACAGGAGATGAATATATTTAATTATAAGTATAACACTACCGACTCAGAACACAAAGTTTTATATTAGTAAAAATGTAAAATATATAAATATATAAACATAAATATAATTAGTTAATCAACAGACATGTCATGGACAACAAAATCCAATTCATGGACTTATTTAATATTAACAATTGGTTACAAATTTTTGGGAGAAGTTTAGCTCCTCCCCCTTAATACCTGTGTTGACCTGTATTTGTGATCAAAGAGAATCTGTATCATCTCTGAGGATTCAAGAAATTTGTTACAGATGGCTTTATAGTAAGTACCACCATGCAATATTGTAAAATATAAATAATTATATTTTTCCACAAATGTCATTGCTTTGACATGGATTGTATATAAATCATAGTAGATTAAGTGCATATTAACTGAACATGTCCACATTCTGCACAAACTAACATATTAAGTGTAGTGCCCATCCTAATCTGTGAACGAGATTTTTTGCTTGCCCACAAACATCATCGTACACAGCTCATAACTATATAACTACCTCCCTTTTGCTCATGACCTGCTCTGAATAGTGAGGAAGGAGAGGAGTCAAGTGGTACTTCAGTGTCAACACTACTTACTAATGAATATTTTCATGAATATTGTGTGCATACTGTGCACTATAAATTTGTAAATATAGAATATTATATAAGGTTAAAACATACAATTACGCTTAAAGAATTATTTGCAAACAAAAAGGGTAAGACCTGGAAAATGTGAAAGAAATTTAATTTAAAATCTTAGTATATTTTGTTATTGATTTGATTTCATGCAGAAACCCCAATAATTTTACTTGCAAGCTGCCTCTGATACTTATTTTACACATAAAAAATCCTCCTTTAACACTGTGAAATAAAAACAGAATATTCCTTTTCCACTTTGTAGTAGAATAAGAATAGGCATGGTCTTCCTACATTCCAAAGCTACAGCCATGAATATATGGCATCTAAGGAAACAGGATTAAAAGTTGTACAAGAGAAATCACCACGTATACCATTCATGGGAATCGAAGTGCATAAAAAAGGGATAGAATTAAAACAGCAGTATAAATTATTCTTAAAACAAAAATTATGTTCAACATGTGTACATTATATCCAAAGTGTTTCTGATTTTAATTGATCAATCTAAAAAAGACCATGTTTTTCATTACATTATTACCTGTGTATAATATATTAATTAATATTTTGCAATCACAAAAGCCACAATGAAATCTTCTGTGGTGCTAATTAAAATGTTTACAATTAATATTTATTTGAGATCACAACAATCGTGTTTAGCCCTAAGTATTATTGTGCTTTGACCTTGTAGATGTGTTCATGAAAGAAGAAAGTGTTGCAGTGTTGACAGATATTTGCTTATAATTGACTTAAAAATAGACATCACATGGGACTTTTATTTACAGTTTTCTTGATAATTACAAGAATAATGATTTTTTCTGTAGGTTTAAATTACTTAGGATATAAAAGTTTGATGGTACAAAATTGTTGCTTCAGCTTAAAGGAAATTTAATCAAACAATTCCATACAGTCTAAGAAAGATAACCATATCTATATCTACTTTATGAATGTATGTGAAACTATATAAAAAAATAGTAAACTGATCATTTTATACCTTTTGAGATTAATTATGAATACACACAATATATTCCATACAATTTTGAACAAAAATATGGTAATATTATTCTGTTGATACACGTAGCAAACATTTTTAGGCTAAGTAAATAGGTAGTTAAAAATTTTAATAATAAATATTAAATTTAATAAAAATATGTTTTTAGTAATCATTGTAGTTTCAAACGAAAAAAAAGTTTTATACATATATTATTCATCTTACTTTTTTCTTACCGTCAACAAATATGTAATCAAACTTTTGTTCTTGAATATTTTCAACATAAAAATATTCATCTGTATATTTAGCTACATGCACATTATATCTTGATGTCTATCACAATATTTCAATAAAATCACATTGTATACTGCGTAATAGTGTTTTCCAAATTTTAATGACTCGGATCCTAAAATATAACTTTGAATTTTTTTATGCCCATGTTTATTTATATAACATTAGGTAAAGACAGATTCTTATTTCCAGTGTAATAGAAGAATAATAAAAAAATAATGCCATTTGAGCTAAAATAAAATCTTTTATTTGGAGTAGAACATAGATTTTATAATTATTTTACTGCAATAAAAATTTCAACAGAACCACTTCTGTTTCAATGATAAATTTAACACACTAACAATTATTAATAGTTCATTTATTGACAGTTCATACATATCTCAACTGTAAGTATTTGTTTCATGTATCTAGATATACAGACATATTACTTTTTGTAATCACTGGCACTGTTTTGTGAAAATATTCTCCATCACTCATTGATGGTGGTTTGTGATTGACACTTTGAAAAACACTGTTTCACAGTACAAAGTATGTGAAAACTAAATTAAATCATTGACAGTGTATCACTGTTAATTTCACATATAAAACTGAAGAACATTTATACTGATACTGACAAACTGTTCAATAATAAACATGAAGTATGTACAAACATAATCTAACAAGTTACTGTATGTACCGGGCCTACACACGGTATTAAGTGCCGATGTCTTACAGATGAAGTTATTGTCAAATTCCAAATAGTAGTCACTACTTGGTACATAATACTGAATCTACAAAATATATTTTACATGAGATGCTATAACAGTAGTAAAGTCTTGAAAATCTAACATTTTAAAAAGTAAATACAACTATTATATTCATGACTCGGAACACAATTCCGAGTCATGAATATAATAGTTGTATTTAGTCAAGTAACGGACACGTCATGGACAACGAAATCCAAAAATTTAAATTTAAAGGCTAATTAAGTTTATATATTAAACTGTTAACCATAATAGAACACATGCATGAAACACATGGAATATGTCATGTCAAGGAATAAGTTACCAAATATATTAAAGGATATGATAGAGGTTATATTACAAGATATGTTAAAGGATGTGATAGATGATATGTTGGATGGTATGTTAGAGGCTATATCAGAGTAGTGATTCCCAAAATATTGGCACCCATTAAAATTTAAATTACCTGAAATGTCATGGCAACTCTAAATGATATTAATCTGAATGTATTAGTTCTAATAGACTTATAACCATTAATTGTGAGATGTAACTGTATTATATAGAAAGTTAATTAAATCTACACTTTATATGTTATAAAAATATGTCTTACTCACTGCAAATATTTTTACTTAAAATATTTCCATTTTAAGATTTGTAGTTCACTGAACTACCACTGCATGTGGTTAAATGTAGATTGGTTTCTTTCAGGCAGTGGGGTGGTGTTAGCTATGCACTGCACAACAAGCCATGGCCTAATGCTTATGGGAAGATGATAATGTTTGTACTCTAAAACTATGTGGCACAATATACCATTTGGGAATCACGTGGTAGAAGATATGATATGTTTAAGGATATGTTACAGGGTATGTTTTATATACATAATTGTGTGTAAATATATATTATATATAAATTATAAAAATTAATAAATAAATTAATTAGACAAAATCATGAATTAGAAAAATAAATCAATTTATTTTGTAAACAAAAAACATACTTTACACAAGAACACATATCCATGATGTTTACAGAGTCAATTTGCAACAGACAATCAAATATTCAAATATGCTTTAGCAACAGGGAAACCAGATAGAAACATTCCAAATAAATTATCCTCAAAAACTTGAAATTACAAAGATACAGGACATACTTTTGTGAAATGTACATTAGATACTATTGTTTTGATTCTTGCAAAAAAATGTATTTTACTGTAGGCCTACAAGGATTCATTGCATCTGAGACATAAAGAAATATTTTTTTTATGGTGAGTGTAATACTGCTGTTATTATTGGTGCTGAATCCTCATATTTAAATAAGCAAACAGGCTTTGCTTGATTAGTTCATATTACACAATTGAAAGTAGCAGCATTGATATGAATCCCACTACATATGAAATTTATGGTTTCCTAAACAGAAAAGATAAAATCCTGGCAGAAATCCCTAGAAAGTCACCATTGCTTATAGTGACATTGTGATACAATAGAATGTTCTGAAATGGTGCCACAAGTTCACGGAAGACTGACTGATGTTCACAACAAATGAAGGAGCAGTAGGCTGTCTTTGATCACCTCCTTCACAAAACTGAAGAATAGATTTGTACAGATCGGTATTTGGCAATAAGAGAACTGCAAGAATTGATTTGTAAATTGTCTGGTTTATGATTATGAAGCTGGCAAGACAAAATTAGGCTTTAAAAAAATTGTGTGCATAAAATGTTTGTAGACTGAGCATATGAAAAAAGAACAGACTGTTTCTGCACTAATATTCCTCACATGCAATGTTGAGGAAGGAGAGGAAATTTCTGGACTTTATTGTAACCAGAGCTGAAACTCAATTTTATCATCACATTCCTGAATTAAAGTAATAGTCATTACAGTGGGTTTGCACAGATTTGCTCAATATTACAATTTTAAAACAATGACTTCATTTACTGGGGACACGAGCTGTTTTCTTTTGGCTGACTTTATGCCTTAAGGCAGACCAATAATGCTAATGCATATTGTGAGACAATGAATCGTCTTTGGCAGCCATTCAAAACAAAAAGGAAGGGAATGCTGACACATAGCAACTTCATAACATTGCTTGGTCTCACACTGCACATGTTACCGCAAATTCATCAAGATTTGGAAATGGAATGTTTAAGGTCATCCACTAATCCACAGTACGCAATGGATCTCACATTCAGTGATTTTCGTTTCTTTCTTCACTTGAAAAACAGTCTGGCCAAAAAAAGTTTGACAATGATGATTAGGTGAAAGCTGAGACATGCTGTAATTCAAAGGACTGGCAGTAGAAGCCTTTGGCTTGGAAAATAAATTCAGTGGTGGTTATTATGTCACAAAGTTAAGATATATGTACAGTATTTAATTAATTGTGAGGTTAAGATCTGTAAATGAATATTTTAAAAAAATTTAAAAAAAGTTCTTTTTATCTTTACTTTCCAGACATGCTACATATTATAATGACAAAAGAACTCATGACTTCCAGTAACAAATGTATTGTACACTATATAATTTATGTTTGTGTGCGCACTTAAGCATAAAATTGGAGTCATAAAATTTGGTCATCCATTAAGTTATCTACGAGCCAGTGTTTTGTGCATGAGAAGTAAATATGTGTATATTTGGAAATAATATTTTTGAATATATTTAGTATTTGCAGCCTGAATGCTGATGGATTAAACAAATAACTTAAGTAGATGCATGAAGTCACAGTTTCTATGTAAAAAGTATCTTACAAATTCAATAAGAAAATAATCAATTTTTAGTTGATTTAATTTATGTATTGACTGTCAACCATGATTAACATGTGTAAGAAACTTGTTCACATTTATGGGCGTATGTCAAGAATATGTTTTAAAAGTGTGTGTGTGTGTGTCTCTCTCTTTTACGTATATAATTCTCCCCACAAGACAATATGTATACAGTATAAGTGTTTATCTATTTATATGTTTATATTATAAAATATGATCATGTATTAAATACTTGCTGGATAGTGTTTTGTGCTCACAAGAACTAAATTGCCATCTCTTACTTTCAGTACTGGTGTATTTTGAAACAATTGTTTAATCATATTTAAGCATTTGATGGCATTTGAGATATTCAACAAGTAACTTAGGTAAATGCATGAAGCTGTAGAAATTGTTCCAATTGTGTGATTTTAATTATTCTAAACTTGTTTTTTACTTACCAATATATTTGATTACATTTATTTTTAACTAGATTTTATTTTTTGTTTAAAATGCAGATATCATATTTGATGCTTATAAATGCACCATTATATATAGTATTAAAATTACATCTGATTTTTACAGAAAGTAAAAATCTGGAAATTCCATTGAGGACGGTAAATAACTATCAAGTGGCAGGATATTTAATTTCAAACATTATTAAAACTGTGTACATTTTGTTGTCAGTATGTTGGCATTGTGTAAAAATCGAATGAACATTAATGTAAACTTTGGGTGGAAGACACTTACATCATATTCATTTACTGCTATTCTTGTTGTAATAACATCATATTCAGTTTCACTACAGATCTGTAAAGGGGTAAGGACAATGCTAAAAGTTCTCATGCTGAGGTGTTATACACCCATCCTTCAGTACAGTTTGGAAGCTATTACTCAGAACGAACCAATGATGAAAAAAAATAAGTGTTGTTTTACGAGAGCCTACTTGTTGGCACACTACTACATGCATCACTTATTGATTGTATTCTATGTTTGACAGAATTATCAAAGAATAGCTCTTGCATAAACTTGCAAACATAAGAGAATTAAATAATAAGATAAAATATTTTAAAAATTAAATACCTAACTCATATTATGAGGAGGGGGGGAGAAGTACCAACTATGTTTTCCTTTCAGGGAAAACATGAAGTTTCTTTGCATTGCAACAATGCAAACATCTGAAGTTTTAACATATAACATATTTTAAATATTTTGCTATTTTATTTTCTATATTTTCAAATTAAATGATTTTAAATAATTTTTATAGTTTGTAAGTAGTATTTTACTGCACATTATCAAACACCACACACACACACACACACACACATGAGCGGGTATATATTGATACTTGAGTATATTCTTTCTTTAGTATATCAAATTTTAACCAAGGAACAAGGAATATGGCAAATTGTTTACACATAATAAGTGGAAAAATTATTTTTGACAACTCAAAACACAGAATGCTATTCAGAATTATAACAAATGTCTTAGTTTTTATTTGTTATTCCTGTGCATAATAGAAATGTAACTGTGTACTTTCACTATATGCAGAAACAACGGACACAAAAAAGAAACTAAGTTAAAAAATGTTGTGTTTGTGCTGTTAAATTTCAAAAACTTGAGAGATGTAAATTGTATATACAAATAAATTTGTATAAACCAAACTAAGCAAATTAAGTTTGTACAAAGCAATTAAAGCAGTACAAATAGTTTAATTAAATTTTAGTTTTCATTTATTTAGTAATCTCTGATGATACAGATTAATACTGTGAAACGTATGACAGGTACAAATACAACAATAAAATATGCAAACAAATAAACATCTCTAAGCACAGTTTGGAGCTATTTCAACATAAACGACAAGAATTTTTGTGCTGTTTCATAACAGTTGACGAAACTTGGATACATTACTACCAACCTGAAACCAACAGTTCGTTGCATTAGGAGAACTTGGTCCAAAAAAGCGTAAACCATTTCATCAACAGGTAACGTGATGGCCACTGTCTTTTGGGATGCTCGTGGCATAATCTTAATTGACTTCCTGGAGAAGGGTAAAATGATAACTGGACAATATTGTGCATCTCTGCTGGATCATCTAAATGAGGAAATAAAGAAAAAACGACCAAATTTGATGAAAAGGAATGTTCTTTTCACCAAGGCAATGTGCCAGCTCACTCTTCTGCAATTGTGACAGCAAAATTGTTTGAATTATGCCACGAAATTCTTCTGCACCCCGCCGTACTCACCAGACTTAGCACCTTTGGACTATTATCTGTTTCCAAAATTGAAGGAACGGGTTGATGGAAATATATTTGTGCAAAATTATGAAGATATTGCTGAAACATTTTGGTATTTGAAGACTTGGGAAATCATACTATAAGAATGGGATCAAAAAGCTTGAGCATCATTAGACTAAGTGTAAAGTCTTAAAAGGAGATTATGTTGAGAAATAAAAAAGATTTTTTTCTGAATAATTGTGTCTTCCTTATTTTTGCGCTGACTTAACAAACACCCCTACTATTTGGTGTCAGAAATATAAATAACCATAGTACTGACTATTGCAAATACTTTATTTTGTGAAAATAATAAGGAAGTGTAAATAAAATAAGTAAAAGAAATAACAAAGAAATGCAGAATATAAAGAATAAAGAAAATAGGTAAATAATAAAATAAGTAGAAAACAATATCATGGCTTCAAAATCTGAATGCATGATTTAATTGCTAGTCAAGTGATGTTTTGAGGCTGAGATTATAAAACATCATTAGTCTTTGAAAGAAGAGGGACAAAATCAAAACTAGAAGAGTTTGTATATTTTCAGCATGTGTACATTAATTTTCATACTGATACTTTGATTTATTTTGTAGTTTTCAGTAAAACATATGGTCATTATAACAGTGTAGACCAAACAAACTCTTTAAATATAAAGCACATGTAAGTACAGGGGGGGGGGGACTTAAAAGTACTCCGAATTTAATGTGATTTATAATTTCACGGTAAAGAAAATGATAAAATTATCTGATCACCATCAACCAAACCATTAATTAAAACATCATACACCAAAACACTATATGTATCTCTGATGAAATGCTAAGAGCAATCAGAAGTAAATAAGATATTTTTTCACTAACACAGGGATATTTAAAATAAATTGAATTATTTATATGAATTTTCAAGTTAACACAATATGCATATTACATGTAACTTGTGTGTATGTTAAATTTAAACACAATTGAACAGCTTACATGTCATTCCTTAATGTAGTATTATTGCTTAATGTTAAAACATCTGGTTACACTCTTTGATACTTGAAGTGGTTTTCAATACATGCTAGATTCAATGTGCTACATATTTGTATATATGCACTTTTTAAATATACTTCTTAACAAACAACTTAATTTATTTAAAATCCTAGGCACTTCTAAATCCAGATACTCTCATAATAATGTACATTTTTTTCTATACTTTGTCGCTTAAGACAATATCAATAACAACAAATAACGTAAAAAGTAAAGCTTCTTTCAAGTAAGTATACATGTATATAATTATTAATATTATAAATATATCAAAATAGAAGAGATCGTGTAGTTTTCAAGCCTTCTAGATGTTACTTGAAATTTAAAATAATCACATACAAATAAACAACAGTAACAGTCAGTAAAAAATTGTTCAATATATTTATAAGAATAAACATTTTTATCTGTTACCAAGCTATATTCTTTTTACAATTATGGCTACCCTATAATATTGCAAGTCCCAAAACACTTTAGAAGGTTTTTTATTCTTTCAATGACTTTCAACAGTTATTGTATATTGTTAAAGTATTTTATATAAAACAATAATATATATTATAGTTTACTGAGCAAACTATATATATTGTTCAAAATATACATTCTCAGTTTTGACTTGATCATTTGGAATTTGTCTGTCTGTTTAACGTAGCTGTCTATCTATTTTCGGTATGCCTTGCAATAATAATTTTTGAAGGCATCAACTGATTTTCATAAAACTTAGCATGTGTGTCCATACTTTTACCATATAGAACCCTACTGTTTTTGATATTGATCTCTCCAAAAACAGAGGAGGAGACAAAAATGTGGGGAGTCAAAATTGTGAAAAATTTGCAAAAGCCTAAGTGGGGGTATCAAATTGAAGTGCATTTAAACCACAAACTGAATATAGTGTCCATTTTTTAACATTTCAAAATTATAGGACTCCAGGACCCAAAAATAGATTAAAAATTTGAAAAAATTGTGGTAATCCAGCAGGGTGTCACACTACAAAGAATTTTAACCGAAATCTGAATGTTTCAGATTTTAAATGTTTATTGTATGATTGTGTGCTCTACAGATGTTATAGCCTATTACTAAAGAAACAGTAGACAAATCAGGATTGTTGTAATTTTTCCCATAATTGAAAACATATCTAATATCGAAATTTATGTATTAAATGTACTTCTTTCAAAATAGTAAGCACGTTCTGAAGCTCAGAGGGCATACTAGTTATAATATATAATATTACATGTATATTATATTATATAAATAAATGGGTGAAGTGATTTCTCAGTTTTAACTTGATTATTTAGCACTTGCACTTATTTATCTGCCTGTCTGTCTAATGTCTCATGATACCTTTTGAATACATCAACTGATTTTGAAAGAGTTCATATGCACGTCTGTACTTTTACCCCACACACCTGTACTGTTTTTGAGGCCGATTCTCTAAACATGAGGGGGTAGGAAGCAAAATGTGACTGCTCAAAATTTTTATAAAATCACAAAAATTAAAGAGACTTTAAATTAAAATGTGAGTAGTGTTCAGTTTTGTAAATTTGTGAATTTTAGATTACCGGGACCCAAAAAGGGATCAAAATTTTGAAAAATTGTAAAAATCCAAACCCATTTACTCTAACTGTAGTGTTTACTTTGAAAACGTTTTAAATGTATGGCCACCACAGGCGAAGAATGAAAACCAAATTTTGAAAATTGTAAAATTTTATGTGAGGTATGAAATTATAAAGAATTTTTAGTCAAGATGTGAATTTGGTAATTTTTATAATTTGAGAAAATTATCTGTCAACACCCCTGCAAATTTTGGACTGTCTTCAAACATTTGTATGTTGTGGTTGCAAAAATTAACATTGATACCGTACTCAGGATATTATTTGTAATGTTTTAATTAATATGTATATGTGTGCCACACAACAGGTCTCTAGTTGTTCAAGTTAAGAATTGTGTGGCTTCAGCTGTGTAGTAAACCATTACTGGTTGGTAGGGAGGGGGAATTATGAATTCAGTTGGAGTTAATATAAATTAATTTCTCAACAGGTGCCACTTCTACAATAAAAGTGTCAAAATCTGAGACAACAGGTCTACACATTTTGTGTAAAAAACAATAAATACACAATAAGTAGATAGAAATAAATATATATATATATATATATATATATATATGTTATGTATTGTATTTATATATAAGTATTATCTATAAGTATTTTATATTTCATTTTTATAATGAATTTACCTCAAGATATTTCTTTCCTTATTAGGAACATGTTTCAGGTACCATTGTGTACCCATCCTCATCGCATCATTGTGTACCCCACACTCATCCTCATCCCATCGAGGATGGGTACACAATGGTACCCGAAACATGTTCCTAATAAGGAAAGAAATATCTTAAGGTAAATTCATTTTAAAAATTAAATATAATATATACATCAAGAAACAGAATGTAGCAAAAAGTGTTTGAATTATAAGTATTTATATGTAATAAATATGTATATGTATATGTACATATGTATATGTTTTCTTTATTTATGTAGAAATAAATGTAGATTTTGTAGAAACAAATGTAGATTTTCAATTATTTTTGTTTGCCAGAGTGTTCAATAGATAACTAATGGATTTTAGTATACTCGTACTGTATTATTGTAAAATTTAATATTAATGTGTTTACTGGTATTTAATTTTCAACTTACATATTTTGCTAATATGGAACAATAAAATTTCTATGAAAACAGCTCCGTAAAGTGTTTTGGGATTACATGAGCATTACTATAGTCAAGTCAACATTATGCACTCAAATATCATCACAGTTACAACAAAAAGAAAACGTCAGATCATGAAAATAAACATTACGTTTAATAGGTATAACAATAGGTAAACTGAAACATAACAATTGTACTCAAAAAACAATCTTAACTGCAAAAAAGTTATCCAAATGCCAAAACATAAATTCCTATATAAAAAAGTGAAACAATTTTTTATTATGCACTAATGGCATATAATAAATAATTTCAATTAAGGAATATATAAAATTTTAATCTTGTGTTTCAGTTAAGCATTGGTGCTATTCCCTATTAAACAATATTTCACATATACAATATTTTTTGTCATGATAACATTAAACAATTGTACTTCAATTTTTATGATTTTTTTTCATTTTTTTGGCACATAATAATACACACCTACATATTTTTAATATCTGTATACTAAATATACATGTTTTGTGTATCAAAGTTTCCTTCAATACTGTTACCTTTAAGAAAAATTACTTAAAATTACCTTCTAATAATTTTTATTGTCTGATTTTATTTTTAATAAATCCAAATATTTTAGCATTCCTGTGAGTAAATTTTAATGAATTATTATTTTTAAAGCTCAGATAAGAATTTAAAAGTTTTCAAGAAAATCGTTGGGTAAAAATTTGTAAATGCACTATTCCGTTAGGCCAAACACTATAATGTCATATGATAATTGAAGGCCATACTTCTCACTGAATTCTTAACATTTAATTAAACATAACAGAAACTTATGTTTGTGATTTTTCTTATACACGACATAAACTAGATTGCACTTTTTACAGAACAAATAGTTCCTTACAGTTTAATAGAAAAACAACACATTCTAGAGTTTCTACACTGTGATATATAATCTTGAGCAGTGCTTGTAAAACAGGTAAATAGACTCAATATGTTTGTGTAGAACTGTTTAACAATGTCTGTAGTATCCATACAATTCAAAATGTACAGTCTTTCAAATTTCAAAGTACCCACCTATTTTTTCACAACCTAACTAACAAGATTTTATAGTTTTCAAAATTAGCATTATAATTTTAGGAATTAACAATCTTTTTAATTTCATTAAAATAGCAAATATTTTACTCTTTCTTTGATGAGGCATCCTCAGTGGTTTGACTGACATTGTTTCATCATACAATAGGTCAAAACATTTGGTGTAAATAAAAATTATATTCAAGAGGAAAACGCAAAAATAATTTTGTTCTTAATTCTTCTGTCTGTTTGCTATGTTAATTTTGTACTGTATTAAATGAACACAAATAAGGAATTAATTAATTTTTAATTGTTTTTTTTTATTATAAAGATATGTCCTTAGTCGTAAATGACTTATAAAATCAGTGTTTTATCGATTTATAAATATAACTAAATACAACTATTATATTAACGACTCGGAACACAAAGTTTTTTATAAGTAAAAACATAAAGTTTTACCTTACAACCTGAACCGGTTTTCACCTTTAAAAGGCTTCTTCAGAGGTTCTATTTAATATAATAGTTGTATTTAGTTAAGTAACGGACACGTCATGGACAACGAAATCCAAGAATATAAATATAAAGCTGGACAAAACAGAGATTAATTATACTTCAAAAAGCTCTTAGGGTTCCCAACAATATGATTTGAAAAATATATTACAATTAACAGTTATAAAAATCGTAACAATAAATTAAAGACAAGCACTGCTCAAGGTTATGGATTTACACTGAAGTTCACAGTGACCTCAGTTAACAATTTATTTAGATTAACATTTTACTTATTTGACTCAAAAAATGCTTAGTACACAATGACAATCCTAACTCTAGATAGATGTTGCCTTTTTGATATCTGATCCACTGTACTTGATGAGATAAACAACTGACTCAATTAAGGCGAACAAACTTTTAAGTAGGGACTGGAATTAGTGATATGTAGTATGATATGATATCGTAAGCATTTTTTCAAGTGTCTTGATATGTTAATTTATGTTTAAATATAACTTTAGTACTTGCTCTGTTTTAAACAAAGTTGAAATAAGAAAAAGTGGTAAATTTTCAAACCTGTTCAACATTTTACAACATATGACTAAAACAAACAAATAAAAGACAAGTATCAACAACATTGTTTCTTTAATTGCCAAACTGCCAGTCTCTTGACTGTTTTACTCTGGACAAAGACATTCAGTGTCTCCCCAGTGGCTCTTCATTTGAGTCCTACCTGACCACATTAAAATGCTTTGATAAAACACATACAGTAGTCTGAAACTGTAGGATTGACATGATATGATATACTGTAGGATTGACATGATGGATATGATACCGCCACAAGAGGCTACAAGAAGTTTTTTTGGTTATTATAAATTCCAACTAAGTTAGTTCGAAAAATATATATATCAACTAGAAAACAATCAGTTCAACAAATTACATTTTTTCATATCTGTATTATTATAATTATTTTAAATGTGTTACTAAAATAGATGACTCTGTGAACCATAAAAAATATCAGTATGCAGATTGTGTACTACACTATCTACCACCTTTGCGAAATCAGCTTATGGAATTCATTTGCTGTCATCATTCATTCAAATGAGATTTAAAATGATTTAGTCATATACTCTGATAAACAATCAAATATAAATAAAACAACATTTTTGAGTGAAACAGCTTGGCAGGAGAAAGAGCCAAGATCTTGGAGTGAAGAAATGCGACAGACTTGGAACACAATGTTTTAGTAGAACTGGATATATTGGAGTCATCAGCAGAGGTTAGGGTTGAAGATACAACATTATCTCTGAGAACTTCTTGATAGATAGATAGGTGAATCTGTATATCTATATTAAAACCACACTGCTTATGAACTGATCATATTTAAACTGCTCATCTCTATGCAGTCTTGCTTTTGGTTAGCTGCTTTGTGCATGGTAATCCTCAGGAAAATTAATACATTGCTCCAACATCAAATAAGTCTGTAGTACTGAATGCATTGTACAAACAATCTTTTATTTGCAATAATTGGCCAAATGAAATCAATACAAAAAGCACTATTTTTTAACAAATAAAAATCTTAAAACATTCTGTCTTTCATGTAGTGGTTTTGAAAAGGTCCAGCAGCCTTAGTGACTGGGATGATGGGGGGGGGGGGGAAATCTTACAGACAAGCTAATTCAGAACGTGCAGATATTGTAGAACATGAGTAATGTGTACATTTTTGCAGAGGTTTAAAACTAAGCATTTAGATGAAAAATTTTTGTCAGTGTCTCTTGGTCTTTCAAAACGGTGACAAAAAAATGTCAAACATTTAGTGGTTTATAGATTTCCATATATTTACTATAATAATTTTTAGCATATGGATGATGAAATAAAAAGAATAACAATACTAAGTAAAAAGAGTGAGTGACACTTATGCTATAACGGGTTTGGAGCATCTTCCCGATTCACCATATCTAATGAAATTTTTATTTAAAAACATAAAATGTTTTTATTTTGTGGGAATCGAGTACTCATTAAACCTTCATTTCATGAAGAAAGTCAGGTAGAGTAGTGGTAGTGCCCCCTCTAGAATAATTGTAGATCCGTCAGTGACCATACACCAATTGTTCAGTATCATCAATAAATACAGAGCAAATCAACTGGTTGTTTGGCAGAGAACAATGATAGAGATCTGACTTAAATATTTATAAACAGAATTATCACTGTTGCACACCACTATAGTAAAATTATTCCGATAGCGCTTTCAAGCTTCTCAGCTCATCGTCAGATCGAAAATAACAACAGAAATAAAACAAACTCTTCACACCCCCACCCGCCCCACTGTCCACATACACCCCCGCAAATAAGCTGCAAGTCAAATGTCCCTTCCCAACCTCCGAGCCCTGTCACCCCCGTCGGTACAGTTACATATTTTTCTAGCACATTCCTTGTGTATGTGTGTGTGTGTGTGTGTACATTCTTTTAAAACCTAACGTTGTAAAACCTTTCTCATTCACACTTTTGGTTTACAATGCTACAACATTTACAATGTTAGGTTTTGAAAAGAATGCGCGCGCACGCACGCACACACACACACACACACACACACACACACACACACACACACACACACACACACACACACACACACACACACACACACACACACACACACACACACACACACACACACACACACGCACGCACGCACGCACGCACGCACGCACACACACACACACACACACACACACACACACACACACACACACACACACACACACACACACACACATAAAAGGAATGTGCTAGAAAAATATGCAACAGTACTGATGGGGGTGACAGTACTTGGAGTGACAGGGCTTGGAGGTTGGGAAGGGACATTTGACTTATAGCTTACTTGCGGGGGTGTGTGTGGACAGTGGAGCGGTGGGGGTGTGAAGAGTTTGTTCTATTTCTGTTGTTACTTCCAATCTGACGATGAGCTGAGAAGCTTGAAAGCGCTAATCGGAATAATTTTTCTATAGTGGTGTGCAACTGCGATAATTCTGTTAGTGATTATAACCACTAACACAACTTTCTTAATTAAACTTAAATATTTATGTTTGACTGAGAAAGAGGCAAATCTTTAATAAAGGTAGAAAATATTGATTAATGCATAAACTTTATGAAAAAATTTCATTTTGTGATATGGTTTAGCTACAGTGGATCAGAAAAATATATTCTTCATAAGTTTACTATACATTAATGAACAAGTAATATTTTTTTGTTATCAATGATCACATCTATATTAAAACAATCTGTGTGTGCAGCAACAATTTGAAGCTCAATTCCTGTAAATTTTCTACAGTTTTACCGCTTTTAGAGCTATGAAAGCTTTATAATATAATATAACTTCCTACTCAACAAGAATTTATGTATATTTATATACGGTATTCATTTTATCTCTAATCATTACTTTCTTCCAGCTTTCAAATAACAAAACAGAATGAATGAAACGTGTATTTATAATATATACACTTATTTCAGCAATATTATTTAGACATGAAACTTACTTATTTACCGTTACTTGAAAGTTTTCATGTGCTGCTGCTTTGTGCATTTGGAAAGCTGTAGGTATCCTGAGTAGAAGGAGGTGTACCTTACTAAGTGTCTTCTTCTTCCTCTTCATCATCATCAGAATTTGTAGATGGACAGCACAGTCCTTCTGTTCCATCTTCCCGAATGCAGAATAGCAGTGTTTCTGCTGTTGTCACTCGATGGTCAACTATACCGTGGAATTCTTTAAGGTCTTGTGCAGGAAACCAGGCCTTTTCGTTGTCATCTATTATGACAATACCAAGTGCCCTGAAATTTAATGACATATTATTTTGTTTCCTTATATGCTTCAATTGGGTGAAGTGTTAATTTTGGATATAGCTCAAAGAACGGAACCTAATTAAAAATATACCGTACTTAATGTTCTGTTTGATTAATTGATGTTTAAAAGAGTGATATGACTGTGTCTTTAAAGAGACTGTTTCTTTATGACTGTAAAAGAGAAAATGTTTGTTTCTGAAAAAAATAATCAGCAATATGAATCAGAATACTGTCACATCCACATACAGTATCCCTTGAAGAGAGATGGTATATTCAAAGTTATTTTTCTATGACATGTATGTTACAGTCTTCAAACCAGAGCATAATTTTTTTTTTGTAAGTTTGTTAAGGACACAACCATTTTGGTGGCTGCTCCTTGAAGGAAATAAAGAATAATTATGGCATTTTTAAGAAAGTTATTTTAAAACTAGAATTTTTATGATATTTTGTAGCAGTATCTCTTATAATACCAACTATAGAGTATTCCCACTATTTTACATTGTTTGTCAATCCAAAATAGAAGGTGGTCCTAAACAATTTCCCTTTTTACCTGTAAACATTCTAAATTATTGTCCTTATATCAAATTATTTCATCTTGAAATTTTCTCAAGTCTCAGTGTTTCAGAAATTTAATTTTACTTGCTTTTTGTAGGTACATGTTGAAAGAGCCTTCAGATAATCTTTAAGAGTCAATATAACAGAGGAATGACCATATGTATACTATTTCCATTCTTAGTTCAATCCTGATGCAAACAAACCCACGAGGCAAATCTGAAACGCTACTGGTCAGGGCATTGACACTATTCACACAGTAATGTATTATGTGCATGTGCGGAAAATCTGTATAGTCATGTGAGTGTTATCTTACCACTTAAATTGGGGCACATCATTTTAAGACTTTGTCCTTATCACTGTATTCTGAATCCTATTGAATTCCTATGAACCTAGTTGAAAGGATATGTTGCCTGCCACAACACAACATATATAAGCTACCTGATATAAAACAATTGATAGAGAAGGAGATAAAATGAAACAACAGCGGATAAATGGTGTCATTGTGTCGAGCATATAATCAAGGAAGAAAATAAGCTCTGGGAATTGGCCCACATTACCGATGTTGTTGTGTCTTATCAATAATTACACTGACTCAAGTGATGATACAAGTTCTGACACAGATATGGCAGGGATTGAAATACTCTCTGACAGCAACTGATAATATACAGTACACCTGTAATTATCACAGCTTCTGTTTTCGTTTTAAATAAACTTTACTTTTTTGTTATGTTACAATTTTTAAACGGTTAATAAAAAAACCGTTAACTGATGTTATAAAATATTTCTGTGTTGGTCTACCAACAGTCACACAAATTCTACTTTGGTCAGGACAAATTATTACAGTTTACTTGTGTTTATACAGTATCAATATTGTATGTACCCTGTCTATACTCCTTCTGTCAGAGTGACACACATCTAATTCAAGCAGCAAATAGCGTTTCAGTGTGCCACGCCTGTTTGTTTACACCAGGATTGAACTAAGAATGGAAATAGTATACACACTCAATTTTATCTCTTAAAAAAATTTAGCACAATTTATTATGTTTATTATAAACTTGAAAAGATTTTCTATAAAATATGTGCAGTGTTCCAATGTTCCAGTACTGTTTTAACCAAGTTTGGGACTAACAAATTAAAGCTTAGGCCTATACCCAGACTCAAAACTATGCATTAAAAAAACTGAGACAAACAAGACAGTACATTTAAACAAATCAGATGACAATGAATTATAATTTCTCAAGCTGACTGATACAGAATTTTCTGGTTTTGAGTGCTTAATCAGTTCAGATTGAAGGAATTAATCTTCATAGTTTATATTTAATCCAAGCATCTCTAGGTCTTAGCTGTCAAGTTAGCTAGCATATAGCTACAATTCAGACTCCCAAGGGCTTTGTGTTACAAAAGCAGAAATGAATAAAAACTGTAAAGTACACACTACTTTTCTTGCTCAAATGTTATTTAGCACAATACCTGCAAATAGCAACAGCTGGTATCCAGAGTACAGCTGCTATCACAAGTGAAGCAATCAGGAGCAGAGCCCAGAGTGGCCACTCTTTCATTTCAGTCACTCCCTGGCTGGCTACCCAAGCAGGATAACGGCTACCATCCACCAAGATTTCTGTTATGCTTGCTACGAGAATCAGTAGCATAGCTAAGGGTGAGAGATACTTCCAGCATAGAAGCCAATACAGGCCAGGCCTTGTGCCTGTCATCAATTCTATGTCATCTGCAAATCTGTGCAACAAATAATGAACCATATGGGTTAAATAATTTATGTGTATTATAATTATTGATATACATATATTCACATACATTATATATAATAACCATATATGATGAAAATAATTTATATTACATGTAAGGTTATGTAATAAATAATAATAATAATACACAGTATTTATTTATACATTATTTGATTGCTTGAGTCATCATTATTTTGTGTAACTCCATTGTTAATAATAATATAAGTGAATAAACATTAAAATTAAAATTTATCAAGTGTTTATTCTTAAGTGATAGTGTTAAGAATAGCCTGCCAAGCAAGTAAGTGAAATAACAATTTAAACATTATACTTTAATGTGTAAGTACATTCTAATAAACAGTAAGCCCACTGTACCAACTGTAAGTAACTTGGCAAACAGAATTAACAAGGGCATGCTTAAGCAGCTTGTCACCCTGTATGGGTTTATGTGTAACAAGGCACTGTGAACAAATTGTAATGCTCTGTGAACACTTTTATTATTTCCAGTGATGCAATTTCTTCTTCTTCTTCTTCTTCTTCTTCTTCTTCTTCTTCTTCTTCTTCTTCTTCTTCTTCTTCTTCTTCAGAATCATTGTCAACAGCTTTCTTTCCAACTTCCCACAAGGAATTTTTCTCCAGAGTAAAATTTTGTCTAGATCACTGATCTACAGATTTTCACCATATTGTAACTCCATCTTCTAAAGGACCATTGCTGTGTTTACATGTTACTGGCTTTCAGTCTGGGAACTATTGTGACCATCTCTTATACATTTGTATATCCAAATGTCTTGTGCGTGCCTCAATTTTATTATTTTATTCTTGTAAATATTATCAATCATATTATTTTGGTCACATATATTCCTTTGTCTCCTTGCTATTTCTAGAATACTTCTACCCTGTTTTTTTTTAAAATCATCAGTTTTGTGTCATTACGTGAATATATAATTATATAGCACTTTTCATCTATTGGTGGAAAGCAGTGGTACGCTTGTGTGTGTGTGTGTGTGTGTGTGTGTGTGTGTGTGTGTGTGTGTGTGTGTGTGTGTGTGTGTGTGTGTGTGTGTGTGTGTGTGTGCAGGGCCGGTCCTTGATGTAAGCGAAGTACGCGGCCACGTAGGGCGCCAAGCAAGGGGGGGCGCCGATGGCGCCTGCCGTGGCCTCAAACTATATAGACCCAGAAGGCGCAGAAATAGTTTCAGTAAAGACAAGAAAACATAGATAAGATAAATCATATGCACAATTAAAAATACAACATAAAACATAATTCAAAAGTATTGGGTATAATAATAATTCATTCATAACTTTAAGTAAAAAAAGGAGGCCAACTTCACGCTTGGGATGCAGAGCAGACGATAGGGTAAAATGAACTCGTCCATGTTTCATGTGTGGGAGTGGGAATGAACTCTTCCACTATTGGCTCGAAATGCCATTCCCGAACTAGTGCGTCGACGGAGTAGTTTGAATCAGTCGTGTAAATGAGGTTAACTGTATGCTGTTCCCTGTTAACAGGTAATAGGCTTGAGTTGCGAGTTTCCTGTATTCTTGTAGTTGTTTTGAAAATTAAAATAATGTCCAGTAGTAAAAAACCATCTGGGTCATTTAACTGCACAAGGAAATTACAGCATTCGAAAGAAGATGAAAAGCAATCAAAAGCTTTGCAGAGGTTTTTTTCGGCTTCAACTTCCTTAACGAAATTGGACGATAAAACTGTAACCGAAACTGATGATGATGAATTATCAATATCAGAGGCTGTGACTGGACCATCAACAAGTCAACAAACCATTGAAATTGTAAGTTGATTTGATTTACACCACAGTAATATATAATTAGAGTATAAGTAAAATGATAATACACTTTTAATTTTGTTTTCTTTTGTTATGGTCTAATTTTTGTATGTGCCTAAGCCTAAAGAAATTGTCCTCTAATTGTTATTTTTCCAAAGCATGCTATTTACGACAGGGGAAGCTAGCTTGGGCTAGCGGTGAAGAAAGCCGAACATAGCTGAGCGTGCCCGATCGCGAGAAATGTAAACAAATTGTGGTCTGCTACTGTCACACTGCAAGTCATTGTACTCTACACAGTGCGTTAGATCTGTTTTTATACGACTGTAGTTTACTGTTGCTGCAATATTCATGTATCTTGTTTGTGATCATCAAAAATGGCCCAGTGCATGGTTAAAAGCCTAAAGCCTGATAAATACTCCTTTTTCTTCTAGGCCATACGAAGAACATAAGACAAACTTACAATTAAAAAATGTATTAAAATATTTCGGCTATAGATTTTTCTTCATTATTTACTACAAACGAAAATAAATCATCTGTCCGTCCGTTTACTTTCCTTTTTAATAACTGACAAAGACAAATCTCGAAATATTTTAATACATTTTTAATTGTAAATTTGTTTTAGTTTCCTTATTAAGAATAAAGGTTACCAACTTTAATTTTATTTATTTGGCATAATTTTTATCGTTCCTAATTTCGAATTTTTATTACTGCTGCTTCACCAGATATTTTACTCACCGCACGCCACTGCTACCTGCTGTACTATATATGAGAAATATATGTAGTGTTTGTTGTATATTAAGGATAGTCTAATTAATTGTTCAAAGCATTCACTCAATAAACATTGGAGTGCCATTTTTAATGACCCGTGTTTTAAAGGAAAACTGTTAGGCCATGAATTTTTATCTAACATGCTATATCAACATATATTGTGTTGAATCATATATGTGACAACAAGTCAACAAGTAGCCTGTAGCATACAGCTTAATTTTTATTGCAGGAACTGACCAGAGGCACGTCATCGGCACTATCAACTGACTGTGGAGAGTGGCCATCCAAAATCACAGGTGAGGTACAAAAACTGCTTGTTGAGCGAGGACCTGTGCAAGTCACTGACATAGATTTTCCCCTTGACGCTAAAGGTAGGAAGTTTTCTTCACATCATTACACAAGGAAATTTTGCAATGGGGAACAAGTCCTCAGGATTTGGTTACTATACTCAATACAAAAAATGCAGTATTTTGTTTTTGTCTGCAAAGTCTTTGCTTATGCAAATTCATCTCTTGCTGGAGACCAAGGATATTCAGATTGGCAAAACTTGACAAAGATTTTGACCAGTCATGAGAAGTCTCCTAATCACATAAAACATTGTCAATCTTAGCGTGAACTGTCCTTGCATTTACGTTTGGATAAAATGATTGACAAAGAAAATGAAAGAATTATCTGAGCTGAAACAGAACATTGGAACTAAGTTCTGAAACGCTTACTTTGTATTGTCAAATTTTTAGGGACTCGAGGAAACGATTAGCGTTTCGAGGAACAAAAGAGACTCTTTTCAAGCGTAACAATGGCAATTTTTTGAAACTTGTAGAATACATTGCCAAATTCGATGTTGTCATGGCTGAACATGTGAGAAGAGTTACTTCTGAAGAGACACATGTTCACTATTCAAGCAAAAAGATACAAAATGAGTTTATTAGTCTCTTGTCCACTAAGATCCAAGACCGTATTTTAAATGAACTAAAACAGGCAACATATTATTCCATAATACTGGACTGTACACCTGATATAAGCCACACTGAGCAAATGACATTGGTGGTGAGATTTGTTAAATTTGTAGAAAATGAGGAAGTGTCAATTAAAGGAAATTTTTTAGGTTTCGTACCTATCACGGATTCTACAGGTGAAGGCCTCACAGAAATTTTTCTCAGTGAGCTATCTACACGAAACATCCCTTTAAAGAACATGAGAGGCCAGGGATATGATAAAGGCTCCAACATGAAAGGAAAGCATGTTGGAGTTCAGAAAAGGATACTGATTTGAATTCTCAGGCATTTTTTGTGCCATATAGAAACCACTTGCTTAATCTAGTGGTTAACGATGCCGCCCTGTCTTGCCCTATTGCAGTTGACTGTTTTAGTATTATTCAAGAAATCTTTAACTTCTTCTCAAGTTCAACTCACCGATGGAGTATTTTGGTGAAACACGCATCAACTCTTACAGTGAAACCTCTCAGCAATACTCGGTGGGAGAGTAGGATTGAGGCCTTATTGCCTCTGAGACTGAGGCAATATACGATGCCATGTATGAAGCCTCTCAGGACCAGAAACTCGATGCATTTGGCAGGAACACTGCTTTAGGAATCGCAAAAAAACTGCAAAGTTTCAACTTTCTGTGTTGTTTAGTAACTTGGCATGAGATCCTGTTTAAAATAAACATGGTGAGTAAGGCCTTGCAAAAAGTCACATCTGATCTGCAAAGCTCAATGGATCTCGTTAGAGATTTCTAGAAAAGATGAGATCTGATGAAGGCCTCAATAACGTCATCACAGATGCAAAAGAACTTGCAGAAAAAATCGGTGTTGCTGCTGAGTTTGAAAAAGAAACCCAAGTCCGTCCAAGGAAAACAAAAAGGCAATTCTCCTATGAGATTGAAGATGAACCTGTTCAGGCTGGGAGAACATCGTTCAAAGTTAATTTCTTCTTTGTCGTGCTTGACACAGCAATATCCTCGCTTAAAGAGAGGTTTGAACTCACGGAGAACCACAGCAAGAGTTACAAATTTCTTTATGACATTGGAAATCTACAGACATGGGATAGGAAAGAGTTGAAGGATGCCTGTACACATCTTCACAGTGTTCTAAGTGATGGAGAAGAATGTGATATAAACGGAGTTGAACTGTTTGACGAGCTGCAAATTTTTGCACCAATGCTGCCCTCTGGAAGCTCTCCAGCTAAAGCCTTGTCGTTCATAACCAAAAGTGGTTATATGGACACCTTCCCAAATGTCTTTGTTACTTTGAGAATTCTTCTGATGCTCCCAGTTTCAGTGGCCAGTGGTGAAAGAAGTTTTTCTAAGTTGAAACTTAGAAACTTAGCCTTCATTTTCAAATTTTTCTGGGAGGAGGGCCCATACCCCCCAGACTCCACCGGTAGAAGGGGTGCCGAAATATTGTTTGCTTACACTAGAAAAATGTCTAGGGCCGGCCTTGTGTGTATGCTACATTACATTGATTGGGCTGAGTCCCATTCAGCTGTTTGATTGTGGTAATTATCCTGAAATAATTATGGTGATTTTTGACAGATTCACCTCTGAACCCTCAGTGCACCCTTACTGATTGCTGTTAACCACTGTGCAAGATACAAACCATTCAGACCTAGTATTCTACAGGCAAAAGTAACAAAAACCAAAAAGTACAGAGATGAAGGTGGAAGGCGATGTATTGCTTCACATTTTAAAATTCATTTGTGAGTCTTAGACAGTGACTTAAAAACAGAATAGCAGTTGAGAAAAAGTGCCTGAGAAGAAGAGTTAAAAGAGTTGCAGAGAAAGCTAAAATGACAAAAAATACAGAAATAGAAGACAATTGGATTCGTAGAAGGATACAGCTGAATTTACAGAAGATACAATAAATGGAAAAGACAAGAGTAGTTGAATAATGGAAAGCAAATATTAAAAAAAAATAAGACAGAGGATGGACCTAAACAAACCTGGGTAAAGTAGATAGAAAATACTAGAAAAGAAATGATAAATGTGGGATGATGCAAAGAGACTACTAAAAGGGAAAAACGAGTGTAAGTTTCTGCATGAGTACACTTAATTATACAACCCTTTTCCATTTTATGATAACAGAAATATTGACTGTATGTGCTTTTCAATATATTAAGAAGTTATTTTTTCAGATTAACATGAACTAGATTTCAAAGCATCCATGAATATTTATAGCATCACACAATCCACAAATATAATGCTAATGTAAGTGCTTGCTTTAGAAATGATACAGTCATCAGTCTCATTGTTGTGACCTAATCTGCATTAGGTTGCTGGATCTCTTTCACTTCACCAATATCTCAATGGATCTCCCACACTACAGCGCCCCTCAGGATTATAATGATGCAGCATTTTAGGTATCTGGTCACATCCATTCTTCCCAATTTGTCTTATATCACTGCATTTTGTCTTCTAGTGGCTGCAAATTCATCTCCATATGGTTGCATATGCTATTTTGCCTCTTTCCTATAGTCTTTAATTCACCTGAGGGCTTTCATCTCTAATATTCAGAGTCTTTGTTCCTTTTCCTTTGTTGTTGTCCACATTCCTCTTCTGTACAGCATTAGAGGGATAGCCAAAGTATTATACAAACAAACTTGTGACTCTAATCTAGCTTTATTTCTAAATGTCTTTGCTAGTACTCCACATTTGATATTAAATAATTTTATTTGCGAGATCTATGATATTAATATGACAACACAGCCAAGATACTAAAAGTGGATATCTTGCTCCAGGGACTTAGCTCTTTGAACCACCTCTTTCCCCTCTTTCCTCCAGTGAGCCATTGCATTTATCTTCTCTACTGATATCCTTCCACTCTATTACAGTTTTATTTAAATTGAATAACTGTTTCTGGAAGTCATCTACAATTGATTCAATCAGTACCAGATCATCCACAAGTGACAATATATTCAAGCAGTAGCATTCATTAAACTTGATCGCTCAAGGGGCCACATGCTGCCATTCTATTATCATATTATTAATGTACAAAATAAAAAGTGTGGGTGACAAAGGATACTCTTATGGTATACCTGTATTTAACAATGATATTGAATTGTTCTTTACTACTATTTACACCATGACACTAATATAAAAGTTACCTTTTCAGTCCATATACATAAGACACTGCGATGCACTCAAAGAACGCAATGATTAGAAGTGGGAAGTTACCACTGAAATTATCAAATAGGATAAACACATAGCTGCCAGCACCATGAGCAAAACTCATAGAGATTATGCAGCAAATCAGGCACATTACACCTGAAACATATTTATAGTTTGTTATTTTAATGCTTTTTTATAAGTTTAAATTAAAAAGTTAACATACACATACTTCTGAGTAAGAAACTATTGAGAGTAATTTGGAAGTACAGAATCTATGGATAGTAGAGAAACAAGTCAGTATTGTTTAATTTTGTGATACTGTGAATTTATTTGTTAAATCTATTAAATATTATGACGTATTATAAGTCATTTGTAAATTATGATAAATTAATTTTTTTTAAATAGTTCGATTTTCAACAAGATATCACTGGTACTTATTATACAAGTACATACATTTTTTAAAAATTACATTCTGTTCTATGATCTTTATTCCAAATAATTGGTTGGCCCAATGTTCAAATAGATGGGAATCAACTGTAGGTGTCTATAAGAACATGCACACATACATGAAATATATTGGACTTATGTTAACATGATCTGTTGAATTATAAAAAATTCCAGATTACCCAAACTACATATAATTAATAGCTGTTTAACAAGAATGGAAAATTTTACCAAACTCAGTATTAATTGTTTAATTGAATTAAAATATAAAACTAGTTTATCAGGTTGCATTTTAACTACGGTAGAAAAATAATCATTTTTAACTCAAAAAAATATAATCTGTAAAATGCATTATGATGAGATAATATACCAAAGTTTTTATGCAATTTTCCTTTTTAAAATTTACAGAACTCTTCTAAAATTGTTGTGTTTCACCCTTAAAGAAGTGTGTTATTGGTACTGCCTTTGCTACCACTTTTCAATAGCATTAAAGTCTGTTCAAAGACTACTCTTCTTTCCTCAGTTCACTACAGTAGACTTCACAGCTGTGATAGGTTCATTGTAAAACCACCAATTTTATAGCTGGCAGAGGAGTGGTCACATTACAAGACCAACAAGAGTTTGTTTTTCATGGCTCTACCACAGTAAATAAAAGCAATTACTAAGATTCTAAAAATCAGAAAATTAAAAGCTTAAAACTACTTTTTAAATATTTACCTGTAAGAATTTCTTTTCTCAGGTTAGGAAAAAGTTTCATATCAACAATAGATGTAACCACACCCTCCAGAGTTCCAAACTGGGAATCAATACCTAGGGTGAACAGCATTAAGAAAAATAAAATTGACCAAAATGGAGCACCAGGAAACTGATTAATTGCTTCTGTAAAAATGATGAAGGCCAGACCAGTTCCTGCTGCGCTCTGGAAACAGAGGCAAAAATTGAAAATACAGTCTGTGCAAACATTATTTTAAATCTTACATCACCTAAACTTACCCTCTATTTTCATTGACTTATTCTTAATTAAATTCAAATTAATTAGTGAATTATATCCCTATTCAAATTACAAAGTTACAAATTAGGCCTATGAATGAAAAAAATAGTGATCAAATATTATATTAAATGGTCAGAACATATTGATATGTTACTAACACTGTCAAGTTCCTTTTCTAGATCACAGACAGGAACTGGTGTCATTATTGTTGTCTGTGGAGAGCCTATTGCTGAAAAAGTGCTACCTTCTGTAGACAAAGAATTCATTTCTGCATGACTTATAGAAGATAGTGTAGCATTGCGTTCTTCCAAACACTTCTCATAATTCAGAGTGGCCTTGAAACCTAAAAAAGTAAAAGTCAGTTATACATTAGCCTTATATAAATATATACTGTGATGTGAATTATAATTTTGGTGGGGTGAGGTTATATCCATCCGTTTACAAGAAAGGCTAGAACAGATAGTCAGGAGTCTGCAAGGAACTTTGAATGTATTATTTGGTTCTTAAACCAATAATTCATGTATGGGTACAAATGTACTAGTAAAGCTTCAATAAACTAGAAATCACTATTTAGAAATTGGTCAGTCACTGACACTCTTTTGTAAAGGTTATAAACAAATTTTTATGGAGATGGAGCATTCTAAGAATCTATGAAAAGTAATCTATGGCCTATTCCTAGAAAAATTAGGTAACTTGCAGAAAATCTTTGTAGCTTCTACTGCAATGTTACTCGAACATTTTGGCATCCTGGCATCTTTTCAAAATTTCCTGAAATTCTACTATTGCATGCCTGGACACTATCAGTTTTAGTTCTTTTGTTATATAAAATTTGGAGATGATTATAGCTTGAAATGTATAATTTTGCATATATTAAGAGTATCTTACTTCCTAGTAAGTAATATTTTTACATAGAACATATTCACACATTAATTTAGCTCTAACATTCTGTGGCACATTCTGGATTACAGTGGCCTCTGAAACTTAGAACTTATCCAACTTTGCAAGAAAATAGCATAGGATTTCCATTCAACTGCCTCTCCTGTAGTTAGAAATTTAATGAATGTTGTTGCAAGAAAAAACAGAGCAATCTACAGTAATATTACATTGGTGCTTATTTAATTAATTTTTTGTAACCATTGTGTCCCTTACTTTACGTTTTGACTTTAATGTATAATTTTGACTTTAATATTTGTTGATATATTAATATATAATATAATTATTCCTTTTTTGTGTTAAATGTTGATTAAAAAAAAACAAATAACACATTTTAATATGATTACTCACTTATCTGTAAAATCTTCTTACCTGCTTGAAAGCTGGCATTTATTATTCAAGATAACTGATAGTCTTTTATCTCAAACTGCAGCTTAAACACACACACACACACACACACACACACACACATGCGCGCGCGCATGCATGAATATGTACATATTTAAAATGTTTTTATAACTTAAATAAGCCTTGTCGATGTGTAAAGCAAATTTAGAAAATAAGCAATTTAGAGAATGAACAGTAAATACATGTCAAAATTAGTCTGAAGTGCAAAACAAAAATTGATTCTTCTAGGTTCTAGAAAACATTTTAAATATGACTATTATGGAGATGATGATGGAGGTGTCTACAATGAAAAGGAAGCAGATAATATGTGATAATGATAACGGAAATGATTGCTTGTAACATGCATCGCACAAATCACAAAAACGTATGAGGTGTGTATATTGTGAAACAAAATAGATTGAATTTGTAATGCTTTTGTAAATTTTGTAATACTTTACCTATAACAGAGAACACTACAATGCCTGCAAACATTGATGTAAAACAATTAGTCAGCGATACCATGATAGCATCTCTGTAGCAGTTGTTGTTAACAGGGTTGTAGGATGAAAAAGCAATTAATCCACCAAAAGCAAGACCCAACGAGAAGAAAATCTGTGTTCCTGCTTCTAGCCATACTACAGGATCAGTTAACATGTACCACTGAAACAACAGAATAGAATGGTAAGTTGACAATAGATTTTACCAACACAAATTGAATTTTACTTCCAACTACCAGGAAGGCAGGAACTTCTAGGCATAAAATTGATTGTCACATGTACACAATGTGTGAAATGAAAATAAAATTCAAAGGAGAAGTATTGGTATCTGTCCATTACTTTTAAATGTCATTATGGTTAATTAATAAAAGCTGTAAAAATATAAGCAGACACAGATTAGACAGCAATAGTACAGTCTTCTACTATTAATATTAATATCTACTACTATATACCTATCCAGTCTACTACTATATGCTATTAATATCATATACTCTTATATGTGAAACTGAAGATGAATTTAAACAGATTAGCGTTTTGAATTCAATACTGCACGACAGTTCCAATATGAACATTTCAATAGTCAAAACTAGAAGAAGTAAGATTGTAATGGAACTTATGTGGTGCCAAATAGTGGTGGAATAGTAACTGAACAAGTTAATTATTTAGGTACACTGAAAACTCATTCTGAACAGCTAGACAGAGTGGTGAATGTACTAGCCATGAAAAATAACAGAGTTGCCGATTGCATTAATGGCTTTGTGTGAAAAAATAAATATCTAAAGCTAGAATTTACAGGAGCACAAAACGACCCAAAATAGAAAAGACAGACAGGTATGGAAAAAACGTGTAGATAGAATGAGTATTGAAAGGAGCATATATAAAAGGGGGGATGAATGGGAATGAACACCCACCAGAGGGTTGAAGAAATTGACAAATTTTGTTAATCTCTTACTTTTTACATGGTTTTATTTTTTCAACTGTGTATGCTAATAAAGCAGTAACTATTTTAAAAATATACAAATGACGTTAGCATATACATTTGAAATATGAAGTACAGTATAGGAAAATGAATTCAGTCAATAAGTATCTTGTAAACAATGTTTCCATAAATGTGTATTTTTAGTGTGTTACTACTGTTTACTTTAATGAGACTGATTTCAGGATGATATCACATATTTTCCACCCATTGTAAAGATAGTATGTTGATTATTCTTTCATATGAACTGACTCTACCCCGGACCCCTCCAAGCCAAATTCTAGGTATGCCACTGAGGATACCCCTGATATCTGGAGCTATAAAGTGGCTGGAAAAGATGAATATGTTGGCCTATGAAGTGACTAGGTATTGAAACGATTATGACTTGAAACAGATTATGGAGTCTAATTCATATAGTTTGTGATGATGATGATACTGTGTCATCACCTTTGTATGGTACTCTGTCGATATATGGCGTAGACCTGTGATGACATATAGATCAGAAACATCTATACAAACAGATATCTAAGAAGAATTGTAGGGAAAAACGAAGGGAGAGAATACACAACGAGAAAGTTATAGAGATTTGTGGGATAAAAGACATAATAGAATAGACAATAGAGAAGATAAGTATAGAATACCGGTAGTTATAAAGAAGGATGGCTAAAGAATAGTGAAGTTGTGAGAGACAACATCATCCAGGAGGAGAAGAGTTGGGAAACCTAAGAAGAGAAGGTGAATCAGTTTGTAGGAAGCTGATGGTATTAAAATAGGAGAAATCACCTGTAAGAAGAGATGAAGGAGACATCAAATGACAGGATAATTTTGCTGACATGTATAACAGTGGTTAAACCAACTGTTTCGAATAAGAATTAATGTTTGCAATCATTGACCAACTATTTGTGCTGACAACAAACATGTGGAGAACTCTAAACCAATGGATAGGGATGACTTAGTGTTAAGTCTTTCTGGAAACTGTATGCTTACAAATATCTCTGAAACCAACAGTTTGAGACAACATCAGTTATATAGCCAAATCATTGGAAGTTCACTAAAGATGAATGGAGTACAACAATTTACTCTTACTACAAACAATTCTTTGTTTATAAGAATTCCATATTCAGCACCAAGAATAAGTATGATTTACATAAAATTACATCAAGTAGATACAGTAAAGAGTAGGGAGGCTATATTATGGTACCGTATAACTAAGTGGAATCTGTCAAAGAATGAAGTGCTAGTGCTAGTCTGCAGATCCCTATCAGTTGAAGCCATGATAAAATTCCTTTACAATCATCATCAATCATTTTAAAAGAATATGAAAAGGTATTAGTCAGTGGCTGTTCTAACCCATTCACACTACCAACAACTGTTTATCATCTTATACAAATATGTCCTAAAGTTATGTCAGTTATGTCAACCATTGTTTTTCTGAACATTTGGCAGCCACCTAGTTCTATCCATTATCATTTTTGTTTGAAGTTTAGGTAATATGTAATTTTCTGTTCTTTTCAGATTAAGCCAATTCATTTGTCTTAAGTTTAACTTTATCTTGGTACTGTTGTCTAATTTTGGATCAGTCAGAATGAAATTCTATGGAAATTATAAACTCAATCAAACAAACATTAATTAAACATTCAAATGAAATTATGACAGAAGTCCCTGGTTGACAGATTTCTGAAGTTTTTATTATAAGTAAATACGAAATATGTATTTAATGTGACAAATCTACTTCTGATTGTTCCAACACAGCCTACAGGAAAGAACTACAAAAATATATAAACTTTATTGTAATATTAAATAATATTAAAGGATTATCACTATTTATAGGATAGTATGAGAACTTATCCTGACACTATAAACAACCAAATTATAGTTCTGATATCAGATTGTAAACCAGACCTAGTAGATGTGACATATCAAATCAGTATATTTAGGTCTTGATCCCAAGACAGCTGATTTAAAGCCTCAATATCAATGCAACTGAATCATATGTTTTCATTATATATATGACCATTGACTGCTGTTTCTGTCGTCTTTTGACTAGTTTTTTTCTGGTTTTTTGTTATTAATACTTACTTGTAATAATTATTTTATGAGAAGTGCTGCTGACATGACAAGTTTTGATCTTAATTTTAATTATGAGTTATGTAACAATATTAGTTAATTTGTGTATGAAACATTTAATCCAGAGGAGGAAGAATGGTTTCAGATTTTCAGACTGAACTTTCTATTCACAGTATTACTTCTAGTGATGTGAGTAGAAATCTATTGCTATCATAAATTGGAGCCAAATTCTCTGAATTGCTGGCAGGTCATTTTCATATTTTACTTGTGTTCATTATTTTATAGATGGTAAATGACAGTCAAATCTAATGTAGGCAATATTGGTAACTAATAATTAATACCAGACACTTTTTTTAAATTTAGAAGCAATCAGCAGGTGACATATAAAAAAATTATAAAATCAGCAGGTTGAGGTTAGGCTATTATAAATTCTTCAAGAGACATTAAAATCTGTGTACATGCTACCGTACATCAAATGTGTTTCCTACATCACTAGGCCTATAAGAATTTGCACTCTTTATGTGAGGTCCTTACTGTCAACATTTGTGAAAGGAAACCCTACAGAAAAAGGAGAAAACTAAGATATAACATAGACAAAATGTACTTACCTTAGGTGTGAAAAGGTGCATAAGCCCATGAGACATCCCTTTTAATGTAACACCTCGGAAGAAAAAAATAATCAAAACTATGTATGGAAATGTTGCTGTTACATAGACCACCTGTGAAAATGAGACTGAAGTATTATATCAATTAAAAAATGTTAATATGTATATAACTCCATTATGGGAAGAAGGCATTATTATGCACAAGAAGTGTATACATAAATTCGCATGTAAATAAAATTAACATAAGTTTGGTGTTTTTCTAGATAACCTGTTTTAGCTGCTATGGTAACTGACTTTTTTATTGATCTAAATATATAAATCAATATATTTTATTTATATTTACGATGATGCAATAGAGTCAAAATAATAATTTCAAAACAAAATGTATAAATTTCATAACACATTTAGTAGAACAGTCATTAAAATACCAAGTTCCTTTGGCCTGTTTTTTTGTGTACAATTGTGATTCAGATTTTGGTTATTGCCATTATCTCTTTGATACATTTGTAATTGTGTAGTCATGTTTTTGTTGTTTGTATTTTCTATTATGAATGTTTCTGGTCTTCTTACTAATGAGAAAGACACGTTTATGTTCTTGCAAGACCATGAAATGCAGCCCTTTGCATAAAAATGTCAGAACAATCATTTTTTTTATGTACTGTTTTTTTACTAAACTGTTGATGTAGTAGATATGGAAAAATAATAAAAAGTTATGTCGTACCAAATTAACATAAATGTTGGAACTTGGCTAAAGAGATCAAAACTTACATTCATGACCATAATACGATTCCTTTATTCTTGGGGATACGAATAACTAAATAATAATACTAATTTAAGAAAATACTGGCCAACTGGCCAGCAGCCTTAGATATACAACCACCTTCAAGTGAACACTGCATTTTAAAGCACAACCAATTTGATTATGTTAGGTTATGTTAGATTGTAATTGTATTGTATATTAAAATTATTTGAAGATACCATCATTTCTTGTGTGAATATTGTACTGACCTTTTTACTGGTCTGGGTTCGTTAATATTTTATTTTTTGTACTTTATTGAAATCAGCAATCAGAACTATTACATACACAAGAATGTATACATATAAAGTCCTATGAGCCAATTTGATGACTAATGGACATGAGGCGGAGCTGCATTCATCGATGTAGCCCGGACTATCTTCTCAGGTCAGTGGGCCATTTTCTTTTAAGTCGTCTTGTGATGTCTGTAGTGGTCAGGTTGGATTCTAGTCTGTTGGTGTGTTTCTGCAATCTGTCATAATTCTTTTGTGCTCTGGCTCGGCATTCTTCTTCTACCATGGGTATGTTGAAGTCCGTATGTTGAAGTGTATGATTTGATATGTACCATTCTGCACCTGCTATTGTTCTCAGCACTTTTGATTGGAAGCACTGAATTATGTTGACGTTTGACTTACTTGAACAACCCCACAGCTCAATTCCATACATCCATATTGGTTTAATGATCGCTTTGTACAACAAGATTTTATTTTCCAAGGATAACGTTGATTTTTTCCCAAGTAACCAGTACATTTTTCTCATCTTGAGCTCCAATTCCTTCCTTTTGTTGATTATGTGTTTTTTCCACGTTAATTTTTTGTCCATATGAAGTCCCAGATATCTAGCTCCATCTGAATGTGGAATCTGCACATCATTTAGATTTACCGGTGGACATTCGGAGCTTCTTAGGGTGTGTGTGACATGGGTGCTTTTCTGTTCATTTACCTTTATCCTCCATTTATGTAGCCAATTTTGCAGCATGTCTAGGTGTAGTTGTAGTCTATCTGTGACAATCTGTGGATCCTTGTGTCTGCATAGTAATACTGTATCATCTGCAAATGTGCCCATTTGTGTGTTCGGTGTAGCTGGTATATCTGACATGTATAGGATGTACAGCAAAGGACCGAGAACGCTTCTCTGTGGCACTCCTGATTGGATAGAAAAGATGTCACAGAATTCAGAGTTATATTTAACTTGGAAATGTTGTCCATAGAGATACGATTTTAGGAGCAGGTAATACTCGCTTGGTAACTTCAGTTTGATTTTGTAGAGGAGTCCTGGGTACCATACACTGTTGGGCAGTATATTCCTGGAAGTTAATTGCTTTGTTAATTTCAGAGACGATCCGATGGCATTGTTGTATAGTGGAATGATGCTTCCTAAAACCGAATTGATGATCAGGGAGAATTTCATCAAGGAGTTTGTCATCATGTATTCTCTGAATGATTAGTTTCTCCAGGATTTCTGATAATTGTGGAAGTAGACTGATGGGCTTATAGGAGCTGACTTCATGCTGCGGCTTGCCTGGTTTGGGGATGAGTATTAACTGTGCAAACTTCAGTTGTAGTGGCCAGTGTTTAACTCTAAGAATGGCATTAAAGAGGGTTCGTTAATTTGAAATTTACTTTGTTTTTTATTTTATGGCATGAACTAATAATGACTCTTATATCTCAGGGTTGCAGTACATAAAAAAAAAATATATATATATATATATATACATGTACAGTGTTTAGAACCAAGTTATTTATTAACAAAGTATTGCTTTTTTGTATACAATTTATAAATTATTCTCTTTATTTATAATTTATGTTCATAAACATAAAATATTTATTTATAATATTTTCAGAATTTGTACTAGATAATCTATTCTCAATTTATTTACAATTTTTCGATAAATTATTACAGTTTCTAAGTTTTGCAACCAGGGCGCAGCACTAGCTTCTGTAACTGACAATATATATGTTAATTCTTTGCTTACTCGCTGAGTGCGTTATTTAGCGTTTATATTTACTGAAATAATAAATACAGGTGGCACACTTGCTTTTAACTAGACAAACCAACCAGCCTTCGGATTGATCACCAAGGGAAAAAGAAATTATATTTTATTGATATTATTATTATTACAACAAAAAATATTTATCTGCACCATGATATGTGCAGAGAATGGCAGATAACAGAATAGTCAACCATTTTGTGTCATTAAATAATTGCAGTATAATAAAATATCAATAAAACATGGTTGTATCATGGAGGATTCCTTAATAGTATCGAATTAATTGTAGCAAGTTTTCAAATTTCATCTTTGCAATATCTGAAATACAGATTATCACGGTTCTTATCCGACGCTTTTCTATTCTATTTTAAGTAGAAAAGTGAGATTGATACAAAAAATAAAGATGGTCTTATTTTCTCTCACTAAGGTTGTGGAATATTTTTTTAAGTTTCATGATATAATTTTCTTTTGTGTTCCTCCCTGTCCCAGTTTGAGCTATATGGAGAATCTCTTTTCTGGATACTTTTAATTTTAAAGATATTAGTTTCTTCGTAATAGTCAGTTTTATTCAAAAAATAATAAAATTAAATATACTTGACCAACAATCACTGCATTTTTGTAAATTTACATAGATCGTAACCACGGAAATATTATTAGATTTTTTAATTAGATTTGGAACCGCCGGCACGGAATTTTTAGTCTCTCAAAATTCTTCTTTTTTAACAGGTCCCTACAAGTCACCGATGAAGACGATTATTGTAAGTTGTTTTATAAACGAATACTAAATTGAAAATATTAAAAAAATAAGATTTGTATAACAAAAAAAAAAAATATTTTGCCTTTTGAAGTAATAAAAATACTTTGCCTTTTTCCCTAATTCTGTCATACTGATTAACTGAGTGAAGGAAAATGCATTAGATAATTAAGAGTGGAATTTAAATAATTTTACACGCTCGTTTAGAAAATGTTGTAAGGCCTGTATTAACTAGCATTAACAGTACATGCCTAGGTATTCTAAATTATGTACTACGATAATATTAAGTTACAATTATTACATTATAATTATCAGACGCAATGTATTTAGCAAGTTAACGTCAACAATAATTAATCAGTTCTTATTTAAAAGTAATCTGATTTAACAATTTGTTTTTGTTTTAGATTCATCCCGGCTGTGACGACTCAAACACCCGACTGTGTCAACATTCCAACGCCTGGGAGAGGGACGTTTGAACCCAGGCGCCCCCAGAGGGCTCTGTCGGACATAGCACCTTCAGCAGCCGCTAAGACGGGGGACCCTGGGCGCCTTCGAAGGGCCTCGGGCGAAGATCCATCCCCGAAATCCATCTAGAGCATGTCTGACGTATGGGAGCGGATTTCACCGGACTTGTCACACTAACATCGCTTCGCCCACTTCCCACGTGGACTTGTGGGAAGTGGCTCCGTGGTCACGACAAGAACGGTTGCGCCCACTTCCCTCAGGTTGCGTGGGAAGTGGTACTGGACGTGACGACGAATTCAAACATCAGGCCTTTTAATATCCCGGGTGTGACGACTCGAATACCCGGCTGCGGCAACATTCCAACGCCTGGGAGAGGGACGTTTGAACCCAGGCGCCCCAGAGGGCTCTATCGGACGTAGCACCTTCAGCAGCCGCTAAGACGGGGGACCCTGGGCGGCTTCGAAGGGCTCTAGGGCGAAGATCCATCCACGAAATCCATCTAGAGCATGTTTGACGTACGGGAGCGGATTTCACCAGACTTGCCACATTATAACATCGCTTCGCCCACTTCCCACGTGGACTTGTGGGAAGTGTCTCCTGGTCACGACAAGAACGATTGCGCCCACTTCATGTGGGGAAGTGGTACTGGACGTGACGACAAATTCAAACATCAGGCCTTTAAATATCCCGGGTGTGACGACTCGAATACCCGGCTGCGGCAACATTCCAACGCCTGGGAGAGGGACGTTTGAACCCAGGCACCCCCAGAGGGCTCTGTCGGACGTAGCACCTTCAGCAGCCGCTAAGACGGGGGACCCTGGGCGCCTTCGAAGGGCTCTCGGGCGGAGATCCATCCCCGAAATCCATCCCGAGCATGTCTGACGTACGGTAGCGGATTTCACCGGACTTGCCACATTATAACATCGCTTCGCCCACTTCCCACGTGGACTTGTGGGAAGTGGCTCCTTGGTCACGACAAGAACGGCTGGCTTCACCCGCTTCCCTCAGGTTACGTGGGAAATGGTACCGGACGTGACGACAAATTCAAACATCGGCCCTTTTTAATATTTACACCGGTAAGTTTTGGAATCTTAGTTTGTCCGTTCTTTAATGATAACTCTGTAGTCCGCTTACGCCATACAAGAAGTATTTTTGTTGTGTACGAGTTGTATTTAAGGTCAGGAAAGAACGTATATAAGTGAGGGTGTTGGCAGTTCCCTTCTTATTACGCAATAAGGCATTCCAATAAATTAAACAATACGAACTGTAGGCCTATAAGTTAAATGTCATTGTTTTATGTTTTAGGCATTGACAAAACGGCGCCAGAAACAAGGACTTGACCACATTTCACAAGGAACTGACAAAGAAACCTGAAGAAGACAACCACCTACTTGTCCTATTTGTGGGGAACGTAAACATCCACGCTTTTCCGTCTACGTTTTTTGTTATTCAGGATTGTAACAAAAAATAATAACAAAATTTTCCGTGAATTTGTTTTATTTTATTTGCACTTTAAAGAAAATTAGCCTCGCAACGAGGTCTACTGCGCATCGAGACCCGAGTGTTCAATTTTCATCGTCCTGCCTCTACAACATTACGCTGCCGTTCAACGCGCTGCGATTCCGACAACTCGCGTGCTCCAGGACGTTAAGACGCCTGTAAAGCTTCTGTCTCTTTCTGATAGGGTATAAACATTAAATATTACGTGTGCCTCTTTGCTTCTTTCAAACGTTAAGTAGACGTTAGGGCGATGATTCAAAACAAATTAACTAGTGGACGTACGCCTACTATCTCCTCACTCTATCTCAAGGTGCAGAGACTTGTATTAGAGACAGACGTTTTCGGAGAAATTAAGCGATGTTTTAAATATGTTATTATTTCTTGCTGTTTTGTCGTTTTCAGCAACGGCAATTCTGCGGTTTCTTCTGCGATTTGTACTACTGAGTTATGCTAAGATGCAAGCAGCTGAAAAGTTTCCTATGAAGAGTACAGAACACATCAGATAAGGTCTCCGGGTATCCTTCAAAAGACTAAGCATTGATGCGTGATCAAGTACGACGTCTGTTTGTTAGTGTCTCAGATTCGAGACTGATCCTCATGTAGTTACTCACTGCCTGCCATATCTAAAAATATTAATTTCTGTTTCGCTTAGCCTACTGCTTAATTTTAACATTGTTAACATGATAATGTTTTTACGCTGGGGATCATTCCACAAAATGCGTGATGCAAAATGTGTAACGTCATCGAAAAATGTTACGCTCCAGGTGATGTTAACACTATATTTTTTCCACACTTTCGATTCCCCACAGTCTAGAAATCTTCGGCTCTGTCGTTTTAACATGATAATGTTTGTTATATAGTAAATCGGAATCGGTCAGAAATCCGTACGAACATCGCTGAACAGGAGAGTCTGCAGTTTATGCACATTGTACGTTTCAAAAGCCTAAAAACATTATCATGCTTCGATGTTTCGGTTTCGTCGAAATTCTTCTTTTTAGTTTCTTTAATGTTACACGGCTTAAGAACGTACATCTTTTCTCTTAATCTGCGTAACATTCAAATTAGTTTTCGCACGACTGACACGTTTCATTGTGTATAATTACTATGAGTTATAGTTAAATGGTGGTTATCTGCTGAGTCTTCACAGCGCTAGATTCCACTTACCTTACAAAACCTATTGTAAATATAATTATACCACTACCGACTCGGAACACAAAGTTTTTTATTGGTAAAAGCGTAAAATTTTTACCTTATAGCCTGAACCAGTTTTTGCTTGGTCAAACAGAACAACACACCAGAAGAGCTTATCACAGAAATAACAGAAACTCTGAACACAATCACAAAACAAAACTACTTCACATATAACAATAAATTTTACACACAGAATGACGGTCTACCCATGGGCTCACCCATATCCAGCATATAGCCCGAATCAACAAAACACAAAACAATTTGTTGATAAGTTCTTCTGGCGTGTTGTTCTGTTTGAACAAGCGAAAACTGGTTCAGGCTATAAGGTAAAACTTTTACGTTTTTATTAATGAAAAACTTTGTGTTCCGAATCGGTAGTGGTATAATTATATTAAGTTAATCAACGGACACGTCATGGACAACGGACTCCAAGAAAACCTATTGTGTTTACAAACCAACGCACTTCGAGTTGAAACTACACAATAAAAATAAAAGAAAAAATATTATAAGGCACTATAAAAATCGGAATGTAGAGGTTATACTTCTGGTCCACGTTTGGTTCACATATTTCATCTTAATCATAATTTGTCTGTTCTCTATTCCCTTTTTGTTTTCTACAATGTGTAATCAAAACATAGGGTATAGTATTAAATGTTATTTCTTTAACAGTAATTGCAGAAGAAATAAGCTTCTCTAATGTCTCCTCTTCGTTTTTAATATAACGAAACATTTTTCTAAAATAAAAAAGGAAACATTAAATTTAACTACATACTCGCTGTAATCACAAATGAAGGTGAAGTTATTTTTCTTTATTTCTGTTGCTCAGAATTATGTATGAAAAGTTAACCAGTGTTTTATGAAATGTGTAACAACCGAATTGTACGGTTAAAGTATAAACCGATTTGGTCAATATCAGGTGAGAGATAATCTATGACAATTTGCTTACCATCATCATCATCAGTGTCATCTCCATCACAGGTCAAGCCATAAAACCTGTGCCGGTTCTACGAACTGTCTGTATTGGAAAAAACGAAGGACGAAGGACAGCCCAACACCAACAAAATGCGAAATGCAGTGACACAATGAAAGTAAACAGTGGTACGGAAAAAATCGGGTGCGTCGTGGGACACACGCCAGAAGTGAGAACGTCAATGCCGAGTGGCGAGTGAACCGATTCAACGTGTAAAATGTTGCTTTGAGTAAGAGGGATTTTGCTACCAACAATTAAGATTAAAATTCGAGTGAATGGATAATTAAATGAAACGTGGACATAATAAAGTGTTTATACGAATTTTGTTATAAGAAATCGGTATTTACAGTAAATATAAATAGAATCATATCATACGTCGTTTTATTTTCAGTATACATACATATACAAACAAAGTGTAACGATAATTTTTTCAGTGTAACAATATGATTTACGCAATATTTAGTTGGATAGTAGAATGTGGTAATTGTTATATATTTATATTATAATTAAACGCAATATAATAATTCAGTTTTTTTTTACAAATTATAAAATAGCTAAACCGACCTTTGAAACAAAAAAAATTTCAAATTAAAAAAAACAGAATCGAACTCACGGATTACCTAGAAAACTTACAGTGTAAACAAATACACAAAATTATACTCTTTCAACATTTCAAACATGTACACAAATATTCTCATTGACGATACTATAAATAATATAATAAAAAGTAGGTATTAGTGATTTTAAATTGTTGTTATGAGTTAAACACTTTTGAAAGATGTGTAAAAATATATTAGGCTAATAATAAGCTATGTAACAGATATACGGCAGGAATTGAATATTATGAGTATGCTCGACAGGATTGCCCAGTATCGGCTGAATTTGAGGGAACATCTTTGCCGAATGGATGATTGCTGCATCCCCAAACAACTATGGAACTATAAGGCGAGGGGGCGGAGACGTGTGGGACGTCCGAGGAAGCGCTGGAGTGACCAGCTCTAATCTTTGCCTGTTTGAGACCGGGACAAACCACCCTTGGTTTAATCCTTGAAGATGATGATGATGATGATGATGATAATGAATAAACTATGCACTAGAAAAGAATTTCAAAAGTATTCAGTTCGATCTCTCAGCATGTGAGTTAATTTTTTTATCATAAATTAAATTAATTTTAATAAGTTATTTACGTTATTCTTGTAATAGTATTTTAACATTTATGTATATACCTTAGGGCCATGTTCGCATTTATGTATGTGGAGGAGTCGGCGGCTGGTGAATTGTACCGAAAGGTGTTATTTCAGAGCCGCCCTCACTGAATTTAATTTAACGACCATTGGTACGCCTACTAGCGATTGAGTCATATCGTAGTTCTGGCAGCAAATCCTACTCCGAAGTTCAAGATGGGACAGGGTGCAACGAGAGTTTTCCGGCGCCTCCAATAAGAAACAATCTACTGTTAACAGGGGCGGACTGGCGTCCCTGGGAGCCCTCGGTTGGAAGCAGTCAAGGGGCCCCCTGCAGCTACACAGATAAACGCGCACGCGCGTATTTGTGTGCGTATACTTTTTTTTAATGATTGTTTTAAGCTCTACGTTGTTGTTGTTTTCCGTTTACTTAAAGAGTTAATTTTTTGTTTCTGCTGTAAAGAACATTTATACCCTACATAAAATCCCAATTAAAAATATTCCACAGTGTATTACGGCGGTGGAGCCCCTTTGAACAAGGCGCCTGGTCCATTGTCACTCCGTTCCACCAATCCATAACCCCAGTAGCGTAACTTTTTAACCGGGCCCACCTGGAAGTTTATGCCATGCGCCCTCTTTTGAATCTTGACAAGGCCCTGAGGCCCTCTCAGGCCTTCGGGCCCTCATGCCTGAAAGCTGCAATAACATTCAAACGAAAATGACAGTAGCCTATTACTCGTCGCATCAGTCAGTTGCCGTGCGGCGCGCCTCTACAGTAACCTCCTTCGCTTTCCTCCATCAGCAAATACTAAATAGGCTGCATATAAACAAGGCTGAGAAGTGATCACTTCCAATCTGACAAAAATAAATCCTGAAGATTTATTTCCAACAATATTTAGACGAGAAAAAATTTTTAATACCGGTAAATATATATATATATATTATAACGAAACATTGTTATCAATGTTTATCGTTCTAACTGGAGTACGCATAATAAGCGTTATCTGCTACAATTGTACATTTAGAAGGGTACAGATAAGATTTTATATAGCAAACAAAACAGATAACAGTCCACCTGCATAAATATGTATAATTTTGTCGGCACATGTCAGAAGTGTTTTAAAACTTAAATAATAAAAAAAATGACAAAAGATTAAGAAGAACTAGGTTGACCAGTGAATAGTGCGGAAATGTAGCTTTATTTAGACACCAAACACATAACGATATAGTGAGAGTGTCGTGAACTATAAGCGTTTTACTATTTCACACCTTTCGCGGTGCTAATTAAAGATCGCGTGTATACATAGCTAATAACTGTGTTCAAGACATGTCTAACAAACAACTTTGTTACCTAAATAAATAAAGGATTGTTGAGGTATTCGCCGATAGAAACTCATTTGCACACGTGGCTTTGCCCTATAAATAGCGAGCCAAAAACGAGCATCTGTCTCTCATTCATAAAGTATTCATTGAGTCGTACACACGGAACGATACGCTGCAGAAGACGCTTCAATGAGACCGGCAGACACCTGAGTTACTACAACTACGTACTACGGACATCAGACTATACCAGAGGCCAGAGACGCTGTGTCCATGACGATAAAGGAACGACGCCTAGCCTAGCTGTTCATACACCGCTAAGCGACGCTGACGGAGGTTTCGAGAGGAATAGCTGTACTCAACGCCGACGCCTGAGACCCGTGTACATCTGTGTAACATGAAATCATCAAAACAGGTGACCTGATCTGTTTCAGGGTTCATAATAATGTTGTAAAACACAACAAGTAAATGAAAAGCCGCTATAAACGAAATTGAACAGTTTTAAATAATTGATAAACATTTTTTTATATAGGCGGTATGACTAAAGCCTAAAGACACTTTTAAATGTTGTACTGTATATCATATAGAGACATTTATTCAAAAAGACAGAACATTTAGATAATGTGTGATTATTATAATAATATGGTAATAAGAGTGCAGAAAGACTCTAAGCAAATGTTTTCATGAGATTGTGCACTGTATAAAAAAATTATATTTGATAAATTAAATGTGATAAATTAAGGGAGAGTGCAGAGAAGCTCTAAGAGTGTTATCAAGATATTAGATGTCACAAATTTTATTGTTTCATATTAATTATTGTTGATAGCCAAGCAGGCTAAAGAGTAGAATAATTAAAAGGGAGTTACCCTTAATAAAAATGTTTAGATTAATAATAATTACCATAGAGATAACGATAACTATAACCCTTGTTATATTCATTTAAAAAGTTCGTATTTTATTTTCTCATGTATAAAGAACAGGGTTACGGATTTCATAGAATGAAATCAATTCAGTATTTCCATTTTATTAAATAATTAAATTCAATATAACAAAATGATTTTTTTTATAAATGAATTATAATTACAGGCAGACAGTGTGAAACTGCCCATATATGTGTGTATATTTCCATGTTATATGTTTTGTGTATATACTGTGTATTGTATGTCTTGTTTTCAGGAACTTATAAATTATGTACTAAGATATATGATTTTAATATGTGATTGTTAGACGTAAGCATTATAACAATATATCACTAGAGAAAATATGTGTAAAGTAATATTCAAGAAAGAATATAAATGGTGGAACCCACCGTAAATTGTGTTAAATATTTGAAATTCTTTTTATTATTATGATTTGTTTAAAGATAAGCACCTTGAGGGTGACAATTATAATCATTGGAATGATAGACTAAAAAGGTAGTTTTCATTTATTCACAATTTATACAACTCAGCTTCCTGAAATAATTCTTTTGAAAACACATCGTCCCAACTCGTTACCTGATACCTAATAAGCCCAAATCCCACACCTAATAGCCGGCAAAGCAGAAAAGTACCATATACTGCAGGTAAGTGTTGGCATGGTATACCCTAACCAGGTCCATGTAAAACTCATAATCCATAATGAAAGAAATCATAAAAAGATGTGTTGCAATATATATATATATATATATATATATATATATATATATATATATATATTGTAGCATGACAGATTATCCACTAAATAAAGAATGCAATGTGATCAGAAATAAAAATCAAGTAAATTAAATATCAAAGAAAAATCCAAATGAAAACCAATAGGTATCAAAATTAAAATACCATTATAACCTGAAGAAGTAAAAATACAGAAAAAGCAACTATGCAACAAAAATGTGTAATGAAAACTAAATTAAAACCTAAAATAAAATAAGGAAATACCCAGGTAGGATAGGAGTAAGTAAGGAAGATACCCCGAACAAACCAACGTACCTAATGACAATATGAAAGGAAGAAACGAAGAATGAAGAAGGAAGATACCCGAACAAACCAACGTACATAAGAACTATATGAGAATTAAGAAACAAAGAATGAAGAAGGAAGATACCCAGAACCAACCCACGTACATAATAAAAAGGGAATGAGGTGGAAGATACCAAATAGTAGGAGGAGAAGATTACAATACACACTCAAGGGAAACCCAGCAAGGAAAAGGCAAAAACCCCCAAAAGAATTTTAATGTCACATATGAAAGTATAACACCCAAAAACAGAAATGATGTAAATTAAATGTAAACAAAAGTGTTTAGAGTTATAAGTGGAAGTGCACCCATAAAAGTTATTTTATAAAGAATAAAAAACAAATCTTAACATCCTTCATAAATAATATCTTGATAATATAAAACTATAAAACTGATTAGTGATAGTATCAAGAATTAACAAGGGACAAGTGTAAGTTATTATATTATAGTAAATAATCTTAAAGAAGGTGCATTGAATGCTTAAACTTAATAAAAGTGTAACCTTTAAACAACTTTAAAGTTTCAATATAACTTCAGGAATACTATTTAATAAAATAGTATGATGAAAGGCAAAAACTAATGTTTCTAATAAAGTGCCACTATTTATGTAAGAACATTCATTGAAATGAGTATGATAAATAGAGAGTAGGGAGTTAGTAAGTAAAGTGACAAGGGGTACATCCCTGAAATAAAATAAAAAAACAGAAAGAACTGTACCCCAGTAATTGTAAGGAAGGTGTAAAGATGAAGAAACAAATGTGTTATGTTTCTAGAAACCAATGAACTCTATACACCAATGTTGAAAATAGAGAGTCATGTTCTATAATTTTAAAATGTTTATTATGTTTAATAATTTTAATCAAGGATGCAATGTCTGAGGGTGGATACCATTCTTTGATTATAAAATGTGTATATTGAGTTACTAGAAATAATCAAGACTAGAATGTCTGAGATTAATTACCATGTTTTTGATGTCAAATAATTATTGTGTATTATTAGTTAGAATTCAATACTAAATGTTCTTGTAATAAAGTAGGGAATTGTTAATTAACATTGTGTTAGAATAGAAGGTCAGAAAGGGTATAAACAAGCTATATTAATAAAAAACTTTCAATGTAAAACCAGTTAAAATCTAGGCCAAATGGTAAATCTAACCTTCTTTATAATTGATAAATCAAGCCCAGTAAACTAATTAAACTGATGAGATTTATGTAAGGTAAATCAGTAACAGAATAATATAATGTAAATTATACTTTAAAAGAATATTGTAAAAGGATAGGAAGAATTAGGAGAAAAAATGCAAATGTAATAACTGAGATTTCAAGGTAGGGAGTCATAAATTATTGGATAATATTTAAAAGAATAACCAATTAACAAAATTAAGAGAAATTAAGGGAAGATAAACATATTATGTCAATCTTAGATTCAGTACAATCATAAATATAACATATAAAATGGCAACATTTTGGGGAAGAACAGGAAGTGGAAATTAAGCCTACTTTTTCAAAATGAAAGAAATATAGCATTTTTGATAAAAAACTTTGTAAAACTATCTTATTTGGTATCAAATTAAACAGAATGAACTAAAGAAAAAGATTATGTATGTAATATTTCATAAAGTTAAATAATAACAAAAATATATTCAGTAGTATAATGTAAGATTTCCGAATGTAGCGGAAGCCCAAAGGATTTAAAACAATGTATTGCAAATATTAAATTGGCTAAGACTTTGCCAGGAGACGAAGGAAATGAGTTAGTTAATTATCGGACCTTGTCGAGACCACTTGAACGCGATTTCTGCTAATATCATCCTATATAGCAAACTAATATGGCGATTGGTATGTAAGCCTAGCCTACAGAAAAAATAGTAAAGTACGGAATTTTGAACTTAAAACGTAAAATCAGTGAGAACTATTAATGCCACGATTAAACTGAAGTAATACAGAACAGAACACGAGTAAAATAATAAATTAAACCGATTAACTAAATAATTCTTAATAACGAGAAGTGAAGTGCAAGATTCGACCTTATAGAACAACATAAATTAAAAATAATCACACACAACTAATCGAAGTGAATCACAAGACACTAAACCAGAGCCATACTACTAACACCAGAAAGGATCATCACAATTGCGGAGACGAGGAAACACTGAAAAGGCACCATTTATTGGAAAAAAATTTCGTCGAGCTGAATACGTTTAACACATGCAGTCCATGAGTCGCCATCTTTGACTCCCAGCATTCAACGCGAGCAATTAGCAACATAATTATCAAGACGTCGATGGTTCGCATTTTCTTTAATAAACATTATATAACAATTAATAACTTTGTTAATCTTAAATATTAAGCTTTTTATTTGTAAGTGTTATACTTTCATGACCTTACCCTTCTCTGACTATATAAAATAACCGTTTAAAGAACCGAATAATTATTATAAAATAAACAGATGTAAAAAATTAATCGATGCCCTGAGATAAGAGTCGATACCAACTGTTGAAAAATCGATTTAATATCGATCTATTTAAGAATTGTTAATAAATACTGGAATTTCATAATTTTGACTTATATTTATTTCAAAAACTATCATTAGCGTAACATAAGAGAATATTTAACCAACGGACTACACGAAAGGCGGCAGATAACAAGGAGAAAGGAGAATCCTATCAGAAGAAGAAGAACCGCTAATCGATCAGTGCCGTAGACAATCCTGTTAACGCGGAACTTAATTCTAATTACCAAAAGGTGCTATAATTGACAAAACAGTAATAACAGAGTTAAAATTTTGACACCAATACCTCACGAAAATTAATTGTTAAATAATAATAACAACAAAAACAAAAACAATATTTTCCAAAAATTTCAAAACACCAAAAATTTTTATTTTTGGTAAACAAACAAATTTTTTTTTATTTTGTAAACAGAAACAGAATTATTAATTCGTTACCATATATATATATATGTAATGTGCATGTATTAAATAAAATAAATATTTAAATTAATTTTAGTAATATGTAATAGACAAGCAGGTGTGAAATTGAAAGCTGAATTATGAACAGGAATCAACAGGAAAGATGACGCGATTGCCGCTTAGAGCGTGTACACGAATAAATAGTGTGTGTGCGTGAGGCCTGTTCAAGCCTGAAAGTTTGCAATCTCACCCCAAATAGATACTAAATTAAAGTTTTATTTAATTATAAGTAAACCGTAAATATTAGAAAGATTATAAAGACTTCTAAAAATGCATAAAAATCAGACACATGTGCAGTGCGAATTCTATGTAATTATGACGTTCAGTGCGAATTCAGTACGATTTTTAGAGCATAGTTATTACACTAATGATGTGATCATTATGATAATTACGTATAATATGTGTAATTGAATCAGACAATGTTAGATCACTTTGAAATCCGCATTAGACATTGCAATTGCCAAAAACGTGCGAATATGTGGAATTGTACACTGACGCCACTGACAGCTTCTGACCTGCAGAATCCTGTGACGACAGGTGTTGTTTTTTTGGTGAATATAAATACGAGCCCAGGAGAGCCAAATTTACTCTTCAATCAGTCTTCAATCGTGGCGGTACGCTATGTCCATCAGCGACGAGAATTTTTAATACTCTTCAGTCAGTCTTCAATTGCAGCGGTAAGCTCTGTCCGTCAGAGACGCGAATTTTAATTACTTCAGACATAGCTGGACGCTATGTCCAATATCGACAAGATCTTTTGTTTATAAACTATAAAGTCTAATGGACAATACGTTAGTTCAAGTAATAAAAAAAAAAACAGTAACTACAATTATCGGACGTCTACAAACAGTCTACAACTACAAACATCAACACTCTAGACAAATGGCGAGAGAACATCAAGCAGAGGAACGCTATGCAGAGCAATAGAGGCGGTTAATAGAACAACAGCAGCTGATTCAGAACAACACATCATTCCATTCTACAGCCAGCAGATGAGACCATGAAGGACGAGTGACTGGAGGACGATCAGTGGAACCGGAAAACGCAAGAGGACATCCAGTAGGAGAGGACCGACAGATCACCGGAGGACATGGGTACAATCTGCAGAATTGAGGTGACGAAAAACCAGTTTATAATTATAAAAGGATAGAGACATTGAAAAGACATTAATTAAAAATTTTTTAACTTAAAGAAAATTATGTAGATAGAGATAAGAGAATGTAATTTAACTGTAGTAAGAATTTTCTTTAATGATGACCAATTAATTTAAAGATAATTTAAATCCTTGATTGGAGGATCAAAATTGATTTAATAATTTTAATTTTTCATTGAAAGCGTATAAAGTAAAGTAGTTGGAAATATAGAAGAAGACTAACGATTCGATTAGTTTATTTAAAATGTTATAAAGCCTTTAGATGTATGCCAAGCATAGAATAATAATGTAAATAAGAACAAATTTATAAAGCACACATTCAGACTGAGTAGTCGAGAATTTATAGTGTAACGAAGAAATGTTTAACATAGAGTTGGTAATATAAGATATAAGATATAAGATTTATTTTATGATGAATGTACGGCAACAAAGAAACACTGAAACAATTGATAATGAATATTTTATGGCGAAGTAAATATTATTATTATATTTTTTTTATTTTTTGTTTGAATAAAGAAATGAAAACATGTTACGATTCATAAAAGGACTACTCTTATTATGATTGCACCTGAACTCCAATTATACATACACGTTATCAGTAATGTTGTATGAGCTATACCACTACACAATTTAGATTACATTTAATTAATACATTGTGTCGTTGTATAATTTTTGGCGTCCCAAGAACGTGGGGGTCCTCAAACACAAATAGATTTGTATTTGCAACCTGCATTCACAAAAATTGTATCGTTGTTCTCGTTTTTTCTCGAAATAAAATGTTTATTGCTCGGGGGGCCCCTGAGTCTCCTCGGGGCCCGCGGCCCGGGGCCCGGGCCCCTCGGCGATCGCCGACCAGCCGACCTGGCCAGTCCACCCCTGATTGTATGTCAAAAAAAGTGTTGCTACTAACTGTATAATACAATTTAAGGAAAGGTTGTGATCAATGAATATTTATTTAAGTAATTAGTTAAATATAAGTTTTATTTAACTTGTGTCTACTTACCTTGCCAGAAGATGCTATGCCTTTTATCATGCACATATAAACAAGGATCCAAGCTATCACAAGGGCAAAAGCAATTTTCCAATTAAAGGAATTTGGACTATCTATGTCCTCTGAGATCATGAGTGTGGTGCGATACCAGAAGTACTGTGTAGGTGTACTGGCCTGCGAACAGAAACAGGACAGTGAACTTACATACATTAAAGCTGACAACATACTGGAGTTCTTGTCCTCCTGGATTTGAATGCATGGGTTTTTGTCTTTTTTCTTCTGTTGCGTCTTTCTCAGGAGTGTAGCAACATCACGAGAAAACAGAGCAATGAAATCTCCCTTGAAGGAATACTCCCGAGGAAGGTTCAGTTGAAGACAAAAACTGATGCAATCAGGTCCAGAAAACAAGAAGTTCATATACATTAAGCTGGAGAATCTCTCTCAGAATCTCTCTCTCTATCTATCTATTTGTCTCTCTCTCTCTCTCTTATGCGCCCGCACGCGCTCGCACACAGGCACACACACACACCCACGTGGAGAGAGAGAGAGAGAGAGAGAGAGAGAGAGAGAGAGAGAGAGAGAGAGAGAGAGAGAGAGAGAGAGAGATTATTGCTATGGAATTATCGCGGAATTATTGCTATATTTCTATCGCGGTACCCTTGAAAATGTAAAATATATAAATATGTTAAGTAATGAATAATGACAAGAAAACAAATTAAAGCCATCAGAGATGTGTGTGAAGCACATCATACATTAGCGAAGCAAGCTCATTGCTTTTGTTTTTTCACCTTATATAAAGTAATGAAATGACAATGTAGGTTGTAATAAGTGCCTGACTATATTTGAGTAATGTTTTGTTTCAGTAGCGTGGCGTCCATGTAACCGCTGTTACCGGCGGCTACAGTGCTGGAAATAAGAGAAAATAATATTAGTTATATCACAGAATGAATTCTTTGGTTATTGAATAATCTGAAATCCGAACAATATTAGTAGGGAAACTTGAAGAAAAGCGTAGCATTGCTTTCGAAATGCTGGGCACTTGCACCGTTTTGTGTTGCCAGCTTAGACATCGGCAATGTTTTACTGCATACGGTCATTGACCTCGTAGTAGTTGTCACTGTACAGACTAGTGGAGAGGGGGGCACATTCGTCCACCCAATTTGTTGCCGCTGTATAAACCTGCAAAACGCTCAGTTAGCAGCTATGTTCGTTTCGGATCAACGTGCAGCAGTTACTACCTACCTATATTTGTGTCTTGTTCGTTTAGTTATGTGTTCCTCTGTTTGTCTTTATTATTTTTAATTCGATTATTTGTGTTCTGATTATTGTGTATAAGTATAATGTGAGTCAGATCACGTTGAACCGGGACCCTCTTCTTCTGCCAGCGAATGATAAAAAATACTCTAAAAAATATTTTGGCTCTAAAAAGAATATTTTGGCCTCAAAAAACACACATGGTACTAGAAAAATTCGAATTAATTTGTAGGTTAAGTTTTAGGCCTATCACAACCGGCAGCATGTGTTATGTATACCCACGCCACGCCAAAAATTATGACAGGATTGAAATTGTTGTCTATTTTAATTAATTTATTTATTGAATCTAGGGGAAGGTTGCCATCAATGGACCGGTTCCATGGATGGACCTCTTACGTATTTCCTCTACCAAAGCGTGCACATGCGCGGTAGTAGTTGTAGAATCTTTGTTTCGTTCACGCCAGCTGTGTGCAGTGCTGTAAACGAGTTGGAGTTGCGTCGCTGCTAGATAAAAATTCAGGTAAGATTTTTGTACTCTGTGCTATAACTATTAGTCTTTTTTAATATCAGTTATCACGAATTATATATTACTGAACAAGTTCAAAATTTGTTGACATTAAAAGCAGTTTTTAAAGTTCTAAATTTTATATTGGTTGTTCCAATTTGAATCGTCATTTCGGCTGTGTTTATCTAAATATTCCAATATGGCGAGTTGCCATCATTGGACCACTTGGCGTTTCCATGAATGGACCAGTTTATCAGGTGGTTCATTCATGGAAACGTGAACAAATTTTTGAATTATTATTATTTTCCTTGACACGATTTACGTTAAGTATCTTTTCTTTTATATTTTGACTACAAGTAAGACTAAATTTTATCATTTTAAGTTTTACCTCTTACATGGACACAGAAACCTTGTTTGCTTGGTACTTTTCCATTTACTGATATTTTGTGATAGGCCTGTTAGTAAATTTTATTAACCTATAATCTACGGTTTACAGTACAATTAACAACCTGTTAAATTGCAAATATTAATTTTTATAACGCTAAGAATGTAGGAGATGCGAGGAAATAGCGTATTATTGTGTGTGAGTTGGTAGCTGCGTTAGTGTCTAGAAAAACGTGTTATAATACTCAAATATACACTGTGTTCAATGTAAGTGCTATTTGTTTTTTACAAATAACCTAACTATTAGCCTAAAGTATAACCTACAACTACATATAAACATTAAACTCTGTAGACTACCTTGAAAAATTTACTTCATTATATTCTAGCCCGAATATTGTAGTCATTTGAAAATAAGTTTATAGCAACAATTGGTAGCAAATTGAAAATAAAAACGTTTCAATACAAACATATTGAATCTCCCTGTACTATGATAACACTAATAAAATTATAGCCTTACACTTTTAGTCACAAGGGCGTTAGGTTCCTACTGTTAACATGGTCGTTGTATGGCACTCAGGTTGAAGAGTAGATAGACATTTGATTGTATTTAAAAGTGAAATGAAATTTATTAATTTTAAATAGTAATCATTGCAAAAAAGCCTAAATACACAAAATATTGTAGTAGCTTGTCTATAAATTAACATACTAATTTCCGTTTTTCAGAAAAATGCCAAAAGGAGTGAAATATGGACAATGGAGTACCGAGGCAATGGAACGTAGTATCGCAGCCTTTCGTAACGGAGACATGGGTTTGAATGAAGTCTGCCGAGAGTATGGAGTGCCCAAAGCAACTTTAAAGAGACATTTAAAAGGCAAAAACAATTTTGCTGTGGAGGGAAAGAAAATTATTGGTAGTTTAGGAGATCTGCCTCCTGAGGTAGAGAAGGAATTAGTAGACCACATTTTAAAATTAGAGATGTTTTTTGGAATCACAGCCAAAGACTTACGAGAACTCGCGTTTCAAGTCGCTGAACAAAATAACATCGAACACAGATTCAGCAATGAGAAGAGATCGGCTGGGAAAAATGGTACTACAATTTTATGCGGCGAGATCCCGAATTAAGTCTCAGGCTTCTTGAGATAATTTTTCATACTTTATATGCTTTAGTTTTGTTTTACCATGACTAGTAGATACGTATAATAAAATGTAATACACCTATGTAGAGACAGTTTTTCTTTACTTTCGTAATCGGTCCATCGATGGAAACTCGATGGTCCATTCATAGCAACCAGTTGCCATCAATGGACCGTTTGTTAAAATTTTGTTTTTTGTTCCTACTACCATATTTGAAAAATCTAAAAACAAAGTAAATACTCACGGTTAATCAGAAAGTAATAGAGAGACTATCTGTATATTGAATGGTAAATTTAAGTTGAAAATGTGATGAAAAAAAATTAAAAACTGTTATGTGGTCCAGTGATGGCAACCTTCCCCTATTTATTTAGCAGATTAGCTTAAGGAATGTATTTTCTGATTACTAATAAATAAATAAAAATACGGAAAACATTCTACTCGTCTTCATAAGTGTTGAAACGTACGATTAACTATTCCCCCACTATTACTATTGATTTGTAAAGCATGGCGGCGCTAGTAAATACACGATAAATTGCTGACACATTTGTTTCAATTGAGGGATAATATACTGAGTACATGCCGACAAACGTAACTACCCCCTTGTAAACAGACTGGACCCTTCAAAAGGAATGCTAGCGTGAATGTGGACGCATAACTTCACTGAATGGAGTTCACCAAAATGACGCTTAATGCTCCACTTTCATGCCTTATTGTGACACATTGTAACTGAACCCGACAACTGAAATTACCTGCTTAGCGCGCACTGTTGTCGGCCAGTAGGCAAACGGTTTATATCAATCTTGACAGTTAACATGAAAATGTTATAAAATAGATGCATACAAAGGACTGTGGTAGGAATAACAAGGAGATGCATTAGAACACTTGAATGTGTAGACAAATAAATTGGAAGAGATGATATTATTTTGATTAAAATTACTTCCTGGTCTGTTTGGCCGTGGTCGAAAGTTTATGACAAAACCAGACGTTTCGGCAGTGCTATCGGCTCCCATCTTCAGTGGAAACGAGAAACACTAACGCGAGATGATATACATTAAGACAACAATACTATAGTTAAGGGTGGAGAAGTCCCGTGAAAGCCGTACCACATTACGACGCTTCTACGGGGAGGAAGTTCTAAAGCCTTAACCACAGTACTGTGGTCCTAACGTATATCATCTCGCGTTAGTGTTACTCGTTTCCACTGAAGATGGCAGTCGGTGGCACTGCCGAAACGTCTGGTTTTGTCATGAACTTTGGACCACGGCCAAACATCTCGAGAAGTAATTTTAATTAAAATGACTCCGGCTGTGTAAGCCTTCGTACCACATAGATGATATTATTTATCGAAAAAAGACTTAAATGCGTTTATAGTTGATAATAATTATTAAAACACAGAGCAATTCAACTATTTGGAAAACGATGTAGCCTGTGATAAGGATTATGTTGTAGATGTTAAGTTAGGCAAGTTCAAGACGATCTGTGGAGCAATTACTCCTATTTTTAGAAATCAGGTGTGTCAAAAGACAAAATTAAAGTTTAGACAATTATGCTGGTTCATGTACTATCCTATAGAAGTGAATTATAGACAGCAACCAAAAAACGAGAAAGAAAATACAGGCCTTGAAGTGAAGTTCTTAAGAAGACTTAAAGGCGCTCTAAAGTTTACCTCGTAAAGAAATATATAAGAGAAAATTACAAGTTTCCATTTGAACGTTAGATTAAAGGATTGTAAATGGCAATGGAAAGAACAGTTAGAGAGACTATCAAATTAAAGTATGCCCAAAGAAATGTTGAAATACATATAATATAATCCATAAGTAGGACATTAATCTGTAGGCTCACCTAGAAAGATATCCCTGGAGGACCTTTGATGAACGCGGCACAGGCAGGTTCTTGCATAAGCCATGGTGTGAGGAGAATGTAAGATTATACCGAAAGAGGTGGTATTTATGGAATAAAGACAGGAAATGAAAATGGGGAGGCCATTTTTTTGGATAAGAATGGCAATGATCATATAGGTTGCTATGTGTCAGCAATGACACACGATGATCTTCAGTTTCAAAATGGAGTACTTCAGATTAAGGAATATTCTAGTGACAGGGTTACAGTGAAATGAATAATATCTAATTTGCAAAGAAAGATTTAACGAGGGAAAGATTTGTAGGACAATCTCTTAGCAGCTACAAGACAAGTGCCAATGATTCCTTCCTTCCTTCTCCGCGATCTACATTCCAGACTGATCTTTGATTTCCTCAACAGTCTCAATCCCCTGCGGCCGCTTGCAATTCTTCATTCCCAAAAGGATTTCAGCGTCTCGTCAAACGTTGTCCTGCCAGTGGGTTCTTGGTCTTCCCTCAGCATCTCCCCCTTCATCCCTTTCTTGGATATTCGGGTGTCACTCATTCGCTTTATGTACTCAAGACGTTGTAGACTGGTGTAGTATACAGTGCTGAGTTTTTTTGTATAGTTGCTGCGAGCGCTAATTTTGTTTATTATACTCATATATGTCAAGTATAACGTTTCTCATGTAAAACAAATTCAGAGAATTAACAATAATTGATTGGCAAAGTTAGCTCAAACTATGAAATGAGAAGTACTAATGAGGCTGCTGATGAAGATGTAAAGGTATGCCATTAACATGGCAGCCGTTTTATAAGTCAGAGGCTTCTTTGTCTTTACCTCTTCTCTCTTCAACCTCCTACTCTTTTTCTGCCTGTTTCTTGCCAACGTTTTCCTCAGTACCAAATGGCTGTCGTGCTTCTTTCAGTAGTCTACGTTATCGCTCCATTTTCCTCTTCTACCTTTTGCTTGCTGTTCGACCTTGTGCTCTCTCTCTCTGTCCCAATGGTATTCGTTTGGGATCCATTTGATTAAGATGACCAGCCCATTTCAGAATCAGGTACTTTATGAAACCGATTATGACGTCGACTATCACCACCATTATTTTCGTCGCTTGGTTGTTGGTAGTTGCATCGTATTCTTCCAGTATTCTTGTTCTCATACTGATTAGACTGTCAATCTAAATATATCCCTTTCTAATTTCAGTTTGTTTCCATCGTTGTTTGTGCTTAGGCTCGGTGAACTGTCGGTGCAACCACTCTTGCAAAGAAAATAACCTGCTGTTAAGATTTGATGCCATTAAGGTTTTGATATGATTAATCTTATTTCATAAGTTTTGTGAATATTTTATAAGTCTTATTTCATAATTAATTTTCTTCTTTTTATCCTTATCTTATTTGTTCTTTAAGGATAAGTTGATACCAACAGTTTCGGTCAGCAAGACCAAGCTATCCTTTTCTTTGTCTTGCAGGAGGTCGCTTCTTTTTTGATTTTTGTGAAGAGTCAAAAAAGCCTGGGCGATCTATCAGCCATCATTTTTTCCACATGATTCAGCTATCTAAATCGATATTCATAAATCACGTACGCAATTTATTGAAGAAATTTGTAGTTCTCTGAATAACAAGGAAAAGGGAAGTAAGTAGGATCCAAGCTTCCGAGATGAAGTCTCTGCGAATTATATGGAGGGATGCATACGCGGAGACAATAATTTTAAGAAAGTTCAACGTTCAGTATCGTGATGTCAAGGTTTGTTACGCGAACGGAAGTGAGAAAAATAATGCGACACACGAGGACACCTTTTAATTAATTTTAACAAATATTCTGGCCTACAAACATATATCGTCGATAATACAGCTATATTGCACAAAATTGAATTGTACTCTGAAAAACAGGTCAAAACGATAAAATATTATGACATCATTCAAATTATGTTTTAATCCACAGCTAATACAACAGAACTACTTTCCCCCTAATAATCGCCAATCTAGTTATAGAGAACTCGGATTTGAAAAATTGAGTAGCATTAAAAGCTCGTTTGAGTAATTACATTTTCCTGCGTGCTACAACACAGTTTTATGATTTTTAATTTGAATTTACAGTATGACTGATATAAGGTAGAAAATGTAGGCCTACATGTTCTGAAGTGTTATTTTCACAAGTTCAGAAGTTGTAAACATTCGGATAAATCTATTAATTTTGTTTAAAATATTCCATAAAGTTATAAATACAGAGTGGCGCAAAAGTTACTTGAGACTTGTTTTAAAAATCCGTACTGAATTTATTTACACCAGCAAAGTTTAGTACAAAATAATTTTTGCCCATAATGTTGGAATTCAAAACCCAATAATTTTGTTTTGACAGGTTGGCAATACAACGCACCTGTCTAGACCTGTTTGCCAGTAGCACAGTGAGTAATTCTACTGAGTTCGAGTTGATTATCTGTGTTACGTAGTTACGATGTTAACGAAAGAAGAAAGGATTTTCGCTCTAAAAACGTTTTATAAAAGTGGTGCCACTGCAATTAATAATGTGTGAAATGAACGTTTCAATTCAAATCCACTGTCTAGACAAAGTCTATACGACTTAGAAGATAAATTTGAACAACATGGATCTGTAATGGATGCACCAAGATCTGGCCGCCCAAAAACAGTCCAAACAGAGGAAAATGAACTGCGCGTTTGTTTACCTGTTATTCTAAGTCCACAAAAATTAACAAGAAGATTAGCTTCTGAGCTTCAGGATATTTCGTAAAGGCCTGTGCAAAGAATTTTATACAAGCAAAAATTTAAAGTTTACATTCGACATTTACATCATGGGTTACTCGAAGATGACGCAGATCGACGACTTCAGTTTTGTGAATTGATGCTCGACCAACATAAATATGATACGCAGTTATTCAGTACAATTGTGTGGTCTGATGAGGCCAATTTTAAGTTGAATGGGAAAGTTGATAGACATAACTGCACTTACTGGTATACTGATAATCAACATCTTTCGTTAGAGAAACAACTCAATCAATCAGGTGTGAGTGTCTGGGGGACAATATCGTCTTTTGGCGTACTCGGACCGTACTTTTTTGAAGGAACAGTGTCAGAAGATAATTATTTGGACATGCTTTTAAAAATTATGTTATACCAGGACTGCTGAAAACTTTCCAGAAATTTACTTCCAACATGGTGGCGCTCCACCACATTACGCCACTGCAGTCCGCAATTATTTGAACGAAAGTTTTCGGCAAAAGAGTGATTGGTCGACGGGCAGATATTGACATGCCTACACGTTTGCCAGATATTACGCCAATGGATTTTTTTTGTATGGGGAATTGTCAAGGACTCTGTTTAATCTAAAAAGCCTCAGACCATTGAACAACTGAAAGATTACATAGAGGAAGCATTCCATGATTTGGACAGTGATCGAAAACTGCCGTAGAGTGTGTAATAATGTTCCAGAAAGACTTGAAAAATGTATTCCTGAAGATGGAAAGCAGTTCCACATAAAAAAATTGTAAGTAATAATAACTGTAAGTTGTCTAGCTATAAATAAATTTAATACGCTTTTTTGAATACCAGTGTCAAGTAACTTTTGCGCCACCCTGTATATTATCGTCGTTGTGTCCGTCTTTCGTTCTGTCATTGGAGTAGTTCCGCTTCTCCAGGCGTCCCTCAGGTGACTAAAAATGTTAGGTATGCAGTTCACATTTATTCTGTCCAGGCGTTGTTCCCAGTCACCTTCTGTCTCTGTACATTGTAATCAAACAGCACTTCTTCACTCAGCTCCTCCCGTGCCGTCTCTTTGCTTCTTCCTTCATCTTTTGATTTATTCTGAGAAATTTCATCTCCGATGTTCGAAATCCTTGATGTTCCGCTTTTGCTGATGTCCAGGTTTCCCGGATAACGCTACCGCAATAGACAAAGTATTGTATCAGGCCACTGGCGAAGTTTCTTGTGAGAATTGTTTTGGACACGGATCGGTCACTGCGCGTTCGCAAAACCTCCAATCTAGAGGTGCAGGGGCACTCATCAGTGGTTAAAACTAAGATAAAATCAAACAGAAAAGTAGAGTAAATAAAATATGAATACAAAAAAGTAGAGTAAATAAAATATGAATACAAAAGAAAGTGGGTTGAATATCTTTGGTGGGTGAACAAGATCAATTTTGAACAGTTTGTAAAATTTGAGTGTACAAACGTGATGGTCGCATAAGGTTAGGGGTAGAGAAAACGTTAGCTGTTATAACAGGTAATCTGCTTAGCATTGAAGTGTAGAAGAAGAACAAAAATAAAAAGAAGAAGAAGAAGAAGAAGAAGAAGAAGAAGAAGAAGAAGAAGAAGAAGAAGAGACAATGACGACGATGGTGGTGTCTTTGTACAACGTAAAGTAAATGTTTGGATAAAATATGTATAATTCTGACGTCTCATGCTGTCATAAAATTTTATACAAAGGGTGCCTGTGAGAGCAGAAGCGCACTTGCATTCATGTGTACGTACTCAATATATAACTTAGCATAAAGATGTGTTTCTTTACAACCAGCAGTAAATGTATACGTGGCCCATGTTCAGAATATATACTGCCATATTTTCTCTCCTTTTATGAGTCTAGTTATAAACACGTTTTCGCACGAGATTAGAAAACTTTTATAGAAAGTGTTTTTCTTTATCTCTTTTCCTCGTTTTAAATTAATAGGTAATAATTTTAAAGTACGTCGTCTGACCTTGTTTTGAACATCTGATAAAATGGCGTCATTTTTAAAGGCGAGCAGGTTGTCCTTGCGAACGAACTCCAGTAAGCAACTATTTACAAACGAGGAGAATATACACGAAAAGTAAGATACATTTCGTAACTACTCTTGTATTAATATTGTGGTCACTACTAAATAGCATTGTTAGTAGTAATTCTGGACTTTTAAGAATAAATTAAATGTGGATTTTAAGGTAAAATTTTATAAGACTGGCAGCTCCGGTACTGCTGTACGGAAGTGAGACGCGGGAATGATCAAATAATCAGCACCAAAGTATTGTTGTATCTGAAACGAGGGTTTTAAGGAGAACTAAGTGATGTTTATTCAGTGGTAGACTTTAAAATGTGGTCGCCGTAAATATGTACTGAACTTATAACTATCTAAGTAACTAAAAAAAAAAGAAAAAAATTCACAGCAATATTTTAATATTTGAACAAATACTTATACATATAACAATTGTATGATCACAACAATAATAATTATAATTAATTCTATAAGAACAAATAATACTCATTGTAAGTAATAGAATTCTGAACAAATGCAGGCGTCACACAGCAAATCAATTTGTAAACCGAATAAATTTTGTTAACATGACGTGAACACAACAAAACATTAAGGCGGGGGCTGTGTGCTGGACAATAAAATAACAGCTGGCGCACGCAACATTGACACGCGGATAATACCAACCGCAGAAACAAATGATATTGCAAATCTCTCGTGCATAAAACGTTTCCATTAAATCGATATGAGGGTTGTTCAGAAAATAATTACCCATATTTTTCCCTTGCAAACTGTATTCACAGTCTCTAAAATACACGCTGAGTAACTGGATTTTTATTTAGTCTTCGGTTATTATTTTCCTACACAATCTACGTTTGCAACCGCAGCCTTACAAGCATGAAATTTTAAGTTTGTTGGTCGCATTCTGCGGCACAATAACAGTCCTTTGTAACATCACGGATGGAAGAATTGCTGGAAAAAGAGGGAGAGGACGACCGAGAGTTTCTTATTTTAACAGATTGTTCAGGAGAATGACTGCAATTCTTATGCAAAGACGTCATTCAATGTAGAAACCTATGGCTACAGTAACGAAGCCTGGCCTTTAGAATGTGATGTGACATGCAAGAAACAAGGGTATTCATTCCTTGCCTCTGTTATTTGGTTTTTTGTTCAGGTTGTCGAGACCTCATTATGTGAATCACGTTCTAGTCTTCTTTAAACCTTCTCGTCTCATCCCCTGTAATGTATATTCCTCCACAGGAGGAGGAATTTCTCTGGGAGAGGGGAGGCCAGGAGCCGACACCGCAATTATCAGTTCTCTGTGACCCCGATACACCACAGCGGTATCCGAATACACAGCCTTTACGTTGGCAAAGGGGATGGACTAGCACTTAATTTGTATTGGAATTGATGTGTGCGACCCAAGTGTGTGTGTGTGTCGTGCAAACGAAAGCCAGAAGTTTCCGGTTCCTTGTTATAAGCCGGTTCCTTGTTGATGCTAGGTGGTGGCACCTTGTTACACGACAACAAAGCGGATTCTCTTATTGCCAAAGGCCTGGTATCCGATGAAGGCGTTTGCGCTACGCGACTCCGTCACTTTTGTTAGGGGCTTCGGCCTCGGGACGGATTGCTTCATCACTGACCTCAAACCGATGGTGGACGTAAGCAGTGCGTCTACTATTCGGTGGCATAACGTTTAGGCTCTGGAGGCCTGGCATGACGAGGCCGGAGGATCTCGACCGCGGGTTTGTGTACTATAGCTTGGGTCTAAGTCTGTACTACAGCTTGCAAGATGGGGACTTACTGTTCGGGTAGCAAACTCCTAATTCTTGACGCTGCTATTGGGCAACAGTTCTAACAAACCAATGGTTATGTGGCCAGGGAGATGAGAAGAGCACTTCGGGCGAGAAGATCCAGCCTGTCGGATGGTCCGGTCGAGCGAGAGATTACTGTTGGGGTTCTTGCCCTATGTCAGGGGCATGATATTGGTAAGTTGCTGGATTGAGGAACGGACGGTCTTCAAGGTGACATACAAATTCCAGCAATATAGGGTGCCTTGCAGGAGTGAACAGGTCTATATGGTCACCATGTTGTGTTAACAGTAGCACCGGTGAACACAGGTAATACTGCCGTCTGGTCAAGCTGCAGAAGTCTGCTGTAGCGGTCCATGAGTCAACACTTGAGGACCACACGACATGGTTCGGAGAAGCGCGGGTTTTGTCTTCGATGGGGAGTTACTTTGCGCGGCTATACAGAAATGCAATCGAGTCCACAAATACAGTAACCATTTGAACAGGGGAGAAGAGGGTCTGGAGCTGAGTAAATCCTGGTCCCCGGCTTTAAGAAGTGCTTGAACAGGGGGTCAATAGGAAAAATCAATGCAATGGCTACACGGGATCATGATCAATCAGAAGCGAGAATTGTGACGAGAGAATATGTTAGTGAGATGTCTCCGCCTGCAGATCCCTGTCGGATCTGTGCAAACATTACTATCTCACCTGCTTCGCCATTGAAGTAACCGCCACGGGCGCAGTCAATAGGTTTGGCAATTGTCAACGGTAACAGTTTCGACGATGGCCCAGTGTCTAAATTTATGAAAAGTTTTTTCATCCACAACCTATAATTTTTCGCTGGCGTTAATGTAATTCTATCAGACGTACAATGGATATCTTCGCAAACAGCTTGTTAAGTTCAAGATTGTGTGGTGAATAATCAAAATGAAAGTAACATACGAACGCTATTGTGTGTAGAACATTACTTCAATTCAAAAGAAGAATTATAATCACTATATGAATTCTGAACGACAATTTCCGTGCGCGCCCTACATGCGATTTAACTAGATGCGAGACAACTGTCAACTTACCACGCACTCGGGTTCCGTCGAATACGTGCCGTTATCAAAATACCTGTTGGGGCACTCCGACCACGGCAACTCAGACTGGAAACTCTGTAACAAGAAGACAACGTTAAAACGATCTGAATATTACCTAACATTATGATTTAATTATAGATACATCAATTAATTTTATTTATCCATATAAAACTTTTTCATAACTATATACAACTTTTATGTCAAAACTTAGCTTCATTTAAAACTAGTGGCTTAAGGGTGACACTATAGCGGTAGAAAGTGTTTCTTGATTGAACAATAGGCCTGCTACAAAACTGACCCTTAAAAATGTCTTTGGAAACAGTTTTACAGGGACTCCTGTATCCGAAAGTATTTCCCCCCACACTAGTCATTATTGGAACAGAACATACAGTAAATATAATTCCTTATACGCTGACCCATGGCCGTCTCTAGTGTAAGGCCGGAAGGTACAGATGTGGCAACGTTGCATCTGAGGCCGAAGTGACAGTTGAGTGGAGTGTGATCTGTATCGTGTGAGCGGTTAAATTTCTAGTAAACAAAGGTTTTGTTACAGTTTGTTGTTTTGTAGTGCAGTAGTGCTGTTTATTGTTATAGTCTAATAATACTATAGTGTTATTAGTGTTTCTTGTATGTGTGTCTTTTTTAATAAGTTGATTTCAAACACGTGTTGATCAACGCACGCGCTTATTGGAACACAACCTAAATTAAAATTTGCACCTGTTTATAAAGCTTAACTAGGATAGGTGCTTAGAATTTTTAATTTACAGTGACCTTCCGAAATTAATTTATAGAGAAACGTTAGTCGACGGAAACAATAAATTGTGCATAATTCATTTAGTGTAGGTTTGTCAGTGATAATACCACTTAAGTGTTGTGTTCTTGGTTGTAAAAGCAACTGGAAATCCGAAGATTTTGTGAACTTATGTGTAAGGTTCTTATTTTATGCTTACCAAACTTTTGGCTTTTGTTTTGTTGAAAGTAATGAAAATTTATGGGATACAACTCTTATAATTAAATAGCGTTCTAAGACATTCTGAATGCCATTTCTGTACCCAAAGTTGTTAACATTTTTTAAAACAGAACACAATAAAATAACAACATTGATTTTTCATTTATTGTTATTATTGTATGAAAGTAGCGCATTGTTAGTTTTCATCATCTAAAAAGCAAAGGATGAATGCTGTTCAAAGAAAGGCCTATAAGATTTCTGTAATAAAATGGTTAAAGTGAACATGTTAGATTTTGATTTAATTTCGTAGCATTACTAAAATCATGAATATTTATAACTAAACCTGAATTATAGGTCTGTCTGCACTTAGTACTATACGTTTAAGTTGAAGAAATTAGTGAATTAGTATTAGGCCTAATGAATTAATTTTGTTTGAATTATTGAATTCGTATCATATGAGTGAGTTAATTACTATATTTATTAAATAATACAACAGTAGTTTACACAATACAATTTTACTTTACAAAAAACAAATAATTATAAAACAACTGTTAACCGAAAATTAAAAATGACGCGGTATGATCATCGATGTATACTATATACTGTACCTGTACAAAGTCTGACTTTTCTGCTTTTTATAGCTTTTGTTGCTTTAGCGGAGCAAACATGATCTTCAGAAAAATCATTGTTTGAAATATGTTTTCTAAACACTGTGCCCACAAAGTTTTTGCAAGCTGATATAATCATTTTTTTGGTATTAAGTTTACTGTCAGACATAATCAATAAATTATACACATATATTTTACAATCTTTAAAACGTCTGATGACGCTCTAATTAATTTTCCACTTGATACAAAGTCAGTAAAATGAGTGTAAACGCTCAAGTTATTGTCATCTGTTATCAGTCAGGCAAAAGTAAAAACAAACTGTTATAATAATAAAATCTTTATAAGCACAAATTTTGAGTAGAACTGTCCCAAATGTAATAATTGTAAGGTGTCAAAACAAGTGCATTACTGACTGAATGACTCGTTTAGTACACGTGTTAACTTAGCGCCAAACGCCTTATTGCCCACCATTGTGTGGGAAGCTATACGTGCTTCGGACCGTTTTCTGCCGTTCACTTTGCCTGGCAACACGCGATCCATATAGTATACATCGATGGGTATGATACATAAATTAAGAGATCGTACTAGTCGTCCTCACAAGGGAGCTTGTTCCCGTGTTGCCACGTTTAACCTTTCGGCCTTCCACTAGAGTCGGCCATGGCTGAGCCGATAAGTCTGAATACAGTTACTGTTCAGATCACACATACGCTACTTCTTTTTCTTGGAGAGCCTTGGCTTCCTTGACAATCCGCCTCCAGTCGTCTCGATCCTCTGCTTTCAGTCTCCACACATTCGCATACGCACACATAATCTCCTTCCTTTCTCTCTTCGCCTTTAACAATCATTCAGTGATGTACGGAAATTACGTCTAACACGCTGCAATACTACACATGTGTACGTCAGATTACATCTAACACGCTGCAATACTACACATATGTGCGTCAGATTTAACATCTGTCCTCACACTGAACACTTCATCGGCTTGAGAATCTTTGTTTTCTTAAACCTTCCGGTTACATCCTGGTTATCAAGAGTCGACGTTAGTTTGTTGCTGCAAGCGAGTTTCATTTAATCAGGAATCTTTTAACTTCGCTAGCCAGTCCTGAATTCTAAGATCTTGATGTAGACTATGTGTATCATCGAGCGCTGACTATCTTTCTATGGACTGGATGTCTGAATCCTTTTAATATGACTTCGTTTGTATGACATTTCTTCAGGCAGACTGAAGATCCCGTTTTGTTTTAGATTTTCATTTTATATTGACAACTAGGACTTAAGCATCAAGGACCAATACAACTGTTTGTTTGTGCTCAAGTCTAAATTTAGTTTTGCTTTGTTACTTATCATTTAGCTGAATTTCACATCCAAATTTCACGATTGCCGCTGCTATATGTGCGAAATGTGCACCATATGTGGGCGGGCACATCAAAGGGACCTAGAGACGCTACATATATATCATCAGACATTGTAAAATAATTTAAAAAGATTATTGTCGACGAGGTAGGCCTATACGGCCATTAATATTTGTTGAGTTGCATTTATCTGTTATGTTAGCATTGCCGCAGTGCGTCGCAATCATATTTTGTTTCAATTTCCAAGAAACATAGGAATTGTCACTCTCATGTAAATCTGAGTTATAGCAGTAGCTTCTTCAAACTTTATGAACTACGAGGTACATTCAATAATTAAAGAGACAAACTGATCTAGAGAAAAAAATGGTGTATTTTTACAAAATGACAATTTTCCTATTTTTCAACATAATCCCCCCCAACACTAATACACTTGTCCCAACGATGAATCAGCTTTTTTATACCTGCAGCAAAGAATTCTTTATCTTGACGTTTGATCCAGTCTCCCACAAATTTTTTGACTTCTTCGTTGTTGTTGAATTTCTTACCACGTAGCGATTCCTTGAGTGGGCCAAACAGGTGGAAATCTGATGGTGCCAAGTCTGGGCTATACGGGGGGTGTGGTAGTGTCTCCCAGCAAATGTGCACACTCTGAGTCTGTTGTCCTTGTGTTGTTGCGTTAACTCTTTTGGATCCCATCTTGCGCTTGTTTTGCGGTACCTAAGCTTGTCACCGATAATGCTGTAAACTGTACCAACACTTACTTGCAAATTTTCAGCCATTTGTTCAACTGTAACACGACGGTCTTCACGAATCATATTGTCTATTCGAGATTCAAGCGCAGGAGTTGAAACTTCCTTTGGACGTCCAGACCGCTGTTCGTCTGTCGCTGAGGTTCGACCGTTTTTGAACTGATCCACCCGCTTATAAAAATTTCCGCGATTCATGCAACTTTCACCATACTGTTTAGTCATTCTAGAATAGATATTAGCGGGTTTTTCACCTTCAGAAAGTAAAAATCGAATCACCGAACGTTGTTCAACTAATGTGGAAACTTCTAGCGGACTTGCCATTGTTAAATGAGATTTTTAGGTTATACGCAAAACAATTTTCATGAAACAGCTGCTCGGAGATCATCCCAGGGATGCCAACATGAAGTCCTAAAAGTACCTAATTTTTTCTGCCAACCGTTTTTCTCTAATCAATTTGTCTTATTAATTATTGAATGTCCCTCGTAAAAAGTACTTACACAACAATTAACGTTTTATTGGATTGATCATAAACCGGGCTGTTAGGCCGTGGTCGGCTGCTACTCACTGGCGACGTCGTCGGAAACGTTACAACCCCAGCCTCGGATCCGCAAACAATGTTGCCGGCGATGTCGCCAGTGAGTAGCAGCCGACCACGATCCAATAGCCCGGTTTATGATCAATTCAATAATGTTGACACCCGCCGTGTGAGCTACGATACAAATTAACGTCTTGTTTCGGCGAACGATCGCTTTCAAGGCAATCAATTTACATCTTCAGCCAGGGGCGGATTAATGAAAGTTTGTGGGTGGGGGAGGTTGCCTGGAAGAGAAAGAAGATCCAGGGGTCCTCCCCTTGAAAGTTAAGGAAAAAACCTTCAAAAACTATTTGTAGCTGTTTTGATACTTAAAAATATCAAAGAAGTGCAAAAATATGCTTTATTTTAGACAAAAAAGTTTTAAATTTGTGGAAATGTGTACCATTCATAGCCTTTTTCTAAGTAGCTTCATTTATATAATTGTTAACATGAAACCACAAACTCTATAAGTTTTTGTCAACACAGAGCTGCTAAGCAAATTAAAAGCGAATAAACTGAAATTAGAATAAAATACTTTTAAAATTGTAGTTTTTAATTTGTTGACAGTTACATTTTTGCCAGTTTAGTTCATAAATATATATACTTATATTTATATATTTAAATACTTTGTGCTTATCAAGTAAAGCGACACGCAGAAATACTCTCTACTTTCTAATTTAACTTTACAGCCGCAGCGTCAAAAACATTCCACTATGGACGAGAACGTGTAAAAATAATCGAAATAAAAATAACGAGTAATCTCAAATAATGACATTATTATAATGTTACCTTAATAACCTAAATTCCGTAATTAAGTAATACAGGAACAAAAAACACTGGTCCACATAATACGTAAGGAGCCACTTACATGTTGTCTTCTGTTTTTTAGAGAAGAAAGCTGTTATTTCTGAAACTCGTTTCATGACGCACAAAACTGAAAAACTCGACACTGTTAAGACGAACTGTTTGGATAGGCTACTGAATTCTGGGCGAGCCGGCGAGCTGTCTAACAATAGTAGCAATGACAACAAGCAAAGGAGTTAAGTGTCGTACGGGCGACGCGAAGCGCGCGCTGCTGTGGCAGATCGGGAAGCCCTGCTAATATTTGGCGCGCACAATTCGAGAGCCGAACAGGAGAGGGAGCACAAGACCCTGGTACAGGTAGTACAGGTAGTGGCTTGGGGAATACGGAAGTAAATGACTAAATCTACTGACCAGGGCTCTAAATTTGCGTGCTTAACTTTGACGCAGATTACAAAAAAATTACCATTTGATTTGAATGTAGTTCCCCCTCTCGGGGGGGGGGGGGCGATCGCCCCCTTTAATCCGCCCTTGTCTTTAGCACTTCTTGTGTCAAATTGAATCAAATTCCCTCTGGCGTGCGTGCGGGATACAAGGGACGGCTGTAGCTGTACAAGCACTCGCACGTGGATGCATGAAATTTTCAGTCATCCTAAGACATCTCCAAGTGTGGTCTCGTTTTCGGTCACTGTCTGTTTCGTGTAACTCAGAGACTTGCCATATTTGTATTCGGCTTATGTTCATAATATCATCGGAATGTCTGCGGAAGGCAAAACGCTTGTCCGTTTTTCAATATAAATAAAACGGAAGGGCGAACATTGAATACAACAGGACGTCAACGGTGATTTAGAAAAATGTTTGGCTGTTAAGAAACTGAGGAAATTCAGAACAAAGAAACTGCCAAGCGTCCGAAATTCAATACCACATGCTAGTACACTTGATTCAGAAATGTAATACTAGCACCAAACGTAAAATAAAAGGAATCTTCCATCGGCGAGAATAGTCAGAGAACTCATGGGAATCTACGTGTCAGCAGCTGTACCGCTATCTGCTGCTACTATACGCGCTCTCGTCTAAAAACAGGTTGGCACGTTTATCGGAATCCGAAAACCAGCCTGCACTCTACGCGTACGTTAAGACAGCATTGGAGCTGCAGTGTATGAAGATAGGGGACTGCCTTCCTACTACTCTTGACCTACAGCTGTAAGCGAATGGTGAGGTGAGGGACAGAGCGACACTCAACCAAGTTTAATTTCTATAGTGAACGTCATCCTGTGTGACTTTGTTTACAAATATGTTGAAGCGTTATACAAAATTGTTTAAAGCTAAAATGTATAATTATTTTAAATTTATGGACGAAAGAGATAAAATGATAAGAGTAAGTAGTGGAATATATGAACGTTTCATTTTTATTTTATTAATTTAATAATAAATATATTTACCTTATTTCCTGTCTCGTGACCACATGTATTTAACGGAATGAATATAATTTACGCGTTTCGAGACATATGTCTCGTCATCAGAATATATATTAAAATTTAAATCACTCAATGAGGTCGTTAAAAATTAAAACATCAAAATCACAAAATCGAAAACCAAACATATACTGTAAGTATTTATGTGATGCAAGTGCGCACTCGACGAAGCCGGCCGGACACTCTAGAGTTAAATACATGTGGTCACTAGACAGGAAATAAGGTAAATATTTTTATTATTAGTCATTATAAGTGGCCTGGATACCGACAGACATGTTATTCAAATTATTAATTTAGTTTTGTGCGGAGCAAACAGTAATGTCACGTCCGAGCCACTACTGCATTGTACTGGACACTTTTTCTCAATTTTACAATTCGAATGTTCGTTCCAATACTAATTAAAATAATATTAAATAGTATGGTATAGTAAGGGTATAAAAAGTATACTGAGAGGGGCGACAAAGGTAACTATATGCTAACGGGGGCACTGTCGTACCGAGAAAAACAAAAACACCGTTTAACACACTCCTGCCGCACAAATGAACCGTATGCTCTGGTTATAGGTTAACACGTACCTGTGTTTATTACTCTATATAGTCGAGTTCCATTTTGTATTACGACCGTAATACTGGTCGTAACCGCTGCTGTTTGTAAAAAGTCTCTTTCAATGCAGTCAACTCAAACGATTAAAAACAGCTGTTTCCATTTCCCACAGCTGTTTACAACGAAATACACGATATTTACTCCGCATGATTGTTGTTTCCATTAACGAAATGTGTTTCTGTTAATACATTAAGTCTATTCTTCCTTTTTTTCTTGTTCTTGCCGTCTCCTCCTCTTCCTTTTTTCTTTTTTGACTTCTTCTTCTTATTCTTCAACTCCTCTTTCTCCTCCTCCTCTTCCTTATTATTCTTATTCTTCTTCAACTAGCGCTACAACCCTACGCGATTATGGCCTTCTTTATTATAGACAACAACTTCACCCTAACCTCGGGAACTGTTCTCCAGTTATGAATTCCCATTTTGTTTGATTACTCCTGTACATCCATCTGCCGCTTCTTGCTTAGCCTTCTTCTTCATCTGCTTTCAACAGGTTTCCAATCGGATGTTCTCCTGGTATTTCTAGCGGGCTTCATTTGACGAACACACCCTAGCCATCTTATTCTTCGAGATTTACACTTCGTTCATGTGTAGATATGTCTTTAAACACTTCACTTTCCTACACAAGTTCGGAAGATTTCTCTATCTGCAATCGCCGAACAAATCCAGCATTATCATGAAGTTGTAGCACCTCATTATTTTGATGTTTATGAAGCCTTTGTTCATATTTAACTACAAATTGTTTGATGTCATCAATTTTCTAACCTTTATAAATTAGAAAAGGAATTAAATGTAACAAACGAACAGACCGAATTCTTTGTATCTCCTTTATAAAAGCTGTAATTTAGTTCAATTAATTTTCAGAATTTGGTTTCCTATTACACTTATTTTTACAGTCACTTAACCTTTACTATACAAGCTCCTTAACCCCCCCCCAAATACACACCCCACACACATGTCCATATACACTTTCTTACCACACGTTCACCATCCTATACATATCCTATACATTCTTTGTATTTAGTTGTTGTTAGCAGCTCTTTGAGAATAACCTAATAGGCTGAACAATTGTCAGAGGTTAAAAATACATTGTGAAGCTTACCAAGTGTTTGTGTGTTTTTAAAAACCTTTGTAGTAATATGTTTCACCAAGTGCCTAACGAGCTTCAATCAATATCATGAATTTTCTTTTCTTTTAATTAATTGCGAGTCCAACGTATAATGATTCATGGAGTTAATTAAGACAATTTAAAACATCTGTTTCCATTCACTAAATGATGGCTATGTTACGAGACGACAGTAGCCCTACGAGGGCTGCCTTTTAAGTCTTTACAAACGACCACTAGATGGCGCTAGTGAGATGTGACATTATCATTGTTGAAAAACTTGTCATATGTTATTTGTAAAACAATTGCAGCTCAGATATTGGCCGAGTAGTTTGTTTACAGTGAGCGTTTAAAACAAAAAATGGAAATTTCATGTGAAGGTTTTCGTTGGATGATTTTTTACGATTTTAATAAAGGCCTAACTCAACAACAATGCCTCGAATCGCTTCGTACAACTTTTGGTAATCAATCACCATCAGGAAAGACCGTTTACAATTGGTTTGCGGAATTTCGCCGTGGTCGTGCTTCAGTCAGCGATGAATTTCGTGAAGGTCGACCTAAATCGGTTGTTGTTCCCAAAAACATCGATGCTGTGCACAACATGATTAAAGAAGATCGGCATGTGACTTACCGTGAGATAGAGGCATCCTTAGGCATATCGAAGACTGCAGTACATTCGATTTACATGAACATTTAGCTGTTAAAAAGATCTGTTCCCGATGGATTCCGCATAATTTGACCGAAACTCAAAAACAGGCTCGTGTCAATTGGTGTAAGGAAATGATCCAAAAATTCGACTGAGGAAATGGAAAATCCGTATACAACATCGTAACAGGAGATGAAACTTGGAAATATTCGTACGAGCCGGAAACTAAGCAACAATCAACTGTTTGGGTGTTCCAAGATGAACCGAAGCCAACAAAAGTGGTTCGTTCACGAAACACTTCCAAGAAAATGATCGCTTGTTTCTTTGCTTACACTGGACATGTCGCGACCGTTGCTTTAGATGATCGAAGAACAGTTAATGCTGAATGGTATACAACAATTTGTTTGCCACAAGTCATCGATGAAATCAGGAAACACAATCGAAAACGTCGCATCATTCTTCATCACGACAATGCCAGCTCTCACACAGCACGTCAAACAATTGATTATTTGAAGGAGGAAAACATCGAATTAATGTCTCATTGCCCGTATTCACCTGATTTATCGCCAAACGACTTCTTTTGTTCCCGAATGTCAAACAAAAAATGCGTGGACAGCGATTTTCATCACCTCAAGAAGTTGTTGAATCCTTCCAAAACCATATTTCTGAGGTACCAACATCAGAGTGGAAAAAATGTTTCGAGACTTGGTTTGAACGCATGCAAAAGTGTGTAAATCTCAAAGGCGAATATTTTGAGAAACAATAAAACGATTTGTATCAAAAAATGTTTTTTCTTTCATTGTCTTTGTAAAAATTTAAAAGGTAGCCTATGTACCTGTACAAAATAGAAGAGGCACCATGCAATAATAGTGTTGTAGTAGAGGGCGACGTTGAAGGACACGACCGCGCTGCTGATACCGATTCCGCCCAGATAAGGAGACACTTGGTTCCACACACCGATGGCACCTTTCCTCAGTCTCTGACCTATAGCCAGCTCTAGATAGAAGATCGGTATTCCCTCTATTGCCAGCATCACGAAGTACGGGATCAGAAATGCACCTGAAAACAACACGTTACAATACAAGACGTTATATATTAAGTATCTGTATGCTAAAGAGAATCTTGAGGGCGCAAGTCTATAAAAGCAGAAAGAGGGGCCGACCCGGCATAAGATGGTTGGATGATGTGGTGGAAGATGTAAGGAGAATGGATGTGAGGTAAGAAGAATGGATGTGAGGGGCTCCACGTTGGGCTGTAGTGCTAAAGAAGAAGAAGAAAAAGAAGAAGAAGGAGAAGAAGAAGAAGAAGAAGAAGAAGAAGAAGAAGAAGAAGAAGAAGAAGAAGAAGAAGAAGAAGAAGAAGAAGAAGAAGAAGAAGAAGAAGAAGAAGAAGCGAAAGCTGAAATAACGATGCTTTATGGAGGGAAAAACTGTAAAGTAAAAAAGGAATGTTTATAAATTTACTTATTTAAGAAGTAAAATCGTAAAGGACTGGGAGAAACGTAAAGAAAATCAGGAGTAGAGTCGCCCAAGCGAAATAGCATTTGAAACACCTTTTAACTGCAGAATATCAGCTGAATGACCAAGAAAGTAATGTTGATAACACTTATTTGAAGTGTTTGTATTTATGGGTGTGAAATATAGATGATAATGAATGAGGACAAAGTCTATTAACTTCATTTAAATAATGGTACTATAGAAGAATTTAAAAATCAGCTGAAAAGGCAAATTAACTAATCAAATGGCTTGTAAGAAATTTATGCTATCTGAAATAGTTTAAAAATTAGGAAAAATACTACGCCAAAAGAGCTTGGTCAGGAGGACACTGTTGGTAGGAATGAAGGAAACAAGAATATGCCAAGAAAGGCCCCGTTATGAATACACAAAAAATATATAGAAAATATCAATTGCGCATTTTATTAAATTTAAGAAGAGAGCTGAAAACAGAGATGATCGGAAGACAGTTGACACAGACTGATCCATGGATTGAAAGAAAAAAAAACATAAAGTGAAATGTGAAATGTCTTTATAAGAACGGATTTTTAAAAAAGAATTTTTTGTGTATGCATTGCTTTTTGTATGGATTTGTATTACATGTTTGTGTATATGAGACTTCAATGATTACGGTCCAGTCATGAACACGACCATTGGCCAAAATGTCAGAAATAATTGTGAATGTGCGATACGTGGGAATTACTGGGACGAACTACGTCTATGTCGTGGTAACTACAGACAGGAAGAAGATTCGTTAAAGGGAAGTGGTCTAACAGGAAAATAGTAAGTGGTTTATTTTTTACAACAGTGTAAAATACAGTGTTTTGTAATAGACTATATGATCCATTTATTCATACCGTTAGCATTAATGTTAAAGAACTAAATACATAAGCGAATTTTACACTAAAATATTAGAAATAGTTAAACACTTTTTTATTGTAGACGCAAAAATAATGTTTAAAAGATTATCCCGAGAAACGAGGAAAGATAGGGAATGAAACAGAGGGACGTTTAGTAAAAACGTTAAATATTTGCATATGTATCGATACAATTAAAAAAAATCGCAACTAGTTTTGGCAATTTGTAAATAATAGATTCTTAAAATTTTTTAATATTTAAAAGTGTCCGTTATAACTGGAAAGATAATTAAGTATTTTTGCCAAATGTTTGGAAAAGAGGAGAAATAATTGTATAACAAATCATAAATATATTTCAATAAGATTTAATCTTATAATTTGCAGTTTAATCTGGGAGAAGAAATTCTATAATAAATTCAAAACACACACTTGTCTTTACATAGCACAATTTTTTAATGTAGGCCCTACTATGAAATAAAAATGTAAACCAATTAATTGAAAAATTAGAAGTGCATCTATAATAAATTTTTGTATTATGCGTTTCCTTAATTTAAAAGTAACTTGACTGTAGTAAAGCAAAAGAGTAGAGTTCCTCTTAAAGAAACCAATATGTAAATAAATAATCAAGGGATAAATAATTAAAAGATAATCTTCTATCTTCAATAGATAAATAATTTATGACACTTGTACTAACCTCCTCCGTTTTTTTGCGCCAAGTAAGGAAACCTCCAGACGTTGCCGAGGCCTACGGCGTAACCGACGGTCGCCAGCAGGAACGTCAACTTGCTGTCCCAGGATTCTCTGTCGTCTTCTCCCGCTTCCGGTCGGAATATCGGCTTCCCTTCGCTGGAGCCCAACTTACTCTCCATTCCACCGGAGGGCTTCAGGATCGCCTGCACAGAGTTCACAGACTGCAACCGCTTTAATCGCCACAGTTAACGTTGAACAATTGGTCGGTTAAGTAAGTCAGGGCAAGGAACTTACCTTCGTGTTGGGACTGGTGTCGTCGAACGCGACGTTGGTGGCGCCATAGTTGTTGGCCAACGAAGAGTTGCCGTTCTCCAAGACTAGTCGGCCTCGCATCTCCTTCATCTCGAGTCTGTCCAGAGAGCGCTGTGGGTTCAGATCGCGAGAACTCTGACGTCGGACTAGATGCGCAGTGTTGGCCATCCTGCCTCCTCCTTGCTCGCTAGATCACTTCATCGTTTATGGGTGCCCGGTCGCCGCTGTTGCTGCAGTCTGTAAAAAAAAAAAACAGTCGCTGTAACAGGGGATCACTCACCGGCAGTGAATAGACAAAGCAGTTCATATACAGGCGGCCCACTACTTTCGGGCGTCGACATTCGTAAGTTTCGCTCTTTGGGACATTATGATTAGATTCCCTTTATTCAACAGTTTCGGACTTTCGTACTTTCCACACTGTCGGCGAGTGACGAAGTGTATGTCCGAATGTAGACAACTTCACATGTCAGTTATTGTTCACACTACTAGGTTATTGTTAGTGATGAACACTTTATTTTTCATAGTAATAGTGATCGTTAGATTGTAAACTTAAACGAGAGTAAACGTCCAATTTCAGAACAGTACATTGCATTACAGTTCAGAACGAAGTTACTAATTTACATGTAGTGTAGACCTACAGTAGCTAGACCAAGGGAACGGCTGGTTGAGGTCTACAACGAGCTAATCAAAAGTCCGCTGGAATGGCACTGAACATAAATGTCAGCAAAACTAAATACATGCTGATTACTGTATCAGAAAGGAGAAGTAATTTGTACAATTTATGCATAGAGAGTAATTCACTTGTTGAGATCAGTAAGTTCAAGTAACTGGGTAAAATGACAGACAATGAAGGGTCCATAAACACGACAATACATGACAGAATTCAAATAGGAGATAGGCCATACTATGCTAACAGTAGACTATTGAGAAGCAAACTCATTAGTCACGACGCAAAAAAGAAAATCTATAAGGCACTTCTCAGACCGGTTGTTGCTTATTGAGGTCAAGCATGGATATTAGCAAAAAGGTAACAATAAACCCTTAGAAAGTTTGCAAGAAAGATTGTACGACGTGTTTATGGGTCGGTTAAGGAGGATGATGGTTGTAGAATAACCAGGAGATAGATGAGCTATTGAAGCGTGAGAACATCGTAAGATTCGTAAAGGCTCAATGAATACAACGGCTAGGTCAGCATCAACGAATACGCGGATGGATGATCAGCGTTTGCCAAAGAAAATCCTGATGGCACAGGTGTATAAAAGTGGGAATTAGGATAACATGGTTGGATGATGTGCGGGAAGATTTCAGAACGGATGGATACATTGGAGAAGATTGTTGTTGGAAACCAAGGCTCACGTTCGGCTGTAGTGCTAAAGAATGAGAAGAAGAAGGAGAAGAAGAAGAAGAAGAAGAAGAAGAAGGAGGAGGAGGAGGAGGAGGAGGAGGAGGAGGAGGAGGAGGAGGAGGAGAAGGAGGAGGAGAAGGAGGAGAAGAAAAAAAAAAAGAAGAAGCTTACAGTAGGTACAGTACAGTAAATACGATGTAATAAAACAGTAGTTTGACTTTCGAACATTCCGAGTTTCGTACAGTTTCCGTAACGCATTATGTACGAAACTTGAGTCTCCTTGTATTGTTAACGATGGATTGTCAACTGTTGCCTTACAGTAGTCTTATTTCCCAACGTGTTGCCTTACCACTCCCTCGGAAATTGTGCTCGCAGATATTTTTTTCCTGAGCCTACTCTCGGAAAAACTCTGTTCATGAATTTTCTTGGTACTTACAACTCTGTCGCTCGCTGATGAGTTCATTCAAACTATTAAAGGGCTACAACTAAAAAACCATATGGATGTGACAGGACGAAGAATTTCGTTGTTTTAAGTCTAAACAAAGCTGTCGTACCACAAAAGACTAATAACTAAGTATTCTATACTGAAGGAAAATTTGTTTGACATGTCTTACGACACACGCGCGCGCGCACACATACAAACGCATAGATTTCCAACATAAACTAGTAAGGAATAAAATAGATCAAGGCTGTCCAACACACGGCCCCAAAGTTTTTTTGCGGCCCTCGATAAGAACTATGTAAAAATTAATAAGGAAACACAGTAGAAATGACAAATTGCAGTAATTTTTAATTTTTAAAATTCACTGTATGAAAAGTGACGTGTATTTTCATTAATTACTTTCATTCATGTATTCGAATAAAATAAACTGTAGTGACTTGTAAATAGTATAAAATCCATATGCTTTTAAGATATACTTTTGTTGCAAAAAATGCTGAAGGCTGGTCTATACGATTTCATTTAGAGTTGTTTGCGTTGAAGAAAATATTTAATGTTTTGACAGTTGGCGGGGACGCCTCAATGAAATAGTGTTCGTATTTATAGTCAATGAGGTTTATTTGGCAATGCAGCTGTAGTATTTAGTTTTTAATCCGTATATGGTAAACTTGGGTAAACTCGTGATAAAGTATATTAAATACCAATTGTGCCAACTAAAAATGTTTAATTCTTTTTTCTGTTTTAATCTTTGGGAAGAATATTTTCTAAAGACTTTAAAATATTTTTGGATGAGACAACATATTATATTTATTTTAATTAAATTTCGAAACAATGTTTTTGCTTGGCAATTCGTGATATTCCAGGTAATCTCGTGACAAAACTCCGCTGTACTCGTGATATCACGACTTTACATGCATTGAGGCAATCTCGTGATAAGACCGGCTATAATCATAACCGGATCAGAAATTTATTTCATTTAACATTCAGTTTCTTTGAAAGCTAAAATCATACGGTCAAAAAAAAACATGAAAATTAAAAACCACGTTAATATTAAAATCGTACGGAAGAATCCAATCCAGGAAATAAAAACTCTCGAAAATTTTAGTAGAAAACTATGTAGAAGATTTATATTTAATGAAAGTCTTTTTCGGAAGTAAATTTCAAAAATTTAATAAATTTGTATATTACTAGGAAGGAGCTTTACTTGGAAAACAACACAAAACATTTAAGAAACTACGATCTGGAGATAAGCTCCTACAACGTATACGCCGTCATAACCTATCAAAATATGTATAATCGTATTCAGTATGTATTAACGGACAATTTATGACTAAATTTGATGCTTAATATAGTGAATTACAATGATGGTAGAATCAAAATGCACGTCCTATTAACCGATACAGACATATAAGAAATATTCCTTATCTTTCACATCAAAATTTTGGAAAAAACACATGTCGCACTGGCGCCTACAATTTCTCAAACTGAACGTTAGAATGTGTTGCAACTGAAGGCACTAGGCATTTGTGGGAGTATTTACGAAAAGTTCACGAGATTACCTCTATCACGAGTATACCCGAGTTCACCATACTACTCATAAAGATCTGAGTGTGTTAAAATAGATTAATTTACTTACAGATGTTTAATAATGCTAGCGCACTTAAATATATGCGCGGATGTACGTGGGTTACTTTCCTATGATACGATTATAGAGATATTATGAAAAAGCATGTTTTATATTAAAGTGGGCTCCTGGAACGCATCCCTACAAGACAATTGGCCCTCTGGGACTACAAAGTTGCACAGCTGTGTAATATATAATATGTAAAAGAGTGAATTTCTCGTTAGTATGGGAAGTATATAACTGTTCCCATTTGTTCTTCAGTGTTCTTTTTCAGTATTTGAAGCTAGTGATTCCCACCAGCGTCCTTTGGGGGGGGGGGGGTAATGCCCACCTACGATGTACAAACGGTGACCTAAAAAGTAAAGCTTTCGTCGTTTTGACAATTAAAAGCGACACGATGTTTAATCGTATTTCGAGACACGTTTTTCATTAACACCATTCTAAGATGTGACATTGTAGGTGGTAGTTTGAGACTCCATCAGCAGTGCTATGTGACCCTTCTCTACTTATTTATACAGTTCCCATCCACAGCTGTTACAAACAACCCGATTAGTTTTCATCTTGATTACAGTAGAAGCATTCAGAGCAACCGTAACTGTAGTTTTCGAGACGACTAATCAAAAGACCTGGACAACAAGCGGCGGCATTGGATTTTGTATCACATGGTTGGTTAACTCACACCCCGCTATCTGCACTGCCTTCCGTGCCCCAACTACAATCTGCGCGAACCGTTTCAGGTTTACTATTTCATCTGTACACGCACTCGCGGCTGGATGGATGGAATTTTAATATTCATGTGAGTGTAATTATTCGAGTTTCTACCACAGTTGTCGTCATCGTTCTGTAATTATCGCACTGTGCTAGTGTATTAATAGCTTACAGTGTAGCATTGAATGTAATTTAGGTTACCTCTGAACACGGTTGCAGATTTTAACAACCGAAACGTCGCTTTAGTTTTACAAAGCTTCAGTGGTGATGGCCGTGCTCCACACTGTAAACAACAATCGGCTTATTAATTCTCTCGTACGTTACATTCTTACTTCTTTTTAATGACGATTTGGTAAACCCAATTTCTTCAGCTTTTTTTTTAATTTTTATTGTCAATAGTAATGCGTTATTATATTTCGACGGCGATACAAGGCATGATCTTGCAGTGGCGTATCTAGAATATGGCCGGGGGGGGGGGGGGTTCAGTCGAGTCGACTTCATACAAAAGAAAAAAACAAGTTAAGACTAATCAACATTACTGTCTTTAAAGTGGTTGAAAAACGTGTGATAACATGCTGAAATCAATACCATTAAAGTAAACGGAAATGACACAGTAAAAATACGCGTTTTGAAACATTATTTACAAGATACTTATTGACTGAGTTAATTTCCTATATTTCATATTTCAAACGTATACTTAAATACTGTGTAAAAAAACTGTTTGTATATTAAAAAACTACTACATTATTGTACAAAGTTGTAAAACATAATAAACAGCCTAAAAATTGAGAGATTAACAAAATTCCTCAAGTTTTATCGACCTTCTGGGGGGGGGGGGGTCCAGTCCCGTTCGTCCACTGTAAATACGCCCCTGTGATCTTGTATGTTAGGTATAGTTTCGGCATATGGAAGAAATACAACTTGTAAAACTTTCATGTTTTCTGTTCGCTGGTGTGAGTTTAATTCCATCACAGTACTAAAGCTCGTCATCCACGTAACAATTAAAGCTGTGATCGATACAATACCACGCGTGCGGAGTAATGGCTGACTGAGTACAGTGTGGATCTGATAAGCGGTCGGGTACGTTCGCGTCCGATTCCTTGCCAGTTCGTTAGCGCCGGTGCGAAAGTGGATCGAAACTGCGAGGGGTGAATATACGATGATCGCAGACGTACTCGCTGGTGAACGTGACCCAGAAAACTTTACTTTGACTAATCCTGCAGACAGACGCCATAAACCTCGATATTTGGTGACATTTTTTTTTAGAAAGAAAACATGATTTTTAAATTCTGAAGGAAAAAAGGATTGGAAAAATTCTTTTTGTAATTAAGTTATGTTACAGAAATTACAGACGTGCTTGTAAGTTTTAATAATGACGTAATGACGATGAAGCGTCCTAATCTGACTAAACGTTTGTCAATCATGAAAACAAAAATACTTGGCTTTACCACATGTTTGTATTATAGTGTTACGACGCGACGGTAGCACGGATTGTCGTGTTTAACAGTGGGACAAATAATTGAAAACCAGAAGATTCGTTACTCACAATTTTTATTACAGTTTAAACAAACAAAACAACAATAATAACTAAGTACGGAAGTCTTCTTCAGCTTTGCTACCGCCCAGCACCAGAGGTGCCCATCCCATCAAAAGGCCATGGTGTTATCCCTCCCAAATATTCCGAAATCCTCCTCCAAAATTTTATTTCGTGGGTAGGGGCGATCACAATACAAGGGTATGGAATAGTCCCTAGTTCACGGTGGATCTTGGGGCTATATCCAAACATTTTTTGAAAAATTAAAGCCACTCAAGCAATTATTGGAATAAAAAAACTAATGTTATTCTTTTTATCAATACCAAACGGTTTTGTAGTATGTCTAATTAATAACTAAATTATGAGAAATGTAAAAGCCTAGTCAAACCTGGCCTAACACCATTGGTAGTACGTTAGGCCTTATCAAGATAATCTAACTTGATTTTCTAATTGAATTCCACCACCCAAGTGACAAAATCGCCTTGAAAAATCCCCCCCCCAAAATTCCAGTGGTGCGACTTGGACCATGCACCATTCTGTGGGTACCCCTGCCCAGCTCGCGTTAACGTAACGAATAATAAATACCACCGAATTAACACTGTCACAGTAAATAATACAAGTCACTAGTTACAGATAATCTGTTTACACTAAACGGCTATGAAATCCACGCAGCTAATCGCAAGCCACTCCAACAGCAACAACTGCCGGACGCTTTCACAATATCTGTATTTACACCCTGCCGAGGTTGCGAGACCATTTATAGAATTTTAGTGTCAGTTACTTTTCTTTTGGGGTTTAAGCACTTATTTCTTGTTGCATAAAAATGTATCCCTCATTCAAAAAAGAAAAACTTATTTGGAAGCTGAAAATTGAGAAACATCTTGAGAGTACGCACACATGGAAAATATTGACTGTCACTTTAAAAAAACGAAGAAAGAAAAACAAATGTGAATTTTTATATTTTGATTTATTTTTTCCGATTAATGTTTTATTTGTAAAGGTTTTTTATGTAAATAAATAACACACTTTTATAATAAATAACGCATTCCGTTACATTTTGTTATTTATTAATAAATATAAAATGTATTTAGTAATCTAAAAATTATCGTTTTTAAACAAAAATTCACTGTGAAAATACTTTTTCTTTTTTTAACAGCACAGTAATTTTATTATGAGTGTCATGCTAATGAATTTTATTATGAGTGTTGAATTTTATTGTTGTTTTGGTTGGACATGTTTCATGTCCGAGATTGTCATGGGAGCTCATTTTTAACAAATGGAAACCCTAATATAACATCACAGTTATTGAGGGTTCATCTTTTAGGATGGCCTTGGATCGTTATCCCCGAAAAGTTAAAAGATAAAACCACAAAAACGATAACAGGCCTCCATGAATAAGTCCCCGTATAACGCTGTAAGGAAACGGTAGTTATAAGGTAACTGCTTGCTTGTCAGGAAGAAGTGGGGCCGACTCGACTGTAGAGAGCACTTACGGGTAACGACAGACGCCACTCAGCTGCATGCACTCGTTACACTACACGCTGTAACAGGCTATTTTTAGCACAATGCATGTCCGACTGGTGTTGAACCTACGGTTCCATGTGAATGCTAGGAATCGAACACCTGGCGCAATGCGATAAATTCGTTCCTTACATGTAACTTCCGAGCTCACATAAAAACAAAGAGATACTTGATAGGTCTAATCTTAAAACATTGGACAGTTTTTACCTCACTGAAAAGCGGTCTTACTTGACAATAGTTCCTATCTAAAATTGAACGTAATGCTACACAAAACCAATCTGAACAGAGGCAGTTGAATTACGCGTCTGCAGCAAACCGTCCGACACAAAGATTATGAAACTACGAGTTTTGGTACTTGACGAACGCTTCTTGTGCGTTTCAGACCGAACCGTTTTGTCAAAAGGCGTAATACAAACGCGGACAAGAAATTCAGACAACGACAACGATATACAGACAATCGTTGACAACAAAAACAGTTTAATCAAGGCATTGTCCAACCGATTCCGTGTACAAAAAATATTGAAAAAAGTATCTAGCTAGACAAACTGCACCATGACACAGTTGTTGGAGATCTATATAAGAACAACAAAAGTTGGAGCGCGACCTAGGGCGAGGGATCAGATCTGATGGAAAGATTGCGTATTGGGTGATCGATCTCATTGTTAAGTACTACCCACGGACAGGAGACACTTATTTAAGACGGAAGCAGTCAAGCAGGCCAAGCCGCTACGTGCACCTGTTGAGCTACTAAGGAAGACAAAGAAGAAGAAAAAGAGGAATAAGAAAATAACGTGTTATGATTTCTGTTCAGTGGTTTTGCTTACTGTAACAAAGAAACCCCAAGGACGACTGTGGCGTCATGATTAATGACTGCTCTTAATTGAAGGAAAAGTTTGCCGACAGCCTGTCTACGGAGGAATTTTCTAATTAATCCCGTGGAATCGATCCCACCCCCCGCTCATCGTGTACAATCGCTTAGTTTATGTTTCTGGATTCCGTTGTTTCGTTGAAGTTTATCTTTTGCAATGAACACGGATTAATGAAATGGTCTTATCTGTAGTCAGAAATTAAGATTTATTTCTTTTTAATAACGTTTGAAACGGTAGTTTAAAATGCTGACAATTTTGTAGAAACATAAGAAAAATAAACGTCCCATGACTTCGCAATATTTATTGTTTTGTAAATAGGATGGAATAACGGTCATGTAGTAACATGGTTCATTGAGTGAGTTGATCGATTAATTCGTTATTGTTGAAAACTGTAAGTAGTAGGCCTATACTGGATTTCTGTATTAAAAAAAAAAGAATTTTGTGATTTAGTGTGTGCTGGGTCTTCTTCTTCTTCTTCTTCTTCTTCTTCTTCTTCTTCACAGTGGCGAAGAATCGAGAATTTGATCTGGAGGGGGGGTGTCCGGTCGAGACGGTTTCATACAAAAGAAAATAACAAGTGAAGACTAATCAACACTACTATGTTTAAAGTGGTTGAAAAATGTGTGATATTATGCCATTAAAATCAATCCCATTAAAATAAACGGTAATAACACAACAAAAATCCGCGTTATTGAAACATCGTTTAGAAGATAGTTATTGACCGGATTGCTTTTCTAATATTTTATATTTCAAACGTATAGGCCTACCGTACGCAAATGCTGTGTAATAAACCAGTTTGTACATTTAAAAAAGAGTTACTATTTTATTAGCGTACACAGATGAAAAAATAATAAAATAGTACAAAAATTAAGAGATTAAGAAAATTCATGACTTTTTTCGACTCTCTAGGGGGGCCCGGTCCCATTCGCCTCCCGTACATACGCCCCTGCTTCTGCATTAAGTTCACTCCTGCGATTCCCTACGTCTCTTTCCTGACCTCTCCGGATTCCTTCTGCTCGTTGGTTGTGCGTCTCCCCACTCTATGATCCGCCATCATATTTTCTAGGCCGTCCCGTTCCTTACGTCTTCGCACCACCCAGTCCTCAGTGTATTGAGTATTGTACAACTTTCTTATTTCTTGGCTACGCATACGATTTCTTCTGCATACTCTTGTTGCTTTTTTGAAATACTGTATCACTGTTATATCTGACAAGTTATGTATGTGGGTAATAAAATGGTAAAGAAAGATTGCCAAGGAGAGTTAAGGAAAGGACCCCACCAGAAAGAAGAAAAAGAGGAAAACCACCTATCACCTGGATAGACTATATTGAGGGAAAGAGAAACTGAAGAAGATCTTTGGACGGAGAAGCAGCAGTGGAAGATTAGAATTCAATCAATTCTGTAATGTTTGGTTCCGGAAAATGTGTTAACATTGTGTAGAATAATAATAATAAAATGAAGAGGAATTTCAACTATGATCTAAATTTATTGTTCATTTTTGAAAATTTCAACATTTTTGTACTCCAAGGCCCAATAAATAGGGAAATTTTTTTTTATGAAATCGCAAAAATTCATGTAGGATATCAGATTGAAGGGAATTTTAAATAAACTTTAATGCACTCTTTATATTTTGGAAATTTCTAAGTTTTGCGCATCAGGGCTCAAGAAAAGGGATAACATTTTGAAAATATCGGAACTTACACAGATGAGCCTATTGTTGTACACAGATTTCGATACGTATTTAATATTGTTTGTATTTATTTATTTTAGTGCTTTATTAGCGTTTAAAAACAATAATAAAAATGTTAAAGAAACTTGTCGGTTATTTCGTACTCCGTAAACCTATGGAGTATTTCATACTCCACGTACAACTGGACGTGGAGTTCGGAACGCGCTACATAGCTTCTATCGGTGAACTGATTTATAGCCTATGACAATTTCGAAAAAATTTTCGGCCATACACATTTGCGCGAAATTTTGCAGTCTTCGTTTTAAGAAACTTTAGAGTTCATTTCATCAGTTTTTAATCATTCTGACGAAACGAGTACATTGTTTTAGTTTAATTTACTGCAAATATTACAGACTCACTAAAGTGAAGTTTTCAAAATTGGTTCGATACTTTTAAGGCTATCAGAGTCTGCAGAGGATGGGAGAAAATTGGTTCGATACGTTTAAGGCTATCAGAGTCTGCAGAGGATGGGAGAAAATTGGGTCGATACGTTTAAGGCTATCAGAGTCTGCAGAGGATGGGAGAAAATTGGTTCTATACGTTTAAGGCTATCAGAGTCTGCAGAGGATGGGAGAAAATTGTTTACCAGTTTCGTGTATTTATGGTTTATTTCATTTACAAACAGAATTATCACGGTTGCACACCACTATAGAAAATTTATTCCGATTAGCGCTTTCAAGCTTCTCAGCTCATCCGATCTGACGATGAGCTGAGAAGCTTGAAAGCGCTAATCGGAATAATTTTTCTATAGTGGTGTCCAACAGTGATAATTCTGTTTGTGATTATAACCACTAACATAATTCTCTTCATTATATTTTATTTACATTGTAAACTAAGATGTCATCTTTATCGTTTCATGACTTTCTGAAGTTTTAGGTGTCTATTAGTGGAACCATTATTTCACACTTATTCTAATGATTACAACAAAACAAGTAGCAAACAACTAGTTCTTTTATCTTTTAAATTTTGTAGTTTTATTCACAAAAAACTAAGACCCCCCCCCCCCCAGAAGGATATTCTAGCTGCGGCCTGGTTGTTGGTAATATATAACGACGTGATGTAACAGTAAACAACGGTGTAAGTGTGTGTGTGCACCAAAATTCTACGTTTATCAATAGTCGTAAATGTGGTTCCGCGTCACAAAACTTTGTTCTATGATGGTATCATTACGCAGTAGAGAGTCAGTCGCCATTGGTGTGTAACAAAAAGTAATTGTGCCCATTACATTATCGCGACCGACCTGACCTGACCTCAATGTTTGTCCCCCCCCCCCCCCCCAACAGCAACAGTCAGTACAACACGAACGTTTTTAACATGCAAATATGGAACGCGTCAGCGGTGTCCCGTTGTTAACTTAACAGACAGCGAATTATAATGCAACGTATGTTTGTTTTTATTACCCGGCAAGAGTAATGATCGAGAAATGACAAGCGTTCCAGTGAAGCACCTCCGTTACAAACAAGTGGTACAGCAAATACACTTTGAAAATTACATATTGTTTTGTATTAGTCACCACAATCTGATATAATCTGTCTAAGGGCTTGAAACGTTTTCAGTCCATCCACTACTGCATCCCCGCTAGATTGAAGCTCCTCGGAATACCTCTCGCTGTAATTGCCGCGGGTTAAAATAAGACTTGAAAGGAAAGTAACTGAACAAATAAAAGGACTTAATATTTGTAAATTAATAGAATAAAGTTAGAGTTTTATTGAAATAAACTGTTTGGCATTCTTAGATGACTTTGGTATACTTTCTGAACGTCTGACATCTGCAGTAATACAAGTTAATTTTTTAGAGGACATAGCCAGTAGAACAGGCTTAAGAATTTCTGCAGAAAAAAAAACAAATTTCTCACGAACATTAAAAAATGCGCCAAAATTACTGCTAACAGATATTGGTCGAATGGAGAGGATTGGAAAATTTAAGTATCTAGGGGAAATAATTCAAGAGAATGGTTTAGAAAAATCTGCTATAGAAGAAAGGATTCATAAAATGGAAAGAGCATATGATATAACTAAAGATATTTAGAATAAAAAGTGCATATCTAAAAATGCGAAAATAAGGCATTACAGTACAGTAGTGAGGCCAGAATGCCTACATGCAAGTGAATGTTAGCATTGAATTATAATTCAGACAAACTAGAAATATTGGAAGGACTAATTATTAGGAAAATATTAGGCCCACGAAAAACTTCAGAAGGTTGGAAATTAAGAAGTAATGATGAAATATATCAAAGTGTAGAAAATATAACAGGAACAGTGAGAAAAAGAAGACTAGTATTTTTTGGACATTTATATAGAATGGACGACTATAGGTTAACAAAACAGATCTACAAATATCTGTGGGGAAAGAAGTCAACATCAAGTTGGATTAAAGAAGTCAAAAAGGATTTAGAAGAAAATCATATAAACGCAGAAGAATCAATCGAAAGAGAAGTTTTCCGGGCAAAAGTATGAAAAATTGAAGGAGTCCAGGGTAGGAGAGAGAAAAACGCAGGTTCAAAGTGGACTGAAGACAGGAAGAAGAGACATAGTGAAAAGATGAAAGAATATTGGAGAAAAAGAAAAGAACAAGAAATAAAGAATTGAAATTGCCATTGTAACGATTTAAATTTAAAACAAATAAAAAAAAATTAATAATAAAAATATAAAATGGGAAGTTAGTGAAAACCATTAAATCGCACTATTAAACCGAAGAATACCCCTGAACTAACTCATAATAGTAATGAGAATTAAAAAGGGAATTTAACTAAAATAATTAACTAAAACTGAGAAAGCAAGAGTGTAAAAAAACTGTTAACCCTTTATTAAATTATCATGCTATGACCTGTGTATACCGGATCCAACTTGCATACCGACCCGGCATTAAATAAAAATACTGTACCTGTAAACTATAATGTAAATAATAAATAATTCAAAGTCACTAGTAGTAGTTGTAATAAATTCTGTAGACAAGCAAAGTCTTGATTGTTTATTATGTCGAACTGTAAGACTGTATTACTAATTAAAAGTTGGAACTATGTTATGGCGGAGTATTCACTCCGCGTCGTTACAATTTTCCTGTTGTAACAATGTAGGACTTGAGATGCGACGTTCAATCTGTAAACAGCTCCAAGCGGAGCGCTGCACAAAATGTTTTTTTATTTTTTTATTAGCTTCAACTAACAGTGTGGAGATCTATGTAACTAAAATGTAGAGTGTTTTAACACAAAGATGTGAAAGAATAAAATAAGTGTGTAAGGTGACATCTCCTTAGTTCAAGTTATTTTAGGGTTCCGTCATAATGTGTAACGAATATGTAAACTCAAATACTACTGTGCTATTACAAATGTGATGTGATTAACTGGGAAATGTGAAGACTAAGACCTCAACTGCATTTACACTACCACTGAGAAACAGGACGACTTCATTCTAGATGACACCGTAACATCCACTTCATCATTAGTTGACTCCGAGGACCTCCACCGGAAAGACTACCACGATGACGACCCACTATTAAGAGAGTACAGAAGAATCACGCAGCAGGACATGGACTGAAACGATTAACTAGAGGTGACGCGGAAGCTCGTTTTCCGTGCATAATGTATTTTTTAAATATAAGTAATTTTAAATGAAAAAGACTTTAAATGACAATCTCTAAGCGTTAAGAATAACAATGTTGTAACAAGAAATTTCAGAAATCATACTTTGTAACATAACTCTTGTGATGTAGCTTTGGAACATCGCACAACAAAATGAAACCATTCTTCAAATGGTATTTTAAGTATTAATGTAATTGACTAAAGAAGTAGAGTAAATTTGAAAATTCCTAACTAGTTTAAAGAGACTCGGATCCGAGGTAAATACACTAACTGTAGTATCATTTTAATACAGAAAACCCCCTTAAAATTTCAGTGTAAGCTAAAAATTTTATTTGTAATGTATTATCAATCATACGTAAATAAAGAGATGTCATCTTTGTTACATACTAAATTGAGTGCATAAATCAGCAGACTTCCCTCCCCAGTTTCCTTTTATTAGAGTACTTATAATTATTGATAGTGATTTGATTAATTTTCAGTTTGTTACAACGAAGGCAGCCTGTATAATTGGGCAGAGTCAATTATCACGGGTTCCCTAGATTATAACGTAGCCGACACGTTATACCATGTGGTCCTCAGATGGCCGATACAAATAGAAAAAACAAGTTAGAGCCTTCTTAACAATGACAGTCACACAACATTCGGAAAATAATGTACGTATTTTCAGCCTTAAAAAATAAGTAAGTAAATAGGCAAGACATTGATACGCAAAAATTTATAAAATTATGCTGGAAGAATCCTGAACTTCTCATTTTTTCATGAGGAAAATGGGGATTCCAACCTTCAAGCTAGCCCCACCCCAGAAGTTAGTCTCATCCACTGACGCGAGCGCAGTGGCGTATCAAGAATTTGGCCTGGGGGGGGGGGTTCCGTCCGGTCGAGTTGGATTCATACAAAGGAAAAAACAAGTTAAGACTAATCAATATTACTATCTTTAAAGTGCTTAAAAAAGTATGATAGTCTCCTGAAATCAATCCTATTAAAGTAAACGGTAATAACACAATAAAAATACGCAAAATTTTAATGTTGTTGACAATCTACTTACTGACTGAATGGATTTTCCTATATTTAATATTTAAAACGTATACCCACGTGCTGTGTAATAAACCGGTTTGTATATTTATAAAGGAGTTACTACTATATTAGCGTACACAGCTGAAAATTAATAAAACAGCTAAAAATTAAGAGATTAACAAAATTAATTGTCAACTTTTTCGACCCCTAAGGGAGGGTCCGGTCTCGTTCGTCCACCCTCGCAAATACGCCCCTGCAAGAGCGTAGGCTTGTCTGTCTGGGCTTACTGGTTCCGATACTTGCCAACAAGGCTACAAATTGGTTGTCAACGTGTAGAATATTTGTTGTTGATCATCACCTATGCTGTCCCGGTCTAGGGATTGGGATATCTTGCCGCTTTGCATATAAGAATGATGCAAAGTGTTCTCGACAGGGGGCTTCGGCTAGCGACCAAAGTACCCAGTCGGTTCCCTTCTCGCTTGTTGAGAAGCGGACTCTGTGTACAACACGAGGGTCAAGGGCCCAAGACAATAGCCGAGCTTGGCAGGTACCGTACACATCCAGGTAATTCTTGGAAACGGGCTCGGGCATGGCCGGCTCTAGTAGAAGGCCGGAACATTAAACGTGGCAACGTTGCGTCTGAGGGCTATAAGCATAGCGTAATAAAATAGCTAAAGTGAACATGTCATATTTTGACTTAATTTCATAACATTAATAAACTCATGAGTAGGCCTATTTATAGCCAAATCTAAATTATAGCTATGTGGGCACTTGGTACTCATAGATGTATATTGGTACTATACGTTTAAGTTGAAATAATCAGTGAATAATTAGTGTTAGGCCTAATGAATTAATTTTGTTCGAGTAATTGAATGCGTATCATATGAATGAGTTAATTATATTTCTTAAATAATATAACAGTACTTTACATAATAAACTTTTAATTTACAAAAAATTAAGAATTATAAAACTGCTGTTAACCGGCAATTAAAAATTTTATTTGATTATTGAAATACATAAATCAAGCGATCGTCTAGTCGGCCTCGAATATCAGCTGGTTCCAATGTTGCCACGTTTAATATTCCGGCCTTCTACTAGAGCCGGCCATGCCTCGGCATATACTGTGCTAGGTAGCTAGAGTTGGACCGGATCACAAGGCAAGAACACAGAATTTTCGCACAATCCACACAGTCCTAGAACTCTTGTCTGTTTTAACGTCTTTGGTTCAGACGGTCAAGAAGAGTTAATAGCCGCTACTCTTCGAAATGGTCTGATTCGTCCACGTTGTTCGTTGTCGAAAGAAATTATTTGCTAATATAGGTGGCAAAAGTTACCTTTTTTTTACTAACAATAAATATGAGTTGGTAATAAACGTTTTCCGTGGTAATTTATTTCACCGTTCGACTGACGTTATCGTGCCAGTTCACAATTCAGTACCCTCTCTTATTGCTACACACCGCTTCCCCTACACTGTGTTGTTGTGTGTTTATTGTCAGAGTCATAACAAATATATACAGTTACAGCTCGAACGCATATAGCAAATCAACGAAGCGCTAGTTTTTACAGTTCATGGAAAACTGTTCAATGTTGTGAACTATCACAGCATAATATTTTAGTAATTTTTTTACTTTTTAGTAAACTGTGTACTAACAGTTTGACCAGATGGACGGTCAGCTGACTAGACACACGGCAAAATATCGGGTCGTCGAATAAGAATGACTGTATTCCAAAAGTGTGCAGTTCCATAAATTAGGAAAAGATGGGAATACAAAAGTGTTAATAGATTTTCAGAAGTTTAGACTTTTTAATGCGTCTTAATAAAGTCCTATGTGTGACCATTTGTGGTTATGCGGACGTCAAAACGGTAACCATCTTCCATGTTTCCATGTCTGAGAAGTTTTTATTGTAATCGCAACGGAAATCCGAATCATGAATCTCGTTGCTGTAAACTATGTTCTTAATGTTGCTATAAGGCTTTTACGGCCGCCGTCAATGTTGTTATAAATGAGCGTTAACCTGGCTGTTAGGCCGTGATCTAAAGGTAAAAATTGACCTTTCGGCCTTACCATCAGATGTCATCTTCAGTGGTAAAAAGTTTGAAAAAGTTTTGGCAGTTGTTCGCCAAATACCCCAGTACTGAGCCACAAATTGTGTAATTTATGCCAAGTTGTTTACTTGGCATCACCTCCGTACGTTTAGGTGCGCACCTATTCACGTTTGGTCCGACCACTGAGACAACGTTTCGTCTCTTATCTGATCAAGCAAGTTCAAGGCGGTATCGTCTGCAATGTTGGTGTACAACACGTACAGTGCAAATGCAATATTGGTATTTTAACCAGTGACGATCTCGTACGAAGGATTTTTACTTTCACGTTCCGTAAGGAAGTATGTGATCGCGAAAACATCGTGTTCGAGATAAGGGCTGATTCTGATTGTACTACCCTCAAAACATGAAGAAAATTCATTTTCCGAAAAGTGTCTGTGTGTAGAATTCTTTCTATGGAGAACGATAACTGTCGCAAATTAAAACAGAATTAAATAACTTTTGCATATGTGCCTGAGTTGTAGAGGACTATTGATTTTGGTGACGATCGGTTAAGGGGAAGGGGTAGTTTACTGCTTTTATGCTTTAACAAAAGTAAAGTACTTAATTTTGGTAAATAAAATATCCTGAAAAGAAGGTCATAAAAATCCACAGTAGAAAGGCAGATGAAATATCTATAAATGGAAAAGGTGGTTGAAGAGGGAGGGGTAATTTTCTATAAATGAAAATGATAGTTGAGGTGGGAGGGGATAATTTTTTATGTGTACTACGTTATCGGTAACAAATAAGTAGTTTGTTGTTAAAATTCCTTCCCGGGCTGTTTGGCCGCTGTCCAGTGTTTTCTGCAAACCCAGACGTTTCGGCAGTGCCATCGACTGCCATCATCGAGTGCGCTAACGTGAGGTGGTATACGTTAGTGGCCAGAGTACTGTGGTTAAGGCTGAAGAAAGAAGTAGGAAGAAGTAGTTCTATGGAAATATTTCACTTCGAAAATGATTTTAAATATAAATTTTAGAACATGGAAGTTATGTATGGTTCTCCATACCGATATTTTAAATATCTGATGACGAAACTATGTTTTGAAACGCGTAATTAATTGTAAACAAGAAGTCACAAGACGGATTGAAAAGATTAATGTATCTACTCATACAAGTGACTTGGATAACACTGAAAGCATGCGTACTAAATTAATAAATGTAAAAATTAATCAATAGCAACATTATGTAACCTACGTTAGTGCAATACATGGACTTGGTAAGTGCTTGCGATTGTATAAAATCAACAATACTAACATTTTGCTCGAAACTGGTTCGTTTCACAAGGGCCATCGCTGTAACTCTTTCATTTTCTTTGTAAACTTTACAGTTCGCTGAGCTAAATTAATCACACATGCACGTGAGTATATATATATCTTTAGATCGTGTGTTGACGCAAGCACGGTTATTGAACGAAGAATGTCTTACAAGTATGCTTAAATTTTAAATGTGGAAAGCATATTTTGATAATGTGATGTGATATTCTATCGCATTCATCGAAAGTTTATATAGGAACTACTCTTTTGGAAAGTTTGGTACAAGGCTTTTAAGTTTAAGTGTATTATTGTCATTAAAACTTTCCCAATAAACAAGGAGGACGTATTAAGTTGAACCTAAATTACATTTAATGTGTTGTCTGGTAGCGAGGCTACGCTTATCTCAACCGAGACAGATGCAGTATTGGATTTCGATATGTGTTGGCAGGGCTGCTGCTCGCTCGACACGCCCGTGAGTTCGGTTCTCAACAAACACTATAGGTTTACCATTTTAACTCGATTTCGACCGTCATGAAGGCATTGACAGTTTACTAAAAATCTAAATCCACTGACACAAGACAATTTAATGGCGACTAAACATCTATAGTAACAATAAAAGATTCTATTGGATATAAAATCTTAAGATATATTTCAGTCATCATATCTCATGTATACTACCGTTGACCTTCGCAAGGCGATGGCAAACCAGCGAGAGGTATCCTGCCTAGTATAAACCCTAACTATGCCGTTCGGATCCGACGTTAAACTGTAGGTACCATATACCTGTGAGAGACTCCGTAACACACGCACCACGCGTATGTGAGGGGATGGTACAAACTAGTCGAAAGACTGGAGGACCCAATAATATCCCATGCAGCTTACATCCAGCTTCTAGCATCATCACTCCAGCGCTTGGGTAGCACAAGGAATGGACAAAGAATCAAAAGAATATAATATTTTTTTTTTGTATACGTAGAAGTAATGCAGTGATATAAATTGCTGGAAACAGGTATGTCCATGTAAGGTGAAACATGAGTCGGCATTCAAACGAGGGGTAACGAGGATGCTTGTGCGTACAATGTGTTCGTTGATGTACGTTTAGCCTACTGAGACTTGACTAATGCAAGGCAGGGAATTGTGCGTCTGTGTATACTGTTCGTTGTGTATGTATGTGACTCCGGTTAGGACATGAATAAACAATAATAATTCAATATGTTTTTTTAATGGAATTCGCACATTTAAAATACATTCTGCGAAACGATCAGTGTCATTATAGGACGTACAAAGGGACACGTAGGTAGACACAAAATGAGAGAAAATTACGTATTAATAACTGGATTATTTAAAAATAAATTCATTACTTTTGTAATTAATAAGTTGTTAACAATTAATTTATATGTACTGAACGAGTAAAAAAATCACGAATCATATGCAACTACGAGTTTGAACATCAACGTTAGTTATTCTTAGACGTAAAAGTGATTTGTTAAAAACCGACGCTTATGCAGTATGAAACAAAGTTTGTCAAGTCTGGAACAGCGATCCAGCAAAATTAGACCCGTCTATTTACACCTCATTATAAATACCTATAAATACCACTCGTAAATTTCATCAAGGAAGAGATATTCTGGTAACAACGTCAGGGCGACTGTATCACTCTGATTCTCGACATGGAAGCGCTAGAATCGTCGTCGTCGTCGTCGTCATCATCGTCATCATCATCATCATCATCATCATCATCATCATCATCATCATCATCATCATCATCATCATCATCATCATCATCATCATCATCATCGTCATCATCATCGTCATCATCATCATCATCATCATCATCATCTTCATCATAATCGTCGTCGACGTCGTCGTCGTCATCGTCATCATCATCATCATAATCATCATCCAGTGAGTAACACACACACACACACACACACACAAAACTACCTATGCGGAATCATTATCGTTAGCTACGCTAATTAAAAATGATTTAATTGACAATTAACAATGATTTAATCAAAGACACAGTGAATAAACAGAGACTTGATATAAATAAAGTAAAAATAAATACCGAATTGTATATAGTTTAAATAAAGTTTAAATAATAATTATAATTGAAATATTTAATTTTAATATTTATTTTTTTAACAATTTTTCTATTTAATTATAATGGGTGCGTAATAACTGATGTTTACTGAATGAAGTAAATTTTATTTCAATTAAAATATTAAAATAATACAAGTAAAATTTTCCTGTTTATGTAGTAAACATTTGAATAGTACTTTTCTATATGATTGGATGAATTAATTAATTAAATTGAATATTTTATGTCAAACACCCAAGCAGCTGAAACATTTTTTATATTTATGTTCATGTTTGTGAATTATGTTTGTTTTTTCACATTATTTACGTGTGATTTATAAAATTACTTGTATGTTTTGTGTTTTGTAAATAGCTTCTTACAAAAGGTCATAATTTAACCTTATATTTCCTTATCAATATTTTATGGCTTAAATAATTTTGTATAATAAATCAGTAATTTTCTTCTTATATTATTACAGCTGTCTCACGGATCGTCATGTTGTTCAGTGTAAACAAAATACAGACACCAATGAAGTCACTAATTACCAGCTTTAATTAGTCACAACTAACAATTTGAAATCAACAAAGTACAGTACTCTCATACAAAATTCAAGTTAAATTTGTCAACACGTAATAATAATGTCAACTTATTACAATACCGCACTAATTATAACACAATAATCACCTTCCACTCATCATCATTAGCCGTGGCTCTACAACCCTTGGTGGGTCTTGGCCTGCTCCAAGAGTCGATTCCATTCCTCCCTATTGCGTGCCCTAGCTTTCCAGTTACTTATGTTCAGCTTTCCGAGGTCCCCCTCTATCTGGTCTTTGAATCTACTTCGGAATGTCTCCCCCTTTTTCTACTACCCATTGGTTTCTGGTAGAAAATATATTTCGTAGGCTGTCCTTCCTCTATTCTCTCTATGTGTCCAATCCACCTTAGCCTGTATATTTTGATTATCCTGTTTGTACAGATGATCACCTTCCACTAGTCCGCAACAATCACTTGATCCGCACTCTACGATGTCGCCAGTTGCAACTAACTTCTAAGCCGGTCGTAACCCTTATGCAGGCCTACACCCAGAATAAGGGTCCAGAATACACCCAAAGAAGTTGCAGAATAATTTTCCATTCTTTTGGCGGTGTGTCGGCATAATTTGCGTAGTTAACAGTGCTCGAACAGTCTCGAAGCTACTTGAGTGATCGGCCTTGATAGAGACACTGCACCTGTTCGGCTAGCCGAGAAACGGGAGGTGCACCTGTGCACCTGCCGACTTTTCGAGAGCCCTACATAATTGTCGTAGCAATATATTTAAGTAGTTATTTTCACGTAACTCAAATCTTTCTCCACCCAACTAACAACATGATTTTATTGTACAGCAGTTGGTACTGAACGTAACGCAAACAAAATCGTACGACCTAACCACTGAAACGTCTTTAAATAGTTGTAACGTTGCAACATATATACTGCAGTGTCAAATAAATACCGGGAATTGTTCGTTTAAAAAGCCCACGTAAAAGGTATGAAAAAAAATTTGTTTGCGTAAGTTGGAAGCAGTGTACCTAATTGTTACGTAGAATTGTGGCGCGATCTGTCGACTAGTTTGTTTACAGCTTTTGATTAGTTAGTTGACCTCAAGTGGGCTCTGCTATTTTTAAAATGGATAAAAATATCGAACAAAGAGTTTACCTCAAATTTTGTGTTGCCAACAAAATTTCTTGTGCTGAATCATTGAAAATGTTGGAGAAGGCCTACGGTGAGTCAGCTTACCGAAAACACGAGCATACGAGTGGTACAAAGCGTTAAAAGAAGGCCGAGAAGTGGTTTAATTATTTGCCTCGTTACGGTCGACCTTCAACGTCTTCGATTGACGAAAACATCGTCAAAGTGAAGGAAATGGTGATGAAAAGTCGTCATTCAAGCTTAAGAGAGATTTCTCTGGATCTGGACATGTCTCACGAATCCGTTCGCACCATTTTAGTTGACGTTTCGGTCATGAGACTCGTCGCGGCACGGCTTGTTCCGAAGGAGCTGAATTTTCTTCAAAAAGAGCACCGCAAACAGGTTGCTGAAGACATGCTTGAACAAGCCAATTCTGACCCTACATTCATGAAACGCATCATAACGGGTGATGAGCGTGAGTTTATGAGTTTGACATGCAAACCAGCCAACAAGCTTTGGAATGGCGCTTCGATAACGAGCCGAAACCGAAAAAAAACACGTCGAAGTCGCTCCAAAGTCGCTCCGGAATTCCTTCCGAAGGGGCAGACAGTCAACAAACAATACTATCTGGGCGTTTTGAGGCGTTTGAGAGAGAATGTTCGCCGGTAAAGGCCAGATTTGTGGAAGAACACTTCTTGGATTTTGCACCATGATAATGCGTCGAACCACACATCGACCCTTGTACGTGAATTTTTGACCAAAAACTCAACGAATGTCATCGACTAATCACCGTATTCGCCAGTATGGCCCCGTGTGACTTTTTTTTGTTCCCCAAGCTCAAATTACCACTTCGTGGATAACGTTTTAGTCAACTGAAGTCGCAGAAGGAGCTGAAGGCCATGCCGGATAGTGCCTATAAGAAGTGTTTCGACGACTGGATTATTCGTTAGCATATGTGTATCGCCTCAAATGGAGCCTATTTTGAAGGTGACAAAATAAATTTTGATGATTAAACCAATATTTTGTGTTTTATTGAACGATTCCGGGTGTTTATTTGACAGAATGTATTCTGTATTGCACCTTTCCTTATTGTTGTATCCGCTGCCTCCTTTCTTTTTGGTCTTCTACTCTTGTATACCTTATGCGTTCTTACGTAGATTAAAAATCATTCGGCTGCTCTTATATTCAGACCAATTTTCCTTAAAATTACAGTTTATTCCACTTGACATGGGTACTGGAAAGAGGAGAGACGTCCGAGAAGGTCCGAAAAGTAGACGTTGTGACGGTGCAACGAAGATCTACGCTATACGAGGTTTGATCAAAAAGTTCACGCATTTCTTGTTTATTTTAAAAATTATGCCTTCATTCATCGGCACTTGTTCTGCCCTCTTCAAAGTAGTCTCAGTCGAATGTAACACGATTAAGCCAGCCGTTTTACAGTTTTAAAACATTTCAATCGTGCATTTTGGTATAGCCTTGAGCTCGCTTAGCGATTTTCGTTTTACGTCTTCAACGGTTGCAAAACGTTGTCCTCTCGTGGAAATTATAACTATTGGGAGGAGAAGAAAAGATCGCTTTGGGGTATATTTGGTGAATACAGCAGTTGCCGTGTCATCATTATGACGTTTTCTTTTGCCTAGCCTGCCAAAATTCTTAACAAGCAATGACGTGCGTCCAGGCGCATTATCGGGCTGTAATTTTTATAAATTATTCTTCCGTAAATCTGGGCGTTTTCTACGAATAGCTTCACACAAATGGCGTAAAATATACGAATAGTAGGCCTACTCATTATTTACCACTGCGCCTAGCGATGAAATTTAGTGGAACACAAAAACATAATCTTTGTCTGACAACCACGATCTTCAACTCGTTTACGGCAATCTTTGAAGCTTGAAAACCGCTTGTTCACGCAGTCTCGCCAGAAGCCTTCTGAGCACGTTTACCAGGACAGAGCAGTTTGTCTCACAGTTTACACAAAATTTAATCCATGTTCTTCCATTTTGCAATGTAGAATGACAAAAAATCGCCTAATACACCTAAGGACGAGTTACTCAATTAGCTGTGAAATCTAAACTATGCATCAAATAGGGGTAAACGTTTAGACGATTGTCACTAACATGTGTACCAACATCACATAAAAACAGTTTTTTACTCGAACACTTGTAGCGGTGGAAATTGCAAAATTGCACGAGCTGTTTGGTCAACCCTCGTATATGATTGACGAAGTCTGTAGAAATCTTATAAAAGAAATCGTCATAACCATGTCATAAAAGAAATCGATTTCTTATAGATTCAAAAGCGGTAAATGCGAAACGCTTGTGTCATATATATCCAACACGCGTCAGCATGAGTGCTCTCACTGTAGTGATGAATCTGAACACACACACTTCACATCGTATCAGTCTGCCGCTACTAGTTTACAGCGCGGTAAGCATGCCTATTGATATCTGCTCTCACATGATTAATGGCTCTCACACTGACGACGCGCCGTAAAGGTTTTTATGCTTTCTTCACGAAGTTGGCACTGCGTAAAGTATCACTTCTTATTAACGCGAAAAAAAGGGTGCATATACAATGGCCCAGTCAACCTCTCGACACGTTATTCCTCCCTATCCACTCGCCACTACTACTGTATTACCACCTCGCACTCTCTCACTCTCTCTCTCCCTCTTCCACACACACACATTTATACAGCATCTTCTTATTCTTCTTGCAACCCTAATCTGGTTAGTGACAATATTCCGAAATCGTCAGATTGTTGTGTTGATCGCCTTCAGCTTAAATTATCTGGATCCATTTATGCCTAAATCCGTTTCCCGCAACAACTTCACCAAAATCTCTTTCTTCGTTTTCTTCGTTTGTGAGAATTCGTTCATAAGGAACAGCAATTTTTCCATAAGATCCGGAAACGGTGTTTGTGGTCAACACAATCCCAAGACCTCTAAGGCATGAGAAAAGACCACTATGTACGTAGCTAAGGAAACATTGTGTTGTCCAAGGCGGGATATGGTAAGAAGACTCAAACGATGAATAGTAAAAGTCAATTATAAGTACTAAATTTTAAGTGCAATACACAAGATGAAGATATTTTTAGTATTTATAATTAAGATTAGATTTAAGATTTATAATTAAATATTAACGTTTATTTTCCAGTAAAATAAGAATTATGAGCTCAGAGAACCTTACATTTATTACCCAATGCGAAACTTATCTTACCCTAATTTATTTACTTAAGAAAGTAAGTCAAAAAGTAAAGGAAGATTTAAAAATTAATTATTTTAATTTCCACTTTCATAAACGAAACTTGCGTTTTCCCATATAATCTTTTTTCATTTCTATGGACTTAGTCCATTTTTTAACGAGCTTTCGAATTCCTTCCTAGCAGAAACTTTCCACCTCGTTTGTAGCCAATTTTGCACCACTGCGACCTCTTCTGTGAACTCTTCATCTGAATAAAAATGTTCCTCTTCCTTTCAGTTTTTCCTTTAATAGACCAAAAATCGTTTGGAGACAATTCGGTACTGTATAATGGACGGCTTAGCATCTCAAAACCAAGACCTTGAAGACAAGATTTGTTTTGTTGGCCATATGGGAGTTTGCCTCGTGGTGAATCAAAATCACATGTTTTGAAGTTGTCACGTCTTTTCGATGATTGAAAATCCTAAACCCTGGTAATCCAAAATTCAACACCTTTTCAGTGCATTGATTTTAATTTGCTGGTTACCATGAATGTTTGTTTAATTGCTTCGATGCTGTCATGTCTGTTGGAAGTGGAAGGCCTACCTTTTAGTCATTCATTACGGAGAGAATCCGGCTAGTTTTAAAGCGATCAATCCACTCGTACATCTTTGCAACTCTCTCCATATTGCTACTGTAGTCTACGAATAATCTCTGTAGGTTTTACTTACTCTGAATTTACTAACATTTCTTCCTTGGAGAAGTCGGGTAATGTAGAACTCATTTCAAATTAAATTTTTAACACAGAGTTTCAAACCTAGTAACTAAGCAATACTTCTGATTAACAGAGGCCGTAATGTTATGATTTACAATAAAGGAGTCGGTGGTGTCCTCTACTTGATCGGTAGGGACAGAAAAATTTCCCTTTACTTTTTGACTTTCCCTCGTTATAGACATGTCTATTCTCCTACCCAACTTACAAAGAAACAATAAACTAAATTGAAATATCCATAGAGCTATTGTATTTCATAAGTTGAAATGAAGCGTTTTGAAACATATCCTCTATCTTTAGGTTTTCATATGAGGTCGTTATATGTTAAAATCACAAATTATATTGTAAAACTTGCGTTCATCCCGGCCGGTGCGCCACTGAAATCATGTTAGCGTGAAAACATCTGATTCACATTTACAGGTTTACACGTGAATCTAAAACATTGGTTCACTGTTTATCCAGTTTGTTGTAATTCCATTTAGTTACCTTACCTTAGTGACACCAGTCACGTTGGTAGCGTGTGATACCGCCGTACGAAGAGTCGCTGGCTAGTAGCAGGTCGCTCCCATTGCTTTCTACACGTTGTCTGACTGTACACGTCTTAGCAAGGCAGATTATTTTCTAAACGTTTATGCATAAGTTGGTCCAATGCGATACCGTACAGCGAGTTTTATTCAAACGTTAGTTAATCATTTAATATGAAATCTCGGCTGCATTTGTTATTATAACCTCTTTGTATTTCAAATTTTTCCACATCGTCGATATGATGGCTACTGTTAGTTAAATTATAGTATGGGTTAGTGAAAAACCAATAAGACTGCATTACGATAATATATATAACTAGCTGTTACCCACGGCTTCGCACGCAAATATTGGACTTTTAATAAGTATTTTAATATAATTTTTTTTATCTATGTCTATATGGCGTTCTGTCAGCTCGTATAACAATTTTTTACTCATTAGTCAAATTCTAACCAAAGCTGTTTTCAACACTTGTACTATTTTTACTTGTATTAAATTATTATGTTGGTGCAACAGCCTTTGGAGATTTAAAAGTACCCGTTTATAAAGCCTTTGGAGATATTTATAAAGCACATGTTAAATCAAAAACGCTAAATTCTTTATTTTAAGTGTTACTGTGTTAGAAGCATTGTATAACACATTAAACGTTATGTTTTCCTCAACCATAGCTTTTATTTATTTCAGCAGTAAACTAAAAACCAAAAACCGTGGTCACCTAACATCACAAATGAAAAAACACGTATTTTCGCTTTGCATTAAGTATTGGACAATTTACAATTAGTATACTTCTTTTCCACATCGTAATATATCGGTACAATCGCATATTATATAAAACATCAAAAATATACTGCAGGAATGGATAAATGTACAGTTCCGATGGCGCTAAATAGGTTTTATATATTTACTTGTTACTATGGTAATTAATTCTGGTCTCCATGGTGTTGTTGAAATCTTTAGTAGTAGTATTTAATATATTTCATTACTTATTTATTGCATCATCAAAAATACGTATTAACATAAATTTGATAATCGTTTAAGACAATTACAAAATATATAGACGTATCTGTATACAAAATTACAAAATATATCGATACAATCGCATAGTAAAAACATTAAAAACTGCAGGAACGGATAAACGTACAGTTCCGATGCCGCTAAATATCATTTGCTTATTTACTTGTTACAACGGTAATTAATACTGGTCTCCATGGTATTGTTGACATCTTTATACGCGTCAACGAAAAGGCATAATTAAAAGGTTCTAAATCGTGCGAACGGGGTAAAATATCGAATTACAAGTTAGACAGTATTTTTCGCATTGTGTCAAAGGTTACCTGTGCAAAATTTGGTGGCAGTCGGTGTAACGGTGTGGATTTATTCAGTACCTATAAATCCTCAGACTTTGATTTTTATATATATAGATTGAGTACTGTTTACAAATAGAAAAAATATCTGTATGACGAATGCGTGGGAGAAAAAAAAATCAACTTTCGCTGTTTCTAAATACGACTGCTTCCGCCAGTGCTGATTCAGTTATTTATCGGAAAAGGACATTGATAATTAAAAAAATATTCGATCGATTTCCAATATGAAATGCTCGATAAAATTTGTTTACAAAGTAAATGATTGTTACAGTGTGCTCCTGCTGTTTCCATAGGGACGTAACATCGCTTTGGCAATGTCATATTTAGACGGCTTGACCCGAGCGCGTTAGAATCGCAGTCCAGCCAGACGTTGGGTATATAGTGTCTAGTGTTTGCCGTCAGTGACAGGTAATTAGCATACGGAGTGACAGGTATTATGTCGAGTTACAACGCTAGTGAAGCTGACAAATTAAATTACGCGAATCGCCGACGTATTTACTGCTCGTTGTAGACATATTCAACACAATCCAAACTGTCCGACAGACAGCGTAAACATTCAGGGAAAGAAGCAGGAGTGCAAGGGGTTACAAGATATCGTCCAAGGAGAAATCGTATAGTCTCTGCGCTCTAGCTTCACTGTGACCTCCCCATATTTACGTTATTCCGTAGAACAACCCAATCTAGTCAAATACTGTCAATTAATCCCTTTGGCAGCAGAGCTGGCGATAAGGCCCCTAAGACCCTGCGCCGCGGGAGGGCCACGGTCTCTGGGGCCCCCAGGATTAAAGTAGGCCCATTCACATATAAATAAAAGAGAAATTTTGAGGCTTTCTGTATTCCTTCTTACTTTCGGATTTCAAACCAAAATTTGTTTTGTATTCAGTTCTTATGCTTCTTTTTTACATAGTCTGTCGAATGCTGTCTGTACAGTAGCGACTCTAGAATTTGGGTCTTTGGGGGGGGGGGGGATCCGATCGAGTCGGTTTCATGCAACAGAAAAAACAAATTAAGGCTAATTAATATTACAATCTTTCAAGTGGCTGAAAAACGTATAATAACATACTGAAATCAATCCCATTAAAGTAGTAACACAATAAGAATAAGCGCTATTGAAACATTGTTTATAAGGTACTTATTGGCTTAATTGATCTTCCTATATTTCATATTTCAAACGTTTGAATAACGCAAATGCTGTGTAATAAACATGTTTATAGACCTATATTTTCAAAAGGATTTCTCCTGTATCGTAATCAACCGTGACTGCAGCAGCGAGACCAGAGGTCGACGTTAACCCAGCAACTTTCAACCGGACTCCAAGAAGGAATTCTTCAATCAAGTAACATAGACGACTGTTCAAATAAACATTCAGTAGTATCTAAAGACAATATATAATTAATACATAATTTATGTAAAGAATTTACAGACAAGATTTAAATTTGTTTTAGTTTAATAAATTCCTATCTCCAGATAAGAGACTCTGTTATATATTATTAGTTCTAATACACATCTATGTATCCTTAATTTGTTTCGTTGCAATATCTGGTCTCGCTGTTACGTTTATACTTAACGTACACAGTTGAGAAATTAATAAAACAGCTTAAAAATTAAGAAATTAACAAAATTTCTTGTCAATTTTCGACCCTCTGTGGGGGTGTCCGGTCCTGTTCACTTCCCCCCATAAATACTCCCATGTATTGCTTCTCGTTTAGGTTATATATATTCTAACGATGTCCCTTACGTAATCATGTTGTAGCTAACCCATTGTCACGATTTCAGTCATAGTCTCAAAAATCACTGGCCTGTATCCGGCTGTGCGTTATCAAATCAAACAATTAGCAGGAATTCCACCTGCAAGAGACACATGCTGCAATTTTATCTTACGCACGCATATCCTCTAATTTGATTGATAATTTATGAATCAATGAAAACAATTGATTTCTGTGTGGAGAGCCTTGCGAAATCGTTACTTTGACTCTAAAAAATCGATGTTCACGGGCAGTCGAAACGAACAGGTAGCGGACAATCAAGAAAAATTTAGCGCTGTGCTTTTTCACGGATTTTACAATACATAACACAGCTTTTTCTGCTATGAATACAGTGGAACAGCAGAAAGTAGTGAGTGAAAAAAACATGACTTGTTCAACACATAACGATATCCAAAAATGCATCTGGTGTATTTCCGTCTGTTCGTCTATGTGTTTATCTGTACAGGTCTGTCCCTCTCTGTCTCTGTCTCTTTCTCTCTCTCTTTCTGTCTGTCTGTCTGTCTCTACCTCTATCTCTGTCTCTGTCTCTTTCTCTCTCTCTTTCTGTCTGTCTGTCTGTCTCTACCTCTATCTCTGTCTCTGTCTCTTTCTGTCTGTCTGTCTAACTCTATCTCTGTCTCTGTCTCTGCCTGCCTGCCTGTCTGTCTGCCCCCTCTCGCTCTTTCCCTCTCTGTGACAACATACACACACGCGCGCGCGCTGTACTAACGCAGTGTGACAGTATGGATTTTTAATTTCTGTACATGTGAATAACTAAACTAGGGAAACGAGGGTTCAGAGTCTGTATAAGTAAACGAGGGAAGCCAGTTCTATTAGCCCAGGAAAAATAGTAAAAAATTTGACTTTAAAGGAAAAAATTAGATAAAAGCTAGTTTTTTGTACATGTGGTCGTTGAACCATAAGTTATACGGAACCAATGAGTCTACCACTTAAATTTGTCCGGGGGTGATTTTACAGTGGTTGAAAGGGTGAAAAAACTATTTTTCGCATATAACATAAAAATGAAGCATTTTATCAAAACATGTTTCAAATAAAAGTTGTAGCTCACAACATTACCTATAATCTGGTGGGTGCCACATTCCTTTACGTCGAAGATTGTTGGAATAAGCCACATTTAAAACTTAAGAGTATAGTGTATTTTTTGTATTTTGTGTGTATTGCATGTGAATGATCGTTTTTTTTTTTTAGAGGCTGATGCCTACACAAGCCGAAGCTTGTGCGTAGGTAATGAGATGGGAATGACTTGAATGATGAACAAATGCCAGACCTTACCGGGAATCAAACCCTGAACCTCTTGGTCTAGACCACTAGACCAAACCGGTCGGTCAATATTGTTAGATTTATCGTTATTGTTATTAATGAGTATACATGCTCAATTAGTCTCAGCAATATTCTGAGTTGTAGGTTTAATAATATTTATTTATAAATGTGAACACACTTCTGTTGGTGTTCTGAATCATTCAATTTTTATTTCTTAATTCTCTTATTATAATAATTTTATTATTTTCTGTTAATTAATAACAAATTTTCCTTTTTTAAGGTTCCTGCTCCTTCTAGCTCTCGGATGCAAGAAAACAATTTTTATCTCAGGGTTATAACCAAATTAACAACCGTCTTCAGTAAAATTATAAATTCATACAACAGTTTTACGTTAATAACTTACATGAAGAAAAAAAATTTTAATGTGTAGTAAATAAAATTTGTTTTTTGTGTATGATTGTTTGGATGTGAGTTCTTGTGATTATACAAAAAGAAATCAATTTTTCTATATTAATACGTGAAGAGAAAATTTTGTACCCTTTTTTAAGCATATTGCGAGCACGGAGGAGTGTGAGATTTGGCATAGTTAAAGTTTATATGGAGAAGGAGTGCAGAAAGCTAAAATTTATATATAATATGTGTTACAAATACATAAAATAAAATAAAATATAACATTCATTTGCACTTGAAAATTCATTTAAACTTTTTCAAACAATGGTAATTGTTAAAAATAAAATTATAATTTTTTCATTTTAGTGTACGTTCATACTGCCAATGTCAAACACATAATAGTCTGTCGTTTGTTTACGTTCATACTGCCAATGTCAAACACATAAAAGTCTGTGGTCAAACAGTCGCACAGAGTAGAGATTGTCGCCAAAGAATTTTAAAATGTTGCCAACAAATAATTACTGACAGATTGACTGAATGAGCTGTGAATTTTGTGTGATTTCAAATGTTCCTTTTTCAATAGTCTGTGGAGTGTATGTCAAGGCAAAAAAGCGTTTATTTTATATTTTGTATATTAGATATCTGTGTTTTATATATTAATGTGCAGTTGAAAGTGAAATACAGCTTGCTTAATACACACCTGTTGCAAAAGGAAAATTTTGTAGCAGAAATTTGAATTGACTTACTCTCGCCTAATTATTATTGGTGGTTTCAAAAAAGTGAGTACATTTTATTATTTTTAAATTAAACGCGGTCTAATCTTAGTTTCAGTAATTTCATTACATGTTTTTTTTTACATTCAGATATTCGCACCTACTTCTATTATGCCTCGACATAGAACATTGACGGGTCGGAGTGAGAGACAAAGAAGAAGGAATATATATTCGCGTGAAAGTCAAAATGATAATAGACCAAATGCAAATTTAAATAGTGTAAATAGTATAACATTGACGGGTCGGAGTGAGAGAGAAAGAAGAAGGAATATATATTCGCGTGAAAGTCAAAATGATAATAGACCAAATGCAAATTTAAATAGTGTAAATAGTATACAAAATGATGAAATTATTTTGAGGGATACATTTAAATGCGCACTGAATGTCATTCCAAGAAATTTTAATACTTTTGATTGTGGATTAATGCATTTACAATGCAGGTTTTGCAATGCAAAACATTTCGAATCTGAGGTCACTTTAGGTGAAAGGACTGCAGTCACTTCATGTTATCATAAGGGTAAAGCAATATTACCGGCCTTAAGTCAAAATGAATACTTTAAATCATTGTATGATGGACTTACTTCAAATGAACCTTCAATAAAAAGAAAGTCAAAAAATTATTTTGAAAACATTCGTAAATACAATTCATCATTTGCTATGGTTAGCTCAGAAGCTAAAATTTCGGATACAGTTACGCGTGGAGTGTATCATTTTAAAATACATGATGTTTTTTATCACAGATCAGGTCCAATGACTGCTGGATATGGTCGCTCACCATGTTATGCGCAATTATATTTTTATGATGTTGACACTGCTGTCAATTATAGATTACGTAAACACTATAATCAAACATGCAATAACAATATAATGCGCGAAATCTCTCTTGAATTGGAACGCATTAATCCTTTCGTTCGGTCATTCATTGCAATGAAAGATCATTGTCAGAGAGTTGAAAATCAAAATAAAGAAATTTGTATGCTCATTAAAGTAAATCGTGATTTAGATCTACGCCGTTATAATGATGCAGTTCAAACTGATGTAGCAGTAATATTTAGTACAGTTGATGGTGAGCCACCCTTTGAACGAAATATGGTTTCGTTTTCAAAAGTTAATGGTACCATTAAAAATATCTGTTTTGGATTCATCATTGGACCCTTTAGCGTGTCCATTACTTTTTCCAAATGGTGATACTGGGTGGCATATCAATATTTCTCATAATGTACCAACTACATCTAATTCAAGAGCGCCCAGAAATAAATTAACCATGCTTCAGTAAGCAGCCTATCGACTTGCAATTAGAGAAGATTTTAGCATGTTGCACCATTCACAAAAATTATTTCTGCAGTGGAAAGTTGATATGTATGTGAGAATAGAGGGCACAAGGTTACATTTCATTCGACAAAATCAAACAAGTATTAGGTCTGAAGTTTACAACAATTTAACAGATTATTTAGAATTGAACCCCAATGCCAATAATGTTGGCCGTAGAGTAATTTTACCATCTTCATTCAATGGATCTCCAAGAAATATGTATCAGAATTGTTTAGATGCAATGTCAATTGTACAACATTTCGGAAAGCCTTCTTTGTTTATTACAATGACTTGCAATCCAAGTTGGCCTGAAATAGTTAGCAATATTGGTGTAGGTGAGTCAGCTAATTTTCGACCTGATATTGTTGTGCGTGTATTCAAGTCCAAACTGAAAGCATTAATTGAAGGCCTTACACTAAAAAAAAATCTTCGGTAAAGTTGAAGCACTCATTTATACAATTGAGTTTCAAAAGAGAGGATTGCCTCATGCTCATATTTTACTCTCTTTAAATGAGCAAGATAAAATTGTTAACGCTACCGATATTGATAAAGTTGTATCTGCGGAGATTCCTAACATTCAAACACATCCTACATTACATGAATATGTTGTAAAACACATGATGCATGGTCCCTGCGGTGTACTTAATCCAAATTCTGTATGTATGAGAGACGGAAAATGCACAAAAGATTATCCAAAACGATTTAATGAATTTACATGTGAATCATTAAATGGATATCCATTATACAGAAGGCGTGATAATGGTATTAATACTGAAGTTCGCGGTAGTTGCCTCGACAATCGTTATGTTGTACCATACAATCCGTATTTACTTGCCAAATTTAATTGCCATATAAATGTTGAAGTATGCACTACAGTTAAAAGTGTTAAATACATTTATAAATACGTGTATAAAGGCTATGGCAGTGCACCTGTTGAATTAGATTCAGAGAGAAATGAACCAGGTCAAGAAATACAAATTGATGAATTTAAAAATTTTTTAAAGGGCCGTTATGTCGGATCAACTGAAGCTGTATGGTGCATCTATGAATTACCAATGCATTTTCAATCACATGTCATCGTTAGACTTGACATTCATTTACCGCGTAGACAGAATGTTTACTTTCGAGAAGGGCAAGAACGTCAAGCAATTAAAAATGCAAGACAAACAAAATTATTAGCATTTTTTGAATTGAATCGATCAGATCCATCAGCGCATGAATATAAGTAAGTATATTGAAATTCCTTTGCATTATGTGTGAGAAGATTCCCGAAAAAAATGGAAGAAGAGAAGGCGTGGAGGTGATAAAATCATTATACGCATATATGTAGTATCACCAAAAGACATCAAACTTTTCCATTTACGATTGCTTTTATTACATGTCTGTGGTCCAAAATCATTTGAGGATGTTAGAACATAGAATGGAATTATACACACTTCTTTTGTTGAAGCGTGCCATGCTCGCGGCATTGCTTCAAATGATGATGAATGGCGCAAATGTTTAAATGAAGCAAAAGAATTACATTCACCAAAACAAATGCGAAATTTATTTGGTTACATTTGTGCATTAAATGTGCCAGCCAATGCATTGGCGTTATGGAATGAATTTAAAGTATATCTTAGTGAAGATTTTTTGAGAGATTACAACGAAGAAGTATCCTTTAACACAGCTCTATTAGAAGTAGAAGATATTTTGAATGTTCATAATTTGTCATGTCAAGAACTTGGTTTACCAGTTCCCACGTATTCGCAGAGAACAGACGAAGCAAATGCTATTGATCCAATAGAACAAGAGTTTCTGTTTTCTAAGCATTATGAAACTGCAAATATTGAACAGCGTAATCTAATTGATCGTGTGATTCGTGAAGTTTTGCACCATGATACTGGATCTAATGTTTTTTGTTTAACCGCTCATGCAGGTTGTGGAAAAACATTCACACAAACAGCAATCATTCACAAATTAAATTCGCTTAATCTTAGTTGCATTGCAACAGCGTTCAGTGGCATAGCTTCAACTCTATTACTTGGAGGTAGAACACAACGTGCAACGTGCAACGTAGGCAATTTTACACAATGTGTTTAAATTGCCTATACCCATTTTGGAAAATTCTGTAGCGAATATTACCGCAAATAGTAACTATGGACGTTACATAAATTCATCATCATTGATAATTATTGATGAAATTTCTATGTGCCCACTGCAAGTGTTGAAAATCATAGATAGATTATTGCAGGATCTATGCGATGAAAATGATAAACATAAACCATTTGGAGTGAAAACGATACTTCTGTGCGGTGATTTTCGACAAATCTTACCATTTGTCCCACATGGATTACGTGCAACTTTAATTGAAAATTGTGTCACGAGTTGGCATAAATTTGTTTATTTTCATAAAGTAACGTTTACTCAAAATACTCAGCTTTACCAAGTGAAATAGAATTTGTCGAATTCTTGAAAAAAATTGGTAATGATGAAGCCCCACAATTCCCTCAGTTTGGTGAAAATATTATTGAAATACCTCAGCAATTAATAGGAGATGAAAATAATATTATTAATGAGGTGTATGGAAATATTTCCGAAAACATACTCTCAGATAACATATTGAAGTCAGTTATTTTAGCACCTAAAAATGATGATTGTACTTTTATTAATACTGATATACTTAATCGAATACCAGGTGAACAGAAAACATATCATAGCTACGATAAAATAATTTGTGATGATGACAATGAAATCAATAACTATCCAGTAGAGTTTTTGAATTCTTTGACTATTAGTGGTTTTCCACCACACAAGTTAGTATTGAAAGTTAATTGCATCGTTTTACTGATCAGAAACTTAAATACAAAGGAAGCATTAGTCAATGGAACAAGAATGCGCATCAAGTGTATGCATCGTAATGCTATTGATTGCGAAGTTTTAACTGGAACCGCACGCAATAAGAGAATTTTGATTCCACGTATAAATTTAACATATTCCGGTACTGTTTTACCATTTAACTTTCAAAGAACTCACTTTCCAATTATACCTGCATTTGCGATGACAATAAATAAGTCTCAAGGACAAACATTCGAAAAAATTGGAATTTTATTGAGGCAGCCAGTTTTTACACATGGTCAATTGTACGTCGATGCAAGTAGAGTTCGATCATTCGATGGTTTGAGATTTTATATTTCCGAATATAATGGCCAAGGGCATTTAGCAAATAATGAAATTACAAAATACATCGTTTACACAGAAGTTCTGAATCATTAAATTCACTTTCTAACTATTTTAAGTTCAATGGACAACATTTATTTTTTTAACCGCCCGGTTTTTTTGATTTAATGAAAAATATATGAAAAAATACGAGGCACGTATTTTTTATTTCATTTTTATTTTGTACTAGTTTTTTATTTAAATTTTATATAATTCGAAAAAGATAGGCAAAATAACTGTGTAGCCTTGGCGAAACCTGGTCAGTATGGCAATAAAAAAAACCCAAGGAAATGTCGAAAACGCGTTATTGCTTTTTAAATATGGCTTAGCCAAGCTAAACCTCATTTTTCCTATCTTTCATATTTTTCAAATAACTCGAAAATTAATGCATAGAAAAAAAAATTAAAAAATTATATAAGCTTTGTAGCAGATAATCTTCAAACTGTTTTCGAATTTTGTACCTTACCAAAAATGAAATGTAATCCACTGGAATTGAAAACAGTGTATCTTATACTTCTATGAATGTCAAGTCTCATTTTTATTAGCGTTTATTTGATTCAATAATAACATGAAAAAATTAAAACTGACAACGAATTATATCAAAAAATAAATACGAATACAAGCTGTAATTGTGTTTTTTTTCAACTGTTACTAACCTTAAATTTTAAATTTCATAGGTATTGCAGGGAATTAAGGCAAACAACACACGCTAATGACGTATTTGTACACGCTCGCAGCTGACGTAATAGAACAAAATTCAAAAAAATTATATGCAATGATTAGAGAGGTATACTCTTTGACAAAAGAACCTCAATAACGTTCAAACTTAAAAATTTAATGAATTACGGTCGAATTTCGACCACTGGGTGACCACTAGTTCAGATAATTTTACAAACTTAATATTACATATTACAAATATAAAACTAATAAAACAATTAAAATAATTAGACATTAGTAATACAATTGACAAGAGAAAAAATAAAAAATAAATACTTGTCTATTATATTGCTAATAGTTCATGAATTCTCAACATGGCGCACTGCTGTCCCCTTTCTGTATCAGTTAAATAAAGCGAGGGACGCCATGTTCCTTGAGTAGTATACGCACTACTGAATGTGTAACAAAAATTATATGAGTTCTACACTTTTGTTTGCTCAAAATAAGTTTGTGTCACTCACTCTGTATATTATCATAGATTATGTTTATAAATGTAGTCGCACTAAATGTGTTCGTTATTTAGTTTGTATTGAAGTGTTGTGTAAAACGTTGATAGTTGTCAAGATGGCTTTAGTATTAAAACGGTCTCACCAAATTCAAAGATGTAGTACTCCATTTTAGGATATTATTTTCAGCTTTCCTTCTTCAGGTTGGTCGAATATATATTGTTCGTTAGTTTACTGATATCTCCTATAACTTACTTGTCTTTTTACTATAATTTTCTTCTCTAATATTGTTTGGATTGGCAACTGATTTAGTTTGTTCTTTTTGCATTGAACGCCCACACTAGAGAAAAAAAACCTTTCTTCCTTGTAAAACCAGCTTTCGATTCATTTATAAGAGGTCTTGGTTTGTTTGGTGTATTTTTCGGTCTCAGGGCTGTTTTATCCGCCTCCAGTAAATAATAAGTTTTTAATATAACCTTACTTTTCCTGATTATTTTTACATAATCCCGTTATGTTTTTATTTCACTTAATTTTATATTGTCGCTCACATTAATGAAGTTGATTTTGTTGTTATATGACCACTTTATATAAAATACATGCCATTCTCATCTTTTGGCCATACTAGGTTCATAACACTATATTTTTATCATTGTTTACACTGTGTCATTTGCACTGTTTCATTATTATTATTTATCACTTTTCTATTCACTTATCTCACCTTGTATGTTTTTCGAATAAACACAATTATGAAAATAATTACCTTGTCTTTACCATAACACTATATATGAGCTAATTACAAATCCAGTCTTAGGTTAAAGACCTAGCTTGACTTTTAGGCTTGTGTTATACAAATGATTTTGCTTAACTTTTAAATACGTTTTTTACTACATACTACAACATTATTATTTACAATATTTTAATAAAATATACAAAATCACTTCCCTAATCTATTGGGTAATTAGTATGTCAAAGTCACAGTCCAGTCTAGTCCTTTATTATGTCTGTTTGTAAAGTTATTTACTATGTTTGTTTACAAAGCTAATTCCTGTTTTTAATTTATCATGCATCTGTAAAATACTTATTTTTATTCATGGTTTTAGTTATTGTAATTCTTCCTTATTAATTATTTTTGGTTGTTCTCATTTGATTACTTATTCTTTATTGCATTCCTCATTCAGTTATATAGTATTTATCTATTTGATTAGTTTTACTATAAATTTTGATGATTAAATTGAATTTCCTATTTTGTATTATCTCGTGATGCTACAGTATTTAACTTAAAATATTGTCTGAGGCCGATTTTTAACCATATTGAAATATGTAAAAATTTGTTTTTTTTGCTGATAAAAATGAAGAATTTCGTCAAAAAAAGTATAAAATAAAATAGTGTTTTACTTTTTTATTAACTTCTATACAATTAAGTACAGAAAGGAACTATATAATGCAGACCAAAGATCTACGTATTGCAAAAGTAAAGTAAAAACATTTTTACTTTTTTTTAGTAGGAAGGTACCACTCCCTTCCCTGAATTACTAAGCGTAATTTATACCGAAAATTCTGTTTCACATAATATACTAACTGGGCACGCACATACTCGCGCTATACGAGCACATATAATATTAGTATCTCTAGCACTTTCAAAAATTATTTTACAAAACATAGATTTAAGTGAAGAAAGAAAAACGAAATTCGGAATTTGTTTTTTGAATTTAACGATTTACTTACAGAAAAGTCTACTATTGAAGAAATTTTCGTTGTAAAAAATGTTACAAATAAATTGAAAGATATTGAAAAAACAATGGTCCAACTGCTCAGTTGCGGATTCAGTATATTAAAATGGTCACACTAATTAGAAATTTTATAGAAGCTGAAAGAGCAGGAGAGTGGGAAAACCTTTAACCAGTAAAATTAATGCCGCCTTATTTTCATGCAAGTAGTCACTTGCACTACGCTAAAGCTTCACAGATGTTTTACAGCAAATGCTTGAATTACAAAATACAATAACTGACACAGAATTTGATAAATTTACGAAAGGTTATTTTACTGTAAGGCGTAATAAAACATTTCTCAGTAGTACTTGGACCGATGTGGTCATAGAACAGACAACAAATCGAGAATTTGAAGTCCAAGGTGGCGTTGTTTACCGGGGATTTAGAGAGGAAATATTAAATTTATATATCAATAACAAAGCAGCATTTTCGGATATTTGTCAAGAACTTGAAAATTTTTGCAGCATTACATTTTTTATATCTGAACAACATGTTGAGATCCTTAGTCTATAACGTTTTTTCCAAGGGATGAGTTACTAGCCAATCGCCTCAACCCCCGACTTGGAGGACCAGGAACTCTTCTGTAGGGGGTTACCATTCCTTAGCCGATTTGTTCCAGTTTTCAGGCACCGGAAACCCGCCTTTTACCCTCTTCCGTTTGCTACACAACGGACACCCATTGTACACTGTGCATTGCCAGGGGTCACGCGACTCATGTCTTCTTGGACGTGGAAGTAGGATTTGTTGGCAGAGCTGATAGTTTCAGTGAGCATTTCCCGGGGTTTTAGTGTTATGCAGGCATCCTGGTATGCAGTCATAACTTAAACAGCTTTCCTGGTATGGACACCTAATGAGCATGAGGGAAGAAAGAATACCTGTGAGTGTGTTCAAGTACAGACCTAGCAACAGAAGAAAAAGAGGCAGACCTAGATTGAAATGGATAGAAGGGATCGAAAGGAGTATGGAAGAAAATAATCTGAAGAATGAAGTAACACAGAATAAGTTGATATGAAAACTGAGATGCGGGATGCGGCAGTAGCTGTGGGATCCCTGCCAATAAAAAAAAAAACATGTTGAGTTAAGAGAAGCTTGAATTGCAAGAAATGATTCATATGTCAATAAATTGTATGATTGGCTTATTAGTCACGATCCGTTTTCAAAAACGCAAATCGTTACGTCACTCGGCACTGGAATTATTGGAAATGACACTATTAATTGTCATAAATCAATGGAAATTGGTGAAAACGATATGAAAAAATTGTCTGGGAAATTGTATAAGGGCATTGTCATAAAACGTGAAAACAGAATACATCCTCTAAGTGCCGTTAGTTCCACTATAACGGTACGTGAAAAGAGTATTACTATAAATCCTTTAATTCTCTATCAAAGAATGCTGTTGTGCAGAGAACCGAGTGATGATATATCAGAGTATTTGAAATTGCACCGTACCCAATGTCTCTCTTTTCACGAACACTGGAATGAAAAAAAAACCAAGTCCGCTTTAAATGATGAGTTTAAAAATATTGATGACAATTTACTGAACAAGACAGACATCTACATAATTGATGGAGCGTATTTGTTGTACAAAGTGAAATAGAATTTAAAAAATGCAGTAAGTATAAAGAAGTATGCAATATGTACGTTATTACATTATTTACTAATGGTGGTTGTTTTGTGTTTAGTTTAAATAAAAGTTTATAATTGTTTAATAGTTGTTTAAAGGTATTCGCTGATGTAGTTCCCTTCACTTACCATGTATTTGTACAATGCAGTCTTCTAAAGTAGTCCCTGTAATATAACTTCACAACACAAGACAAGTAATATAATATTTCACTGATGAAAATTAAATATAGGTTGTAATCAAAAGTCCTGTAAGTGATACCGATTCAAAATTCAAAACTCTGGCGCTGTACACTGTACTGCCACCTTCTGATAAAATGACTGCTCTTGATCTACTTGTTTTTTAAAATAAAGACTGATTGTAGATAAGTAAATTGTAGGCTTATTAACATCAAATTAATGGAATACAATCAAAACATTCCTTCAAACAATTGATAATCACAAATAAAAATAACTGATTCTAATACAGAGATTCTTGTTTCTCAAGGTCGGTAACACTGTTTGTTTTGAAGTTACAAATTATTAACCAAATAGGGTTAACTTTATTTTTATATTGTTACCAAAATCGTGTGTTCTTTTAGACTACAAGATACAAATTGGAAAATGCTTAAGTCTTTTTGTTATGCATTAACAGAAAAGTGTTTACAAAATAAAATAGTGAATGAAATCATATAAAGGTAAAATATCGGATATGGTACCCCTGTTGTATGGAGTACAGGTTAAAATGTCGTATGTACGATAATTAACTCAACAGTTGTTGTTTTAAATTATTCTCTCTCTCTCTTTTAGAATTATTAATAAGTAATTATCATTAAGGATCCATCAATTTAAAATTTATTCAAGTACTTGTTCTTGTTATCTTGTTAATCAAAATAATTTAAAATAGTTACTCATTTGGTAAGGTATGGAGGTTAGTTTGTACCTCTCCAAGTCACTTATTGACAGTAATTATTGAGATTATATATTAAAAAACCTGCAATAACATTTAAACATACATTAATAACATATTTTTTTATCATTAATTAACTTTAATAACGTTCTTGAACATAATTACTATAATCATTAACCTTCGTACAGGTTAGTCAAATCAGCATCTAACCTTGAAAATCGTCAAAAGTTAGTTAACCATTAAAATTTGTTTAATAGTTTTTTAATTATGATTAATCATTTATTCAATTAAAATAAATACAAGGAACGTTATTTAATAAGTGGGTTAATTAATGAAATAGCATCTTTGAATTAGGTAGTTCCATACTTGACTCAAATATGACAACAACAAATATGTTTGGTTATTTAGAAATGCATGAAAATTGTTAAAATCATTTAATTAGTTTTGTACTCCCTTTCTATTTCACATATCATGCCGATATTATACACTGGCATGATTATCATTGTTCACCACACTGTATTCACTCACTCGAAGGATCATAACCTTGATTCAGTTTTATGGTTATGTTTACTTCCGATGCTTAACTAGGAGGGTCGGGCACAAATTATAACAATACTCTGCTGCGACGGTCCGTAACCTTTCACTCTGAATGACAAAAACTAAGTGTTGCCGCTCCGGACAAATTCTACTTCGAATCTGTCGGGATTAGCTCTTCTGATTGGCTGATAAATCTATACTCTCGTTCCCCAAACACCTTTTCAGAAATTAATTTTCTAAAATTTTACAATTCGACTTTGGGTCGGAGAGTATTTATGATGTCAGCAATTTGTTTGCAATTGATGCATATAATTTATTTTGCTGATAACTTTTTTAATACTGTTTTAGTTGGAAAACTAACAATTTTATTAACTCTCGGATGCTCAGCTCTACAATTAAAGTTCAAACAAGCCATAAATCCGTCCATTTATTCAAAGTTTTACTTCTCAAACTGGTTTTGTTCATGTGTACTGTTTGTTTATAATATTACATGTTTGGGCTTTTGATATTTTGATACTTATTTTATATAATTATTGATTAATTAACAATGTATTCCTTTCTTGTAATTTGACTGTTGGTGAGGTTTATTGTGTGTCTTGTTACTATTATTCTCACTGTTGTGTTATATGTCCTGAATTAATTGTAATTATGGTGTTTGCAGCTACTTTCGGTTGACATGTATAATTGGTTTACATTATAATTCAATAATTTTATGTTTTTAAATACAGTAAATGGTTCTCAAAGTAGTATTGGCTATTTGTCTCACTACTGGTATACTCCTTTGTTCTTAAGAATCTGTTTTAATAGAGCTTTTTGTGTAATTATAAGGCGTCACCTCTGCCTTGTTGTTCTGGCCATTCTTTGTTTACTAATTATTAAGTAAATCTTGGTGCTGTCTACTTCTTATTGGTGTTAGTTTGTTCCTTATAAACTCTATTTTGATTGGTGTGTAATAGAAATATACTTGCGTGTGTTTTTATTATAGTTACTTTTTATTTTACATTGTATATGTTGATCAGTTGAGGTTATGTTAATCCATTGTTGGCTTGGTATAATATATGCCTTTGAATGTCTTTCATTCGCAATTTCTATTTACATATTCTACTAACAAATCTCATTACTATATCTTCAACACAATATTATCCTTATTTTACTAATATTATACTTTAACTGATACACATTATTAATTATTTATTTATCATCAACATGTACTATGTGATTACTTTTTGTAATGCACATTAGGACTGAGTTACTTACTCTAAATTGTCATAATTACTTTCATTTATACACATAAATAACTATGTTATGTGTTGTTTCATGTTATTGGTATAAAAACTTGTTCATTTCATAATCATTATCTTTCATAATCAGTCAGAAACAATTATTCTGAAACAGTCTTATTTCTCTAGCTATTTTGAGCAGTTATTGTGTTTCACAGATCACACACTAAATGTTTGTGTTTTTTTATGAAGATTACTGTTCATTCTACTTGTCACTGGTTCCAAAAATATGACACTTTATATTGTTAGTTATCATTGGGTTTGGGGCGTGTGATAGTATTTTATGCACTTATAAACGACGCATTGTTATTGTTTGCGTTTGTTTATCACTAGTAAAATTTCCTTCTTTATGTTATCCACTCTTCTTAAACGTCTCTTCCTCTTCTTATCTTGACATTAAAATGCTCATGGGTTTCTGCTATCATATGTGTCCTCTTCTTGGGAATCCATTCTTCATTCATGGGTATGGCCCCTCGTTCATTTTGTATGGGTCTGGTCCTTGTGTATTTTTCTTCTCATTACATATATTTTCTCTCACTTATTGTATGTGTATCCTCTTCTCCTCAGTTTATATTCTTCTTTGTAGAAATACCCTACTCATTCATAGGTTTGTATTGTATGTTTTCTTCTTATGGTAGTTTATTCCTCACTTGTAGATATGGTTTCCTCTTCTTTTAGTTATGTTTCCCTCACTCATAGGTCCTATTGGGTCTTGTTTTCTGACTTAGTATTTTAATTCTTTTTTTTTTCTTTTTCATTATATTTGACGATCCATTTAGTCTTAACTTCTTTCTTTTCTGGTGCTTCCCCTTTTTTTTATTGTTATCTATTTATTGATATTTTGTGGTTTTTTATAGTTGAGCGTTACTCTTTCTCTTATTAGGTTTTAATTATATTAGTCAAGACATGCATATGTTATATTCTTAGGTTTTGGGGTGTTAGTTATATTTTCTATGTAACGATGATTTTGTTACGTTACAACGTGCAATATGTTTCGCATACTTTTAAGTCTGCAGTAATCGTCTTCGATGGATATGATAATCCTGACAATATAAAAAAATCTGAACAGTAACGTCGATACGCGAACATCAGTCCACAGTTCAGCATAACGGAAGTAATCCCCCTGTCTGTCGGCCAAGAAAAGTTTTTAGCTAATAGTGAAAATAAAAAACAACTTGTTGAAATGTTGAAAAAAAATTCGAAGAATAAAAGTTTGAAGTACGACAGCCATCTGACGACGCACATAGGCTACACTGATTGTGCAAACTGCCATTCAGAAATATCAAAATTTGCAAGTGACAACTGTTGGCCAAGATACTGATTTGCTTGTACTTGTGATAGCTTTAAGTCCAGCAGACAAAGATATATTTTTCTTGAAACCAAATATCGGCAAAATTGAAGCAAAATTATTTTCCTCGCAAAATTTGCAAATACAATTCACAAATGCCAAACGTTTCATCCTTCTAGCACATGCTTTAGTGGCTGTGACACGACTAGTTCAGTTCATGGGAAAGGTAAAAAACAATTACTGAAGTTATTAGAGAATAACAGAAATTTGGACAATGCTGTAGCAGTGTTTATTAGTCTGAATTCAAATAAAAGTGAAGTAGAAAAAGCTGGTGAAAAATTATATCTAATTTTGTATGATTCGAAAGATGAAAGGCAAACACTAGAGGAGTACAGATTTCAGATGTTTCAGAAATCTCTCAAAAAGGCATCTGCCAACTCCAACTTCAGCAACTGCAGCTCAGCATTCCTTTAGATTTTACTATCAAGTTCAGAAATGGCTAGGCAACCATAAAAATCCAGGGGAATGGGGATGGGGAAGGAAAAATCATTTTTTGCAGCCAATTAAGACTTCATTAGAACCGGCTCCTGAATCAATTTTGAATTTAATTTCCTGTGGCTGCTCGACTGCCTGTTTTACTTTTTGTTGTCGCTGCCTAAAATCCGGATTGCAATGCACCGTTATGTGTAAACATTGCCAAGGAACAACGTGTCAGAATTGTGAAACGTCAGGTTATAATATTAATATTACTGATAGTAAAGAGATTAGTACTTACGATGAAAATGAAAGTGAATTTTGTTACTGATGATCTTGAAGAAAAAAGTGTCAACGATAACAGTGATATTGAAGACTTTTTGTGACTTAAAATTTTATTATAAAAAGACTCTTACAAAAGGAAAAGCTGACTGTATTTTTAAAAACTAGTGTAACATTTTATTGTATTATTTTTAAATAATTTCCATTTAATTCAATTTAAATTTATCATCTGATATTTCTGAACAAGTTATGTATTCAGTTGTAAAAATTTTACTTTATCTTAAGTGTTTGTTTTCGAAAATGTTTTGTGTTGATTCTACCTTGCTTTTGTGTAATTCACATATTTGATTTCATAAACTGATTGATTTCTGATTTTAACATTTTATGATATGTGCTTAATTATGTAATAAATTTTTTTAATGACTATTGTGCACAGTTCAAGATTATTTTTTTTTGTATTTTTACATCATTTTAATTTTAGTTATTAAGTTCAGTAAAAAGTTCAGATTTTAAATTCAATAATTATTCTATTTGCTTTTTTTATTTAAACAATGTTTTATTTATAAAATTGTTGTTTCATTTTGCGATCCTTTTACTATATTATTTTTACTGTTGTTATTATCATTACAATTTTGTAAATATCAAAAGATACTTTTTCAAAATATTTCACCTGGATTAATAAATTATGTGAACTTATCAAAAATGTGTTTTTTCGCTTTTTGTAAATATTCATCCTCTTGAAAAAACAAAAAAACACAAAAACAAACGATCATTCACATGTAATACACACAAAATACAAAAAAATACAGTATACTCTAAGTTTTAAATGTGGCCTGTTCCAGCAATCTTTGACATACAGAAATGTGTCACCCACCAAATTATAGGGAATTTTGTGACCTACAACCTTTATTTGTAACATTTTTGGATACAATACTTTGTTTTTAAGTTACATGCTAAAAATCTTTTTTTTACCCCTTTCAACCCCTGTAAACCACCCTTAGACACTTGTAAGTACTAGACTAATTGGTTTTGTATAATTTATGGTTCAAGGGCCATATGTACAAAAAATTAGCTTTTATCTAATTTTTTCCTTAAAACTTCCTATTTTTCCTGGGCTATCCCTCAAAATTGAGAGCCAGGTGTACAAATATGAGGAGTGGACATTTAAAATAATCGCCTTTTGGTGGCCTACCAAATTAAAGAATATTTTAACCCAAATCTAAAAGATTACTTAAATTTATACACTATTCACGTTAAATGTAGTGTTCAGTTTGGAAATTTCAGTACCTTAGAACACTAGAATCCAAAAGGCCGAAAATTAAAAAAAAAAAGAAGTAAAAATCAATGCTGGATATCAACTAAAGGGAATTTTAAGCCAAATCTGACCATACTGTTTACTTTGAAGTATTTTAATTATAGAGGCACCGGGAGATAAAAATGAAAGTAAAAAAATTAAACAAAATTGAAAAAGTCTACGTGGGCTATCAACTTATGAGAAACTTCATTCGAAACAGGAACTCGATGTCTGTAATAATTTTACAAAATTAATGTCTGTCAATACTCCTTGCGAATGTTGGAAGCCCTTCACAACGTTGTAAGTCATATTTGCAAAATCTTTGTAATTATTATAAAATGTGTATATTTCTGAAAGAAAAACTAGATGTAATCCTGTAAATATCTATGTAACCGTACATAGACGTAAAAGGGTGGAGCGCAATTATTTTTCATACAAGCAATATGGTTATATAAACTTAACTAAATAAAAGACCAATGTAGTAGTCGTATTTTTCTGTGTTAATCATTTAGCATAATAATAAAGAAAGTAATAATTATTTTCTGCTTTTCAATTGTTATTTTAATTAAAAAAATAGTATATTAATAGAGTATTTTAATACTCGTTTTTAAAATTTTTCTTCTCCTTTTTACTTTGTATACATAATAATTACTTTTAATACTGTGCATATTATTTGTGACCTCTTCATGTTAGCTAAAAAAATATGAGAAGTAAAAAATACAAAACAAAAACCATAATATATGAGAAAGGGCATTATAGTCAACTCCTCCTTTTCGGCTAATGCTATAATCATACATACGAAGAACTTTATTCACGGCTTGAAAAAATTAAAATTTATTAATTTGATTTTTATATTTCGTTCAAAATAGTGAGAGAGTTGTACAGCTCAGTAATCTTACTGGTTTTTGTGTGTGTTTGCGAGGCCATTAGTACAGAATGTTATAAGAGAAAACGAGTTTAGCTATTTGCAGAACATGGATAAATTTGAAACGCTTGTATGAATCGTTAAACTCTTAACCTGTCACTGAACGATAAATAACCTTTAGACACAAAGCGACGAGCTTAATACATTTTTTATAACAGCTATGACGGTGGCATAGACGTACGACGGGACTGCACAAAGGCGTCGCGACGCCTAAGGATTCGTCGTTGTCGGTTTAATATCTGCACCGCCCTCTGCTGCACACAAACTATGAGCAATGGGCCGACGTATACGTCACGTTTCTAGTTGAAAGTAAACTTATACCGTCGTCGGTTGCGAACAACGGTATCGCCACAATAGTCTGGTCCTTCTCTGAGCAATGTCTTGGAGATTCTCACTTTAATGTGCGAGTTGTCGCACTCTAAGGCTAACGCCAACTGCGTATTCTATCTTCCATCGTTTGTGGTCCCTTCAGTCTCCGAGTTCCAGTCCTTCATATATTACGTGGTGATGTTTACTTCTGTGATCCTAGTTTTCTCGGTCTGCCTAATTTTGTCCTGTGCGGGAAAATTCACTGAGTTGTTCGTTTAGGCCATCTCTCATCTCCCGTTCCCTATCAGACTCTGCCACTCTGTGATTTCAAGTTTGTCAATATCGATTTCCAATGCTTTCTAATTTCCGTACCTCTTATTCTGTCGGTTCTATCAATTGGCAGAATCTACCAATTCCATACCAATTGGCAATTCATTTCCATAGCTTGTATTCTGGAGGCATCTCATTCATTAATGATCAATAATTAAGCACCCTACGTTGCAATAATTTCTACAATGGCTTGTTGATCCTTATTTCGATCTTTCTACACATTATGTTACTCCAGTGTACCCCGTTTAATAGATGTGTACCAGCATCGTCTTGATTCACTCTACAAAAAATTTCCTCTGTACTACGATCTTCGTTTCTTGTCTTTACACCGTGAACTTTACAATGATCATTACATTTAGTCTCCTTGTACCCAAGCACTAAGTTGTTTCCTACTAGATATTCCACCCAGTCCCCAGTTTCGACATTCATCAAGCTTCCGCAGCGTGTAGTGTATATCACTTTCACACTATGGTAAATTCAATTGGTCAGAGCTGCAGTCTGTATATATCCAGCTACTATAAGCTTCGGTCCACATTTCCTCTTCCACTTTGCTGACAGTCCCTCTAGACACATTTTTAACACAGTACGCTCTGCGCGTTACAACAACGTCATCTCCAAGATCCATCGTCATCACATCGATTTTACAGCGTCTTCACAGAAAATTACCTATTACTCTTTAGCCTGCAAGCTTGAATAATGAGGATCTCAGCTGCAAGCAAGCTTTACGGTGCTATCAACAGGAAGTTTCTGGGAAAAAGCGAAGTGTCACAGAAAACCAAACTGGCAGTATACAAATCTGTCTACACTCCAACATCATATATCGTCATGGACTCCAAATGACACACATAAAAAGTGAATACAAGCAATGGAGATAAGATTCCTGAGGAGAATTGAAAAGAAAACTCGTAGAGATAAGGTGAGAAATGTTAACATTCGGAAGAATTTGAAGATATTAATTTTAACTGGTAAAATTGAAAGCTGGCAGCTGCGTTGGTTTGGCCACGTCTGCAGGATGAATGAGGAAAGCTACCCGAGACGAGCATGCTAAACCAGAAGGCAGAACAGGAAGAGGACGGCCCAGAACGAAATGGGAGGACAACATCAAGAAGAGTGTGAAAGGCAGAGGAGCAGTTTGAGCCCGTGCCAGGGTTTTGGCACTGGACAGGACGAGATTGAGAGCTCTCTCGAAAACCTCGACACCCGATGAGTTGAAGAGAATCACTAAGAAGAAGAAAATTATTTAATCCACAAAAATTAGAAGAGGGCCTACAAGCTTTTGTGTTGAAGATATTTATTTCATGGGTCCTGAATGCTTATAAATCAGATTGACATTTCGTAGAATTACACAAACGTTGGGAATACTACGGAACAATTATACTCGGATTTTGTTCCCCATGATGTGTCCGAGTATTAATAATGCGTATTGCACTATTTCTGACTATGGAACTAAATTTTTAATAAAAATGTTACCTTCCTCCGAGTGACTTTTATTATGTCAGGGATTGTAAACTTTTGAGTTTTAACCTAACTGACGGATTTTTGTTATCACAGAAAATATAAATGCGATGTTCAGCCATCCAAACAATCGCAGTGTTTTGTTGACCTTGTTGGTGTGCAAGTGTTCGTGTGCATTGTTCTTGTGTTTGTGAGTGTTGTGTGTTTTTCCTCGTATGTATTCATTTCTATTATTTAGTCTTTTGATCACATTATTATTATTACTTTGTTGACTAACTATCATTTAGAGTATTATTTATTTCTTTGCATATATTAATTTATAATTGACCTGAAGGCGGCTGTCGATAGTTTGGGGTGGGCGAAATATAGCATTTATATTTTTTCTTTGATGGAAAAAATCCGTTAGTTACATTCAAACTCAAAAGCTTAGAATCGTTGACAAAATAAGAGTTAATCAGGAGAAGGTAAAATTTTTACTAAAAATTGAATTTCAGTCAGAAATAGTGCAATAAGCATTATTAAAATATCTTTACGATGCAAATGTAAATGTCTATAATCTAAAACAGATTTTAAAGAAATTGTAAGCTTCATCAGAGTCGGCCGCTTAGAGGGGTGTCAGTTATGGAGTTGGAAGTTCCGGAATAATTATGTACGCATTTCACCTGTTCCAACACTAGAGCACAAAGTAAGCGTGTGTGTGTAGTGTGAAATCGTTTCAGTATACTACAGCACAAAAAGCATGGAGTAACTTGTTGACAGTGTTTTGCTTTTACGTAAAACTCTTCAGAACCGAACAACGAAGCGGAGTAAATATAAACAAAATGTTTTACAAACTGCAGTTACAAGTTGACTTTGAGCTGTTTGGACGTTATGGCTTTACATAAAATACCACTTCTCAACACAGTCTAGTCTTTTGCTACCGACTAGTGTGTTTCAGCACAGACAGCCAGTCGCGTAGTATATTCAAGCTGTACACGATACGCTAATAAGTATAAACAAATCAGACAGTAAAAACTAGATTTTATAGATGTATGTACCATAGCGATAACGAGTATACTCTTTGCAAAATGGTGAGAATCCTTTGGACCAAGTACTGCGATAACGTGACTGTGACAAGTACTCTCTCTCTTTCTCACTCTCTCTCTCTCTCTCTCTCTCTCTCTCTCTCTCTCTCTCTCTCTCTCTCTCTCTCTCGCGTGCGCGCGTCCAATACCAGCGCAAACAGCATCTCGCTCCCATATCACATTAGCTGTTTAGGGCTACTGTCTCCAGGATATTACTATTCCTAAAGGTATAATGTGCTAAGAGTCAGTTGTTAAAGAGAAGAATAATGCTATATTTTCCATTACTAAAATTAAAGTACTCTTTAAGATTTGGGTTAAAATACTCTTTAATTTGATAGAACACCTGGTTTTTAGAGATTTTTAAAAATGTTGACTCCTCATATTTTTGCCTCCTGCCCCTTCCCCCAAATTTTGTGGGCTCAAACTCAAAAACATTAGGATCTGTTCCATTGTGCATGTTCACAATACTTTTTCCGAAATATGGTTGATTGATTCAAACGTTGATGTGCAGGTAGAACCCGCTTCCTTCATTCAGTTAGTCACATGTACACAAATTAAAAATCCATACTGTCACACTGCATAAGTAAGTACAGAAGTACAGAGTTTTTGTGTGTTGCAGAGAGAGAGAGAGAGAGGGGGGGGAGAAAGAGACAGACAGACAGAGATAAACAGACAGACAGAGGTATTGTGCAAGATAAAGTGAATTTAATATGTGTAAATTAAACCAGGAGAAATTTATGAGAAACTAACAGATGTAAGCTAAATTGTAATCTAGATTTGAGAAATATGCCGCTCAGTAATTACATGACCACTTTAATAGAACATTTCGATTTAAAAAAAATGTGTGCTTTTTAAAAATAATGTAGGTCCCTACACTTAAACAAACTTTGGCCTCGAACGATCAATTTGCAACGTAGCTTCCAGTGGTTCACTGTATATTCCACGGGAATCGGACACAGCGCCAAGAGACTGTTCACTGTAAAACGTCGTCGTTTCATTCGTATACACATGGCAGTGACATAAAAAGAAAACCGGGGCACACGGTAAAAGCTAGAGATATCATAATCGTGAAGGCTGCGTGTCGTGTTTCACGCGATGTCGTTATGATGGATGTCGCTTGCTTGTACTTAAAGTGTTCAGATAAAGTTGAGACCGTAGTACAACGCTGTTATTTCCCGCTGGTGTGATTTATCGCGCTTTTAGTGTCGCGAAAAAGGAAGTTATAATTCTCACTGGTTAGGTGTAATAAAAAAGCAGAAGTAAACTGGTTAAGTATGTCAATCGATAAAGCCAGAGGGGAGCCACCTGCTGATCGCAAAGAAAACTGCGGTCCTCGTAGGACAGTAATAATAAGATTAATAACAATAGTTTATTGAAGTGTAAAACGTGGGTTCTACACTGACGCGAGTCATGGGAAGAATAAATATTTAGGATAAATGAATGAAATCAGTCGTTCGGTTTGAACTGTTAAGAACACAAGTATATAAGAATAAGAGAAAGGTGAAGAGAAGCTTTCAGGTGATAACCAGAGGGCTAAAACAAGGTCTCAACTTCGCCCGTTTACTCTAAAAATAAATATACTAGAACAAGCACTTGTCTAGAATAACGCTTTCGTCTGTATTGATACACAGAAATAAACAATACAAGTGAACATTCCTAATTATTTTAATTATAATAAATTACTTATTAGACCAATGGATATGGCGCCTGGGTATTAATGTAAAGATCTCGTGTTCGATTCCCTGGCACATGATAAAAACAATGTGCGGTTTTCAGTCCGCAAGTCGATTCTAGCCTTGGAAATGACTACATGGGATAAGATTCTATTCCGACAAACCCACTCGGCTCTTTGCAATCATTTGTCTTCCTTTCTATTGGATTTTTCAGTATTCATCCATATCTACCAATATACTACGTTACAGTTATCCTGTACTGTTCGCAGTTCAGTTTGATATTTTTTTTAATCGAACATCTATAATTAACGTTTATATATTGCAATAAAACAATGCAGTAAGAGTCATTTTGTATATGCGAAGTCGCTATTACACACTTTATGACGTTATAGACATGTTTTAAATTGATTTTGTTCAACTTTTTGTATAATAGCTGTAAGTTTTGAAATAAGAGGTGGGAAATTATGTGTTATATGTCAAAATGCCCATACATTTATTCTCTGTCAAGTGCAAATTTAGTGCGCGAATGCGCGTGTTATTCGTGTTTTCCTGAATAACTCCTATAATAATATTAACGTATCAGAATGAAACTTGGACAGCGTACGCGTCATAAAAAGCTCTACATTCTTCGTATGTCATAAACTCAAAACATATAATTTTACTATGTATTTTTTAATTTAATTCACTTTTCTATAAAGCATTATCTGCAGTAAAGTCATAAAACTTTTAGATAAAATCTATACAAGATTTTGCAGACTCTGGCATAGATGTACATTATGTCTAGCTATCAAGGTAGAAATCTATTACGCGTTATAGATTTCAACCAATCAGGACCTCCAATTTCCATTTGCGATGTGCTCTGGTAGGGGAAATATCGTACATTCTTGTTTGCAACTCGTCCTAATAAAACGTACTTTCTGTGCGAGTTTTTCGCGACAATACACGTTTTCTATAAGATCAACTAGTACCCGTATGCTAGATCAAAGGGTTATTAGAACATAGAGCTGAGTTATTTTAAGATCAATTAGTGCTAACTCGCGGTACTCAAGATTTCCGCTTAGGGACAGTTGTATTAATCGGAATACACCTGTATGAACGCGTGGACACATTAAGATTGCCGGAAGGTGTATGTTAAACACACCGCTTGAAATAATAACTAATTAACCCACATTTATCGAATCTGAGATTTGTAAATAAAAACCATATCGGGCAGATAACCGGTGTGCGGGTGTCAGCGCCTCAGCGGAGACAGCGGACAACGTGAACCCAGCAGCTACAACTGTACGACGTGAAGGAATTATTCAAACAAGTAAAATAAACAACTGTTCAAATAAACATTTATTAATAATTAAAGACAATATATTTTAATAAATAATTTGTGTAAAAGAATTTACAGACAAGTTTTAAATTTGTTTGGTTTAATAAATACGTACCTCCAGATAAAAGACTTTGTTATATATTATTAGGTCTAATACAGTTCTATGCATCCTCAATTTGTTTCGTTGCAATAAATACACAAAAAACTGCTCGTTTAAAAATTTTAGTGTAATTATACAGTACCATTTTACCACTGCACCATAGAATGGAAACCATTTTAATGCAAACATTTTATGATTTCCATAGTCCTTACACTTCATCGACCTTCTAAGATTCCTTTGACGTCGATTATAAGGGTTAACATCCATCTACATCTTGCCGGGTTAACATCCATCCATGCTCTTTAAAATTTTCAAATATTAAGCAGGCGTTCAAACAATTGTTGAATTGTCCAGAATTTTATAATTTTCGTGCTTATTTTGTGTTTGGTATTAAAAAGTGGATTAAATTTTATAATACAATTGCAATTGTCAGCGTGGGTCATGACAAAAAAGGAATGCGGCAAGATTCAGAGTGCCGAAATGTAGTTTCTTCGAAGTACTTTAAACTATACATTGCAAGATAGAATAAGAAATGAGGATATCAGAGCAGAACTCGAAGTAGAGAACATAAATGAAATTATATTTCAGCTTATAGAAGATAATGGTGGGATCATCTGCAAAGGATAACAGCGGCATTGAAAGCGGCACTAAACTATAAAGCCACTGGTAGAAGAGACGTGAGTCGTCCAAGGATGAGCTGGGTGCCGGAACAGATTTATATAACCTAATCTTTGAAGTGAAAAAGAAGAAGAGGAGGAGGAGGAGGAGGAGGAGGAGGAGGAGGAGGAGGAGGAGGAGGAGGAGGAGGAGGAGGAGGAGGAGGAGGAGGAGGAGGAGGAGGAGGAGGAGGAGGAGAAGAAGAAGAAGAAGAAGAAGAAGAAGAAGAAGAAGAAGAAGAAGAAGAAGAAGAAGAAGAAGAAGAAGTTACTAAAAAGTAAAAGAAAAGGGGGTTTACGTATTTCTCTGGTGAAGATGTCTTTTGCATTACGACGCTCCTGATTCCCAGTAAGTACAGCTTTTCCACTTACCGTTCCTTGTCGAACGCAACTGTACGCGTGTTTACAAAGAAACGGTTCACAGGCGTTTCGTCGAATCACGGAGCTTCTAAGGTATCGGCGCAGCTTCCCTCGCTCCTTCTCGTCAAGAGGTTTGTTTTGCCAACGTACACTGTGTAAATTCGTAACTTTATTATTACCAAGCCTTAGAAATCAAATTCCACGTTGGACACCTCCCCTCACATACCCACACAAAATCCTGCTCTGAAGTTTTGACTGTGGCAATCGTAATCTTAATACTTTGGAAATGTAAGAATTACTTAATGGAGAACAAATATTAACTTTGTCTAATTATGGAGCCGTTTGCACAATTGTGTGTGTGTGTGTGTGTGCGCGCGCGCGCGCGCGTATTTTTCATAAATCATTTGCTAAATGAATGCAATTTGTGTGTATTTATTTTGATGTTAATTGTAGTTTTAAGGGTTTCTAATAATAGTAAATGAGTCTCATAAATTGTAAAAATGAGATTCTGAGCGAAATTAAGGAGAAAAGGACTTCTCGAAACACTACAGGTATTAGGAGAGCAAGGTTTCGGGATCGCGTAAAAAGGCATGACATCTTTCTGCAAGACATTCAAGATGTCAAAGAAGAGAGTGAAGGAGTTGCCTAATTTGTTATACTTAGGTAGTGTCATCAGTGAGTTGGGACGTGGCTCTTCCTCCTCCTATGGCGCTACAGCCCAAAGTCGAACCTTGGCCTCCTCTATCCCGACCCTCCACTTTTCTCTATCAATAGCAAAGACCTCTATCCTCGCACTCGCAACATCTCTCTTGGATCCACAGAAACAACATCTTCCTATCTTTTCCTTGGGCGGCCTTTTGGTCTTTTGAAATCCATACTCCCCATAAGATAAGGACCGTTTTAGGTGTTCGTTTCTCATCCGTTCTAACGACATGGCCAGCCTCCTAAGTTTTACGTACATTTCTACCGTTGGTTCGTTAAAAAGTGGCAATATATCTCATTACTATGCCGTATCCTCCATTTCCCATTTCTATGTATGGGGCCCAGGACCCGTCTCAGGAGCTTCCTTTCACATATCTTCAGGCGTTTAATTGCTCCTTGTGTTAATATCAGGGTTTCACAGCCATAGCACACGATGGGTCGTATGATAGTTTTGTGTTTGCGCATATTTGTCTGCTTATGAATAAGCTCCAAGAAGTCCTTGTTGGTTAGAGTTATACTTCTCCTTATCTCTGCCTCTTCATTCCCATCTTCAGATATACAGTGGAACTTGGTTATAACGTCATTGAAGGGACCAAAAAAATAATGACGTAATGTCCGAGTGACGTTATAAAAGAGTCGTTATAAAAGACCCTTTTTAATCACTAGTAAGGAAAGAGAAATAAAAAAAAAGATCTTTGCATTATTAACATTATTCGTGATATTTATTCTAAAGTTTACAAACTGCATTTCATTTATACAAACAACATGAAGAATATTTTAAAAGATCAAAAAGAAAATACATGTAACTTACATTTAGGCTTACTGTCGAAAGTAATCCGTAATTTTCTTTTGAACGCTCCTTTCTGAAAAATAAATTCTTTCTGTTGTGCTGTGGAGATGCTGCGCTGCATTGAACGTGTCGTCAGACGTCTCTCTAAAGCAGTAAAATCGTGAAAGAGTTTCGGCGGCTCTCATTGCTTCCTGTACTGTCGGACAAACGATGTCGGCATCCTCCTCTTGCTCAGCATCTTCTTCAACACTATCTTCTGCTTCTATGTTTTTTACTTCCGCGATAATTTTTGCGTCACTCAACACTTGGAATGTTTCTACTTGGTCATCCACTGACGTATAGGAATCAAGTTCATTTCCAAATTCATTTACGTCGAATTTCTTAATCCACTCCGAGAGCGGCAAGTCATCGTCTTCGTCATCATCGGGTAAATTTTCATGTACGAGTTGTGCTTTACTAAAGCATTTTGCAATCGTCTTCTGTGTTACACTCTTCCAAGAGTCGTCTAGGAATTGTAGTATTGCATCTAAGAGTGAAATTGTGGCAGGTTGCGCCGTGTCCATACAGAAAATAATTTTTTTTTAAACTTGCTTGCGGTAGTGACACTTTAGGCTTCTAATGACGCCTTGGTCCATAGGTTGCAGGACACTCGTACAGTTGGCCGGTAAGAAGACCAGATTAATGTTTGTCAAATTTTACTTTGGATGGGCTGCACAGTTGTCAACTAGAAGTAGAATTTTCTGTTTTTCGATGACAGTTCTTTATCGCACTTTCTTAGTTCATCTTCAAAAATACTAGAAGTCATCCATGCTTTTTTGTTGGCAGTGTAACTTACAGGAAGTTTTTTGATGTTTTTAAAACATCTAGGATGCAAACTTTTCCCGATAACTAAAAGTTTCCTTTTTTCGGTTCCCGTCATGTTCGCACAAACAAAAACTGTAACTCTTTGTTTAGAGAGCTTCCCACCAACGCACTTTTCATTTTTAAATTTGAAAGTCTTATCTGGAGTTAATTTATAAAAAATTCCGGCTTCATCTCCATTAAAGATGTCTTCATCTTTATATGATCGTCTAACTTCTGGCCAAGTGTTACGCACCCAATCGCCTGTAACGTTCAGATCTACGCATTTTGCCTCACCACAAATTTTTGCAAAGGAAATCGAGTGTCGGGCCTTAAATCGATCTAGCCATCCGTTGGAGCACGTAAAATCAATACCAAACAATTTTCCGAATTCTGTAGCTTTCTCTTTCAGAATTGGTCCACTCACAGGAATATCTGAACATCGACACTGTTTGAACCATTTCAATAATGCTGCATCCACATCACCATGTTCGCATTTTCTAATTTTGTTAATTTTTTCTCCATCTTCCTCAAATTTTTTTAAAATTGAACCTATAGTAGAATTCACTAAACCAAACTCACGGCATACATCAGCTATTTTACGTCCGCTTTCATATGATCTAATTACACGTACTTTCTCTTGAATAGACAGAACCTTTCTTTTTGTACTAGAACTTGCCATGATTACTATATAAAAATGTAGACCTACGTATAAAATTCTATAAACAGTGGCTACTGAAACTTAAGTTATAAAACACACAAAAGAAACTGTCACAGTACGAGCAGATACAGAAACAATAACAACCAAAAACAGAGACGAGACTACGTGTAAACAATACTGTACGGTAAATACTGTAACAGCGTGGCGTGAACAATAGCCTCGAGACGCACAGTGCTACTGACCCGGTGAGAGTGGTGGGGAGACATGTCAGTCGCCAGACACCGGGTGGCGCCGGCGGTCCTGTTACAGTGCTTATCGCTTGCATACAATGTATGTCTGTAGCCATGGGCATAGCGCGCGCACATATATACGTTTATATGAAATTTAGAGTAAAATATCTGAGAACTTTTTGACGCTATAACAGAGTAGTACAATATTTAGTGACGTTAAAACCGGGAATTTTTATAATGTTAAATATATCAGTTTGACCGGACTTATGACAAAATAACGCTACACCCGAGTTGACGTAACAGCCGAGGCCGTAATAACCAAGTTCCACTGTAGTCGCTCCTAGGTATGTGAAATCTCTCACTGCTTCTATACAGTCTACCTCTGTAATCAATTTTGCCTGTAGAATCAAATAATTTTTTGCATGCAGCCCTGATTTGTAGAGTACTCAAGACCTATTGTTTTTGGTGAAGATCGGTTAAGGGAAAGGGGTAGTTTACCTGCAACGTTTTTTTTAAAATCAAGGGTAATTATTTTCTATGGCAAACGATAACAGCCGCAAATTCAAACATAATCAAATACTGTTTTGCATACAGCCCTGAATTGTAGAGTTCTCAAGATCTGTTGTTTTTGGTGAAGATCGGTTAAGGGAAAGGGGTAGTTTACTGGCAACGTTTTTTGTTGTATTTTCTATGGCAAACGATAACAGCCGTAAATTCAAACAGAATCAAATGATTATTTGCATACTGGCCTAAATTGTAGAGTTCTCAAGACCTTTTGTTTTTTGTGAAGATCGGTTATGGGAAAGGGGTAGTTTACCTGCTACGTTTTATGTTTTAACAAGGGTATTTTCTATGGCAAACGATAACAGCCGCAAATTCAAACAGAATCAAATAATTTTTTGCATGCAGCCCTGATTTGTAGAGTACTCAAGACCTATTGTTTTTGGTAAAGATCGGTTAAGGGAAAGGGCTAGTTTACCTGCAACGGTTTTTTAATTTTTTTTATGGTAAACGATAATAGCCGCAAATTCAAACAGAATCAAATAATGTTTCGCATACAGCCCTGAATTTTAGAGTTCTCAAGACCTGTTGTTTTTGGTGACGATCGGTTAGGGGAATAGGGTAGTTTACCTGCAACGTTTTATGTTTTAACAAGGGTAATTTTTTCTATGACGAACGATAACTGCTGCATATTCAAATAGAACCAAATAATTTTTTACATACATCCCTGATTTGTAGAGATCTCAAGGTGTTTTGATTTTGGTGAAGATCGGTTAAGGGGAAGGGGTAGTTTACCTGCAACCTTTTACGTTTTAACAAGAGTAAAGTACTTGAAAATTCATTTAAACTTTTTCAAACAATGGTAATTGTTAAAAATAAAATAATTTTGTAGCCAGGCAATAAAATTATAATTTTTTCATTTTAATGTAAATCATGTATGAGAGAAAATATATCGTTCGTGGCAGGCAAGCGTATCTCAATTATGTAATGTTTAGTTTACGTTTCCATTTTATTATTATGATTACTGCAATAAAAAGGCAGGGAACACACACACACACACACACACACACACAAAATTTGCGTTATTTCTGGCCTCACTCATGTTTATTTTCTTACATTTGCAGTTTTTTAAATGGAAAGTGCCGAAACCCACACCAACATAACGCGTGCAAGCCGAAAAATTGTCCAGCGTGAATAGTGATTTGCTTCCTGTGGATCGCTGGGCAGTGTAACTGCACGTGTTTACAGAGGAACGATTCATAGACAGAATTTTCGTCTTTAGGGAATGAACCCTCTGCAAGATGGTGAGGGTCCATGAGTGACTTCCGAGCGCTCCTTCTTTTCCACGTGTTTGTTCTGTGAAACGTACACTGTAGATTCGCAGCTTTACTCTAAGCAACGCTCAATAGGAAATGTTGAAAATTTTTGTCCACGGTGTACCCTCATACACACTAAACCTGCTCTGATGTTTTAATTACGGACATCGTAATATTAAAACTTTGGAAACTTGAGCACTACTTAATGGAGATCAAACATTAACTAATACAAGCCATTAATTTTATGCATATTTTTTTATAAATGTGTGTACAACGTTATCGGCAACAAAGAAGTAGTTTTTGTTAAAATTCCTTCCCGGGATGTTTGACCGTAGTCCAATGTTTTCTACAAAACCAGACGTTTCGCCAATGCCATCGACTTCCATCATCAGTGAAAATCGAGTGCGATAACGTGAGGTGGTATACGTTAGTGACCACAGTACTGTGGTTAAGGCTGAAGCAGTAAGTAGAAAGAAGTATTATGAATGGAAATATATATGATTTTAAATATAAATCTTAGAACATGGAAGTCATGTATGGTTCTCCATACCGATATTTTTTCTTATGGTATATTCTAGAGACAGGTGAAAGAGGAGAGGGGCCAGCCCATCGCCCTGTTTTATACTCTGGGTGAGCTCAAATGGTTCGGTGAGTTCATTTTGTATTCTCGCCTGTGCTAGTGTTTCCGTCATGGTCATTTTTGTTAGCTTGACCAGTTTTGTTGGTATTTCAAATCCTAGCATTATATCATACAATTTTCTCCCAATATACTCTCATATGCCTGACGGAAATCCACGTACAAATGGTACACATCCCTATCAAACTCCCAGCACTTATTAAGTATTTGTTTGACTGTGAATAGTTAGTCCGTTGTTGATCTTCCTGTTCTAAAACCTGACTGGTATTCTCCAACAGTTGTTCTGGCAGCGACATTAATCTTTTTTGGAGCATCGCTGTGAATACTTTGTACGTGGTACAGAGGAGGGGATATGCCCCGATAGTTCTTACATACCAGTTTGTCCCCCTTTTTGTATATCAGACAGATAATTGATTTATGCCAATCTTTCGGAATTTTCTCCTCTTTCCATATATCTGCACTGAGGCTGTGCAGCACATCGAGCAACGTATCTCCCGCTTTTAGTAGTTCTCCTGGTGTGTTATCTACGGCTGGTGCCTTATTATTTTTCAGTGCACTTATAGCTTCTAGGACTTCCTCCACTGTAGGTGGTTCTTGTGTTCTTCATTTCTTGGTATTTCTCCTTCCTCGTGCTGTAGTTCCCTTACATCGATAGCCCTAACTATGAGGTTTTAAAAATAATCCTTCCATACCCCTTTTATTGCTGCCCCCAACCAGTTGTCCATTTGAGTCTTTGGGCAGGTTAGTTCGTGGTTTATATCCTTCTCTTATTTCCTGTATGTACTTGTATGTTTTCCTTGTCACGTTCTCTTTAAAATTATCTTCCATTTTAAGTATCAGCTCGTTCTATATATTCTTTTCCGTTGTCTACTTATCACTTATCTTCTCCTTACCTCATATACTTCTCTCCTATCTCTTGTTATGGACTATACTTATCTCCTATACCTTTTGTGTACCTCATTCCTCTCTCTTATTGCTTTTCACAGTCTGAGTCAAACCAACCATTCCTTTTCTTCCTTTCTTTTATCTCCAACACTTCATAGGCGGATTATGTAATTGCACAATTCATCGTCTCCCATTTTCCATCAATTCCCTGCTGTCCATGATTTCCGTCAAGTCTCTCATTCAGTTTTCTTCTAAATTTGTTTTAGTGTCCAAATCCCTCAGTTCTTCAAGGTTGAATTCTCTGTGTTCTGTTTCCCCTGATGTCTTTGCCTACTCATTCTGGATCTAAATTCTGTATGCATCAGGAAGTGGTCAGAGCCGCACGATGCCCCACGTCGTGCTCTAATGTCTAAGATGCTGGTTGCTCCTCTTTTTTCTACAATCTTTGATCGGATTACAAGTTGACTCATCTGGGGAGACCCAGGTTCCTTTATGGATGTTGCGGTGGGGAAAGAGTGTCGAGCTGATTATCATGTTCTTGCTTATTGCGAAATCTATTAATCTCTCCCCATTTCCATTAACTCATCACGAAGCTGTCTTCCTATTGTTACCAGGTATTCAGGTTCTTTACCTACTTTTGCATTTAGGTCCCCCCAGTATCAGCTTAATGTCATTACTTGGAGTAATATTGTAGGTATGCTCTAATAACTGGTAAAACTCCTCTTTAATGTCATCTTCTTTGTCCTCCGTTGGAGTATGTGCATTTATAAACTTCAAGTTAAAAAATGTCGTTTTTATTCGGAGAGTGCATATCCTGTCATTAACTGCCCTGAAATCAATAATGTTAGATTTCATCGTATTCTTCATTATAAAGGCTACTCCTTATTCTCTATTTCCTCCTTCCTTGATGCTATACAGGATTGTGTGCGTTTTCGTGTCCCTGATTCCACTCCCCTGCCACCTTGTTTCCTGGATGGCTGCTACCTCTATTTTATATCTTGCTAACTCCTTTATCAGTATCCTTTCTGCTCCAGGATTATACAGAGTTCTCACGTTCCACGTTCCAAAATCGAAGTCCATATATCGTCGCCGTAGTCGTTGCTGCTTGTCCATCCTTTCCGAGGCTCATCAAGAGTTTTCTTAATATACTTTTTTCCAGGAACAGGTTGTTACCTTGTAGCCAACCACCAACCTGGTGGACCAGGAACTTTGACTTCGGGCTGTTCTTTCCCTTCACCTCGGCTGACGAGCGCTCTCAACCCAGGCTAACTAACTCAGCCCATGTGTGCAGCTGTTGACCTACTAGAGGTTTCTCCGCCTCCACACCCTGCTGCCGGTGTACACCATCCTCCCAGGTCAGGATCCAGGTTATTCCCGGACTGCCCTCGTAGGACCCCCTTCTCTCTTGTGTTTGCCGACCCGTTTCGCTGAAGGGGTTGGTTACCACAACTTTGAAATGGGTTGCTCGGCGTAACAGGGCCTACCGGCTGGGACGTGGCTCTGTGGAGACGAATGTGTAGAAATGCGCGACAGTTTCAGTTGGCGAGGTACGATCAGTCGATTGCGGAGTTTGCGAAAAACATACACTGTGCTGTTGTATGCGTCTTCAATCGGTTTCTGCGCTTTTTTTAACTTGTAGATTTATCGTCGCGTTCCCGACCCATAAGAAGTTCGTTCCAGATTGATAGAACATGATGAGACATGTTTATTGCAGATTTATCGGTTTCTCGACTTTCTTTAACTAGACAAGAAGGACATACGATTTAAACATGAACTACCTAAATGCATTAGTGGTATCCGGTGAAGTGTTGAAGCGCTGATTCGAGATTCCGATCAGTCATCGTGAATATGAGCTGTTGTTTCGGACAGTCAGTATTAGCCCTTTAGCTGCTCAAAATCTTTTGTCGTTATAACCAGTTTCAGTTTTCGAGCTGTTGGTTTTGTGTTTTATAATTTTAACTACCCATTCAGCCATTATCACGATCAATTTTCGATGCGTCCAATTGGATTTTTTTGTTTAAATCACCCTCCTTATCGTTTAAAGAAATACGGTTAAACATCATGTCAGCGAGTTGGTTTTTTGAACATTCGGTACCCGTCTACGAACAATTGGCACCGTGTCTTAATAACTGGCAATAATAACGTATAAACATTTTATTAGTTTAAATATGGAAATACCAAACCAGAACAGAAAGATTATTTTAAAACAGTAAAAGTAATCCCTAATTTAGGGGTGACCGCCGATCAACAAATTTTAACGATTGAAGGTTTAACAAGGGTCTGTAAATAAGGATAACAGAAATTTTACATTACTTGTGTCGACGTTTCGACAACATTTATTATCATCATCAGGACAATTGTTATTGAGTTATTACGATGCTAACACACAACTGTCTGTTAACGGTATCATAATACACACTGTTTTGTGTTTGGCGTGTAACAACTCAACAGTAATTGTCCTGACGATAACAATAAATGTTATCAAAACGTCGACACAAATAATGTAAAATTTTGAGTTATATTTATTGACAGATCCTCCCTAAACCTTCCATCGTTAAAGTAAAAGTAATATTCCCTGAAATGTTATATTCCCAGCAGACAGTTACGGTTCAGATTTCAAAAGAATACGAAGTTCTGAATTGTAGATCTACAGACGAATGGATGGGATACAGAACGAGTGCTTTCATGACACATTAGCTGCGAATGAACGATAAGCTATTTAAGCAACTGAATAAGGCCAGAAGAGGTCACTTAGAAGGTCATAAAATGGAAACCCTTGTAAATTTGAAATAAAATATTTAAGATGTAGGGGAGAATTGACTCATTGACTCATCTAGGGGTAAACACCGTGTTAAAACAATTACTTGAGTTACGTAACAGAGCTACAGCATCTCTACGTGAAGTAATGCAGTTGGCACAATTCTGAAAGAAAGTAATACATATTGAAAACTACTACACTCTGTTTCAAATAAGTTGACAGAACAGACGCAAATTAGTTTAAACAAACTCTAGCCTCGAACGATCAAATTGCTACGTAGCTTCGAGTGGTTCACTGTTGATATTGCGAGATATTTTCAATGAAAATATAAGCAATATACAGTTCAGATCAATTGTGTTAATAAACATTTAATGTTACTATCTGTTATAGATAATGTGTCATATGTATTAATATAATAGGCAGGTATCATCTTTACAGGCACTATCTTGATAATCTTATAATCTGGTTTACCATAGACATATTATCACTTTAGCTGTAACTCAACACTTATGCAATCATATATATTTGTGCCTGTTGTAAATTAATACTACGCAAAGAATAGACTGTACTGACTGCACTGTTGATTTAGAGGACATAAAGCAGGAGTATTTGTTTACAAGAAACGCTTTAGCGTAATACAAAGAGTGGGCCATAGGTCGCTTGCCACTATAAGTTGCCTTTAGTTTATTAACTAGCAGAATACCCGTGCTTCGCTACGGAGTTTCACGTTGTACGTAATGAAAATGTTAGTTTAATTAATAAAGTTCAATTAAAGTAGGCTTCTTAAAAATAAATAGCTGTTGCCCACAACTTCGTTCGCGTGGTCTTCAATTTAACGCGATAATATATTTAGAACAGAATCTATTCTATTGGGTTGCCATAGTAACCAGATCTAATAGTTTTTTAAGACCGCAAAGGACCCCCCAGAGGATCGTATCGAAAAAACATCTGTCCTATGTTGGTTATCCCGTTGCGTAAAATATTTGTGCCAAGTTTGGTTGAAATCGGTCCAATGGTTTAGGTGGAGACGTGGAAGACCCCAAAGGACCCCCAAAGGATCGTATCGAAAAAAACACTTGTCCTATGTTGGTTCTCCCTTTGCGTAAAATATTTGTGCCAAGTTTGGTTGAAATCGGTCCAGTGGTTTAGGAGGAGATGTGGAAGACCCCAAAGAACCCCCAAAAGGACCCCATCGAAAAAACATCTATCCTATGTTGGTTCTCCCGTTGCGTAAAATATTTGTGCCAAGTTTGGTTGAAATCGGTCTAATGGTTTAGGTGGAGACGTGGAAGACCCCAAAGGACCCCCCAAAGGATCGTATAGAAAAACACTTGTCCTATGTTGGTTCTCCCTTTGCGTAAAATATTTGTGCCAAGTTTGGTTGAAATCGGTCCAGTGGTTTAGGAGGAGATGTGGAAGACCCCAAAGAACCCCCAAAAGGACCCCATCGAAAAAACACCTATCCTATGTTGGTTCTCCCGTTGCGTAAAATATTTGTGCCAAGTTTGGTTGAAATCGGTCCAGTGGTTTAGGAGGAGATGTGGAAGACCCAAAAGAACCCCCCCAAAAGACCCCATCGAAAAAACACCTATCCTATGTTGGTTCTCCCGTTGCGTAAAATGTTTGTGCCAAGTTTGGTTGAAATCGGTCCAGTGGTTTAGGAGGAGATGTGGAAGACCCCAAAGAACCCCCCAAAGGACCCCATCGAAAAGAATACAGAAACCTTCGCGGGTGTGCGCACAACAACTCACCGAAGTTTCATCGCAATCGGATGAATGGTATAGGAACGCATACGGGACAAACAAAGAAACATTCATTTTTATATATAAGATATAAGATGTAAACTATACCACTTACTTGACATAAACCGTGATAGCTAAGCTAATGTACAACATATATGTATTAATTATACACATAAATGTTCCTCGATAGACACTCTATCTATTGGCGAAAACTTGAATAAAATCCGTTCAGTACTTCCTGAGATTAGCGATTTCAAACACAGAGAGAAAACGGACCGACTTTACTTTATACTATGTATAGATAAGCACGAGTCAATAAGTGATGAAAATTTTGTGAGGTACGGTTAGTTAACTAGACACAATTTCAAGATAAAAGAATTTATATGCGGACTGTTTGGTCGTGATCGATTGCTTTGTTCTGTCCATCCACCGGAGGCCTTCTTCAGTAGAAGAACGTATATAAAGTGGTAGACAAAAGGACTGAGAGGCGAACGTACCCCTAACCGAGTTAAAAGCGTTCGTTTCGAGTTTTGGGGAATGTTGGGCTCTCCACCCTTTTGTAGAAACACTTTATAAGCTATTTTCTACTGAAAAAGATGGGTGGCAGGAACGTTTAGACCAGGGGGTCTTCAAACTACGGCCCGCTGCAACCCGGCCGATGCTGCGCGCAGTTTTTAAATAGATCGTCAAAATACTTCAAATATTATAACATTTTACTAAATAACTAAACAAGAAATAAGTTCAATAAAATGTTATAATTTTTTGTAGAAGTTTAAAACATTTACGTGGTTAATGTCCTTGTTCGTCTGGCTCCCTTGAATGAATCACGGTTTTCACTCGCATCAACCTAAAGCGAAGATTCTTATTCCCCTCATTTTTATTTAAATACCTATTTTATTGACTTGATTATTTCGTAAACTAAAAAAAAATAAGTTTACTACATATATGTGTGTGTGTGTGTGTGTGTGTGTGTGTGTGTGTGTGTGTGTGTGTGTGTGTGTGTGTGTGTGTGTGTGTGTGTGTGTGTTGTTGTTGTTGGCCCGCCTGACTTCCAAGATTTTTCAATTCGGCCCTCAAGTGAAAACGTTTGGAGACCCCTGATTTAAAGCGAAGTAACGGAACAGTTGCAACTAAATAAACATTCTTTCTGATACATCTCCATGCAAATTATATGTTTGTGGTAAAGAAGAGGAGGATGTTACTCATTTCGTCTGTAATTCTCCAGTATTAAAAGAGTTCCGTTTAAAATGTCTTTAAAAGTCTGTGTTAAATGTTGAAAATGCGAAAGGCTTTCTAAAAACTGTATGTTACTGAGTAAATGTTGTAAACTTGGCCATTTCGGTATGAACTAGTTAAAGAATTTAATTAATTTGGTGCCAGGTGTAAACACGTAGCGTTATTTATGGTAAAGAATTTAGAAAAGAAAAAATATTTAAATTTTCATTGTTGAGATTGTTAATAACAATACGTTGTTCGTTTCTAAGCAATTCACAGAAATTAAATGAAATTATTTAGTTTAATTCAAACCAACAACGATCACAGATGTGTCCTGTCGGTGTCTTTGCAGATAAATTCATCTTGTGGCTTGTTTACACACTGTGAAATACTCGAGGTAATGGAATTTTTGCTACTCTGAGTGTCATGATTAGAATACGGGCATCACACTTACACACACCCGTTTAGCGGACACATGCTGTGCGTTGCAGTCTGCGTGTTTGGAGTCAGTGCAAGCGCGCGCCTTGCATTGTCTCCAGCACTCACTCTGGCACGCGCACGCGTGTGTCGCCCGCGCGTACAGACTCACACCGCACCGCTTGAGCCGACACATGCTGTGCGTTGCAGTCTGCGTGTTGGGGGTCAGTGCAAGCGCGCGCCTTGCATTGACTCCAGCACGCACTCTGGTACGCGCACGCATGTGACGCGCTCGTGGTGCACACACATGCTTTGTTGTTTTGATCATGGCAATCAAATTAGTAAAACTTTCCAATCGGAGTATGTTCGCAATGGGCAAATACAGCCAGGGATGAATTTATTGCAGAGACAACATATAAAACACGTTATATGCCTTGGACTACCATTCAACTAAACAAATATATATTTGTATCTGGTGGATGAACATGGATCCATGAAGATATAGAAACTAAAAATTTGAGTTGACTCCTTAGAGTATTTAATCTTTACTATAATTAATAATTTGTATATTCTTTAACACATTTTTTTTTAATTTGCAGTTATTGGTGTTGATTTCTGTCATAGAAGATAGTTTACAATTCCTAACTGTAGGTTGTAGGCCTTCTTTGTATACTTAAATGGTTACACTTTAATTCTTGAAAGTCAATTTTATGTTAAAATTAAATTCATTCATTTTTTGCACAAATAATATATTACATAATCATATTATGAAAATAAAATACACATTATAAGCAAAAAATACACAAAAATACCAAAGAAGAATAAAAAATGAAAAATTTGTAAAAAGCAAATGGAAATGGAAAATCCACACCTGTGGACTACTTTAAACCTATATATGTTTTGTACAGCTGGATCAGGGGTCACAAACCCTTTTCTGTGACTCCTTTACCCCCTTCTCCAAAGGGGAAGTAGCTAAGTAGCTAAAGAGTAGCTAATGCTGAAATATGTTGAAATGTTGAATAATGTTGAAAAAGGTAAGTAACTCCGTTTGTCTCCGTCCTCATTCCTCGAATGAAAGGAATTGTCCATGCTGTTTTACTTGTAAGCAAAATGCTGTTTTACACAACTTTACATTTGTGTTCTAGCTTTACTTGTGAAATCAAGAAGAAAGTAGTAACTAGTGAACCAGAATGGTCACAGAGGACTGTGAATAAAAAGTGACATTTCGAAACAACAACAACAAATCTATGAACCATAGGGTATGTAAGCTTCATGCAATGACATACGTAGTGTGGCAGAAAAGTAATGAGACTGGGAACACTGCAAGCGATCTGGCAACGCTGCGCTGTTGTCCTTGACAGAGCACGTGTATCAGCCCCCTCCCATCTCTCAGTGCGAGTTTCAACTCCTTCCGTTAACTACGTGATTGTTGTGACTGCTATTAGTGAAGTTGTGTTTTGGTTGTGCGTCACGCAAAATGGAACAGCGTAATTTGGAGCAACGTTGTGCCATTAAATTTTATGTTAAGCTTGGAGAATCGGCAAGTGTGACGTTTGAAAAGTTAAAACAAGCGTATGGGGAACATTCTTTATCCCGAGCTCAAGTTTTTCGCTGGCATAAATCATTTTTGGAAGGCAGAGAACACGTTGAAAGACCGCTCAGGGAGGCCTTCAACTTCTAAAACCGACGAAAACATCGAACGTGTGAACACTCTTGTGAGATCAGACCGTCGATTAACATTAAGAATGCTGAGTGAAGAACTAAATTTGAACAGATTTACCGTTCATCAAATTTTGACTGAACATTTGCACATGCGAAAGGTCTGTGCCAAAATGGTGCCGAAAAACCTCACAATTGAGCAGAAGGACAATCGAAAAAACAAGTGTCTTGATCTTCTTGACAGAATCGCCAATGAGCAAGATTTCTTTAGTCGTGTAATCACAGGTGATGAATCATGGATTTTTCAATACGATACTGAGACCAAGAGGCAAAGTGAGGAGTGGCACACTGCGAGTTCTCCTCGACCAAAGAAAGCTCGAATGAGCAAATCGAAGATCAAATCAATGCTGATTTGTTTTTTTGACAGAAGGGGAATCGTCCACAAAGAATTTGTTCCTCCAGGACAAACTGTCAACCAAGTTTTTTATAAAGACATCCTTGAAAGGCTCAGAAAAAGGGTCATTCGCGTGAGACCGGACATTGCAGACAAATGGATGCTCCATCATGACAACGCCCCATGTCACACTGCCCTCTCCGTCACAGAATTTTTGACCTCAAAAGGCATTCCTGTGGTTCCCCAGCCCCCCTATTCACCTGACCTCAGTCTCTGTGACTTTTTCCTATTTCCTAAACTGAAAAATGTCCTCAAAGGACGGCATTTAGGGACTTTAGAAAACATCCAAAAGAGTGTAACGGACATGCTACAGACCATACCGGTTGAAGACTTCCAGCGCTGCTACCAACAGTGGGAACAACGTCTCCATCGGTGTGTAGCTGCCCAAGGGAACTACTTTGAAGGGGATAAGATTGATGTTTGAAAAAAATAAAAACTTTGGTAAATAAAAAATCAGTCTCATTACTTTTCTGCCACACCTCGTACATACATACATACAACGTACATGACGAGGCAGAAACAACTGTGTTAAGTGATGAGGCTGCCCATAACCATGCCTCGCCTGACATACTGATTGTGTCTAACGAACAGAAGAGGAAGCTAACAGAAGATGTCAACGAATGACCTGACAAAATGATATGCAGAGAAATACTTACCAAGATCGGCGAACAACAGAAAATGTAACTAGACATAATGTGGATTTAATAAGCAGCTACCACCTCTGGCCAAATCTACTGAAGACGTACATTCTGCTCTCAATGCACTACCTTCAAAACTGAAGAGATGACAAACACATATTACAAAATGATATGCTGCATATTGACTTGTGTTTTGCAAGGGATGAAAATGTGAATATATAAGCCAAAGTAATACGATATTCTTCATAGGAATATTTTATTGTATAAATCCATCAAAATCTTTTACCACCACTATACACAGAATCGCGAATAAACGTTACGTGACTCTGGTCTGCTGCTAAATAAAGAAGAGAACATAAGAAAGCTTTCAGATTCATCATATAGAAGAGTGACTCTCTTGCTTGTATGTTATAACAAATACTATTATCGTTGCCTTTGAAGAATTGTACACAAGACAAAGATAGCAGCACGGCCTATCAGAATTGTTAGCCATTGTTGTCATTTGCCACAGGATTCATTCGTAAAAACCGGTCAGGACGGTACAAATACTGTTCTATTATGCCAAAAGAACGGAGAACCGGGTTCAGGGAGCTGTGTAGTTAACCAGTAGCCTGTACTATATTCATTTTAACTAATTTTATTAATTTCAATAATCCATAGGGTCTTCACAAAACACTTCTTTGTTTTGGCCAGTCTGGGTCTTTTCAAGTTACTTCAGACTCCCTCGGCTCTCTCTAGATTATTCTCCTGCAAGTGTTCGCTGGTTTCTTCGTTCTGTGGATGTTCATCTGTGGATGTTCAATTATTTAAAGTATCTTACCTTCTTCACTCCTTTCATACTTCTTCTTCATGCTTCATTAAGGAATGATCAATCAAACCACACTTTCTTGTTACCACAAATACTTAATATATATATAGTAAATACTTAATATATAGTTAAGATATACTTAATAGACATTTCATTCAATATTTGTTATTTCGTTTAGTTAAAAGAGTTTCAAGACCCTTCTTAAGAACCTGTTAACAAACGCCCGTGTTTCCATATTAACGCATTCAGTAAATGCCTACGTTTCACTCCCATATAACAATACCGATTATATGATATTCGGTATCATATTAATGTCAATTTTTTTACTTCCATGTTCCTTAAGGAAATGGAAGTATGGTGATGGCAAAAAAAATCGTGTTCGAGATTATTGCAGATTCTGATTGTACTACACTCAAAACATGAAAAAAAGTCATTTTTCGAAAAGTGCCTGTGTGTGTGTCTGTCTGTCTGTGTGTCTGTTTGTCTATCTATCTGTGTGTCTGTAGATTTTTTTTCTATGGCAAACGATAACAGCCGCAAATTCAAACAGAATCAAATAATTTGTTGCATCAGCTCTGATTTGTAGAGTACTCAAGACCTATTGTTTTTGGTGAAGATCGGTTAAGGGAAAGGGGTAGTTTACCTGCAACGTTTTTTTTTTAATCAAGGGTAATTATTTTCTATGGCAAACGATAACAGCCGCAAATTCAAACACAATCAAATACTGTTTTGCATACAGCCCTGAATTGTAGAGTTCTCAAGACCTGTTGTTTTTGGTGAAGATCGGTTAAGGGAAAGGGGTAGTTTACCAGCAACGTTTTTTGTTTTAACAAGGGTATTTTCTATGGCAAACGATAAAAGCCGCAAATTTAAACAGAATCAAATAATTATTTGCATACAGCCCTGAATTGTAGAGTTCTCAGATCTACTGTTTTTGGTTAAGGGAAAGAGGTAGATTACCTGCAACGTTTTATGTTTTAAAAACGTATTTTCTATGGCAAACGATAAGAGCCGCAAATTCAAACAGAATCAAATAAGTTTTAGCATACAGCCCTGATTTGTAGAGTACTCAAGACCTATTGTTTTTGGTGAAGATCGGTTGACGGGAAGGGGTAGTTTACCGGCAACGTTTTTCTTATCAAGGGTAATTTTTTTCTATGGCAAATGATAACAGCCGCAAATTCAAACAAAAACAAATACTTTTTTGCATACACCTCTGATTTGTAGAGTACTCAAGATATATTGTTTTTGGTGAAGATCGGTTAACGGGAAGGGGTAGTTTACCTGCAACGTTTTTCTTATCAAGGGTAATTTTACTTCCATATTCCTTAAGGAATGGAAGTATGGTGATGGCAAAAAAAATCGTGTTCGAGATTATTGCAGATTCTGATTCTACTACACTCAAAACATGAAAAAAAGTCGTTTTCCGAAAAGTGTCTGTCTGTCTGTCTGTCTGTGTGTCTGTCTGTCTGTCTGTAGATTTTTTTTCTATGGCAAACGATAACTGCCGCAAATTCAAACAGAATCAAATAATTTTTTGCATGCAGCCCTGATTTGCAGAGTACTCGCGACCTATTATTTTTGGTGAAGATCGGTTGAGGGAAAGGGGTAGTTTACCTGCAACGTTTTTTTAACAAGGGTATTTTCTATGGCAAACGATAACAGCCGCAAATTCAAACAGAATCAAATAATGTTTTGCATACAGCCCTGATTTGTAGAGTACTCAAGACCTATTGTTTTTGGTGAAGATCGGTTAAGGGAAAGGGGTAGTTTACCTGTAACGTTTTATGTTTTAACATGGGTATTTCCTATGGCAAACGATAACAGCCGCAAATTCAAACAGAATCAAAAGATTATTTGCATACAGCCCTAAATTGTAGAGTTCTCAAGACCTATTGTTTTTGGTGAAGATCGGTTGAGGGAAAGGGGTAGTTTACCTGCAACGTTTTTTTAACAAGGGTATTTTCTATGGCAAACGATAACAGCCGCAAATTCAAACAGAATCAAATAATGTTTTGCATACAGCCCTGATTTGTAGAGTACTCAAGACCTATTGTTTTTGGTGAAGATCGGTTAAGGGGAAGGGGTAGTTTACCTGCAACGTTTTTTTATCAAGCGTATTACTTCCATATTCCTTAAGGAATGGAAGTATGGTGATGGCAAAAAAAATCGTGTTCGAGATTATTGCAGATGCTGATTCTACTACACTCAAAACATGAAAAAAAGTCGTTTTCCGAAAAGTGTCTGTGTGTGTGTCTGTCTGTCTGTCTGTCTGTGTGTCTATCTGTGTGTCTGTCTGTCTTCTGTAGATTTTTTTTCTATGGCAAACGATAACTGCCGCAAATTCAAACAGAATCAAATAATTTTTTGCATGCAGCCCTGATTTGCAGAGTACTCGCGACCTATTGTTTTTGGTGAAGATCGGTTGAGGGAAAGGGGTAGTTTACCTGCAACGGTTTTTTTTAATTTTCTATGGCAAACGATAACAGCCGCAAATTCAAACAGAATCAAATAATTTTTTGCATACGTCCCTGAATTGTAGAGGTCTCAATGACTTTCGATTTTGGTGAAGATCGGTTTAGGGGAAGGGGTAGTTTACCTGCAACCTTTTACGTTTTAACATGAGTAAAGTACTTGAAAATTTATTTAAACTTTTTGAAACAATGGTAATTGTTAAAAATAAAATAATTTTATTGGCAGGCAATAAAATTATAATTTTTTCATTTTAATGTAATATAATATTTTTCATTTAATACAGCAATAAAAAGGCAGGTAAGACACAGCCTGGCTGTTTGGCTGAAAATGATTTTAAATATAAATCTTAGAATATGGAAGTCATGTATAGTTCTCCATACCGATATTTACTTCCATGTTCCTTAAGGAAATGGAAGTATGGTGATGGCAAAAAAAATCGTGTTCGAGATTATTGCAGATTCTGATTGTACTACACTCAAAACATGAAAAAAGTCGTTTTTCGAAAAGTGTCTGTGTGTCTATGTGTCTGTCTGTCTGTAGATTTTTTTTATGTCAAACGATAACAGCCGCACATTCAAACAGAATCAAATAATTTTTTGCATACAGCCCTGATTTGTTGAGTACTCACGATCTATTGTTTTTGGCGAAGATCGGTTGAGGGAAAGGGGTAGTTTACCGGCAACGGTTTTTTTTTTTAACAAGGGAAATTTTTTTTTGGCAAACGATAACTGCCGCAAATTCAAACAGAATAAAATAATATTTCGCATGCAGCCCTGAATTTTAGAGTTCTCAAGACCTATTGTTTTTGGTGAAGATCGGTTAAGGGAAAGGGGTAGTTTACCGGCAACGTTTTTTATCAAGGGTATTTTCTATGGCAAACGATAACAGCCGCAAATTCAAACAGAATCAAATAATTTTTTGCAAAAACCGCTGATTTGTAGAGTACTCAAGACTTGTTGTTTTTGGTGAAGATCGGTTAAGGGGAGGGGGTAGTTTACCTGCAACGTTTTTTTATCAAGTGTAATTTTTTTTTTTGGCAAACGATAACAGCCGCAAATTCAATCAGAATAAAATAATATTTCGCATGCAGCCCTGAATTTTAGAGTTCTCAAGACCTATTGTTTTTGGTGAAGATCGGTTAAGGGAAAGGGGTTGTTTACCTGCAACGTTTTTTATCAAGGGTATTTTCTATGGCAAACGATAACAGCCGCAAATTCAAACAGAATCAAAAGATTATTTGCATACAGCCCTAAATTATAGAGTTATCAAGACCTATTGTTTTTGGTGAAGCTCGGTTAAGGGAAAGGGGTAGTTTACCTGCAACGTTTTATTATCAAGGGTAATTTTTATGGCAAACGTTAACAGCCGCAAATTCAAACAGAATCAAATAATGTTTTACATAGTTCCCTGAATTGTAGAGATCTCAGGGACTTTCGATTTTGGTGAAGATCGGTTAAGGGGAAGGGGTAGTTTACCTGCAACCTTTTACGTTTTAACAACAGTAAGTACTTGAAAATTCATTTAAACTTTTTGAAACAATGGTAATTGTTAAAAATAAAATAATTTTGTTGCCAGGCAATAAAATTATAATTTTTTCATTTTAATGTAAATTATGTATGAGTTAATATACATGTATAAAATAATATATCGTTCATGGCAGGCAAGCATATCTCAGTTATGTAATGTTTACGTTTCCATTTTATTATTATGACTACCGTAATAAAAAGGCAGGGAAGACACACACACACACACACACACACACACACACACACACACACACACACACACACACACACACACACACACACACACACACACACACACACACACACACACACACACACACACACACACACACACACACACACACACACACACACAAAATTTGCGTTATTTCTGGCCTCACTCATGTTTATTTTCTTACATTTTCACGCTTTTTAAATGGTAAGTACCGAAACCCATACCAACATAACGTGTGCAAGCCGAAAAAGTGTCCAGTGTGGATAGCGATTTGCTTCCTGTGGATCGTTGGGCAGTGTAACTGCACGTGTTTACAGAGGAACGATTCATAGACAGACTTTTCGTCTTTAGGGAATGAACCCTCTGCAAGATGCTGAGGGTCCATGAGTGACTTCGGATCGCTCCTTGTTTTTCGCGTGTTTGTTCTGTGAAACATACACTGTAGATTCGTAGCTTTACTCTAAGCAACGCTCAATAGGAAATGTTGAAAATTGTTGTCCATGGTGTACCCTCATTCACACTAAACCTGCTCTGATGTTTAATTACGGACATCATAATATTAAAACTTTGGAAACTTGACCACTACTTAATGGAGGTCAATCATTAACTTATACAAGCCATTAATTTTATGCATATTTTTTATATATATGTGTACAACGTTATCGGCAACAAAGAAGTAGTTTTTGTTAAAATTCCTTCCCGGGATATTTGGCCGTAGTCCAATTTTTACTACAGAACCAGACGTTTCGGCTATGCCATCGACTTCCATCATCAGTGAAAATCGAGTGCGATAACGTGAGGTGGTATACGTTAGTGACCACAGTACTGTGGTTAAGGCTGAAGCAGTAAGTAGAAAGAAGTAGTTTCTATAGTAATATTTCATTTCGAAAATTTTAAATATAAATCTTAGAATATGGAAGTCATGTATGGTTCTCCATACCGATATTTTCCTATGGCAAACGATAACAGCCGCAAATTCAAACTGAATCAAATAATGTTTTGCATGCTGCCCTGAATTGTAGAGTTCTCAAGACCTGCTGGTTTTGGTGTAGATCGGTTAAGGGAATAGGGTAGTTTACCTGCAACATTTGATGTTTTAACAAGGGTAATTTTTTCTATGACGAACGATAACTGCCGAAAATTCAAACCGAATCAACTACTCTTTTGCATACCTTTTTGAGTTATACAGAGCACAAGGTCTGTTGATTTTGTTGAAGATCGGTTAGGGGAAAGGGGTAGTTTACTTGCAACGTTTTATATTTTAACAAGGGTTTTTACTATGGAAAACGATAAGAGCAGTAAATTCAAACAGAATCAAATAATGTTTTGCATACAGCCCTGAATTGTACAGTGCTGAAGTTCTATTGATTTTGGTGAAGATCGGTTTAGAGAAAGGGGTAGTTTACCTGCAACTTTTTATGTTTTAACAAGGGTAATTTTTTCTATGACGAACGATAACTGCCGTAAATTCAAAGAAAATCAAATAATTTTTTGCATACGTTCCTGAATTATAGAGAACTCAAGGTCTGTTGATTTTGGTGAAGATCGGTTAAGGGAGAGGGGTAGTTTACCTGCAACATTTTATGTTGTAACAAGAAAAATGTTTTCATGACGAACGATAACTACCGCACATTCAAACAGAATCAAATATTTTTTTGCATGCATCCCTGCATTGTAGAGGACTGAAGGTGTATTGATTTTTCTGAAGATCGGTTTAGAGAAAGGGGTGGTTTACCTGCAACGTTTTATGTTTTAACAAGAGTAAAGTACTTAATTTTTATAAATAAAGTATCTTGATAAAAAGCTCATAATAATCCACTGTTGAAACGTAGATGAAATATCTATAAACGAAGAGGTTATGTGAATGGGGTGGGGGTAATTTTCTATAAATGAAAATTATAGTTGAAGGGGGAGGGGAGACTTTTTACGTGTACTACGTTATCGGCAACAAAGAAGTAGTTCTTTGTTAAAATTCCTTCCCGGGCTGTTTAGCCATAGTACAATGTTTTCTGAAAAAACAGACGTTTCGGCAGTGCCATCGACTGGCATCATCAGTGACAATCGAGTGCGAAAACGTGAGGTGGTATGCGTTAGTGACCACAGTACTGTGGTTAAGGCTGAAGCAATAAGTAGAAAGAAGTAGTTTCTATGGAAATATTTCATTTCGAATATGATTTTTATATAAATCTTAGAACATGGAAGTCATGTATGATTCTCCATACCGATATTTTAATTATCTGTGCAGATTTCCGTACATTAGTTAACATTCCTTATGTTGTACTATATCGTATCTTTCTGACCAGATAGCCGAAAGATATTTGCTACATGCTTCATTACTCTTTATTTTAAATTTATTGTTCTCCTCTCTTATCCGTACATACTATACCTTTGTAATCCTTACACCTATTAAGAGTCCTATTTTTGAGTTACCTCCTCTATTAATCTAGTTAATCTTCATAACTCTGGATCGATGTCAAACAAATGTCATCCGCATATTCCAGATTTGATGAGTAAAATAAACCAATTCTATTTTCCTTTTTTCGTATTATGGTTTTCTTCGTCGTTTGATCTAGACAGATGATAAATGTCGATGAAAACAGTATGCGCCTTTGTTTAACCCGTTCTATATTTAATTTTTTCAGTCAAATTAGCCTACTCAACATGTATTACTTGGCAGGTTGCACCTGTGCATGTCATTTTTACGATTTTTCAAACACTGTAATAATAGTTACTAGACACATATTACATAGGACTGTAACTAAATTAAAAGAAGATAAAACGATACGATTTCACGTACCAGGGGAATCGTAGAAGTGGCACGAAGGATTGATACGATAGAAAAATGTAAATACGTGTACAGTATGCTTGGCAAAAGCGTAAAGAATACAACAAATACAACTACAACATCCAGCTACTGGTGTATAGTAGGTTGTGTGTGAGGTGGAAGAGAAGAAGACGTTCAAACGTATGTTAATACGTAAATAGGTAAACAAATGTAATACAAGCATTCTAGCCTATAACGTAGGCTTGCACGGCCGGTGCCAACATGATTAAGTTGATGAAAAACCGGGCTGTTAGGCCGTGGTCGGTTGCTGATAAATTGCGACATAGTCGGCTTACGTTTCATCCCAGCTTAAACTCGTTCCTTATATCCGGGAAAGACTCGGTCATTGACCGACTAACATCTGCCGGGAGTGTTCTCTGTCGCTTTGCGGTCTGAAAAAGATTCCCGGTGCTCGGATCGAAACGTAACCCGACTATGTTGCAATTCGTCAACAACCGACAACAGTCTAACAGCCAGTTTTACATCAGCTTAATAACGTAAGACAAGCACACTGAACGCCGACCAACATTTCCAGTTCCAGCTTGTGCGGACGTGGTAATGTTAGTGGGTTTGACTGTTGTTACGACGGTCTCACTGATCGTTGTATGTCACAGTGGAAAACAAAGTACAGACATCAATGAAATCACTAATAACCACCTTGAATTATCACAATTAATGATTCGTAATCAACTCGTGCAATAATTCCAGCTAGATTTGTCCACACCCAATAATAATGTCAAACAATAGAGTTCCACACAATACTTCGACAAACACTCGATCCGCGCTAAGGAAAATCCCTCACGTAACTGACTAGACATGCATTGCATTGCATTATGGATGCGGGGTGTCTTTGCACCCCGTGGCTTGATTGCAGCATCTGGAACGTGTCCAATGGCTGCCAGAAGTAAACTTAGTGCTGGTACATTGTCGACTGGTGACCTAAAACTGGAAAAGGAAACCGCCAACCAGTTAACTGCGAAGGCGGGGGAGTATAACTTTTATTTGTTTGGTACACTGCCGCTGGTATCGATTCGAGCAACAGATGTTGCCCGTTTCAAGTCCAGTCAGCAGACGCCCTGAGGGCATCGGTCGCCCCCCGCGAGGCGGAGAGCCTCCGTGCCAATGATTGATTACAGCGACAAGCAGCCGGCACAGCGTGCTAGGAGGTAGGCAGGAAGGAGAGAAGGACAGTTTAGGTGAAATACTCTGGTCTAGGACTGATGATTACAATTTGTTTTTTGTTTAATTTTAAGAGGATGACGTTGTGGCGGGTCATCAAGAAGCGCCCGAGGGCGCTTGAAACGAATGGGCGGTGGTGGTTCTGATGCACTGATGGTTCGTAGGTATGGGAAGGTGGAGGTCGAGGCTTTAGCAAAGAGAGTTAGAGCCAGCGACCGGACAAAGGAAGTCAAGGTAGGTACACGGAGACCCCTTCGAATCACGTCGTTCCTTACAAACCAAGAGGACCCCGTCAAGGATCGGAGGGTTCGGGATTGGAAAGCTTCCAACGTACATCTGTTGGTGGTGGATAAAAGAGACCACTAGGCGGGTGCCGCATAGGCCAGTACAGACCTGAGAAATAGCAGATAGATTGTAAGTTTCGTGCGCATGGCCAGGCGGCTGCGACAGGAGAGGAAAGGAGATAATTTGGCTCGGACGCCGCGAGCCTTGGCAAGGGTTTCCGTCACGTGGGCGTTGAAGCAAAGGCGACGATCTATCCGAACGCCTAAATACTTCACCGATTCTTTGTAGGCGATGGGCCTCCCTTCTAGGGAGAGGGGCTGGCATCGGGAGATGGACTTACGGGTGAAGCAGATCGCCTCGGATTTCGCCGTGTTGATCGTCACCCGCCATTTCCGTAGCCAGTCCGGAAGCTGGTTCAACTGACGCTGCAGCTTTGTACTCGCAAATCGCGGGGACAGGGAGCTGCTGTGATACATAGCGTCGTCAGCGAACAAAGACAACGTGACTGAGATACGACCGGAGGAAAAACACTATGGCCGATGGTAGTGGGGAATTGGCAAGTTTGAAGAGAAGACCTTCGTGGCAGACTTTATCGAAGGCCTTGCTCACGTCCAACAGTACGGCGGCCGTAGCCGCTCGCCTGTTGGTGGCGTCTGACAAGTGCGTAACAACGCGGACCAATTGAAGCGTGGTCGAGTGCTCTCTGCGAAACCCGAACTGTTCGCTGCGGATGAAACCATCTAGCAGCGGCGAGATGCGAGCCAGCAGGAGACGCTCGAACACCTTCGAGATGACTGGCAAGAGAGAGATTGGTCGATAGCTGTCAGGAAGCATGCGCGGCTTGCGAGGCTTCGGAATCATTACGATATTGGCTGTTTTCCACAGGCGGGGAAAGTACTGTAGCCGGAGACAGGAGTTAAACAGCTCAAGAACGAGGTCAACGCCTGAGGCCGGTAGATTTTGTAGAGCAGCGGCCCCGATCCGGTCAGGACCGGGGGCGCGACGGCGATTTAGTCGGCAGATAGATGAAACTAGTTCATCCCTGTCGAACGGGAGGGCTGGGACATCGGGAGGGTGTGAAAAATGTCCAGATAGGAAGTCACGGACTTCTGACGAGTGGGCAGGGTCCGAGACACCTTGGTGAACAGTAAATTGCACCTCCATGCAGTCGGCGAAGACCTCGGCCTTGCCTTCTGACGAAGATACAACCCCGTTCGGAGTTTCAAGTGGGTTGCGAGTTCTCTTCTCGCGGGTCAGTCTATTCGCCGCTCTCCAGACGGAGGCGTGGTCGACTTCAAGAGACTCAAGATATGAGTCCCATCGATCAGAGTTTACGTCCCGCAGTAGCTGCTGGACGTAAAGAGACTGGGCCTGAAAGCGCCTTTTGACGCCGGGAGCACGGGTTCTTTGCCATCTGCGGCGGAGACTAGACATGGCTAAACGCTCTTGCTTTTATAGGCTCTCAGAGGTCCAGTATAAGTTTTCCTCCTTCTGCATGCTGGTTTAATGCGTACCTCAAGTGATCTTGAACACACTAGAACCTAATTGTGCGTGGCCTTGACTGAGGCAACACCTGCCACACTAGGCGGGAGGACGGGGCGAGGACTGTATCGGTTATTCTAGGTAGTTCCATTCGTAACAATATTCTTTCTTATACATCTCCATACAAATTATGCGTTTGTCCAATAACAAAGAAGAGTTATCCACTTAGTCTGTTTAAAATAAATTTAAAAATCTGTGTTAAAGGCAAAATGCTTGCTCAATGGTAAAAACTGGACGTAACTCAGTGAAAGTTGTAAACATGGGCAATTTCTGTATGAACCAGTTAAAGAATTTAATTAATAAGGTGCTAAGTACGAGGTCTCGTATAAACATGTAGCATTATTTATAATGAGAACAGTCTGTGATGTGTTATGTTGTTCTTCCGCCTCTATTCTGTTTATTTCATTTTTATATGACAAGTGCATTAAGACTTTAAAAGCTTTACTTAATTGTTTTTAAGCAGAATCAGTTCATCGTACATTATAGTATTTCTTAAAGCTGTACACTGTACGTCTGAACTTTTATAATTTTGTTTTATAATCCATAAAGGTATAATTTTATGGATCAGTCCATAAAGGTATTACATGGTATGAAAGTCCTTGGACGCTCTTTTGACGAAGAGTATTGTCTTGTAGTTTTAAGAATAATTTTGAAAATCCGTTTGTGTTTATTTCTCAATAAGACACTTTTACTATTAGCCTATTATTATTATACGAAAACCTAATGAGTACACGCGTGCGTGTTTTTTATGTAAGAAAAACAGTAACTGTTACCAGCCAGAACTTGTACCTGGGGGGGGGGGGTTCCGGTCGAGCGGCTTCATACAAAAGAAAAATCAAATCAAGACTTATCGATATTACTATCTTTAAAGTGGTTGAAAAACGTGTGATAACATCCTGAATCAATCCTATTAAAGTAAAAGGTAATTACACAATAAAAATACGCGTTACTTAAACACTGTTTAGAAAATACTTATTGAATACACTGAATATCCAATATTTCATATTTCAAACTTATACGCAAATTCTTTGTAATAAACTTGTCTTATATTTATAAAAGAGTTTCTACTACATTAGCGTAGTGAACAAATAATAAAACAGCCTAAAAATAAGAGATTAACAAAGTTCGTTTACTTTTTTGGATCCTGTGGGGGGGGGTCCTGTCCATCCCTCTCTGTAAATACGTCCTTGACTATTACACATATACTATATTGTTATTGTACAGTAATACTATTGTTACGACGGTCTCACTGACCGTACTATGGTGCAATGGAAAACTAAATACAAGACACCAATGCAGCCACTAATCACCAGCTTTAATTAATCACAAATACAGTTTATAATCAACTTGTACAATAATCCCAGCAAAATTTGTCCACAAGCAATAATAATCTCAACTAATAGAGCCCCGCACAGTTGTAACACGATAACACTTCGCCACATACTTCGAAACTCACTTGAATAAATTGCCACTTAAACTGAAATTATCTGTCGCTGGATGCTTATATTTATACACAGCTGAGATACGAGAATAATCGGTCACTTTCTGGATGATGTGTCGAGCAAACTGTGTATTACACGCGCTCTAGAATCCATTAGAAACAGTGTGCCTTGAACACAGTGCGCTGACCGTTGCGATCTGGAACAGACTCGATTGTTGACGCCGATGAGTGTCACGTAATTGTAATTGCTTTCATCTCACGTACGCACACAAACATTACTAGAAACGCATATAACGACGTACTCCATTGTTTGAGAATGTTCCTAATTACGTAACAGTATATAATTAATACTCCATACATATTATAATACTCATTATAAGCGAATTTATTCCTGTGTTGCGCTATGACGACAACAAATTTTGATAACAAATATTTTTAAAAAATTTACCGAACAAAACATGTTTTCTTGTTAATGATAGAACCTCATTAAATCTTTTGTTACGAGAAGATATAAACGCATTTTTGTCAAGCGATGTGGCCCAATCTGCATTCTCTACTTAGAACAATATCACTACATATCCAACAAAATTGTTGCAACATAACTTCAAAATGTCATTCTCCCAACATTTCTACACGTTGTAATGCGAGAACAATTGTATTAACGTGCCCGGTCCACGGTTGTGTGGTTGGACACGCAGCAGCTCCGAATAGATGGCCACATAATGAGACGTCTTGCTCTCAGACGATTTCAACATACGTAAGCTTTGACAGAGGATAAAGATTCTATTCGATTATAATAACGTACTGCATTTGTTACCGAACACAAAAGGCTCAGCCAGTGATAATGTTACGGATCAGTGATCGCGGCATCGATTCCGACACAAGAGTTACAGTCAGCTCTTTACTTCACCTCGCCCCTTCTGTCCGCTTAAAGAATTGTTCAATTTCGTGATACGAGTTGTCCCCGCGGATAAAACAGTCATAGGCGTTGTATGAAAGTAAGCGGAACGAGCCACCTTTATCTTAAAAGAGTAGAAAAGATTGGTTCCACGTGCAATGGAAATCCCCAAATTGTTACAGAGAGGACACACATACGCCCCCACAAAAAATATTTAATCTTATATAGACAGCGATTTTCAGTGTGATTGAATGAGTCAACATCGAACAGAGTAAAACGGTCAGAAGTTTTATTTAAAGACTTTCATCCAGATCATATTTATTGAACGAGCGTAGAGAGTTCTGTTTTAACTCGGCCGTCTAGGATTTGTCTGTCTGTCCGTCTATCTGTCTACTTGCGATACGACTCACGACAATTTTTGGACGCATCAACCGATTTTCGTAAAACTTTAAATACCTATCCATACTTTTACTCTAAAGAACCCTAATGTTTTTGAGATTCATTTTTGTATTACATAAGTAGAATAATAAATAGTCTGAAAGGAGCATCTCCAATGATGTAGTTTTTTCGTGTTGTTTGGGCTGATCTGGGGCAAGTCCCCTTTAGCCAAATGGAAGGATGTGGGGAGACGCACGCCAGTTTAGGCCGGAAGCAAAGAAGATGGAGCCACATTGGAGGTAGAGTAGTGCGTGTATACATGTAGTGTGTGGCCATATAGGTAAAGGAAGTGACTGATGGAAATGCCATAGGTGTATACATGAGGGCGGTCAAGACAGGGACGAGTAATGCAGGTCGGCAAAGCTTGAGGGAGTCGACAGGGAAGCGTCAAGGTGGGGGGGGGGGGCACAGATAAGAGGACTAAAGACTAGGTAAGTGGTTGGGAAAACTTAGATTGTTATGTGATCAGGAATGATGGCAGCTTGAGTACGTTTGTAATTGGGAATGAAGTGTTTCTATTTCTTTGACGCTGGCGGCGAGGAGTTCTGGGAGAAGGTCCATCGGCTATGGTAAGGAGACGGTTTATGAGAATGGAAGGTCTCTGGGTAATGCGGGTAGTTCTGTTGATGGAGGTGGCTATGGATTGTAGGGAAGTGCGTTGTTGTGTAGTTTGTGAGTATTTCCAGTTGAGCTTGTGCAGGACGGAATCGAGGTTAGGGAAGAGTTTAGTGCATACTGGAGGTTTTGGCAAGGGGAGGTCTGCAGTAGATAAGTCGAAGAGCTCGCCGTTAGGTGATTCGGTAGGGTTAGACATGTAGAGCATGTAGAGCAGTGGATCTCAACCTTTTTAAGTTCGGGGCCCACCTTGAAGGGCATTACCCTTCATGGGACCCATAAGCATGGGCGGAGGCGGTGTCCACCCAGTACACCCATGGGTGTATGTAGAGGTGTCCACCCAGTTTATTTTTGTTAACATCGAATACTTTTAGCCTTCTTTAACGCTTAAACAATTTGTACATATTTAATTCTAGAAAAGTAAACACGTAATAGATTTTTAAGATAAAGAAAATAAATTTTCGAGCTCAACTTCGCGACCCACCAAGCGCCCCATGGTTTGAGAAACGATGATGTAGAGCGTTGCGTAATTCTGCACGTGCAAAGAGTCACACAGCCACTCGCATTTTGTATCTCCTCAGCGCAGCAGCAATATTAGGCCTACTCTTCTAGTTATTGGCTGAAAGAGGACTGTTGGCTGTATAATTACTATTATGTGTGATTAACTATTAGGTCTGATTTCTTCTTCTTCTTCTTCTTCTTCTTCTTCTTCTTCTTCTTCTTCTTCTCCTCCTCAATTTTAGGATTAGTCAGTATCACTCGTTTTTCAGCCCATCTAACGAGTAATCTTGTCACATTCTTTCCCCTTTAGGTTGATGTTTTAAAATATCTCATAGTAGTGTGTTCATTTAAATTCTACTTGTAGAGAGGTAAATAATCTCTTTCCACTACGTTTTCAACTATGTGATCAATACTTTTGAAACTGCAGCCTTTGATTCTTATATTTGCAGAGAATACATGCAAGTCATGTCTTATATCATTTATAATTTTTTCGTTTATGTTTCCTGTCACGTATCACAAACATACAGTATCACCTCCGTCGCTTGTATATGACTTGTAGTTTTGTTTGTTCATATTTTGGTTACGTACGTGAACATGTGGAATAAAAGTAACATTACAAATTTCATTTGAACATATATTATCGTTCTCTTTCTCAAGTTAGTTTAACAGTTCCATGAAGTGTAAATAAAGTAGTTGAAATTAGCAGGTGACATTTGGCGACTTTGCCTACGGAAGACTGGAGAAGCAGGTGGAGATTAAAACAAGAATTACCTTAGTGAAAGAAGCCTTTAATGAAAATGTAGTGTATATGTGTGTGGAAATGAGAAAGAACTAGTGAAGTACCAAGAGTAGAGCGTTCCGTTGTATAGTTGTGAAACATTGACTATGAGTAATAGAGAAAGGGAGAGAGAGAGATAGAGAGAGAGAAGGCGGATAATATTCAGTCTGTTGCGATGTGAGAATGGAGAAAACGGATGAAACAGGACACTAGGACACTGACTTCTTCCATAACTGCCTGTTTTATATAAAGCGATGTTTCGGCTACGAAACAAATTTATAGCCGTCTTCAAGGATTTCAAATCTGTAGCCAAAACAAACACTAAAACATCACAAATAAACAAAAAAAAATACTCTGTCTCACATGCGACAGAGTTGAAACATCCTAAAGTACGTATATACATAAAAAAAAAAAGAAACAATAAAATAAAACATACCAGTTATGAGATTATAACACACACACACACACACACACACACACACACACACACACACACACACACACACACACACGAACCCGCCTACGTCAAGGTCAACTGCAAACTGTGACTGTCTTTTAAAGAAAGAAGGAAGAGATTAACGATGACAGACGATGGTGTAAAAGAACTATATACAAGACAACAGTGCAGCGCGGAACCTACTAACCAACAGAATACATATGATGATGATGATGATGATAGTGAGAGCGATGACGAATAACACGTGCGCGCGCAATTGTAATTATATAAATTTGTGAACATTGTTTACTGTACATATCAGAGTTTTGATTGAGAACATATTGCACAAGAGGAGAGGGAAATTATGCACGTAGTACGCGGGTATATTGCATCCGAGCCGAGCTCGTTAGACTTTAAGTACGGTTATTGATTATAACCGAGGAAAAGAGGCCAACGCTGCGACTACTTACTCAATGTCACACTTATCTTACCTTGCGTTACAGTGCAGCCCCGACGTTTAGGAATTTTTAATTTAAAGAAATCACTTTTAATCTTTACTATCCAATAACAACTGTTATTGCATTTTTGAAGCTAGTACAGCAGCGTAGGAACAGAGCGTCTGATATTTTTTCTGTACTCTTAGCTTCATATCTAAAGTGGTTTAAGTGTTCCTTCTTAATCTGTTTTTAGTAATTATTTTTATCTGCCGTTATTTAATACGGATACATGTATATTGAGTTCTACCCACGAGATCCAGAGATCTTGCAGACACAAAATCTGTAGGCTTTCATTGTTTGGCGATTTGCCTGTGAAATACAAAGTTTCTTATGGTCAAATTTCAAAGTTACGGACATCATAATTTTACCATTTAGAAATGGTTTGATATCTTTCCATAATTCCGTTAATTTAATTTTCTTCAACTGAGCGTTAACGTATTGTTACGACTGTCTCACTATGGTACAGTGGAAAACAAGATACAGACACCAATGAAGTCACTAATTACCGGTTTCAATTAATCAAAAATAACAATTTGTAATCAATTCGTATAATAATTCAAGTTAAATTTGTCCAAATACAATAATAATGTCTCCTATTTAAGAGTTCCACACTGATTATAACACAATAATCACTTTTCACCAATCCTCAACAATGAATCGATCTGCACTAAAGAAATCGCTCACTGTAGCTGATGACAAAACCAGCTGCTGTCGCTTATATAGGTAGCGCAGGTGTTCCAGAATGACTTTGCATCCTTTTGGCGGCGTGTCAGTTTAATTTGCCAATTTACAAGTGCTCTCGAAAAATCTGGAAGGGTTACTTTAGTGATTTAGTGCTACGGACGGCCTTGACACAGACGAGACACGCTGGGCTAATCGAGAAGCATAGAGAACGACACTCTCTCCTTTTCGAGAGCCTTCCGTAAATGCGTAACAGTATATATAAACAAAACTGACAAAATATGACATCAAAGGTTCAGTTTTATACAATATTCAGCTCATGCAGTAGCGACAAATGATTTAAAATTACTTAACAAGGCCCACCGGATTCTTCAACCTTATATGTGACGCAAACAAGGCAGGAGTAGTAGGTGTGAGGTGGAGGTACTCGAATTTACTATTTGTATACAAATTGTGACGACAGCACTACGGCCAAGTAAGTTTTTTTGTGAAACCGTTAAACTGTCTCCTGTTAAAAAAAAAACAAAAGACTTATCACGTGGCCGTCACTGTAATAACAACAACGACGATGACTTGCTCAACAAATATTGCCACCAACCTCGTCTTGTCCAGTTTTGTTTCTGCAAATAAGTTGAAATTAATTTCACACAAACTCATATAGGCCCGGCAGCGGTTCCTGAACAGTAAACTGCGCCGACCCAGTGCATGAATTACCCCCACTTATAAGTATATCTAAGTTATCTAGAGAGAAGAGATGGAAGACGACCCTATAACAGTTCACTCTTTCACTTCCATATTATCTCGCTCTCTGTCACACACATGCTTCCATTGTTCTCGTCAGCCCTGTTGCAGTCGATCTTCACACTATGAACCACTGTACAAGACTGTTGTGCGCATGTGCAAAATAAATAAAAATTTTGTTAGCCTCGCAACGAGGTGTCTGTACACTAGGCATCTCTAAGCCACTGTTCAATTTCTATCGTCAGGTTTTTATCCGTTCCCTTATCTCGGTAAATTCACATGGCGTCGTAGAAACGTTATCCAGCCTTCATACTAGTTTTCATACTAATACATTTTGCTTTTGTATATCTTATTTTACTCCGTTACCTTCTCCCTGTCATAGATAGGTGTGGTGAAACTTTGAAATACAAGATGCACCCTACATCTTATCAGAATAAGGAGCATGCACAAAATACAAAAATAATTATTACTAGGCCTACATTCTCCATCAGGCCATACTTTAATCAATCAGGAAATCTTACAAGCATGTGTAATCCTCACTCCATCTTTTCATGCTTTCCATAGATTTCAGGACCTACAGGAGCTACTGTAAACGTCTCTCAAATAATGCCATCTTTCCGCACTTTCTAAATAATTTTGTTATTACTATTCTGACTATAAATAATCTTTAATTTTTTTCATATGAGTATTTATTATGTATCAAAAACACGTATTGTGACATCAAAAGTCAAATGTATATAATATCCAGCTTTCCCAATAATTAAAATGATTTAAAAGGACTTAACAAGCCCGTCGTCACAGCTGTTCAACAAGGCTGCATGATGGCGGGACAGGAGTGGTATGAGTGAAGAGGAGGTTCGTTAGGTGCACCACTTACATACAAGTTATGACCACGTTATGGCCAAGTTGGTTGTTTTTTTTATAACTGTTAAACTGTCTCGTGTTAAAAAAAAGAAACTCTGTTGTACTACGTCCCAGTCAGTGTAATAATACCAACAACAACGACGTCGACTTGCCCAACAAATGTTGTCATCAACTTCGCCACCCCCCCAGTCTTGTTTCTGCAAACCGAGTTGAAATTAATTTCACAACAAACTCATTCTCATCTCCCTCTTCCCACAAATTGTCAAGGCGTGTAGAAAAACTTTTATATTCTTAATAATCTTTCATACTTTTATCTCTTTAATCATTACCTTCTATTCTTTTCTTCTTCGTTCTGTGAACTCTAATCATATGAGATAGTTTAATACTATTTGACCTAACGTTTGCCCAGATTGAAACGTGTATTGTATCTAAAGTAGTTTTGTTTTAAGCGAGTGTTTGATTGTGTGTTCGTCTATGTGTGCTTTTTAAGAGAACTGTTGGAAATATTTCCAGATCTCTATGGAAATGTAAGGTGGTCATTAATGAATTCTCATAGAACCACCTTCCTGTCTGTTCAATACCTCGTTTTCTCCACGGAAACCTTGCTAACTGTTTCTTTACCAGGAAGGTGAAGAATAATTCACCTTTTCAAATTTCCCTCAAACTTCTCAAATCAAACTTTTTTTTAATTTCCTTAGAATTAATGGTCAAAGTCCCAAGCGGATCCCACCAAAGAGGAAATACCAATCTTACAACCACGCGGCCATTTCATAGGAGTATGGGTAATCTGTCACCTCATGTCTTCTCTTCGTTAGTGTTCGTGACTCATGACGTCAGGTATCAGTAAGGACTCTGCATTCCAGTAGTCAGCTCTGTCTTCGGCGATCTTCATGGTTTCAAGTATTGAGAAGTTTCTGTCGATGAATCTGCTGACTGACCTACGCTTTCCATTCATCTGCTCTTGAATGGATTGCTGTCAATACCATCTCGCTGAATGATACCCACTTAATATTCATCACTCAACAATTGGCGGTAACATTAATGTTAACTTCTCTCTACAGAAAGACATTTATCCCGTCAGCAGTGCAAGCATTATTCTATCCTGTAGGTCATTTAAAAAATACTGATATTTTGACGGAAGGTTACATATATGTACAATGTTTTTCACATAATACATTGTGTGTTTTTGTACAAAGACTGCGTGAAAAAAGGGGTCAAAAATTTGCAAAGGATAATGGCATATTAATTTTGACAAATTAATAATGTACAGAGTATGTATTTTGAATAAAATTTGTCATAAATTGATGCTCCGAATAGACTATTACCATTTCATAAAATTTTGAATTCTTTTTCTGGCCAAAGTGCCGGTAAATTGAAAACATTTCAGAATAAACACTATATTTCGAATTGGATTGAAATTCCCTTTATTCTGATATTCGGCATGGATTTTTCGAACTTCAAAAATTTTTAATCGCTTTACTAGATAAAAATTCTAAAATTTCAAAATTACGAATTTTCAAAATTGAACATTCTACCCAGGTTTTGGTTAAACTCCTCTTTAATGTGATATGCCACACGGATTTTTACAAATTTAAAAAATTTTTAAGTTTTACGAAAATCGGTTTATGGATTCAAAAGACTTTGTGTAACACACTCCAATTTGCTTCGCTCGTTCAATTAACATTATCGTATTGTACACTGTTAGTAGCGTCTGGCTTTATTCTTTGGTGAAATTCACATGTTTAAACTGACTTACCGTGCTGTAAATCGACCATTATGCCAATTTTTATAGTGAATCAGCGCTGTTTATGTCTCCTACACTCTGTAATATATACTTTGAAGAAATAATAAATAATTGTCTTGATGGGTGAAACGTAGTTAAAGTCGATTGGAGGAAGATAAATTGCATAGGTTTGCAGACGATATGGTTTACTTGCCGAGGAAGAAAGGACATTAAATGGAATTCTGAGGAATTTTGACAGAACTAGTGAGGAGTTTGGAATGAAAATCAACGTGGAGAAAACAAAGGGCATGGTCATTAACAAAATGAGCAGGACTGCACTGATTAAAATATCGAATGAGTAAATTGAAAAAGAGACATATTTGATTAAATAGAACATGAGATGTGAAGTGAGTGGACATGAGGTCAAGAGGTGAAGTGCAGAATTGCTTTGGCTAAGAAAGCCGTTAACAGAAGTAACGGCTTTACGTGCGGGACATTGGACATAAGGCTGACAAAGAGGGTGGTGAAGTGTTTTGTTTGGAGCGTGCTCCTTTACGGGGCAGAAGTGTGGAGAGAAGTTGAAGAAAGAAGAAAAGAATAGGCTACAAGCCTTCATGCTGTGGACATGAAGAAGGATGGAAAGGATTTTCTGGAAGGATAGAGTGACAAATGAGGTGGAATATAAGTACATCTCTTGGAAGAGTATGAGGGAAAAGAAGAGTATTGGATATCTCCGGGATAGAAAGAGAAATTGTTTGGCACACTGTGTTTGGCAAACACAAGGTAATGTGAGGGTGGAAACACTGGCGAGCTGGTAAATGGAAAGAGGAATAGAGGACGGAGGAGAGAGTACATGAAGGACGATCTATATCAAGAAATTAAGCGACTAGCGCAGGATAAGAAAGCTTGAAGGGAGTGTGACTTGTAAGGCCTGCCCTTAGGCAGAAAACACATGACAGTCCCAATGAAGATCGTACCGCGTGCCACAGGTAACCGACCCATGTATTATTCAAAACACGATACGTGGACTGGAGACAGTTACTGATAAGGTATGATTCAATGTTATTGCATTGTAGACCTGACGATAGGAATTGAACACTGACTTCGAGATGAGCAGTGGACAAACAACTCGTTGCCAAGGCTAACAAAATTTTCATTCGTTTCGCACATGCGCACAACAGTCTTGTACAGTGTTTCATAGTGTAAACATCGGCTGCAACAAGACTGACGAGAACAATGAAAGCATGTGTGTAACAGAGACAGAGTTAGTGTAGAAGTGAGACACCAAACTGTTATTCCATTTTCTCCCTTCACTCCTCTCTAGTCAACTTAGCTATACATTTAAATGGGGGTAATTTATTCGCTGGGTCGGCGCAGGTCAGCGACCAAGAAAGGCTGTCACGTTTCTACGTTGGGAAGCATGGTTCTTGTTCAATAACCGCCAGCCGCCAGTCGTTCCTGAACAATAACCTGTGCCGACCCAATGCATGAATTACCCCCACTTACAAGTATAGATAAGGTATCTAGAGAGAAGGGAGTGGAGACGACGCTATAACATTTCACTGTCTCACTTCCAAATTATATCCCTCTCTGTCACACACATGCTTCCATTGTTCTCGTCAGCTTTGTTGCAGCCGATGTTCACGCTATGAAACACTTTACAAGACTGTTGTGCGCATGTGCGAAGTAAATGAAAATTGTGTTAGCCTCGCAACGAGGTGTTTGTACACTGTACATTCCAAGCCAGTGTTTAATTTCTATCGTCAGGTTTCTACTGACAGTTAATTCGGGCTCGTTATGTTTCTCAGAATTTGCGCTTGAACTGTGTTGTAACTGCAATCAATAAGTTGAGAAAATTACCATGAATCGTTTTTTTATCTGTAAGTGAAGTAATATCAATCTCAAATAACAATTCACATAACCTCAAATTTTGAAATCGACCAAAATATTTTATTTCTCTGTCTATACGTTTGGTCACTGTATGATTAAAATATCTACGTTTTTCTCTAACAGAACGAGAGGTGTTAATTAAATTGCGGATTAGTAACACACAGAGATAGTATTCATAAAAAATATCGCCGCAAGTTTATCACCGCAATTCTAATGAGAATCGTTGAATAAAAACCAACTCGGAATCAGCCTCAGTTGAACCACAGCCTCCCCAATTAACCGACTAACCGACGGTATTAGATTTTATCACTGTTATTATGCAATTTTTTTCTTGTTGAAACTGCGTATCATGTAAAATGTTGATTTAAATAATTTCGATATTTTCCATCTCTGAATACAGACATTATTAAATAGAAGTTATACTGCAAGTTCGCTTTTTCAAGTGGTCATTCAGAAAGCACTCGGCGCTGTATAATTTCATCGCTTATATAATTACAACCTCAAGTGCTCAGTTCCGTTCATTAAAACACAAGATGTAACGTAATGTGACCTTTGTAATCGTATAATTTTTACTCGTTATTAAATAAAATATGAAAACTGTGTACTATCTTTGCTAAATCCACTCACATACATACCACAGACCAGTAAGAAATAATAAAAATAAAACTTATGTAAGCAACCGTGGCGTTGATTCCCAACAAGCGGTAGGAGAGTTACATTAAATACTTTGGCTTCAACTATGTAGTCTGTTGCACAGAGTTTGCAAACTATTTATACCGGACTCTTCAGAAATCACATATGTAGTAACTGCGCATGACTAGTTTACATATAAGGTCTATTTGTTTCTACGGATCGACACAGTGTTTCACATTGCCTTTGTCCCTTTCCTACAACCCAGTTACAAGCTGCAAGTGGAAGGGTTAAGGACAGAATGACAACACAAAGAGTGACTGACAGAACTGTACATGAACAGGCAGTCAATGAATGTACATGAATCAGGCAAGGACGTGGTCATCTCGGTTGTGCTGTTTAAAGTTGCAATGGGAATCATAATAATAAGGAATTGTGGATTAGAAAGGAATTGCTCTAAGGAAAGGGATCCCAAAAAATCTAATTAGAGCAATACAGAGTCTGTATATGGAGAATAAAATCTTAATAGAAGCAGGGAGACCGAGAACAGCTCTTAGAGTTGGCCTGATCAATTGTGGAGTATGACAAGGGTGTCCATTATCACCTTCTATTTTTAATTTATATATTGACGATGTCATACAAAACTGGCAGATGTGTCTTCCAGATCATTTTATGATTGGTCTCTCTACAATTGATACTTTGTTATTTGCGGACGATCAGGCTATTCTGTCGGACTCTGAAAACAGATTGTAGATGGGTATGCATTTGTTAAATGGAATCTTCAAAGACTCTGGATTGCAGATATCCACAATTAAAACCAAGGTGATGGCTTTTTGTGGAACTGATCCCGTGCGGGCAAAAATTGTTATAGACGGTCCTGGAACAAGTTAGCAGTTTTCAATACCTGGGCTACAGTGTGTCTTATAATGCAAGCAACGACGTGGTGACCAAGTAGCATAAGTTCAACCTTATGTGCGGGACCATCAGGCGAACCCTTAAGTCAGCAAGTTCAGGAACACGCCTAAAATTCTACAAGGTGATGGCTCTTCCCACACTTCTTTATGGGTCTGAGAATTGGACTTTAACGAAAGACCAGGCCAGTCTCATCCAAGCGGCTGAAATGAGATTTCTCAGGCACGTGGCAGGGTATACTCTCCATGATCATAGAAGAAACACAGATATACGGCAGGAACTGAATATTATGAGTATACTTGTCAGGATCGCCCAGTATCGGCTGAATTGGTGGGAACATCTTTGCCGAATGGATGACTGCCACATCCCCAAACAACTATGGAACTATAAGCTGAGGGGACGGAGAGGTATGGGAAGTCCGAGGAAGCGCTGGAGTGACCAGCTGTAATATTTGGCTATTTGAGACCGGAACAAACCATTCTTGGTTTTATCCTTGAGGATGATGATGATGATGGATTAGAAAGTAAGCTAATCCACAAGTGATATTGCTGTAATATTGAGGAACAAGGGAAAGATGGAAGAAACGACAATAGATGTAAGTAGAAAAGGTTCGTGTTTACCTTTTCTCTTATCTCTGTGTAAGTATAAAGGATCTTGAGATAAGCCAAGATAAAAGCAAATGCATGAAACGGGGAGGAAGCAGAGAGAAAGAATAAACAACGGAGATGGTTTGGTGATTATAAATTGTAAGGGATGTCGAATTTTAAATATATGTGGGCAATAATTACCAATCAAGAGGTGGTTTTAAACTACGCACAGAATATAAGGCGGATGTAATGCCTATTACAGATAGGCTATTGTTACGACGGTCTAACTGATCGTCGTATAGTACAGTGGAAAACAAGGTTCAAGACACCAATTAAGTTACTAATCACCAGTTTTAATTTATCACAAATAACAGATTGTAATCAACAAGTTATTTAACAAGATTATACTCGTACAATAATTCAAGTTAAATTGTCTACACTAATAATAAAGTCAACTAATAGAGTCCCGCACAATAATCACTTTTCACTAATACACCACTTGAACGCACTGTGTAATCGCCCGACGTAAACTAAACTGAACTGACTGTCGCTGGATACTTATATTTATACCCCGCTGAGATGCCAGAATAATCTGTCACTTTTTCGATGACGTGTTAAACAGGCGCTCTCGAATCCACTAGAAACAGTGTCACTGTGTGGTCTTGAACACAGTGCCCGACCGTTGCGGTCTGGAATAGCCTTGATTGTTGGCTAAGTGTCACGTAATTGTCTTTTATCTCGTGTACGCACACAACATTACAGCTGGGCTAACCGAGAAACGCGTAGAACGACACACTCCATTGTTCGAGAATGTTGCTAATTACGTAACACTAAATTAAAATTTGATGTGATGAAAGAAATTAAGTAGGAATACTAAAACTAGTGGGGTTTAGTAGACCAGCCCTGGCTATCAGTATGGAGGTTCAGAGCTTGGTTTCTAAATCAGAATGCATTTTTCAGTCCCCAGGAGAACTCAGTCTGTGAAAAGCAGTACTTGGGATAACAATCTGGGGCAATATTCGGGCAAATGAAACGTCGTGCTGGCTACATTCCTTTACTCGTATACCAAAGGGTTTTCGTAGCCTAAGCTACCTACTCCCAAACTGCCTCGGCGGTAGAAAAAAAGAACCGCTGTTATCATTATTGTTATTATATTTTATTATTAAAATCAGACCTTACAAACAATAATTCGTCTGTTGGCGGTATTTGCAATTAAGACAATGTTTGTCACGCGTGCAGTTCAAGAGAAGCCGAGAATCTTTGACAGAAGAACAGTGAGGGCTACATATGGGCTGAGGAAGACAGGGGAAGGAGTATGTACAAGGCATAAATTAAGAGACTGAAGAAGAAAATATAAATGAAGCATTGTGAGCACAAAAGCTAAGACAGTTTGTCATCTATACAGACACTGAGAAATCTTACTGAGGAAGGTACAGAAAACATACTAAGGAAGGCTTAGGACGGATTGGGAAGATCAAGTTTTTGGGAACTTGAAGAGTGTCAGGATAGAATAAGAAAGTGATAGACAGAAGGAATATACGAGTAGAAAGGTGGTCGATAGAGAAAAAGAATATTTGAACGTGTGACGGAAAGGAAAAGAATGACTGATGTGATTAGTCACTGTCACTTGTCTTCATGAAACCGAAGAGCTTGAATAGTAGTTGTAAATTTACAAGCAGTGTACAGTCGTCATAACAATACACTTCAATTATAATCTGTGGAAGCGAAATAAATTGTGGGACACCAACGGTAATTAATCTTCTCTAAAGTTCAGATGTTCAAGAGACTAAACATTGTACAAAACACGTTGTTATTAATTTATTCTACGTAAGGCTCAGCAACGTAAACCATGTCATTTGCTGGTAAATATCCCATAAGAACAAAAGAAAAAATAACTATTTTGGAACAGGTCTCACAGTTGTAGTATTTAGGCTACGACATTTCTTACGAAGAAGACAGAGACATCAGCAACAAAACAAATAAATTTCAAAGGATATGCTGTACACGCATAAGAACTCTTAAGAAGAAGATATTACAAGACACGCAGCTAAAATTGTATAAGGTGATGGTAGTTCCCACACTATTGTATGGTTCATAATGTTGGACCATTAGGAAAAGAGATCTTAAACATATGGAGTCATCAGAAATGAAGTTTATTAGGTCAGTGAAATGCAGCGTTAGGGGTGATAGCATACAAAATGCAACCATTGGACAGGAATTAAACATCCAGTTGGTTGCACTACAGGCAGAAATGTATTGCTATGAAAATTGCGTAATGCTCTTGACTTTTCGAGAGCGTCGTCCTACACACATCTCGGCTAGCTGAGCAGATACAGTGTCTCGGTCAAGTGGCCTCTAGACTGTTCGAGCTCTTGTAACTACGCAAGTTATGTTGGTACGCGGCCAGGAGTATGGAAAATCATTCTGGAACATCTGCGCGATCTCGATAAGTGTGCACGGCCGGCTTAGAAGTTATTTACGCCTAGCGGTATTGTAGAGTGCGGATCAAGTGATTGTTGCGGATTAGTGGAAAATGATTATTATGTTACAATTAGTGCGGAGCTCTAACAGTTTAGCATTATTATTGCGTGTGGACAAATTTAACTTGAATTATTGCATGAGACTACCTTGTTGATTTCAAATTGTTATTTGTGGCTAATTAAAGCTGGTAATTGGTGACTTCATTGTGTCTGTATTTTGTTTCCACTGTGAATACGACGATCCGTGAGACTGTCGTAACAGTATAAAGAAAGATGGAAAGAACGTGTATCGAAGATGCAGAAGTAAAGGATTCCGAAACAAGCCTTGAATTATCAGCCGATAGGTAGAAGAAGCGTGGGAAGACCGAGGAGTAGACGATAAGGCAGAATTGTCTAACCCTGGAAGGGCAGATGGAGAAGAAGAAGTAAGGCTAAAAAAATAGACGGAAAGGGAAAAAGAAAGATTAGAAATATTTGAAACCTTCTGAAATGTGCCCGTTGAAGACAACAGAAAAGATTAAATTAACAGGCAGACAGACAAATGAGTAGAATTTAGGAAAAGTTCACATTGGATCGACTTTACTCTGAGTGACGTTGTTCTTAATCATTGAACGTAGCAGTTAAGGATTACCCAACAAACGCGTCATTAAACGCTAAACGTTTATCTTAGTAGAGTAACGAACGCTCTGAGACAAGTGTACTGCTTTATTTCTCGTAAAGTAAATTATATTCCCAGGTAAACGTTAGAATCAATCTAGGACTGAATTCTTTTTGTCCATTTTCAGGACACGTTTTTAATACATAATAACACAATATCAAAACGGGGGAAAATTTCGTTTTATTGAGACTGATAAATGCGTAAACGCTTAGTCATCGATTCGCCTGGTAGGTGTGCAGACCCGCCGCTCATATAAACACTTAAATTCATATCGATACGTACGCGTTGTAACCTATTTCGGACCGCGCGCTACGATCCTGCGATACGCTCCCGTTGTATTGATCGATTTTCCACCGAGCGCCACTGAACGGATTACAAGGACTGCGCTTCCTTCTAGAAACCCCCATTACTTGTGTTACTAAAGTCAAATTTGTCTGGCAAGTAGGGTGGACTACACATATGTAGTGAAAAGCGTTGTTGTATTTTTTTTTTTTTTTTTTTTGTAACAACGTTTATACGAGTTCTACACTGGAATCAAATAAACACAAAAAGTATACATTAAACACTAATGTATATGCAAAACCAGATACTTAAACAAGTGTATAAAAAATGAAAAATCGATAACAAATCTTGATTTTTTGGACCTGCCCTTGCCATCGTTTCCGAGACCTGAAAATGAATAGCCAGGCGACAAAGACACGTCACCCTGACATGATGAGAACTGTATTATGTAACTACCATGCAGCGGCGTGGCATGGGTACATAACAGCTGATTCCGGATTTGATAGGCCTAAAAACTATTTAGAGTTTTTTCTAGTACGTAGTGTTATTTTTTGATTCAAAATATTTTTTTAGGATATTTTCTATCATTCGCTGGCAGAAGAAGAGGGTCACCGTTCAACGGGATCTGATTCCATTATACTTACACGTAATAAATCAGGACACAAATAATCGAATTAAAAATAATAAAGACAAACAGAGAAACATATAACTAAACGAACAAAACACAAATAGATGCGTACTAGTAGTAACTGCTGCACGTCGATTCCAAAAAAGAACACAGCCGCTAACTGAGCGTTTTGCCGGTTTATACAGCGGCAACACATTGGGTGGATGAATGTCGACCTCGCAGTTTGTGCAGTGACAACTACTACGAGGTCAATGACCACACGCAGTAAAACACTGCCGATGTCTGAGCCGGCAACACAAGACGTGTTCGAAAGCAAAGCTATGGTATCTTCAAGTTTCCCTACTAATATTGTTCGCATTTCAAATTATTTGATAACTAAAGTATTCATTCTATAATATAATTAATTTTATTTTATTGCTTGTAGTGTTCCGCCGGCAACAGCGGTTACATGGACGCCACGCTACTGCTAGCATGTATCCCACGGTACCATAGAAACTATAGAATCTCACGTTAGACACCACAGACAAAATATCAAAAGTACAAAGATCAATTAAAAACGAATGCCAGGAAAAAATAGGAGACAGAAAAATAAATTGGTTTGGTTAGAAAGACAATGAAAGTAAAAACAAGTAGCAAAATCGAAATGATCACGTATCAACAGTGTTCCAGTACATAACACGGGTCACAAAGGTTATAACCTGTAGAATAAACAAGTCATTACCTTCAGATTCCTTCGTTGTGACGTATCCTATCTTGAAGAAATGGATATTAAGCAAAAATTGGGAAATTTAACCTCGGGTGCGACGCAATCAAATGATCGCTCAAAGGAAAAAAGACGGAGAGCCTTGGAATTTTTAATTTAAATAAAAAGTGTACAAGAGCATTGAGAAGAATGTGAGCAGCGTGTTTTAAGAATGGAAGACGAACATCCGCCACAACAAATCCTATTTTATAGACTTAAAGGAACAAAAATGGTGACAGATCGTAAAGAAGATGACACGAGCAACGAGGCGGAACGGACCAAATGGTCTGGTATATTCCTTGTGGGTGCAGAAGAAATACCGAAGGAAACCTTTAAAAAAGCACACGATACCCAGAAGCCAAAAAGAGGATGATTAAGGACTTGGAAGAGGGAGGTGGGCAGGTAATTCGAAACATTATACTAGCTTGAAGCTATTTAAAATTGTTAAAAATTGTATACCAAAGGGAAAGATAGATGTTAAGTAGACCAGAAAATAATGGAATTGAAGAGCCTAGAATAGGTGAAGTGATTAATAACTGAAGTTAAGGAGAAGATAAATGACCAGGAGACGCCTTATGTAAACGATGCATGATGGAAGGGGCGAATTGTAAGTGTCGCAGTGAAAATTGTGTAGTTGCGTTGTTGCCATGTTTCTGTGTGTCAATTAAATAAAGTTCTATGCCGATATGAGAATGCCGACGACATGACGGGTCGTCTTCATTGTAGTCACAAGTTGCAGTTGATGACTCTTAAAACAACACATACACACGCACCCCTCCAGACGATAAAAAGACATTATATTCTGTCTGTATATCTCTGTCTGTCTGTCTATCTCCCCGCTCTCTCTCTCTCTCTCTCTCTCTCTCTCTCTCTCTCTCTCTCTCTCTCTCTCTCTCTCTCTCTGACACACACACACTCACACTTAACAATACAATTTTTCTAATCTACGGGTAAGCTTTCGTACTTTTATCGCTTAAAAAAGGGAAACATACGTTACACTTGAACAAACGTTTAAAACACTGAAGTTAAATCATCTCACACGATTACAGATCAAAAGAAAGAGGGCTAAAGACAACGATGACGGGAAGAGTGGAAGATGGAATATAAAACGACAGAAGTATGGAGATTATTACGGATACAAAAGTTTCTACAACGCCCTGACAATTTGCAGGCAAAAGGGGGAGCGGCACTGAGTTTATTCGAAATTAATTTCAACTCAGTTTGCAGAAACAACAGGATGGCGGGGCGGGGCGTGTTTGGTGGTAATATTTGTTGGGCAAGTCATTGTCGTTGTTGTTATTTTTACACCGACGGCGACGTAGTAATTTTCTTTTCTTTAACAGATAATTACCTATTTTCAAGCGTTAACAGAAAATTTTTGTTCTACCGTTTAAAAATATCTATCTTGGTCACAATGTTATCACAACTCATATGCAAGTTTTGTATTCATATCAGTGGCGTATCTAGAATTTGGCCTTGGAGGAGCGTCCGAAGTCCGGTCGAGTCGGCTTCATACATAAGAAAAAACAAATTAAGACTAATCAACATTACTATCTATAAAGTGGCTGAAAGTCGTGTGATAACATTCTTAAATTAATCCCATTAAAATATACGGTAACAACTCAATCAAAATGCGTTTCTGAAACATTCTTTAGAAGATACTGATTGAATTATTTTCCTATATTTCATATTTCAAACGTATACGCAAATGCTGTGTAATAAACCTGTTTGCATGTTTACAAAACAGTTGCTAGCAGTAGAGGGAAAATGATGGTTCTGACCAAAGTACCGTTATTCCCCCACCACCACCGCTGGACCAGCAGCATCGACCAATCAAATTTCATGGCGCCTTTCGCGCGTCAATTCAAATATATGCCGTCTTTCGCGAGCCTAAATCACTTTCACTTTCTACTGGACCGCGAATTTCCGCGAATAAATTTTTTTATTTTTTTTTTAATTTGATATTTTTATTTTTTTAATTAAATTAATTTGCATATCCGCGAATATATGCCGTCTTTCGCGAGCCTAAATCACTTTCACTTTCTACTGGACCGCGAATTTCCGCGAATAAATTTTTTTAATTTGATATTTTTATTTTTTTAATTAAATTGATTTGCATATCCGCGAATATATGCCGCCTTTCGCGAGCCTAGGTCACTTTCACTTTCTATCAGCTGGACCCGCAGCATCCCAAATGGACCACCCGCATCCGCAAATATATTTTTTATTTTTAAATAAAGCTGATTTGCATATCAGAGGTGGGTGGTGGGTGGGAGGTTCCGACTTGATGCATTATAGTGTATATATTAAATATATGATCAGGGTTACCAACCTTGCATGAGTTCAAATTTGTTGTATGTTATAATGTATATTAAATCTATATGATCAGGTTTACCAACCTATGCAGGGGTTCAAAATTGATATGTGTATTATAGTGTATATTAAATATATGATCAGGGTTACCAATCCTGTATTATTGTGTGTATAGAACAGATCTGCCAACATTTTTCTTCGGTGGGAAATTCAAACTATATGAGCAACGCATTCGCCAGAATCTGAGACTCCAGAGAGTATGTTTGTCGTGCATGCTTTATTTTTTATTTTTAATGAAGCTGATTTGTATATCAGGGGTGGGTGATGAGTCAATTCTCCCTTTGAATGTAAATAACTATCTCTCTCCCTCTCTCTCTCTCTCTTTATGTCATCGGTTTTACATAAGCATCGTGCTACTTATGGATTATTGTAATTAGCGATACTAAAATGTAATCACCAGGAAATATATTTATCGCCTACCTCATTGCGTTCTACTTCTAATTTGGTACATGACAGTCATTGACTGCGATTTAGAAATTAATATACTACCAAGTCTGTGTGTGGTAAAGTGTTACGCATAAAATATGAAAAAATATATATATTTAAACTAGTATTTACAAAATATGTATAAATGGTACGCCTATCTATCAAGTGAAAATGGATATTGTCTACCAGAATCTGAGACTCGAGAGAGTATGTTTGTCGTGCATGCTTTATTTTTTATTTTTAATGAAGCTGATTTGCATATCAGGGGCGGGTGATGAGTCAATTCTCCCTTTGAATGTAAATAACTATCTCTCTCCCTCCCTCTCTCTTTCTCTCTTTATGTCATCGGTTTTACATAAGCGTCGTGCTACTTATGGATTATTGTAATTAGCGATACTAAAATGTAATCACCAGGAAATATATTTATCGCCTACCTCATTGCGTTCTACTTCTAATTTGGTACATGACAGTCATTGACTGCGATTTAGAAATTAATATACTACCAAGTCTGTGTGTGGTAAAGTGTTACGCATAAAATATGAAAAAATATATATATTTAAACAAGTATTTACAAAATATGTATAAATGGTACGCCTATCTATCAAGTGAAAATGGATATTGTCTACCAGAATCTGAGACTCGAGAGAGTATGTTTGTCGTGCATGCTTTATTTTTAATTTTTAATGAAGCTGATTTGCATATCAGGGGCGGGTGATGAGTCAATTCTCCCTTTGAATGTAAATAACTATCTCTCTCCCTCCCTCTCTCTCTCTCTTTATGTCATCGGTTTTACATAAGCGTCGTGCTACTTATGGATTATTGTAATTAGCGATACTAAAATGTAATCACCAGGAAATATATTTATCGCCTACCTCATTGCGTTCTACTTCTAATTTTGGTACATGACAGTCATTGACTGCGATTTAGAAATTAATATACTACCAAGTCTGTGTGTGGTAAAGTGTTACGCATAAAATATGAAAAAATATATAATGGGTGAGGCAAAACAAAACACATACAGCCGAGTTGCAGACGCGTATTTGCAGATTCACCGTGACTGTTACTAGCGGACGCCCGATTTCTTGGTATGCCGTCGCTCGCGTCATCCGTATTTAAAGTTCGCTACTTCCAGTACACATGGCCTCTGTAACAGATTTGGTCTCCAACAGGTGTGATTCGAACGGTAAGAGCAAGAACAATATGAACAAGGCCAAGGACATTATATGTCTAGTATCCCTCCTCAGACGCTGGTGTTACTTTGTGTCATAAAATCTCATGACACTCAAGATAAGAGACAATACGTTTGCAAAAAACAACAAAATTGAACTTCTGGAAACAAAATTGCATGGTTTGTAAGTAATATCGACAACACAGGTCAGCATTTTTCGGCCATTGACTTTTTTTTTTTTTTTTTTTTTTTTTTTTTTTTGGATTTGCATATCAGGGCGAGTGATGAGTCAATTCTCTCTTGAATGTAAATAACTATCTCTCTCTCCCTCTCTCTCTCTCTCTCTCTCTCTCTCTTTATGTCCTCGGTTTTACATAAGCGTCGTGCTACTTATGGATTATTGTAATTAGCGATACTAAAATGTAATCACCAGGAAATATATTTATCACCTACCTCGTTGCGTCCTACTTCTAATTTTTTGACACATGACAGTCATTGACCACGATTTAGAAATTAATATACTGCCAAGTCTGTGTGTGTGTGGTAAAGTGTTACGCATAAAAAAAAATCTCCTTGAAATAAGGTATTTTCAAAAGTTTTGTGTACACACATTGTACAATAATTTTCGTAATTGTAAGATACAACCTGCAAATTATTAAAATGTCTCTCTCACACATTTCTGATTACTATACAAATAATTGCGTGCATATTCGAAGGTTTATAACGAAATAAATTAAAATAAACCATAATTTGTTTTAAATAATTAAATATATATTTACAACACTGTACACAAACTTAAAATATAGTTTACAAACCGCTATAATACAATTATTCAAAAAATACATTTTACATTGATTAAATATATATATATATCACAAAAAAACATTGTTATATAAAATATTAATAATAATATTGTTTTAAATGATTAAATATATATATTTACAGCACTGTACACAAACTTAAAATATAGTTTACAAACCGTTATAATACAATTATTCAAAAATACATTTTACATTGATTGAATATATATATATCACAAACAAACATTGTTATATAAAATAAATACAATATTAATAATAATTTTTGACATTGTAAGATTTTTAAATAATAATTTCACGGCTGTAGATACAGTTCACAAGGAAGTTTATCTATAACATAACAATACAGTCGATATTAGAATCACTGATACGATAATATTCAATTATCACATGCACACACACACACAGTTAGTGGAAAGAATCAAATGCGTTAAGTAAGTAAACTTTTTCAAGTATATGTCATTTTTCATAAGTTAATGTACTTTCAAATAATTTCTAATCAAACCAAACCAAATATTATTCACTGGAAATTTGTAAATACTACTTAGAATCAATGATACATTTATCGCATAAGTTAATGTACTTTCAAATAATTTCTAATCGAACCAACGATTATTCAACGAAACTTGTAGAATCAATGATACATTTATCATGTACATACAAATTCAATTATTAAAGTGTTAAGTACAGAGAGTTGAAACTACACACACGCACACACACACACACACACACATCAATAAATTGTTTGTTAACACGATTGCTACTTACGACACAATCTCCACCTGTATTGTATTGTTTGATTCCTCGTCCCTCGATACACTAAATGTAGTTCTTTGGGTTTGATATGCGTGAAAAACGTTTTTTTTCTCAAAACCCTTCACAAACACATATTTATATATACGTGTATGTGATGTTAACAATGAAACAAGATTGTCGTATGGTGTCTCTCCTTCGCTCCATCTAAGTCTATGATAATTTGTCGTTAACCAGTGGTTTGTCCTAACGTATTTGGGATTCGTAACGGATGTAGCAGGCGGTGTCAAAATCCAGTGTCTACCAGCAAATCTCAGAACGTCCATGATTGACAGTTCCTTCACAATATATTTTCCGTTGTCATCGAACCTATAACTATTCGACCCTGCTTAATACTCTAAATATTATTATTTCGCCTTTGACATGCTCCTTGTCAGTCTGTAATTTAGAGGTAGCGAATCTTTTTGCCATTCTTCTGCCGATGATAAAATGTTCTCTGTAGAGTTATTCGTCAAGTTGTTGGTGTAACAATAACATGGTGTAAGCTACCTCTCGTTTATCCATGAGAATGGGTGTTCGGTGTCACCTGCCGTGAGGGTAAATAGCGCCTTATTTTCGCTATTATTTACAACGGTACGGCTAAAATACTAGTAAGCGTAATCAAAAATTACTTCCTACCCTGCTAACAACATCAATGGATGCATTTTGAGTACGTGGCTATGAAAATGATCCGGACACAGGTTATGTCAGGTTGTAATAAGTTAGGCCTCTCCAGTTCTATAATTTTCTACAAAAAATTAGCTTTTGTTTCCGATTAAGTATCTCCATTTTAATTACTTTTAACACTACACTGAAAAGTTTGTAGTTGTGGGTAGAGGAAAAAATATCAGGAAAGGTATCCGTAGTATGTCATACGATAGTGAAGGAAAGATTTCATCGATATTTTGACATGTTCTCTCGCATATGTTATAGGTTACAGTGGATATGAGATTCGGTTAGAACATGTGCACACTAAATAGGTAATTGTAAGGAAAATAAGAAATTACTGTAATAGGTAAGTTGTTCAGTACTACAGGAGTAGAAAAATATTTTCATATTCATCATTGTCGTAAGGAACTCACACCCTGAAGGAAGGACACAAGGTGCAGTACAAAAATCCTCCCAGAAGGTCCTTCCAGAGGGCGACTGACTGTACGCTATCATTAAAATTATACAAAACCACTGCTGTCCCGATTCAGATGTACGACAGTGAGGAATGTAAGCGAGACATGTCTACAATTTGAAGCAGCTGAAGTGCTTTCTCTGAGAAGAGTCAAGGGTTCCACACAGTTGGACAGAACGACTGCATTCGGAACGAGCTAAACGTCCATAATCCGAACCAGCGAATAGACGATTACAGATTAAAATGGTGGGAACACGTCGACGGAATGGACGAAAACAGGCAAGCAGTCCAGCGGGCAAGTGTGACATTAGAAGTCGTGGAACGTGAGAACAAATTTATGTGACTTTACCGAGACGGAACAACCATTTATGTCTAAACCATGAAATGAAGAAGCAGAAGAAGAAACGACGTAGTTCGTTTTGTCGTTATTTGGTAGTTGTTGCCTAGCTATGCAATAAATTATTACCTTCAACTAAAGGAAATTCTGATTTTTATGTAGTCCTTCGACAACGCAGGCTTTACGTTGTGCCGAGCAACACTCCGCGTGCTTTTACGGAAAATGTAACATGCGCATGCAATAACGTCACTTAAGCTGCTAGTTGGACATATTTATGACAGCAGTTTCATGGGATGATTTGAACGGTTTGTCTCATTGAAAACTGTCTGCAGGCGAACATATATTTCTGATGTACACGGTTATGTAAACAGAATAGAGAACATGAACTATCAGCCCAAGTAACCTACAATAAATATTATATTTAATCGCTTTTCGTTATAACCGATATGAAATGCCACAAAATGATTACAATTATTGCGTATAACGGAGGATTTATGCCAGCTTTAAATAACAGAAGATTTATCTGAATGGTCAGGCGACACTAAACGTAATTTCGATTCGTTCCAACGTGCCGTTATTTACCGGTTTAAATACTATGTATTCCACAGCGTTGTGATTTATGCAGTAAAAGTGATAACGAAAACGAAACGTCGGTCGGAACGGTTAATTAGGCAGCATAATGGCAGGCGATTTGACACGTACGGACAAGTTCATGACAGCGGCGGCGATGATTATTGTACGTAAGAAGAAATGTAAATGAGCTGTGGAGTCCTGACGGCTGTGTACATCAATTGCTTCACAACAATGCGGACTACACCGTTATCGTACAACAATGGCTTTATACAGTGATTATTGTTGTATTGATTTTTATTCAGCGATTGTCGAAGCCTTTCAGTTTTCTTTGTCTGTTTAATTTCAGTTGAAGCTAATTCGAAGCGATTGCCTGTTACATTTCGTCTTGTCGTCTTTACATTTCCTTAGTGTAACACATAGTTTTGTTTTGTGGCACGCGTATTATCTTCAGAAGAAGGTCCGTTAAATTTATTTTTTAAGACAAACCTTAATCCACGTCACCGGATTACATATGACCTATGATGTTGGCATCGTTGTTAATTAACACGTAGACCGATTTGTATTGGTTAATTTGTAGGCGTGTTGAATTTGTTTAATAAAGGACTTGTCGGAAAATTTCTTTTCCGACCACAACATTAATCCTTTGCGTCAATTATTTGGCCATTAAGTAGTTTTATCAGTAAGTAAAATTTCGTCATTTCTTGAAGTGTTGTTTATAAAAATTCCATATGCGGCAATTACAGTAATTTACAATGCGAAAGCGATGTTGTAAGTAATCTTCCAGTTATAATTTTAAATTCTTTTTATACGAAATTATTAAGAAATTTTAAATAAAATATTTAGTATCTAAATTTAAACAATACATGTGTATGTATTTAAATAAAATATTTAGTATCTAAATTTAAACAATACATGTGTATCTAGTAACGTAGTAAAGTTATTGAAATAATAATATTGTGGTTTGGAAAATTGTTCACTGCTAGTCGGCAAATAAAAAAAAAAAAAAAAAAGAATTATTCAGTCGGTGAAGTAGTAGGCCTATGATTGCAGGGTAGCGCGTGTTTAAAGTATACAATTATTTTAATATTTCTGTATTTTCTTACTTCTGTTTTTCATTTTGACGTTTATTTGTTTTATTTACTTTATGTTATTACAATTTAGTTTATACGAGAATGTAAAAGCAACAAGCAAACCAGCACTCTTTTATGAAGCCATAGTTTAATTTATTTTATCATTTTTTTATTGATACGTGTATCAAGATTGTACGTGTTTTGTTTTTAATAAATTTATTTTTCTGCTTTTCTGCATCCTCCAATTTGCAACACAAGTTTATAGTAAGTGCTGACAGAAATGGAAATCGACAAGAAATATCTCGCAACATAAATTGAGCTCGGCGTTTGAGGCTGACGGTAGTTATCTGATTTATATGCATTTACATCCAGTGGTTGTAGTAACTTGAAAATAAATATGAGATTGTTGTGTAGCGGGCGTAAAGTAGGCCTACCACTGGAGACCTGTCATTAAGCGGACCAGTGTGGCACGTGATTCTATCTTTAATCAGATTTGGAAAGGAATATTTTTTTTATTGGCTATGTTGAGAGAATGCACTGTTTTGTTTGGGAAATTCTAATCAGGCAAACCGGAAGATAGTCCGAGGTGGGTGTGACAGCTTCATCAGTGTCTGCTACTAGCGATGCAGTTAACAAAATATAGCAGATTGTGAAAGCAATAAATAATTCAATAGACATTTTATAAAAATTCATAGTAAACGGTTGAATTTTGATGATGCTGAAATTGAGTAATTTATATACATCAGTCATTACTTAATATGCAAACCATTTTACCGGATCTTGTGCGATTATGATAGTAGAATTTGTGGTTTCGTAGTCCTGCTGGTGGTCGCAGACCTAACCATTGCGCGCTGGGAGGAGGATACAAAGAATTACATATTGTTATTCTCCTTCTCTATTTATGTTTCCAATTGTAATGGAGTGTTATACTCAGCATAAAAAAAGTAATGCGCGCACTGAAGCCTATACTAACTGCTAACCGAATGAAATATTTACAGGTTAGGTTAAATAACATACACACGTGTAGTGTTTAGGTCATCAGTACATGACGCAACGGGAGTGATAGGTCCAATTAGGTTTGTTACACGTTGTGTGTTAGGTTAAAATGCAGTCCATTCACGTTCATGTTAGGTTAAATAACATACACACGTGTAGTGTTTAGGTCATCAGTACATGACGCAACGGGAGTGATAGGTCCAATTAGGTTTGTTACATGTTGTGTGTTAGGTTAAAATGCAGTCCATTCACGTTTATGTTAGGTTAAAATGAAAACAAACACACACACACACACACGTGTATGTTATTTAAATTATTATTTAAATAACATACACACGTGTTAGGCTACAGCCTAACACGTGTGTGTGTGTGTGTGTTTGTTTTCATTTTAACCTAACATGAACGTGAATGGACTGCATTTTAACCTAACACACAACATGTAACAAACCTAATTGGACCTATCACTCCCGTTGCGTCATGTACTGATGACCTAAACACTACACGTGTGTATGTTATTTAACCTAACATGAACGTGAATGGACTGCATTTTAACCTAACACACAACGTGTAACAAACCTAATTGGACCTATCACTCCCGTTGCGTCATGTACTGATGACCTAAACACTACACGTGTGTATGTTATTTAACCTAACATGAACGTGAATGGACTGTATTTTAACCTAACACACAACATGTAACAAACCTAATTGGACCTATCACTCCCGTTGCGTCATGTACTGATGACCTAAACACTACACGTGTGTATGTTATTTAACCTAACCTGTAAATATTTCATTCGGTTAGCAGTTAGTATAGGCTTCAGTGCGCGCATTACTTTTTTTATGCTGAGTATAACACTCCATTACAATTGGAAACATAAATAGAGAAGGAGAATAACAATATGTAATTCTTTGTATCCTCCTCCCAGCGCGCAATGGTTAGGTCTGCGACCACCAGCAGGACTACGAAACCACAAATTCTACTATCATAATCGCACAAGATCCGGTAAAATGGTTTGCATATTAAGTAATGACTGATGTATATAAATTACTCAATTTCAGCATCATCAAAATTCAACCGTTTACTATGAATTTTTATAAAATGTCTATTGAATTATTTATTGCTTTCACAATCTGCTATATTTTGTTAACTGCATCGCTAGTAGCAGACACTGATGAAGCTGTCACACCCACCTCGGACTATCTTCCGGTTTGCCTGATTAGAATTTCCCAAACAAAACAGTGCATTCTCTCAACATAGCCAATAAAAAAAATATTCCTTTCCAAATCTGATTAAAGATAGAATCACGTGCCACACTGGTCCGCTTAATGACAGGTCTCCAGTGGTAGGCCTACTTTACGCCCGCTACACAACAATCTCATATTTATTTTCAAGTTACTACAACCACTGGATGTAAATGCATATAAATCAGATAACTACCGTCAGCCTCAAACGCCGAGCTCAATTTATGTTGCGAGATATTTCTTGTCGATTTCCATTTCTGTCAGCACTTACTATAAACTTGTGTTGCAAATTGGAGGATGCAGAAAAGCAGAAAAATAAATTTATTAAAAACAAAACACGTACAATCTTGATACACGTATCAATAAAAAAATGATAAAATAAATTAAACTATGGCTTCATAAAAGAGTGCTGGTTTGCTTGTTGCTTTTACATTCTCGTATAAACTAAATTGTAATAACATAAAGTAAATAAAACAAATAAACGTCAAAATGAAAAACAGAAGTAAGAAAATACAGAAATATTAAAATAATTGTATACTTTAAACACGCGCTACCCTGCAATCATAGGCCTACTACTTCACCGACTGAATAATTCTTTTTTTTTTTTTTTTTTATTTGCCGACTAGCAGTGAACAATTTTCCAAACCACAATATTATTATTTCAATAACTTTACTACGTTACTAGATACACATGTATTGTTTAAATTTAGATACTAAATATTTTATTTAAATACATACACATGTATTGTTTAAATTTAGATACTAAATATTTTATTTAAAATTTCTTAATAATTTCGTATAAAAAGAATTTAAAATTATAACTGGAAGATTACTTACAACATCGCTTTCGCATTGTAAATTACTGTAATTGCCGCATATGGAATTTTTATAAACAACACTTCAAGAAATGACGAAATTTTACTTACTGATAAAACTACTTAATGGCCAAATAATTGACGCAAAGGATTAATGTTGTGGTCGGAAAAGAAATTTTCCGACAAGTCCTTTATTAAACAAATTCAACACGCCTACAAATTAACCAATACAAATCGGTCTACGTGTTAATTAACAACGATGCCAACATCATAGGTCATATGTAATCCGGTGACGTGGATTAAGGTTTGTCTTAAAAAATAAATTTAACGGACCTTCTTCTGAAGATAATACGCGTGCCACAAAACAAAACTATGTGTTACACTAAGGAAATGTAAAGACGACAAGACGAAATGTAACAGGCAATCGCTTCGAATTAGCTTCAACTGAAATTAAACAGACAAAGAAAACTGAAAGGCTTCGACAATCGCTGAATAAAAATCAATACAACAATAATCACTGTATAAAGCCATTGTTGTACGATAACGGTGTAGTCCGCATTGTTGTGAAGCAATTGATGTACACAGCCGTCATGACTCCACAGCTCATTTACATTTCTTCTTACGTACAATAATCATCGCCGCCGCTGTCATGAACTTGTCCGTACGTGTCAAATCGCCTGCCATTATGCTGCCTAATTAACCGTTCCGACCGACGTTTCGTTTTCGTTATCACTTTTACTGCATAAATCACAACGCTGTGGAATACATAGTATTTAAACCGGTAAATAACGGCACGTTGGAACGAATCGAAATTACGTTTAGTGTCGCCTGACCATTCAGATAAATCTTCTGTTATTTAAAGCTGGCATAAATCCTCCGTTATACGCAATAATTGTAGTCATTTTGTGGCATTTCATATCGGTTATAACGAAAAGCGATTAAATATAATATTTATTGTAGGTTACTTGGGCTGATAGTTCATGTTCTCTATTCTGTTTACATAACCGTGTACATCAGAAATATATGTTCGCCTGCAGACAGTTTTCAATGAGACAAACCGTTCAAATCATCCCATGAAACTGCTGTCATAAACATGTCCAACTAGCAGCTTAAGTGACGTTATTGCATGCGCATGTTACATTTTCTGTAAAAGCACGCGGAGTGTTGCTCGGCACAACGTAAAGCCTGCGTTGTCGAAGGACTACATAAAAATCAGAATTTCCTTTAGTTGAAGGTAATAATTTATTGCATAGCTAGGCAACAACTACCAAATAACGACAAAACGAACTACGTCGTTTCTTCTTCTGCTTCTTCATTTCATGGTTTAGACATAAATGGTTGTTCCGTCTCGGTAAAGTCACATAAATTTGTTCTCACGTTCCACGACTTCTAATGTCACACTTGCCCGCTGGACTGCTTGCCTGTTTTCGTCCATTCCGTCGACGTGTTCCCACCATTTTAATCTGTAATCGTCTATTCGCTGGTTCGGATTATGGACGTTTAGCTCGTTCCGAATGCAGTCGTTCTGTCCAACTGTGTGGAACCCTTGACTCTTCTCAGAGAAAGCACTTCAGCTGCTTCAAATTGTAGACATGTCTCGCTTACATTCCTCACTGTCGTACATCTGAATCGGGACAGCAGTGGTTTTGTATAATTTTAATGATAGCGTACAGTCAGTCGCCCTCTGGAAGGACCTTCTGGGAGGATTTTTGTACTGCACCTTGTGTCCTTCCTTCAGGGTGTGAGTTCCTTACGACAATGATGAATATGAAAATATTTTTCTACTCCTGTAGTACTGAACAACTTACCTATTACAGTAATTTCTTATTTTCCTTACAATTACCTATTTAGTGTGCACATGTTCTAACCGAATCTCATATCCACTGTAACCTATAACATATGCGAGAGAACATGTCAAAATATCGATGAAATCTTTCCTTCACTATCGTATGACATACTACGGATACCTTTCCTGATATTTTTTCCTCTACCCACAACTACAAACTTTTCAGTGTAGTGTTAAAAGTAATTAAAATGGAGATACTTAATCGGAAACAAAAGCTAATTTTTTGTAGAAAATTATAGAACTGGAGAGGCCTAACTTATTACAACCTGACATAACCTGTGTCCGGATCATTTTCATAGCCACGTACTCAAAATGCATCCATTGATGTTGTTAGCAGGGTAGGAAGTAATTTTTGATTACGCTTACTAGTATTTTAGCCGTACCGTTGTAAATAATAGCGAAAATAAGGCGCTATTTACCCTCACGGCAGGTGACACCGAACACCCATTCTCATGGATAAACGAGAGGTAGCTTACACCATGTTATTGTTACACCAACAACTTGACGAATAACTCTACAGAGAACATTTTATCATCGGCAGAAGAATGGCAAAAAGATTCGCTACCTCTAAATTACAGACTGACAAGGAGCATGTCAAAGGCGAAATAATAATATTTAGAGTATTAAGCAGGGTCGAATAGTTATAGGTTCGATGACAACGGAAAATATATTGTGAAGGAACTGTCAATCATGGACGTTCTGAGATTTGCTGGTAGACATTGGATTTTGACACCGCCTGCTACATCCGTTACGAATCCCAAATACGTTAGGACAAACCACTGGTTAACGACAAATTATCATAGACTTAGATGGAGCGAAGGAGAGACACCATACGACAATCTTGTTTCATTGTTAACATCACATACACGTATATATAAATATGTGTTTGTGAAGGGTTTTGAGAAAAAAAACGTTTTTCACGCATATCAAACCCAAAGAACTACATTTAGTGTATCGAGGGACGAGGAATCAAACAATACAATACAGGTGGAGATTGTGTCGTAAGTAGCAATCGTGTTAACAAACAATTTATTGATGTGTGTGTGTGTGTGTGTGTGCGTGTGTGTAGTTTCAACTCTCTGTACTTAACACTTTAATAATTGAATTTGTATGTACATGATAAATGTATCATTGATTCTACAAGTTTCGTTGAATAATAGTTGGTTCGATTAGAAATTATTTGAAAGTACATTAACTTATGCGATAAATGTATCATTGATTCTAAGTAGTATTTACAAATTTCCAGTGAATAATATTTGGTTTGGTTTGATTAGAAATTATTTGAAAGTACATTAACTTATGAAAAATGACATATACTTGAAAAAGTTTACTTACTTAACGCATTTGATTCTTTCCACTAACTGTGTGTGTGTGTGCATGTGATAATTGAATATTATCGTATCAGTGATTCTAATATCGACTGTATTGTTATGTTATAGATAAACTTCCTTGTGAACTGTATCTACAGCCGTGAAATTATTATTTAAAAATCTTACAATGTCAAAAATTATTATTAATATTGTATTTATTTTATATAACAATGTTTGTTTGTGATATATATATATTCAATCAATGTAAAATGTATTTTTGAATAATTGTATTATAACGGTTTGTAAACTATATTTTAAGTTTGTGTACAGTGCTGTAAATATATATATTTAATCATTTAAAACAATATTATTATTAATATTTTATATAACAATGTTTTTTGTGATATATATATATATTTAATCAATGTAAAATGTATTTTTTGAATAATTGTATTATAGCGGTTTGTAAACTATATTTTAAGTTTGTGTACAGTGTTGTAAATATATATTTAATTATTTAAAACAAATTATGGTTTATTTTAATTTATTTCGTTATAAACCTTCGAATATGCACGCAATTATTTGTATAGTAATCAGAAATGTGTGAGAGAGACATTTTAATAATTTGCAGGTTGTATCTTACAATTACGAAAATTATTGTACAATGTGTGTACACAAAACTTTTGAAAATACCTTATTTCAAGGAGATTTTTTTTTATGCGTAACACTTTACCACACACACACAGACTTGGCAGTATATTAATTTCTAAATCGTGGTCAATGACTGTCATGTGTCAAAAAATTAGAAGTAGGACGCAACGAGGTAGGTGATAAATATATTTCCTGGTGATTACATTTTAGTATCGCTAATTACAATAATCCATGAGTAGCACGACGCTTATGTAAAACCGAGGACATAAAGAGAGAGAGAGAGAGAGAGAGAGAGGGAGAGAGAGATAGTTATTTACATTCAAGAGAGAATTGACTCATCACTCGCCCTGATATGCAAAAAAAAAAAAAAAAAAAAAAGTCAATGGCCGAAAAATGCTGACCTGTGTTGTCGATATTACTTACAAACCATGCAATTTTGTTTCCAGAAGTTCAATTTTGTTGTTTTTTGCAAACGTATTGTCTCTTATCTTGAGTGTCATGAGATTTTATGACACAAAGTAACACCAGCGTCTGAGGAGGGATACTAGACATATAATGTCCTTGGCCTTGTTCATATTGTTCTTGCTCTTACCGTTCGAATCACACCTGTTGGAGACCAAATCTGTTACAGAGGCCATGTGTACTGGAAGTAGCGAACTTTAAATACGGATGACGCGAGCGACGGCATACCAAGAAATCGGGCGTCCGCTAGTAACAGTCACGGTGAATCTGCAAATACGCGTCTGCAACTCGGCTGTATGTGTTTTGTTTTGCCTCACCCATTATATATTTTTTCATATTTTATGCGTAACACTTTACCACACACAGACTTGGTAGTATATTAATTTCTAAATCGCAGTCAATGACTGTCATGTACCAAAATTAGAAGTAGAACGCAATGAGGTAGGCGATAAATATATTTCCTGGTGATTACATTTTAGTATCGCTAATTACAATAATCCATAAGTAGCACGACGCTTATGTAAAACCGATGACATAAAGAGAGAGAGAGAGGGAGGGAGAGAGATAGTTATTTACATTCAAAGGGAGAATTGACTCATCACCCGCCCCTGATATGCAAATCAGCTTCATTAAAAATAAAAAATAAAGCATGCACGACAAACATACTCTCTCGAGTCTCAGATTCTGGTAGACAATATCCATTTTCACTTGATAGATAGGCGTACCATTTATACATATTTTGTAAATACTAGTTTAAATATATATATTTTTTCATATTTTATGCGTAACACTTTACCACACACAGACTTGGTAGTATATTAATTTCTAAATCGCAGTCAATGACTGTCATGTACCAAATTAGAAGTAGAACGCAATGAGGTAGGCGATAAATATATTTCCTGGTGATTACATTTTAGTATCGCTAATTACAATAATCCATAAGTAGCACGACGCTTATGTAAAACCGATGACATAAAGAGAGAAAGAGAGAGGGAGGGAGAGAGATAGTTATTTACATTCAAAGGGAGAATTGACTCATCACCCGCCCCTGATATGCAAATCAGCTTCATTAAAAATAAAAAATAAAGCATGCACGACAAACATACTCTCTGTAGTCTCAGATTCTGGCGAATGCGTTGCTCATATAGTTTGAATTTCCCACCGAAGAAAAATGTTGGCAGATCTGTTCTATACACACAATAATACAGGATTGGTAACCCTGATCATATATTTAATATACACTATAATACACATATCAAGTTTGAACCCCTGCATAGGTTGGTAAACCTGATCATATAGATTTAATATACATTATACCATACAACAAATTTGAACTCATGCAAGGTTGGTAACTCTGATCATATATTTAATATATACACTATAATGCATCAAGTCGGAACCTCCCACCCACCACCCACCTCTGATATGCAAATCAGCTTTATTTAAAAATAAAAAATATATTTGCGGATGCGGGTGGTCCATTTGGGATGCTGCTGGTCCAGCTGATAGAAAGTGAAAATGATCTAGGCTCGCGAAAGGCGGCATATATTCGCGGATATGCAAATCGATTTAATTAAAAAAATAAAAATATCAAATTAAAAAAATTTATTCGCGGAAATTCACGGTCCAGTAGAAAGTGAAAGTGATTTAGGCTCGCGAAAGACGGCATATATTCGCGGATATGTAAATCAATTTAATTAAAAAAATAAAAATATCAAATTAAAAAAAAAATAAAAAAATTTATTCGCGGAAATTCGCGGTCCAGTAGAAAGTGAAAGTGATTTAGGCTCGCGAAAGACGGCATATATTTGAATTGACGCGCGAAAGGCGCCATGAAATTTGATTGGTCGATGCTGCTGGTCCAGCGGTGGTGGTGGGGGAATAACGGTACTTTGGTCAGAACCATCATTTTCCCTCTACTGCTAGCTGAAAAAATAATAAAAGTGCCTAAAAATTAAGAGATTAACAAATTCGTCAACTTTTTTCGTCCCTGTGGGGAGAGGTCCGGCCCCGTTCGTCCCCCCCCGTAAATACTCCCCTGATTCATATTCCTCCTCCTCTTTCCTCCTACTCCTGTTCTCCAGTAGTATTTTAAAAGCAAAATTAATAAAGCATTTTAAAAGTTATTGATTAATTCGTTATTTAAAGTCAACGAACGCATTAAATTAATTCGTTAATTTGATTTTAAAATCAACAACTTTTAGAATTGTTATAATTAAAACTAATGCAAAACGTTATTAATTCGCATTATCATAAGTCGTGTTATAAACAACACTTTATGTAAGTTGGGTCTACGAGATTGATTAGATTCCAGCAGTATCTTGATTAAAAGTATTAACTTTAAAGTCATACTGTACTGAAATATAATTCCAGTTTTTCCTTGGTTTAAGAAAAAGACTCCACAAAAAGCCGCATTCGTACTTATAAGTAGTAGTGATAGTTGTGGCAATTTGTGATATTTCATTAGGGTCACCAATTTTTTTTTTAGCCAAACCGAGGACATTTACTTTGGAAAACGAGGGCACTGTGTCATAAAAGAGAACATTCTAATTATTAGTACCTATTAGTGATTTCCAAAATATTAATTACATTTATCATCATAATCATCAAATCATGAAAATGCACAATAATTGCTTTTGTGGGGGGAGGGGGAGCTGAAAAATAGATAATAGAGAAAAACATTTATACAATTAGTAAATACCAATTTGCCTAAATTAACATACTAATTGTATGTTTGACAAGTTGTAATAACTTATAAAACATAATAATTAAAAATATTTGAAGAGTTCTAGTAAAATTATTTAATTTATAATTAATATGATTAATTATATTTATTGCTTGATAAAATTTAAGTATGGTATTAAAAATAGTTTGTAAATTATTCTTCAATAAAAATGATTCCTTTAGTTACGCATTTGGACGTTAAGTACTAGTATCCACCACTTTTAACACGATTAGAGCAATTCCTTAACTCTTATTTCATACAACTACTACAAGGACAGGAACACTGTGTTTGCCTTTATATAGCTCAACTTCTTTTAATTCATATTTTGAACTACGAGAGTAAGTCAATAAGTATCCGCAATTTTGTTATAATAGTCTGTAGGTTGGCAGTACCACTTAGTGCACTTGTACGCCGACAGATGGTGCCGTTGTCTCAGCTTGTGGGCTGTTAGACCGTCCATTGTATCAGTCAGCTATGAATGTTGCACGATAAATGTGGTTACCCCTCTCTTTATTTGCACCAACGAAGAACGTGCAGTGATCGGTTTTTGTGGTCTAAAAGTGTGTCAGGAGCCGAAATCCATAAAAGACTTTCAAAACAATATAGGGATAATATTTCAGGACGGGAAAACGGCCAGAAAAGCGTCAAAGACGAGGAAAGATCAGGACCACCCAACCTCTCCCACTATTGATGTCATTATTGAACAAGTTAACGCCATGATTCAGACCAACCGAAGAGTGACTATTGATGAAGTGGCGTACCATCTGCAAATTAGTCATGGTTTTGTATATGAAATTATCCATAACAGGCTTGGCTTTCGTAGTCTGTGTAAAATAGGTCACAAAGCAGCTCACTGAAGAGCACAAGTGCAATCGTGTGGCCATCTGTGCTCGCTATCGTGTGGCCATTTACTGGACCGCTATGCTAATGAAGGTGAAGCTTTTTTAAGCGAATAGTCACTGGAGATGAAACGTGGATCCACCACTTTGGACCTGAAAGCAAACGTCAGAGCATGAAATGGAAACACACCGAATCTCCAGTCAAAAAGAAATTCAAAAGTCAATCCTCTGCAAGAAAGATAATGCTTACAGTATTCTGGGACTCACAAGGTCCAATACTGCAACAGTACTTGGAAAAGGGCTCAACAACAAATAATGCAAGTTACAGTGAGATTCTAACGACTGAAGCCTGCAATTCGATCCACACGTTGAGGCCTATTGTCAGAAGGAGTGCTTTTGTTGCATGACAACGCGTGCAAACATACTGCCGCCCACGCTCCCCAAACCCTTGAGAAATTGGGTTTCGAGGTACTGGAGCATCCTGAATACAACCCCAATTTCGCCCTGTCCATCTCTTTAGTCAATTCTGAAATGCCTTAAGGGACCGTCGATTCTCCAGATACCAAGAAGTAAATGAAGCAGTTCACAGGTGGATTGCTGCTCAGCCGAAAACGTTTACTCTGAGGGCATTAGGAATGTTGTGCAACGATGGACCAAGTGTATTAAAAAGTAAGGGGACTAGGTTGAAAAATGAGCTAACTGTCAGATTTGTACTATTGTTATGATAAATTATAAAAATTGTTTGCGGATACTTATTGACTTACCCTTGTATATTCTACTTTACTCAATAAATGTGCTTGTTTTAATCAAGTTATAAAGTAACACCCATCAGTCTGTGACTAACACAATTATTTTAATGACAAGTAAGCGTTTATTTTGCTGTTATATAAATTATTATTTTGACACCATCTTGCATAGATTATTAAAATAAAAAATTTGTGAAATTTGTGCATATTTCTTTGAAAGAAACAGACGTTTAAAAATATACCGGGAAAATGCTAATCCCGGACATTTCCTGGTACACAGGACGTACGATAACGCTGTATTTGATGTATGTGATTGCTGGCACAGTTTAAACCAAAATAATCATTACCAGCCACTTGAATCAAACAGCAAATGCAAATATTTGTTTCATGAAAATAATTTCAACGTTTGAGGCTGAAAGTTAATATAATTTTGTTCAGATGCCGTGAACATTTTGCACCCAACGCCCGTGAATCACCTTTTGTGAACCGCTGAATGAATGGATATGTTCAGTAGGGACACACACACAGTATCCATGTTTTATAATAATATTTTGTACCCAGTAAAAATTATACAATTATAAAGGTTACATCTTGAGCTTTTAATGAACGGAGCTGAGTACACCAGACTGTAATTATAACTGTAGATATTATACTAAGTCAAGTGCTTGTTGAATGACCGCTTGAAAAGAGAATTTCTAATACCTTCTATTTAATGATATATATGCATTCAGAGTTGAAAAATGTCACAATGTAAAACAACATATTTCACGTTATATAGTCCAGAGAAAACATATACAGTTATTTTATATTTTCTTACTGTTCGGAAAATGAGGTGGGCTCGATTCTCTTACCTTATTCAGCGGCCTCTATTTCCAGGTCTGATGGCAAACGTATTAGGTTCCCCAATTCTGTCATTTACACCTTTTCGGAATCTAGAAATGACTCTCATCGGGTTCTATAATATAGCACTTCCCTTGATAATCTTACTCTCTATATCCTTTCTATCGGTTCCTTCCATTTGTGTTTGTTAAGTTTCATTATTTTTTAAAACTTAAAATCGTTTCCAAATCATCCTTACCAATCGTTTCGCATTCTTACGTTTTCTCACTCTGTCCTCGCATGTGCACTGCATCACACTGCTGTTCCCCTACTCTAATTGGGTATCCACGTTTCACAACCATACAGACAAACTGAAATCACAATTAACTTTGTAAAATTGTATTTCGTTATCTTTCCTTCCCTTTACTTAGACAATTCTCATAAGAGTTACTGCTGCCGCTACTAACCAATCAACTCCATTCCTATTTTCCTTTCGTTGTTCTCTTGAAATTATTAAGTCATGTAATAGGGACGTGTTTAATGGTGACTAACGCTCGGATTCTTCTTGGAATACCACTTTATCATTTTGTAACCATTGGTAACCACTTCAGACCGAAATTTAAATAAAATCACATTAAAATATTAATGAAGAATCTATACAAATTTAAGGAGTTTACAATTTCCAAACGATTGGGGTATGCACGATTGCTTGTTTGAGAAGCCGAACGACACTTGTCGTCCCTTGTCGAAATATTTTTTTACTTTTTACTACTGAAGAAGGCCTTCGGTGGGCGCCCGGAACGTCTAGTGATTAAAATGACGTATCAAAAAAGCAATCGACCACAGTCCAATAGCCTGGAAGTTTTAAACTCTTTAAAGTCAGATTAAGATGTATCTTATTTTGGGACTGACTTACGTTCGTCTTCGTAAGAATGTCTACTTAAAGCGCGTAACAGATTAAGACCGTTCATCACTGGGCAAGTCACTGAATGTGGATAAAATAATTTAATAGTTTAGTAATTTAGTATGTTCTAGTTTAGTAATGTACCAATTTACCACGCCGTATGTAGTACTTACGTCCTAATTACTAATTTAGTATTTGGCTTGGTTTTATTTACACGTTGCGAGACGTAGTCGTCTCACCAAAATCATCGTTTGTTTGGAGGTCGGTTAAATAATAAGTCCTGTAAAACACACATATAATTTATGTCAGTATAAAATGTCATACTTTATGCTGGACGAGCAGACAGGACAAACCAGCGCTAGTAAGAAAATCTTTTTTATCCGAAAAAAAATTATCAAATATTTATTTAAGAATTGCATTAGAAGACATTTCAGAACTGGTAAGTTTGTAGCATAACTATCTGTAGACGTGAAACTTCGACTTAACGGTCGAACAGTAGAAGCATTTGAAATGTACTTCTATAGCAAAATCTTAAAAAGTAGAATGGTAAAATGGATGGACAAAGTAATAAGTCGACGGGCTGTGGTAAACTAAAGGAGATAATGAGAAGTTTGTGGAGAACTATAGCCTAAGGAGGAAACGGTTGGTAGAGAACTAGTTGAGACTCCTAAGATTAATGTTTTTGGTGATGAAGTGGATAGGAAGAAGTGTAGGGGAAGTTAGAGATTGGAATACCTAAGGCTGGTTATTGACGATGTGGGTGATCAAGGTAATCGGAGATGATGATATGACGAGAATGTTTCGGTAGGGAGCTGGAGAACTGCGTCAAACCCCCTCAGACGACTGATTTAAGAGATAAATAGATAGACAGACAGACAGACAGACAGACAGACAGACAGACAGGCAGACAGACAGATAGATAGATAGATAGATAGAAAGTGAGAGCGAGAGAGAAGAGAGGAGAGACAGAGAGAGACAGAGACAGAGAGAGAGAGAGAGAGAGAGAGAGAGAGAGAGAGAGAGAGAGAGAGAGAGAGAGAGAGAGAGAGAGAGAGAGAGAGAGAGACAGACAGACAGACAGACAGGCGAGAGGTTACACACAAAATATGTGAAGAATATAATTTAAAAATATCCGCAAATAAAACTAAAATTGTTGCCTTTATACGTGGAGATTGAGCAATAATTATAAAATTAAATGCAACTATTAATAAATGCATTAATGTACGTTTCCGTTCCATTGATATTAGTGGCGTATCTAGAACTCCAGTGGCCTTGAGTAGGGGGGGGGGGGTCCGATGTCGAGTCGTGTTCATACAAAAGAGAAAACAAGTTAAAATTAATCAACATTATTATCTTTAAAGTGGTTTAAATCAGTCCCATTAAAGTAAACTGTAAAAACACAATAACAATATGTGTTATTGAAACTTATTGACTGAATTGATTTTCCTATATTTCATATATCAAACGTATACGCTAATGCTGTGTAATAAACCTGTGTGTATACTTACAAGAGTTACTGCTGTATTAGCATACACAGCTGAAAGAAATAACAAAACAGCCTAAAGATGTAGAAAATTTGTCAACTTTTTCGACCCTCTGGGGGGGGGGGGTCTGGTCCCGTTCGTCCCCGCTCGTAAATACACCTCTGATTGATACAAGTTTCTGTATACTATTTTTGATCTATCACATCGTAGAATAAAACTCTTTCCCCCACAAAAATAGTTGTAATGTAAATTTAGTTACTTGTTTTGAAAGTGGAACAGTTTCAAAACTGTCAGTGGGGAGGGGGTCCAAGTTACCTTTGACATAATATGCACAAGTACCCCCCCCCCAATTCATAATCCTCCCCTAAGTAGGATATCTGAAGTTTGACATTTATACAGAGCATGAAATGCCGATAGAAACTCGACAGTTACTACACGGAAGCGAGAATCGGTTGTTGGCGGTGGGCGGGGGCGGTGGCGGGGGGCGGAGATAGCGTAGGAAGCAGACAGTCAAACGTTTAGACTGTGTATTGATAAGTCACCCTTTCTGACGCCCACGTTGCCGCTACCCTGCTGCACGAGTTCCTAGCTTTACTATTCTTCGTAATCAGTAAGTGCTTTCTATTAACGTCTAGTTATGTTATTCTATTACGTCTATTAACGTTTATTCTTTCTATAAACGTCTAGTCGGTGGTTAGTTAAACATGTTATCAATTGTAGTAAATTATTCGATACTCCTACACTGCTTCTGGAGGTATTCTTATGCATTGTATGTAGCCAGTCTTATTGAAATCAAGCTGCAAATAATATGTCACTTATATAATCTAAAAATACCTACAAATAAAACCAAGTTTATGACCTTCGAAAGAGATGAAATGGTATAACTCATTTCCTTTAAGACATTTTAACTCATTACTTTCAAGACATTTTTGCGTACACAGAGTACTTAAAATATATCTCAATAGAAGTGGAGATTATGGGAAATGAACGTTCGACGACTAAGGTATGCAAATGAAACTCTTTTGATACCCTTTAGCTAAAAAGGTAATATATAACAAGTTTATTCATGTTTTGTATCCTAGATTTTATAATAGTTTACCTGCCGACATAAAAAAAAAAAATTCAAGCATTTGGAATCTTGGCTAATGAACAGAAGGTTAGTTGAATACCTCTATCATCCTCCATATAGTTAATAATCATTTTAACCACACGAGTTGCTGACATTAACAGAAGAAATTTAATTTGTGTTTGTACCCTATTCTATTTGTAAAGAGTATAGCTAGATTTAGTTGTGATGTAAGAGTATTCATGATTTGTTTATTACTAAAAATTGTTAACAATAATAATAATAATATCATTTATTTTGTTAAGATTATATCAAATTTAATTGAATGTGAACGTGTTGATTTTTTGTTGAATAATGCCATAACTATACTAACAATTATAGAATAATAATTGTTAACACTATATCTTAGTTGTAATCATTGATGTGAATTAAGGTTGAAAAGGATTATTTCAGTTGGGCTTCCCCTTGAAATGTTAAAGCTCTTTTTTTTACCATAGTCTGTATAAGTTTTCAGTGACTGCACAATAAATATTTGACAAAATTGTTGGCGGTGAGTGCTAACTGAACAATTGAACCAACGAAAGATTGTTTTTTGTTGAATTAAATGCATAACAAAGACATTAATAAACCTTAAATTGTCACTGCTCACAGTATGTGGTGAGCAGGTAATTCCTAGTGGTGTGAATGTAATGAACATTGTAAACTTCAATAATGGGAATAAAAATATTAAAAAAAAAAGATGACCCATTTGGATTCAAAATAATAACAACATTCATATCTCCCATAATTTCTTAATCTGTAAGTTTTTGTGTCTTTTGTGTTTTGTTCTTTCTAATGGTATCCTTTTGGCATCATTTTAGGTAACCGATCTTCCGGAATTTTTTTACACGTCTGTATCATAAAAATAATTGTTTTTCTATATTCTCATTTTATTGTCCCTCAGTTACCTATTACTTCTTTAACCCTTTTGTTAACCGCTCTATCCAATCACGATATTCTGCAGTATCTTCACAGTGAATCCGTTTTCAAGACGTTTAACCTCTTCATCTTTTCTGCATGATTATGCACAAAAGTAGATATAATTGTCACTGTACCTCTAACATTCGCGTTATAAATGTTGTTTTCCTCTATTTAGATATGTCTGTATCCAATTAAATTCTGTTAATTATATTTATAGCCTTTTGTCCTTGGGCATTCCTTTGCACAATTTCTTTCTTGCCACGTTTGTCTTTATCGTGTACTTATAGTTTTCAAAAATTTTAATTTTCTCATTACGTCCTATACCTGCATTTAATGTTTTATTTTCAACACATTTAAATATAAAAAAAAAGTACTAGGCAAACAAATATGCTAAATTTTTAAGTGCATGTGTGTACTGAACTATATATTAATAAAATCAACAAAACAAAGAAAGAGTAACGCTGTTCAAGGAATATATCTGGAAAATAAAAATATCAGTATATTTAACAAGGCAGCACCAGCTGAAAAGGTAAGAAGTGATGACAAGGGTCTGACGACAGGTGTTACTCTAGTGAAACTTATTAATAATTTATAATTTTGTTAATAAAATAATTTTTGGAAGTCCTATTTTCTTGAAATATTCTGTTTCTAAAAACTAACATTATAATAAGAATTAAATAATTTTATTGAAAACGTATACGAACAGTGATACAAACAATCAACTATGAAATTATAAAATTAACGAAGAAAAACCCGAATGTTGATATAACATAATATTTAAATATAACAAAGTCATTAATTACTATGTTACTTAGTACAACTGATTGTACTTATCTTCAGAGCTATATATTGTTACGACGGTCTCATGGATCGTCGTACGGTACTGTGGAAACAAAATACAGACTCCAATGAAATCACTAATTACCAACTTTAATGAGTCACAAATAACAATTTGATATCAAAAAATACTCTCATACAATAATTCAAATTAAACTTGTCCACAAGTAATAATAATGTCAACTATTAAGATGTCCGCACTAATTATAACACAATAATCACTTTCCGTAACAACCACTTGATCCGCACTGAAGAAATCTCCTACTATAACTGACTTCTAAGCCAGCCGCTGTTGCTTATATATATAGCCCACAGATGTTCCAGTGTCAGTATAATTTACATAGTTACAAGCGCTCTCGAATAGTCTAGAGAGTACTTATGTACACAGCCTTGAAAGAGAAACGCACCTGTTCGGGTAGCCGAGAAAAGTGTAGAACGACAAACTCGACTATTCGAGAGCGTTCCGCAATTGTCGTAACAATATGGAGAAGACAAATATACTGAACTTTGTAAAATTTAACACGCTCATTCTACAAACTTTATGATTTATTAACAAGGAAGTGAATACCTAACAAAAACAATAGAATACTGTTGAACGTATAGTAAGGTGCTGTACAATTCCCTTATAAGATAATGTGTGAATCTCCACATGTATATTCTCTTGTGGAAAGCACTGTGTGTGAATCGCAGTATACGAACACTTAATACATTTACGCACATTATAATAGTTTTGTTATAATCGCATACGCATGCGTTTACACACATGTAAAGATACACATGTGTGCATATACACATGTGTTTTGTATATTTCTATGCAATGTAGAGTTACTGAACAAAGGTCAATTAGAGCCAAAGTTCAAAATTTTCCGCCAATAAAGCAATTTCGAACAAAATACCTCTTTCTCGCTCAATTTCGGCTTGAAATATCCTTCCCCCGCGTGACATATTCCTCGTCACGGCAACATTGCTGACCGTTACGGTCTTGAGTTGTTCTTTATGTAGTAGCCGGGGATAGTCGTGTGGAATAATAGCGTTTGCGAGAAGGTTCCAGCTGTCAGGAGAATAGTCGAGCCATATTTCGTAAGGCGCAGAGGAATCCAGAATTTGCCACGGAGCACGAAAGCATTGCGACGTACTGCTGCTTACATAAACTTACGAGACATTGTACTACGCAAGTTGCTACCTTACCGGCACAAAAATTAATGAACTATACATTTTCATGAATAATGTAGAGGAGACGACTGAAACACAAGCAAATTAAATTTGATTACACCGTTTACAAAATTAAGGAAATAAAATAACGCTTAGGGGGTAATTCGGCGATAGATTTCTTTAGAAGATAAGTAATGACTTGGTTATCCATTAGTAAACTGGAAAAGAATATTTCAGAAGATAAATTAGTGAAAAATGACTGAAAAGAGGAATGAGGTCATCTTAAGAGGAGTTAAAAGGTGTTCTAAACTTGACCTTACGAGACGGCATAAGAGAAGAGTTACAAGTTGTTAACTTGAATTAAAAATTAAAAGATTACAAACAGCTATGTAAAGAACACTTAGAAGGAATGTCAGATTCCCAACAAGTGCGGGAATACAAACCTGCAGGATACAGGTGTGTGGGTAGAGATGGCTGGAGGATTTTTCAAGGCTGAAAAGGCAGTACCTTGCCTGTACCGTGTTGTGAAGAAGATTACGATTGAAAAGATATTCACTAAGCTGCTGGCAGACAGTAGAAGTGCCAAATTTATTTTGTTGAAATAAGAGTGATAATGATGGGACATATTTGACTGCTACACATAAGTCTTAAAAATCCCTAAAGCAGTTGTTTTACACCCGACTAACTACGAAATGATTACAAACTATTGAGGTTCTTATTTAAAGCGATATTTTTATGTTATTTTTTTATAATTATCAAGATATGAACTCTCAGAGTGGATCAAAATGGAAGACGGTTTTTATCTTGAAAATTCATTAGAATCCAAGATTTCCCGTATAATACGGGAGAGTTGGCAGCCATGCCGGCGATGATAATGATGATATAATAATAATGAGTTTTACTTGTCTTAAGTTTTATAATAACGATTAAGTGAATTACGTGTCTACTGTATTAAGAGAAAGAAGCAAATTAAAATAAACTCGCTTCTCGCTTTGAAAGCACAGCACGTTCGTAGAAAGACTCAATGAATATAAATATCTAGTTTTATTCTGCGGACGGTTTTGCTGAGGGTGCCGAGTTAATGGAAACTAATTGCGAGTACAGAATGCAGCGCTTACTGTAGTCAAACAGTCTGCTACAAACATCCGTCGTTACGAGACTGTAAATGCTGTAAACACTGTGAACCAATACACTCTGTTATTAATCCATAAAATCCATGTTTAACTGTATTAAATATTGGAGATCCTTGTACGAGGTTTGATCATAAAGTTCATGCAATGTTTCTTTATTTGAAAAATTATGTTTTTTTATTAATCTATTGGCCTATTTATACGGTCCGCTTCAAAGTTATCTCCATCAGTATGTACCAATCTTGAGCAAATATTTGTTCAAGTTCAGGTATATCTGAAATGCACTTCATTGTCTACCCTTGAGCTCGGGTTAGAGTTTATTGTTCCAGAATAGGCTATCTGACCCTGTGCACACGAGGAAAGGGGTTCGACAAAGAGATTCTTTAGCTTGCCTTCTTTTTAATATTGCTTTAGAGAAATCCATTAGAGACGAAAGGATTTACAACAGACAAAAACATTTACACAACAGGAAACATCTTTTATAAATCAATTCAAATTCTGGCGTATGCAAAAGACATCGAAATTATAGGAAGAACAAAAAACAGCTATGATGGAAGCCTTTGTGAAATTGGAGAAAGCTGCAACAAGAATGCATCTGTAGATCGATGACTGAACACAAAATACACCAGTGACAAGAAAAGTGTGGGCTCTAAAAATTTAGAAATAGGATCTTATAAATTCCAGATAGTACACAGTTTTAATTACCTCGGTTCAGAAGTTAACTGTAAAAATAATATTAGTGTGGAAATCCGAAAGAGCGTATTTTGTCAACAAATAGGTGTGTGTAGGGCCTCAGAAAACATCTAGAGTCTCAGTTAATACAAAGGAAGACCAAGGTTCTAGTATAAGGTTCTAGTTCGCTCAGTACTGTTCTTATGCATCAGCGACAAGGACGCTACCTAGATCAGATGAGAGGCGACTAAATATATTTGAAAGGAGTTTCCTCGGGCAAATTTTGGGTCCAGTAGAAGACGGGGGATCCTGGAGGAAAAGATATAATTTAGAGTTCTATAATTTGTATGATGAACCTGATGTGGTCACCTTTATTAAATTAAAACTATTATAATGGGCTGGACACGTTACACGTACTTGTGAAAACAGAGATATTAAGAAGATGTTTAATGCAAAGCCAGAAGGTAAAAGGAAAGTTGTAAGGCAAAAACTGTGATGGAGGGACGGGGTGAGTCAGGACATCTACTTGTATAGTTCGTTATACAAATTAGAAACTGGAAGAATATGACTATGAACAGAGAAAAATGGCGAAATCTTCTGAAGAAGGCCAAGTCCTACAAAGGGCTATCGAGTCAATGATGATGATGATGATGATGATGATGATGATGATGCACTTCACTGTCTAGCCTTCTGCTAGCTTCTTTTGTTTTTACCACTCGTAAACGTTTTCATTACATGGTTGTATTAATTCTTAGGGAGAGGAAAAAGACTAAATGTGGCCACATCTGGTAAACACGGTGATTGAGTTTTTGTTACGATGCTGTTTTTCAATAAAACTTCTCAAAGTAGCAGCAACATTGCTAGCGCATTCTCGTGACACAATTGCCCTGTCGTTTTCTACGTCATACAAGTAACACTAAGTAGCAATTTTCTTTAGTGACCGTAGTACTAGTGACAAAATCACTCAACATAATACTACAACTTCAGCTTACTGTCACTACCTTCAATCGATTCACAACCGTCTTAGAAGGTTTTGCAAACTCTCCTTCGTGCATAATAGATTCACTAAAAAACTCCATCTGAATCATTTTCACCGTGTTACAGCAACGTGTTTCAATTTATTAAACAAAAATTAACTCAAGTCGCTTAGTTCCTTGAAGACTGTTAAGAAGTCATCTTATACATCAAGATGCAGTTAGCTATCAAATCTAACCTGTGTGTCCAATATGTCTATAGTTTTAAACTATAGATATATACTAGATGGTACATAAGCGGCACTGTCGCAGCCCACATTAAACGTCGATGGTCCCGCCATAGAGTGGGCGACAGAATTTGAAGCGTGTATTTCATGTTGATATTAGCGCAATAATTAATCATTTAGAATGGTACATTCGTATGGTGCATTTAATTGTACGAATAGATGTGGTTGCAAAGATGAGAAAGGAAGAAAAATAGGTATCATCATCAGTAGCTCCACAGCACACCGTTGGCATCAGTTTCCCTCAAGATGTTCCTCCAGACTTACGTATCCTTAGCCAGTATCCACCAATTTTTCACTCCAAGTACTTTCACATCTTCTATGATTCCATCAATCCATCATAGTCGGGGTCTTCCACGTCCTCTCTTTCCTTCTGGTGTGCATTTCATTACCCTCTTAAGAACATCCTCCTCATTCATTCTCTGTACATGTCCTGCCCCTCTCAGCCTAGCTATCCTAACTGATGTCACAATATCAGGCGATCTACATAACTCATAGAGCTCTCTGTTGTACCTTATTCTCCACTCTTCGCCTTTCCTAATGGGTACATCAATTTTCCTAAATATTTTCCTTTCAAAAGATGCAAGTCAAAACAGGTCGCCCTGTACGATTCATAGGTATGTTCCTACTGAATTATTTGACAAAAATTTAAAAGTTTTGCTAATGGTACAATACTCTTTGCTTAAAAAAAATTAAATGGAATTAAGTGCACTTTGCTCCTAAAGATGATATTTAGTTACAAAAGCGGGATAGGTTCAGTAAATTTACAAAACCCGTCTATGTAACCTTTTCTTAGTATAAAAATGGAAACTCCTGTTCGTTTTTGGTGCATGTATATTCTTAAAATAAATACATAAATACGCATGCGCGAGCGCGTGTGTGTGTATGTGTTTATGTAATTATAATTTATATAATTTTGAAAACGTTAAACGAAATTTAGGATTTCTTTTTCATATCTAACATTTATTTCGCAACAAACTTTTATTCACGACTTAAAACGCAAATTAGAGACATAATGTAGAAAGTTAACAATTTTGTGCAGTTTCTACAGGCTAGATAATGCTCCGTTTCAGGAATGTATGTTAATTTTATTTTGAATGGACTGTTTTTAACAATCGTTAAAGTTTCTAACGGCTGTTATCTTAATGGTCGTTTCATTAACACTCGTTTGGACCCGGTTTGTAAATGCTCGTTTAATCGACTTTTCAATCATAATTGTCGACGTTACTTCTGACTGTTATTATAAATAGCATATATATTTTATTTTGAATACCCACATGATGAATTGACAACAACATACCTCAAAGCGACACCAGGTTTTTAGGCCATACGTGCGTTTGTTCGTATGAACAATTTGAATTCACGTGTTTAGTAGCTCATACTATGGCCGAATTCGTTGTTCAACTGTGCATACTGTTGGTGGGATTACGGCAATAGCGTGATAAGGCCTCGTTTTAAACAATTGTTACGAACAGGTGTACAGATATTGCAAAAAAATTGTTTTACAACTGGACATTTCTAGCACGTGAAAATTCAATTTGTGACAACTATGATTGTATTCTGCAGAGTTGAAAAAAGTCACGGAGGTGCAGTGATTGTTAAAAACTGATTCTAAACCCTGATCAGCAGCCATAGTCGAGGCGTATGGCTACCATAATGTAGATTGACGTGTTTTAACACCTACGTCCTACCAACGGGTGAGCATAACTTAATAATCCTTTCACCGCGATGGATTATAAGGGGCTTAAAGTTATCCGTTCGTTGGTTATAAGCAAGCGAACATGGAATCAGAATTTTTGTTCTACACCACTAATTTGTTTATAAAGAACAATAGATTGCAAATTTCTTCTTTTGGCACAAAATTCGTTCAAAGAACAAAAGACGACGAAATTATCTTTTGGCACGCACGCTCAGTGATTTGACGCAACGAATACTAGACGTATCCTGCCTTTCTGGACTAAGGATTATACGTTGAATTGTGAGGATGGAATAGTTTGCACAATATCAAGTCATTCTAAAACCCTAAAAACCTGCTATGCAGTAATGTTAAAACTACGTGTATATTGCATGTTTATATTCCATTTACAGTTTTATTACAAAGATGATGTTGATTGTAACATGTTTTTCATCGTAATTTCTTATATTCTTTTGAAGAATATCATAAATTACAGCAATTATAAATAGTTATAACTTATTTGAAATTTAGGCTGTAAATTTTAGCGAAAAATAGAATACCCCAAAAGAAACCAAATTTTATTGATGAAATTAGTCACGAAGTGTCGAACGCGTGGCAGTTAACAGAGATTTCACCTTGTACTGAGAGAACATGTATTGACATTTATTTAAATTAAATTACTCGCACGTGCCAGTGAATTTTTACTGTAAAAAAGTGAAATGTAAGGAAAACGTGTTCGATAAAGTAATTAAATTTAATAAAATTACAACGGTTTTGTAAATAAGTGCATCTAACCGAGTGAGTCCCGATACATATGATTGCAAACATTTAAAGTGGACAATGCTAGTTCTCGACTCCAATAGCGCCAAACAAACAGTTTTATCTGGTTCCGGTGGTCCCTGCGAGTTGGGCGTAACTATCCCTTCCGCCTATCGAGATTCGTCAGGCAAGCCCGTATCGTGCACGACTGAATTTCAAAACACCCGTCCTCTCACCACCATCGATGTATAATGTACATGTGATGTAACGATGTGTTATTATACATCAATGCTCTGCACGCGGCAATATTGCTGACATACCGTACACATTTGTTTGCCAAGAAATTTGTGATAAATAAACGTGTTTATGTATAATTTAGACGAAAACAATTATCTTAGTATTTTTCTCACTTTCATTATCAGTGTTATTTATTTTTCATAGAAGTAATAATGGCATGGAGGTACTGAAATGAATAACAGCATCATCTTTGCTAGTTTTTGCACATTATTTAACAATAATTCATACTAAATGAAGAATCAGCACAGCAGCCCTAAATAACAGACACCTTGTCAGTTACACAAGCACCTACAGTTGTCCACATCACAAAATGCTGGTCCTTCCGTAGTGGCTTGATATTTTCTGTAAACACACACACACACACACACACACACACACACACACACACACACACACACACACACACACACACACACACACACACACACACACACACACACACACACACACACACACACACACACACACACACACACACACACACACACACACACACACACACACACACACACACACACACACACACACACACACATCACTCACTCGCTTCCTACTTTATTTCTGTCTGTCTACCTATCTCTCTATCTCTGTATATGTCTGTCTGCCTCTCTCTCTCTCTCTCTCTCTCTCTCTCTCTCTCTCTCTCTCTCTCTCTCTCTCTCTCTCCCTCCCTCTCCCTCTTTCTCTCTCTGTATATCCCGCTCACACCTCCCGATCCCGTTCACATCGCTCGGCCTGCAGTGACATAGGTCTCCCCCCACTCGACAATTCCATTACTCTTTGGATGAAGCGGGATTGTCGGGGATTGTCGTAGTATCAGTCTCGGGACTCTTCTCTTCTTCGGACGAGTCTCAAAAAGAAAAAACAAGATCCAATTGAAAAATTAAAACTTAAAACCCAGTAACCCGATTTGCTTCGCCACTGAACTCGAACCATAATTATATGCTGAGAAGTAGCGTGCATGTGAATCGAATATAGTTCTCAAAAAAGGAGAGGAACCTAATGCTCTCCTTGAGTTCCTTTATAACGCTGATACTAGAAATTGCATCTGTCAGTTGTGATGTTGTTCCCGTGAAAATTTTGGTATTTAAAGATACACTGAGTTGCACTGTAGTTACACTGAAGATGAAAAGTTCCGGAATGGCTTAATTTCTTAAATTTGCTGTAACACAAATCTTCTAATAACCTCAAAAGTCTTAATAAATTTAGGGAGAATAAGCAAAAGAAACAAATCACATCGTAAATAGTTCTTCGTACTGTATTTCCAATTTCCAAACGTGTCAGCTCGTCTATGGCGCACGTGCGTGGGACACCACTGTACACAGAGAATTTGCCAGCAGTCATTAATCCGGGAGTCGAATCACATTTCACCACAATCGCATCGTTTTCAACATTATTTCCATTAAAATTTTAAACACCATCAGCTTAGCGTATGTAACAAACACCCGCGCCACTTCCACACACACAGAGGGTACATCGTTACTGAAATTGTTTTCTCATAGTACGCAGGCATATAAAACAAACGATATGCAGTAATATTAATTTAAAATTAATACAGACTAATGGTTCGATTTCATTAATAATTGCGATGCAGGGTATTAGAATGTGATTAGTTCGTGGTACGTGCCTGTTATCGAGTTGCTGGCGGACAGACACACTAAATTGCATTGCATTGGCTTTACTGCTGACTTTCGATGTTTGTCAACGATGCCCCGATCACATTTGAACTATTTTATTACACTTAGTGTAATTATTTTCTTTTTATTATTATTATTACTTTATTAGTAGCAGTGATCAACGCTGAAATGAGAAAAAGAATATATCTCGCAAATAAAACATAGGCCTATAATGGATTAACAAAGCACCTGATATTTCAAGAAGCACGAAATGCAAAATTTACAAAACACTTATCAGGCCAGTGCTGACATATGCTTTAGAAACTTGGACAATGACAAAAAATAGCGAGAGACTTCTAGCCTGCTGTGAAAGACGGCTTCTAAGAAAAATATGTAGAGGAGTACAAGTAAATGGAATGTGGCGCAGGCGCTGTAATTATGAACTATACTGTCTTTACAAAAAGCCAGACATTCTCAGGATAATCAAAATATACAGGCTATGGTGGGTTGGACACTTAGAGAGAATGGAGGAAAGACAGCCTACGAAACACATTTTCTACCAGAAACCAATGGGTAGTAGAAAAATGGGAAGCCGCTGAAGTAGATTAAAAGAACAGATAGAGGAGGACCTCGGAAAGCTGAACATAAGAAACTGGAAAGCCAGGGCACGCAATAGGGAGGAATGGAATCGACTCTTGGAGCAGGCCAAGACCCACCAAGGGTTGTAGAGCCACGGCTGATGATGATGATAACTAGCAGTGATAGTACTAGTAGTAGTAGTAGTAGTAGTAGTAGTAGTAGTAGTAGTAGTAGTAGTAGTAGTAGTAGTAGTAGTAGTATTAGTAGTAGTAGAAGTAGTAGTAGTAGTAATAGTAATTATACATATGGTAGTTAAAAAATAAGAGTTGTTATTGTTTCAGTCATCATCATCACCACCACCATAGATTCGTTTACAAAGCTCTCTGACGTTTCCGAGTTTCCAATCCCCATCACTCTCGGCCATTCCACAGCTGTTGTGGTGATCGCTGGGGTTATACCTATCGATCTTTTTGGCAAGAATCGGAGTGCTGTACAGCTTTGGAAAGATTAGCTCGACACGGACATGGCAAAATACCAAGAGAAGCTCCGCACTCTTGAAAAGTGGCAAGTAGCTTCGGACGAGGAAACGAGAGGGCGCTGGACCACGATGCTGATCAAAAACGTGAAGCCGTGGATTGAAAGAAAGCCGTGGAGGTCGATTTCTACCTGACCCAGTTTCTGAGCGATCATGCCCTTTACTGCCCTGGTATACAGGATAACTCGGAGAACACTTTCTTTAACTGTGATAGGTGGGCCACAAGAAGAGCGTCTCTGGTTGCGGATATAGGAAGGACAGCTCCAGATAATATCGGCGGAACCTTGCTAAGAGGGGAGGACGTCTGGAATCATGTGGTACATTACGTATACGGCATCCTCCGGTAAAGAAGAGAGACTTTTAGAGTGTCTACAGAGTAGATCACTTTACATGTGAGCCCATTGGGCGCACCAAAATGGCTTAGTCTGAAGTAGTAGTGAGACAAACGGTCACAGGATAGTGCTCGTTCGTCAGAGAGGGGTTTAGTGGGTAGTCTACTTGAGATGGGAGTCCCACACTTCGTGCGTAAATGCATTTCCCATCTCCTAAAACAACAACAACAACAACTACTACTACTACTACTACTACTACTACTAATAATAATAATAATAATACTAATATTATTATTGTTATTATCAATCTTCTTATTCATATAAATCCAAAGGGCGAGAAAATTCAACCTTTCCGTTGTGAAGATCTAAGTAGGTTTTAGGTAGTCTTCAAAAATGTTGGAGGTGAACGCTGTTCTCCAAAGCTGAATCATGTAGATTCTCCTCTCATCAGTTTCTACAAGATATCTACAGTATTTTGGTGTGATAGTAGCTACTTTGTACCCAGAATCCAATAGGGTTTACATCAGATGATGTAGAGTGATTTTCCAATCGCCCGAAACGAAAATGCGTGCGTAATTGCAGCTGTTTATGAATGTGACTACCCAGGTATTTTATGCAGTCATTTGTTGGGATAAACTGATTTGTCCTACTTTGTTATACTAAACTTTGTAAAGACAACGTTCGTATATGTGTGTTACTTTCATTTAATCCGATTTAATATTGCAGTATTGTGTCTTTTTTAAAAATCTAAGCTGTAGATTTTTACTACCTTGCGTTCGTTGGTAGGAAACAGAGAGAAAATTATAAACAAAAGAGTTTATGTCAGACCAGAGAAGACATCAACAGAAGACAACGGGTGGTTTGTTTATTGACATTATCAGGCGCCGCTGGCAAACAGAACAGCTAAAATACCCGTAAGATATGATATGAACTGTGTTGGTGCGGGAGTTGATGATCCGAGCTGCTTAGATAAGGTAATGGCTGGTGTTGTGTCGACAATATGGGGCAAGAATAAGACAAAATCAGGAAGGTGTTACCGGTAACGATTACAGGCTTTTCAGACGCGAAGAATCCTAATTTGATGGGAAGGTCGAATTATTATCGATAACGATGAAAGAGTATGAAAGAGCCTGTTCATGTGGAATATTAAAGGCTCAGGTACTAAATAAAGAACAAAACTACATGTGACTATAGTTTTAAAAGTAAGATCAACTAAGAGGTGCTTGGTTGAGAGATTGGAAAGAAAAAAGAGAAAGAGAGAGAGAGAGAGAGAGAGAGAGAGAGAGAGGGAGGGAGAGAGAGAGAGAGAGAGAGAGAGAGAGAGAGACAGACAGACCGACAGACAGACAGACAGACCGAGACAGAGAGACAGACAGACAGACAAAGAGACAGACCGACCGAGACACAGACAAACATACAGACAGACACGGACAGAGACAAAGACAGAGAGAGATAAGAGATAGGAAATTGGGGGAGGGGAGACCGATTGCTCTATTGTGAATGCACCCTTCACTTGCCATAATAAGAAGTGATATTTCATCAAGTGGAAATTTCATAGAGTAAACAAAAAACAAACTTTTTGCTTCAGTGTAAATGTCATTAATCATGTCAGAGTAGCTACCTACGGACATGCTTATCTAAGGTGGATTGTTTGGCAGTAATGCGGTAGTACAGTCAAACCTTGGTAATTCGAAGTTAAAGGAAATAATTTTATTTTCGAGTTTCGAAACTTTGACCTACTAGTGTTTGCAATACGGTAAAACAGCATTACTCCATAAGGCCAAAGCGTAATAAGCTGAGACGTCTGTTTGCTGTTAATTGTCAATTCTATATTTAGAAGGCTACCTTTCTCACGATTCTTTTTGCGAAACACTATTCTTTTTTAACTTTACGGACACTACGGGCCAAAAATGGAAGTCATATTGTACTCTGATAAAATTAGTCTCTGTCAAAAGTCTGTAAGCTATATCTGCAAAAAAACTACATACTCACTTATATACTTGGTGAAAGTATTGCATAAAGACTACAGATATCTATGGAAACACCCATAAACCTAAAAGCTTGGTGTAAATTATTTGATATTTTGGTATTAACTGTGACTAAAAAAGCAATGCAGTGGTTAGAATGTAGTGTTTATTTGTAATCGTAAAAATAGAAAAGCGATAATTATCTGTTGCTTTAGGATTGTTATTTTACAAAAAAAAAAATTCCTGGATTTTGTAGTCCATGAAGTGTCCATTGTTATTAATTAACTATATATAACACTACCGACTCGGATCACAAATTATTATTGATAAAAATGATAAATTGTTACCTAATAGACCAACTAGTTTTCGCTAACGGAGCAAAAATTAGTTCAGGCCATCAGGTAAAAATTTATCATTTTTATTAATAATAATTTGTGATCCGAGTGGGCAATGTTATATATAGTTAATAAAAATATAGTATAGAGTTTTCGGTGGTTTTTATAATTTTTCTTGTACTTTTTACTTTTAAACTCACAGTAAAACCACAATTAACCATAGTAGTAACAAATGGTCATCTCCTTGTGGTATTACTCCCCTAACGCTAAGAATCATGCATACGAAAACTTGATTCAAGCCTTTAAAAAAATATTCAATTTTGTTTTATCTAATATAAAATGTATTTCGTTCAAAATAATGAGCGAGCTCTGCAGACCATTAATAAATAATAATACTTAAATCGGTGGATTTACAGAACTATTGTTAGGAGATTGATGACCATAACTGAACGACCTAAGCGAATCCTCAGTTTTAACTCGACCGTTTTAACTGTCTGTATATCTGCTTAGGATATGCCTCACGACAACGTTTGAATGCGTCAACCGATTTTCGTAAAACTTGGCACCGGTGTCTATACTTTTACCTCACATACCCTTTTGTTTCTCTGAGATCGTTCTCCCCAAAAAAATATGAAGACAGGATAAAAAATATCAGGGGCCAAAATGTTGATCATTATCCAATCATCGATCATTCAGGAAAATAACATGTAAAACCCATGTACCAGTGTATAATATTAAACATGTTAAAGAGAATGGTAATCAAGATACAAATACGGTATTCAATTTTAGAAATGATAACATTTTGTAACGCCAGAGACCAAAAAGTGGATCAACATTTACAAAAATTCCACCCTGATCAGATTAAAGCGATTTTTAATCCAAATCTGAATGTATTGTTTACCTTTCTGCAGTCGATTATTATGACCTTCTTTTCAGGATACTTTATTTATAAAAATTAAGTACTTTACTCTTGTCAAAACGTAAAACGTTGCAGGTAAACTACCCCTCCCCCGTAACCGATCTTCACCAAAATCAATAGGCCTTGAGTCCTCTACAACTCGAGCACATATGCAAAAAAAAATTTTTGATTCTGTTTGAATTTGCGGCAGTTATCGTTCGCCATAGAAAAACATAGACACACAGACACTTTTCAGAAAATGACTTTTCTTCATGTTTTGAGGGTAGTACAAGCAGAATCAGCCCTTATCTCGAACACGATTTTTTCGCCATCACCATACTTCCATTTCGTTATGAAACATGGAAGTAAAAAACGTTACAAAATAAAAAAACTTACTCGTAAAAAATGTGTAGGCCTCCTAATTACCTCTAGGACGTTCTTTCCATTTACTGCGTTTTATTTAGCCTGACAGTATTTTCAGGTTATTTAGAACTCTATTCCGTGCAACTGTGAAGGACACACTTTTAACTAGACAACTACATAACAGACGTCGCGTCGTTTTCATGTACCATAAATCTGACAGTAATTACGCGCAAACGGGGTTTTTGTTACAGAACAAACGCGGCCGAGTAAGCCTCTCCGTCGTCGGCGGACATGTTTGTCAAGTGTGTGTGTGTGTGTGTGTGTGTGTGTGTGAAATGTTAGTTTTTCACTATGTACCGTACAAATTACTGTACTGCTGTGAGTCAGCGAGACAAAGGGTTGCATCGCCATTATCGTCACAGTCAGACTGCGCTCTAGTCAGTTTCATCGTCACAATGACTGATGTTTTTTAATTAATCTGAAAACGCGAAAAGAGAAAGCAAATGACGGCGTGTATGCACAGAAATGATAAAATTCTGCTGCGCACACACAATGGGTCAATCCTTGATATGTCAATCTAAAAACGTTGTTTCAATTTTTGTTCACTGTTAGCCTTACATTTATTTTTGCATTTCCTACGTTCGCCAGTAACTCTATTAGCTACTGTGATTAATGTAATTAATATTACAAACACCTTCATCTCTTTCTCTTCACTCGCCTGGCTTTTTTGACGCACCCGACCAATTCTGATGCAATCTCGATTTTTCAGATTCTATTCTTTTAATTTCTTACCTCGTCCTATGGTGTCACTCTTCTCCACGGGTCAAAGCCAGCAGCACTTTCTTCTACCACTCACCTCTCTCACATTCTATAGTCTTCTATTTCTCTAACGTTATCTTTATTTATCTTTTCTTCCCCTCTTCCTATCTATCTCTCTGTCGTCTTACTGGTTTGCTACACTCCTCCAGTTCCTGGGCAAATATCCTCAAAAGTCTGCCTCATATACTCCCATCTCTCCTCTTTATCTCCAGTCCTCTCTGCCTATCTCTGTAGCTCTTCCCATTTACTGTCTACCCACCTCTAAAGTCATTACACCTGGGTCCCCCACCCACCTACCTCGTCTTCCCGTTATAGTTCTCCACAAACGTGTTGCTCCTGTTATTTTTAGTGGTTGCTTATTGTTTCGGAATCTCTACCTAATTCCTAATCAAGTATTTGACAATGACATATTTTACGTGTGTACGCGCGTGCGCGTGTGTGTCTATACCTACATGTATATAATGAATGTGTCTACAAATAATAAATACTTCGGCAAGTTAAATTTATGAAACTATATTATTATAGTATTGTGCAAATACAATAATATAATTTAATTAAGTTTACTTGCAAAAATTTTATTTATTATTTGTAAACATATTCATTATATAGAAAACCTGCAAGAAATATTGAAGAGTTACACGCGCGCGCGCGCGCGCGCGCACACACACACACACATTGTAACATCACGAGATAATACAAAAAGGAAACTCAATTTAATCATCAAAATTTATAGTAAAACTAATCAAATAGATAAATATTATGTAACTGAATGAGGAATGCACTAAAGAATGAGTAATCAAATGAGAACAACCAAAAATAATTATATAAGGAAGAATTATAATAACTAAAACAATAAACCATGAATAAAAAATAAGTATTTCACAGATGCATGAATAAATTAAAAACAGGAATTAGCCTTGTAAACAAACATAGTAAATGACTTTACAAACAGACATAATAAAGGACTAGAATGGACTGTGTCTTTGACATACTAATTACCCAATAGATTAGGGAAGTGATTTTGTATATTTTATTATAATTTTGTAAATAATAAGGTTGTAGTGTGTAAGTAAAAAAGATACAGTACCGTTTACCAAATGGTAAAAGCTTAAGAGCATGATAATGTCTTTCTTTAAAAAAAAAACTTTTGTTGTTGATATTTAAGGCGTTACTATATATTTATTGCGTACAGAAGATTAAAAGAAACCCTTATGTTAGCCTATAAAGGAATATACAATGGAGGAGATGTAAACGAATGTACTCAAAAATGTATTGTCCAAATTAGTCGGCGAAGTCGTTGCTAAGTGAAAATTTTAATGAATAGATCGTTAGCTGAATCACATACGAAGACAACCATTAACTAGAGACAATAACCCCAATAACCTATCTACAGCTATGCAGTGTTGTTCGCTTGTTAGGTCTTTAATCTGCGACGACGTTAGCATGTTAGCGGTCGCGGTTTTAGTTAACGATTCCCGGCTGGTAAATTGTGCTAACACTTGATTTTAAACTTTCAGGACGCTTTATAAATCTGGTTTAATTGTTTGCAGTGATATTATTTTTAACACATTATATATATTGCGACGTATCAAAACAAACGTTTATTTACAACAATCCCAATGACGTCACGCAAGAATGACGTCATGCAGCGTGATGCGTTACAATTTACAGCGTTACAGAAATTTTAAAATGATGGCCAGCCAAAAGACATTATCATGTCAAAATGTATTAAGAGTTAAGCAAAATCATTTGTATAACACAAGCCTAAAAGTCAAGCTAGGTCTTTAACCTAAGACTGGATTTATAATTAGCTCATATATCGTATAGTGTTATGGTAAAGACAAGGTAATTATTTTCATAATTGTGTTTATTCAAAAAACATACAAGGTGAGATAAGTGAATAGAAAAGTGATAAATAATAATAATGAAACAATGCAAAAGACACAGTGTAAACAATGATAAAAATATAGTGTTGTGAACCTAGTATGGCCAAAAAGTGAGAATGGCATGTATTTTATATAAAGTGACTATATAACAATAAAATCAACTTCATTAGTGTTGTGAACCTAGTATGGCCAAAAAGTGAGAATGGCATGTATTTTATATAAAGTGACTATATAACAATAAAATCAACTTCATTGGTGTTGTGAACCTAGTATGGCCAAAAAGTGAGAATGGCATGTATTTTATATAAAGTGACTATATAACAATAAAATCAACTTCATTAGTGTGAGTGACAATATAAAATTAAGTGAAATAAAAACATAATTGGGATTATGTAAAAATAAGCAGGAAAAGTAAGGTTATATTAAAAAACGTATGTTTACTGGAGGCGGATAAAACAGCCCTGATACCGAAAAATACACCAAACAAACCAAGGCCTCTTATAGATGAATCTAAAGCTGGTTTTACAAGGAAGAAAGGTCTTTCTCGTCTAGTGTGGGCGTTGAATGCAGAAGGAACAGACTAAATCAGTTGCTAATCCAACCAATACTAGAGAAGAAAGTTATAGTAAAAGGACAAGTAAAGTTATAAGAGATATCAGTAAACTAACGAACAATAAATAAATCAATATATTATTCGTTATAACTAAGGAATAATATCAGTAAATTCGACCAACCTGAAGAAAGGAAGCTGAAAACAATATCCTAAAATGGAGTACTACATCTTGAATTTGGTGAGATCGTTTTAATACTAGAGACATCTTGACCACTATCCACGTTTTACACAACACTTCAATACAAACTAAACAACGAACACATTTAGTGCGACTACATTTATAAACATAATCTATGGTATACAAAGTGAGTGACACAAACTTATTTTGAACAAACAAAAGTGTAGGACTCATGTACTTTTTATTAACCTTTCAGTAGTGTGTATACAACTCAATGAAAATGGCGTCTCTTGTTTTATTTCAATGTAGTTGAAGGGGGACAGCAGCGCGCCATTTTGAGAATTCATGAACTATGAGCTATATAATAGACAATTAGTTTTTTATTTTTTCCTCTTGTCAATTGTATTACTATTGTGTAATTATTAATTATTTTAATTTTTTTATTAGTTTTATATTTGTAATGTCTAATATTAAGTTTGTAAAATTATCTGAATTGATTTATTTTGTATAATCACAAGAACTCACATCCAAACAATCATACATAAACAACAATTAATTACTACACATTAAAATTCGTTCTTCATGTATGTTATTAGCGTAAAACTTGTTGTATGTATTTATAATTTGACTGAAGACGATTGTTAATTTGGTTATAACCCTGAGATAAAAATTTTTTCATGCATCCGAGAGCTAGATGGGGCAGGAACCTTAAAAAAAGGAAAAGTTGTTATTAATTAATATAAGAAAAGAAAATTATTATAATAAGAGAATTAAGGAATAAAAATTGAATGATTCAGAGCAGCAAAAGAAGTGTGTTCTCATTTATAAATAAATATTATCAAACATACAACTCAGAATATTGCTGATATTAATTGAGCATTTATACTCATTTACAATAAGTACAAGTCTAACATATTTGGCACCAACAACTTGGAGCTACAGGATATAATTACATAGAAGTGAAAGATTTACAATTAAGATTTAAGACTGATATTATAAGTATAGAGATTGCACATAACATATTTGGCGCTTACAACGTGAGGCCTAAGTAAGTAATTTTTGTTAGTCATAAAATATCAAATTACAATGTGTGTGTGTGTGTGTGGTGTGTGTGTGTGTGTGTGTGTGTGTGTGCGTGTGTGTGTGTGTGTGTGTGTGTGAACATGTTCTTTAAAGCCTTGCGACCTCCAAACTTGATCGCTTGATCGTCATTGCTTTCTGTAAGAGGTCACCTGGTCCAGGAGAGATTAACGCTGAGCTAATAAAAAGTGCCATGCAAAATTTGTTTAGTATAATGGTAACGATGATTAATAGATGTAGAGAGGGAGAGCCACCACCAATAGAGTGGAAAGTGGGTGGGTTACATATCTATTTCCCAGAAAGAAGGTAGGTAATACGGTGACGGCGACATACAGCAGGCTGTATGAAGAGTTGGCCTACTAAGAGATTTAATGGACCAGGAGGAATCTGAAGAGCAGCGTGGATCCTAGTGGGGGTTCGTGTATGGACAACATATTCTGTATCAAGCAAGAAACAGGAAAAAATGTTAGCAGTTATTGAAGAAATACATCTGTTATTTATAGACTAAGCCAAGTCAAATAATAACGTGATGCAATCTAAATTGTAGCAGGCAATGGATGAGACGGGGGTTAGTCTTCTTAAGTCTCGGCGGGAACTTGATGAGGAAGCACATTGAAAGTACAAATGGGAAAATATTTGTCACAGGAATTTCACAGTAACTAAAGCTTAAGACATGGAGAATGTGAATTACGACATTGTTGAAAATATATGTGGAGCTAGCCCTGGCCATGTGGAAAGAAAATGTAGGGGTATGGGAGATGAAGTTGACGGCAAGTGTATATATTAGTCTAGAATCTGCGGATAATCAGGTGATAGTGGCGCAGGATAAAGGCGAGTGACTTGGAGTATATGACCAGGAAGATTATGGGGAAAGGGGTATGAAAATTGACACAAGTGAGACGCAATATATATTGTCCAGAGGAGGCTCCAGCTGGACAATAGAGCTTGAGAATGGAGAAAACGTATTACCTTGCAGTGAGTACATCTATCTTGCCATGATGGTAAAGACACGTAGGACATTAAGAGTAGGATACAGCAGGGAAGAATTGTTGTAAAAAGATATAACTAAATATAGTGGAGCAAGAATGTATCAAAACATAAAAAAGGATAACTCGTATGATACTATAATAAATAGTATTTATGGTGCAGAGGCGTGGCAACTGAATCGGACAGGAGGAGTCCGGAAGCGGTAGAGATGGATGTCCTGAGGAGATCTGCTAGAAAATCACGACTGGCAAGGGTTCTGAATGATACCGTCAGAAATGTTATGGAGACTGAGGAAACCATAACACATACTACAGAAATGCGTCAAATGATATGGTATGGGCACTTCGGCGAATGGCGGACGTTAACTTCCGAAAGCAGTTTGGCAATGGAGGCCGTCCAGAAGGAAGAAAAAAGGACGATCCAGAAAAACCTGGGACTAACAAATTCTTCTTGAAATAACTCCTTCTGGCTTGCTCTATTCTGCTTTTGATCGCCTTTCTTCTTTGTCCATACCGCTCGCTACACAAGGAAGTGAATTCGCTCACAACCTATACGTATCATTACCAGCTAGTATGTTTAAAGAATTTCTAGTTTCGTTTAGAGAACGTATCATGACAGTTGCTTTGCTTTTGTATATTTTCAAGCGAATTTCTGTCCCAATACTATTCATACTATTCAATACTTTTCCTAAATGTCCGTTGCTTTCTGCAAGTACGATACTGTCATTAGGAAATCTTAACACTTCTATCCTCTCTTCTTCAGTGTCAAATGTCTCTTTTATTTCCTTTCCCGCATCCACTATATATTTATAATCCTACGTTTAAAAACAGTGGTGAATGACTGCACTTATGTTTACTCTTTTCCTCATTTGCTTCTTTTCTTCATTCTATTTTGCTGCCTCTCATTCCTCTCGACACGCGGCACCGCACGAAACTGTTCCAGACGCGGCAGAATAACGCTACGCTCTAGATATTTCGAGGTCACCCTTCCGCACGTTTCTCGACTATTCTACTAGTATCCAGGCCAGCTGTTACTACAATGCTGCTGCCTCTGGTAGTTCCTCCAGAATGGGGCGCCGACCCGTTGTAGATGGGAGGCGGGTCAGGGTTTGCCCTGGCCTTGCTAAATCAACTCCTCGGGAGTCGGGGAGCCCCGTAGGCAGGGTCTGCGCCCCGACCGGCATCGGGGGTGGGTCCGGGGTAACCCGGGCGCATCCCTGATGTATTGGGTTGGACTCGAGGTTGGTCTGTGGTTTCGGCTGTGCGGCGTCGACTCTGTGCGGTGGAGTTGGATGCACCTATCTGCGGTTAAATCCTAGATAGTAGATATTCCGTAACGCAGGGGGGGGGTTAAGCTACACGTCTCAAACCCAAGGGTACTGGCCAAAACATCGTCAGGCGTCTGGTCAGCGTTCAGAACAATAGACCTGCAGCTCGACGGAGAGCCGGGGATGGTATAAGCAGAGGCTTGGAACATATTCGTTATCCCTAGAGTTTCTGTCACTACAATGCAAGGCGACCGAGGTACAAATACTGAATTCCAAAGCGGCCGACTTCAGTTAGACCTGGCGATATTCCGAGTACGGTTCATTAGTGGAAAGTGATTATTGCGTTGATTAGTGCAAAACTGTAATAAAGTGACATTTATTGTCGTGTGTTCGACAAATTTAACTTGAATTATTATATAAGAGTTTCTTTTTTGACGTCTAACTGTCGTTTATGTCTAATTAAAGTTTGTAATTAGTGAATTCATTGGTGTCAGTTATTCTGCACAACATGAGGATCTGTGTGATCGTCGTAACAATATTATGATGTTCGGTCTAAAAGTAACGTAACCAAGAATTTGAAAACTACGAAAATTTTAGTTATGGTGTTGGTAGCCCTGAAACTTTTTCTCAACATGCCATGCGTTGTCAACAATTTGTTACACTGTATTACATCGCAAGGTATGTAACGTGCATTTAATAGGAGACCTAAATAATAAAATTCTCTCTCTGTCTCTATCTCTCTCCCCCATATGCTCCCTCACTCACTCCCTCGATCACTCTCTCTCTCTCTCTCTCTCTCTCTCTCTCTCTCTCTCTCTCTCTCTCCCTCTCTCCTCTAATGAATTATAAAATATACATACACGTTTTCTGTATATACACATTCAGAGATATAAATTTTTCAATTTTCTCAGGCAAAATTATACAAAACAGAGAGAACGTAAAAGCGAAAGATCGCCATGTTTTATCTGAATTCTAATGAGTTGGCGCTTGTTCCCACGTTTAATTTGCAATTCTTAATTATTTATGAAATAACAAACTACACTGTATTTTAATGCAATACATCTTAGGTACGAATAAAAATACCTTTTCTACCCGTTTTACTTTCATAAGGTTTCGTTGCGTAAATAAAGAGAAAAAGGGAACTACAAAATAGAAGTAATAAATATGTGATGATGATGATGAATCTAATTATAGTGTTGTTTTAATTGATAAAAAGTAAATAAGCTTACTACAGACACGCTAGCGTGCGCACACAGACAAAGTTTTTTTTTAGTAATACCCAGTTGCCTGCCTTCATTAAGAAATTCTCGGCACGCACCCCCAGAGCAACAGGTACTTACTTCTGGGGATTTCCACTGCAACGGTGCGACACTATATCTTCCGGATTCATTTAGAAACTATTAACCGTGACAACTTTATTCACTTGAGAGACTATCGCAGGTCTTCCCTCTAAATTATTACTTAACTTACCCCAGCCATTACTTTTAACTATTCTCTTCCAGAATTCGTGCTTTATTTAAATTTTACTTTGTGTCGTATTTTTACACTGCGTGCGTTTGCAATTCTATTACGGAGAACTTAATCAGGTGTCTCACGTTAGAAGACAATTAAAACTATTATAAACTTCTTCTTCTTGTTGTTCTTCTTCTTCTTCTTCTTCTTCTCCTCCTCCTCCTCCTCCTCCTCCTCCTCCTCCTCCTCCTCCTCCTCCTCCTCCTCCTCCTCCTCCTCCTCCTCCACCACCTCCTCCTGCTCCTCCTCCTCCTCCTTCTTCTTCTTCTTTTTCTTTTTCTTTCTTCTTCGTAGCGTACATTCGTCAGTCCTCTGTTATTTTTGCAAGCATCCGACCATTTTCACTTTAACCGTCGAACGTTCCTTCGTACATCATACAATACTTATAGTGTTGTCGACCACTCGGACGGAGATACCTTACCGCAAACTGACTACCTTATCGTCGTAGTTAAGGAAAATAAATAAACCGTAAGGTGTTGTCGCAAAAGCATCATCACAAGTGTTTTTAAAGTGTGGTCTCTGAAGGAAACAGTCGAAAGAACGCTAAGAGGAACGAAAACGGATTGTTAGCGACAGACAGCCGGACGATTCGTTGAATACTCAACGAATGAATAAGAAGACATTATGGATGCTACTCATACAGGTGCGAATGGCAACAGGAATAAACAATTAATCTGGTTCGAACATGTACCGAATGATTGAACACAGACTCCACAAACAGACCCTACATTAAAAACACAAGGGAAGAAGAAAGAGACCACAAGGGCGAACAAGAAAATAGATGCGAGAAAAAAGGGGCTGGAGGACGATCTACAGAATTACCGGAAAAGAAAAGAAATGGAATTCGGAAAGCGTACGAGAACCTCTTCTTCTTCTCCCTTCAAGCATTAGACCCGCGGCCTGTTCTCAGTAACTCACAAATCATCTAACACCTGTCATTTGTGTATTTTCTGACTTTCACTCTCAACTGTCTCGATTTTTATTTTTAATTATGCAAAATCTCTTACAGTGCTTATTAATTATTTTAATGCCAGTCTTTTATCTGTTTCTTAGTATTCTAAACATTCATTTTACTAAATGTTTTTGGATCTAAAGTCGATTAATCGATCAACCGATTAAGAAAGAGTTCACTGTACCTGAGTTTAGTCACAAGAAGAACGCAGACCACAATTACTCTGACGGAGTGAGTAGCAAGAGAATATTGTATTCTAGAGCAAACACGTGTTTTTTGCAACCAGACGTCTGGCGTATATTGTGAATAGGCAATTTGCACGGTTCCCTGTCATAATTTATCACGTCGTCCCACCCAAACGAAAAAACTACTGAAATTAGAAACTTTTATACAATGCCAGCGAGGGAGAGAGAGGGGCGAGTGAGAGAATGGGAGGGGACGGTGGCTGCAAAATTGAGAACAAAGCCGGCAGAGACAAATTTCGGTCGCGTATTGATTAATAAAAAACGTGTTACGGCGAGGATTACGGGGGCGGCGCTAATGTGTCACGCACCCTCAAACTGTCGTCCACCCCCTTGACTGGTTAAAGTGTATCTAATAATGCGTTACAGCCTGCCTCACATTGTATAACCTGTTACATACGCAACTCTGCTACGTCACACAAAGCCATTCAAAGTTATTTAAAGTGTGATGATAATCTAAATTGCATTACAACTGAACACATTCTCTTGCAACCTCAATCCTGGGATTGGTAAATGAACATATCAGACAATTCTATTAATCGCCTGCTCAAAATCCCCGAAGCGTTCAAACCTATTTCCATGTACGAGTAAGTACCTCGTAAGTACTGAGTCGGATAACTCTAAGGATCACAACTTTTCGATCACTATAAACCTATGATCGTCTTCATGTGTAATAAAATGAACCTAACCTTTGTTGTTGTTCTTCTTCTTCTGTATTACTTCTAGTGGCGTCTCCGGGCTTTCTTGCTACCAGCGCGTCCTAGCCTACTGACAGATCTCCCCTTTGGTTTACTATTTTGGGTATTCTGTTGTTCTGTTGTCTGTAAAGTTGTCTTCTCCACATTTCCTTCTGTTCGTTTGTTTTTTTAATTGGTTGAACAATTTTTTACACCATTTCTGATGTGCTCATTTCTCATCCTATCCCATCTCGCAAACTTAAGGAATTTCATTCCATAGCTTGTATGCGACTTACATCTTCCTTATCCGAGACCCAGGATACGTTCCCTTACATTAACACTGGAACAATCATAATTCCTCGTTTCTATTAGATACAACCGGCTTTTTCTCGCTAGAACTTTTTTGCAATAGAAATATTTTCCGAGCGATGGGGAGGAAACCTTATCGCCCAAATCCCAATCTGGAGGACCAGGTCATTTAATTTCGGGGTTTCCGTCTCCCACATCAGTCGATCTTCATACACCTTCCTGAGCCTGATCTGGGCATGGTTTCCTGTCAGAGTTCCTTCTCCTAGCCTTTGGGATAACCACGCATCTGGTGTAAAGGAACCCCAGGCAGTTCCTATTTGATGTCGGCACTTCGTCACAGCGTCGTCATTCGATATTGTGGTCTTTACCAGATATAATCACACCACTGTTCATCCACCCACACCCTGCTGAAGCTGTCGCCTCGGTCCGGAACTGCTTATTTGGGTCGGTCTCCATTCGCAGCTAATCCACATACCTATTTGTGGGCGCTAATATAAACCTACCGTAATCACTAGCTCCACAGCCTTATTCACATCTTTGCTTCTCTGAGCCATATCCTTATTTCTATACTTGATTCCTATATACTTACATGAAATATAAATTACAAAATAGGATTTAAACCCTAAGTAGGTAGTAAGTAAGTAGTGAAGATTTGGCATAACATTTTTGGACGCAACATTTGACTACTCGTCTAACGTCAAAATAAAACGATCATTGACACAATGTCGAGTAAGTCCCCTGAGAGTCCAATGGAACTTTGTGTTGAATCGCAATCTATAAATTCTGGAGACAACACTACTCGGTTTATGGTGACAAAGTCGAGGGCTGCGTAGCCCAGTGGAAGAAAGCTCGCTTTCGATGTGGTCCAACCGTCGCACAACCCCGCCTGCTTACTATTGGGACAATTCAACAATGTAGCTAACACAAGCGGACCTCGGTTAGTAACAACGTGACGTCTTCGTGTGACGTTCAACGTGGGCTCGTCATTGCGGGTGGTTAAATGTAGACTGATTACTCTCAGGCGGTGGTGTGGTGTACCATGGCTAGAAGGCGCAACAGGGCATGATGATAGTAATGGTAATAATTCTTTTTCTCAAGTAATTAACAGCTATCATCATCATCGTCGTCGTCGTCGTCGTCTTCTTCTTCTTCTTCTTCTTAATCTTTTTCTTTGTCTTCTTCTCTCTGTTCCTTCTCATTTCCTTCTCCTCCATTTCAACAATTGTACATTTTGGCTGTTATGACCGCTTTAACGACTTTTTCATTTCTTTTTCCGACGGTTTATATGTTTTAATAACTTTGGGTAATATCGGTTTCCCCCACACACTCTATATGCTGTTTTTCAGCTGAGCTTCAATCTATCGTTAACGCTATTGATTTCCGATTCTCTTCCAACGTCTTGTTCTTTTTTTCGTGTGCTTCGTTTGACCAACTGTCACTTCAGTTGCCCGAATTCTTGGAATGTTACAGTTACGTAGCACCCAACTTTGGAGCTGCCGTATAACACTAGTAGATCTGTCTTTACTTTATGAAATTCTATTTTCGTGTATATATTCACTCGGTAAATGTTTCATACTAAATACAGCTTTGTTTCCAACTTTTTGTATCCGTTGACGTATCTTAACGAAGTAACCGAAATAGGATACTTCCTACTTCCTTTAAAACTCCAATTACATTTGAAAATATATCCTGCTTGTCCATGCCCATTGTTGTAGTATTACTGTTAAATAACACACTATTATTAGCTGTAAAATAACTGTTTAAATCACTTGATTTACTGTTAATTTTACTGAGTCAGCTCAGCAAAGGAGCGGATTCACGTGGTGGATGGTCACTTCAAATGAAATTTTAATTGTAATTGTTTTGTAGTTATAAAACGGTTTTATTATTCTGAATATGGTACAAAATTCATATCACATTATGTAGGTTCATGGCTTTACTCTAAAATTACTTTCAATTTTAACTGTACCTAACCTCCATGTTAATTTTGTTTGATACATAACTTAAATGGTTGCGTGTATTTTAGACTATAAGTGAATATTATTAAAAGAACAATGAAGATATGACAGGTATGATTTTATACTTTGTAACAAAATAAAATTTTGTTAAATTTATAAAAAAAAATTATTATATATATATTTATTTATTTATTTATTATTTATTAATTAATTTTTGTATTGTATTCGTGTAAATTTTAATTCGTTTATTTAATTTTTTATCAATTTATATCACTTGGTGTAATTGGAATTATGATTCTGCGTTAAGTGGATTGTCTCCAGGAACAATCGATTTGTGATCTTTCTTTATTCGAAGTGTGTCCTTTAATAAACACGCAGTGTGTGTTAATTTCAGCTGTTCTGGTAGTTAATGTATCTAATATGGTTTTATATTATTCTATTTATAAGTTTAGAAATAAATAGAATTCAAAATTATAACATTCAATGGTTTTTATTGACAAATATAAAATAATCGATTTTATATCGATTGATGAATCGACTCTCTCAGGGCGAGCGAATTCTTTTATACAAATTATTAATATTAATTCTCAGGTTCTTTAAACTGTTATGTTAGAATAGTCAGAGAAAGGGCAAAGTCAGGAAAGTATAACACTTACAATTATAAGCTTAATGATCTAAAAATACAAAGATATTATTTAATATATAATGATTAGTAAAGTAAAGTTTTCGAACCAATCGTTTTGACGACGAAGCTAGCGGTGGACTGCAGAGGATCATGGGATTTCAAAGATGGCTGCTTCGTGCTGCATATGTTGTCGAAGGCGGCACATCAACGAATTCTCTTCAAATAAATGTGGTTTTTCCAAGTTTTCCTCGTCTCAGCTTTAGTGAGTAATCCCTCTGGTGATAGAGTAGTTGTCCTGGATCAGTGTTCAGTGATTTGTTTCGGCAATTTGTGTTGAATAATGTTTTTATTTCACTTCATACCATAAGGTCGATAATGGCAGATTTTGTCTTAATATTTGGAATTATAGTTTATGTGTGTTCATTCGGTTATTGCACCTTTTACTGTTCAATATCAGTTCACTTTAATAGTTATACTGGTTTAATACACTGAATTTAGTAGTTATTTAAAGTTTTGTCAAAATTCGCGATTTTACATAGAATAGGCTTGGTTTGTATTCGCCATCTTTCTTCTTCCTTCGCTTTAAGTGAATATTTCGCGAATTCTCGTTCTGATGTGAACTATTCAACGTCTAATAATCAACTGTTCAACTTTCTTCTTTATTCGAAACGTCTTAGCCCATTTAATATTAAAAGGACATTGTTTTAAATTTCTATCATTTCCGCTTACACGATTGACTTTTACATTATATGAATGAATACATTTTTACTATTATTTAATTTTATTAAATACCTAACACATATTCTCTTTCTCTAGTTAATTCTACGTGATTTAATACCAAATATGATACTTTTACAATATTTTCCATCTCAAAATGCCTTATTTACAGTATTTTTACATGTAGGCCTAAAATTTTACTTCCTGTCACATTAAATGGTTTAAATCTTTATGATTTTATATTTATTATTGAACAAGATCCCTGATTGAAATAAAATGTTTATTTTTCCTTAATTCCTTGTAATTTTAAGAATTAGTTATCTTTTTTAATTTATATCTTCCCCTTAGGTTACAGTGTTATTACACTTGCGTTTTTTTCTAATAATCTATTATACATTTCTTCAATATCTTTATAAAGTATTGGTACTGTTAGAATCCACTGTGATTGATTTGCATTATATAAATTTCATCAATTTACTTAATTTATTTTACTTATTTTTCATTGATAAGGTTGTTGGAATTTACCATTTGTCCAGATTTTAGTTTTGTTCACATATAATGTTTTATGACTATTACAGCTTGCTTATACCCTTTCTGACTTTCTATTTTTTATACAATCTTAATTAAAATTCCTATACTTAACTAAATTAACATTTAGTATTGAATTAATACTATCAATACATAACAAATATTTGAAAACAAAAGAGTTGTACTCAAACTCAGATATTTCAGTCTTGATTAATACTAGTCACACATAATAAATATCTTATAATAAAAGAATGGTATCCAAACTCAGACATTTCAGCCTTGATTAATACTATTAAACATAATAAATATTTTAGAATAATAAAAAACATTACACTCTAAATCAAACATTTAAGTATAGAGTTCATTGACCTTATAATAAACAAAACGCATTTGTCCCTTCATTATTTAAATGATTTCTTAAAACTAAATTTTGTGCAGTCTTGGCTGTTTTTATTTTATTTTGGGGATGTACCCTTTGTCACTTCACTTATTTAATGCCTGCTCTTGTTTATCTTTAGTCATTTTAATAAATGTTGTTAGATAAAGAGAGGCACTCACTTAGAAACATTTGTAGTCTATTTTCTCATAATAGTAATATTCTATCAAATATTATTTCTGTATTCAATACAAAACTTTAAAGTTGTATAAAGGCACTAACTCACTTAGTTTATGAATTTAAACATTGACGCATGAAGTCTATTTAACATAACTAAATAACTTGCACTGGTATTCTTTGATCTTATCTCTAATCAGTTTTATAGTCTTATAAGATCAAGAATCTTATTTATAGAGGATTATGAAGATTTGTTTTTTCCATTATATAAATAATTGCTACTGGTTCACTTTTAATTCTACCTTTAGACACTTTTGTTTATATCTACTTTACATTATTTTTTATTTTAGGTGTTATACTTTCATTTGTTATATATACTCTCTTTTGAGGTTTCGTTTTTTCTTATTACTGGGTTTGCTTTGGGTATTTCCATACTTTATTTTATTCTACTACGTGGTTTCTTCCAATTTCAGTCCTGTTATTAGGGATGTCGGTTTGTTCTGGGTATTGCCTTACTTACTCCTATCCTACCTGGGTACTTTCTTACTTTATCTTGGCTTTTGTTTTATTTTTTATTACTCATTTATATTGTATAGTTGTTTTTGATTTATTTTTATTTCTTCAAACTATGAGTGCCCTTTACTGTGGTCCTTAATTGTTTTTTATTGTATTTTTCTTTGATTTAATTTTAATTTTAATTTATTTATGATCATTATTTCGTTCATTATAATGTGGATTATCTGTCATGGTACAACTTGTACGTTAATAAACGTTTTGTGTTGATAATAACACACTCATTCCTGTCATTTATACTTTATACCATTAACAAATTATCCAACTTTTCATATCCCCCCAAGTCAACTCTTCTCACCCAAACTGTTTGAGGGATCCGCCCCTAGTAAGAGGAGTTTCTAGAAAGGGTACACTTCTTTAATAAGTTACCCTCTAAAACTATTCAGATCTCACGCTACCTCTTTGAGACAGAATGTCATCGCTTACGTTTTCAGTCTAGATATTTTTAAATTACACTTGGTTTCATTCAAAACGCAATTCAATCAAATAATTTGTCATGATTGATCACACACCATGCATAGATCTTCACAAATTGTTATACCTAACATTTAAATCAATACTGGTTACATTAAATTCTTCATTATTAAAGAAAACTTTGTTTGTTTGTATAACCAAACTTCCTCGCCCGTCCCGTCTTCGTGATTTTACTACGTAGGCCTACATAGCAAATATCTGTATTCTAATAGAACCCATACAAATTATAAATATACGGTAAGAAAAATCTCTCGATAGTAAGTACTTTTGGCTTTTGCCAACGAAAGAAAGGGACATTTGACTTTGCTTGGCTTATGTCAAAGTAAAACGATCATTGGCAAAATGTCACGTAGGGGCTCTGATAGTCTATAAAGCTTTAGAGAGAACTGTTGTCACGTGTAATGCGGCACACCTAATGTTTTCTGACCTATAAACTCTGGAGTCAAACGCTGTTACGTTTTTGGTAACATAGCATTTTCCTCATGTAACAAGTATCTTCCTATTCCACTCCACTCCACGAATTATCCACTTTGTCTGTTCCACCTTCTTTAACATTACAGCTTTCTGATGTGCGTACATCCTTATTCCTTAGTTTACGTTGATTACCTTACTTCTACCTTTCCTTTGTATATTGTTTCCGGTTAGCTTTATATGCTTTATATTATTGATGCTGTAGAACTCAAATTGTCTTCGTTCAGACATCTCGCTCCGACTCTAATTATTCGGTCATCTCGTACTTGATGCGCCTGAGAAATGTCATTTCCTTTGCCTGCACTGTTCATCTGTCCCGGATAGATAGCAACCAAGTTTCGCTGTCATGCAGTACTATTGGATCTACCGTTACTAAAAAAAAATCTTTTTTGAGTCTCTACTTGTTTATACTCTACTTGTTTGATACTTATTGAAAATTTGTTCTTAACTCTCTAACTCTGTTTGCAGCATGCCTAACTCTAAATAATTGAAGTGGGTACTTTCTTTAAAACTCCAGTACGATGAGTGAACTATATTCGAAAATACCTCCCACCGCTCTAAATCTATCTTACTAAATATAATTATTTCACTACCGACTCGGAACACAATGAGTTTTTGTGTTCCGAGTCGGTAGTGAAATAATTATATTTAGTGAAGTAACGGACACGTCATGGACAACAAAATCCAAGACTCTATCTCACTACTTTTTCTGTAAAAACAAGAACTAAAAGTAAAATTACTAGGCCTATAATGGAGTCTGTTCAGCAAGAGGGATTTCAGAAATAGGCTACTTGTTTAATAATTATATTTTCTACAATTACTATGACTTCATGTTACATTATATTACATTAGTCCTTTTTAATAATTTCATTTTTTTAATCAAGCTGAGTAGAGTTCTGAAGCCAATCCAAAGTGTTGGTCGTATACAACAAGGCAGTGTCATGGCGAATGCAGTAACTTGCCCACAGAATCTACTTTCACGTAGATCATTCGAATAAATTAAAAATACAGTTGAACCCACCTGAGGTACACCGTATATTAGAGTACCTTCAGTGTTTACACTGCTCCCAATACGTACAACCTGCCCCGGTTTAACCCTTTCTCCACATATTTCTTCTCTACAATTTAAAATAAAGTTTTATTTTTAGGTGTCTTCCTAGATAACTTCTTATTGTTTCCTGAAAGTTTCAGAATTTTACCAAACTTTTTATAGTACTGGGTAGGGTGGGACACGTGTGTCCCAATGGTGTATTCAACATCTGATTGGCACACAATGTCCCACTGGTAATGTGTTAGTCACATGTATTATTCCTAAAGTACTGAAAAGCTGAGTTAGCATCCACTGTTGCCAACCTAACTCCTCTAAACACTATTCACCGCAGCTAGGACACCATAGTACTCACTTCCTAGCAGCTCGCTGTCCCAATAGAGTATTTCTATTTTTAGCGGGACATATGTGTCTCGTTAGTGGTGAAAGGGTAAGATAATTTCTAAGCCACTCGTAAGGATTTCCCCTGGACCCAGCTTTCCACAGCTTGTCTAAAAGAATAACACGATCTGTTGTATCAAAACCTTCGGGTGTATCAATGAATAATGCAGGACATCGACTAACATTATTGATCTATAGGCTATAGACGTCAATCGAGAAGTTGATCATGTAATTGTAGAGATTAATAAAGTTGAAATGTCTAAAGAACTTGGCTGCTTTCAGTTTCACATATTAAAGAAATTTTAAAATTGAATAATTTGAAAATTATATTGTAATTTTTTATATTGTACAATTTTATTATTTCTTTTATATTATATTGAATTTCTTTATATTATTATATTATATTATGTTATATTTCTGTATTTTTTTATGTTTATTTTCTAGGTGGATTTGCGTTTTTAATTTTAATAATTTTTTTTTGTAAATCAAGAAATTTATTTGATTTGTTTTTGTGAAGCGGTAGCGGTCCTTCCTATTTATGTTTATGTTTGTGAGGGAAGCCCCAATACGGTTATTTTTAGACCGCCCCCATTTTGTTTCATCACTCTACAGCAGTGCTTCCCAAATTTTTCAGTCCGCGGACCCCACCAAGAAAAAAATTAAAAATTTCACAGATCTCGTTTGAGTTCTGAAATAAAACAAACAGTAAAATACAAACTCTTATATTTTAATTAAAATGTATTAAAATCAAAATTCTCTTAACTTGCAAAAAATTATAATATTAATGATATCAAACATAGTTTAATGTGAACAATGAAGCTGCTTTTGAACAATTACCCCTGCAATATTGGGTCTAATGTCTTATCTTTGACTTCGGGTACGTGAGCTGGGAGACTGCGGTTTCACACAAATAAGTAGAGGGAAACACAGTTAAACACTTCAAAGCTTTTTTTTTGCGAGTTCAGGATAGTCAGTCATTACATACAACCAGAAGTCGGCTAGCTGTAATTGCGAAAACTGTAATTTTAATGAACTGTGAGTTGAAAGTTCTGCTAAGGAATCTTCTTGTTGTAGTGTAAGAGAGAGGTTTGTTGACAGTCCATCAGCAAATGGATTCATTATCCACATGTCACTATCATCCGTCACTGGAAAATATTCTCTTAGCTGCAAGTGCAGCTGCTGCAAATGAGACTTAATAACGTTAAGGATCTCCTTTGAAACATTTTCTCCTGACAGCTAGTCGAAATCTGCCATGAAAAGGAATTATTTGAAGATTTCAGATGACTGAATCCACAGTTTCGATTTTTTTTATCTACGGAAGCATCAATGGCCGCGACAGACCGCGAATGACCTGCCAGGGGCCACGAGACCGATACAGTGCGTCGCGCAGCCAGCGTTGCCAACCTGGGCTCTATCTTTCCAGCCACACGAGTCGAAATCCAGCTTCTTAGGCGTAAAACCAGCTACACGGAAAAATATTTTGCTTAGACGCAGTGCTTTTACGCGAGATACAGTGCATATACGTAGACTAAAACAGCGCGATCAATTCTGCGTTGATGCGGCTCTCTAGTCAATTGGGCTGACAAACAGATCTGCTAAACGACATGATTTAAAGACATTATTAAACCCATTAGTTTGAAATTACTTTTACAATTATAATTAGTTTGAACAAAAAAAATACTGGAATCTTCTACGAATTGTTTTAAGATTCTAAAATTTAGATATTAGTGCATAAAAATCTGAGTAAATTACATTGTCACGGACCCCCAGGGGTCCGCGGATCCTACTTTGGGAACCACTGCTCTAGACTATTGTTGCAATATTGTAATTGTTATATTGTCTTGGGTACATATTTTAAAAAATTGTTTTTTTAATTTAAAAAATTAATCAACACCTAACTTAGGTTTTGCTACAGAATACCATAACTTACAGCTGACATAGTAAGACATGAAACGGTTCGCGCAGATCGATAGTAGCGATCGCGCCGCTGTTATGAACACAAAATAATTGGTTCGAAAACAACGCGTCCGAGCTACGCAATGAGATTTTTTGACACAGGGAAACAGACAGCTGTTTCATGTTTAAATTATTTTAGCCGTACGTTTTCAAATAAGATAGACAGTTGTAAATTACGCTCTTTTACAATCGGCTTTCGTTCATAACGTAATTCAGATACACAGTTTGTCGATATTCAGTCTGTTGTGTGGTACGCCTGTAATTACAACAACCCAACTAAGTGCTCTTTCTATTTTTCTCAGGTACAGACTAAGTAGATGCTATAGCTGTAGAACTGAATGCACGTAGGCTGCGAAGCTAATTAGACAGTAAAATGTCCCGACGTAACAGTTAAGATATTCAGTGGGAACCAATTAAAGCCTTTATCAGGGGAAAACACTCTCCTGCCGTACACTTCTCGGCCGTGTCTTATGCCTTTTTTTTACGATTACGGCTTAAAAAGCTTTTCTAAAAACCGTTTTGTAAATGTTTAATGAAATATTCAATGCACGCTGTAGATGTTATCAACTGTAGCCACCAACAGTGTTACCAACCACCCGTTTTAATATTTCCGTAAAACATTCGCCTATATATAAATTAAATACTACATGTGGTGAACTGAAAACTTGAATTTTGAAATAAAATAACATTTTGATTTGTTAGGTACTTCGTGAAAAACATTTCACGAAAGTATAACTATAAGTATAACTATTACTTTTAAAAAGTTTTAAAACAAACACTTAGGAGTTTCACAATTTATAAATTAGTTGTTTTATTCGTTATTACAGTCAAGTACATGGGACTGCAAATTGAGGACTATAACTCACGAAGTTCCTATTTTGCCGACGATCAAGTAGTTATACCAGAAGATCAAGGTGGCCCAAGTTATCCGATAAGAAAAATAAAAGAAAGCTATTAGAAACCGCGTTGGAAATGAATACAATTAAGTCGAAATATTTAACAATAAAAATCGAACACATGTAGAATCATAAGGGAGTAACAAGTAGTTAAAACATTCAAATATCAAAGGGAAATTTTTAACTAGTGTGGAAATAGCACCACGGCGTAAACGAACGTGTAAATAAGGAAGACAAGTACATAATTCGGAAGGTCTTGTATTGTCAGCGTGTTTCGCTTAAAACAGCTTTTGGATGAGTCTGTCAGCCGTGGAATGGTTTTGTATCTAACGCTTATTGATTTGCATAAAGCGTATGGTAGCGTTCAATTATCGAATATCCGGCCAGCCATCCACAAAGCTGGTTTCAGCGTTGCTGATGTTACGCCAGTACGTAACTTTTGTGAGAAATGTGTCAGTGCTTATAAAGTCGGGAGAAAGGTGTCTCAACACTTGGCAGTAACAAAAGCTTTAAGACAAGGGTATTACATAGCACCTAATTTACTCAAAATTTATATTAGCGCAGCCTTAAATAGAAAGCATTGGACGAACAGGACTCCAATTACGTGATCCGAAAACTCCATGAAGAATACAGATACTGAAGCGTCGACATAATAAAAAATAAACCACCAGCTGGTTATTTGAAGTGAAAGAACTAATCCGACAGTAGATTAGGATATTATAAAAAAATAATGCCTTTTTTAGGCATCTTGGGACGATATCATCAACCCATGGCGGAAATTATACAGATCTAACTGACAACATAAAACAAGGGAAAATGGTGGTATGCCAGATGGAATCCTGTGGTTTGGAGTGGGGAAAAGACCACAGAACCAAAAAGATTACTATTAAAGTATAGTCACCTACGGCTCTGAAACATGGGGCATAAATTACAGAAACTGCCGAAACTTCCAAACAGTAAACACGTACTTCTGGATAAGGTCTTGTAGCGTATCAAGGCTCCAGTGCATTAGAAATGAAGATATCAGGACGCAACTTCGTGTTGACAAAATAATTTCAGAAATCCCAAATACAAAGCGCTTTGTATGGTATGGCCACGTGCAACGGTTGCCTGGTGACCGCTGGACCAGAAAGTTGTTAAACTGGTTCAAAATAGAAGGCGGAAACAGGGTAGACCCGTGGATCGTGGAAGGAGAACACACGCGACGAGATAGAGAAAAGAGACTTTAGCGAGGTGATCGGGAGTCTCAGGTGTGCAGGAACGGTGTACACGCACTCGTCCGTGTATGGCTGGATCTTCAGATAAAGATGAAACTGAGATATACAACGTTTATCTTTTACGTGGCCAACTGAAATGGATGCCTGACAATCATTAGTTGTTAAACTGACTCCAGCTAGACGACAACAGAAACGGGGTAAACCTAGAAGATTGTAAAAGGAGAACAACCTACACGATGATACGGAGGAAAGAGGCTTGAAACGTGATGACTGGAACAACAGATATGTCCTGCGTGCAGGATGCGAGAGACGCCAGTAGCTGTACAAGCACTCCCATGTCGATGGATGGGCACAATCCAAACTTTAAACTCAATTTATGGGACAAAAATATTAGGGAAAAGACGAAGAAAAGCCTACATAAAAGTGTATTTGTAACCGTAATCACGTATGATGCAGAGCTGGGAGATAACAGTAGTGGGAATCGAAACAACTTTTTATTAAGACAAGTGGATTTTCTTTAATGAAACGGATTATTTTATCAAATGAATGTGGGTGGCTCTCGTCTTAGTCAACCACCCCACGTCCTACACACTTCCATAAAGTAACATTGCCACGGCCATAACTTTGTAAAACTTCATAACAAGGTTTCTTTCGGAGTTTTACCGTTAAGGGCTCCTCGTATAGTATTTAGACGTATGCACTGTACGCCTTAGTAGTAATGTTTATTCACGTCTAGTCACGTTTGTCGACCACTTCCAACTGGAGTTGGAAAAGAGTATGTTCAACTCAAATATACCACTTAACTTAAAATGCATAATTTAATTAAATATTTTTCATCATCAGTGGTAATGTAATATTTTGGTAACGTACGAGTATATAAGTGGTCGACAAAACGTGACTAGGTGCGCATCTACTAAACTGACAAGCAGATGCAGTTGATATTTTAAACAGTTACGACCTCGTATGAAGGATTTTTTTATATCTGATGATAAACCACATACACTAGAGTCCCGATTAATCGAATCGCTATTAACCGAATTTCCGGATTAACCGAATGATGACGCGGTAATTTTCTTTTTTCAAGAATTTTGCATATTTTAAATTTTACAGCGTTTATGACTTAAATACGTACTACTGTATTTGAAAATGTCGTTTAAAAAATAGTTTTTAGTTTGATTAAAATAAAGTTGTTTATATACATTAATATTGTATGATTTAATTACAGTATTTAAAGCCTGTTGATTTTAAAGACGTCTGTATTTTAATAGAAGTATGTAATAACGGCGCACGAGTACTGCTAGTTTCTCTAAAAAACGATTAAGGGCGCTTGTTGTTCTTTAGCGTTTTTTCTCACTAAGAAAATGTAAATTACAGTACAGTACTGTTTCCGATTTATCCGAAGTTTCGTTTAACCGAATCACCCTTGCTCCCATCAAATTCGGTTAAAAGAGATTCTAGTGTAGGCCTACTTTGAAACGCGTCATTAATTGTAAACAAGAAGTCACAAGGCCGGTTTAAAAACGTTAGATTATCTATTCATACAAGTAATTTTGATACCATTTAAAACATGCATTCACTATTATTTACGGACTCGTAATATATAAATCAGTTAAACGTATTATCTAGCTGATAATATACTGTAGGTGTTCATATCTATGTCAGAAATAGAAACCAATTTTTATTTTTAACTAAGCTTCAGAGATTTTTATGTGCATATTGACGAATACCAGCATCGATCGATTTATTGTTAAATTTGAGACAGTCTTTTATTCGACGTGGATTTTTATTTTTAGCAGAGAATGTTGTGTCAGTTCTCTTTATAGCGTTTCACGTCGCGGCACCGAATCCGCCCACGAGAACTACCCATACCACTCTCGGCACGTCAACGCGGGGGCGGTAACTCCATTTTGACACAACTTTGACAAATGAAAAAGGTTTTATTAGATCATTATTATTGTGTTCGTAATTCCTGACGTTGTTCCACGTGTCACGCTGTTCCTCTCAACACAATCGATATTGCGTCTACAATAATTGTGTTTATTCCTTTATAAATAGAATGTATGTGCGGAAAAAACATATTTAAATTGACAAGTACGTGATTATTAGTGACGTTTGCCACTTCGGTTCTCCATTGTAAAGGTGAAAACGTTCCAGTCTATCTGCTGTCGTAGTCGTAATTGTGCAAGTAACTGAGGAATATAAAACACTTACAATAAAGTTTTTTACGTCTTCGCAATAAACACAAAACAGACTCAATATAAAGTCTAGGTGCATTTTAAGTTACCCAAACAATTATATATCATTGGGTCGTTCAGTCTTTCGATTGGTTTGTACCCTCCCTGCATATACCCGTGGTGCGTATGTCACGGAGTCTCTCATAGGTATATGGGACCTACAATTTAACCCCGGATCCGAATGGCATAGTTGGGGAGGGTTTTATACTAGGCAGAGTTGCGAGAGGGAACGGTCGTTTCTAAATCAGATGGCCCCGGCGGGAATCGAACCGGCGCCGACAGCGTAGCAGCGCCACACGCTAACCACTACGCCACGACTGCTCCCCAACCAATTATAATAACATATATTTGCTAACATCTTTTGTCAATTTCTGGGATACGACAATTTCTCGTCCCGTTTTATTGCACTTTTACCAACATGTAAATTAAGAACCGAAGTGCTTGGTGTAACGTATATTTTAAGGTTAGGGAAGTCCGAATCCACTAGGTATCAAACGAGAAGGGGCCAAAAAACTTATATTAGGCATTCAATATGTATATTAACAGGCCTACTGTATGCATCAGCTGCGGTATCCCTTTAGACATAGTACTGGTTATTCGGAACGAGGTCGCGGATGTCCCTGAAAAACAAACTCCTCCTCTGTAAGAGCATTCTGAAACAAATTTAGACGTACGACCAGATAGACGTCAGCTAACGGGAACAGCAAGTAACTCAAATACAGAGGTCCTGCAGCGTTTCCAGAATGTGTTACTCAGAACAGCGGTCAATGCCCCGCGGCATACAGAAGGACCTCATGATGCCTCCTGTACGAGAAGAAATTAAACATCACTACATCAAGTACAGAATTAGACTAAGAGAGTACTCCAGCGAACTGGCAAGAAGGTGCTGGACACACTAGATGCAGGGCACAAAAGACGATTAAATACATCGGACAACAGGCCATATCAAACAGACTTTTTACTTTATTTTCGAGTAGAATAAGGGAGGAGGGCTCGGTGGACCATCTATCACTTACTATTGTATTTTCTTTGCTTTCACTTATAAGTTTTGCTAATGTTACCACATTTTTTTGTAACAGATTGCAAAAATAAAATAAGGTTAAAAAAATGTAAAAGTAGTTAGGTTGAGTTGCCTGCGTGCGCACGCACACACAAACACACACGCGCGCGCGCATGTAGGTATGGAATCGTGTGCAAGATCCTCAAGATTATTATTATTCCGGTTGTACAATGTTTTACACATTTTCCGGAACCAAAGATTACAGAAGTGATTGAATTCTCAGCTTCCATTGCTGCTTGTCCACCCAAAGATCTTCAATTTCTCGTTCCCTCAATATACAGGGTGTCCCGGGAGGAGAGAGAAATAATTAATAATTACCACTGTAATTTTTTTGTTTGGATAAAATCAACATTAATTGAATTTTTAACATTCATTGTGTCTTTAATGACTTCATTTCTAATTTTCTCACGTCTGGATACTCTTGCCGACGGTCTCCAAAAGTCCATCTCTGCTGTCAATAATTTTGTTCTTGTGCGTTAATTAGTAGTCCAACAATTCTGAGCCGTAAGTCATGATACTTCTAATAATGGTTTTAAATATTTTGGTTTTAGTTTCGCTGTAATTTGCTTATCCCACTTATTGTAGATATAGACCTAGCCATCTTTCCAAATTAATTCTGGATCGTATTTTTTGTATTGCTTCCCACTGGCCTCAGTTTTTACCCCTAAATACGTGTATTCCACTGTAAGGATCCTCAAGACAACACTTAACATAAAGGCCGTATTCAACTCATGTCAGCAACTCAGCATATCATCAGGACACCGAAACAGCACATACCCAACGAACTCCGAGGTGTATGGTACCTACGCCGAATGTAGACAGTGCAGATCAACGTGAGCCACAGGAACCAAAAAATCTGGGAAAGGAAATGACATGAGTTCGCAAAAAAAAAACCATAAAGTTTAAAAGTTTACAGACACATACAGACACAAAAACACTAGCAACCATCGCCTCGCCAACCTAACACTATGAAAAATGAAAACCTAGAGTTCCGCAAGTGGTCAGAGTGCTCGAACATCAAAAACAACGCAAAAAGCAAACTCCTAATACACACCGACGGACGGCCGATAGCAACACGTCGAGAGCGACCCAATCCGGTCATCGACAAAGGTCACCGGCTAAAAAATAAGCAAACCCTGTTAATCACCACATTCCTTAAGAAAAAATTAAGAGAGAAAGAATGTCAAAACGTTTAGGACACAACAAACTACAACGCAGTTAGACCTACATCCAGAATTATATGAAAACTAATTTACCCACCCCTGGTACGCACTAAAGCAACATTGAATTAATAGCGATAGGCCTTTTAATCGATGTCATAAATTTTCTCGGATTTGACGTATGGGTATTTTTCCTCGTTTTTATTTGGACTTGCATTACTAACATGATCACTATTCGGCTCTCTTTTGTTGTTTGATACATACTGATATAGGCCTACACATATTATATAGATATATAAAGTACATACTTTTATCTCTGTTATAGACATTAGGTGAATAACAGATGTCTCCCGCCCTCTCTTTGTTGGGGGGGGGGGGATAAATCTCAAAAACCGTAACACTCTGTAGGTAAAAGTGTTAACAGGCGTGCCAAATTTTACGAAAATCGATTAATACATTAAAAAGTTTTCTTGAGACACGCCCTAAACAGAAAGACACACAAATGAATAGCAAACTGTCGACTTTAAGGTGAAAACTCGCTTCGGTCGCAAAATTAAATTGAGAATAAATTCGTTATCACAAACAAAGATATCATCAAAATTATTAACTTAAAATAATCAATTAACAAATCATGTTAGCTTCAAATATAAGTTAAAACATAATGCATTATCACAATATAGTATTATTATATTGTAACGAGTATGGTATCGAAACGCGTAGAACAGCTGAGAACATTCTCTACACCCCCCGGCCAGTGTGGCAGCTGTTGCCTCATTCAAGTAGGTGTTTTAGTGTGTTCGAGGACACTTGAGATACGCATTAACCGGCGTGCAGTAAGGAGTGAAAGCTGTATTGGACCTCTGCGCGGCCTATATAAGGCCATAGCAGCCGGTTTGTCAGCTCAGTTACGTGAGCGATTTTTGTTAGCGCGGATCGAGTGTTTGTCGAAATGAAGAATTATTGTGTTTTATAATTGTGCGAGTCTCGTAGATATTATTATTGCGTGTGAACAATTTTTATTTGATTTGTTGTAAGAGACGATCTTCTTGATTACAAACTGTTTTAGTGTTATAATTAATTAAAGCTGGTTTATAGTGACTTCATTGGTGTCTTGTATAGGCCTATTGTTTTCCACTGTACCATACGACGATCAGTTAGATCGTCGTAACAATATTACACTAGTAATTTAAACTAATTATTTTATTAAAATCTACATTGTGATCCACTTATCTTCTAATAAATTTGTTTGGCTGACATGAGGGATTCAATAGGCACCACAAAATTGTGTGGAATCCCCCACACTAAGCCAGACAAAATTCTTGGGGGTATACGTTGGTTATAATTGTACAATTTTAATTTAAACATTTTATAATGTAATGTATTTTCAATTTCAGCTAAGTCATGATTTATTATTTGATTATTAACTTAATACAAGGGAAAAGAAAATAAAGGAAGGACACATGGTTACAGAGCAGCTGAATTCTGTGCTTTGGATTGGGAAAATGATCCACACAATCAAGAAGATCATTTGTTCTTCCATCTTAGAGAGTGTAGTCACCTGTGGCTCTGAAACGTGGTATATAAATCAAAGAAACTCCCGAAGCTCAAAACAGTGGAAATGTACATACGGAGAAGGTTTTGTGGTGTGTCCAGATTCCAGTGCATTAGAAATGAGGATATCAGAAGGGAACTTCGTATTGAAAAGACAATAGTAGACATCGTAAATACAAAGCGCCTCGTATGGTATGGTGACGTGGAACGTATGCCTGATGATCGCTACCTCAGAAAGTTGTTAAACTGGGTTCCAACTAGAAGGCGGAAACGGGGTAGGCCTAGTGGATCATGGAAGAAGAACATACGCGACAAGATAGATGAAAGAGTCTTCAGCGAGATGATTGCAAGCCTCTGGTGTGCAAGAAACGAGAGACAGCATTAGCTGTGCAAGCACTCGTACAAGGATGGATGGATCTTCAGTTAAAGAGGAAATTAAGGTATATACTAAGGTCACCTCCATCTTGGACGATGATAATTGTTTGTCTGAAAAACCCAAAACTTAGTGTCGATTTCAGGTTAAGCAACATTTCTAGGTCATGCTGTACAACGAGAAATTAAATAAAGTAGAACAAAAATGATGGCAACTGGCAGTAAAACCCTAAACTAAGGAACAAAAGATCTAAATCAGGCTGAAGAACCAAATCTAAAGAATCTAAATTTGTATATCTGTTTAAAGGTCTGAAACATCCGAAAAGACGGAAGTAGACCCACAGTGCAATACAGTGTACAAAGATTCATTTATAATACAGACGCAGAACTGTCCCGTATACAGGCACGTTATGATTTACGACGAGCCAGGGACGTGTTTGACAGTTCTTTTCGTACACATGATTTATAACGACTAAAATATGTAACACGCTTGTGTAGCTGATGTCACGTTACAAACACAATATTGTTTTTTTTTTCATTCCGTTGGAATCTCTTACTCTGTTTACAGCACTCAGCATTCAATTTCAGTTTAACGGGAAAACCGTAATAACATTATGAAATGATTATATGGTGTGAAATGATTAAGTGATGAACTAATATCGCTGAGGGTAATCATGTCGCGTTATTACAGTTGCAATTTGAAATAATCATTAAAATATGGTATTGATAACTATAATGGATAACCGACTATTGTTGCAGTTATTCGGCATCCCCACCGCGTATGTCGTTATTATTATTAATCTAAACAATGACGCGTCCGTGACGTATCGTATCGGGTTGGTAGTGCAATCACCTGAGGTTTGTTTTTGAGGTTTGTTCTACGTCACACCCCCACCTTTTCTTTACAAAACTATTCAGTGCTCAGCCGGTCGACCTTTTTTTGCTCAGTCAGCTAGGGGGTCCAAGCTTGTAATTGGGTGATCAAGAGTCAGGCAATTTTCTTCAGATCTGCTGGGAACTTGATATACCAAGCACCGGCTTGGTCGAGAAGTACCGGCAGTTTTGATTTTCTCCAGGAAACTATCATCCGCCGATGTAACCTGCACGTACTTCAAGAGACGGTGGCTGACACCTCGCGAGAGTACCCAAGAAATACGTCTCTACGACAGGCCCCCGCACGACATGGTCGGCGACATCATGCTTCGAGAGGACACGCCCTTTGTTCTTTCAAGTGAACTAATTAATTGCTAATTAAAGTGCATTTGAAACTTAAAGTTTGTAACACTCCAGTGAGGAAAGGAAATGAACTAAGTTTATTCACTTATGTGACACAAAAACGTTTGTTATAATTAAGGAGTTCATGGTAGCATGTATGTAGGTCTAATAGATTTTGTAAAGTGACATTGATTGATGCAACAACATTAATTTTAGTCCGCTGGCTGGCTTAATTTTTAAACTTAAAGAGGCTAATATTTATTCTACTAAAATAAATCAATGCTGATTCTGCCCGCTAAAACTTACTACTAATTATTTTCTATTATGCCTTATTAATAGCAGTCAATGTAAATATTACAGTTATTGGTGCCGAATTATTTTTGTGTTACGTCTGTTTAGGCCCAGCAGCTCATCGTACAATTTAATACATATAGCACGTAGCACTATCACTCCCAAAGCAACTAGTGAATTGGTAAAACCAGGGCACGTGGAAGCCTGGACGTGAAAGTAAATACTGCAGACGAAGAGACCAAATGAGTGAGAGGGATAGAGGGGGGAGAGAGAGAGACAGACAGACAGAGAAGGAGAGAGACGGATAGAGGGCAATTGCACTCGGCTAGGAGCAAGTAGAATATTACACATTGCATGGACTGCAGCATTCGGTAATTAAATAAGTGTATTTGTTTTCAATCTTCTATTGTGGCGTATTCATTGTTCACAACCAAAAGGTACCATTACGTATGATGTATAATAAAGTTTTAATTACATTCTTAATTTCGATCGATTCAGTCATAGGACATATACACAGTGCATTCGCGGTCACAATGTTGTAAAAGAGTTACTATTTAAAAAAATCTAATTCGTAAACACTGATTAATGATCGTGAAACGTACGTCCTGATGATGGTCTATGACCGAAATCGATCAACATTAAGAATGTGAGTAATTAAATTTTATTATAAATCATATGTATGGTACCTTTAGGTAATGAACAATGAATACACTACAATAGAAGTTTGAGATTATAGGTACCATTAGTAAGCAATAAGTGTGTGTATATTATCATTAGTTATGTATTTGTTATATTAAACATATATTCATATTATGTATTGACAGCACATGGTTTTATGTAATGTGTTCATTCGATCGGAGAAGTTAATGAGAAGGGTACAAACACACATTACACACATTTAACTCTAAGATTTAGACCTACGAAGAGAAAGGATGTACCTCTGGGAGTAAAATTACAAAAAAGGAAGAATTTTAGTGCTTGTGCAGCTACTTCCGCCTCTCATTCCGCATGCGATCTCCTCGTTGCAAGTCTCTTTTCTCTGTCTCATCGTACATTATGTCCTCCTTCGAAGATCTCCTAGGTTTATCCCACTTCCGCCTTCTAGTTGGAACCCAATGTAACAACTTTCTTGCCCAACAATAGTAAGCCATTCGTTCCACATGGACAAACAATATAAAACACGTCGTGTTTGTGATAATAAAATCGTTTTGTCTATAAGAATTTGCCTCCTGAATTTGCCACTGGAGGAGCCTGGATACCCAACAAGACCTTTTCCAGAAGCCTACCTTGGAGCCTTCGAAAGTTTTATTTATTTGCCAAGTTTCAGAGTCTATGCTTTTTAAGATGGCAGAGTAAATTACCTTGTGATTGTGATTTATTTTCTACTACAAAGCAGAGAATTCGACTGCCCTATCACCATTTTCAAGATCTGCATCGCGTTAGTAAAAAGTAACCTAGTATAACATTGATTTGTGAACTACTGTAACAGTGAAATATGGTAATTGAATCATTCAATTAATGCTAGTACTTGAAATGTATCTAAATTAATTCGTATGTATTAACCGTTATGTATAATCCACACACAATAATAAATGTTGACACCTTACTGCAGTTCTGCACTAATTAACACAATGATAACTTTACAATACTTCGAACCACACTTGAATATCGCCTGGTCTAAACTGAAACTTCTAAACCGGCCGCTGGCGTTTATATAGACACCGCAGAGGTTCCAGAATAATCTTTCCGGCACAGCATAAGTTGCGTAGTTAAGGAGCTAGAACAATCTGGAGACTAGGTCTAAGCCCGACCTTGAACGTGCGGGCTGCATGCGCTAAGCTACCCGAGAAAAGACTAGAAAGACAATCTCAAATTTTCAGGAGCGACTGTCTTTCATCTCAACGATCATAGCAATATATATATATATATATATATATATATATATATACAAATAATACATAAAATAAAAACACAGTAGGCCTACTCACTCGGAAATAAGACCCTGTGACAAGATCCTCTAAATGTTGAGGTGAATTATGCTACGTTTGTTCAGATTTTAGTCTTATATGACTGACCTTAACACCAGAAAGCTATCAGATTTGTAATGTTATTCCATATCTTTCAATAAATGCCGTAATCAGTTACACTTCTTGTTCTCATTTTTATTTCTTGTCTCTATCTATACATTTCATTCTAAGACCCGACTCGAATGTTAGACTCTTCTAAATTTTAGAGCTGAAATCTATGAAAAAATAGGGTCTTATTTTCTAATAAATATTATATGTTTGTGTATTACATAAGTGTATATTGTAACATTACATAATCAGTGCTTAATACTGATAAAAATAAAGGAATACCTATTATTATTATTTGTAAAATAATAGTAATAAAAAAGTCAGTAGTTACCCCATTCCAAAAGTCAGAAATAAAATAATTAAGTATCATACTATGAAATATTTGTACAATCTTTACAACAAACAATAAAACACTTTAGCAATTAAAAAACAGTGTACTAAGTGTTACCATAGAAGTGCAGTGTGTACAAAGTGCAACATAGTATGATATATGTAAATTTTAAACTAAAAAAGACATCAATCACAAATAGTGAAGATACAGGACTATAGTAATAAACTAAAAGTTTAGTAATAAGTTGTTGTAGTTTTGTTTTGTTAGACCACAAAGGCAATATCAATGTAAGTAAAAGATTATTTTGTTTATGTTTGAAGGATCCTGGGTTATATAAGAAATTAATAATTGCTAATTAGAATAAAGTAAAGAGATGGTGGAAAATAAAATAGTGCCTAGGGCAGTAATACATTTACAGAAGTAAAATTCAGAAATAAACTAAGTTAAAAACCACTAAATTATAAAATACAAGTATCTAAGTTTATGTAAAGATGTGAAGAAAAACATTGTATAAATTAAATGTAATAATAGTTAAACATTATAAAGGAGTATTTTTCCTAAAAAAGGGAAGAACTAATAATATATTAATACTAGCCTATTTATTAAAATAGTACCTAGGTTAGCCAATAAAAACTCATCAATGACTTGGTTACTAAGAGTAACAGAATTAACAAGATGGGTAATTGTTAAATTGGATTTCAAGAGTGTAGATGACCAAAATAATGTCCAGCAAATTTTAAAAAATTAGTAACTACAATTCGAACAAAACAATATTCTAAATTAATGAAACGATTCAGCACAAACAACTACGTCTGAGACATCCGTTGAACCACAATAATTGATGCAAGAATATCGAAGAACATTGAAAAATAATCCAACCATCAGATTGCTTGAAAAAATTTGAACTGCCACTACGTTGGTGAGAACGCCTACCTTAATAAACTAAAAAATTACACATCACCAACAAGTAATGAATACTAGAAACGGTACAACATCATTCAATTTATAAGAAAACTTAGTGTGAACATTTAAAACTTTCTTTATTTAACCAAAAAACAGTCAAAACGTGGTTTCGTTAGAAATCCACAGCAGCCATCTTTCTGGTCTTTCCTTCTGTATGAATACGTAGTCTGCGCTCTGGCGTTTAAAAAACGAACTTATTGAATCAGACTTTAAGAAAAATATTAATTATTGTAAAGTATGATACTATTAACTAAGCATTTCTGACTTTCTTATAGCTCAAAGAATCCCCAAATAACCCTGAGATACATAATTTATTAATTTTACTAATAGCTGTAATTGAATATATCTGTTATATTATATAAAAAAAAACTTATATCGAAAACTGTTGTGATTTCGAAAATAATCGATTTGTAAACCGATGAACTGGAGGTAATAATTTCCAGAAAATAAACCAAATTCAATCAATAAATACCTTTCTTTTAGGGAATTGACTTTGTATTATTTCTTGTAGATAGCAGATTTGTTACAGGAAACAGGTGAATAGCAGAGAAGTGTAAGAAGTTAGCTCAGGCATCATAGCCTATGAAGTACGACGGACAACATAACCTGTAACTGGTTATCAAGTTGAAAACAGCTGATGCAACGCGCTTAAAAATCAAACGATCAAATCGTACTCAAAGAGAGGAATTCTTCTCTCTCTCTCTCTCTCTCTCTCTCTCTCTCTCTCTCTCTCTCTCTCTCTCTCTCTATCACAAATAACTGAATTGTAATACCTGTAAGGAGATATAATAAACAACAAAGGATACCGTGGTTTATTTTTCATTGCTAAAGAATTACACACACAAAATACAAACATCATAACAGATAGACGTTACAATATAAAGTCACATATGTCGACTTATCTGAAGAGTAAAAACGAGGCAGACTACAAGGTCAGTATCGAATCAGAAAGAGTACAGTTTGCACAACTGACGTTGGAACAAGCATGTGTGTGTGGGAGGGGGGCTGCGGTTTGTGAAGATTATTATTCCGGCCACAGCTGTGTGCACAGCGGCCGCCACTAAGTTATTCACCTTCACCCTTCACCACGGCGGAGGGGATGAATGTCCTAAACTGCCCTACGTCAGTTCGAAAGTACTCCACTTCACACAGACATGGTTTATCTTTGTCAGATATACAATTATCTTTGTCAGATATACAAGCTCGAATTTATCCATAATAATATATTCTATTAAGTTTTCTGAACCCCAGAACTTGATCACTGCTCTGAACAAAGTTTTAAAGCCGTAAGTAAAATTCTTCGTATGTATGATTCTTTGCATTAGCAGAGAAACCCGCACGAGGGGAAGGGAGGTATCCATACACCGTTTCTCAAACTTAATTTTCTTTGTTTGTTATTATTATTATTATTATCATTTTACTTTTGCGTGTTATTTGGGTACACGTGCAAATCGAGATATTACAGATAACATGCTATGTATAAAAGTTGCACTACATTCCCATTTCAGTTAAAATACCACTTTGTCTCATGGCCGACATAAATATTACAATTCTTCAAAATTTTTAACTTTCTTGGGACCTAGTGTAAAATATCGGTTCGGCGAACCATACATGTTCTAATATTTATATTTAAAATCATTTACTTGAATTCGGTTCGATAATTTCTAAAAAAAATTTCGCCCACCATCAAACTATTTTCACTATTTATAGATATTTTTGTTATTATGGGGTAGTCGTTTAATGCTATTTTCGAGTCACTTTGTCTATAAAATTTAGGTACTTTATTCATATAAAGAAACTGAACTACGCAGATAATCATCCCGCCTCCTCAACCGATCCCACCATTAATGATATTTACACTTTCATAGAGTAATCGTTTTATCGTATGTAATTTCTAAGGTGTCATCCTTCAAAATTAAATACTCGTACTTTACTTGATCTCAGCACAGCAATTTTCAAAAAATCACCCCCTTCCCCTTCAACTATCCACTCCATTTATAATTATCTCATTTACCATTTTACAGTGGATTAATATGACTTTATTTCGGGACACTTATTAAAATTAAGTACTTTACTCTTGTTAAAAGACAAAACAATGCAGGTAAACTACCCCTCCCTCATAACCTAACAACCTGGTTGCCGGGCAACTAAATTATTTTATTTTTAACAATTAGCATTGTTTGAAAAAGTTTAAATGAATTTTTAAGTATTTTACTCTTGCTAAAACGTAAAACGTTGCAGGTAAACTACCCCTCCCCCTTAACCGATCTTCACAAAATCAATTGTACTATAGTCCTCTACAACTCGGGCACATATGCAAAAAATTATTTGCATCTCTTTGAATTTGCGGCAGTTATCGTACGCCACAAAAAAAAATTCCACACACACACACACACACACACACATACACACATTTCGGAAAATGACTTTTCTTCATGTTTTGAGGGTAGTAAAATCAGAATCAGCCCTTATCACGAACACGATTTTTTCGCGATCATGTACTTCCGTTTCCTTACGGAACATGGAACTAAAAAATGAAATCCCTGAAACCAAAAGTAAGGTTAAGATTCTGACTGAAATGCTCTTTAATTCGATACCCCCACAAGAGTTTTTACAACTTTTTCCAAACGTTTGACCTCTCTTTTGGCCCAGGTGGTCAAAAAATTTTTAAATTTCCAAAACCGAACACTATTTTTAGATATTGTTTGAAATTTCCTTAATTTGATAACCCACACGGATTTCACGATTTTCAACAGTTTTGCCCCTTATTATTTTTGGCGTGATCAATATAAAAACCAATAGCGGTATGTGGGATCATGATGTTCTACGTTTTACAAAAATCGCAAAAGTCGGTTGTTGCGCTCAATAGTTATCGTGAGACACACAAAATAGAGAGAGAGAGAGAGAGAGAGAGAGAGAGAGAGAGAGAGAGAGAGAGAGAGAGAGAGAGAGAGAGAGAGAGAGACAGACAGACAGACAGACAGACAGACAGAGAAACGAACAAATGCCAAACGGTCGACTTAAAACTGAACTACAGTAGGTCTTACTGTGTATTAGGTATGGGCATAAAAGATAATGTACTAGAAGTGCAATTTGTTTTTTATTCTCCTACACGCATGTAGCCCTACGTATTTTTGAACTCTCATATTCTTGAGTGTTTTTGTGTTGTATTGTAAATTGTATTTTTGTATCTGTGAGATTGATATTGTATTTTTATATTGTTAAGTCCCCTACACCTCTCAGTTGCAGGGTATGTACATTAAATAATAATAATAATAATAATAATAATAATAATAATAATAATAATAATAATAAGAAGAAGAAGAAGAAGAAGAAGAAGAAGAATAACAACAACAACAACAACAACAACAACTACTACTACTACTACTACTACTACTACTACTACTACTACTACTACTACTACTACTACTACTACTACTACTACTACTACTACTTTCTGTCGTGAAGCAGGGCGTCCGTAAATTGGAAGTAGGAGGAGATCTCAGTCGTCGTGAACAAGTTTGCATCACCAGACTGCAATCGTGAACAAGACCATCACGAATCAAAGACTATAACTTAGTGCTCTTTCAGAACTCATGCAGAGACACAGAGTAAAACGTAACCTGAAAGAAGACGTCGGAAACGAACAGTTAGAGATAGACATAACTCTGTCCTTCGTAAAAGCAGCAAGAATACTGTACAGGCTTTGAAAATGTCGTTTTTCGACTTAATGTGTACGAGTTTCTACTGTCGTTGAGTGAACTAAAATGTAGGTGAGAAGAAAGACATCCGTCAAGCAACACTCCTGGTAGAGGTCGTTGGGATAAAGGCCTTAGTTGCCCAGCCCCAAAACAACAATAATATTTTTTTATTGTGTTTAGTGTACTTTTTCAAAATGCATATATTTTATTAGCGTATCATGTTCATATTAGTAGAGCATTAACTATATGTTACACAATAATTTTCTTACACAAATTAAATAAAGAAACAATTAAGTGACCTAGAAAAGCATCTAAAGGAGAAAACTGCATATATCAATCCAAATGTCTATAAATCATAAGGAGCTTCTCGCTCAATAAATAATTCACATACACTTCATTGAAATAATTTAAAATTATTTAGACATACTATATTTATGTATAGGAGAAAAAAATTTACACTTTAAAAACCTTTTTAAAAATTAACAACAATTTATAAATAGACAAACAAGTGCAAATTAAGTCAAAATATTGTGTCAGTTGTTTTAAAATGTTGAAACAAACGTTCGGTCAGTCAAATTAACGTTTAATACTGAAGCACTTAATGTAACTTGTGTAAGTAAATATACCAAGTTAGCATATCACAACATAAAACAGCCAATGAACAGTTTAAAGAAAAAAAATATATAAATTTAAATGTCGGTCAAAAGTGTTCCTATGAAGTTAAAGTTCTAATGAAATGTCCATCAGCAAATTAATAAAATGAATTGCGAACTTGCACTTTTGAAAGCTACAAACAAAATTACCCTCACCCACATATACACCCACACACTCACATCCACACACACAAAATGTTCTTTTTCCACAAATACGGTATAAGAGTTATGCAATTTAATTTTCTTCATATGGAGTGGTTTACACACGGATAACAAAGAATCTTTTCTTCTCTAAATCTCCTCTAAACTGTAAGGCGTAAAATCAAAAGAATATAAGCGACTAAGTGGCTGCGAGGGAATCAGTACGTAACAAAGGCGGTGGTAACAGAATAACAACGGTGACAATGAATCACTGGCGTTTGACGCCACAGATACAGAGAATACAATGCGACACCGGGATGACATTCGTACCCCCCCCCCCCCCCGGATGCTGCCTAAAATGTCTGCGCAAACTGAGCGTGCAATAATCTAACGATCACATATATACTGTATAGCCAACTGATTCCAACATTCGTTTACGATATCAGTCATATTTATCATTCCTTTAAAATATAGTTAGATTTTATAGTATAGGTAAGTGACTAAAATAATTATATTGAAAGTTAATAATATATAATGTGAATTAATTTTTTCTTTTTATTTCTAAATTAAAACTTAAAAGTTCCATCATCATCATCACTTCATGGGTAGTATTTCTCCTGATCCTGTCTTGGAACAAGACTTGTGATTCCTGTCAAGTCTCGCCATCTTGTGACTGAGCTGCCTACAGATTTTCTTCTAACCGGCTCACACTCATAAGCAAACTTCAGAAAGCGGGTATTGTCCATTCTTTTTTGATGTTGCTTCAAGCAGTTTCTATAATTCTGAATTAGTTCAATTAGGGACTCGTTTCTTATACGATCGAGTCGTGTATATCCCTTTACCGATCACAAATAGCTTTTTTCTGCAGCTCATTTCTTCTTCCTTATAGTCCAGGTCTCACATACATACAGCAGTGCCATTGTCTTATAGAATTTGATACAGGTTTCTACTTAGAAGTTCTAATTAAAATATTAAGAAATTAAAAATTAAAAAATAAGAAAAAACGTAAAAGTTCGAATTCTTCATTAATCACAGATTAAAAAAAAAAAAGTGCACTGCAGACAATAACCCTCTCCCATCCACATTTCAGCCGAACGTTCCACCATCTTTTTCCACACAAAAAAGTAGACCTACTGGTGATATTATAATCCATTTAATGGTTTAATGTGTTCTGGGGTTGGCTAATTGTTAGCATACGTTAATCACGTTGTAGGTTATTTAGCATAATTATTTTATGATCGTATAATAATTGAAAACAAAAATAGGAACATTTATTCACTATAATTGGGATTTTTACTATTATCATTGCTTTAGCTAATGAAAATTAAAAAAAAAACGAAAGAAACAATAAAACAGATAATAACGAAATCGAACAGGTAAAACAGTTGTATTACTTAGGACGTTCTTTAAAACCTCTAAGCCATGGGTGATTTCTTACGGGTAAATCCTCTATTCGGACTGCTTCCACTTGCTTGGCGTTTCGATCCCTGAGATCTGACATCGTCCTCAGAAACTAATCTTCACAAAACAATAACGTTTTGACGTTACATTCTTGTTCAGTAGGGGGTCTGTTCAAATGAGAGTTTGCTGCGCGAAGAAGTTAAAAACATCTGTAGGGGTTTCAGTGAAAATGGGTACGATTACCAGTATGTGAAGAAGATTATTTATAGGGTTGCTCGTGGGAAGACTCGTGATGACAGAAGGTAAACGAGGGGACTGCCGTTATTCCGTACATACGAGTCATTTCGGAGGAAATAAGGATTCTAAGGAGGTGCGGTGTGCGGACTGCCTTTCGTTCCCGTAACGTCATAGTCAACTTCCTGAGTAGAATCACACCAAGTGTTTCTACATTAGATACAAAGAACGTAATGTACCGACTTCCGTGTAAATGTGGGGCACAGAAACCAGTGGGCCTCTGGGCGTTCGCGTGTCTGAACACATGAAAAACGTCCAGTTAGGTAAAGTGAATACCTCGAGATTGGCAGAACATGCTTGGGACAAACAACATAGTATACAATTGGATGTCGTAGCTCTAGCAAAGTAAGCAAAAACTATCTATTTATTAACGTTTCCTCTTTTTAAATGAAAACATATGAGAGTAGGCATGTCAAATGAGACAATAGAGCAGGTGGATAGTACTGTTACGCCTATGAGGAAGGCAACTTGTGAGCAGCTCTGTACGAGTCATCAACGGTCGACTGAACAACGTAATTTCGAACGCTCTAAACGTTTCTCAACCTATGGGGCCTATGGGGCTGGGTCCCGAGGGACGCTTGGTGGGTCGCGAAGTCGGGCTCGAAAATTTAGTTACTGTCTTAGAAACCCATTTTCTACTGAAGTGGCCTCCGGAGCTGTGCCCGAAACGTTTAGAGACGAAAATTTAAGCAGTCGACCATAGCCCAACACTCCGGTACATAATAGTTTAAGCAGTCGGCCATAGGCCAACACTCCGGTACATAATAGTTTAAGCAGTCGACCATAGCCCAACACTCCGGTACATAATAATTTAAGCAGTCGACCATAGCCCAACACTCCGGTACATAATAGTTTAAGCAGTCGACCATGCCCAACACTCCGGTACATAATAGTTTAAGCAGTCGACCATAGCCCAACACTCCGGTACATAATAGTTTAAGCAGTCGACCATAGCCCAACACTCCGGTACATAATAATTTAAGCAGTCGACCATAGCCCAACACTCCGGTACATAATAGTTTTAGTAACACTTAGCAACACTACTATTTAAACTGTGATTGTTTAAACAGTGACTGTGGTTACTAATGTTTAAACATTTAAACTGTGATTGTCATATCACTGATTAAAAAAAAAACATCAGATATAAGTTGCACAAGCTGCCCCCACAATCCTCAATCTTCCGGTGACTACGATCTTCAACAATTGTGCAATAGGTAAAATGGAATGAAAACTCAACTATTTGTTACCGCACGGAAGCGAGATAGGTGGGCGGTGTGCAGAGCCAACGTAGGAAGCAGACAGCCAAACGTTCAGACCGTGATGTGAGTAAACTTTCATGACGCCCACAGCGCTGCCCTGCTGCACGAGTTACAGCTTCTATGGCCTCCTTAGCTGACTAAATAAACGTTTAAAATGCAATCGATAAGTGTTTTCTCTCAGTAAGTCTAGTCGGTGGTAGTGAAACCTACTGTGAATTGTAATAAATATTCTCCGATCTACGGTACGCCTACACGGATTCTGGAAGCCATCTTTTCCAAACTAAAGTAATTCTTTCAAACATACAATGTGGGATATATAGTGAAGAGATTGCCGGGACAGACCACGCTTTAGAAACCTTCTTTCTTTTAGATTTATAGCGTTGGATTCTAGTCGAGTCTCTGCATAACCATCTGGTTGGTATGTTCCACTAGAACCCCCATTAACCGTCACCCTCTATTATCCATGGATAATATCCATGGTGGATTATTCATCACCTTATATTATCCATATAGATTTTAATTCATTTGGTCCGTAATGCCAATATGTAGTACAAAGTAATAAAATTTAAATAAATATACTTTCTATTTATATATTTAACAAATCTTTGGTTTGGTTTAGAATCGTAAATTTCTGCCTCTATTTTTAAACTAAAATCAACTGTATTTGTTTTTAGCTAACGTTGTGAACATCAATTTCTCACAATTATCAAAAAATGTTTTTGAAAATTTGTACCAATATATTAGCTATTTCTCAAGTGTATTGTGCGCCAAACCTAAATAAATTATGTTTCCAACTCTAATTTCTTGCATTTTTCAACGACATTTTTAAAAACCAGTACAGAGGTACCGGTATGGCTGTTTCATTCCATTCTACATACTCTCTTGGTTACAGGACCATTTCTCAGTCGTTATACTTCCTAAGTAATTGAACTATCTATCTGTTCTGTTCCCTATAAATATATCTACCCTCACATCTTTGTTATCAACATACAAGTAACGTCAATAGAAAAATGTTGTCTGCTTTGCGAGAGCTAGTCTTCTCTTCACTTGTAATAAATATCTGATGTCTCCAGTAATTATAAGTCCTAATTAAGACAACTGTTTTGCCTGTTGGCTTTCCTTTTTATATGTATTAATGATTTCCTATATTTTTATTTTTTATTATTTAAAGTCTAGTTAATAGTAACAAAATCATAATTAGAGTGCTTAATTGTAGTGTTTAAAATCTCTTTCTTCTTGGAGATTCATCTCACTCCAAGCTACCGCAGACTACCCACCTTTGCATACCTCATTGGTTGGCCCCACGATTAACCTTCACTCGATTAACTTCTACTAGCTGTCTAAAATTTAATTTAGTTGATCACTGATGCTGATAGGTTGTCCAAAGTAAAATTAACTAAATAAAAACGGTTGTCATCATCAACTGTTTTGTAAATAAAACTGCCGATATTCTATGCTTGGTTTAAAATCTTTAACAATTTTTACACGTTTTGTTTCTGATTAAAGTCAGATTTCTCCAACCTGTATTTGTTTTTTACTGATTTTAATCACATCAATTTTCTTTGAATTAAATTCTCTTCGAATTCTATTTGAAAGTTTTCTTTACTTTCTTACCTGATTAGCAAAAGCATTGTCACTAAAAAAAAGCTATGTTTTCCAACTCCAATTGTTTGGACTTTTCAGCATCTTCAAAAAACCTACTACAGACCAGCTCTGGAGCCTTTTTATGTATATTTCAGATCAAACAACTTAAGAAACGACACTAAATTTGTCCCGTAATTTGTGTTCTGCATTATTATTTGTGCCCCCGGAATTTTCTTATTGCATTATTTTCTGAACACAGATATGGATTAAATTGTAACCTGGTCGTAACTCGTGAATAAAACCTTTCCGGACTTATGTTAATAATACGAGTCTTTTATTGCCCTCAACTCTAGAATTACCTCCTGAAATAGTTTCAAATCCTCCAGTACCACCCTGCAATACACACATTTCTTCGATCATTCTGTGACTACGGACTATGAAGGGTGACTTTTAAATACAGACCTTTGTAATGCGGAATCCTTGAGATTCCGGTAGGCTCAGCAGTATAATTCTGACTCTGGCTGGACGAACATAAAAAAATAATAAAGGTGTTACTCTCTTGTGAAACTTGTATTGCGAAATATAACTAACAATGTGCAGACCATGTTTTAAAATAATTTTGAAACGTTTTTTAGTTTCTTTATAAATATTTTATACTTATGAAATTCTCTTAGTATTCAAATAGTGCATTAAAATTGATTACTAAATTTAGACTAATTAAAAAATTATGTAAATCCTTTGGAAAACTAAACTTAATAGTCACGTCCAAAACACTTTGCGGTTCACCATTTGCCGGTCATAATTAGTTTAGTCCATAAAGGTCTATTTGTACAGTGTGTGCTGTTTGAAAAATCTGTGTTACTTGAGTAGTTCTCGCTACTGCACAGTTGCTTCCATCGACGCAAGTTGAGCTTTCGTTAAGAAGTGACATATGAGTCTACGTCGTTTCCACACTTAGTGTCGCATTGAATTCAGCAGACGTTCCAAGGTTAAACACAGCTTCTACCACTTCCTCGTGGTGCTCACCCCTCCCTCAAAACTACTACTTTACAAAGTTTTGATTCATAAATGCATATTATTTATCCGTTTGAGTCATAATATATCTATGTGACGGTTTTATATATCAAGCATCGGAAAATGTAAACTTGTGTGCGCGTATATATTTTTGTATTTTACTACTTTTAGTTGTAAATCGTTAAAATAATGCTTACTATCCTGGATATCAGAAGTAGGTCGAAAAACTATTTTTCAGTAAATATAATTATCTATAATGAATAAGTAAATCAACAATTAATCGATATTATTTACGACATTTACTTTAGTCATAGATTCCAAGATCCCCACGATTTGGTCCTGCGACCTCATTTTTAAACTTTCTCCGGGTCACCTTTTATTCAGTTTTTACTTCCATGTTCCATAAGGAAATGGAAGTATGGTGATGGCGAAAAAAAATCGTGTTCGATATAAGGGCTGATTCTGTTTGTACTACCCTCAAAACATGAAGGAAATTATTTTTCGAAAAGTGTGTGTGTGTGTGTTGTGTTGTGTTGTGTGTGTGTGTGTGTGTGTGTGTGTGTGTGTGTGTGTGTGTGTGTGTGTGTGTGGACTTTTTTCTATGGGGAACGATAACTGCAGCAAATTCAAACAGAATCCAATAATGTTTTGCATATGTGCCTGATTGTAGAGTACTCAAGGTCTATTGATTCTGTGACGATCGGTAAAGGGAAAGGGGTAGTTTACCTGCAACGTTTTATGTTTTAACAAGAGTAAAGTACTTAATTTTGATAAATAAAGTATCCTGAAAAGAAGGTCATAATAATCCACTGTAGAAAGGTAGATGAAATATCTATAAATGCAAAGGGTAGTTGAAGGGGGAGGGGGTAATTTTCTATAAATGAAAATGATAGTTGAAGGGGGAGGGGATAATGTTTTATATGTTTACTACGTTATCGGCAACAAAGTAGTTTGTTGTTAAAATTCCTTCCCGGGCTGTTTGGCCGTGGTATAATGTCTTCTGCAAAACCAGACGTTTCGGCAGCGCCATCGACTGCCATTATCTGTGAAAATCGAGTGCGCTAACGTGAGGTGGTGTACGTTAGTGCCCACAGTACTGTGGTTAAGGCTGAAGAAAGAAGTAGAAAGAAGTAGTTTCTATGGAAACATTTCATTTCGAAAATTATTTTAAATATAAATCTTAAAACATGGAAGTCATCTGTGGTTCTCCATACCGATATTTTTATAATAATATTCTATTCTCGCCTGTTTACCCGACCGAATTACCTCAATCTCTATGCTTTAATACGCCCTAGATAGCCTACAATGATCAGAATTGCCCCCTCTAATGATCAGAATTACCACACATATACAAGACTTGAAACGAAGACCACAGAAAACTAAAAAGATACAAATTTAGATTTAGGTTCGTAAAGATTCTAGACTAGTGAAGATTAAAGAATAGTGATATGACTAGGATTCTAGAATTTTCACTGGAATATTTTAAATATAGGTGAGTCAAACTAAAAAATTACCACGTAATCTTGCGATCTTATAAAAGATTGACTGTATGGAAAAGGGAGTCAATAAAAAATCGAGCATATTATCTACTTCTTCTCATGCTCCCCTTTCCTTCTTCTTTTTCGCCAATCACTTCCATAAACCGGCTTAGTAGTCGGGTATAACTAAGTCTGTTGCGATATCCAACATTTCCTCGGCCACCTCCATTGCTTCTCTTTTGGCTTGTAATGCAGTGCAACTTTGGGAAGTCTCTACTACAGCATTCGCTACAAACGTGCATGGCCAAACGTTCTTTCATTTCCTTTTATAACAAGACTCGAAGGTCATAGAGTTAAGTCTACTTTTATACATCATTTTCATTACCCTTCCTTGAAGTGTATTTCCTACGGTACTCCTCAAAGTTTCAAATTTGACAAATCCGGTAACTGTACCTACCACACACACACACACACACTCTCTCTCTCTCTCTCTCTCTCTCTCTCTCTCTCTCTCTCTCTCTCTCTCTCTCATTCACTCACTCACTTACTCACTCACTCACCCACTCATTATATTTACTTATAATTTATATTTTAATACACTCCCCACGTTTTATTGCATTGTTTGTTTGTTTGTTTTTTAACTAGCTTGCCTGCAGTAAATTATACCAAGCGCGCTGTAAAAGTTATTTAAGAAGCAAATTTACCGAGAGATCGGTATCAAGTGTAAACAACTTGTACGAGAGATATGTTTAATGCAGATTTAATGTTCCGCCCAAGTAGGTAGCATTAGAACAAGCATCAGTAGCAGCGTCTCCAACACCCCCTCCCCAACGCAAACAAGCAGCTATCAGCTCCTCCACCCACCCACCCACCCACCGACGTCTCTCAACATCTCAACTTGCCGCTCTTCATTTCCACTCCCAGCACAATATTATAAACTTTTATTTATACGCGTTCATCCTGCCTCGTTCAAAAATGTTTACACTTCGTGTTTTCGTTTTTATTTGCGAAGTCCTGTCGAGTGTCTAAGCAGTAATTAGTTTCGCTGTTAAATAAATGCATTTACCTCTTAAACACTTATATATTGATACGTTTATATAAGTAACGTGTATAAACAATTATATTTAGTTAATCAACGGACACGTCATGGACAACGAAATCCAAGAATTAAATTCAAGCTTTAAAGTTTGCATCGGGTCGATACTTACGATCACTTATGATCTACACATACTGCTCCACATCACTCTGACCTACGCATTATTCTTCTTTACTTCATAACAGATTCCTCTCTTTTAACATAGTCAATAAATGTTATCACCCGTCTTCTCATTTTCTCCTTCCCTCTATTTTCCCTTCCATCATATTTCGATATTTTCCCAATAACCGTACTTTCACTAATTTTCGATATTTCGATTATGCGGTAGTCGGTATCGATATGTAGTGAATATCGCACACAACTTTACTAAAATAATAGAAAACCTGTCAATTTAATTAGTTTATGTTATAAAATTGTCTGTTTTCGGTTGTAATCGTCGTTGTTCATTGACATACATTTTGTATGCAAAGAATTTATAACAATATTATTATAGGTTAAACCCGCTGTTTTAGCGAAAAACGTGTGGAGTTGTTAGGTTACCAGGCAAACTGAAAAGACTCAGAAAAACCAATGCACCTTTAAAATAATACTCGCTTTTTTTGTGTAAATCGACAAAAAAAAACAACCCGACTCGAGGTAAGGCGGATTACCATATGTAGGCCTACCTATGCCACCTTTTTGTGATAGAACTCGTTTTTCGCTTTAAACAGTAAATTTTACAAATGTATTTTTTTTGTCACACAAATCTATTTGTGGTTGTTGCTTTTCCCCGGCCCCGCACTATATTTACGGTGTTTTCAAAATGTTTATGTATAATCCAACAGTGTATCTGTTCATGGAATACAATCTGTAAAGATACGTCTTCTGTTTTAATCGCAGTAAGTTTGCAAATGGTTAGGTTTGTTAGGTTATGTTTAAACATAATTCCATAGTAATGAAATACATCTATTATTAGCAACATTTTAAGTGTAGGTCCAGCATTTTATGAATGAAGAAGAAGCTGAATAAATGAATGAACATAAGCTTGAATGTCACAACAATGTTCAGTTTGCTTTTAGTCGCGTTTTCTTACGCGTGATGAGACTGTTACCAAATGTCTACCTGTTGCAATCATTGTATTTACTTAATGAACTTTATATTTTGCCAACCACAAGTTTTATGTTCTTTAAACAATAAACTAAACTGATACATTCTGACCTAACCTCATGCATTAACACATTCGTATCTTGACGGAAAATGTCTTACACCGTGGTCCCTATGCGAAAGTCGATGTTACGATACTAGACAAACTTTAATATCTTTGAAAACTATAACGCATATTTAAATAAGCAATTCACGACTCAAAAGAGCAAGGATGAAAAAATATCAGCGATATTAACCTTGAGCGGATAACGTCACACGCCATCACAAGATCACCGCTTCGCTGCGCGGAAAAATTAGTATAGCTAGGGAACGCTGATGCGTAGGATGTTATTTAAAGTCCCGTTTTATAAAGCTCTACGAGTACTATAAAATAAAGTACTATTAGTGGTAATAGTGAAAAAACTTAATAAATAATACAGTGACAAACGTTGAACTTGGACAAATTTTCCTTAAAATTTCAAAAATGTCAAAATCTCTTCACAACAAGAACGTAAATGCCTATCATAAACGATTACAAAGTAAAAGAGGAATGAATGAGGGATCTAAAAAGGCCCCTATGACAGCAGCAGAACGAATGCGAAAGATGAGGCAGCGTCGAAAAGTCGAGGCGAGAACCAACTGCGCAGACGTCGCACCGCCTAACGTCAGTTCACTAATAACGAATGTCGACAGTGGGATAGAACTGACGGAATGCTACGAAATACGAGCAGATCGAGATTCAGTGTTTATAACCCACTGGTGTCTGACGACGGAGCACTTTGAAAAGACGTTCTACGGCAAAACGTTGGGTTTGTTTGCGGAGTTTGTGATCGTATACGGTTCCAAAACGATTTGAAACGACCCAGTGCAGCTGTGTTGGAATCCACAGATGAAGACGTTCAACAGTTTATGTTGTGCTCAAACTGCTGGACATCTGTAAAACAAGGAAAGCTGAAAACACTGAGTAAGAGTAACGGCTGCACGTATCCATCGAAGCCAACGCGCTTGACATGCGAGTTCGTTCATGTCTTTTTTACCAAACCTACAAACACCCGTCTCAGCCACACCGCCAGGGTAAGACGTTTTCCGCCAAAAACATCAGCGGTAGTGACCCTGACACTACTTACCCCTTTTCGCATTCTTCAATAAAATCATTTATAATTGGTACACAACTTCTTCCTCACTGCGTGGTATCGATACTATCGCGTACTGAAAGCATCGAAAATATAGTGGAGGTACAGTTATTGTGAAAGTACCCATATTTTTAATAAGGTAATTCCATCTTAACACATGTCCCGACCAATAGCATTTGCTTCCCTTAATACCTTTCAATAATAATCGTTTCTTTACCCTACAAGTCTGCTTAGAAATTAACGCAGGCCGTGGCAACGAAGAGGGTTGTAATGAAATAAGCAGGCGGCGAGTTGTAATATGACATAACACAGCCGTCGGCTGTTTTATTGACATTACATACGCGAATGTTGTGACGTGTGAACGATTTACAATACCGCCAAGTGTGATGTTCGCGCTTGGTATGTTCTGTGTGAGCAAAAAACGATAGTTGTGCTGAAATTAAAAGGCAACTTAGTAAGGTTTATGGGCTAATCGTTATGAATGCTAATAAGGTTAGCCAATTGTGTTGTCTGTTTACGGAAGGACGAACGAATATTCATGATAAAGAGCGTATCGGTCTCTCAACACTGATGGTTTATTGGAAGAAGTAAAAGCTGAATATCTTGAAAGCTGCAATTTATGCTTACAGAATTGTCTACTAGATTTCCTGTCAGTTCAATTGTATATTCAATATTCCACGATCAGCCAATTACAACATTGTCGCAGAGAACTTGGTTAAAAAACATATGAGCCAGATGGGTTCAATTTTTGAAGCGTTTTAAAAATCATGGAGAAGTGAGTTTAAAAAGTGTATTTCCCACATAAACACATAAATGTCAATTCAAAACAACAGTCATTGCAATGACGACAAACATCGTCCCCAAGAGCTAACATGTTTACACAAACATCTTCTGTCCCCAAAAATCATGGCACATGCTTTCTGGCATTAAGAAACGCATCTTGTTGACTGATTCTGTGGAACGTGGAACGACTGTTAATGCTGATGCGTGCCGTAAAACCCAGCTAAAACTTAGACCTTAGTCGGTCTAAGAGGTTAGACCTTACACCTCAGAGGTTAATAAACATATATATATTCAAACCTCTGCGATGTAGATTATCTTTTCAAAACCCATATAACATGCACAAAACAGTATAGAATTTACTTACTGAAGAAATATATTATTTTAGTAATAGGCCTACTATTTAACATGTACGAAGAATTGAAGGGAGACCACGACTGGACGGAATACGCATTTAAAACATAAGAAAGATTTGTAGAGTAATGGATATAACATACTGAAAATTGACGTGGAACTAACGTATTATGAGGACGGATCAGAAGTGAATAATGAAGACTGCGAAGTTTAGCAAACTGTCTAGCAATCCGAGAGTCGTGACTCCTACGAAGAGATGGCGTGAAAGTGTGTAGGAAGGCGATACTGTTAACACAATAGAAATCTAATAAGAAGAAGAAGAAGAAGAAGAAGAAGAAGAAGAAGAAGAAGAAGAAGAAGAAGAAGAAACCCTGTAATTAAAATCAACGAACTGCTTATTACAAAAAACAGCTGCAGTCTCGGCTACAAACACAAGCGCGTCGCGACGCCGACGTCACGTTTCACAGACTGTAATCTGGCGACGCTTGTTGTAATTTAGTTCACTCGACGCTGAACGGAACGCGCGACGCGTGGCTAAATCAGATTTGTCATTCACCGTATCACTTGAATAATGTAATATTAAATAAATTTAATACTAGCAGCGGCTGCCTCATAAATTATTCACAACGGCGGACCACGCGAAGCTCGCGCGCAAGCATAATCGATATTTTCCCAACTTCTTCTTCTTTTCATTAGCGAATCAAATCTTGCTACAACAAAACAGCGACAGGAAGAAACGATTAAAATTTCAAGTCGACCGTTTAAACGAAAACTTATCAGTTCATTACTGTAACTGTTACACAAGGTAGAATTATGTAAATGTATTCGTACTGCTAAAAATATAAACGGCTTTTGGATCGGTTCAGCACGCGTGTAGTGATTACGATGGGGCGTTAACTGCGTGCTATACCAAGGGAGCCGAAGGGTGAACATTCCAAGAACCCTATGAACATCGACCGCACAAACTGTACGACACTAGAATCATTGCCATTTGGCACTGCGTTACAATCATTTTGCATGATAATATTCATTCACAAAGAGGGTGTGACGCGAACATATGCTTTCATAGAAGAGAAATGCACCAACCTCTCCACCCCAACTCCACTCTTACGTACACGTCGGTGGGCCCTGTTACGCCGAACAATCCACTCCAAGGTTGTGGTAAACAATCCCTTCGGCGGAATGGATCGGTAAGCAAATGATGGGAGTTCTGTCAGGCCAGTCTGGGGGTATCCTGGGCCCTGGCCTGGCAGGATGGTGCACATCGGCAGCAGGATGTGCATCTAGTGTGGAGGCGGAGGAGGCTATAGTAGCCCAACGGCTACACTCATGGGCTGAGTCAGTTATCCTACTGCGACCGGGAAGAGAAATCTCGTCAGCTGAGGTGAAAGCAACTCTCTAGGGGAAAAGCACCCCGAAATCAAAGTTCCTTGTCCTACAGGTTGGGGGGTTGGATCGAAGAATGCACATATTCCATCTGTGAAACTCTTTTATGTGCAGAAACCTATCAGTTTCTCAGCCAGTCAGTTGTCTGAACTTGACCGGGACAACTGGCGGAGGCTGTTAAAGGAGGCCTTGACTCAGCAATGGGTTGTCGCACCGCTGAAGAAGAAGAAGAACATACATTCACAGGTATGTTGATCACACCATACCAGTGTACCATAAAAACATGAGACAATAATCCAACATCTACTCTCACCCGTGTCAACAAAAATATCATCTCCACCCCTGAAATGAACACAACGATAGCATAGATTTCTTAGATCTTACTGTTACAAAACTTGAACACAGACATACGTTCAAAGTACACAGAAAATCCGGTACAACCGACACACTGATACATAACTTCTCTAACCACCTCATATAACACACACTGTCCGCTACACAATATTCTACTAGCACAGAAAACAAACTAAACAAAACTCAATAGTTAGCCACAACCAATGGTCCACCAAGAATTTAAATATCTCGGAAGCACAATTACAGAGAATAATGAAACAAGCGAATAAATCAAAGCAAGAATAGCAGCAGAAAACAGAAGCTGCTACCCACTAAAAAACATATTCCCATCCAAGAATATATCAAAAAATGTCAAAAAGAAAATATACACCACAGTAAACAGACTAGTAGTAACATATGCAACCGAGATATGGGTGCTGAAGTTGGAAGATATGAAAGACCTTGATATTTTCAAGATGAAAATTCTGAGAAGAATTAATGGACCAGTCTGGGATGGAGAGAAGTAGAGGATAAGAAAGAATTGTGAGCTAAGAGAACTTTATGGAGACAGTTGCGGCAGTGAAGACGCAAAGGTTGAGATGGTTGGGGCACGTGGTGAGAACGAGAAGTGATCGAGACCGAAAAATGGCATTGGAAAGGAAGCTGAAGGGAGTAAGGAGAAGAGACAGTCCGAGGAGGAGATGGTGTGAAGATGTGAAAGCGGATTTGAGGGAGATGTGAGTGGCAGGTTGGAGGAGTAAGGCTCTGGACAGAGAAGAAAGGATGAGAAACATTGAGCAGGCCAGGGTTCTACAGGGACCGTACAGATACGGTACTCTACAGGGTGCTATAGTAGATAGAGCCGCAGCCAATGGATACGATAAAACACTAATACCCAGGCTCCTACACAAAGGTCGAAAAAACAATAGAAAAAGACAGCAACGACAAATTTTTAACAGTCCCTTACATTAACAACCACGTTGAACAAAATTTTGACAAATCAGAAAGGAAGGCTACGACACTGCATACAGAACCGAAAACAAAACAGAAACACGACAAACAATTACACAAATTTGACTTATCTAAGATTTACAAACTGACCTGCTAACCTTGGACTTAATACTACTTAGGCCAATCAGGATGAAGCTTTAAATAGATACAATGAGCAGATGAAGGCACTACACTCCACCACTTTTGCAAACCACCTCAACGAAACAAATCACACATGCACAAGCAACAATAACGTCATCATCATCATCATCTTCAGCACGGATTAAACCAAAAACGGTTAGTTCCGGTCCCAAGCAGACAGACTACAACTAGTCACTCCAACGCTTCTTCGGACGTTCCACACCTCTCTCCGTCTCTTCAGCTTGATTCCATAGTTGTTTGGGGATTCAGTAGTCATCCATTCGGTTAAGACGTCCCAACCATTTTACCCGACGTTGGGAAATTCTATCAAGTATATTCATATAATATTCAGCTCCTGCCGTTCATCGACGTTCCTTTTGCGATCTTTAAGAGTATATCCTGACACGTCCATGAGAAATTTCATTTCGGCCGCTTGAATATGACTGGCCTGGGACTTATTTGAAGTCCAAGTCTCAGACCCATAGAGAAATGTTATAGGGAAGGCCATCAGATTGTAGAACTTCAGGCGTTCGCCTGATGGTCCCACACATACGACTGAGCTTGTGAAGCTTCTTCACCACATTATTGTTTGTAATGTAAGATACATTACAACCAAGATATTCAAAATTACTGACCTGCTTCAGAACAGTACCATCTACAAGAATTTTTGCTCGTATGGGATTAGGTCCATAAGAAACCATCACCTTGGACTTCTGTAGTCCAAAATCCTTGCACATTTGACTCAGTGAGTTAAACAACAACATGAAAGTCATGAAACATGAAAGCCTTCTATGATAAAGCTTATAAGAAGCAAAAGCTAGCTCAGCCGAAGGTAAAAATTTACCTACCTTAAAAAGGTTTCCTAAAAATTAACGTTCATTATGTATTAAGACATTTATTTAGGAGTACTGTGTAGTTATTTTATATAAAAATATCTTCGTAAAGAAAATTTGTTTTATCAGCCTAATTTATTTACGCTATTGAATTTGATATAAAAATATTAATCTACTAACAAATAGTAAAATAAGTATTGGTCACATGGCTCATATTTTTGGCGTTGTGCAAAAAGTCTGATGCAAAGAAAATCCAAAGATTTCATAACTAACTGCTTGAATTTATTTAGAAATCTCTGACGATACTGATCTATTGTGTTAAACGTGCTCCAGGTTGATATAAAACGACAAAAATGAAAACATTCTACTTGCAGAAGTAATATATATTATATAAGATGTAATATCTTCAAATAACTACACTGCCAGTAGGTTTATTTTCACCTGACGTACGTTTCACAGAAATTATTCTGCATCTTCAGAGGTTTGTTTGAATTGTAATTGAATGTTTCGTTTACAATATAATTAACGGATAATCGATTTTACTTCGATTCTACGATTTATTTTCGATTGTTGTAATGTTTATGTAGTCAGCTATTTATTATATGTGTAATGTTGTATTTTATTATTCTAATAAATGTATGATTTTAAATAAATCATCTTGTTTTGTTTTTATTTGAATTTGTTTTTTAATTAGTAGATTATTATTGTGTTTGTAAATATTAAGATTTTCCCAGATATTCATTTTGTTACCTTTTTGTGCGTTTTTAATTAATCTGAAGTTTTGAATGTCTGGAAATTTACATTCCTTTGTAAGTAACTCGTTGAGTTTCCTGCAGGTCTCCCATGTAATATCTTCAAATAACAAATAGCTGACTACGTAAACATAAATTTGCAGCGTAGTTATTTAAAGATATTACATGGGAGACCTGCAGAAAACTCAACGAGTTACTTACAAAGGAATAATATTATATAAGAACCCTGCAAGAAAACGAGTTAATTACTAAGAAAAGATACACACATACATTCGTAATTATTGTCTTTCATGTCAGAATCATTGTTAATGTATTGACGAAGGCGGTTACAACTGTTGTCATTGGTAGTATCATAGTATCAGATAAATACACACACGCATGACCACGGGCGCGCTCTCACACACTGTAGGTACTTTTACACACATTACAGCTTCTGACAATAGAGAAAGGAGCGTTAAACCGCGAGTTAAATGAGGTAAAGCCGCTTTCTCTCCCCTGACGCACGAGACTACGGGGTAATAATACAGATTTATGTCACTACAAAAGTCTGTTGCCATCAATCTCGAGCAGACGATCAATCTTTGCGGGGAACAGGTTTTAGAGAGTGCGTAAAACAGAAGTTGGGTAATCACATTTTCAAATTTGTAGACGATAAATCTGTTTTGACTGAAAGTGAGAATGATTCATAGAACAACCCCCTTATTATTCAAAAGGTCATCGTCATCTTCTCACAAGCGTTAGGCCATGGCCGGCTCTAGTAGAAGGCCGGAATATCAAACGTGGCAATGTTGCGCCTGAGGCCTATAAGCATAGTGTAACAAAGTAGCTAAATTGAACATATTATATTTTGATTTAATTTCATAGCATCACTAAAATCATGAGTAAGCCTATTTATTGCTAAACCTAAATTATGGGTCTGTGCGCATTTAGTACTATACGTTTAAGTTGAAGAAATTACTGAATTAGCGTTAGGCCTAATGAATTAATTTTGTTCCAATTATTGAATTCGTATCATATGAATGAGTTAATTAGTATATTTCTTAAATAATATAACAGTATTTTACATAATGAACTTTTTATTTGTAAAAAAATAAGAATTATAAAACTGATGTTGACCGGCAATTAAAAATGACGCGATTTGATTATTGAAATACATAAATTCAGAGATCGTCTAGTCGGCCTCTCAAATATCAGCTGGTTCCAGTGTTGCCACGTTTAATATTCCGGCCTTCAACTAGAGCCGGCCATGGTTAGGCCCACAGCCTTTTGCGCCCTCTAGCTGTCGCACCACACTACCGTCTGAAAGAAACCAGTTTGCATTTGACACACCGTACACGCCAAGGAAACATTTTGTCTGTGTTCACTTTGTTACTGACTAAGCTACGTTTATCTCAGCCAGATTGTTGTATTGCCCAAACAGTAGTAGACGTGGTTGGATTGACTCGACCTTCAGCCGAACCCACAGCAAAGCACGACCACTGACTGTCTTGCAAAGTTGGCAATTTTCCGGAGCTACCCCGCTGTAATCACACAAACGTAATTGAATGAGCGAAGCCAGTATCAGTTTTGACTCGACCGCTTATCTGTCTATCTGTTCGTCTGTCTGTTTTGTCTATTTGGGGTATGCCTCACAATAACGTTTGAACGCGTCAACAACACACTTACTTTTTCGTAAAACTTGGCAAGCATGTCGATACTTTTACCCTATACAACGCTATTGTTTTTGTTATTGATCCTCCAAAAACAGGGGCTGGGACGCAAGAATTTGAGGGGGAATAAATTGTTAAAAAATCGAAAAAGTCCATGTGAGTATATTAAGTGATCGACTATTGACACATAAAACATGCAAAAATATCACACATGAACCAACTTTCTTTGTATCATGATAATATAAGTATGCTCTCTGAGCGGCAGAACTCGCTCACTATTTTGAACGAACTGCATTTATTATTACATAAATTATGATATTAGATAATTTTCCAATTATAGGGAAAAATTGCAAAAGTCCCGATTTCTCTACCATTTCTTTAGCAACGTAACAATTGTAGAGCACACAACCATACAATAAACAGTAAACATTTTTAAACATTTGGATTTGGGTAATAGTTACTTTTATTCAAACACACTGCTTAATTTTTACAGCTTCTTCAAATATTCGATCTCTTTTAAGGGTTCAGGGGTCCCAAAATTTTGAAATTTACAAAACTTAACACTACATGCAGATGTTACTTTAAATTCTCTTTAATTTCATACCTCATATGAAGTTTGCGATCTAAAATATTTACCCACTATTTGGGCCCTTCGTCCAAAAATTTTTAAATTTTCCAAAACAACTACTATATTGAGATTTCACTTAAAATTTCCTTTAATTTGATATCCCACGCGACCTTTTGTGATTTTTCATAACTTTGACCCCTCACATTTTTGCCTCCCACTCCCCTAGTTTTAGAGATATCAATCTCAAAATCAATAAGGTTTTGTAGGCTAAACGTGTGGATACGTATGCCAAGTTTTACGAAAAACGGTTGATGTGTTCAAAAGATATAGTGAGACATATCCCAAATAGACACACAAATGCTAAAAGGGCCGAGTCAAAACTGAGAACTCGCTTCGCTCGTTCAATTATTGAGAATCATCATCATCTTCTTCTTCGAGCATTAAACCAAGGATGGTTTGTTCCGGTCTCAAACAGGCAAAGATTAGAGCTGGTCACTCCAGAGCTTCCTCGGACGTCCCACACCTCTCCGGCCCCTCAGCTTATATTTCCATAGTTGTTTGGCGCAACTATAATGGATAGTCATCCATTCGGCAAAGATGTCGCCACCAATTCAGCCGATACTGGGCAATCCTGTCGAGTATACACATAATATTCAGTTCCTGCCGTATATCTGTGTTTCTTATATGATCATGGAGAGTATACCCTACCACGTGCCTGAGAAATCTCATTTCAACCGCTTGGATGCGACTGGCCTGGCCTTTCGTTAAATTCCAATTCTGAGACCCATAAAGAAGTGTGGGCAGGGCCATCACCTTGTAGAATTTTAGGCGTGTTTCTTTACTTGCTGACTTAAGGGTTCGCCTAATGGCCCCGCACATATAAGGTTGAACTTATGCAACTTATTCACAACGTCGTTGCTTGCATTATAGGACACACTATTGACAATGTTAATTATAAATTTACTAGATGTGGGTTGCGCCCTTTTGCTCTCCCTGTACGAGCCAATACTGCACTCTTATATATTTTAATATCCAATTTTGTCCACTCGCATAGTTGATGCGAATTTCCGTTAACTATTATTTCACGCTTCAGCTTCATGAAGTTCCATAATCGATTTCACTCTCGGCGGTGTAATGTTTTATCGCTTTTTGTGTTTTCTTTGTCACCGTGACAACAATGTACCGTTCAAGCATAATGGACGCTCACATGCGCGTGCGCGTATGCCTGTTTATTTTTCTCTTTTGAGTGAATCAGAACGCAAACTCAATGCAAGACGTATTTACATTCCAAGGTTACGCTATTTACATAATTTTTGTTTATACAGACTGGCGTTTCATCAGAGAAAGGCTTCCGTATGGATTAGAAACAGCAGTAATTCACGGCTCATAACGCCGGCGACACACATTATGCTAATGAAGAACTGTGAACAATTCCAACTCTTCCCTGTCGTTGATCCGCATTCTTTGTCTCACGCCTTCGGATTTATTTTTACTTACCCTTATTTCGATACGCTTTTAATCTCTGTTTCACTGTTTCAATGCAACTCTCTTACACGCGTATATAGATTCTCTTTTTTCTCACGCTCCTTCTCGTTCTCCCCTGGCATGGGCATTGTTCACGTTGACACTTAACACGAATGGCTCTATAGTTTTCTTGTAGAAAGCACATAAAGCTAAAGACAAATACGTTACACACAAAATGTGTCGTAACTGATTTAACGCTATACCACTTGAATAAATGAGCACGAATATCAAACTATTTAAAAATACCAGGTGAAAATATTAAGCCAAGGCTTTGGGGATTTAAGATTTGAATCGTCCTGAAGTATACTGCTTGGACGTTGTATAGTTTCTCTTCTATACATCGTTGACTTGTTTTGGCCGACTTTTCTTTGCGAAAATGCTTTCCTGAACAATTTTTATGGTTTCCAGGTTCCAATGTGATTTGTGGAAAAGTAAAAAGTAAACATGAAGAGCAGATTGGGACAAACTCGAAACTTCATTAAACGGCTAAACATATCACGGTATGATGGTTTTTGATATACAGTAGACGTATCGCAAGAGCCACCATTACGGAAATTTACAACCACGCCGTAACATTACGGTACTTGAAGCGGGTCTCTGGATGTAATAAAATTAAGGTAACAGAATGTACTGTTTGAAGAGAAATTAATTTACGAGTTAGACGAATGAGGAAAATATCAACGAATTACTTACACGAATACAGGAACATACTAGATTACTTTGAAGAAACATTACTAATTTCACAGAGATTTATAGAAAGAGGTGACCTAGTACGATGGACACCGAAAGCTGAAATTACGAGCCTTGTGGCCCGTATGACGAATGGAAGACCCACAAAGTCTTAAAGAAACAAAGAAGAATAAGCGACGGGAACGAACAGCTCGAAGTAGGAGATTAGGACAACAGAGCTAAACTCAGCAAGTTGTCGACAGTAAAAGTGAATGGACCCCTGAAGAATCGTTACATCTTAAAACGGTATTCTAGGGACGGGGACAAACTCCGCTCTACTTTGAGTTTTTTGTAACGCACATTAAACAACCACAGACGCATATAATTGCAATCCCAGAGAAAGGTAGTAAAAGTCCTAAATGTCGCCGAGCGGAATTGGACTATCTCCATGTGGACACTGATGCACTTGGTTAGAATGGGATGTAAAAACATTTTTATGTTGAAACAAGACATAACGCAGGAATTGAAACAGGCCAGCAGGAATCTTGAGCAAAGGAGATTTCTTATCCAGACTGACGGAAGGAGTAGGCGACCATCAGTAACAGCGCCTGCTTTTTTAACTGAGGGCCTGTAGCGAATCGAGACCCTGTAGCCACCTAGCCACCACGTTAATCATACCATCGAACGTTGCACGAGTGCTTTGTGCCGATCATCACTGAATCCCCTCGTACTGTCGACAGAAGCGTGTGCCAGGGTAGGAATGTAGCAAAAACAAAAGAACAACCGGCATCAGCTATATAGTCTTTCTCGTAGCTGATGCCCCGACTCCACCTGGCTTGGGTCGCCAATTGTACAGCATTTTTTCATCTTAGTCGCCTCCCTCCCATCGTACGAATGGTGACTGCAGCGTGTACGCGCCAAATATGAGGCGATGTGTGTGTGTGTGTGTGTGTGTGTGTGTGCGTGTTTTGCAGGGAGCGTTGAGGGTCCGAGAGCCACCGTGGAAAGGCGAATCGAATTCTTACCAGCCCGAGTCCGGGCCGCGTTTCTCAAAAGTTGCCGTGAGAAAGAGTGCACGAAGAGCTGTAAAAATCCTTATCTCTAGAAAAACAACAACGTTTAACAAAAAAATGACATACTTCGGTCTATTCTTCATTATAAGTCTACAGATGGAAGTAATCTGAGAAGGGTGATGTTCCCTACATTACGCGCTTGGATTGCAGTAAATAATGCAGTCTAGCATTCAGACGTTAGTCTTGCCTAACAAGGCTGTGGCTAACCAGAGTGTAGTACCTCTTTGTAATAACACCTCTCTGTTTAGCTGACTTTAAACAATAGGTACTCGGGACCGACACCTTGTAGAGAAATACAAATCAGTTTAGTAGTGATGTATATTAAAAAAAAAAAAACAAATAAATTCAGTTGCTCAATTCGGAAAGGTAAGAATATTATTTTCAAAAAACTGCACCTCAACTTGTTAAAAAATGTACGAGTATATATGCTCAAAATTGAGTTCGTAATCCAATACTATTAACTTTGAAATGTGTGACCTGTAATTGGGTATTTTACAGTAAAAGCCACACGACACGATTATTTTGCGTTATAATAACAAGCAAGTAAAGAAAATAATTGCATGGGCTCGAGCCAATATAATAAGTAGATTAAAATTTAATTAACATAAATTTCAAGAGAAAAATTAAAAATTCTTGGGGAGAAATCCATATTTATATTTTTTTTTTTAAAGAAGGGAATATATCTTAAAAAAATCGGAAATCTGGCAACAATACGCCACGGGTACATGCAGACAAGGATACCTTGCACGATTCAGTAAATCATTCAAGAAGTAGTAGGCCTATAGTAGAAAGATTATTTTATTTATAGATTGATTTCAAAAAGACGAGTTTTCATCCACAAAATGGTACTCAGAATCCGTGTAGGCGTTCTGAAGTTAGGTACAGTATTTAGTATGATTGATAACCGGTGTGAGTGGATGCCTGATTAGAATACTTATTGATACATTCGAAAATAGGATGAGCAGCGAGACTGCAAACTCGTGCAGGTGGGTGGGTGTCAGACGAGCTTACTACTACGTACTCTGAACGTTCTGAATCATACTGCTTCCTACGCACCGTCTGCACCCTGCAAATAACGTAGGCCTTTTAAATGTCAACCTTCATTGCTTGTAGGATCAAAACTAAACATTAATATCAGATTAGAGGTCACAAACACATATAATACTGGCAGCTGAATGTGGATATTTTATAATTTTAATCTTCCCTAATCCTGGGAAAGAAAGAGAGGGCCCAACCTGACGTAGTGGTGACTTGAATAATGAGAAGGATGATAAATACGCGTATAAGCAGGATAGAAAGAAAAACAAAAATGTTGAAGTTTTAAATGCCGTGAAAGAGAAAAGAAAACTAATATGCGTAAAATTAATGGAAAAAAGAAAGGTAAATTTCTAACGTGGGTTATGGGTTCGAGTAAGATGGGTTAATTGTGAATTTTTGAAGGAAAAGTGTTGGGGAAGGTTGAGAGAATTTGTGAGAAGAAGAACAAGTTGGACAATGTGCTGTCGATGATTGGAGCTGCAAGATGTGAGCGCTCAAAATATGGAGGAAATAGGCCTGGGTATAGAAATTTTAGCTCCCTGTAATAAAACGGGCAAGGTATGTACCGGTACGTATATAAAAGATCACTAATAATAACTTTCTCTGCAATATTGCTAACACTATTATATTAGCTCAGTTATTTAAAGAACTTTACACAGAGCTTAGTGAGATAAGTATCAAGTCACATAAAAAAAATAGAATAATATCACAAATACTTTAAATAAATCCTTCCTCTTTGATTTAGTTTATGAAAATTCTCCTTGTGCAAAGGGAGATTCATTCCAATAGTACATATGAATTACTCACTAACCTGAACCAATGTATTTTGCATAATTTTTTTTTTAATTTTATAAGTTTGGCTCAAAATTCATGGTCCGAAGTTGAAGAAGAACTTTTGCCGAATCTCATGCCGGGAAACGCTGCCTTTTCTTTGTTGATAACATCCAAAAGAGTAATCAACATTCACTCTGAAGTAAGTTTGGGATTTGGAAATTCTATGATTCTCTGCTAGTTCATCAAAATGAGTTTTTATTTTATACTGACGCTTCTGTAAAAATATAAGTTGTACTGCCTCTTTGTACAGCATTTCCTGTTTCGCGTTTTCTTTCTAATTCTTTTCAATCCAGAGTGTAAATTTTGCACCGTCTTGTTCGGGTCCACACTGGCGGATTTGCAGCCCATAGACCCGGGCCTGGGAGGAATATGGAACTGTTTGCAAAGACAGGACCGGCTGTTACACGAAGAGGAAGACGACCGTTTGTAGCCGGCGTTAAACTTGCAGATAATACATAACTTTCGTATTACACAGACATCCGTCAGTTATAATAACTTTGAAGGGAACTCCAATCACAGAAACGTAGTCTGAACGCGAGTTCTACGTGATAATTAAAGAACTGCCATCCAATAATCTAGTAATTAGTGAAAATGACAATGACAGAGACAAATTGTTTAATTAGGTTTGCTGGAAACATCTCAGAAACACTGAACGTTAAAGATGGGCTCCGCCAAGGGGGTCGTTAGGACAACCAGCCTTTTTAATATTGCACTAGGAAAAATCCTTAGGCAATTCGAACTGCAAACATAACGTACAATATTCTAAAGATCAGTACTATAACACCAAAATCAGAAATTTTGAAAATTTCTTATTTTGAGTAGAGATGTATCTTTAAGCGCCGTAACAGGGAATTGTTGTGTGAAACGCAGAGGTGACTGACAGGCAATAAAATCATATATCAGCCCCAACACGCTCACGGCAAATAGGCTGAGTTCATCGCTCTCCATACTAAGAAACGTTAAACTTTGACAACTACCTCAAATCCGTAGAAAAAAGGGCACAGAAGTAAACGAACTCATTTGAAGAGCAGCTGTAGGTATTAACAATAGACCAGAATACATATACACGCCAGCTGCATATAGCGAAACAAAAAAAGGTATATGTTATTGAAAGACTCAAACGGTCAGCGACAGGACTTCGACCTTACTGAGAAGAGAGAAAGCTCGGAGTAATGTCCGAACACAAGCAAGAAGTGTTGAAAGGAAGTTTGGTAAGGCCTGTAAGTAACAATAGTTGATGCCATTAGAACAACCTAGTGCACGAAAACAATACTTGACGAGAAAGTTAAGGGTTGTTTTGTTTACTCCAAAAAAGTGACAGGCAAGAATTATTGCTACAGTATCTAGCAGCGACAACGACCTCAGTGTAGTGACCTAGGGAAGGAATCTGGTGGGAATCCAAAGGCCTATCAGAGAAGTTCTTTCGGAAAAATAGGTGGTCTCTAAATCTGAAGAGTCGTAAAGTAGAACCAATTAGAAAACAGCGTAAGAAAAATCAGAAGTAAGTGGGAGAAATAGGGAATTCGATATAGGAACGCGAGAAAGGCGCGCTCGAGGAGTTTAACTAAAAATTTTGACGGAAACGGGAGTGTAAGTCCGCGACCGAGATTCCCATAGTTATTGGACTTAGAGAAATTCGGTACGATGGTTAGAAAAGTAAGCTCGTACTAGAACAAAGTTCGGTAAAGAGAAAAACTGTAATTTTACTAGTGACGTATAAGTGAATTAATACAACACAAATGATAATTAAATAACGCTGTGATTTAGTTGTGCAAATACGCAACAATAACTTCATCATCGAGTAACATTTCGAAACGAACTAAACCCGTAACAACAGTGATTCAAACCATAACGCAGTTAATAAATAATAATTAATAATGGCTGTAAAAGCGGATAACTATAATAACAATTAACGCGAACTAATTTCGAGTGAGTGAAGTTTGGTGTTGTGCAGTGTCTTGTGTGACTCCAAGGAGACCACGTTACAATCTGCTAATCCAGAGGGAAATATCGCGGATACGCCAGACGATCAACATGTCAACCACACCACATGAACCGCTGCAAGATTTGGATACACACCACAAGTAAAATTTTCATGCCATAATTAGTATTAGGTCCACTGTCTGTTCACTTAAAGAACTCATAAGATTTAATTAAAGGATTAAGATAAAATTGTATTTAGAACAAAATTAAATCATATTAGGAAATTATGGAAATTAAATTTATCTATGAGCACCGATTTTAAATGAATCCAGATCAATAATTAACAATGTCGTAATATATTAAATTTAAGAAAATTATTATTAAAAGTTTTGTCTTTGAATAAGAATTACAATATTTAATTTATTAGAGCTATGAATATGAGTAATGAAATAAGATTTATGAAAATGAATATGTTTATATATTGATTAGAATTTATATAGTTCATGTGTCAATGATAAAGTATGATAATCAATCATAGCTAATTGTAATAAATCGAAGAACAATTTATAAGAAAATTTGAGCATTTATTTATATTTTACCCTGAGATAAAGAGCATAAAATAAAAAGTTAAATTGGCGTCAACCGCTGGGCATAAACAAGTATTTATTGTTAAATTGGCACCACAACAAAAGTGAAGCTTAATTAATTAAAAAGAGAAAATACACATAAATTAAAATATGTCAATTAATTTATGCTGAAAATATAACAAAAGATAATTGTTATAAATTGACGCACACAACGTCGGGCATATTAATTGTTATAACTTGGCTCCCACACGCGGGACATTAAATAGATAGCATAACAGTAGTAAAATGTTATAAATTGGCGCTCCGGAACTTAGGGGCAAATTTTATTATTAAAGTACAAGTTATGCTAATAAATAAATATATATAGACATTTATTCAAATACAATTTGTGTGTGTGTGTGTGTGTGTGTGTGTGTGTGTGTGTGTGTGTGTGTGTGTGTGTGTGTGTGTGTGTGTGTGTGTGTGTGTGTGTGTGTGTGTGTGTGTGTGTGTGTGTGTGTGTGTGTGTGTGTGTGTGTGTGTGTGTGTGTGTGTGTGTGTTGCAATGAGTAGAAGATGCATATAAATTATTACAGGGATTCAAGGCATATGATAGCATATGCCTTGAAATTTGTATAAGTAAAGATTGCAGGACACTGTATGTTAGTCAGTCAATAAGATACATGTTCAAATTGTTAGTTTTAAGTATTTTTATACAGTAAAAAGAAACTGTTAATGTTGTAAGGTGGTACGAAAAGATGCGTAGGCGTGTGCGAGAATATCTAATTATTTTAGGGGATAATAAGAAAAACATATTAAATTAAATAACTTTTGTTATAAGTTGAGTTTTGAGATGAGACTTGTACCAGAATACGTCCAAAAATACCTATAGAATCTCAGTAATGTTAGTAATTTAAAGAACTGAATACAGGAGTTTTTTAACAAAGAAAGCTTCATGGCCCTTTAGATAAGTAGTAAAATTATACTGGTTTTTTGGACAGGCCATGATTGCTTTCAAACAATCCTATGCAACAATAATTTTATCTTGGCTTCAGTAGCAGAGAAGAGTTACGAATTAACCAATCAGCGCAGAGAAAAAGGGCAAAATTTCATTTGAATTGTAATTTCTTGTCAGACAGACAGTCTCTCTCTAAACTTGATATTGGTGTGGGCGTATTGTATTAGTTTAGGCGCTAGGTTTACTAAGGCGTTACGAACACAAGTTAGAAATTTCGCTAGTTGTTGATATCGTAAATTTTAAATAGTGCTAATTTGGGAAAGTGGAAAATGTCCGTTTAGGGATTAAAGATACTTGAAGTCTGCTGGGTGTATGTATGTAAGTCCAGTACACAAAATTTGCTGTAAAAATAAAATAGCTGTGAAAAAATTAATTAACTGCAATTTATAGAATTGTTTAACCCGAGAACGTCCCTGAACGCTGGACACCGGTAAGAACTCACATCGGTATGCAAACTGAATCAACCCATCTGTATCCAGAGTGAAGCAACTTGCACCTGTATCCACAGTGAACGACCTACATCTGTATTCAGATTGGATCATCAACATCTCGGAGATCTACATTCGTCATTAAAAGGGAAGTGACTTTATTTTTTGTTATAAACTTTAATAAACTTATAACGTAAAGAAACAAAAGGACTTGCAAAAAAGATTTCATGTATTAGATTATAAGAGATAAAAATTATTTTATTTTGTATTCTGGTCAACCGAGACAGTGTAATTAGTTTGTTCTTTTACACAAACGGTATTAAAATCAAAATAGTGCAATTTGCAGTAAATTATTAACAAATCCAACAGCATTCCAATACACGATTTACCGTTTAGCAACAACTTATGCTGTGCGACAGCTGTACATCGAAATATATTAGGTTATGGTGACGATCTGCTAGAGAAGTGGAAGGAATTATTCCTGCCGATAGATGACGCCTGTAAGGTTTTATATAAACCAGTTCACTAAAACCAAATACACGAAGGCAGGAAAAGCTTGCACATCGACTACATCAACGCTACTATCTATTGCTTTGACTTTGACAGGGTAGAAGATCGTTTACTTATTTGAGATCCTTTGTAACCTGAGACAGCGGTGTTCCGAACCAAATTCGAGCATGACACGTAACAGCAAATAGGGCTTACTATGGTCTTTTAAATGTAATTAGAAGTAGACTTTTAATTAGGAATTTACAGAACCCTGGAAAGACTCATATTAACTTATGCTTCCAAAACCTGATCAGTCAGAAAGGGATCAGTACCAGATAAACATGTTTGAAAGAAGGATGTTTAGAAGAATTCTGGGAACTACATTTGAGAAAGGTCTATGACAAGGCCGGTTTCATCGTGAACTAAATGAGACATTCCAACTTTGTCGTGTTTCCTTGCTGAACTGCTACTTGTCATGTTCCGGGTGAGGCCTTTCAGGTGAAAACGGTGGAAACACTGAAAGGGTTCGTTCGGAACATGACAGGTAGAAGTTCAGCAAGGAAACACGACAAAGTTGGAGTTACAGAGACTGCAAATTCAAATAACAAGATGAGTAAATGAGACATATTAAAGGTAATCGACAACCGAGTTAATTAAATCAATGGAGCTCGATGCAACAGAGCGAGTCAGAAAGGAAATCACGAAGGGGCATCCAGGAGTTCGAAAGAAAACCGCAGATACAAATTAAGGTTGATACATGCGGATGAAGACGACCTGATGGAAGTGAGGTCCGATGGAACCGTGGTCCATAAGCCATGTTTCGCGTAAAAACGTTAGAATTCAAGCAGAAGAACAGATTTTATTTACAAATTAATCCCAAAAAGACTGTTTTCCATCCGTTAAGTGATACTCAGAATTCGTGTAGGCGTACCCAAGATGGGCTCAGTGTTTTATTATGATTGATAACACTGTGCATTAAGCGGTGGAGTGGAGTGGATGTTTGATGAGAATACAGCGAAGCTGGAAACTTGTGCAATGTGGGCGTCAGAGAAGTTAACTTATCACGTAGTCTGAACGTTCGGCTGTCTGGTTCCGCGCCCCGCCCACCATCGTCACTTCCGTACCGTGTTTTGTCTAGTACGCAATTGTCCACCTTCTTAGATCAGAATGAAGGTTTAGGCAGTATGGGGCACTTGAGAAAATTACATAAGCGATTCTTAAACTTCAATAATATGGGATCCATTGATAGTATTGAAATTCCATTGACTACTCAGAGGTAACATTCATCATTTGATGTAGCGGTATTGTTATTTAATTTTGTGCAATTCGTCAATTAAGCAGTAACATCTGGGAGCGATGTGGACGGTATGTCATACTGGTTCTGGTTCAGTGCACCATACCGCTGACCGCTAACAATAACCGTCGAAACAACAAAATACAGGAAATCGTCGCTTCCTAGATTGCATAATGTTTAAAATATGCTACGACAATTATGTAACCCTCTCGACTTTTCTCTATAAACTCCCTCTCTATCGACCCTCTCTAGAACTCGAGAATTCTCTATACGTTTCTCGGCTAATCGAACAGGTGCAACGTCTCTGTCAACACCGTGCATTCAAATAGCTATAGACTGTTCGAGCACTTGTAACTACGAAAATTATGTTAGCACGCTGCCAAAGAATGGAAAATTATTCTCAAACGTCTTCGAGACCTATATAAGCAACAGCGGCCGGTTTAGTTAGTAACCTGGCGATATTGTCGAGTGCGGATCAAGTGATTGTTGTGGAAAGTGATTATTGTGTTATAATTAGTGCGGAACTCTAATAGTTGATATTGTTTTTGCATGTGGACAAATTTAACTTGAATTATTGTATAAGAGTACTTTGTTCATTTTAAGTTGTTATTTGTAACTAATTAAAGCTAGCAATTAGTGACTTCATTGTGTTTGTATTTTGTTTCCACTGTAGAATACGACGATCCGTAAAACCGTCGTAACAATAAATTTTACCTCCATGTTGCTTAAAGAAATGGAAGTATGGTCATGGCGAAAAAAATCGTGTTCAAGATAAGGGCTGATTCTGATTGTACTACCCTCAAAACATGAAGAAAAGTCATTTTTCGAAAAGTGTCTGTGTGTGTGTCTGTGTGTAGAATTTTTTCTATGGCAAACGACAACAGCCGCAAATTCAAACAGAATCAAATAATGTTTTGCATACATCCCTATATTGTAGAGTTCTCAAGACCTATTGTTTTTGGTGAAGATCGGTTAAGGGAAAGGGGTAGTTTACCAGCAACGTTTTATGTTTTAACAAGAGTATTTTCTATAGCAAAGGATAACAGCAGCAAAGTCAAACATAATCAAATAATTTTTTGCATGCAACCATGAATTGTAGTTCTCAAGATCTATTGTTTTTGGTGAAGATCGGTTAAGGGAAAGGGGTAGTTTACCAGCAACGATTTTTTTTTTTAATGAAGGGTAATTTTGTTCTATGGCAAACGATAACTGCCGCAAATTCAAACAGAATCAAATAATGTTTTGCATACGGCCCTAAATTGTAGAGTTCTCAAGACCTATTGTTTTTGGTGAAGATCGGTTAAGGAAAAGGGGTAGTTTACCAGCAACGTTTTTTGTTTTAACAAGGGTATTTTCTATGGCAAACGATAACAGCCGTAAATTGAAACAGAATCAAATAATGTTTCGCATACCTTCCTGAGCTATAGAGAACTCAATGTCTGTTGATTTTGGTGAAGATCGGTTAAGGGAAAGGGGTAGTTTACCTGCCACATTTTATGTTTTAACAAGAGTAATTGTTTCTATGACGAACGATAACTGCCGCACATTCAAACAGAATCAAATAATGTTTTGCATGCATCCATGAGTTATAGAGGACTCAAGACCTATTGATTTTGGTGAAGATCAGTTAAGAGAAAAGTGTAGTTTACCTGCAACGTTTTATGTGATAAGGGTAATTTTGTCTATGATGAACGATAACTGCTGTAAATTCAAACATAATCAAATAATGTTTTGTATACTTCCCTACATTGTAGAGAACTCAAGGCCTGTTGATTTTGGTGAAGATCGGTTAAGGGAAAGGGGTAGTTTACCTGCAACATTTTATGTTGTAGCAAGAGAAATTTTTCATGAAGAACGATAACTGCCGTAAATTCAAACAGAATCAAATAATTTTTTAATTTTTTACATATGTGCCTGAGATGTAGGGGACTCAAGGCTATTGATTTTGGTGAAGATCGGTTAGGGGGAAAGGGTAGTTTACCTGAAACATTTTTTGTTGTAACAAGAGTAAAGTACTTAATTTTGATTAATAAAGTATCCTGATAAGAAGATCTTAATAATCCACTGTAGAAATGTAGATGAAATATCTATAAATGAAGAGGCTAGTTGAACGGGGTGGAGGTAATTTTCTATAAATGAAAATTATAGTTGAAGGGGGAGGGGATAATGTTTTATATATGTACTACGTTATCGGCAACAAAGAAGTAGTTTGTTGTTAAAATTCCTTCCCGTCCTGTTTGGCCGTAGACCAAAGTTTTTTGCAAAACCAGACGTTTCGGCAGTGCCATCGACTTCCATCATCAGTGAAATCGAGTGCGATAACGTGAGGTGGTATACGTTAGTGACCACAGTACTGTGGTTAAGGCTGAAGCAGTAAGTAGAAAGAAGTAGTTTCTATGGAAATATTTCATTTCGAAAATGATTTTAAATATAAATCTCAGAACATGGAAGTCATGTATGGTTCTCCAAACCGATATTTTATATTTTCATTACTTAGAATTAGTTTGTCAACAAACAAGGTCGTAAAGTTTACCAACTAATCTCTGTTGAAACATATTATAATAGCCCTGATTCAGAACTTTTACAATATCTGAGATGAAAAAATAAATAATTAAACAGTTTTGTTTAATAAATAATGTAACCCTGATTTGTTTCATTATCCGAAATCGTATTTTTATATTTTTTAGGGTTTTCGTTACTTTATCGTGCGACGAAAATCCGATAAAAGTCATGACTTTCTTACCTTCTGATTCGAACGCCACCTCAGACTGTGAGAATCCCAAACGTCAGAAAAAAATTCCTGTTACCAGGCGCAGATCCATGGGGGGAATCCCCCCCCCCCCACCAAATGGTCACACCAGTGAAATTTTTTCGTTGTTTTGTGATTGTAGAATGTTTTGTGATTGTAAATGTGACACAAAAATCATATCACCTTATGTAGGTTCAGAGTTTTTCTCTAAAATTACTTTAAATTGTAAGCGTTCTTTACCATCGTGTTAAATTTTGTTGGTGGTAACGAACTTAAATGAGTATTGTGTACTTTAAACTGTAAGTGAATGTTATTAAGAGAACAATGAATGAGCAAACACAGATAATAACGCCCTGTATTTTTATCTGCATTCATTGCTATCATTTACCTAGACCATTAAAGAATGGTCCAATTGTGTTATCCCCCCAAAAGTCAACTCTTCACCCAACAGAAAATATTGCTTGTTGGATCCACCCCTGCCTGTTACAGTGCGATTTGTGGTTTTTATGTATGTTCTCTATTGGATCTCAAAATTTTATTTCTGTACCTGTAATACATTAAACGTTATTAATGATTTCTTTGTACCGTGTTGTCGTACATTTTACAGGCATATTGCTACAGGTGTAAATTTTAATTCGTTTTATGCAAAATACTTTTACAAGTAATTTAAAATAATGTCAGTAATACATAACTATTGCCATTGGTATATTTTTAATCGATAGATATTTGAAACACAAAAATTAGTACGCCGCGGGAGAAAATGTATACTCACGTACGCTGCGGAATAGGTCTCTGTAATGCTTATATTAAAGAGCCATTGAAACAATGTTGCCTCACGCCTGTTGGAACTAAATACTAAACAAACGTGTAAGTTATAAACTCGTGTAAATACACTGAAGTACTGAATACAAGGATACACAAACGAGTTCTACTGTTGGTTTGCTTACTTGTAAACTTTGCTCTGTGTGTTTGTTTTAATATTACTGCTCCAGCTGTTTTAATATTTTTATTCTCTATTTCAAAATATTTTCAAATGTTCACTATCGTTTCTTAAAAAAAAAAATTTTTTTTGTATGTTCAAAATGTATACACATATTGCAATGAGACGAACATTCTCACTATGGAGGGAATATATTGGGGGGGATTCTTACCCAATGAAAATTTATTTCTGCAAGTGCAATCAGCTACAAACCTGTTACCTTACAATTTACATACAAATTATTTTGTATTTGTATAAATAAACCCCATGTAAAATATTTGAGGTTTCCCCGTAAAATCTATAACTTGTTATTGTGAAATAAGCCTTAGTTTGTGTCCTATGCAAAGGGGTGTGAATGTTATAAGACAATATTCTTATTAGAATAAGAACTGCATGTTAACATAGTTTAAGACAATTATAGCCTACACAATAAAAAAACAGCAGTGCAGTGGTGTGAAAGTGAATAAGTGTTTTGAGCGTAACGAATTATGTGAAGGTAATTAACAGACACGCTATAAGTCATTTATACTAGTGTGCAAATTGGAATAACTACAGTATTAATAAATAATTATTTTAATATTAAATAAATTTTAATAGTATTTATTAAACTGACAAAGTATTTAGTGATGATATCACATGCAGTTGAAAACACGTGGTTGGGAAAGGTCAAGAAACCGGAAGCTCATGTTCACGAGCACGAGGTCGATTTTCTAGTAAAATCTAGAGTTTTAACTTGTAAAAATTACGTCACGTGCGTAGATTTTATAAAAGTTAGGCAGTCTTTTACCCGGTCTCTCAAACCAGTCTCTACTCAGGTGTCTCTCGCAGTCTCTGGGAAGTCGGAGTGTATCGTCGAGGGAGCAGCTGATTTAGACCACCAAGTCAGGCACGGCGTTCGAGATCTTCAACGACCGATGGCTGTCAACGAGGACTGAGTCGGGAGCGACTTGGACGGACACAACGCCCACGAGGAAACCCTGAGATCGACATCCCACCTTAGGAAGACAACGGCCGGTGTGAAAGCAGGAGCAGGCCCGCGAGATCATTCGGACTGATCCAACTCAACCCAGCATAGTCAGGAAAGTGGAATTATAAAACTCTTTATAAACTATAAAACAATTAAAGACTTTTAAATTGCTAACCATCAAATATTTCAAATTCATATATTTCGAATTCATTATTTTCCGATAACTGTATATGTTTTATATATAAAAAAAGGAATAACCAGTAAATGTATTAAACCACCCAATCAGAATTTATTTCTGCAAGTGCAGTCAGCTACAAACCTGTTACATTGCAATGTATATACAAATTATTTTGTATTTGTATAAACTTCATGTGAAATATTTGCCTGTAAAATATTTAACTTGGACTTAAAATAAAATACGCCATTTAACAAGTTTCTGTAAAATTACCAATTTAATACGCCGTTCAGTATTTTATGAACGCAGATTTTATGAATGCTTCAATTAAGCAGTAAGTATATGCGCGAGAATATAATGTCTAAACAACTGACCCCGTCCGTCAAACGTATTCAAACGTACAGTATTTCTAAAATAGTTAACCCACACAGACGTAAGGGAATAAAATAAAATTGCAACAGATAATCGGCACATGATAAAGTTTCTGTAGGTACACTGCGAATTACTTCGGATCAAAGAACAACATGAAAAAGAAAACAGTCCGCACAGAGCCAAATGTCACAAACACGAACAGCTGATCAAAAGCTCTTTTGCTAACCAAGTTACTACGGGCCACACGCTGGGATCAAATTCGCGTTGTATCGGGTCTCGAACTTCAATCTGTCGTTTACCTTTGACATTATTACTTACTCGTTAATTGCGAAAACAGTTTACGAGTTTCACTTCGCCTCTGTGTTTTTGTGTCTACACTCTTTGCTTTGTTCATACTCTTTGCTTTCAGCCGTTAAAAATTTATTTGTTTCTTTAAGATTCAAGTTCGTGTAACGACAAAACATCAGTTAACGAGTTAAGGATTCTTCTAATTTCTACACCTACATTTTTCTACAAACAAATATCTATTTCTAATTTTAAGACCTCTCGGTCTTTATTTTTAAGACTTTATTTTTAAGACCTCTCGGTAACACTAGCCATATAACTCAAAGCTGTTAACTCGCCTTATGTCTCCAGGTCTACTCACTGTCCAAATCTCGTTTTCAGCAGCTAGAGCAGTACTCCACATACAATTTTTTAAATACCTTTTCCCAATTTAAAGACTGATTCCGTTAATAAGCATTCTCTCATTTCTTGTTAAACCCTACTGTCTCCTGACTAATTGTTCCGCCAATGCTTCACGCACTCCGACTACGCTAAATGCTTTTGCTTCTCGGTATGTAATTCTTTCACCTCCTGAAAGGCTTGCCGTCTTCAGGGTTCAGGTGTAAGCCGACATTTTTTACGCCTGTTAAAATCTTGATTCGCCTATATTATTTATTCTCACACTGCACTTTTATTTAATACATATAGAAGTTTAGTTATACAAGTGGCGTAGTGTGGGGGTTTGGGGGATTAACCCCTCCCATATGTCAAAAATTTAAAGTAGTCGTTTAAGTCGAATTAAATAATTAGGTCAATTAGTTATCCAACTTGTCGTGTTTACTTGCTGAACTAGTACTTGTCAAGTTCCGAACAACGCCTTTCAGTGTTTCCACCATTTTCAAGTTCTAAACCACGACAAAACAATTAGTTATGTCAGTACGAATGCTTTTCATTTTTTCACAGTTTCTGAGGTTACCTCCTCTCAGCGAGTAGAAAACAGGTAGCCTGCCAGGGTTTATTCAGCCTGTAGTGTATCCAACTCGATTCGCGACATGTATACTGCAGTAATTTATTCCACAAGTAACTTATAAAATTTCTATGTTATTTAGTTTTTTGCTTGCTAATCAAATCTTATACAGTTGTGCCCATTGATTTACACATTTTTTAGTAATTTTTTAGTTTAGTGCTTTATTATTATTTACAAAACAAATCCACAATTAAATTGTTAAAGTGCTTCCTTTATGCCGTACATTTGTTAACCTAAGACCCATCGTAGCGTTGGAATGGCGTTTACGAGCTCTCCATAGCCTACACCGGTGGACTGATTTGTATGGTAAGGCCAACATAATTTGCAGCCAACCGCATATCTGACGCACCTCGTATAGCGATTTTTAAATATATATATAGGCCTATATATATATATATATATATTTTTTTTTATAACCTGTAGTGGCCACTTTATGAAAATTTTGATTCACCTCTGTGGCAAAACTAGTAGATTTATTGACTTTCGTTTGCTAAAAATATCTATACCGGTACGTATTTACTAAGACGAAAATTTAAAAAATTCGTACAAAAAATTTAAAAATAAAGGGTTGCTTTGATTACCGATGTCAAGGGTTTGAGTGAGTGAGTAATACACAAACAGGGCGAAATTTGTTGTGAAGAGGAAAACACAGCCCTTAGGCTGAACGCAGTACACACTGTACTTGCCTTCCAGCCGTAGTAATTATTAAAGAGAACAGATGAAGACAACTCAGTTGTGGCACAGTAATCCCCGACTAACGTAGGTCTGTGAACCTTCACAAAGGTTCTGTTCGTTCGTAAACAGACTGCTGTCTCAAAGTTAATTGCAACAGATGAAAAAAAAACAATAATTGAAACTGGGACAACAACAATATCCGTAAAAACAGCTCTCGTGATTTCTTATCGCAGAGTAAAACATGCGACCTCGGGCCGTTGTTACTCTCGTCCATTACACTGCAGCTTTTGTGTTGTCGGAATTGTTACAAATAATTTTATTTTCAACGTTAGGCTACACTGAGCGGAATTGTCTGTTTTCCAGTCTTTCTTCTATTTTTTATCATCATCTTCTTATTTTCTTCTTCTTCTTTTTGTTGCCCTTCTTCTTCTTTTCCTCCCCCTCCCCTCCTCCTCCTCCTCCTCCTCCTCCTCCTCCTCCTTCTTCTTCTTCTTCTTCTTCTTCTTCTTCTTCTTCTTCTTCTTCTTCTTCTTCTTCTTCTTCTTCTTCTTCTTCTTCTTCTTTACTTCATGGTGTAGGCAAGAAGCTGGCTGTTCTACCTTCAAAGGTTCGCTTTGTGGATCAATCGACTCTCACAGATCTACGTCTTGTGGGCTAATGCGCCCATACTTATTTAACCAGTCTTGAATCCGACACCCTTTCTAAATGTTCTTTCCATCTCCACTTACATTCCTCCTCCTCCTCCTCCTCCTCCTTCTTCTTCTTCTTCTTCTTCTTCTTCTTCTTCTTCTTCTTCTTCTTCTTCTTCTTCTTCTTCTTCTTCTTCTTCAGGCTGTGGACCTTACGATCCGTTGCGCACTCCTTGGTCCGACCAGCCGCTCTTCTAATATTTCGCCGTCCTTTCGGATTATAAACCAAAATTTGTTTTGTTACCCTGTTCTTTTGTATCCTTTCAACAAGGTCTGTCCAGTCCTGTTTGTATTGCTTTATTCTTTCGTTTACATTCCTTTAATCTATAATGGAAATTGAAAACACGTAATTCTTCCCTCAATCTTCATTTTTCATTTGGTTCAGTTTAGTGCGCGTTTTAACTCCTCTTAAGGAATATCGTACGTAAAGTTTGTATTTTCCTCCCTTGCGTTTTAACTGGATACCGTAATTCACTCCCATAGTACAACACGAAGATTTTATTAACTTTGTAAAACTTTAATTTTGTCCCTCGACAGACCAGTTTCCAAAAATGCGATTAAGGATTCCAGAGATTGTATGGAATATACCGAAATTAACATCGATATCATAATCCGCATAACGCAGACGTTTCTCCGGGTCGTGGTCCCTTACTGCAGCATAACGCAGACGTTTCTCCGGGCCGTGGTCCCTTACTGCAGCATAACGCAGACGTTTCTCCGGGCCGTGGTCCCTTACTGCCGCATAACGCAGACGATTCTCCGGGCCGTGGTCCCCTACTGCCGCATAACGCAGAGGTTTCTCCGAGCCGTGGTCCCTTACTGCCGCATAACGCAGACGATTCTCCGGGCCGTGGTCCCTTACTGCAGGCCGTCTTCAGTGTAACGACTCGTTGCCAGACACTGTTTTGCCACAGTACTGTGGATAACTGGTGAAGAACGTACCAGTACTCGAGTCGTTACACTGAAGATGGGCTCTAACGTTGGGGCCGAAACGTCTGTGTCATGCGGAAGTGCTGGACCACGGCCCAGTAGCCCGGAGAATTCTCGAACGAATTTCAACAGAACAAACAGCTAAAATTGCTCACTTGGTCTATAGGTATATCACTTCTAAGGTAGATAGATTCACGTTTGTACATGATGCCCCCCCCCCCCGACACTTCTCCAAAACGCACGAAAGTTCGTTGTACATCGATTCATATAAAGCAAGAACTTCACTTCAGAAGCTTTGTTCTGACTTCATCTTCTTTTTGCGTGTTTACCTAATTGTCACATCCATGCAGCAGCATAATAAAGAATGTAATGAATACTGTAATGATTCTGTAAAGCTTCAGCTGCGTATATTTTCTTCTTCTCTTTCTGCCTACATTCTGTAGTAACAGCACCACACGTAGAATTCTTCGTAAGTTGTACGTCATGCAATCCATCCAACTGAGGTTTTGGGATTGATTATACAAGAAGACTGTATAGAAGCAGTCAAGGGGTTTCACATACCTATGAGCGACGATATCTGAAGGTGGGAATAAATAGGCAGAGATAAGAAGACGGATAACTCTAGCCAACAAGGCCTACTTCGCGCTTACCACCTCCTTTAATTCAAGAGGTATTCGTAGGCAGACAAAAATGCGCATATACAGAACTACCATACGACCCATCCTGTGCTATGGCAGTGAAACCTGGATATTAACACAAAGAGCAATTGAACGCCTGAACAAATTTAGAAGGAGGCACCTGAGACTGATCCTGGCCTCCATATATAGAAGTGGGGAATGGAGGATACGGCATAATGATGAGATATATTGTCACTTCAACGAACCAACTGTACGTAAAACTGAGGAGGTTGGAATAGGCTGGCCATCTCGTAAGAATGGATGACAAACGAACACTTAAAAGAGGGGAGTATGGATGGCAAAAGACTAAAAGGCCGTCCAAAGAAAAGATGGAAAGATGCTGTCGCTGTAGACGCAAGAGAGATGTTAGGAGTGCGAGGACGGAAGTCCTTTGCTACTGATAGAGAGAGGTGAAGGGATCAGGATAGAGGAGGCCAAGCTCGACTTCGGGCTATAGCGCCATAGGAGGAGGAAGAGCCACGTCCCACCTTACTGACGGCACTACATAAGTAGGCCTATAACAAATTAGGCACCACTTCAGTCTATTCTCTGACAACTTGAATGTTTTTCAGAAAGGTGTCATGCCTTTTCACGCGATCTCAAAACCTTACTCTCCTAATACCTGTAAGTTTTCGAGAAGTCCTTTTCCCCTTAACTTATCTCAAAACCTCATTTTATAATTTATGAGACTCATTTACTATTATTAGAATTCCAAGGCCAATTCTCGACTTCGGGCTGTAGGGCCATAGGAGGAGGAGGAGGAGGAGGAGGAGGAGGTTTCAGGATGAGCTGGTAACGCATTATATGAAAACCATAAGTCAGAAAACGGAAAGCCGGGTGGATTTAAGCGACGACGAACTGACAGTGCGAAGGGACTGTAGCTAACTATTAACAAAGAAAAGTTGAAGAACAAAACACGTGCGAATTCAGTACACTTTGACCGGGATTTAAGACTAGGAACGGAACAGCGGTGCGTTCTCACGCGAATCGATTCTCGCACAGCATGTCGCAGACGTCAATTACGTTAATGGCGACGATGTTCTGCACAAATTGCGGTGCGGTGCGGTGCGGGTTGTAGCGTACAGCCGCCAAGACATGTTTGTTCTACCTTTGTGACAGTTGAATTGTTTGCTGTATGGTAATTGAGTAAATCGTCGACAACATTGGAATAAGGAGATATTCTTATTATGCTGTCGTAGCCTACGGTTTACACAAACAACATTGTGATTATAAATTACAGTAGCTAGTATTGAATTATTTTCCTGACCGTGTCTGGTAATTATTTACTCAAGTGCCTAGTAAAAATACCTGAAACTTCGGTTAAATCGTTTCTTATAGCACCGCTTTTTATATAAATAAAATCCCTATAATACATTATGTTAACGGTGTGTTAATTTATATGCCCCATAAAATATAGGATTTTCAGTAAGAACTACCACATGTTATTTTTAAATAAAACACACGTAACATTTGAACATACAGAAAGTTCTCACTTCACATTGGCGTTAGGTTTTTAAATTTTCCATGTTGATTGATTGGGTCCTTCAGTCTTTTAACAGGTTTGTACCCTCCCCGCATATACCCGTGGTGCGTGTGTTACGGAGTCTCTCACAGGTATATGGGACCAACAGTTTAACGCCGGATCCAAACGGCATAGTTGGGGAGGTTTATACTAGGCAGGATACCTCTCGCTGGTTTGCCATTGCCTTGCGAGGGGAAACAGTCGTATCAGATGGCCCCGGCGGGAATCGAACCCGCGCTGACAGCGTACCAGTGCCACACGCTAGCCACTACGCCACGACCGCTCCTTTTCCATGTTAATTCAAACGACGGAATCGATTTTATAAAAAAAAAAAAAATAGTTAAGATAAGCATTTGGTTGTAAAACAGACGAATTTTAATTAAATACACGATTTCGCCTACAATGTAATGTGATTAAGGTAGCATAGTATTAATTTATAAGTGAATTTTGTTACAGTACTTGAACATATTTTTGTCCATTATTACGATTTTCATAGTTGCTTACACGGCGTTAGACAGGTCAGACTCGAAAACCGAAGGGGAGTCACTTTTCACCACAACAGTCGACTGTTTAGCTCTTTCCTGTGCTTTTCTGGATGTACTGTCCAAATGTGAAATGAACAAACTGTTTATCAGATAAAAGCAAAGAATAAATAAAATTCGAAGTTAGTACCAGCTGCTTGAATAATAATGGGTGTGTCGTGGGACATACGCCATAAGTGACAACTTCAGTGCCGAGTGGCGAGCGAACTGATTCAACGTGTGAAAGACTGCTCGTATGTACATAAGGTGGGAGAGATTTTGCTATAAAGAACAATATGATATACGCAAAAGCAAAATGTGAGCACCTTAGTGAAGAATTAGAGGTTTGACCGTTTTGTAACGTATTTTTCTTTGTAGATTTCCTGGCAGTACTTCTGACTGTCCACCATGCTGATTTCAACTTTCGAGAAACGTTCAAGATCCCTGTGTTCGCTACTCAAAATTCGAAGTCATCAGTAAGCTCAAATATACTTGTCAGTCCCTTTAAGCAGTTTATTCTTTTGGTTGGCGATTTCTTATTCGTCGTCTGGATTCTGCGAGACTTTGATACACTTTTCCCCAATCAATAATTTCTTTCACATGGGATTTCTTTCACTTCTTCAATGTCTCCTGTTTTCAGTTCCTGGAAAACGTGAACATTTTATGGAAGCGTTGGAGGTCCGATCACGGTTCAGCGAAACCAATGCAACTTTATAGTGGAGATTGGTAACACGAAACTATGCCAATCGGGAGCAGTGTAAAGCGCATGCTCACTTTATTTATTTCGGCTTGTAGTATGACCAGTTACAATTGAATGCCAATAATAAAATCAGGCAAACAGCAATCGTAGCCACTTTTACACATTATCACCCTGTTTTCAATGTCATCTTGGCAGGGCCGTATTTACGGGGAGACCGGATCTCCTCCCCCACCCAGAGGATTGAAAAAACTGTACAAACTGAATTCTTCACAGAACATTAATTTTGTAATACGATTTTTTAACGTATGAAGACGTTGTTGCATTTAGTATCTTTCCGTGACTAAAACTGTAATGGCTAACAGATTATAGCAAATCGTATTCAGTGTGAATAATAACAATTGCTGCAATCTGACAATCCGTGTATCCTTAAAGTTTAAGAGAGTCGGTAAAATGTGAGCCATCATTATTGAAATATGAAGTCGGATGTGTTAATGCGTATTCCGTATACCACAGGCAGAACGCGGAACATGAGAGAGTTAAAACCGCCGGGAGCCGATATTAGCGTCAAAACTGTTTGAACTGTAATATATCACTGTAATATATTGCGTTGATTAAAATAAACGGAAAATTCAGGCAAGTGCGTGTTTTCGAGCACTTATTATTAGACACTGTCAAGGGATTATACGTTTTTTATAATCACAAGCGATTAGGCGACCGGTCAACCTTGTTCATTTGAACATTAGAATTTTCCATAGATTATAGGAGTAATAAAATATGGAAAATGGGTGCGAGGGAGTGGAACGTTTTGCTACAAGTGAGTAGAAGAAGAAGACGAAGAAACTGTAGGAGGCTGAGGCTTATGGAGAGCTGAAGCATGAGGAAAGAAATTTGTAAAACTAAAAAAAAAAACTTATACTGTTTTAGTATTTAAAAATAACAAACGCATGTGAAGATGCTGGTTTCTTGTCATCATTAGTTACTATCCGAAGGCCTACACGTGTTGTCTCCAAAATCTGATTTTAAAAAATCGTAGTTGCAATGAACGAGTGTGTTAATGTAAAAGAAACTCTGGCTGTTCTCACACTCAGGCTCAAGCTGGCTGGGTGCCTTATCAAGATTGATAAGTCACAACTTCTTTACATATTTTTTTATTTGATTTACCAAGTTGTTGAGGAAAATTTCTTACAAGAAAGTGCAAAAACTACGTATAATAAATTATATACATTCATTTATTTGTTGTACTAAGATTATTCCAATTTCTTCCCATACCGTTACTTTATGCTTGGGATCTACTCTGATTTTGTCAAATTGTATTACACAGATTTGCCTCGCTAATTCTATTAATTTTTCTTCATTCATGATGAAATGTGAAATTACTTCATTCTGTACCTACCACACTCACAAAGGCAATGAGAAACCGTCCCGCCCTAAAACCACGTGCTCGCCTCGTTGAAGTGGTTCATACAGGAAGTGGACGAGCCTCGAACGAACCGAGTAATCGACGACTGAGTTTCATAAAAATCTCGTTGACGACGAGACTCGGACTCGTCACGTTGCGGTATACACTGCCCGCTGCAAAGCGTTAAGGATTTTCTAGCCGGCTCATTGATAACTCACGCCGTCGGCTCGTTCTCTGTATAAATCGACCCTCAAGAGCAAAATGTTTGGCTCAGAAAGTGAGAATGACAGGTGACATATCAGGTTCAGTCACAAACTAAGACAAATGTACAATAAGGCCTTGTAGATTATACGAGGTTCGTTCAATAATTAAACAGACAAATAGCTGTAGAGGAAAAACGGTTGGTAGGCAGAGTACGATAGTTTCAGAACTGTAAGTTGGCATCCCTGTCATGTTTTTTTGGTTCTGATCAGTTTTTTGATAAGAATTGTTTCGTTTATTACCTCAAATTCTCATTTGACGATGGCGAGTTGTCTTGAAGTTTCGGAATTAGTTAACCGACGCGCAGTGATCTGGTGTTTGCTTTCTGAAGGTGAAACACCGGTTAAAATTTATTCTCGTGCGGCAAAATAGAACACTTTGAGCCGGAATCCAAAAGACAAAGCATGGAGTGGAAGCTTTATAGTTCACCTGTCGGGAAAAGTTCAGAATCCAACCATCCGCGGATATAATCATGTTGACGATCTTTTGGGACACTGAAGCCCCGATTTTTGTGATTTGTTAGAAGAACAAAGGACAATAAACACTACATACGGCTCTGATATGCTTATAAATAAAGTGAAACCGGCAGTTACGCGGAAACGTCCAGGATTTCTGCGCAAAGTCGTAATTCTCCTTCATGATAACGCCGTCCACACACAGTTCAGTTAACTCGTGAAATCATCAATAAATCGGCTAGGGAGACTCTACCTCACTCTCCCTACAGTCCCGACTTGGCTCCATCTGATTTCCACACGTTTGGGCTACTCAACGAAGCGTTACGTGGTACAAAGTTTCATGACAATAACGAGGTCTAAAAAAAATGTCCTAAAATGACTCAGCCATGAATATAAAGATTTCTTTGCGGGAGGCATAAAAAAGGTTATTCAGAGATGGGACAAGTGTACCAGTGTTGCTGGAGATTATGTTGAATGGGAAAAAATTTTCATACCGATTAAATAAACCGTTTTTACTCTAATTACTTAACACTTCCGGGCTGAAAGGCCATGGTCGAATGTCTGTTGTTATAGTGCTAAACGTTTCGGCCACACCACCGGTGGCCATCTTCAGTAGCAAAGAAAAGTTCGTAAAAGATGGAATGCCGAACAATTCGCCCAGTGAAAAGGGACAAGCAATAGTAAGACGGCTACGCTGGTTCTATTTTATAACTTTTTGGCCGCTTCAGGTATTTAACGCGAACCAATCAGAAGCCAGCGTTAAATACCTGAAGCGGCCAAAAAGTTATAAAATAGAACCAGCGTAGCCGTCTTACTATTGCTTGTCCCTTTTCACTGAGCGAATTGTTCGGCATTCCATCTTTCACGAACTTTTCTTTGCTACTGAAGATGGCCACCGGTGGTGTGGCCGAAACGTCTAGCACTATATCAACAAGTATTCGACCACGGCCTTTCAGCCCGGGAGTGTTAAGTAATTATAATGACACCGGCCGTGATCCTCGTATTTTGCTACAACGTCTAACACGGAAAAAACATCTAGAGTGAATGAGTGATACCAAAAGAAGGAATGAAATGACAAATACTGGGCACCAGACAAAGGGGAAGACTGAGGATCCGCAGGCGGGACAATGAATGTTCAATGAGATGCTGAGAATCTTTTAGAGGGTAAGAAACTGGCAAGTAGCCACAAACATGAAGGAAGTCAAGATTCGGTACTAGCTGTGCAACTAAAAGACGTTCCTTTTAGTCATTCTGACAAAACTATCTCTCACTTTTACCCTTCAAATAACCTTTCATTAATAATATTTGACAAGATACGCCAGATTTGGACTTTAACGAAAGGCCAGGTCAGTTGTATCCAAGCGGCTGAAATGAGATTTCTCAGGCACGTGACAGGATATACTCTCCATGATCATAGAAGAAACACAGATATACGGCAGGAAGTTTATATTATCAGTATACTCGACAGGATCGCCCAGTATCGGCTGAATGGTGGGAACATCTTTGCCGAATGGATGACTGCCGCATCCCCAAACAACTTTGGAACTATAAGCCGAGGGGACGGAGAGGTGTGGGACGTCCGAGGAAGCGCTGGAGTGACTTTCCCTATTTGAGACCGGAACAAACGATGCTGAAGATACGCCAGATTGCTGCAAGGAATCGTGTTGTTGTACTACTAGAGAATCTCGTATTGAATAAACGGGTTAGTTTCGACCGTGTATAAAAACATTTACATTACTTAACGACGAAACAAAGAAAACGCTCCGATTGATTTTGCCGATTTATAATGACAACATGTATTAAAAAATAATACTGTTGGTGTTTGTGGAAAATCTGTGCGCCATGTCTAGAACGTGACAACATCACGGACGGAACAAACAACGCAAAGCGAGGACGTTAAGCGCGTAAGTGGCACAACACAAGTGCGGTGGGTCCAGAGAATAACAGCACTACTACTTACTGCTATAATTTGTGTTTCTGCCAACACCACGTTATGCGACCTACTTCAGACACTTCGCACACAACCGTTTCTTCTGCCAAATACGTCCTTCTCTTGTTTGAAACTCACTGTTGGTGTTTTCGTTTGTTCTTATCTTTTTTTTTGTGGTTTCTGAATTTTCCGTTTATTTCCAACAAAAAGTAATCAAAAACTGTTATTTTCACCTCCAAGATTTTTTTTCTTTGACAACAGTTAAATCCATAAAATCTATGGATTGTCTGGTAGAAAGGATATGCAGATTTTATTATAAATTTTACTTGTGTCAATTGATTTGTTTTTTCTTAACTACATATCTTTAAATTACCTGTGAAATTTAATAAATGTGTAAACCACACATTTAACAAATTTAATTTAACAAACCACACACACACACTCTCTCTCTCTCTCTCTCTCTATGCGTGTGCGCGTGTGTAAGTTTTAATAATGTGTAAGAGGTCTGATCAAAACGTTTGTACAGCTTCAGCTTTCCAATTTCTTGGGCTAAAAAACAACGAATTCAGAAACTGTTGTTTTGTGTTGTCTATATGCTTGTCTTTAACAGTTGTATACATTTTCAACGATATTGGATACACAGGTAACTGAGTAGTTTGTAGTTTGGTGTATTTGACGATTTTCTTTACGTTTTACAATGAAAGGTCTAAGAACTAGCTTTAAATTTTGTGTGAACGTGGTTAAAATGGTGCAGGAGGGTTTGGCAAGTCTAGTATGGATGATCGAGTGGTTTGAAATTGTTGCAAACGCTTCCAAGGATCGGTTAAAAATAATGGTAGTAATACGAAGATCGTCGTATCGTGCTGCATGAATGTTCACTACTAAGCGATGCCGACCCATAGAGAGCGCTTACATTTGGGCAGTTTGCATAGCTAGCGTAAAACTATTCGTAGAAAACTGGTAGATTTATTAATGGAAAGACAATTCATGGAATTTGCACCACGTTAATGCACCAGCAGACAAGTCAGAGCTTGTTTTAAGAATTTTCAACCACAAACACACTATAATGACTCTCCTGCCTCGTTGTTTTTGAGATATATATCCCCCCCCCCAATGACATTTTCTCTTTCCTACAGTAAAAAAACTACAAAAACGGTGTTGTGTTACGAAGTTAAAGTTCCCTTCCCTTCATAACAAAAAAAAAATTCCCCGAACGAGCTCACGCTAAACTAGAAAGTGCATTCCAGCAATGTTTTGAAGATTGCAAAAACGTCGATATTAGCGTATTACATCCGAATAAGATTAGTTTTAAGAGAAAATATGAAGGTATATGGCTACAGACATAACCTTTCAGATAAACAAGTGTTGAATGATCTTTTCATTACACCTCGTACATTGTGTTTATTCTACGATACGTATTTAAGTATTCTATAAACGTAATAACGTAACGGACGATCTGATAATAGAGGCGATGAACCAGTTGGCCACTATGGTTCTAACACTTGCATACTGCAAATATACTGTAAAATAATTTTATAATAATTTGACGTAGAGGTCCTAAGATCAAATTGTACTAAACTATGGCAGCAGTACGAACAAAGTAGGGTGCACTTGAACAGATTGTCTTGGACACAATCGTATTCTAAATAAGCCTCCTTCATTGAATTTACATGAATAGGAATAACTAGAAACAGCACTTGTTCAGGACAACCGCAATAGAATTCCGAAGTGTCTGTATGATTACTTGCCAGGTGGTATGATACATGTCGGAGACCAAGAGAAAGTTCTCTTCGTTTACTTCTCACTGGATGTCTTTATTTAAGATTCTGTCTACTCTGAGTTTTCGAGCTGACCACCTGAGGAAGTTTATTTCTATCAACATTAGTCTCCTTCGCGTTCTCTTGTTTATTTTCCATATTTCACAACCGTTCATTATTGTTTCGTTAACGCGCATCTGTAAATAAATCAAAGACGAAACATGAATTACAATTGTTTTCCCATGTTTATTTAATCTATGGTTTAAACAGTTTTATTGAGACATACACCAACACGGACACGATTACTAGGTATTTGCAAAGAGCGATCACATGGGCATTGTTGTACGCTGACGATGTGGTGTTTGCTCCAAAAGCAAGAGAAGATCTTCAGTGTCAAGTGTAAGCATGACATGGCCAATATGGTCTGCGTCTGAACATACTCTAGACGACTAACTTGGAAACAGTCCCATGAAAACATGTGGGTCTTGGTAAATACCTTCTGTCACATGGGATCGCGTTTTCAGAGTGAAGACTGGCTAAATAAAGACGTCTGAGCAAGGATTAATGCAGCTTGGATGCGATACAGGGACGTCCATTGCAAGCAGTGCTTTGTGACACCCGCCTGAAATCTAGGATACACCGCACGATAGGAAGACCGACGTGAACGAAGGTGCAGTCACCAAAAGCAGGACGGACAGCGCTCGTAGCGGCAATCCCAACAAAATCCAGGAACAGTTTTCCAGTATGGCATCGATGTTGGGCACCCTCAAAAATCGCAGAGCACTCATTACACATCATGGAAATGGTGATGTTGAGGAGGATACTGGGAATTAGAGGTGGGCCGATATACCTGTAATAGGTATTTTGGAACGATATTTTTGTGGAACGGATGTAACAGTGACTGAAAAGTTGAAATACCTGTTATTCGCGGCGACGCTGTTCCGAGTCGAGACACGCCGCCCTCGCTGTTCCGAGTCGAGGCACACCCCCTACGCTCCTACACAGACACACACACACACAAAAAGTACACAAGATCACGTAAACCAAGGCCAAATACTAGGCGTACAAAAATATCGCTGGAACGCAAGGAACAGGCAGTAACGCGTTATTTAAAATACTAGGTATTTCAAATACTAGTGGTATCACCGATACACAAGGAACAACGCGTTCCAGAGTAACAGTAGTATTTTAGTAACACCTAATATTTTAGGAACACCTAGTATTTTAGGAACAGGTAGCATCAAGCATATTTCGAGTAGGAAATATAAGTATATAGTAGGAGCCACTTTTTCGTCCTGTATACTTCATTCTGCGCAAAGAGACGAAGCTGTTTTTAATAAAGGAAATAATTCATCCTGCTGTTACATTTATTCTCGTGTGATATGCAGATATACAATACAGATTATATGCTAATAAATTATATATTATACTAGTCACCAACTTGTAACTAAAATCGGTTGGTAAAACTTTATGTTTTTACTCAAAAAAACTTTATGTTCCGAGTAGTTAGTGAAATCGTATTTAATTATATTGAGTTATAACCTATAGAGTGGCTGATGTTGATATGCTATATTATACTTTTTATTAATGTGATTTTAACTTCACTACACATCTCACGTAAATGATGAGATTGTTGTAATGGACATTTATGCACTTTATCTAGTCCTGTTCCTTAAATATCTGTAATGCATTTAATTTACTTTTGTTGTTGCTTATTATTTATAAGTTTTTTTTTATGTATTTACATTTATTTTATTACAGTTTGTTTTTTATTTTTATTTGTAAAATTTTGTTTATTCTCATTCACTCTTGTGGCTTACTGTTATGTTTTTATTATACGTTTCTGATGTTTTTTCACATTATTTTTTGTGGTATTACGTGTAGGCCTACTCTAAATTATTTAATTGCCCCGAGTTTCGCAACTGATTTGTCTAACCAATGTTAGTTTGTTTACTACTAGTGAAAACTTAAATTGGTATTCCCAAAGGGAGATAGGCCTATAAATTCTCTTGTTTCTTATTTCCATTTAAACAGTAATAGTTTAATAAAGTCACAGTGTAAAGTAACACTGTTAATACTTTTAGTTTCAATTTATTTCTTATAACAAATTATATAGTATAGGTTATATAATTATATAGTATAGGTTATATAATATCTTCAAATAAATACACAGCAAGTAGGTTTATTAATATACTAATAGGTTTATCTAGGTGAAAATAAACCTACTTGCAGTGTATTTATTTGAAGATATTACATAGGAGACCTGCAGGAAACTCAAAACGAGTTACTTACAAAGGATAATATAGGTTATGTATATATTGTATATAATAACAGGTATTTGTACCTGTTATTTTTTTGGAACGGTATTTTCATACCTAGTATTTTAAAATAACAGTTTAGCCCACCTCTACTGGGAATATCGCTGCTTGATCGTGTCAACAACATTATTATCAGGCGCCTGGTTGGCGTAGTTGCAAGAAATGAGAAAACGCAGGAATGACGATTTCTTTGGTACGGACATATTCTGCAAGCAGCACTTGACACGGTCATACATTTATTCTGTCGCCTGAATGTTGACGGTAAAAAGACGACCCAAACTGCGATGGATAGACACTACAAACGCCAGTCTTCGAAGTACAAAACCGAGTCCAGAAGACGCGACAGACCGCACTAAGTGAGATTCATCGATCTGAAAAGCAATCCCGATCCAGCTGAAAAGCGTAAGAAACAGAAAATACTGTAAGGTTTAAACCATCTTCATGTTTACTCCCTACGCAGTTACTCACAGAGTAAATGTTACAAGGTGTTTGGTCGTGAGGCCACAGTGTGTAGAAAAAAGACATGCACTGGCTATTACGCCTACTATGCCTTTAAGAGACGAAAGGTATTATTGGATCCGTTGGTTGCAGAGACATGTTTCAAATGATTAAAGAATTTAAACGTAAAGCCATAAACAGAACCACTTCAGAATACATCCACTTGCAGCCCTGTATTGAGGTTACAAAAAGACTACAAGGGGGAAATGAATAAAAACCACCAGCTATTCAGAGTTGTCAAACGGGAACAGTCAGTATACATTGGAAACAGCAGCGCGTTCAGGAATGCGATAAATCAAAACAGCAAAACAATGTACATTCCAATGGAAACCGCCCTTGCACATCATGCAGTGATAACGATTTAACAAACTATTATAAACTATAGGACAGACACTAGTCATTGTAACTCTTCTCATTATCATCGTAATTAATAAATTCTTCTTAGCGTTCTTCTCCTTTGTCGTTTTTTTTTTAATGAAATTAAGCTAAAAATCTGTTATGCTTAAAGATTCACGGTCAGACGTAGTTCATTCAAGTAGTTATTCGATATGGTCTCTATTAGCTTTCAACATTCAGATATAGTTGCACTTAAATCTGAATAACAGAAAACTACCCGTTTCCAATGACAATGTTTACATTTACTGAATATAGAAGTATAAGAAATGGCACTAGCGGAGGGTGATCCCAAGAAGTAGGTAATCCCTAAATACTTGTGACCTCCCCCCCCCCAAATATTCAGTAACCTATGGAGAAACGAAATCTCTTTGTAAGTAAATAGTCCAATGAATATAAAGAGGCAAGATGTACGTAATAGTTACGTTAAGATTCTCATTATTAATCAAGAGTATAAAATAAAAAAATAGTTCAAACGTTGGCCAATTTTAAAAATTAAAAGTCTACTATTTTAGAACACAACTACATGATATTCATCATCATCATCATCTGCAAGGATTAAACCAAGGATAGTTTGTTCCGGTTACAAACAGTCAAAGAGTCTAGAGCTGGTCACTCCAGCGGTTCCTCGGACGTCCCACATCTCTCCGTCACTTCGGCTTATAGTTTCATAGTTGTTTGGAAATGCGGCAGTCATCTATTCGGCAAAAATGTTCCCACGGATTCAGCCGATACTGGTCAATCCTGTCGATAATATTCGTAATATTCAGTTCCTGCCCTATATCTGTGTTTCTTCTACGATCATGGAGAGTATATACTGCCACGTGCCTGAGAAATCTCATTTCAACCGCTTGGATACGACAGGCTGGCCTTTCGTTAAAGTCCAATTCTCAGACCCATAAAAAAGCGTGGGAAGGCGTGTAGAATGTTATGTGGGAACCTTGTAGAATTTTAGGCGTGTTTCTGTACTTTCTGCCTTAAGAGTTTGCATGATACTGTATGCGATTGCAGTAAATAAGGTTAATTAACAAATAAATTATCTGCAGGATGATACGATAATAATTTTAAAAATATGTATAATATTTGGCGATTTAATATTACTACCGTAACTACGTATAAAAAAAATAGTTAACGCATGGGACACGTACTACTATGTTAACGGATTCTCTGAAAGATAGTAGGATATTAGACCTCCCCCCCCCCCCCCCCAATCATTCCGTTGAAAGCGATGAGAAGTTGTCATCACCGCTTACCGCATGTAGGCCTACCTCGCTGACTTTCCCAGTGCTATACTCGAGTAAGCAACTCTGACGTTTGATATGTGTGATGAGAGTAAAAGCGTGTACAAACATCTCCGCCAATCAATTACAGGAATTCGTTCACGTCACCATAGTAACGATACCGTGTTGCCACGTTTTTACGCAGATAAACACGTGATCAGTTTTTCACCGTACAGCGCTCGGTGAACGTGAAGCTTCCTGACTACAGTTGAAAACGTCGCTTAGTGAACGGCTCGAGTATACAGGTTTCACGTCTCAAACGATATAGACGTTTGTATAGTAAGCTCACACGACCGCTGTCAATATTATCAAATAAATTATGAACCGCGCTATTCGGCCGTGGTCGGTTGCTATTTACTAGCGACATAGTCGACAACGTTTTGAATACAATCGTCGGGGATCTTTTTCAGGCCGCGAAAAACAACAGTGTTGGAAAGACGAGTACGCCGGATCTTGGCCGAATGATACTCGACAACTGGTTGCTCTTACCCCCCCCCCCCCAAAAAAGAAAAACGGATAAAAATTGGTCGGGTATCGTTCAGCCAGGATTCGCCGTACTTGTATGTCCAAAACATTCTGTCGCTTTTTGCGGACTGAAGAAGATCACCGAGAATAGGATTGGAAACTCTGCCATCACGGCCTAATAGCCCGGTTCATAATTTATTTAATGATATAGACGTTGCTTGCCAGCCCTTTGCGCTTCCAGAATTATTCGACTAAGATACAAACCAAACTGATTACTTTGAATTAGAAATATTGATGTTATGAAAGACGAAATTAAAAACGGCTACAGTTAATTTTGTAGACAAAATTTCTAGCCTATTTTAAGCTACCTAGAGCCACTTAAATCTCCGCCACTGAAGGAGTGCAAAAATACTGAAGTAGGCTACAAGTAATTCCACTTGCTGTTAGACTCACGTAACGTAACGTAATCACGGGATAACGTAACAACTCACTCCTATCGTATTGTTATCGGTTATTTAAATTCTTGGATTATTTCGTTGTCCATGACGTGTCCGTTACGTAACTAAATATAATTATTTCACTACGACTCGGAACACAAAACGTTTTATGGGTAAAAGCGTAAAAGTTTTACCTTATAACCTGAACCGGTTTTCATTTTTAAACCGGCCGAGGTTTACCCATAAAAAGTTTTGTGTTCCGAGTCGTAGTGAAATAATTATATTTAGTTATTCGATTATTTAAATAATACATAAGGTAAGTGATGATTTCTGTGAAATGGCCCGTTACAATGAATGACTGCCACAATCACCAGATTTCACTCCATTTGGCTATTTCCTTGGACTGAAAGAAATCATTTGTTTAATCTAGTCTTATTGGCATACCACGACTACAGGGTGGCAAGCATTACAGCAGGAATGACATCACATTAACACAGAACATCACCGGAGCCGGCGCTACCGCCAGTCGGCCGCCTAGGGCGTACCAATTTAGAGAAACAGAAAATTCAAATTATATTCTACAACAGTTTTAGGCAAAAAGTATTATTTTTAAAGAACAGCCTGTCGCAAACGGTAATATAAGTTTTTAAAAACTTAAATTGAGAAAATCTTACAGTCGCAGGTAAATTAGTCAAGTTGTCAAAACAACAACAACAACAACAACAACAACAACAACAACTTACCTAACTTGTTGCAATAGCCATTATATTGTTACGACGGTCTCACTATGGTACAGTGAAAAACAAAATACAAGACGCCAATGAAATCACTAATAACCAGCTTTAATTATCACAAATAATAATTCATAATCAACTAGTATAATAATTCTAGTTAGATTTGTCCAAACGCAATAATAATGTCAAATAACAGATTTCCACACAATTTATAACGCAATAACACTTCACATGATACTTCGACAAACACTCGATCCGCGCTAAGGAAATCGCTCACTTAACCCACTCGACAACACCAGACGCTCTTGCTTTATAGGTCGCGCAGAGGTCCAGTATAGCTTTCCCTCCTTACTGCACGCCGCGCCGGCTTAATGCGTATCTCAAGTGTACTTGAACACAATAGAACCTATGTGTGAGCAGTCTTAACGGAGGCAACAGCTGCCACACTAGACGGGGGGGTGTGGAGAATGTTCTGGGCTGTTCGACAGGCTTGTCGTTACAATATCAACTGAATGCGAGCCAGCCCAAGAAATTGGACTAGAAAAAACGAAAGCTGAAAACACTAAACTTGGGTAACTTACCAAGTTTTCTTAACGCTTTACTTACTACATTCCACTTGTTACTTCAACAACATCGATCAATTAACTTCGATATTTTCATATGCCCTTTTTTATTTTGATTTCTTTAAATTTTGTTTAAATATAATGTCATTCATTTTCTAACATTTCAGTAATAAATGTTTTTCCAATCATTTATCATAGTTTTCTATTTAACAAAAAGATAATTTGTAATATGGTTTTAGAACCGTTTTAATCTATAATAATTCGTTCGTATAGCGTTTAACGTTTGAACATTTCGTACAGACTTTTATTTGAAGAACTTGGACTTCAATAATTATATTATGGTAGATGGCTTAACAAGTTACGAGTTTAATAGAGTTTATGTTGAAACAACTAAAATTAATTTTCTTTCAATTAAGGTGACGTCAATATTGCCACTTTTTAGTTCAGAAAAGTGGGCAGCGGGTAGCACTTATATTCTTTGTCTGGGGCAGCAAAAAACCTCTGAACTCTTGGATTTCGTTGTCCATGACGTGTCCGTTACTTAACTAAATATCACTATAATATTGACGACTCGGAACACAAAGTTTTTTATAAGCAAAAACGTAAAGTTTTACCTTACAGCCTAAACCGGCTTTCACCTATAGAAGGCTTCATCAGAGGCTGTCGTTAGTAGCGCTGCTCGTCTTGTTGTTGGCGACGAGAAAGTGTTTCGAAAGATTGAAGCTGTGTGTGTGTGTGGTGAGATGTGTTCGAATAATGCGTGCGATTTGAATTGTGTCTGTTCGTTTAGGATGTCGTTTTTATTTGTTTTTGTGTGTTTGTATATTTCTAATTGTTCTAGAGTGTCTAGTTTTCGGCCTTTTGTGTGTACGTGTAGTATGTTCATGTACACACAAAAGGCCGAAAACTAGACACTCTAGAACAATTAGAAATATACAAACACACAAAAACAAATAAAAACGACATCCTAAACGAACAGACACAATTCAAATCGCACGCATTATTCGAACACATCTCACCACACACACACACAGCTTCAATCTTTCGAAACACTTTCTCGTCGCCAACAACAAGACGAGCAGCGCTACTAACGACAGCCTCTGATGAAGCCTTCTATAGGTGAAAGCCGGTTTAGGCTGTAAGGTAAAACTTTACGTTTTTGCTTATAAAAAACTTTGTGTTCCGAGTCGTCAATATTATAGTGATATTTAACCTCTGAACATTAGGCAGAATCATTCTCACACAGAAATACGCTTTCTTGCCCGACCACAAGAAGCCGATGGAAGATACAGCGACTTTCAAGAATAGCCCTGATGCTACAGGAGGATTCAACGTGCTGAATGCTGAATTCAACAAAATTGCGTCCATATAGAACAATCCTTTTGGATGAATTGAATCTATTTTAACCATAAATATCTCGGCAATAAAGCATTTTCATTATGTTTTTAATATACCTGTTTTTTTTTTTACCTTTCTAAGGCGCGCCTCGAACATTGCCTTTCAATTTATCAGTAATGGAGGATAGGCACCTACTTTATTGCAAGTTATGGAGGTTACCGCATCAACAGGGGTGAGTTTAAGACTCAGTTTCAATCGACTCAATGAGGATGTCTGATCGTTGTAGGGGCGAAATGTTTGGTGTAAAGAATAGAAAACAATGTTTGTTAAACCGAACGCAATAAAAAACCGTCTGTCAATGAGTTGTTACTGACAATGAAAACCATAAAAACTATCAACGAAGTCTAATGTTTCAACCAGCGAAACCGTTAGCAATTAATTTTTGCCCTACGCTATTGGCAACATTACACTAATAGCTATGAATTGTGTAATGGCACGAGCATTTGTGGTTCTGATCCCGTGTGTGTGTGTGTGTGTGTGTGTGTGTGTGTGTGTGTGTGTGTGTGTGTGTGTGTGTGTGTGTGTGAACAGGACCATTACAGTAACGATTCTTGCCAATAGACACGGCACGCGTATGGTTTCAGCAGCGTTTAAGCACTTCCACAAAACGTTTAACCGTGAGTAGTACGCAATTCACTGTGCGCGCGCATCTTCCCCGTACCCACACACTTTTACAGTTACCTACAATAGCTTTACATTGTAAATATATGACAATTTTTATTCAACGATGTTAAAAAGTGCGAGTAATTGCGCTTATGTGAGTGAAGACCGGTTGACACATAATAAACTGAATAGTTGTACTGTATTCGCGTATATGAGAAGTAGTTACAGTTATTTATATTATACTGTAATATGAATATTTACATATGTAACGTACATGTATAGGGTGGTACAAAATTGCACGGCAATCTCTCGGGACCTGATTTTGTAGCTAAAAATAAAAAAATGTCATATAAATGTAGGTCCGAAAACGGTTCGTTAGCGAGTTACGGCTCGCGAATCAGTTAGCCCTGATTTCTACTCCCACGGTAAAATGATGCCATACTGAAATTCGTGGGGTATAAATTGAAGGGTAAATTTAGTAGTTTCTTATAGTTTTGATCTGAAAAATTGAATAAAAGAGGTCCCAGACCTCTATCTTAATTAGTTTTTAAGAAAAACCGGGTAAAACACAAAAAATTGGAGTCGAAAAACACACATTTTTAGCTTTGGGATAAAATAACGTTAATTTAAAAAGTATGTTGGTCATGCCTTGGGGGCAGTCTCGTGGGTTTTCGTCTGCCCAAGTGTAGGTGTTTCGAAAGTTTACAATGACATTTCTTGTAAATTGTAACACTTTTCTGACGCATTTTCGTCTGTTTTGTTTTTAATTAAAGTCAAATTTCTCAAATTTGTACTTACTTTTAATAGACATTGTACACATCAGTTTTCTCATAATTAAATTCTCTACAAAGTTAGTTAGAAATTTTTATTTGTTTATTAGCAAACTAACGAAGTTATTTTATCCCAAATCTAATAATGTGTGTTATTTGACTCCAATTTTTTGTGTTTACCCAGTTTTTCTTAAAAACTAATTAAGATATAGATCTCGGACCTCTTTTATTCAATATTTCAGATCAAAAAGTATAAGAAACCACCACATTTACCCTTCACTTTATACCCCACGAATTTCAGTATTCAGTATGACGTCACTTTACCGTGGGAGGAGAAATCAGGCCTAACTGATTCGCGAACCGTAACTCGCTAACGAACCGTTTTCGGACCTACGTATATATGAACTTTTTTTCTTATTTTTAGCTATAGAATAAGGACCCGAGACATTGCCGTGCAATTTTGAATCACCCTGTATACTGTATACGGTATATAGCCTAAGGTATATATATTATTGTTTCAAACTCTTTTTGCTACAGTTCGTTTCTTGATTTATATAATATATTTATTATTTTTATTGAAATTACCTCAAAATATTTTATTTTCCTTATTAGGAACATGTTTCGAGAGCTATTGTGCTATTGGGACAGACCAACATATAGGTACTTCACTAGACGCAGAATCGCGAAGGCTGAAGATGAGAGCACAATAGCTCTCGAAACATGTTCCTAATAAGGAAAATATAATATCTTGAGGTAATTTCAATATAAATAATAAATATAATATATTATTGTGTATTACTGTTTACATTACAACAGTGAATAATATACTGGTAGCACAATAATTTACTGGTAGTACTTGTAAATGTTATTATTAACTAGATTTGGTAGACCAATAAATGGTAATCTTGAAAATTCCGAACATAAACAGAGGTTACAGTTACTGTTACATAAAGTCCGGGTCACTTTTGATCTCGTAAATTTAAGTAGATTTTTTAATGGTAATTATTTCTAATTACATAAAGTAAAATTATTTACTTAGCATTTGTACGTTACTGGTTAGGCCTATGATTTTTTAAAGTTTACTTTTAGCACAATCAAACTTTTGGTCCACTTTTTCGGGCCTGACGTACAAACAAATTTGGAATCTCAAAAAACAATATATTAAGATTGTGTTTAACATTTCCTATAATTGATACCCCACATGAGCTTTTGCAATATTTTTTATAATTTTTACCCCTTTACATTTTTGCCTATCGCCTCGCCTTATTTTTGGGAATCAGTGTCATACAGTAAGATTCTGCTATGTAAAAGTATGGACACGCGTGCCATGTTTTACGGAAATAGATTGATGCGTTCAAAAGTTATCCTGAGACATGTCTCAAATAAATAGACAGACAGACAAATGCCAAACAGTCGAGCCAAAACTGAGAATTCGCTTCACTCGTTCAATAAATCTTAATTTGCGTTGAAAGAGACGTTGTACATAGAATTCAAACTTGTACTGACATTTTCAGATGTTTTCTTTTATTATTTAGACAACTAAAAACAGTACCATCATATAATATTTATCATAATAATAAAAACAATTTATTTAAATATTGTTTTCACATTTTATATTTAGAGAGAATGAAGAGAGTGGAGTGTTTCTCTTCGAAATATCCGACAAGTGACTAGCAGAGTGACAACACTCCACCAGTGGCAGCGCTAAAGTCTTTGCCCCCCCCCCCCCGCGAAGGGGGCCTTTATTCAGTTTTTGATGGGAACATGGAGTAGTAGTATAATAAAAACACCCAACATACTTCAACATGTTTGTTGTGTGTCACGTATCTGAAATGCTTCAAAATCTAACCGGAAAACTTCATTGTGTTGTTTCATTAGGTAATTTGAGATAATTTTTTTCTTACCACATTCAAACAGGCGCCACAGACCGGTTGGCCTATACAGCAACTTTCTACAGGAGGAAAAATGTATTTATTACTAGAATTTTGACCTTATGGGTACCATAAAATAAATATTTATGGTATCACTATTTACATCTAATCAATGTAAATTAACTAATTAATGGGTACAACATTGCAACAAACAAGTATACTGTCACACAATCACGCCCTTTCATAGCCGTTCCCACCAATCACTTCACATCGGAGAGACAAAGAGGTAACACAAATGTAGTAACCGCTCCGGTAATGATAACAAATAGTAGACGGCGGTATTACCTATTTAATAGGCCCACTTTAAGCCTGCGGCCCCCCAAAACTGGGGCCCTCCCGCTTGCGGGGGCTTTATCGCCGCCTCTGCACTCCATACAGAAATTTCCCAGCATAGCCTATTATACAACACGTTTTCAGAAAACATCAACCAATGCAGGAAGTCGTTTTATTTCCTCATTAGGATGACTAAAGGATGCGATAATCATCGCCAGCCTCGTCCCTCCTCCACACTCTTCGAAGGCATACACAGCAATTACAGCTCTAATAGTGCTCTCTTAACGCCGTACATCTCCGGTGTTGACGCTACAGTGCAGCGTCTTTTAAACTCCTCTGAACCTTCGCGCAAATACGAGTCGAGATTAAGTTATATTAAAGATTAAGTCGTGTTAAATATCAAGTTATATAAAACAGTTATATGAGTTAAATAAATAACGTCTCTAATCTTAATATTATATGTTAGTTTTTTGCAATGGATTAATTTCAATGAATGGTGTGGACCATAAAAGGTTGCCCATGAAACTTTATTAACTGATTGTATTCTATTAAACAGGTAATAATTTGACGCATGGATTGCACCTGTTTTATCGTTAATAAATTTATACATATGAATTTGATAAACACCTGAACGAATCAGCTTTTCTTAAAGTGATACGGACTTTACCAAATCTAGATCAGCCGTGGCCAACCCATGGCCCGTGTGCCGACAAGTGGTTCCCGAAAGTGTTAAGTACCATACGAAACACAAAAATAATTCCTTTTCTAGAAAATCTTCTTACTTGTGTAAGATAGTGAGAAAATTCAGAGCGAAGACACCGTCAATTGTCCTAAACCCCAAAACCAAACACATGAGTTAGTACATTTGATCTGTTACAACTCCGGAAATTGTTACAGCAGAAGCCATACTAAAATAACAGGAACCTTCCGTCAGCAGTAAGAACCAAGGAAATTCTCATTGAAACCTACACGGCGGTCATGTGGTTGCTTGACAATAATGTATTTTTTTTCAGAGCTTCTACTGATGACAGGCGTTGTGAGGCTCAGTCATTTGCCTAACACGGTTTTAAAGCTTTTGTGTCGACGTTTCAATAATACTTTTTTATCAACATCAGGACCTATATACATCCAATACTAAAATACACACATACATTGAGCATTAGTATACTGTATATGAAATATTAGAATTATATACTAGTAATATAAAAATAATAATGCATTTGCAACAGTTATTATTATTATCATTAGTAGTAGTAGTAGTTGTTGTTGTTGTTGTAGGAGGAGGAGGAGGATGAGGAGGAGGAGGAGGATGGAACTCACTCTACGGCACTGGCAAGATCGTTGGAGTGTAGACAGGACAGAGAAAGATAGACCTGCAAGGCTCATATCGGTCTTGAGGGAATGGACTGACCGCCGCCACGGTGAGGATAACTACCATTTGACACAGTTCCTCAGTGGTCACGGCAATTTTAATGCCTACCTCTAAGTTTAAGGGAAAAGGTTTAAATGGGAAAGATTCAAAGCCATTTAAACGGTGACTTTGAGCCAGTACGGTGACTCTCCTCGTGATGTGCACACTGTTTTCAAGTGCACCAGATTTAAAAGAGAGAGAAAGAGAGAATGGAACTAGGGATGGAGACACGGGGTAGTTCACGCCCGATGGTGTAGTTGAGTTTATGCTTCGTGGCAAAGAGGAATGGGACCGCATGTCTACATTTATTCAGTTGGTTCTACAATAAAAGAAAAGACAGGCCCAAGTTGCACCCAGAGGGCAGTAGCTCATAAGGGACAATTAGAAAGAGCCCGATAATGGTGCAATAGGCTCCATCCTGATGTAATACGCTAAGTGATTCTAGGATGGATAACAAAATGTATCCACTAAGTGATTAGAGGTGGGTTTTTTAGTGGATGAGAGTCACATACATACGGTTTCCTCTAACGGTGCATAAAGTATTTTTCCACCAATTAAAAAAAAAAATAGTAATAGTGATAGTAATAGTAAAAGTAATAGTAGTAGTGGTAGTAGTAGTAGTAGTAGTAGTAGTAGTAGTAGTAGTAGTAGTAGTAGTAGTAGAATTATATAGCATATACACACATATAAATTCACAAACATACACTAATTATATGCGTAGGCATATTAATTATTTCCGTATCGCCCGCGTGCAGTTCCTGATGGTGAATTTAATCATTTCTTTCAATCACTGGAAAAAGGGTTAGCTCAGGATCTTAGGGTGCTTACTGATCCTATGAGCATGAACTGTAAGTACTAAGAAAGGTCCAGTATTAGAGTAAGTAGGGCTATGCAACGCCGCCTATGCTATCTCTCAGAGAAAGGACAGGGCGAGACTCCTGCTCCCTAATAAAATCTGCCAATGTATGGCAGTCCATACAGAAGTGACCCCAGATTGGGGTTTTACGTCTGGGCTAGTAACGCGTCCGTGTCAAATATTCAAATAGCCCGTGACTAGAAACTTCGTACGTCAAACAGAAAAGGGATCGAAAACGATAGAATAACGTATAAGCATAATAAAGAATAAATAAATGTCCACTCTCGGTTGATACCTTCACGTTCGAATAAAGAAATCCAAACTACGTGCTCTGCGTTAGAGTGCTGGGAGTCGAACCAATTTCCTGGCCGATGTGCAACGTATTCGTCACGTAATTTATTACTCGATTGACTGAATATATCGAGTTATCGATTTACCGTAAAACACGTTTTTTAAACTATTTATTTTCTACACTACCTTCGCAATATCTTTCAAATCTGACGTTTTGAGACGGTTTTGGGACGTTTGTTTAATGGAAATACAGTAGAGACGCAGAATGTGATCAATGAGCTCCACCGGGAATGTGCTGAAGTCGACCTGAGAACACGAACTGTGTGTGGGAAATACAAACAACGCTTAATAAGGCTGCACCAGCTGAGCAGGTATGACAGCTGTGAATGAAGTGAAATAGTTGGGTAAAACAGTAACATGCTTTGCCAGACATTGTCAGTTGTAATATGACATTTTAATCTGGACTAATTTTATTTTATTTAAGTCTATTTTGATTTTCAAGCTATCTTAACTGCATATGTTTGGAAGGGGGAGGGTCTGACATATTTGTGTATACGCTATAATAATATAGTTACGACGGTCTGACTGATCGTCGTATTGTACAGTAGACAAAAAAATACAAGACACCAATGAAGTCACTAATCACCAGCTTTAATTACACAGTCAATAATTTGAAGTCAACACGTTATTCAGCACGATTATACTCGTACAATAATTCAATCAAAATTTGTCCACACGCAATAATAATGTCAACTAACAGAGTCCCGCACAATAATCACTTTTCACTAATAGCCACTTGAAACGCGCTGAGTAATCGCCCGAAGTAAACTGAAACTGACCGTCGCTGAATGCCTGTATTTATACTCCGCTGAGATGCCAGAATAATCTGTCACTTTGGATGACGTCTTAAACAAACAGGCGCTCTCGAAACCACTATAAACAGTGCCCTTGAGAACAGTGCGCTGACCGGTACGGTCTGGAATAGACTCTATGGTTGACGCATGACAAGTGTCACGTAATTGTCATTCATCTCAAACTAGCAGCAATATGTACGCGCACACACATTACAGCTGGGCTCTGCTGGAATAGCCGAGATACTTGTAGAACGTTCCGTATTACGTAACAATATTTTTTTATACATATATGTAATGCGGCGATAGAAATTGTTGTAAATAGTTTGAAATAGTGGAAAACAGAAATACGCCTGGTTTTGAAACAATTCTGAACATACGTTAGTAAGGGTGGCGAGCTGTATGTGTGTACGATTTATTTGGCTGTGTGTGGTCTGCCAGTTCTGACATGATTTGTCCAAGACAGGAAATCCGTTGTGTATGTACAACGTTTGTTCTTTACGCGTGTCAACTCTGATTAGAACACGAATAAATACTAATAATTAAATGCGTTTTGCTTAATAAAATTCGCACAGTTAAAAATACATTTTTCAAACCAAGCAGTGCCATTAGAGGAAGACTGAATGGACGCGTACATAGACATAAAATGAGTGCAAATTACGCGTGAATAACTGAACTATTTAATAACAAGATATATACTCAGCTAATTAATAAGTTATGTATAATTAAAAGATACACCCAATTTAGTGGTTAAGTCTAATTTTTACTAAACTTGTATTGCAACCACTAACATGCAATTATACTTTCCATAAGCGCTTTCAAGCCTCTCGGCTCATCTTCCCATGGAACACAACCTTTCACGTTTTTAGCCACATTGTTGCTAATTTTTATATTACTTCCATGTTCCATAAGGAAATGGAAGTATGGTCATGGCGAAAAAAATCGTATTCGAGATAAGGCCTGATTCTGATTGTACTACCCTCAAAACATGAAAAAAAGTCATTTTTCGAAAAGTGTCTGTGTGTCTGGTGTGTGTCTGTCTGTCTGTCTGCCTGTCTGTCTATCTGTCTGTAGAATTTTTTCTATGGCAAACGATAACAGCCGCAAATTCAAACAGAATCAAATAATTTTTTCCATACATCCCTGAATTGTAGAGAACTCAAGGCCTCTTGATTTTGGTGAACATCGGTTAAGGGCAAGGGGTAGTCTACCTGCAACCTTTTACGTTTTAACAAGAGTAAAGTACTTGAAAATTCATTTAAACTTATTCAAACAATGGTAATTGTTGAAAATAAAATTATTTTGTTGCCAGGCAATAAAATTATAATTTTTTCATTTTAATTTAAATCATGTTTGAGAGAAAATATATCGTTCGTGGCTGGCAAGCAATTTCTCAATTATGTAATGTTTACGTTTCCATTTTATTATTATGATTACCGCAATAAAAAGGCAGGCAAGACACACACACACACACACACACACACAATTCGCGTTATTTCTGGCCTCACTCATGTTTATTTTCTTACATTTGCACGCTTTTTAAAAGGAAAGTGCCGAAACCCACACCAACACAACGCGTGCAAACCGAAAAAGTGTTCAGCGTGGATAGCGATTTGCTTCCTGTGGATCGCTGGGCAGTGTAACTGCACGTGTTTACAGAGGAACGGTTCATAGACAGACTTTTCGTCTTTAGGGAATGAACCCTCTTCAAGATGCTCAGGGTCCGTGAGTGACTACGGAGCGCTCCTTCTTTTCCGCGTGTTTTTTCTGTGAAACGTACACTGTAGATTCGCAGCTTTACTCTGAGCAACGCTCAACAGGGAATGTTGAAAATTTTTGTCCAGGTGTACCCTCATACACACTAAACCTGCTCTGATGTTTTAATTACGGACATCATAATATTAAAACTTTGGAAACTTGAGCACTACTTAATGGAGATCAAACATTAACTTATACAAGCAATTAATTTTATGCATATTTTTATATGTGTACTACATTGTCGGCAACAAAGAAGTAGTTTGTTGTTAAAATTCCTTCCCAGGATGTTAGGCTAAGGTCCAATGTTTTATGAAAAACCAAACATTTCGGCAATGCCATCGCCTGGCATCATTAGTGAAAATCGAATGGGATAACTGGAGGTGGTATACGTTAGTGACCACAGTACTGTGGTTAAGGCTGAAGAAAGAAGTAATTTTTGTAGAAATATTTTATTTCGAAAATGATTTTAAATATAAATCTTAGAACATGGAAGTCATGTATGGTTCTCCATACCGATATTTTTATAAGTTTTATAACGTTGTGTACAACGTTATTGACAACAAAGAAGTAGTTTCTATGGAAACATTTTATTTCACTTTGACAAAATTCTATATTTTTTTAGGAATTATCGAACCGAATTCAAGTAAATGACTGGAACTGTATGAGTACCCGCAATACATTTCGATGTTTTTAATATGCGATTGTATCGATATATTACGGTGTGGAAAAGAAGAAGTGTACTAATTGTAAATTGCCCTATTTCTTAGTGTAAAACAAAAATACGTGTTGTTTTCATTTGGTAGTTAGGTAATAATGGTTTTGGGTTTTTAGTTTACTGCTAAAATAAATAAAAGCTGTGGTTGAGAAAACATAACATTAAACGTGTAATACAATCCTTATAACAGAGTAACACTTAAAATAAAGAACCTAACGTTTTTAAGTTTACAAATTGGAAAAAACAACAGCAAATACAAAATGAAAAATATAAATATTTATGGTTAATGAAAAAACAAAAAACACTGTATTAAGGAATGACAACATATGCTCAACAAATTGTACATAATGGATATTTGTTTTTTGTTAGTCACAAAACGACTACTTGTCGGAAAACGAATTTTACCAAAAAAACGAGTTCTGCCACAAAAAAGTGACATGTAGGCCTATAATAATAGGCAAGGGGTTGACCCTTGGGCCACTCCCGGCTTACTTCGAGTTGGGTTTTTCGTGGTTTTAGACAAAAAATAGTTTTACATTACACACGTATTGGTTTCCATGTATAATTTCAGTTTTCATGTTAACGTAACATAATCAATTTTTGGTGTCACAGCCACGACCCGGTGATAAATTACTACTACAGTCATTTACCATTAAACAATGACAAACGAAATCAATTGCAATCACCAGCCAACTATTTTGCAACATACAAAATTAAAACTTGTATAATTCTTTCACTACATAAAATTATGTGGGCTTCATATCTAAGCCCAAAAATCGCATTATCGAAATAACTGCGGGTACGCATAAAGGCAGTACCAAATGATTTTATATATAATCTGAGAGCATGGAAGTCATGTATGGTTCTCCATACCAATTTTTTACATACGCGTATTTTGGTATAACATTATTAATTGAGCACTGCTTATTAAACCATATTTTGCTTAACGCTTTTTTTAACTTCACTGTTAATTTGAGATAGTTAAACACTTTACTTACCCTGTTAAGATCCCCACTTTTCATTTCAGACTGCACGTCTTATACGATTAAAAGATAAACAAATTTAGTAGTTAAGTCTAATTTTTACTATACAAGTACTGCAACCACCAACACGCAATTATACTTTCCATAAGCGCTTTCAAGCCTCTCGGCTCATCTTCACATGGAACACAACCTAAAGGTACTAAGGTAAGGAAAGTACTTATACTTAAGTTTAGTCAAAGTTATGTATAATAATTGATTTACATGTCTGAATGAATGAAAAATCACGAATCTTATGCAACTACTGGTTTCCACATCAAAGTTGTTATTAATAAAAAAAAAAACAGACGAAAAGTGACTTGTTTAAAACTGACAGGACGGAACAAAGTTTTACAAGTCTGGAAACAAAATCAGACCTGTCGACTTGCACCACATTTGCGTACAAACCACGAACCATTTCGAGAAAAGCGGAGAGACTCTAGTAATAACGACGGGGTTACTATGTCGCTCTGATTCACGACGTGGCAACGCCGGAATCTTTATCGTCTGAGCAACACACACACACAACGATCGACGTGGGAGCACCGGAATCATCATTAACCTCATCATGATGGGGCAACTCCCGAATCTTTATCATCTGAGCAACACACACACACAACGATCGACGTGGGAGCACCGGAATCATCATTAACCTCATCATGATGGGGCAACGCCCGAATCTTTATCATCTGAGCAACACACACACACACAACGATCGACGTGGGAGCACCGGAATCATCATTAACCTCATCATGATGGGGCAACTCCCGAATCTTTATCGTCTGAGCAACACACACACACAACGATCGACGTGGGAGCACCGGAATCATCACTAACCTCATCATGATGCAGTAAGCAACAAACACAAAACTATCGACGTGGGAGCACCAGAATCATCATTAACCTCATCATGATGGGACAACGCCGGAATCTTTATCATCTGAGCAACACACACACACACAACGATCGACGTGGGAGCACCGGAATCATCATGATGGGGCAACGCCCGAATCTTTATCATCTGAGCAACACACACACATAACAATCGACGTGGGAGCACCGGAATCATCACTAACCTCATCATGATGCAGTAAGCAACAAACACGATTCTCATCATGATGCAGTAAGCAACAAACACAAAACGATCGACGTGGGAGTACCAGAATCATCCTCATCATACTCATCAGGGAGGAACACACACACACACACACACACCGATAAAAACGCCACGGTAAAACAACGGTGAAAAGCAGGTAAAAATTGAACAATTATTTCTTATAAACAAAGACGGTAAATAAATTGAATCATAGTATAATTAAAGGAAGAATAAGTACATAATTGTAGATAATGTAAATAAAAATTTTAATAATTAATATAATTAAAGTATGTAAGTTTAACATATGCTTTCTAATAACTTTTCTATTTAATTAAAAATGGGTGCACAATAACTAGTATTGAACATTATTTTTCATTAAAATATTACAACTAAATTTTCGTTTTTATGTAATAAATATTTAAAAGTTATTTTTATATATGACATTTAAATTAATTATTTGAATTCAATATTTATGTCAGACACCCAAGTAGCTTAACATTGCCTTATGTCTGTGTTCATATATGTGTTTGTTGTTTGTATATTATTTAAGTTAAATTCACAATACCTGTAATATGTTTTATGCTTAGTAAACAGCTTCTTAAGAAGAGAATATTTAAATTTATATGCCATTTCAATATTTAACTTTTTTAAAATACCGTAATTTTTAATAAATCAAGAATTTTATTTGTAAATATTCAAGATGTTATATCATCATACTAAAATCTTTCTCCTCTCAGCTAACAATAAGATTTATTGTGAACAATAATATTGAACGTAACCCTCACAGAAATTCTACGACCTGGCTGGTGATTTATACATTACAGTTGCCTTCAGTAATACCTGAAACGTCTTCATATGACTGTAATGTTGCTACACTTAATAAGTAGATGTTGTAAACACGGGGGGGGGGTCTTACTCCACTGTGGGAATAGCCATCATAATATACCACCCATGAACAACGATAAATAAACGGAGAATTTATGGAAAAACCAGCGTACAGTTATTTCAGAGCTCCCTTCGATTACTATTTAAGACACCTTTAGACGCGCTCTTCTGTGACCACGTTTAGCGTACTATAGGCGACAACCAAGCACACTTCGAGGACCCCTGAGATTTACGTGAGTTTACGGAAAAATCCGTCACAAGCCAGCAGAAAATAACAGCAGCAATCAACCGATGAAGAAAACTTCAACAAGTAACCTTCAGCAATCGTCCAGAGATGTCCTTGAAAGCAGCCCACAGAGGTCACACACACGACCATCTCCCGTAGACAACAAAGACTCGGACAGAAGGCTCTAAGACAGGGAATAAACTCAAGGAAAACAATCTGGATACACCGAGGGTTTACGTGAACATGTACCGATAAAAAACGTCATACGTAACTGCTTGTTGCAAAATAATAATTTATTAGTGTTCCGTGGTGGAGAAGTGTGCGCATATTATAATAAAATATTTTATTTGCATGGCGTGCAAATAACGTGTGTGTGTGTGGGGGGGGGAAGGGCGAGCGCGCGATTGCATGTGCGTGCGTGAATAAAAAGACCGACGTCAGCTGTCTCTAGAAAGATGGTCAACATTATAAAGAATACCACGGTGTCCTTGTGTTTAAAAAGAGAGGAAAAGAAAGATTTTAATCAGCGTATGATTGCTGTAATGATATACGCGGACGACGAGCTGTATTTTATCTGATGGGAATCACTTTGAAGGAAAGGAAGTAGACGTCGTTTATTTCAAAAAAAGAAGATGACAACTATCGACGTTACATTAGACTTATATTCAAATTTTACAGACAACCAGTTCTACTTCGGTATAACTTTCGTATCCATACTTATCCATACGTACAGCAAACGTCAGCTTGCTAAAAACTTTTCCGCATATATATCCACGTGCACATACATGACATAAACATCTGTCATATAAATTTCATTTTGGCTTCTGTTGACGTTTCTAACGTCAATATACTAAAGGTATATTCTATCACACATTTTTATTGTTTTAGCCTAGACCAACACAACCATCACTTTTATAAGCTTCTATTAAAGTTAGGTCAGTACTTGTTAATTTGTGTTTCACGCTGTTAATAGTTTTATTTTAAATATTTTATTATGGCGACTTTTTTGTATTTTCTGTAAATACTTTTCAGACGCTTTTGTTCTTAATTTATCTTACTTTTTTCTCACTATATTAGTAATTGCTTTTTCTGTTTTAACTTCAACATTTGTTGTCACATAATTGTTTATAGTTTTTGTAATTTTGTTGCGTGAATGTCTAGAGCTCCTAGGTCGTTAATAGTAGATTATTCGCTATAATTTAACATCAGATTATTCATGAAGAGCATTGCATTATTCAAGAAGGTAAAATAATGAAAACGTGAAGAAAAGTCTGTTATTGTAAAAACAATATAAATCTATATCTATATAAGCCAAATACCACTGACTGACTCACTGATCACGATATCTCTGAAACCACTGAATGGATATCAATGAAACTTTGAACATAGCTTCATCATAGACTTTCTTAGGTGCTCACTAAGAAACGGTTTTAAAAACTTTCACTCCTAAGGGGCAAACCCCCCCCCCTCCATTGTATGTATGTATCTATGTATGTATGTTCCACATCTCCTCCTAAACCACTGGACCGATTTCAACCAAACTTGGCACAAATATATTACGCGACGGGAGAACCAACATAGGATAGGTGTTTTTTCGATGGGGTCCTTTGGGGGGTTCTTTGGGGTCTTCCACATCTCCTCCTAAACCACTGGACCAATTTTAACCAAACTTGGCACAAATATTTTACGCAACGGGAGAACCAACATAGGATAGGTGTTTTTTCGATGGGGTCCTTTGGGGGGTTCTTTGGGGTCTTTCACATCTCCTCCTAAACCACTGGACCGATTTCAACCAAACTTGGCACAAATATTTTACGCAACGGGAGAACCAACATAGGATAGGTGTTTTCTTCGATGGGGTCCTTTGGGGGGTTCTTTGGGGTCTTCCACATCTCCTCCTAAACCACTGGACCAATTTTAACCAAACTTGGCACAAATATTTTACGCAACGGGAGAACCAACATAGGATAGGTGTTTTTTCGATGGGGTCCTTTGGGGGGTTCTTTGGGGTCTTTCACATCTCCTCCTAAACCACTGGACCGATTTCAACCAAACTTGGCACAAATATTTTACGCAACGGGAGAACCAACATAGGATAGGTGTTTTCTTCGATGGGGTCCTTTGGGGGTTCTTTGGGGTCTTCCACATCTCCTCCTAAACCACTGGACCGATTTCAACCAAACTTGGCACAAATATTTTACGCAACGGGAGAACCAACATAGGGTAGGTTTTTTTTCGATACGATCCTTCGGGGGGTCCTTTGGGGTCTTCCACATCTCCTCCTAAACCACTGGACCAATTTCAACCAAACTTGGCACAAATATTTTACGCAACGGGAGAACCAACATAGGACAAGTGTTTTTTCGATACGATCCTTTGGGGGGTCCTTTGGGGTCTTCCACATCTCCTCCGAAACCACTGGACCGATTTCAACCAAACTTGGCACAAATATTTTACCCAACGGGAGAACCAACATAGGACAGGTGTTTTTTCGATACGATCCTCTGGGGGGTCCTTTGGGTCTTAAAAATCTATTAGATCTGGTTACTATGGCAACCCAATAGAATAGATTCTGGTTACCATAGCATCGGTGGAAGTCTCCCGCGTAGGAAGTAGCGCGGGAGTCGTCCGACGGGCCTTCCCCGGAGTCCATCCACGGAACCCGGGGAGTCTTAGGTCGGATCCCACGAAAAACGTCGGGGCCAGAGTCCACGGTTCTTATAAATAAAGATATAGGTTATGATATCAAAGGTGGTGTATGCAAAGCGGTGAGATAATACAATGAAAAGAGGTCACTTATTCCCTGGAAGATAAAATCTTTGTCGGGCTTTAAATATGACTGTAATACTGACTACAACAATGACAAGATTTTATCTATTGGTGATTTTATACAGTGTAAATGGTGTAATGCTAAAAAGTGGAAAGAGGAAAGTCCTGGGTTATGTTGTAGCAACGGAAAAGTCCACCTTCCTCTCATTAAAGAACTACCAGAACCTCTCCACAGCCTTCTGAGGGAAGACTGTTTCTCTCATGGCCAGTTGTACGTTGCCTGTTCAAGAGTTAGCACTCCTGACAGTCTGGTTATTCTTCACCCAGAAGGAAAAACTAAAAACTTTGTGTACAAAGAAATTCTTTAATGATCCGATGAAAAATCATTTAAATTTAAGTACAATATCTTTGTAACGCTGCAAAAAAAGGCATGTCCACAGTGTGTTAGGTAGCAGACAGAAATATGTCCACTACGCAGCATAGATTTGCAAACTGTGATGTGTCCATTCATTAAAACATAACGACTTTACAATTGAATTTGCATCGTACACTGATTAGTGACGGAGTTCAAATCCCGCTGGAAAAGAAAAGAAATATAAATAAAGTGCTTCAAGTACATTTCAGATATAACTGGAGGGATTTAGTAAATCTTCCTTTCTTTACATTAGTAACTGTAGAGAATCAAATAATAAAAGTTTATTTCAGGAGGTTAATAAAATGTGATGATAAGAAGGACGTTTATGAAGGTTGTGATGATGTTTAAATACATTATCCCGAAAAAATTATTGATCCATTTGTAAACACATTTATCTATTTTTAATTAGTTTGTGATTATTTTTTTTTCTTACAGATGACTTGACTGTAAATGAAAGAATATATCTGTTAGTTATATTCATCTCATATGAGTAACATATGAATATTGCTGCAAATGAGGATAAATCCATTGAAAGCAGCAAAACGGAATAAGGCCATATTAATTTTTTTTATTATTACAAAAACTATTTGTCCTTGATTTTTTATTACTTCCATATTCCTTAAGGAAATGGAAGTATGGTGATGGCAAAAAAAATCGTGTTCGAGATTATTGCAGATTCTGATTGTACTACACTCAAAACATGAAAAAAAGTCATTTTTCGAAAAGTGTGTGTGTGTGTGTGTGTGTGTGTCTGTAGATTTTTTTCTATGGCAAACGATAACTGCCGCAAATTCAAACAGAATCAAACAATTTTTTGCGTACAGCCCTGATTTGTAGAGTACTCACGACCTATTGTTTTCGGTGAAGATCGGTTGAGGGAAAGGGGTAGTTTACCTGCAACGGTTTTTTTTTATCAAACGTAATTTTTTTTTTTTGCAAACGATAACAGCCGCAAATTCAAACAGAATCAAATAATGTTTCGCATACAGCCCTGAATTATAGAGTTCTCAAGACCTATTGTTTTTGGTGAAGATCGGTTAAGGTAAAGGGGTAGTTTACCTGCAACGTTTTATGTTTTAACAAGGGTATTTTCTATGGCAAACGATAACAGCCGCAAATTCAAACAGAATCAAAAGATTATTTGCATACAGCCATAAATTGTAAGGTTCTCAAGACCTGTTGTTTTTTGTGAAGATCGGTTAAGGGAAAGGGGTAGTTTACCCGCAACGTTTTATGTTTTAAAAGGGTATTTTCTATGGCAAACGATAACAGCCGCAAATTCAAACAGAATCAAATAATTTTTTGCATACAGCCCTGATTTGTAGAGTTCTCAAGATCTATTGTTTTTGGTGAAGATCGGTTAAGGGAAAGGGGTAGTTTACCAGCAACCTTTTACGTTTTAACAACAGTAAAGTACTTGAAAATTCATTTAAACTTTTTCAAACAATGGTAATTGTTAAAAATAAAATAATTTTGTTGCCAGGCAATAAAATTATAATTTTTTCATTTTAATGTAAATCATGTATGAGAGAAAATATATCGTTCGTGGCAGGCAAGCATATCTCAGTTATGTAACGTTTACGTTTCCATTTTATTATTATGATTACCGCAATAAAAAGGCAGGGAAGACACACACACACACACACACACACACACACACACACACACACACACACACACACACACACACACACACACACAAAATTCACGTTATTTCTGGCCTCATTCATGTTTATTTTCTTACATTTGCACGCTTTTTAAATGGAAAGTGCCGAAACCCATACCAACATAACGCGTGCAAGCCGAAAAAGTGTCCAGCGTGGATAGCGATGATTTGCTTCCTGTGGATCGCTGGGCAGTGTAACTGCACGTGTTTACAGAGGAACGACCCATAGACAGACTTTTCGTCTTTAGGGAATGAACCCTGTGCAAGATGCTGAGGGTCCATGAGTGACTTCGGAGCACTCCTTCTTTTCCGCGTGTTTGTTCTGTGAAACGTACACTGTAGATTCGCAGCTTTACTCTAAGCAACGCTCAATAGGAAATGTTGAAAATTTTTGTCCACGGTGTACCCTCATACACACTAAACCTGCTCTGATGTTTTAATTACGGACATCATAATATTAAAACTTTGAAAACTTGAGCACTACTTAATGGAGATCAATCATTAACTTATACAAGCCATTAATTTTATGCATATTTTTTATATATATGTGTACAACGTTATCGGCAACAAAGAAGTAGTTTTTGTTAAAATTCCTTCCCGGGATATTTGGCCGTAGTCCAATGTTTTCTACAAAACCAGACGTTTCGGCAATGCCATCGACGTCCATCATCAGTGAAAATCGAGTGCGATAACGGGAGGTGGTATACGTTAGTGACCACAGTACTGTGGTTAAGGCTGAAGCAGTAAGTAGAAAAAAGTAGTTTCTATGGTAATATTTCATTTCGAATATGATTTTAAATATAAATCCTAGAATATGGAAGTCATGTATGGTTCTCCATACCGATATTTTAATGTTTACACATTAGTTTCAGCTACTTTTTTTGTTTTTTTTTTTTATAATAATTTTCCTGGTATTATTCAACGTAAATGACGTATCAGTTTTTGTGTTTCCTAAAAAAAAGTTTATTTTTCGACATGTACCCTTTTCCAAATGTGCGATAGACGTGAGGTATGACACTTTAATGTTGTGGATATCCAACTTTTAATTGTATTTTTTTTTACTTGTTACCTATACGACATTTGAAACAATAACGACAGTGAATTTTGTACACAAAATTAAAGTTATACGCAGCTATATATTGTTTATCGTTATTATACTGAAATTGTATAAACCATACAGTGATTTATAAATGACACTTTCAAAACCACGTTTTTAAAAATTAACAACGGAATTATTTCGATATAACTGGTACTACATACACAGTTTCTGTACACGCATACGCGGGCGATCGCGTCTTTATGGTAATTATTGAATATTTTCTGCAGTCAGATTAATTATAATTAACTACAACGAAATTCCTTCTGAATGTGTATTATAACTGATTCGTGGAGATACGTTTTATTTTTGATAATACAGAATCGAACAAAACTGTGTGGGCTAATATGTGTAAGGCCAAATCAAGTATATCTTACCCTTGCCACAGACATCCGTTCTTACTGTGACCAAATTAACTTGTAAATATAAACATACACACACACACACTCAAAGACTCATTTCTTGTTGATTTATTTAAATATATATTCAAACACTTTTTGCTACAGTCTATTTCTTGATGTATATAATATATTTAATATATTTATTATATAATGATATTACCTCAAGATGTTTTCTCCTTATTTGGAACATGTTTCGGGATTTTGTGTTCCCATCTTCAGCCTTCCTGATTTTGAGTCTTGTGAAGTACTTGTGTGTTGGTTGTTTGTTGTTGAAGTTTCCTGTAGGCCTTTGTCACTTTAAATTGGTAATATTGTGTGTAATTGTGGTGTATATATTAGTATTTTGTGTATTTTCGATGTTGAGTGCTTTGTGTCATGTTTTGTATTGATTTGTATTTGTTCAGGTATTGGTTCGTTTTGTGTTTTGTGTTTGTATATTTTTCAATTTTCCCATATGTTCATTATGGTGCCTTTGTGTGGCATGCGTTTTATTAGTGTTATGTTGGTTATATCTGGGTATTCTTGCCCTGTGTTTATTGCATGTGTGGCCAATCAGATTTATTTGGTTTTGCGTATGCATTTATATGTTCAAAATAACGTTTTTTCAGTTGTTTTTTGTTTGTCCTATGTAACATTTATGTGTAGGCATTCAAAAAACCAACAGGAAACCATAACTACAACCAACCAAAACACAAGTACTCAACAAGATACAAAATTAAGAAGGCTGAGGATGGGACCAATAGGATTCCCGAAGCATATTCCAAATAAAGGAAAAACATCTTGAGGTAAAGAAATTATAAATATTAAATAAATTATCTATATATTTATTTATAGATTTATACATGTCAAAATAAACTATATTTTTACTTACAGAAGTTTATTGTTGTGATAAATGTTATATTTTTGTCGTTACTTAATGACAAATAAAACTTCTTAACATAAATATATTTTATATTGGTATTATTATACGGTATTTTGACATGTTTAACTACCGTTATCAAGACATTCTGCACCGTCCGATTTAGTTTTAAACTGTCGAAATGCATTATTACAATTTCAATCCTTGTTGAAAGCTTTTATTTTTCATTGAACGGTAAAGATAATTACGAGAATAAAGTCTGTGTATTCACATAGTTTATGAAATTTTATATGTTAAAAGACATGTTTCTAGTACGTTTATATAATGTTAAGTTATGTTTCTTGTAGTTGCGATGTATATAGTGACATACGCGCGCGCGTGTGTGTGTGTTGTTGTTGCTCACTTTTTTTTTAATATAAGATTATTATATCTTTGCAGCAATCATTTCTTTTCCCTAAAAAGAGTAGTAAACCATCTCTGTAATCCAATTGCAATAAACGTATATGACGATATGGTGTTAATGATGATGATGATGGTGGTGGTGGTGGTGGTGACGACGACGACGACGATGATGGTGATGATGTGATGGTGGTGGTGGTGACTTTATGCCATCTAAGTAAATTGACAATTTTTTGTTTATCTTGCTCGAATATCTTCTACTGTGTTATACTGCTTATTAAAAGAAAATTGTGTGCCGGAGCGCGCCCATGCATCTTCGTATATTCGTACATGTAATTGGAATATATATATATATATATATATATTTATATTTAAGTAAATTCTTTATTATAAAACTTTTCTTTATAATAAAATAAAGAATCTGTATAAAGATGCAGGAAAATGTCAAATAATTGTTCATTATATTTAACTAAATTTTAGTTGTCTACATGAGCATCACTTCTAATACCTTATATACTTCACTTACTTCAAAAACAAAGAGTTTTAATTGTATGCTGTCATGAAATAATACAACGCGTAAGTTGCGTAAATTGGGCTGAAAACCGTTCGTAGCTTATAACACACTAGCATTAGGCAGAACCATTTATCGTTAAAATAAAATACACTTGATATGAAATATACGTATATACGTTTATAATTCTTGCCACGTTTTTATTGTCGTGTCGCATCTGCATTTTTAGATTTTCACATAATTTTTGTGTTAAAAATTACACTTAGACAAAATGATTGCTAGAAACGAACAATTTGTCGTCGTCCTCAAAATATGAGAAATAAAAAGCTGGATGACAACAAACGAGTTTCGTACAACACAGAGTTGAAAATAGAATGAATAGAGAATGTTGAATATATCACCTGTTGTAGAATGTGTGGTGGATCGGATCCGCGAACTTGTCCGGGCCAGACAAAACGGTCCACTGAGAACCACACGGAAACTGTTGCACAAACTCCCACACACACGCAATCTCACCTCGCCGAAAATCAATCCTCAATCCTCGCCGCTTTAATTGTTAACATTTAAACAGAATCGAACGCTCGGCGTATAATAACGCGTTCCAAACGTTTCACCGAATTTTTTCGATTAATCGAAACTAAAATAAAATTAACTACTAAAAACTTGCCGTGTCTGTAAAATAAAAAAATGTAAACCACTCACTGGAAATTAATATTCGATTTTACGCGCACAAAATTATTTCCGTAAATACGCGGACGTCTATTGCCAAAACAGCGTACAAAAATACATAACGTACCTAGTGAGTGTGTTGTAGATTTGTTAGGTATTTGGTTGGTAGCTATTGTAGAATTGAAGGCGTGCGCCCCGACGCCGAACGCAGATCAATACCAAGTCCCGCCCAGGTCGCAGGCTTCTCGCATCCCATCCCCAATACCCAACCGTCAGTCCCAACCAGCCAGCCTTCTCTCAGAGTCTCTCATAGTTTTTTCCTAATTGTGCTCAACACACGGATTCCATAAATATAATTTATGGTCCTGAAACTGATTCTGCTGCACCACACACACACACACACACACACACACACACACACACACACACACACACACACTCCACAACTAGCTGAACAGTTAAATGAAATTTTATATATTTATAAATTTAACAAAATAAAGCAGTTAAAAAGTTTATTTCCTTATGCGTTGCTCCATCAGTGTGTATACGCTATTGACATAACACTTTAAAAACCTCTAACATTTTACGCACATTCCTGATTGGTGAATACATTAAAAAAATAAGTAGGCCTAATTGTGTATTTGGTTACAAAAAATTTAAAATTACAGTAAACTTTCGATTGTCACTCCTGCATAATTACGTGAGACAACGGAAAAGAATGAGGGTTAGAAGAAGCGACAGAGTGGTTTTGAACACGAAACTGAATGGCAAACGCCAATAATAGGCAATCATTGTCGCTATCGCTCCATTCATGCTTGAATACCCACGTATACAACCGACTGTCATTCATTCACTGCCGTGAAATGAATTACTGAATAATGAAATTAAAAACTATTTAAAAACACAGATATCAAAATAGCATACAAAACTAATAAAAATAATTTACAAAAACTAAATTACCCACACAACAAAGATAATACAACAACTAACGGTATATACAAAATTGAATGCCAAGATTGCAATAATTGTTACATAGGACAAACAAAAAAACAGCTGAAATAACGTTATTTTGAACATCTAAACGCATACAAAAAACCAGAAATATATAAATGCAATTTGGCCACACATGCAATAAACACGGGACATGAATTCCCAGACATAACCAATGTGACACTAATAAAACATATACCACACAAAGGGACCATAATGAACATTTGGGAAAATTGACAAATATACAACATAAAACACAAAACAAACGAATACCTGAACAAATACAAATCAATACAAAATATGACACAATATTCAAAGCACTCAACATCGAAAATACACAAAATACTAATACATACACCACAATCACACACAATAATACCACTTTAAAATACCAGAGACCAACAAGAAACCAAAATAGCGTCCAACCAACACACAAATACTTCACGCAAGATCACGAAGGCTGAGGATGAGAACACAGGAGTTCTCGAAACATGTTCCAAATAAGGGAAAAATAACATCTTGAGGTATAATAATATAATAATAATAATATATATAATAATAATAAAAAAAACACAAGATAGTTTTATACAACGCAAAAATAGCTACTTTAAACTTCATATGTATAAACCAAGTTTAGCCACACACTTGACAATTAAAATTCACTTATTCTCAATTAAAACTCAATTTTCCTCACTTAAATAATGTAAAATTAATTTTAAATTTATTTAAAGTAAAAAAGTGAACATCGAGAAAGATTATAATCTATTGTATATTTTTCAATATAGGCTAAACATAATAATTTGTTACAAGATGAAAAAATACACATTGTTCAAAATGTGATAATTTTTTAATGTATAAAATAAACCGAACTTTCAATAATTTATACTAAATATTTAATATTAAAAGATTTAACTTTATACGAGTAAATTACGTAATTTAACGTTTTTTGTGTAAATTAAAGTACAAAAGCAGCAGGTTAAAATACGTTATACATAAAAAATGAATTTAACATACGTATTTAATATAAATTCCACAAAATTAAAACTGTAAAATAAAAATTAAAAACTTAGGCGATGGTTTAGTGAAATATACACTAGCAACAAAGAAATAGATAAAACAGATACTTGTATAGAACCTTTATGGTAAAATAAAATAACTATAGGCCATAGTGCAAGAAATAGACATATGATTATTCAAATAACTGTATTAAATTTATTTATTTATACTCGCGTTTTATATGTATACGTTTATTAAAAATTAATTTTTGTATAAAATAATTAGTATTTTAGTAGCTCGCGCTATCATCATCAAGCTATTTTTTACTTCCATGTTCCATAAGAAAATGGAAGTATGGTGATGGCAAAAAAATCGTGGTCGAGATTATTGCAGATTCTGATTGTACTACCCTCAAAACATGAAAAAAAGTCATTTTTCGACAAGTGTCTGTGTGTGTGTGTGTGTGTGTGTCTGTCTGTAGGTCTGTCTGTCTGTGTGTCTGTGTGTGTCTGTCTGTCTGCAGCCCTGATGTAGAGTACTCAAGACCAGTGGCGAAGCTAGTAGTTAATGAATGGGTAGGCAAAAATCTTACCTTAAATTTTTTAAGGAATCACTAAAAGGACGGTAGTTCAAATCGGACGCTGAGGTAGAGTTTGCTGTTAGCGAATGGTTCCGCAAACAGGCGTAAGAATTTTACTAGGAAGGAATCTACAGATTAGTGCAACAGTGGGACTCATGTCTTAATGTTAATGGAGACTTCTTTTAAAATCGTTGAATAAAAAACCTTTACAGCCCTAAACGTGTTTTTATTGAACAATCCTTGTATAAGTCATACACAATAATACAACTGATTGAACTTCAAATTTTTAAACTTGATTACTTTCTATATATATGTTTAATGTTACAAATAATTCAAAAAACAATCTCGATCATCTGTTAGTTCAGCGGTATAACAGGAACACTTTTAATAACCGCATAAAATAAACACACTTATAAACAACACAGCGCGCTTTAACTTGACTTTTTGCATCACAGAAGTGAGACATGCCTCAACGCTCTATGTGTACAGCGCGGGACAATCCCCCACCCTCGCACTTTCATATTTCGCCAGCACATTGCTTACATACGATGTACACAAAAAACGCTGAGGCAAGTTCACGTTGCCTCATTCGCTTTATGCCGAATCTCACCCATCACCATCTAGCGGTCGCTCAGTAAAGCACCTTTCGGCTTAACAAATTCGACAGTCACAGTAACAATGTGTAATCTTTACGTTACGTAGTTCATACGTATTTATAATTTCTATTCTACAGAATTTTTTAGGTTAGGCATTGCCTCAATTGCCTCCATGTAACTTCGCCACTGCTCAAGACCTATTGTTTTTGGTGAAGATCGGTTAAGGGAAAGGGGTAGTTTACCTGCAACGTTTTATGTTTTAAAAAGGGTAATTTTTTCTATGGCAAACGATATCAGCCGTAACTTCAAACAGAATCAAATAATGTTTCGCATACAACCCTGAATTGTAGAGTTCTCAAGACCTATTGTATTTGGTGAAGATCGGTTAAGGGAAAGGGGTAGTTTACCTGCAAGATTTTACGTTTTAAAAGGGTAATTTTATTTTTATGACGAATGATAACTGCCGCAAAATTCAAAGAGAATAAAATAATTTTTTGTATACATCCCTATATTGTAGAGAACTCACGGCCTGTTGATTTTGATGAATATCGGTTAAGGGAAAGGGGTAGTTTACCTGCAACTAGTTTATGTTGTAACAAGAGAAATGTTTGCATGACGAACGATAACTGCCGTAAATTCAAACAGAATCAAATAATTTTTTACATATACGCCTGAGTTGTAGATGACTCAAGACTTATTGATTTTGGTGAAGTTCGGTTACGGGGAAAGGGCAGTTTACCTGAAACATTTTTTGTTATAACAAGAGTAAAGTATTTAATTTTGATAAATAAAGTATCCTGATAAGATGATCTTAATAATCCACTGCAGAAACGTAGATGAAATATCTATAAATGAAGAGGCTAGTTGGACGGGGTGGGGGTAATTTTCTATAAATGAAAATTATAGTTGAAGGGGGAGGGGATGATTTTTATATGTGTACTACGTTATCGGCAACAGAGTAGTAGTTTTTTGTTAAAATTCCTTCCCGGGCTGTTTGGCCGTAGTCCAATGTTTTCTGCAAAACCAGACGTTTCGGCAGTGCCGTCGACTGCCACTATCAGTGAAAATCGAGTGCGATAACGTGTGGTGGTATACGTTAGTGACCACAGTACTGTCGTTAAGGCTGAAGCAATAAGTAGAAAGAAGTAGTTTCTATGGAAACATTTCATTTCGTAAATGGTTTTAAATATAAATCTTAGAACATGGAAGTCATGTATGGTTCTCCATACCTATTTTTAAGAAACCATTTACAAATTCAAGTGTTAATAACAACATCTGATCTATAAAAATGAACACACACACACACACACACACACACACACACACACACACACACACACACACACACACATATATATATTGTAATCTATTCAATTACTACAAATAAATGATGATGATGCCCCACTGTTGTGAGCGCCAATTTGTATCGAATCTATTAATCTATGGTTTATTTGCCCCAACGTTGGATGTGTCAATTTGTTATCTTTTATTATCGATGAGGTCTCCCGCGAATCAATGTTAATCTATTTATAAATAAAAATATTTTTTATATGGGTGATATTATTCAATTATTGATAATATCTCTATATTAGGCAGTTCTTAAGTGCTTTACGAAGGAATAACGCTCTACTCCAGTTAATATATTGGGTAATTCAATATATTTCTTCAAGCCTAGTCTACATACACTATCGAGAGAGCGGAGAGAGGAGAATGGATGAAACGAATTAGTTTTCTATTCTCCCGTATTCACCAGCTGTTCGCGGACGAGCGCTGTTGTTTACGATCGGCCTGTTATTATAGGTTAAGTTGTTCCGCTTGCTGTATTTCTCACGTTCCTTTCTCTGTAAATTACAACTTATTCGAAATGCACTAATTACTCTACAAATAACAAGAAATCGTCAAATTCAAGAAGGATTCTTTATTTCATATATTTTTTAATTCCAAAACGGATGCTTCCTCATGCCACAGATACAACACATCGATTACACAGGATTGAATCGATTCGTCATTGAATTCAGATTTAAATGTTTTAAAATTTAATTATATTTTTTAATTTGTTTTTATCTCAGGGTACATGGAATTCTTGTGACTATTAGTATGGTCAGGTAATGCAATTTAAGGTTACTAGGTATTACAATTTAGTTATAAAATCTTATTATATAAAGTTCAAACATAAGCTGGTTTTTTACCGTACTTTGACAAGATACTTAATATGGCCGTGTTTCGCTACGCAGAGACGAGAACAGAATGTTGATTCAATGTCTGGAAAATATCAGCCTCCGTCTTCTCAATAAAAGTTTGGTATTGATGTCCCAGGATGTAGTAGAAGTTTCAGTTCTGATCTTCATGAATCTTCACGGTTCTGGTGGTTACAGGTCCCAATGGAATTTGTGTAGTATTAAGACTTCGTTCGGTTGTGGAAAGTGAGGTTTTGGACGTTATTTTAAATTCCTTTGTTTGTTTTTAATATATTTAATTAATTTGGCGTCTCCAGGCTATGGATCGTCTTCATTTATGTACAGTTAATCTTCATTATTACTCATTTGCCGTTAATAGGTTGGATAATTTATTTTTTTTTTTTAGAAATTAATTTAACTTTATTGGTAGATTGAATTATATTTGCTGAGTGATAGCTTCGGAAGTCAATCCACTGTCCTTTTTAATGGATTACTACTTATGAAATTTGATTTATATTGCTTTTATTCATTAGGTTTTGGTTTCTTTTTTTAAATTTGTATCAACTGAACTCAACCCATTCACATATAACAATTAAGTGTTGAATCAACAAGATATCTTGCATTCAGTCGTCCATGACAACCAATCTTTTCTGTTATTGGATAATATTTGTTATCCTAGAGCCGTAATTAGAAAAAAAATGTTCTTGCACATACTTAATAAAATACTCCCTTACTAAAATTACATTACATCAGGTAAAACTTTCACATAATCTGTGTTATTAAGCTAAATACATTTTGCTACATTTTCATCTCAATTTTCCCAGTCTAACAGGTATTATCTTCCCTTTACAAAATACTAATTTTAGGCCTATTTGTTTTATTACATGTCTTATAATTTTTTGTATTTTAAGTCACTTATCATTTTATTAATTAATACTACTGCTTTCCGTTAATTTATTATATTACATTTTTTGGTTATTTAGTTTTCCTTACCTGACCTACTGTACATTGTGTCACTGGCTTATGGCCAATCATTCCGATTTTATTTCATCCTGATTTCACTTTATCATTATTTATTTTAGTATTGAACCCTTCATCTGTTTCTAACATAATTATAATAACCCTTTAGCATCTAATCAACAATCATTGCCTTCCTGGCCAAGTTTACAAATATTATCTAACGATATCTCCATTAATTACTGAAAGTAAGTACACAAATAGTTATTCCTATAAAGTTTAACATGAATGAAATTAGTATCAATTACTTGATACTTTCTTAAAGCAATTGCTTCACACCTGCTACATACAAAAGACAACATAAATACCATGAGAACAAAACATCATGAAAAAACATAATAACCTGTACATCATTATAAAATATTAAATACCAATTAACCAGTCTACTCTCAGTTCAAACTGTCTATAGTAATTTCACATCATTGGACACTATGTTTATTGTTTACACCTTCCACTGATCACTCCATATTTTATATTTATAGACATTTTTATTATTTTATTACCTAGTAACCTTACTAGGTATTATTGATTCAGTTATTTGGTGGAAGTTTACCATTCTAACCTTTATTATGACGGACAATTAGCGTTTTTTTTTACCTTGATAAGTATAAACCTTTATGTAACGTAGAGGACCTTTGTATTCTTACGTTACATAATACTCCCCCTCCAAAAGAAGTTTATTTTAGCTGAATATCGTTTAGTTGAAATAAACTTATAGTTTCTTCATGCCTTGGAATATTTATTTGATAAAATTATCAATTTATAATGGTTTCAGTTTTTTATTGTTTCTGCTTTAGTACGCAATTCAATGGGTTCTTTGGGGTTTATTTTTCTATTTCTATTCCTTAAACTTTTAATTGCACCGGAAAACTGTGTTGATTTTCCTTGTATATCTTGTCATTAATTCTCTACTGGTACCTCACTCAGTTGTAGACCTATCCTTTTCTCTGGAACTCATAACTTCTCCTAGCTTATTACGCCATCATTTCTTATTATCATATTCATATTTATATTACCTCGTTTGGTGTATAATCCCTAAAATACTATATTTCCCTAACATTTTTTCCTAATATCAGAGCTGGTACGGAATCAGAGGGGCACTATTGGCTTCCATTACTCTGCCGTTTCCCTAACTATATCGTCTGAGATCAGAGGAACTTCATCTCTGTCCAGAAAAAAATAAAAGTTGCACTATCACAACACAATACACATAATTATTATCTATAAGGAGCTCCTTCGCTACAAACTTATATTCAAGGGATGATTACTATTATTTCTGAGGTATCCTAATACTTTTCTTAACTTCTTTATCTCGTTGTTCTGTAGTTCCATTTATCATATTATTCACCAGTATAGTAGTTAAAGCTGTTCAATATTTATTTGCATACGTATTTTCCTATTTTTGATTCACTCCCATTTACTTCTGCAGTTAAACACTGAATCCCCTCCTTATCATAAATTGTATTGGCATATTCTTCCTTTATCCAACTCATTTCTAACCCTTCTTTCTCTTCTTTTATGTTTATTGGTTTAAAATAATTTCTTCTGAATTATATAGTAAGATGTTCTTACTTATCTTTAGAATTTTGTGGTTTTTAAATTGATTCCAAATAATTTCTCTGAAGTATCGTGTAATTAGTTTATTTCATTTAATAGTTAGTTTAATATATTTTAATTAGTTTCTCATTATTTTCCTTTGATTTGCTTTATTTGTTATCCATAAAATCCGTCCCTTTTCTCTATATTTTGTTTGGAATCTGTTTAACCATGGTCCATTATTTCCTCTGTACTGATTGTTCGGATTTCCCTGGTGTGCAGAATTATCTCTGTCCTTGTGACATATCTCACTATCATGTGGTTCCGCCATTTTGTTGCTACAAAATTTTCATTTATGTTAAGGTCTACGGTCGTGTTCCGAACTGATTCTGTTCTTGTTAATTCTTCTTTTATTTTCTGGTTTAGTTGTTCCCACGACAGCTTCCCATCCTGGTTCATTTCTTTTATCAACGGTTGGTGGTTCTCATTCATTCTTTTATGGATTTTGTGTATTTTTCGGCAAAATCTTTCCCTGCGTTTTTCGTTATCTTCCAGGAATATTTCCATTATCTTCTTCACTGGTTCATCCATATTGTTTCTTAATCGTTCGAATGGTTCATACATAATCTCCATAAGTCCTCCATGCTCCTCGGTTAGTTTTGGCTTTTTCGGCTCTTCTAATTGCTCCGGGAATTCAATTCTGGTTCGTTTAGAGTTTCTAAATTGACTTACTTCTCTTGGTTCCGTAATTGGTATATTATGCATCTTAACTAATCCCCCCTTAATCATCTCCAATCCTTCCCGTGTATTTATTAATTTCCTTTGACGTGTTTGTCTCATTTTCTTTGTTTTCATTTCATTATTTCTGTTAGGTTTCTTTTCAGATAACAGTACACTTTTGTCTTTTTTATTCTCATTAGTTTCCTCTTTATTCTTGTCAAACTTCTCGTTCATTAGTTTTGTGAAGCAATTACTGTAGAGAATTATTTTTTGAGTAAACGGCACTGTAGCGGGCGTCAACTGTCAAGAGTGATGCATGTTATAGCCAAACGGCCGTCGTTAGACAATGACTTAAGAAAGACAATGCCTCAGCACACAGCAGATGTTAGACGTGAATGAACGACATAAGCGCAAAAGGCTACAATAACAAAGAAACAAAAGACTGTGTCTTTTCGTCACAATTACCGAGAAAACGTGTACTAAGGGGACGCCAGCATTTGTCGACATACACGTGTGAGTTAGCGGCTGCACATGGACATGACATTTTCCACAAAGGCAGTATACGAGCGGATGCAATTAAGAACAAAAGAACATGCATAGCCGCACAGCGGGTAACTTGCTTACTGGCACGAAATAAGGAGCATCTTGGAGGGCTGCAGAGCAGATGTTCGTTCCTGGAAGATGACCACCATCAGCGTGTGAACTAACAAGGGAAGTCTAGGACAATACGGCGATTCGACACACCCGAGTTAGGGAACACACATGTGCCGGACGGAAATTGCTTGGAAAGGACAGAAGGGAACGTAAGACAATCGCGTAACAGACAACCGTGTAATTAGGTCCGTCGTCATACGTGGAGGTGGTGCGAACAGCAAGACTTTTAGAGAGGGGTCTAGACTGACCTATCAGGAACAAGGAATTCGGTAAAAGCGGGTGTTAAGAAGACATCACCATGGAGACGAGGGTGAAGAGCTAATGGGAAGTAAACAAGGGACCCCAGCCCGAGTATCTAGGAGGAGTCTTCGCAGAATCGAAGGCGAGAAGCCAATCAGGTCGGAGAGAGGAGTAAGGGTATGCGATCCGTGGAGGGAATCGGGTTGCTGAAGAAATAAAATTAGGTGTTCGCAGAGAACGAGGGTCAGTCGATTTTCAATTTTCAAACAGTCAATTTCAGTTCAGTTCGGTCTTATTTTAATTTTCGCCAGTCTATTTTATTTCAGTTTCAATCAGTCAGAGTCTTTCAGAAGGACTGTAGTAAAGTGTATTCATACAAGCAGATAGATCGTTCGGGAGTGAGTCAGAAACTATGTAAAACTGTAGTACGCCGAAATTAAGTGGTGGAAATGAAGTAGTAAATTAACCGTAGAACTAACCCGTGCGTTAATAGAATTCATTAGATCGTGGAAGTTAAATATTAAGACAATGTCGAGTTAAGTTCAATCAGACTTTGTTATATATATCCAGTTTTAAGAATCGAATGCGTGTGATTAAGTATTGACAATATATCACTTTACCGTGACGTAAGTGACATGGGACAATATAGTGAGATTGCGCCACGAATTAACCTACTGAAGTGCAAATAAAACCATTTATATTTGCATAATAAAATACATTATAAATGGCACAATCGCTCTAGCTGAACGCGGCATAAACTATTACGCATGTACACCGAGAGTGACAGAAAACCCGCACGCGAAAGTGTTCTAAGACAATGAAGTAATATTCGAATGACCGCTATTAGTCATTTTCGTTAATGAGCGTATCCGAGTCAAATGTGGAACAAATAGTGTAGTCGACGGAGTGTCAAGTGAAGTGGAGTTGGTGTATCACAATTCAATGACGTGGAGTAGATTAATCTTCTTATCTACAGCCAGGACCTCGTCGCAGAATGAGGAACTACGCAGTTAGTCACCGCAATTCGGATACAAACGACAAGTAAATTATTATTAATCACGTACTATTAGATTAGGTTGCCACTGTCCTGCCACTCAAAAAGAACTCGCCACTGAGTAGCCTATACATTTATTTAATTGCTCTGAGTAACGCCAATTGAGAAATATGAATCTATAGAGTAGGATATATTGGAATTTGTAAAGTAATTCATTAACCTTTATTGATTTGTAGATGTTCATAGATGTTAGAGACAATATAGCAGCATTGTGTATTTTAATGTCTAGCATAGTAACGCTAACTTTATTTCAGAATTTAAAATGACATTGAATAAACAAAGTAAATTTGTATTGTTCACAAATGTTCATAGTGTCTGAGTCATATAATTGCAATTGACCTAAACCCCTGTTTACATATGGTGCTCCAGAACGCGGGACGTATTTAAATTCAGTGATATCAAAGTGTATCATTATATATGGTATGCCCGACCTGGAGCAGTAAGCAAGATCTGTAGTAAAAACCCACAGTTATGGAAAACTCCTTAGAATGGAACACTATTAATCATCATTTCTTACATGGTTTTATATGTCAATTAGGCAAGGTAAACATAACATTGTAACAACACGTCCATGTGTAGTTAGAATCAAATGGATTAAGTGAGTAGTAGACATAACCCATTACATGAAACATAAAACAATTAGTTTATTCGCATAATGAAGTTCCTATGAACAGATACGTATAGCATCAATAGTAAACAATTTATTAAAACTGATAAGAATTGTCAATCATAGAAATCAAGATAATTTAGTTATTTGAACAATTAACATTTACAATCATGAATTCGCAGAAATTATAAAGTCGTATATGACCTCCCAAACTTGGGGTTACGACCTAATTAAAAAGATAAATAATTTATGCAAATACATTTGCATATACAAAATAGTGTTGTAGTTTTATTAAGTTCTCACTCAGTTTCGTTTTGTTTCTTTGAGTTTTTGTTTATACTATCTATTTTATTTTTTAGCTTTTCTGAGTTTTCTTCAAATGTTTTAATTAATTCTTCCGTCTGTTTCTTGGAATTTTCTTTAATTAATTCCCATAGTTTTAGTAAATCCATATCTCCTCTGGCTTCCTCCTTGTCACCCGCCTGTTGTTCCATCTCACTTTCCGTAACTATGTCTGCTTCTTCTTCTCGTCTATCTTCTTCCGTTTCTTGGTCCTTCGCCATCCTTTTAGAAACACCTCTCGTATGCATTCCTGTGCCTCTAATAGTCGCCTGCTCAAGTTAAGTAATAGCGATATAGTCGATTTTTTACTTAACTAAAGCCCTACCGGTTGAGCGCCAATTTGTTACAAATAACTTATGTTATTTATTGAATTAGATAATGTTCAAAAGCCCCACGTTGGGCGCCAATTTGTAATCTATTCAATTACTACAAATAAATGATGATGATGCCCCACTGTTGTGAGCGCCAATTTGTATCGAATCTATTAATCTATGGTTTATTTGCCCCAACGTTGGATATGTCAATTTGTTATTTTTATTATCGATGAGGTCTCCCGCGAATCAATGTTAATCTATTTATAAATAAAAATATTTTTTATATGGGTGATATTATTCAATTATTGATAATACCTCTATATTAGGCAGTTCTTAAGTGCTTTACGAAGGAATAACGCTCTACTCCAGTTAATATATTGGGTAATTCAATATATTTCTTCAAGCCTAGTCTGCATACACTATCGAGAGAGCGGAGAGAGGAGAATGGATGAAACGAATTAGTTTTCTATTCTCCCGTATTCACCAGCTGTTCGCGGACGAGCGCTGTTGTTTACGATCGGCCTGTTATTATAGGTTAAGTTGTTCCGCTTGCTGTATTTCTCACGTTCCTTTCTCTGTAAATTACAACTTATTCGAAATGCACTAATTACTCTACAAATAACAAGAAATCGTCAAATTCAAGAAGGATTCTTTATTTTATATATTTTTTAATTCCAAAACGGTGCTTCCTCATGCCACAGATACAACACATCGATTACACAGGATTGAATCGATTCGTCATTGAATTCAGATTTAAATGTTTTAAAATTTAATTCTATTTTTTAATTTGTTTTTATCTCAGGGTACATGGAATTCTTGTGACTATTAGTAAGGTCAGGTAATGCAATTTAAGGTTACTAGGTATTACAATTTAGTTATAAAATCTTATTATATAAAGTTCAAACATAAGCTGGTTGTTTAACGTACTTTGACTTTTAGACGTTATTTTAAATTTCTTTGTTTGTTTTTAATATATTTAATTAATTTGGCATCTCCAGGCTATAGATCGTCTTCATTTATTTACAGTTAATCTTCATTATTACTCATTTGCCGTTAATAGGTTGGATAATTTATTTTTTTTTTTAGAAATTCATTTAACTTTATTGGTAGATTGAATTATATTTGCTGAGTGATAGCCTCGGAAGTCAATCCACTGTCCTTTTTAATAGATTACTACTTACGAAATTTGATTTATATTGCTTTTATTCGTTAGGTTTTTGGTTTCTTTTTCTAAATTTGTATCAGATGAACTCAACCCATTCACATATAACAATTAAGTGTTGAATCAACAAGATATCTTGCATTCAGTCGTCCATGACAACCAATCTTTTCTGTTATTGGATAATATTTGCTATCCTAGAGCCGTAATTAGAAAAAAAAAGTTCTTGCACATACTTAATAAAATACTCCCTTACTAAAATTACATTACATCAGATAAAACTTTCACATAATCTGTGTTATTAAACTAAATACATTTTGCTACATTTTCATCTCAATTTTCCCAGTCTAACAGGTATTATCTTCCCTTTACAAAATACTAATTTTAGGCCTATTTGTTTTATTACATGTCTTATAATTTTTTGTATTTTAAGTCACTTATCATTTTATTAATTAATACTACTGCTTTCCGTTAATTTATTATATTACATTTTTTGGTTATTTAGTTTTCCTTACCTGACCTACTGTACATTGTGTCACTGGCTTATGGCCAATCATTCCGATTTTATTTCATCCTGATTTCACTTTATCATTATTTATTTTAGTATTGAACCCTTCATCTGTTTCTAACATAATTATAATAACCCTTTAGCATCTAATCAACAATCATTGCCTTCCTGGCCAAGTTTACAAATATTATCTAACGATATCTCCATTAATTACTGAAAGTAAGTACACAAATAGTTATTCCTATAAAGTTTAACATGAATGAAATTAGTATCAATTACTTGATACTTTCTTAAAGCAATTGCTTCACACCTGCTACATACAAAATACAACATAAATACCATGAGAACAAAACTTCATGATAAAACATAATAACCTGTACATCATTATAAACTATTAAATACCAATTAACCAGTCTACTCTCAGTTCAAACTGTCAATAGTAATTTCACATCATTGGACACTATGTTTATTGTTTACACCTTACACTGATCACTCCATATTTTATATTTATAGACTTTTTTTTAATTTTATTACCTAGTAACCTTACTAGGTATTATTGATTCAGTTATTTGGTGGACGTTTACCATTCTAACGTTTATTATGACGGACAATTAGCGTTTTTTTTTACCTTGGTAAGTATAAACCTTTATGTAACGTAGAGGACCTTTGTTTTGTTACGTTACAATATATATATATATATATTATAACATCACCAAATTCAGATAAATTTTGATAACAATAAGTATGTATAAAAAATGGTAAATGATATTATGTTTGAATAAATAAATTATGTGGATAGTAAAAAATAAATAAAAGGTAATTATCATGGAAGGAGGAGGTGTAATAAACCGAAAGTGATTAATAAAGAAACTAAAATAATAGACTGACAGACAAACGACATTGACCCAACCCCAGAGATTGGCCAGTTAAGAAACCAGTTAAGAAATCAAAATAAAGAGAACAAGACGAACGAAGGAGAAGAAGATTGAAAACCAAGAGAGAACAAACCCACGAGGAAGAAAACAAGATGAAACGCATCAAGAAAACTAGACAAGTAATGAAAAATAGAGAAGGGAGAAATAGTGTAACCCAAAATAATAAAGACAATGAAATTCGGTTGAGAACCAAAACTATTAATGAATGTTAGTATTGATAAAATGATAATTATGAACCGTCAGTAATATGAAACAATGTATAAAAGTACACTAACCAAAAGAGTTAGGGATATATGTAATTTGTTAACTAAGAAAGACACAATATTAATAATGTTATATAGATAGTGGGTAGAGAAAGAGAATAAAATGATGAGAAATAAATGGAAGTTGAATTAGTGAAAGTGATTTATACTAGAGTGAATTAATACTAAAGAAACACTTAGTAAATTATAATAAACACTAAATAATTTAAGAAAGTGCAAGTGAAAAACAAATACAAATATTGTCTATCATAAAAATAGTAAGAGGAGAGTAGGCTAAGGTAAAGACTTAGTAAAATAACTCATGTGTTAGTTTTAAGAGTGAACAATAACATTTGCCAAAGTTACAATGAATAGTATTTAGGATAGAACATTGATTCAGTGAATAATGAACACTAAGTAGTGATATTCACTGTGATGACTAGTAAATAGTATTGTTATAACTTAAAAATGTATTGTAAAAGTTTAAAGGTGTGTTTCACAAAGAAAAGTAATTAGATGGTGTTAACATGGAAGGGTAGAGAAAAAAGCATTAGAAAATAAGTTTGTATTAACATTAATTAAATACCCATGTTATAAGGGGAGTTTAATGGAAAAAGTTCAATAGAGGTGAGACTGTTTAGCACCAGAACAACAAATCAGAAATAATGAATGGTATAAACTGTTAGTTATGAAATGGATATGGCTGTAAGAGTTATATAGACCATAGACCTAGATGTTATATTTTATATTGGAAATGAATAGCAAATAATTAGCAAGTAAGATTGAATAACACAGTTGTTACTAACAAAGACTAAATTAAAACACATCCAGAGACATTAAACCTAATTATAAATGCAAAATAACAATTTGGGACTAAATCAAATATATTGTGTATGAAGCCACAAAAATCCAGTAATGGCTACTTAAATGTGAAACAGGCCTAACGGTCAAACATAAACAATTACTGATTGCATAAAAATCACCATGTAATGGACAAATCCAAGGTGACTAATTCACCAAGGATGAATAGTAGTTATTATTAAAAACCAAATATTAAATTAAGGAATTATATAAACAAAGAAAGGTAATTGATAAGTATGAAATTAATTGTGAACTTAGAAAACTTGATAAAACCCAATATTGTGGGGTACCAAAATAATCTTTGTGAGAAAATATAAATGACAGTGCATTTAGATATTAACTCAGAAGGAAGATAAGAGGAGGAAGAAAGTCCGAAGATATGGGAAGATTTGAAGGGAATTCGAAAATTGATAACAATGTACTGATGTTGAGCTCACCCAATGAGAGCAACGAGGTAACCATGGAAACGACCGTTTAACGAGGTAATTACCGTTAAATACAATTACTTGGAAGGTGACGCTATCGCAAGCCAGATGCGAATTTTCTGTACAACACATTTTAATATTTAAAACATCTTAAAAGTGAAACCAAGTATAGAAATTGACCGTAAAGAAGTCTGATGGATGCAGAGACCATTTCCAGAGGGGGGAGACGTTTAATTCAAGACGAAATTTCTAAATGAGTCCCAACAACTTTGAAAAAGATGCCGAAGCTTGAATAAAGAACACAGGAATACTATTGATGCCATAATCCTTCCTTCTCGACATCCCGAGTAATTCCGTACTGCAATGCTGTTAAGTATCAGTTAAATTATTTCAACTTCCAAAAATAAACGCACTATAATATTTCTCAATGTATGTTGAATACCACTGAATCATTTTTATTCTCTTGCAAGGATTGGACCGTAAAATTATATCACTGAAAATTTGTTAACTATAGAACTAACCTCATATTTATGTACGACTTTTAAACATCTTGTATGACACTTAAGCAAAACAATTACCACTACACATTATCCCACTTAAGGAAAAGACATTGTAAGGTTGTGTATTTTTAATATTGTAACTGCATCTGAACCTTTTAACGTGATCCAAACAACCCACAAACATCGACAGAAATATTGGTTGATCGGCGAAATAGAACGCCATACTGTTTATTTATATTCAAAAGTCGATTGGTTAACCCTTGAGTAGAGTCTTATAAAGAATTATCCGGTGCAGAATTGTATATGAAAAATTAATTACAACTTGTGTCTATAAAATATTAACTTCAAATTAATAATAAATTCATACTGTGTGTGTTAAATCGTGTCTTATTTTCTTTAGCAAAGTGTATGTTTAAAAATATAATGTATAGTGAAGGTTTCCAATGCGATGTCTAGCGCTCAAGTAGCTAATCCTACAACTGCTAACTCGATTGACAAGCAATTGCGAGAGGGCGGGACGGATTGAATTCGTCGCCTCGTTCAAATAGAAAAGTGATAAGGAAATAATTTTAATTGTTTTATGTAAACAATTTGGCGCCACCCGGAGATTATCCATTACGTTTGAACCTCAGATCGGGAAACACGATACCTGGTCCCCAGTACGTCGTTACGGGCCCAAACATCGTGAAGTACATCGCCGTGCGAGGACGCAGTGGTAAGAAACACAGACACACTTTTACACTCAGACACACTGTTAAATTTTACAGAGGTATACTATACGAACAAAGAACACGAGACACGAGTTAGGTTATAAATTGGCTTCCATCGCGGGGCTTGAAGGAGGCAGGACATCCGATAGGTTATAATATATACATATATATATATTATAACAAAAAGAAATGTTGTGTGTGTCGTGTTATGTCGGGCGTTACACTCCGCGCACTTTTTATTACTTACTGATGACTGGATCCTCTGCGGTGATGTCGTCCTGCAAAACAACTTAATCTACTATGTGTTTGTGGGAGCCACTTGGAATCTTTTGTTCCAAGAAAATGTTATTAAAATTAAAATTTTGAATTCTTAACAGTTAGTTTAATTCTATGAAAAAATGTGAACAAGACAGTTTGTGTTTGAAAAATAAAGTATGTTTTAATGATTCTTAAAAAAAATCGTCTGAAAGACTAACATTCGTGAAAAATTAAAATTGCAGAGTTACAAAAAATTATAAATTATTATTATTGACAAGTTTTTTCTCCAATCAAGTATCGGCTAACAAATATTTTATTTTACTCAGTTGAAAAGCATGAGTTTAATATATGAAAAATCTTTACTCTCAGGACGTGACTCCTTTGAACTACCAAGACAGATCAATAAGATGCTTTACAAAAATTAAGTGATTTGAAGGTGTGTGTGGCATGTGTAGTACAACTGTGTGACAAATGTAACCAGGTAAAAAGATGACTTTAACTTTGAACAACTCACGTTCCGATGGGTAATTATTCTCGCACTGGACACTTCTCTCGGGTAGTTTTCAATCTCGCCTCTTCGTATTGACGTTCCTTGTGCACTGAATTTATTTAAAGTCCAAAATGCGATTTTTTTAAAACTTCCGCACTTTTGTAAAACAGTTTGGCAGTAAATTTACGCTTTAATCCCGCCGCCGGCGATCAGCTGCTCGCGTTGTTTCTCAAATTAGCCGCCACAGCGCTGATACCCTTGCAGTTGATAGAAAGGCTTTGTGTATGTTACGTTATTGGGAGTTTTTGTCAAAGTCAGTTTGTCTTAGCGAATACAGCAGAATTGATTCTCTATTAAAATTTTGGTCCCTCCTGGGCCGCTGATATTCTGGCTGCGTGTGTTCTATTAAATGTGCCGTGTTGCTGCTCTATTTCAGCAACACATTGGCGTATACTCTTGTAGAGGTTAAGTCAGTCTATTGTCAATGTACGGGAAAAGCCTTTCTTCGTTCTTGTGTCGACTTCTCGCCTTCGGTTTCGCCTCGGTTGCGATGATCAGTGTCGTGGGTGATGCGTCTCTTCTGGAGTCAAAGCATGAAGTGTTTTTCGGTCGAATTTGGTCTTCCTTTTATACTTTGTAAGGCTCATTGTTTTAGCTTTTCGACATGAACTTCCGGTGTATTTGTGTAAAAATTCCTTCTAGAACGTTCGAGAATAATGAAATGGAACCTCATGGAACAAATTTGACTTCCGTAGAAGCTTTAGAACAAAATTTCTTATTCTTCACACTAAGGATATTACAAAAATTATTCTGGTATTTGTCAAACAATTTTACATCACTACTTACAATCTGCATGCCCTTACTACATTTGGATTCTCTGCTTTCAACTGAATCTAATGATACTAATTATGATTGGTTTTTGAATAAATTAACTATAATAAAATAACACAACATACAACTCTTACCTTGGAATGTTTCCACAAAAATTCAATTTTTGAACTATAAAATTGTTGTGAAGCTGTTTGGTTTCTTCTACAACATTAACACATAATATTACCATCTTTCTATAACAAAATAAATAAAGTTTAACACATATAATATACAAATAAGTTCAGTTTTACATGGTCCATGCCAACGTTGTTGTCACTGTTAGAATACAATAATTAGTCTTTTTTTCTTAATATATATGGGATTTTTCTAGTATACACTGAGAGTTTATTATATTGTCTGTGTTTTTTGATACCTGGTTTATCCTGATACATATTATTTTTATTGTAGGATTACTTAGCATCATATTGGTTTGCCTAAGTGGTCCTTTTTCTTTGTGTGACAAATCTCACTCTTATAAGTCAAATTCTTAAATAATTGAGCTTATTTTCAACTGAGTCTGTTTGTTTTCATGGTACACTACAGTATTGTACCCTTTTCTTTTATTTTTGTTAATATTTTGCAAACATTAAGTCAAATATGACTATTTTTTGTGATGGTTGCTTGGCCTTAGCCATATATGGTATAGGTAAATAGTTTCCTAACTCGACTATTAAAGTGTTTAAGTTAGTCCAATATATTAGTATAGTCACATTATATTATATTTCAACTTTATAATGCAATTTGGTTGCATTTTGTCAACATTAGATCCATAAATATTACAATATTATAGGTCTACTACATGTTTTCAGTTAATACTGTTTTTGGCTATTTTAACTGATTTTTATTCACTTGACAGCTTTCTTTATTATGATAAATTGTTCATTTTTGTCTACTTGACAATTACATATAGTTTTTATCTCAATTTGATAATAATTAATTTTTACATGAAATCTGAGTGATTGGTCTCAAATCCAACACCTTAATATTTTTCGTCATAACATTTATATATTTTTTATTTTAACTTAGATCCTTTCTAATAATGTATTCAAATCATTTAATACATTTATTTTATTTACATTACATAATATAATAATGGATCTTGCCCATTAATTCACAATAAATAGTTTTTTATACCCTATTCAGAGTTACAAAACTTAATAATTAATGACCTCATTTGGTTGTTACTGATATTATTTGTCTCTATTATAGTATATTATGGTTTTACACTGTTCTTCACTTGAATAATATATATGGGGTTTGAGTCTTAGTCATAGTCTGGTCGTTTTTCATGTTAGTAGTATTAATTATTAGACAATATTACAAAATTTTTTGGACTACTTGGGTTCGATACTGTTCACCTCACTTTCCTCTTCTGATAAATTGCTATGCAAATGATTTCCTTTATGGAACGTTCTGTGACGTTACAATATATATATATATATATATACATATTGTTATAACACAAATAAGCCAACCCAGTACCAGGGATAAAAAACTACATTTATAAATGTAAAAAGACTTCATATCAAATAAACTGATTAATTCAAATAAAATATAAAGAATATGACTCGACAAACGACGACTTTGACCTAACCCAAGTGATTCACCCAACAACATTAAACAATGAAGAAGGGAACCACACAGATAACCAACGAGAATAAGAGAAGAAAGTGATTGACCCAACAAATACGACCAAAGAAGAAAAGAAGGTAATTAACCAAACCAAAGGAAGAAAGGGGGATTAAACGACCCCAAAATACCCAAAGAAAGGGATGGAAAACCAAAGTATTAATCAAATAATGAAAATGAAGAAGGAGGGAGATAGGTAGAAGTGAAAACCAATAATGATTCACAAAACGAGTAATAAAGCATAGGAGAAGGAGAAATAAAGCACTCAAGAAGAATATTGGAACCAAAACAATGGTTGTCCTGAGAAAGGAAAAAGTAACGGTTACTACCTGTTAATGGACAAAATGATCTAGAGAAGAAACGCTATTAAAAACGGTTAAGGATTAAGGTGATAAAAAAGCAACCTAAACCACAAATAAAATTGTTATTAATTATTAAGTATTAATTGTTATTAATTAGTTGTTATTAGTATTAAGGATATATTGTAATGAAAGAGAAATAAGTATAGGGATCACCCACTAAAAAACACATAGTATAAACAGTGATACAGTGCAATAGTGTATGTGTAAAAACCCCAAAGTGAAGTGATAAGATACGCTAGTTAAATTATAATTAACCATAGATAATTTAAAAGTGAAGGTGAGATATAATTGGGAATAGGGTAAGATTTAGAATATAACTATTATAAGAAATAGTGAATAATGAAGAAAGTAGACACTTCATAAATCTGTGAAAAAACACTAAAGTTTTAAAAGTGGAAAAATAACAGTGAATAAATAGCTGGTGAAAAATAGTATTAAGTGTGAATTGTAGAATAAGATATGATAAACACTAGAAAGTGATGATGACATTATTATTTAAGAAAAGATGTTTAATAGAGTTAAGTTTAATTATAGCCGATAGTAATTAAAAAGGGAGGATTCCAGGAAAGAATAAATTGAAGGTGTTGACATGGAGAGAATGTAAAAATTGTTTAAAGATTAAGAAATCAAAGACAGAACAAAGACACCCATGTTATAAGGGACTGTTATAAATTTAACAAAAGTGATGTTGTTTATCACAACAAAAATAATATGTATTGTAAACAAAACAAAATTAGCAAATAATGATAAGTTGGAAGGAAGTGATGGTATTTCTCACTCAAAATAATAACTCTAATAACTTATAAAGAATTGTTCATGTTAATGTTATGAATAGGATATGGCTGAATGAAATTTGCAGTCCATAAGCATAATGTTATGTTTTAAGGATTAAAATAGAGAAAGCAATATTGACATGTAATCAACACACCAACAGACTCAAAATACAACACAACCAATAAAAATAACAAAGTAAAGCCCATTAGGCTGAAACAAAATGTGATTTAAATGGAATAAGTAAAATACTATAATGGCTACTCAGGCCTAGGAAAGGCATAACTGTCAGAACCAAACAACCAAAAATTATAACAAATTGAATAAGAATTTAGAAAATCTGAGGTGAAGGAATCACCAAGAATAAATTGTAAATCATTTGTAACACAAAATATTGTAATAAGCATTTTCATACAAAAAGAAATGTAATTAACAGGCATTAACATAATTGTAAAAACATAAAATCTAAAATTACCCAAACTTGTGGGGTATCAAAATAATCTATGAAAGGAAATAAATACTATAGTGACAATATTTAATAACCAGGAAGGAAGATGGAGGAATAACAGCAATCAGAAGATATACGAAGAATTCGAATTTTGATAACAATACATCATCTCAAAATCAACCAATCGGAATCATACAGTTACCATGGAAACGGCAGTTGAAGAAAAAATTACCGTTGGAATAAAGAGAGAAGCGAAGCGTCATTAAGCGAATACAGATGCCAATATTTGGAAGAACGTTTTTTCAGTGAAAATAATGCAAAAAAGTATTAAAAGTTACTAACCATGATAGCTTGAGAAGCAGACGACCGTTTGTAGCAGCCAATTCAAGACCCAAGGCCAATTAAACGGAAAATATACTTGAAAAGAACATCTAGACCCATGACGAAAAAGACGCTCAATCCACTGAAGCCCCAAAGTCCATGAAAACCGAACTTATGCAGCCAAAACCTACCCGATTAAGACACCGAGACGCTGAGGTGTTAAGTACAATCAAATTATTTATTTTCCAAAAACCCTAATCACTTTAAATATTTTTAAAAGGTAAATTTACCTCACTACAGAACCAATATTTCTCTTTCATAGAATATTTAAGCAAAATAACACTTAATAGAAACTTGTTAATGTTGAATATAACCTATGAATTAAACACGAACTTACAAAACACTTTTACGACACAACAGAACAGATTGTAACAGCACACATTATTATTTATGTACACGTAGAATAAGGTAATATATTTTTATTGTAACCATTGGAGTTCTTTAGCTCATAGTCACAAGAATCCACGATTTTGGAAACAGAAATTATTGTAATATTTTAACGTACACAGCAATGCAAACGCTGAATGTTTCCTTGATCATATTCGCCGAACCCTAGAGGCAAGAGTTGAATGTAGACAGTCGGTGCAAATTTATTATTGTATTATTGTCAATGTGAATGTTTTCAATTATCACCTATTAAAAAATAACTATTACAGGGAGTAACCGTCGTTATCATTTCATAGGGAGTGCTATTTATATTACTTGTATTTAGTTAAGAAATAAATTCGACGAGAGCGAACAAGTTGTCATTCACGCAGCAGCAACGACAATTGAGGCGGCAGTGCGAGCGGGAATTATTTGAATGCCCAATACCGCAACGCTGATAGCTCGTCTGACAATAATTTTAGTTGTTTTATAAAACGACTTGGCGCCACCCGGGACTAATACACCCCTATAAATAACAGGTAAGGTTACTGCCGTGTGATACAGGTGAATACTTCAACGCTACGGACATCGCTAGCCACAACATTACTGTAACGACCCGGTGCGAGGCGAACGCACTAATTATAATAACACATACAAAACTGGTGTATACATTTTGCAGGTACGCACGCAGCAGCATATCATTGTTTACGTTACAATATATATATATATATATATTGTACTGTAATTAATTACAGGTATTGTAATTAAGATCTGCTCCACGTTGGATCAGCCATTTAATGTACTGTTATTTTTTTTATGAGTCTTGTAATTATTTAATAGTATAATATAATTAATAAATGTACCTACTGTTATTATGTTTTTTTTGTTTACCAGTACATGTAAAGAAACTCTTTCTCTCAGGGTTAATGATTATTAAGCTGTTTGATCGTATTTACGATTGTATCTAATATTTTCTTTTCTTTAAACCAAACCAAATTCAGTTAATATGTAGTATTTTGAGAATTAACCATGTAAAAAAATTAATACCAGACTAATGTAACTTGACCGACTCTGAATTCTTCCAGCTGCCACGGGTTCACTTCTGGTTGTTGTTTACCTTTTTTCAAAAGGAATATTAGGCTTGGCAATCTGTTCCTTCACACAAATTTCTTATTGATCTCACCGCTGAATGCCGCTCTCCAGGACGACTGCAACACAGATGTCTCCTCGGAACACTTAATTATCCTTTATGGCCACTTAAACTCTTCTTCAGTCCAGGATTTCCCTCTTCTATCGTCGTTCTATTAAGGATATTGTTGTATTTCTCGTAATATTATTTATTTATTAAATATTATAATCAAAACTCTGGTATCACTAATTAAATTCTTTTACTGTATTTTCTTTTCCATGTTACATTAATTTGATGATGTACAAATGTTATTTTATGAATTTAGACTCTTTAAGCTACTCTTATAGATATAATTTTAGACTCTTCATGCTGTTACCATTAGATATTAAATTAGACTCTTCATGTTACTCTTACTGAAAATAACATTAGAGTTATAACGTTACTCTTATTGAATATATTTTAAGACTTCTGATGTAACTCTTATTAAATATAATTGAAGACTAATACACATTTCCTTCATCACTATACAATACAATTTTTTAACAATTTACAAAATTGCCATTTTGATAATTCCCTAATTTCTTTACATCTGTTTATCATATACCTATTAAAACATATATCATTTTTCTATTTCTTATTAAACATTTTTATTTTACCTCTAATATTCGTAATTCTATTTGTTATTTATTAAATTATAATTTTATTACTCTTTACTCTTCCTATAACATTCATTCCAATTTCATATATTCTTTTCATAACATATAACTGAATATTGTTTTATATCATATAGGAATCGACCTCTATGTTGACTGGGTGAGTCGATAGTCCCAATGTTTTTTGTTTACATTTTAAAACATATGTTACATTCCATACAAAATCTGCATACTTTCTCTTTTAAAATTAATTACCTCCCTATTATGTACTGTGTGCATTTTAACAGCAGTACAATATATATATATGTGTGTGTGTGTGTGTGTGTGTGTGTAGGCCTATATAGTGTCTGTCCGCCATAGGATGTTTATACATTGTCTAAATAATCTGAAATTTGTTTAGGTTGTCACAAACTTAACCTCTATAATTTTCTAGGACTGAGCACAGCAATAATGATTTCTCTTGTTTTAGAAAACATGATTTTTAGAGAAAACCCGTAACTACGTACAATAGATTTTGTGTACTTAGACCAATGTAGGACAGGCATAGGTTTGGAGAAGGCATAGCAGAAAGGCTCTTTATGCTATTACGGGTTTTTATAAGAAAATGAGGTCTGGTCATGGGCCTGGACCAAAAATTTTGGATTCCTTTTTCTGAAAAATATTTGCTTTCTCTTGAAGTTTTGTGAATTTTCAATTCAACGTAAATCGTATCACTCCTATCTGCCACAGACATGAATTTAATTGTAGTGGTGGATCAATTTAACCTGAATTTCAAATACAGGAAAATTTTATTTAAAGGCAATTTCTCCGAAAAATAACAAACAAGATTTTTCTAGTTTAAGTCCGTGACCTGTCACAACTTATTTGTGTGTGTGTGTGTGTGTGTGTGTGTGTGTGTGCGCGTGTGTGTGTGTGTGTGTGTGTGTGTGCGCGTGTGTGTGTGTAAGTCCCCACATGCTCTAAATCAATATGATAGGAATATTATATCATAAAGGTTCACTCTTCCTATATTAATTACCGTTTTCGTTATATAATTTTTATTATAAAACATTTTTATTCTAAAATTTTAGTTTTCCATGTTTCTAAAACGAGAGAAATCATTACGTAAACGGTTCTAACAAAGACAGGGAGGTCAGTTGTATAGCAAAAGGACACTATTTTCAGACTATTTAGTCAGTCTCTAAACATAGTGTAGTTTTTTAAACTTTTAAGGACAGTATCCAATCAAAGGTTTATGAGGGGTGTCCTTTGACAGACTGTGTGTGCGCTCGCGGGCGTGTATTCTTATTATATTGATAGAAACGACTTTTTCAAGGGACACTTTTTTTAGTTTTTGCAGAGCGTTTTGGGAGACTCACAGTACCCCCTTCCTAATTGATTGGCAAACTCTACCTTTGAAAGAATAGTATTAATAATAATAATACTTCAAGAATGATGAATGTATAACGAATATGTATAAAACACATACACACACACACACACACACACATATGTATGTATGTATGTACTGAAAAAGTACTTGACTTTTCCTGTAGATATATAAGTATGTTATCTTGTTATAATATCCTGTTTCTATGCAAGTAATTATTTTATTTTATATAGCTACGTACATTTCGTTAAACTTTGTTTGCTCGACGTTATCAGAGTAAAGTAAAATGTTCACTTACATGTAATTTTTTTATTTATTCGTTAACAGTTGTTAAAAATGAGAAGGGACTGCTCAGATGTTTGTAGGCCTATATGTTTATTTTGATATATAGGTAAAGTAATGCCAAATTATAATATCATAAACATTGGATTAAATATTTATTGTAAGTTTTCAACAATCGGTTTAAAATGTCAAATAAATTATTACGTTTTGTAGTATTCTGTGTTTATTCGCTTATTAATAAAGTATTATAAATATTAATATTTAAAATTTCCCTTTTATAAATATTAATATATTTAAAATAGATAGACTAAACTTGCAAATATGTAAGGTTTCTAAAATTCATTTTTTTCTCCTTTAGACACTCTTTTATTAATTGTTACATCATTTAAGTCTTAAAATTTGAGAGAGAGAGAGAGAGAGAGAGAGAGAGAGAGAGAGAGAGAGAGTTGGTTTAATAAATGAGTTTTTGTGTTGCTGTTGATTTCTATCTTTTGGTTATTTTGTCCTGTATAATATTGGTAACGATCTGAGCTTTAAATTTTGTGTACACCATTAAAGTTACATTCCGTTTTACTTAGACTTAGTATAATCATATCATCAGTATTACATGATATTTTTAAACTAGTGTTTTTGAGTTTATAGAGCTGGTCTAATTCGAACGTTACTTTCGCGCGGTAGATCCAAAAATGATTTTGGACACGTAGTTATCGTATTAACTAAAACCTAACTAATTACGTGCAACAATCTGAAAGTTACGTACAATACTTGTGACAGTAAGTCTATTTCCATTAAAAAGAAAATATATGTAGGCCTATGTATATAATAAAATGCTTGTGGTACTATAATACAGTAATAAGTTGTAAGCAATACAGTAATAAGTAGTAAGTACTATACATCCAGAAATGAAGTGTAACAAAAGGTGTTTGACACGCGCGGGCGCGCGCACGTACACACACACATACACATGTAAACTTGCAGCGTATAACTCTCAGTTCGAAATTACGTTGCTCACAAGTGTATAAAATGGCAGATTGTTATTCAGTCACCCACTAACCACTTGTAAAGTCACAATTGTCGTAGACCAACCACAAAAGCAAAACTGTTCCGAATAAAAACTTCTCCGTCAACAAAAAATTCTGTTTCAAAACAAAAATGTATATTCTGCGACTTAGAACCCCAAACGCATTGTAACTTTTCCACTGTAACATTCTGGAAAAGTGACTGTCACATTAATGTGTTCGCAAAAAAGTGAATGCTCACTCCGCTCCGATCCTCAGACCTGTCCGCCCAATAAAGTATGTGGTTCGTGCGTGAAACTGTAGGCAAAAACTGCTTTCGCTTTTATGGCTGTCATAACTACTCTCGACAATGTGTTAGTCATTCGCAAGCGCTGGCCACACGACTGCTGAAGGTCGTGACTGATAAAACTGCGTAGCACGGCTGTGCACCAACGATTATTATTGTAAATTAATCACTGCCTAATCTGATTCTAAAAATTGCTACTGTGGTTTGAAAATTTCTTATTTATTCGGCAATGTTGAATAAAATATACATTGTAATCAAAATTTAAAAAGTTTCTTCTTCTTCTTCACAACACGGCATAGGCAAGGTGCTGGCTGTTGCGCGTTCAAAAATCCTCCAGCAAACTCTTCCTGGGTCTGCCCTCACATCTGTGTCCTATAGGTTAGTATTTCCAGACGTGTTTGGTCTGTCTGGAATCTGACGTCCTTTCTGAGTGTTCTTTCTACCGTTGTTTGTAATCTTTTAATTTTTTATTCGAGTTGAAAACTTGAACCTCTTCTCTTGTGACCTCATTTCTTATAAGGTCGAGTTAAGATCACCTTTTAACTTCTCTTAAAAGGTGTCGAGGTAATTTGTAGAAGCGGTACCTTTGTACCGGATTTACTGGATACTGGTCCGCTACAAATTGCCAGGGTTGGATGAAGTGATGTCAACTCCCAAAGGAGCCTTTAGCCTCACTCCAGCCAGCATCGTACTGCGTGGTGAAGTGCCACATCCTATAAGAGGCGCGCCTGTTGATGCAGAACAGTACGGATCTAGACCGGAAGATCGATAGATATTCCTGGTGGAGGGCAGCGGTATCCGCCAGTACCATGTTAGGGCGCAAGGGAATGATCTTTGGAATATTACAAACGGGAATCTAAACGGCTGTAATACTGCGTCCTATTGTTACAGGATAATGTTGCCTTGAGGTTGGTTGTTGGGAAATCAAAGGCTAGGGGAAGACAACCCTGAACAGATATTACCGGGAGTCATGACCCTTAAGGAGGCAGCCCCTCCATATTACTTAACCATGTATAGGCTGGTACCGTATAATGGGGAATTAATTTAATTTACTTTAATTTACTCGCAACTTTCAAAGAACACAGCCGGACGTAGATTAAAAAACTTCAACAGGTAAATTAAAAACTTTCTTACAACGTAGATTCTTGAATTTCATTGGCATCTGTTGTGAGATGGCTGTGACGCTATACAGACGCGTTAATATCTTCTAAAAATACTCCAAACGGATTTTTGCTGTATTCTACATGGTTCGAGTTGCTAAAAGGACATAGATTCCACCTTTGTCGATTTTCTGGTACATTTAGTTCATAACTTTAACATTTCTGTGTCTGCGAAGTAGTCGTGTGCATCCTTCTAAGGAATTTCATTAGTTGTGTCTGAATCCGTTTGTCTTCTTTTTTCCTTATTCTCCATATTTCGTTTTTTTTTTTAATTGACAGTTACAGGAGTTACAATAAATTGGAGCTGTTAACTACCATTTCAGCTTTTACTGGATGCAGTCCTTAAAAGCCGTAATCTTTGTTTTTCCCTTACTGATATTCTCATGTTGCACTTTACGCATTATTGCTGTAGTACGTAGAACCTCTTCTGCAGATCATTTTTACTCTGAGACAGCAAAACTTGGTTCCGCTGATAGAACATATAAGTCTAACCGACTTCATTTTTTAATTTCCCTCTCAGTCATTAATTTGTCTACATATGTATTAAAAAATAATAGGAAAAGGCAACAGTTCTATCTGACCTCTTTACTTGTTTAGAAAATATTGTTTTTGGTGTGCCTGTATAGGAAAACATAAATGTTTTCAGCATCACTTTTCTTCCATGATTTTCCATAACTTGTGTCTATTAATATTGCTGAAAGCTTTTTCAACATAGCCTATTACTTGCAGTAGATTTAATAAATAAATATTTTTGAAAATCTCGAATTTGTCTTTCAAAACCTATTAAAACTCGTACAATTCTCTGTATATCAAGTTTTATATCGAAATATAAAAAGAAACACCATTAGAACTGAAATTCCGCTATACTAATCCCAGGCCTGGGGCCTCGCCACTCAAGAGGCGAGAAAGGAGGGATCGAAGAGTAACACCTCGTTGAAAAATCTGGGTTCTGTTGGTTCGGCTGATAGTGCCCTATACGAAACCATTGTGAAGGGTACGGATAAAGACCACAACGGCGGTGAAGGCGGAGAAGAGGGGCTTCGGTACGGTGGATCATGCGAAAGTGGCAACCCTGCCTTTATGGTCGATATAGAGGCATGTAAGAGTTGCTGTCTTACATCTAGTAGTTATCCCTCCAAAGGCTAGATGAAGAGAACCCGTAAAAAAAATCATCTGGTTCTCCGGGTTGGGGGTTTTACGTCGGATTAACATCCTATTGAAATAAAAAGAAACTTGTTAAAAAACCAACACCCAAGCCTCGGAAAGGACCGGAATAGGAATGAGGATATCAATAATGGATAAGGGAGAAAATTAAAAGTATGATGTGTTGGAATAGCTCAGAAGAATTGGCATGAGGGGTTACGCTGAGATTGCAACGGATAGGAGATTTTTGAGAAGGTTGTTGTTGGGGGTCAGGCTCACGTTGGACTGTAGTGCTGAAGAAGAAGAAGAAGAACGTGTTTCTTTTGCTAGGCTATCTTCAGTTTGTCCAATCGACTTCCAAACGATTTTTCAATATGGACCCTCGTACCGTAACAGCCCATTGCGCACCCATCATTGAATAAGTTTATACATTTTCGACGTATCGGTGTGCTTATTAAATTTCACAATTTAATTACAGAAAATTATTCGATTTAATGACCCATAGAAACCATTAAAATTGACCATCAAAATGATTGGTCTGTTCGCTGACCGATCCGTACTTCACGTGAAATCAATGGTAGAAATAATTCTGGTAGAAAACAAGTCGATTAATCAATGAAGTTAAAACAATCGAATCAGTTGCCAAACAAACAACGCCTATACGTCTGCGAAAAGAAAAGTTAATTAATTTAAAATATTGCTCCCGTTCGAAAAATTGTGCGTGATAATCCAAGCCAATCAATTCTTCGTCGTGCGCAAGGACTATCTCAGACTTCGATTCGGACGAATTGTATGTTAAGACTTAAAATTCCATCTGTTCAAAACTCACTTAATACACTATACTTGTAGTCAAACGATCACAGACAGCGCCGTATGTTCGCCGAGTGGGCTCTGGAGCAACTGGAAATAACCCTGGGATTGGCAGAAAATTCATCATCTGCAACAAAGCCCTTTTTGGGTTAGATTAGGTAGGTTTGGGAATGGCTTCGTTAATAAGCAAAATTGTCGCATTTGGAATTATCACAGTCCAAGTCAGATTCAAATAGCGTCGCGAGAGGTCACTATTTGTTACGAATTTTTGTCCGACAGAATCACCGCTTCTTATTTTATTCAAAATGAGCATGGAGCTGCACTTACTGTCGACGGCGAGAGGTATCGACAACTCATTATTTTTAGCCCAGCTTGGATAATATGTATCTAAGTGATATGTGGTTTCGTGTTCATGGTTCCAACCAGACGGCGTTACATTCTATACTTCACCCGAAACGTTATACTTACTGGTTGAAAAGTTCGAAGGTTCGTATTTCGTAAGGTGGTTGTCACCGAGATCGTGTAATCCGACTCCTTTAGTCTTCTTCTTTTGTGGTTACATTAGTTTCTTGATCTGTCCGGACAGACAGAGAACCACTGACGGCTTAAAAACTACATCACACGCGTCATGAGTAAAGTTGAGCCCTATTTATGAGAAAATGTCTACAGAAATTGAATTACCAGAAGTTACTCCATCATACAAATCCACGGCAGACATTTAGCTGATTTTATCTTTCATAGTAACGTGATCGAACGTACTTCAAAAGATAATAAAAAGTACAGCACTTTGATATCACAAATACAACATGTCTTAATTAAGTATAAACTTCGAGAGTCCTCACTGAAAACTCCATTTTCTAAAAGAAGTTTTAAATTTTACCAGCGTTTAATTTTCTAAACAAATATGGAAAGAATACAGGTTAGTGCAGTGGGTATAAAAGACGACAGGATCACGTTTCAAGCTGTAAGAAATATTGGATCGATGCAGCGCGTTTTCAAAATTTAATAATTTATTTATAAAAGAAATTGATCTAAAACAAATAACCAAAATGTATCGTATAAGAGAAACTAAGGTAGGTCGCCAGTTATCCGGAGCGATCTTTACAAGGATGAATCCGGATAACAAAAAGTCTGGATAACTGGATTGAAAATTCCAGCCTGGAAAATCTATATTGGTTAACCGGATCTTAGGTATTGAAAATCAGTCAATGGCTGCCGCAATAATTATAATAAATACGAAGATTCAGGAAATATATTTATTCAGTAAGAACTCGGTACAGTATAATGGTGAAAACAAAATGGGATACAATAATAACAAAGCATCACGATAAATACAAATAACAACAGACATCAAAGTTTCTCCCAAGTAAAAGTCTTAAAATTTTAAAATTACTCATGATGATTCATTAAGAGGAGTAACTTACTATTACAAATGTACAAATAATATACAGTAGTTTTATAAAAGTGTAAAAATTGGAAAAAAATTAAAAATAAGTTTATTAAAAAAAATTTTCACAGTCAGTGGGTCTACATATTTTTCCTAAATCAACAAATTTGTTCCTATGTGAATGTGAATGGAATCGATTCCATCTTCATTTCAGAAATCGATTTTATAAATAAACAAATGTTCCTCTATCCAAACAGTAGACCACTCATCTTTGTACAAGCGTTTACCTGGGACTTTCCAATTGCCCCCTTGGTTATACACTACATGTACCTCAACCCCTCTCCCGGAAACAACTTTTCAAACCTTCCAGTTCAAATCTAATCTCTGAAGATGCCGTAACTGGTGAAACAATTGTTAGGAAAGTAAAAGGTATCTGTAGAACTATACGGAATGTTTATTTATTAAATTAAAATATTAACAAAATGTTCTACTAACTGAAGAAGCAATTGAAAAAGAGGTTTTTCGGGCAAAAGTGTAAAAATGGAAGGAGTCCAGGGTAGGAGAGAGAAAAACGCAGGTTCAAAGTGGACTGAAGACAGGAAGAAGAGACACAGTGAAAAGATGAAAGAATATTGGATAAAAAGAAAAGAACAAAGAGTAACGGATTGCAATTGACGTGTGGTCCTTTGATGGCCGATACAAAAAAAAAAAATGTTCTAAATGCCGAGCGACCATTCGATCAGTGTAATTGTACCTCTCATTAACTACTGCAACAGTACTGTACAGTACGTTACTGTGCATTGTCGCAGTTAGTTAAAAAACTGCTAAATTAAAATAACTAATTAATATGGTCAATATTTTAAAAAAATGCGTATTGAAAGCTGTAAGTAAGCAGCGAAGGGGAACACCGAATGTGCAGGACGGTACTGTCGTATCACGCCACACACAAGCTAAGAGTGTGTACAGTGTAAGTGATGTGTGTGTGTGTGTGTGTGTGTGTGTGTGTGTGTGTGTGTGTGTGTGTGTGTGTGTGTGTGTGTGTGTGTGTGTGTGTGTGTGTGTGTGTGTGTGTGTGTGTGTGTGTGTGTGTGTGTGTGTGTGTGTGAACCAGTAGAAACCGGCGTATATGTGAATATACGTCACCCCTGAATAAATGTGAATTAAATAAGTAATTTATTTAAATGTTGGTTAGTGCGCGTAAGATATGACAAAACAAATTACGCCACGTTATTAATAATATAAAGACGCGCGCATGTGCAAAATCTAGTCCGGAACAAATAATACATATTAATGCAGTGTAAATAAAAGTGAATAGAACCAAGAATAATTAAAGTATAGAAAAACTGTTAATATACAATTATACATACAAAAATTACCGATCGTATGAACATCGAGTAATAAACAAAAGACTTCGCATGTTGCGTTTAAAACTAAAATCAGTACGAAAAATAAACGAATCTGTAAAGAGACGCTTGACAAACTATAACAATATAAATCGTGCACAGAATGGTTGAAACATGACTTTTGCGCCCGACAGTATAAATAAGCGAGGATCGCAAGCCTCGACCCTCATTCTACTGGAACACATCTGCAGCCGAAGGCTATGCGCGACTGTGGAGCATCCAAGGTCGATACCCCAGCAGTATGGAGATAGCACCGTACGAGTCATCTGAATGCTGAGTGGACCAGGAGGACCGGACGACGGACTCCAGGACGATCAGACGACAACACAGGATCGACACAGGACACAGGACTCAGCATCATGACGAGGAATCCACACATGAGGATCATGACTGAGTATGACCGCACAACCAATAAGGTGACATGAAACCATTTTTACTCGTCAACCAACGAGTCATAAAAGATATTAAAAAGAAAAGAGTAAAGAGACAATGATAAACTTTATAGTGTAAATAATAATTGTAAAATCTAATTGGTTAAATTGTAGTTATTTATAATGATATTTAACATTTACGAAATTATTATTATTGTTTTTGAAATTATAACGTAGCATAAATGTTTATGTAATTCTAAATTTGATTGGTATTTCATGAATACGATATTCATATGTCGTACACAAAGCAAAGTAGTAATAATATAAAATAAATTATGCAATTTAAAAGAAATACAATCTGAGCAAGTCGAGAGCACATTGTATATTATAAAAATTTCTATTTATACATGTCAATTTATATCTTGTGTATTATATTTATGAATATTTGTGTAATGTTATTCCTATAGTGACAACAATTGTGTGTATGCTGAGCACACACAAAAGAAAAATATTATGCGAATAATAATGACGAAATTTTAATTCGTAATTTTTGAAAATTTATTTAATAAAATTTTGAATGATTTTTATAAACTTAAATATGATATAAGAAGTGTTATTATTATTTAAAAAACACACCATACACCTTTTCTCGTTATACTACACAATACTTGCAATTACCATACCAACCTGTGTAACCCATATAAACCCATAGGTTTTAGTTTCCCTGAAAATGCCTTTCTATTTATTCGTCTCCTGTCCTGTTTTCCAGTTTTCTTATTTCTTAGTTCGTCCAAGCCTGTCATATTATGTAACGTCACGTTAGTGGCATTCCTGTCAACCTTTTTCCTATGGATTCTTCTTCTTCTTCTTCTTCTTCTTCTTCTTCTTCTTCTTCTTCTTCTTCTTCTTCTTCTTCTTCTTCTTCTTCTTCTTCTTCTTCTTCTTCTGAGAGACGGTGCAGTTTGTGATAAAGTCTCCGTCTCAATTCTAGACTTCAAGCACAGGGCCTTCTGTACAATTTCTTAAAAAAAAAAATAAATAAATAAGAGATGACGTTCATCTTACTTTGATATTGTCAAATAATTGTCTAAATACCAATCAAATTTAGAATTACATAAACATTTATGCTACGTTATAATTTCAAAAACAATAATAATAATTTCGTAAATGTTAAATATCATTATAAATTACTACAATTTAACCAATTAGAAATGTTAACCCAAATCCGAATTTAGTGTTTACTCAAAAAACTTAATTAACTTTAGGTGTACCACAGGTAATATATAATTATAAATACATAATTATATATATATATTATAAATTTGAAATAATCTATATGGGGAATCAAATTATGAGGAATTTTATTCAAAATACAAACTCAGTGTCGTTAATAACTTGACAATATTAATTCTATCAACACCCCCTGGAAATTTTGGACGGTCATAAAAAGTTTGTAAGCTACGTTTTCAAAAAATACTTAACACATTGTTGTCAGTTATTATATTTATGTAAAGTATTAGATACAGGCCTATAGATATGTATGAAAATATAAATAGACGTAAAAGCTAGAGCTGAATTATCTGTCACCCAGGCACCATGGTTACAGATATAACTAAAAACCAATACAGTAGTAGGAATGTTTAGTTCTTGGATTTCGTTGTCCATGACGTGTCCGTTACTTAACTAAATATCACTATAGTATTGACGACTCGGAACACTAGTTAGTGTTCCGAGTCGTCAATACTATAGTGATATTTAGAATATTTAGTGTTTACTTTATTCATAATAATAAAAAAAGCAAAAATGACTGTCCCGTTTACAATTGTTATTTTACTAAACAAATGGTAAAGTTATCAAGGTTTTTTCTAATTCTTATGATAAATGAAATAATGATCTAATATTGAAACTTAACTAATAATAAATAGCAGTAATATTTCTTTCAAAATATAGCTCAGTTCTTTCAGTTTTGCAGCTCAGGGAACTTACTGCTTTTAATTTATACTCGTAATTCTAAAATTGACTGTTTAACTGGTTATGAAGTAGAATTATGTTTCAAAGGATTTTTAAAAATGTTATTTTATTTCTATACTACTTACCCTTTTTAGCATTACTTTTGTATTTCCCACTATGTATAAAAGCCTGTATTACCCATTGCGGACAACCTGTTTTACAGCTTCTTCAGTTACCTGACACCCAACTGTATTTACTGTATTCTGCAATAATAGCTACACCACTCTGGTCCAAAAATCTGTTCACTTTCGAAGAACAAACATGAAACTTCATTACATTCGCTATAAATTGCTTTATAAAGATGCTGATAAATTTCTTTGCTCGGAATATTTAAGGAACTTGACTTACGCGCAAGTATGAAGCAACAATTTTCTGACAAAAAGTGAAAGGATTTTTCAACTTCCATCTCATTACAGGCACCATTATTTTCATCATATCTCTTAACGTCATAATATCCTTGACCAGTACCTTTTCATTAGTTGGTACTGATTAATTTCCTTCCGGCCTAGAAATTGTGTAAATAATTTCCATACGTCTGTTTCTAGAAATATTTAAAGTACGGTAAGTTACCTAAAACGGCAGTGTCTTTCGAATCTTCATTCTGTAGGTAGTTCAGAATCGACCAGGTGATCTAGATCTTGTCGCCTGAGCCCTGTATCTTGTATCCATCGTAATAATCCATCTCGTCTTCGTACTTGTGCACGATATTCAAGAAATTTCGTTTATCTCTCGCCTGTTCCGATTTCAGTTTTCAATACTTCATCAGTGCATATTTTCCCAGAAAAAAAAAGAAACGAATAATGTTATTTGTGCGTAATTACGGAACCCGAGAGACAACCATAGCAATTGTTAATTATTCAACCCTATGTCTCTCTCTCTCTCTCTCTCTCTCTCTCTCTCCTCTGGAATTACGGTCCCTGTAGAACCCTGGCCTGCTCAATGATTCTCCTCCATCACCATAATTACTGTTGTCTTTAAATAACGTTGGCGGGTAACACTGTTGATAAAGCCGATAGTTCTCTCTACATCATTTACAGGAAGATACCTTGGTAATACTTTCCAAACCTGACCATCATACTATCAATTAAAACTATTACTTTTCTACTGACTGCAAGAATTCCGATAAATATAAGAGACCTTCTTATAAATCGTGAATAGTTAAATTTTGTGGCAGATAATCGCAATATATTGTGATGTCAACTCTCTGTTCATCCTCTAATTGACTATTCACTAGTAAATGTTTGAATTTTTGAATAAGTCCTTCACTTTCCCTCCAAATTTATTTAAAACAGTTTCAAAACTGTGTAGATTTTGTTACGTATTTAAAACCAGGGGATATTACCTGCAATAAGCATTATAAACATGCTATATTACAGTCATATCTATATATATAAAAGAGAAATACCACTGACTCACTGACTCACTGATTCATCACGAAATCTCCGAAACTACAACACCTAGAAACTTGAAATTTGGCATGTAGGTTCCTTATGTGATGTAGGTATCCGCTAAGGAGGGATTTTTGGAAATTCGACCTTTAAAGGGGGAAAAGGGGGGGAAGTTTGCCTGACTAACTGACATAGAATCAACGTAGAGCAAAAACTACTGAATGGATATCAATGAAACTTTGAACATAGCTTCATCATAGGTCTTAGGTGCTCATTAAGAAACGGTTTTAAAAACTTTCACTCCTAAGGGGCAAACTCCCCCCCTATTCTATGTATGTATCTATGTATGTATGTTCCACATCTCCTCCTAAACCACTGGACCGATTTCAACCAAACTTGGCACAAATATTTTACGCGACGGGAGAACCAACATAGGTTAGGTGTTTTTTTCGATGGGGTCCTTTGGGGGGTTCTTTGGGGTCTTCCACATCTCCTCCTAAACCACTGGACCGATTTCAACCAAACTTGGCACAAATATTTTACGCAACGGGAGAACCAACATAGGATAGGTGTTTTCTTCGATGGGGTCCTTTGGGGTCTTCCACATCTCCTCCTAAACCACTGGACCGATTTCAACCAAACTTGGCACAAATATTTTACGCAACGGGAGAACCAACATAGGAAAAGGTTTTTTCGATACGATCCTTTGGGGGGGGGCCTTTGGGTCTTAAAAACTATTAGATCTGGTTACTATGGCAACCCAATAGAATAGATTCTGGTTACCATAGCATCGGTGGAAGTCTCCCGTGTAGGAAATAGCGCGGGAGTCGTCCGACGGGCCTTCCCCGGAGTTCATCCACGGAACCCGGGGAGTCTTAGGTCGGATCCCGCGAAAGACGGCGGGGCCAGAGTCCACGGTTCTTATAAATACAGATATAGGTTATGATATCAAAGGTGGTGTATGCATCTTAAGAAACGTCTTAATAGTGTGTGAATTCAGAGTTGTTTCAGTTTGAATTTAAAAGTGGATAAGTTAAGATCGAAGTAAGTTATAAGCGAGTATAAAAAACAAAGCTTTGATAGCAAATGTATTCAGATCATAGTGTTCAGACAATATAAATGCACTTGCTTCAGTTTGAATTTAAAAATTGATAAGCTGAAATCTATAGAGGTATTGTATTGTTAGAATAAGTTTAGGAGACACTAATTTAACAAATGCCTTATTTCAACATTAACACAATGAATTATAAAAGACAGTAAATACGCAGCGCGTGCAAGTACTGTAGACATTTTATTGAAAACTAATTTAGCTGTTCGCCCTCTCCCAGAGTTAGAAATCGAGCAGGAGCATCACGCGCAACAGAATTCTTCTCCAGATATAAGAATACAGTTTAAGACATGTTCTTAAACAGGTGCGCTACAGAGTATTCCTCCAGTGAGAATGCGAACGTAACAATATAAGGAAGATTATACAATATACAAGTAATATAACGTTAGAACAAGAATAGGTGCCTATGAGCCTATGAATAAATTATGAACCCGAGCAACGCTGGGTAAATCGGCTAGATATAGATATTTATATAAGCCAAATACCACTGACCTACTCACTGATCACGATATCTCTGAAACCACTGAATGGATATCAATGAAACTTTGAACGTTGCTTCATCATAGGTCTTAGGTGCTCACTAAGAAACGGTTTTAAAAACTTTCACTCCTAAGGGGCAAAAAACCAAATAATGAAATTTATCGCGGGAATTGCATACTTTGTAAATGAAGTGGTTGACATCTCAGTTTATTGGAAACCCCGAATACATTTAGTTCTGAGTTTTTAATCATTGTTTTAAATTGAAAAACTTCGTTGTTTGCAGGTTCTTACAGTCGAGAAAATTTCGAAGTTCAATTAATTAATAAATGTATGTCCTTTTTTTTCTCGGAAACGGCTCTAACGATTTTCTCGAAATAAACAATAAATAGCTGTTGCTCTGAATGTAAATAAACAAACTAAGAGTTGAGAATTTGTACAATCTATCTAATCCTATACTGTTAAGCGAGCAATAATTGTACAATTACGTACAACGTGAAACTCCGTAGCGAAGCACGGGTATTTTGCTAGTACAGTTATATATTACAGTCATATTTATAAATAAACAAAATTTGTTTATAAATATTAAAATTGTGTTCCTTAAAGAGACTGCGGTATTCAAGTTAGAAAAAGAGTTATCGCATGCTTTGAATGTGTGGAATAATCTTCAGCATTTGTAAACTGTCTGTTACCAAAACGCCACAATATATAGTTTTTTTATTATTTCCGCCATTCCATCATAATAAAATTCTTTCTAATACTGTTTATCAATAAAAGAGCCTGACTGTAGAATTCTCGCATAATCCGTAACTGGTAAGGTACGTTCCCTCTTCAGTGAACCCTAAAAATTGACATTAAAATCTATCAGTTTATGTTTTCACAGAAAAGAGTATAAACAAATATTAAGAAAATATTGTTTAATTTGAAGTGTCATTTCGTGTACAAAAATACACTAATACAACTAAGTATTTGACTCATTTCTAAATAAAAAAGGTTTACTTGAACCAACTTTAGTAATATGATCTTACCAAACACGACATCACAGTTTTTAAATATGTTTTCATGTACGGTTGTGCGATTTAGACAACCTTAAACTAAAAGACAAACTTGTAATAACTGTGGTAAAATCATCAAAATGTTTTACTAACAAAAAGAATCTGTTCATTAAAAAAGAAAATATTTATTGTAGTAATTGTGTATTTGTGTGTATTTATAGTTGTGTAAGATGGAGTAGCCCTAAAGAGACCAATTTTATAGGTCGAATAAGAGTATATAAATTCTGTATTATAAATTTTCCATCGATTGTAAATATAGAAAAATAATACATAATTAATTATGAGCGAATAAATAATACCTTTATTCCCATTATTTAAGTTTACAATATTCATTACATTCACAGCACTGAAAGTATCCTGCTGTGACAAGTTTATTAAGTCTGGTTCATAAACCTGAGTTCAAGCAATCATTCATAAGTCCAGTCAACTCTTATATCCAACAGTTGTTATCACATATTCATTGTGCAGTCACTGAAACATTATACAGACCTACACTGAATACTTACGTATATTAAATAAAAAAAAATAAAAATTTAAAAAAAACGCTTTTATTTAAAATTAACAAAATGATCAATGTACTAAAAAGGATAAAATAATTTATCTTATACCAAATACATTAACAACAAATGAAAATAACGTTTATTAATAAACAATTTTTATAACATTAAGTATCACTGATAATAAAAGCGTGGGCGCCTAAGGAATGATATTATACCATGTTTAAATCAATCTTCAATAAAAAAGATGTATTAGGCAGATAAAGGTGGTAGTTTTCGAGTTATTAGCCGTAAGTCGTTTCAGATAGAAAATTTTTTTAACCAGAAATCGTAGTAGTCAATTAGCCGTAGATGAAAAGCTACCATTTTTATAGAAAATCATTGCATAGGTTCGTTTGTTATTACGAAAATGTGGGTGCAACCCACCGTTCCCGTCACTTACCGTCTCAAGGATCACGCTGGTGAAGTGGTGTGTGGTGGCTTTTACGAGCACGAAATCAGCAAGTCGAGCGTCGGCGACGTTTACTTGGTGGAGAAAGTGTTGCAGCGCAAAGGCGACAGGGTGCGCGGGCGTTGGCTCGGTTTCGACGGTAAACACGATTCGTGGATACACAAGGAAGATCTGATATAAAACACGGAAACAACGCGTAGCGTGACACCAGTACGGGACAGGACGTTACGATGACAACATCGTCATGCCGGCGGCGAACACTGTGAACGATGTCGTCTCACATCCAGCGTATAAGAAGTACATCTTGAATACGACGAACGAAGACGTCGAACGCATGCGTGCATTCGTCTCTCTACACGAACATTGGCGACGGGTTACGAAGCGTGTGACAAGTTCCAAGCTCAGTGTAAGAGTACCGAGTAGCACGAACGGCGGGTTAGATCACTACAAAGAGTGCGCGTGGTCGGATCCCGATTGTCAGGAGGGACCGGACACATGCGTGTGCAGTACCGTGTCCGGTGAGTGTTACGACATAATACAACTGCTCAATAGACTGTGGTCGAACGAAGAAGAAGAAAAAGATGAAGATAGTACAAGCCCGAAAATTGAAAATAAAAAATATGGACTTGTCAGAAGATTACACGAATGGTGGTCGGGGCGGAGGAGGAGCGAGGAGTAGGCACGGACCACTTCTGGCCGATTTTATACGTTTTATCATCTGCAGACCGTCCGCGTGCGGCAAGACGAACGTGATGTTCAACCTGTTGTTCGAAGTGAACGGGTTTCGTTTTGCAAACCTATACGTGTTTTCAAAATCACTGTTTCAACCTAAATAACGGATGTTGGAAACTCTGATGACACGGCTCACCGACGACGGACTGGGTTATCACGCGTACAGTGAAAACGAAGAGGTACTGCCTCCCGACAAGGTCGACACCGCTTCCGTTATGGTGTTCGATGACGTCTCTTGCGAAAAACAACACAATATACGCAAGTACTTCGCTATGGGACGACACAGCGATGTTGACACGTTCTACTTGTGCCAGACGTACAGTAAAATACCGGAACAGCTGATTCGTGACAACGCAAACCTCATAGTTTTGTTCAGACAGCACGATCTCAACTTGAAGCACGCGTACAACGATCACGTCAACACGGACATGAAGTACGAAAGGTTAAGAACTTATGCGCCGAAGCGTGGAAAGACCGGCACGGTTTTCTCGTTGTGAACAAAGACTCGTCCATCGATAACGGACGGTACAGAATCGGTTTCTATCGTTTCATAGTAGTAGTACCACCGAACGAATAAACAAACGCGTGTAGACTGTTTGTGTAAAGGGGTTTTTATATATCCACGACAAAGATTGTACGTAAATACACATGTTCCAAAGTCAATTCGTTAGTCGCTCTACTGACGTTCGTGAAGATGGACGACAAGGAAAAACTGGTCATTCGAGATATCGAAACGATCAGCAATAACATACGGAAGAAATACCGTGCGTTAAAATACGGGATCCAAGAAGAGGAAGAAAAGCTAACGAAAAGATACAAACCGATCTTGGAACCATTTCACAAGCGTTGGTCGAAAAAAAAACGTAAAACGACTGCAAACCTGATGGCGACGATAAGGGAAAGTAAGAAGAAACAAGAGGAGGAGGAGGAGGAGGAGGAGGAGGAGGATAAACAGCTAGTAGACTCTAAACATGACGGTTCACCGCGTTTCCTAGACACATCCGTAGTTGGCGAGACGATGACAACAGCGGACGTTGATGATGACAACGATGACCCTAGTTTAACAGTTGAAAGACTGTTGAACATACCCGAAGGAAGACGTGAAGCACGTAATTATTTTCGGAGCCAATATGAACCCAATTCACTAGCGTACAAATACATAAGTATGACCGTATCGGCTGAACGTGGTCAAAAGATGGATTATACGTACGGTGTAAGACAAGAAGGCGGTAAATGGATGATAGGCGATTCACAGGTGGAAATCGATGGTAACGATAATTTTGTTATCAACGGTGTACGATACAAAGGCACGCCGGGACTTTTCGAACTGGTGTTCATGAAACGTCCGGATACCGGTGTTTACAACAAAGACGATCTTGCGACTTACAAGCATATACTGGAAGCGACTAACGCACACAAACTACACTATTTACGCGAAGAAACGTGAACAAAGGATTAAAGTATACGAAGATAATAGGTCCTTTGTTTCGAACAACGCGTACGGGACGCGGACACGTGAACAACTACATCCAAAAAGGAAACGATATATACATGGAAGTGAGGAGAAGAGGAAACGATAAAATCGATTACGTGCACTGGGACGATCCGAACGAATTGGTGGACAGACTGCGATTGTTGATTGAATCCCAACGCGCCGGCAACAGCGGTCACACGAACGAAATCGTCTCCATTGTGGAAGAACTGCGTGAAGCCGACATCGTTGTATAAATCAGTCCGTATAATATGTATATAAACGAGTGTACAGAGTCGACACGTGTCATTCGTATCTCGGCACGATGACCGTTGACAAATTCGGCAGACACCAGAGCACCGTCACGGTGCGACGGAAGACGCAACGCAGTCTGCGGGAGGATATCGGTATCGGATTGACGGTGGACGGACACTTCGGCGTAGCGGGGAAAAAAATACGCAACTTTGGCGAACAGCTCGACGGTAACGATGCCGTTCCACTGCAGTTCATGCAAGACCACTGTCTGTTAGTCAACAACGATCGAACGCGAGATTCCAGCAGCGGTGGCGGCGGTGTCATCACAAGAATAGACGTTAAAGGTCGCAAGCTCGGCAACGTCGGAACTCCCGCCGACCTCAAGGACGCCGTCAACAAGCAGTACGTAGACTACACGTGCTTACGTTTCGCAGCACCGGCACCGAAGAAGAAGAACGGGGCCGTCGTCGACGCGCGCGACCACCGCATACATTCTCTCAGCGAACCGATTCGTGCGAGAGACGCCTCGACTAAAGGATACGTAGACGCGAAGGTTATACCGCGGGACGTACAATCTAACCTATCGGTGAGGAACGTGCGGATAACGCAGGTAGCACCGTCCGTGAACAACAAGGACGCGGTGAACCTGGAATATTTGAACGAGCACACGATCGCTTCGTTGAACGGAACTTGGTTCAACGCGCAAGGAAATACTATTTTAAACGTTGGTGACGGCGGTCGGGTCATGGACGCCGTAAACTTACGTCAATTGGAGGACGCGAGGCGGTACGCGAGCAGCGAAATGTACAAACTCGCAAACGTGTTCCAAAGTCGATGGGAGAAAGTAGTTTCGTACATCTATATATTGCACGCGCACGCAGCGCGGAGTTCACTCAACGCCGAAGAGGCAGAGTTGATACACGCTAACAGTGAGGAGACGAGCGAATTAATAACAGAATTGGATAAGGCCGGAGGTAAGGACAAAGATTGGAGATCCGTTTACGAGGTCGATAAATAGTAGTCATGTACGAATTACGTGGTCATAGTTTAAAAAACGGAAAAAGGGGGCGTGGTCCTATCAGAAAAGTGCTTAAAAGCGTGATACCTTTCGTCACACAGTCAGTACCGACTCTGATCAATCGAGAGGTGGACGTGTTACCGGTGGAACTGCATCTACCCGGATACAGGTTCTGCGGACCGGGAACTAGACTGGAGGAGAGATTGGCACGCGGTGAACGCGGAATCAACGAGTTGGACGAAGCCTGTCGTGAACACGACATTGCGTACGCCAAGTACAAGGACAACGAACGCAGACGTGCAGCGGATCGCGTGCTACCCGGCAAGGCGTGGAAACGAGTGAAGGCTTTGAACTCGGGCATCGGCGAACGAGCGTACGCAACCGCAGTAGCCGCAGCGATGAAAGCGAAATCGGCGTTAGGCGGCGGCGGACTGTGCAGCGGACATAAACGTTGTCGTCGCAGCGGAGCGGTCGTTACGCGGAAAAAGGCAGCACGTACGATCGGGAGGAGGAGGAGAACGACAACGAGGACGACGACTAGATCGGGAATTCGACGTCGACGGCGACAGGACGGAGGAAGAGTAGGAGGAGATAACCGTAAAACGGCTTCAGGCTGTACCTGCGTCCGTACCGAAAAAACTAGTAAAAATACCCGTGCGCCCGTTGTCCGACCGTGATCTGTACGCGTACGCGAAAAAATTGAACGTACCCTATTTCAGAGGCGTGTACATGCGCGACGCTTTACCACGCTCGCCGCTGTGGTAGAACGAGAGCGCCGTCGTGAATCTCGACGATACCGTCGGACCGGGCACGCACTGGGTATGCTACAAGAAGCGAGGCGATAGGGTCGTGTACTTCGACGAAATCGGCAATTTACGTCCGCCGGTCGAGCTGATGAGGTACTTCGGAACGAGTGTGACCGATGTGCGTTTCAATTACGCGCGTAAACAACCGCCGGACACGGTCGTCTGTGGACATTTATGTTTAGAGTTTTTGTCGTGGAACGATCAGTAGACGACAAGATGTCTTCGCTTACGGTCACCGTCACGGGTACGGATCCGAGCGCACTCGTCTGTAACTTTTTTCCGCCTCTCGAACCGACGGCGGGCGAATGGTACGCTGGACTGTTGGATTTCACCACGTACAACTCTATTCCGAACGTGGAAAGCGGCAGAAACAACGTCTTTCCCATACTAAAGGGCGGTGGTGGTGGTGCCCGTAAAACGTTAGAACTCATCGAATTACCGAACGGCGTGTACGAAATCGGTGATATCGAAACGTACCTGCTCGAAGAAAGCGCTAGTCTGCTCGAAATTCAGTCTGCGAGCCAACAACAACAAGCTGAAATGTGAACTTTACTGTTCTTACGAGATCGATTTCGGTAGTATACAACACGGAATCGGTGCTATGCTGTGTTTCATCAAGAAAACCAAGTTGGAAGCGTATAAATTACACACGTTGGACGCGCCCGTAAACGTTAATAAAGTGAACGTTCTGGAGATAAGGTGTAATGCCGTGCAAGGTTCGTACAAGGACGGACGAAACGAGCACATTCTGCTTTCGTCCTACCCGACGGTCGAGCCGGGATTCAAGATAATCGAAACGCCCAGAAACGTCATATACCTTCCGGTGAACGTGCAAATTTTACGTAACATTACCTTGTCCGTACACGATCAAGACGGTGGTATCGTGAATTTTCGCGGTGAAGTCATCACCGTGCGAATCCACCTAAAACGGATGTAACGATGGGTTTTTACTTCAACAATAGTTGTTTTTCTGTTGCGTCGTCATCGTCATCGTCTCGCGCAAGACTCGCGAAGATAAAAGAGGAGCTTACGTTCGGGAAACCCGTCAGTCAACGTTCGACGTTGAAGCGGTTAACACCGGCGAACCGACGCTATCTGATTTCACTAGGCTTCAAAGTCAAGAAAAACAAGTAACATGGCGGTCAGCGGTATCCTGGCGGTCGATCGAGCTCCGCTCTTCGACGACACCATCACGCATTACGAGTACCATAGTCACGCGCCGTACGCGTCGTCGCGATACGGTAACAACGATGAAATACGTATACCCATGCTGTAGCAGGACATCTTCACTCTACCGATGGAAAGTTTCCTGTACGTCGAAGGCAAGTTGATCAAGAAGAAGATGTCCGGAGTGAGTGACACCGACGAAGTAAACGTTAAACTGGTTAACAACGCGATCGCGTTTCTCTTCGAAGAAATCCGTTACGAATTGGCCGGTGTGGAAGTCGATCGGACCAAGAACGTCGGCATCGCGTCCACGTTGAAAACCATGCTGTCCGTCGGCAAACCGGACGTCGATGCTATGAAAAACGTCGGATTGGTGGCACCGACGACTAACGAGATAACACCGAAAGGGAGCAACTGTGAATTCAACTTTTACGTACCGCTGAGGATGCTGATGGGATTCGCTGAAGACTTTACGCGGATCATTTTAAACATGAAACAAGAACTGATACGGTTACGCACGTCCACCGATTTAAAAGCTACGGTGATGACGACGACGAGCAGCACGACTACGGCTACAGACGCTAACGTCGATCTCGAACTGACTAAAATCTTGTGGATGGTTCCGTACCGGCACGTGAACAACGATACGCTGTTGGAGCTGATGCGGAAGGACCCACCGCTGTTCATACCGTTTCGCTGTTGGGAACTTTACGAGTACCCGCCATTGCCGACGACCAGCAGGCAGACGTGACGTGGACGATCAAGACGTCGTCGCAACTGGAGAAGCCGCGGTTCGTGATACTCACCTTCCAGACAGGGCAGAAAGAACTATGTGAAAAAACACGCTGACGAATTCAATCACTGCAAGGTAACCAACGCGCGACTCTTTCTGAACGACAAGTACTACCCGTACGATAACCTGAACTTGGATATCTCTAACGGACGCTACGCACTGCTGTACAACATGTATTCTCGTTTTCAAAAATCATACTACCATTGGACTCAATCCAACGTACTTCTATCGCCGGACGAGTTCAGAGATAAAGCACCGCTATTCGTCTTCGATTGTAGCAGACAGGACGAGTCGCTCAAGTCTTCACCGGTCGACGTGCGACTGGAATTCGAGTCCTCGGAAAATTTCTCCGCTGAAACCATAGCCTTCTGCATGATACTTCACGATTCGCTCAACGTATACCCTCCGCTGTCCAACACTATGCACAGACGCACTTGATTTCGTCCCCCACTACTACCACCACCATGTCCGACTCTGCAGTAACACCATCTCTCTCTCGCTCGCGCTCTCTCTCTCTCTCTCTCTCTCTCTCTCTCTCTCTCTCTCTCTCTCTCTCTCTCTCTCTCTCTCTTTCTCTCTCAATAATTATGGGATATACGATGTTTAATGTATGATAATTATGGAGCTACAATGACTTTTACAATGATTATGGTAATACAATAACTTTTACAATAGGTTTGACAGTACAATAGTTTTAAAACAATAATTATGGTAACATTATTGAAGTTCAACTAACATTGAGTTTTCCGTAAGTGAGCGGTATAGATTACATACCAAAAAACATAACGAACAAGTTAAAAGTAATAGGCGTATGTAGGTCATTTAACTGACATTAACTTGTTTTAGCATGAATGAATAGACCAGACGTTAAGGTATGTTCATTGTGGTTGAAACTGAGTCAACACTGAAAGGATGTAGAGGGAAGGAGTCACCACCACGTAAAGAATATGTCATTATAACCAAAACAAGTTATATACTACAGGTATATGTTGCGTGCGCGCGCAGCTGTTAGTACGTTGTGATAAAATTGATGCACAACCTTTGAATTCTCTTCCGTACAGCGAATGTAGGTCGCCTTTTCCGGATGAAACCAATACGTTCTCTGTTTGCGTTAATTGTTTTATTAATTCCTAAATATTGCTTGAAATTTTGGTGAATAGAAACTATTTGGTTAAGTGATGAGGAAGTTATATTTCCAAAGACTGTTGATAGCACCACCGGGAATCATGTGTAGAGAGAGAGAGAGAGAGAGAGAGAGAGAGAGAGAGAGAGAGAGAGAGAGAGAGAGAGGATGGGGTGAAAGGTCATTCACCCGTTCTGGATAAGACCAAAGGTTAAGCTTAACGTGAGGTCATTTACATCGCGGTGTTGCAAAACTTGTTTATTTCCCACGATAATGGTGAGCATATGGTTTTTATCAAACGTCGACGAGTGAGTGGTTCGCTGAGGTCGAAATTTCTATCGCTCCGTCCTCAGAAGGGATAATTACTCCGGTGTGTGCACTTCGGATGACTAAATAAGTAAGTACATGTAGTGTAGAAGTCAATTGTCGTTTCCTAACAACACTTTTTGGCTTACAACCACTTTTTATTGATGTGATATGGACAAAAAAAATTTCGTCGACATTATAATCATATAATATAACACATAGCATTTTTATTACAGTTATGTATTACATTGTTTCGCTTCTAAACATGTGTGTGTGTGTGTGTGTGCGCGCGCGCGTGTGTTCATTTCTCTTGTAGAATTCGACTAAATCACGTCATGTAGTGGTATATAAGTAGTATGGAGTCGTAATATTTATACTGAATTTAGGCAAATACTAGTAATATTGTTCCTTGTTACAGATATTTTCTAAATAACTCGCATCACAGAATTTTTTTAGTAAATAGAAAACGTTTTTTTGATGGTTAACTGATGAGGAATTTGTAAATACAAACGTATGTTCATCGACCTGATTGGGGCTGCCTACACACACACAGACTCGCTTGCCCCTCGCATCCGTCTCAAGTATGCTATTATGTGTCGTTCACCTCTCTGTTTGAACTAGATCTTTTTTTTTTTTGTTCTGGGACGCGCCACAGTATTTATCAACTTTGGTTCACGGCAAGTAGGCAACACTTACGTCTTAATAGAAAAGCTTGAATATTGAATAATTGTACGTGTGATTGCGCTGACTTTTTTTATTAAAGTCGATTCACATGGTGTAATAATATTGTATCCCCAAATGCTTTTAGATCAACCGTCCATCTAAAAACACGCTGTTATTTATAGATTTTTGTACTTATTACTTTTATCATGTGTAACGTTATTTATTACGTTTTTATGTTTTTAATTATAAACAGATGGTAATACGTTTTACAAACTTTTGACGGGTAAATTTTGTGTTCACATGCGCGCGTGTGTTGAAACAGGATTCACCTATTTACATTGATTAAACATTGTATTTCTGTATATGGCCTATTACTTTTATACTATCTAACAATATTTATTACATTTTTTATATTTTTCATCTTTTTAGTTGTAAGAGTTTGGTAATAAGTTTGTTATTTTTCCTCTTGCTGACCCGCGTGAGCCGAGGGTTTTTTTTTATTGGATCTGTTACTGTTTATTGCTTAGTTAGTTACGTGTTGTTGTGCAATAGTTCCACTCATTAGTCGAACAAGAGGGGGATTGTCCGTCTATATGCACGAGGTTCGTTCGCTAAACCCTTCAGTCTTATCTCAACACTCGCGAGCGACACATCGTCCAGAGCCCGAGCCCGAGGCCGAATTAATTTGCAAAAAATTGCGCACACACACACACACACACACACACACACACACAGCCTGCCCCGCCCCCTCGATACAACATGGGGAGGATACGGAAACAGTAGACTAGGGGGTGGTGGTGGTGATGACCTCAAGATTATGACCTACCTCAACAGCCAGTGACTGCATTGAAACAATAGCGTTAATAAAACAATAGACGGTACTGAAACAATAACAATGACGCTACTAAAACAATAGACGCTAACGGAAACAATAGGCGCTACTGAAACATTAGGCTATTGTTTCAGCACTGAAACAATAGGCTATTGTATCAGCACTGAAACATTAGGCGGCATTAGAAAACAAAAGACAACAATGAAACCATTGTTTCAACAGTGAAACAATAGACGCCCAATAAAACAATTACCCCATTATTGTTTCAGCGACGTCACTAGCTGTTGAGGTAGGTCAAGAGGGCAGCTGTTCGTGACGTCACCAGTGACGTCATGATCAGCTGATCGTGACGTCATCCCCCTCCACCACCACCACCACCACCACCACCCCGCCCATCGGTGGCTCCGTATCCTCTCCAACACACTACTTAGGCTATATTCGTAAAGAAAGTTAAATAGGTTAAAATTTAATCAACTGAGTTACGTTAACGAATTCTCCCCTATCCGCCACCTGGGGAGACGTCCGATGGGAGACTAGGAACTCCACTCGGGCGTTGGATGTGAAAAATTCAATTGTTGATTTTATTCAAACACAAAAAGAATGGTACAGGAAAGATTGGCAGGAAAGAGTGTAGACACACACGCCATGTTTTATGAAAATCAAGTAAACGATAACTTTCAAGTTACGATGCTTTCAAGATATCGTGACACATACCCCAAACAGATAGACAGCTAGGTAAGGTAGACAGATAAATATCAAACGTTTCAGTTAAAGTTTTAGTTAGACCACCAGAAGTATTGCCTCCTTCCGTTGCGATCGAATTATCGTTCCAAACAATTAGTTTTATCGTCGTCATCATCGTTATCTTCTTCTTCTTCTTCTTCTTCTTCTTCTTCTTCTTCTTCTTCTTCTTCTTCTTCTGCTTTTTCTTCTTCTTGTAATACTCGTTTACTACCGCCTATTCTATGGAATTCCTCGATTTTATTCTTACTTGTCCAGATCGTTTGTGCCATGTAGACGATTATCTCGGTTTTTTTTTTAAATGTGTCCTCGTCCATCCTGTCGACGTAGTTGGTACAAAGTTATGCCTTTCTTTCTGCTATATGGGTTACTTTTCACATGTCTCGAATGTTTACGTCCGTTTGTCGGTCTCGCCGTATTTTGTCCAATATTAATCTTAACATTCTTAATTCAGTAACTATTGTTTTTTTTCTAGTTTTTGCAGTGTATGGTCTTGTTTCTGCTCTGCATGTCAGTATACGTGTACTATACTGTTAAGACGGTCACACAGATCATCGTGTTGTACAGTGGAAACAGGATAACAGACTCCAATGACGTCACTAATTACAAATGTTAATTAGTCACAAACAACAGTTGGAAATAAACAGAGACACTCTTATACAATAATTCATAAATGCCACACAACAATAATTCTAATTCAATACTCTTACACACACAACAATAAATGCCACCTTATTACAGTTTCAACTAATTAACACAATAATCACTTTCCACTAAAACGCAAGTCACAATAATAAACACTTCGAAACTCATTTGATATCGCCAGGTCTAAACTGAACTGAGCCGCTTCGAAATCCAGTATTTATATCTCGCCGCCTTGCATTGTATCTACATAGCGGGCCTGGATGTTGAAAGAGTGGTCGAGTAATGTCTGGAAGGCGCATGAACAATTCAGAACGTTACCCAACTCTGTCGCGCAGAATGATTTCCAAACGACTGGTACAGCCTCGCGCGCTCCAACGTACCAAGCGTCACATAGGCACTCAGCGGTACGGTGCTATTTATTTCCTCAGCGTAGCAATACTTTTAGATATTCTTGTTGTAATTTCTGCACTTAGAAATTTATTATTCCAGATAGCATTGTTCATGCATCCTGATAACCTGTCTGCTTTTATAATTTGGCAGATTACTTATTTTGCTGTTGAACTGTAGGATGTTATCATCATAATTAGATAGCCAACTTCCGTTACCTGCTCCACACTTTCATCATCCACTATTAACTTTGAGGCGTAGGGATTTGGAGACCTCATCGCCCGGTAGTATGTACCGCTGCAATCACCTCTGCACAGAGCTCCACTTCATCATTGAAGAAGAAGTCATAATCTTCACACCGTGGCGTAGGCAAGGTGCTGTCTGTCCCGCCTAAAAAGATCCTCCAGTCATCTCTTCCTGGGTTACCCACACACGTGTCTCCTGTAGGTTTATAGTTCCAGAATAGTTTGGCTAGTCTTGAATCTGACATTCTTTCTAAGTGTCTTTTCCAACATTGTTTATAATTTTTTGGTGTGAAACATCTATTGGCACGCCTTGGCAGTAAACCGACTCGTATGCCGTGACGGCAAACGGCATGACGCTCTCTTATGCCGTCATGCCCCCTCTACGCCACCGCTCTCGACTCCCTTGTGTGTGCGTGCGCGTATACTATACACTTCGTTGCTTCTCTATGTGAGTTGTGTACTGCGTGTGCCTTTCTATTCGACTATAGTATACTTGACGCGTTCACCGCTTGTATACACACTTTGTATTTCTTTGGCCTTAATATTATTGTTTTTGAAAGGACATTGTTAAGTGCTTAAAAGTTTTCGAATCAGTGATAATATTATTGCATCGAAATATGAGTGACAGTGACGATCAAGTGACCAAAAAGAAACAAATAATTAATGATGATCAAAGTGCAGGCTGCAGTAAAATGTCTAATACGTGTGCACAACGTTTGCTTTACGATACACAATCTACCGATTCAAACCAAAGGTTAGTAAATCATGTGTTAATATATTATTTTTTTACTATTCTATTTATTTGTTCATTTGAGGTTAGAAATGTGTTAACTGATGTCAACAAGCGGTTTATTTTCTGCGCATGCGTACACAAAACGCGAGATATATACATCCACGTGTTTTAACTCCTTTCTCTGTGTGTGTGGCTTCTATTTTTATAAAAATTTAAAACTAATAAAATTTTACTTTATTTTTTCAGTACACAAACAACGCAAGAGATAGGTTATATTATAATTGAAACTAACAATGACCAAAATACATCTAATTCGAGGCATATCGTACCAGAGAGGTATTGATATTTTTTTTATCTTACATTTTATTATTACAAATATTTATTTAGTAATGTTTTCATTATTTTTAAAATATTATATTTGTAATTTAGAGTGGACAATAAGGCTGATGAACGTAGTCGTTTGTATTTTTAATTTTCATTCAAGTTAAAAACTTGTAAAGAGCTCTACTTCTTCTTTATGTCTCTAACGTCTGTCATTCTAAACTGGTACTGCTTCCACTTACTTGTCTCTGTCTCTTTGATCTGTTCTATCAAGTTTCTCTTGCTGGCTTTTGTTTTCTTTTTCAAGCCATTATTAGATTATTCGGTTAGAAATATTTTTTTATTCTTTCCTTTACTTAGCCTATATTCGTTCTTAAGGCAGCGGGTAAAATCCTCAAGTGAGGCAGTTTTACTAAGTAATTTAGTGTCACTGCCCTCCGCAAACTCTAGGTATGCTGGCACGATGTGTACTAGCAGGTTGCACAGTGTTGAGTGTGAAGAACTCAACGCATATTGAGCGTGGAAGACGATTCTTCACGGAATAAGTCCATATTTGATCCATCTCGAGGTAACGTGGAGGAAATGGAAATTTTCCATTTATACTATTGTATCAGAAGAGGGATCCTTACTATGGAGCTAATGCAAGTAATGGATGGCCATAAGACCGGAACTCCATATTATTTCGCAAAGCAGTGGTAACGGATCTGAAGGACAAGGACGTTTTCTAATAGTTGGAAGAAAATTTTGGACTGATCAACTTTGCGGCTGAAACAACTGGAGGCCTAATCCTTACACTTAGGAAGAAGAAGAAGAAGAAGAAGAAGAAGAAGAAGAAGAAGAAGAAGAAGAAGAAGAAGAAGAAGAAGAAGAAGAAAAAGAAGAAGAGGAAGAAGTAATGGAGATGATGATAATGGTGGTGGCGGTGATGATGATGATGAACAGGAGGAGTGGGAGGAGGAAAAAGAACTTTCATCTACTGCAGTTGCAGCGAGTCATACGTAGCTGTGGTTTTAGCTGTAGAGATCGCTATATTGGATAGTGTCTTCTTATAAGCTCTCCAGGATAAGTTCTTATAACACCGGTTATGCCCAGTTAGAACACTGGTCTCTTCCACGTTTTGTCAGTTTCCTCTTGCATGTTGGTACGTTGTACAAAGCATTGTATTTAACTGTATATTTGTCGTTTCCATGAGAAACGGTAGAGGAAGAAGGCAGTTAGGAAACTCGATACTAGTTCAGACGTGAGAGTTTATATTCAACAGCAGAGGTAAATTGAAGATGTATCAGTGTAGTGCCATCTTTCAGACTTGTCGTACTGCGGATATGAGAAAGTATATAGCCCTACTACTGAAAGTTAATTTTCGTGTTTTCCAATGCGTAAAATCATGCACTGTGTGTGTGCGCGTGTTCGTGCGCGTGCGCGCGCTTGAGCGTATTTATATTTATTTTCCAGTAAGAACAGAGGAAATACTTAACGACTTCAACGAGAAAAGTGCAAACTTTGTCTGAGCACAATTATAGGAAAATAATTTTTACAATGTCTTCGAAATCTAAAAATTTTGGACGATGTAGTTTTGTTTAGCAAAAATGCAGTTTAATTAAGGAAGATGATTAATGAGCTTACTTAGAAAGTGTTTAATTTTGTTTGACTATAAATACTGGAAAGATAAACAATAACGACGTAATTGAAGTCTAGACTAGATATACTTTGGAGTAGGCTTTGGCACAACAGAATGGAGTAACAGAGAGAACAGAAAACATATGTCGCACGCTAGAAGAACTGACTGCTTGAATAGAGTTCTTTGAAGCCGGAAAATTGGTAAGACAAGAAAACTTAACATGTATGAACATATTATCAAAGAAAAAATTGTTTATTGTACGGAGCGAAGTTGGCGAATCACAGAAAGTAATAGAAAACAGATCAAAGCCCTAGAAACAGATGAGTTCATGAGAAATAGATTGGCAATATCACAGAGCAGATGGGAGTGGGCGGTTCTCTAGCGACTGCCATTGAATGAAAGTGGCTGCTATGGTTTGCCCACTTGCAAAGAATCGAGGACATACAACTGGCCGAAGAAGGTCATCCAGTGGGTCCTTCAAAACAAGAAACGTGAAAGACCTAAAAAGACCTGGAAAGAAGGTGGCAATGAGGCCAAGAGACTATATGTCTGTGGTTATCATCGGGTGCTCAAAAAATTAATACATACAGTCGGGTGCTCAACTAGAAATACATACGGTGTACAGCAGAAAATCATTAATTTAAAAAATTGAACGAAAACACTTAATATTAATAGGTAGTATATTAAAACAAAATGTTGGCCTAAGTATATTTATATTTGGTTTATTTAAAACCAAATATTTATAAATCTAATTTAGCCACATATTGTCTATATAATAACCACCAATTTCCAAACATTGAAAATATAAAATTAATTAAAAACATACAAAAAGGTCAAAAAATGAATATTTGGGAAGATCTTAATATTTACAAACACAATAACAATAATTAAATTAAAGAATTCAGTTATTAATTAAAGAACAAACTCAAATAAAAACAAAACAAGACGATCTATTGAAAATTATAAATTTAAATGCTCACCAAAAATGATGGGCACCAGGGAAAAATACCCGGGGCGGACCAAAACTAGCAGATGCTGCTTGTAGTTGTATACTGGTTTATCAAAGGCTAGAGGAAGTCAACCTTGATTAAAAATTGCCTGGTCCAATGCAATGGGCCAACACCCCATTCATTGGGAAAAAAAAAGAAATGTTAAAAACCCAAATACGTAGATTACAGACGGATGGATTCAACAAAGGTAAACGACAAACGCTACGAAAACGGACTATGAGAATCGTATGGAATATACAAGGTTTAAGGAGAAAAGTAGGTGAAATTATTAACGAATTGGAAAGTAAAAACCTCGATATAGTTGTATTGTCTGAAACAAAAAAAAGGGGGAATTGTGCGGAAACATATGGTCCCTATAGGCTATACATTTCTACAGTGGTGTAACTAAGGATGATAGAGCAAAGAGAGAAGTATTTGTGTTTATAAAAAACAAACCGAAGAGCAAGGTAACAAACTGGGAACCCATTGATGAAAATCTGATAAAACTTAATATTAACCTGCATGATACAAAAGTACAATAATAGGTGTATATGCAATTAGTGAAGATGAACTATCGCATACTAAAGATGACTTTTTCAATGCTCTAAGTGATATAATAGAGGAAATTGGAAGCACAAGACAAGTTATCATAGCTGGAGATTTTAATGGTAGAACTGGGAAACAAATGGACAGTCAAATCATTTGATTTAACTTAAATTATCATTTCTAATTGGCGCTTCCCAATTTGTGGAGAGGAGACAGTTAAAAGTGACAATATTAACAAATATAAGAGTTAAAAATAATAATTAATTATTGATTTAATCAACAATACTGTCGAATATTAACTTCATTTATCGTTTTATATGCGTTCTAACGGAATCGCCTTCTATACGAAAAATTAATTCTTGCCAGTTGTGTGTTGTACATAATCACATCACATAAATGTGGGATTTATTTATTTTCATAAATAATTAAACGAGCGAAGCGTGTTCTCGAAGTCGTGACCATTTATCTTTTGAACGATCGGTTTAACTTCTGAACGCATCAACCATATATATATAATAAGGTTGCTACAGCTAGTGCCGTCTCCCTTCCTTCAACCTGGCTCTCCAATTCTCTCGATGTTCCCATTGTCCTTCCTCAAGTCCTATACGTTGCACAGATTCATCCACTTCGTCCCGCAAAGATTTTCTCGGTCTTCGCCTTATTCTCCTTCCTAATGGACTCCATTCCGTCACTTTGTTGATCCACCTATTTTGGACATGACCGTACCGCACCAATCTTTTTCCTTCGATGTAGTTCTTTCCGTTTCCATTCTTCTTCTGATCTCCTCGTTTGTTATTCGGTCTGCTCTCGTTATTCCACACCAACTCCTCCAATATTCCATCTCTGTTGCAAGAATCTTTCTTTCATTCTTTTTGTTAATAACCCATACTTCTGCTGCATACGTCATAATGCTTTGGACTATGGTCTGATATATCATTTTTTTGGTGCTTTTTCTAATATTTTTGTCCCATATAACACTGTGTAGTTCTCTAATCCCTGTTCTAGTCTGCCCTAATCTACTTTTTATTTCTTCTTCCGTTGTGCCTTGTTTAGTCAGTGTGAATCCTAGGTACTTGAATTTGTCTGTTCCTCTAATTTTAACATTTTCGTCTACTTCTAAATCTGTTGTTTCTTCATCTCTAATTGCCAAGTATTCAGTCTTTTTTATGTTTTTTTCCAGTCCCATCTTTGTGTATTCTTTATTCAGCTTTCTGACCATGTAGCGTAGATCTTCTTCATCCTGGGCTATAACTACCTGGTCATCGGCGAAGCATAGTGTGTACAGGTGTTCGTTTCGTATCCGTATTCCCATTCCATGGCATTTTTGTTTCCACATGGTTAATGCACATTCTAAAAAATTTAAACCTGGTAGTCGTGGGACTACCGGTAGACATGGAATCATGGGCAGACTTGTGCTTTGGGAAGGAATGAAGGGTTGGTTAAATAAACGGCTCTCATCGTCTTAATATTCTCATCGTCTGTTTTCTTGCTAGCTAGCCGTACGCTCGATCTGAGTCGCTTTGGGGGCACGCCGGATGACCCAGGTATCGGAGATGCGGGCCGCTTGGGCGCTGACGGGGTTTCGTCAATCTTCAAATGGTTGCCATTTTCTAAGTTCTCGGCCGATTTCTTTGATTTTAGTCTCAAACGATAGGCCTGTTGACGCTCTGCATAGGATTTGCCGGTTTCCGGTTTGAAATTTTTGGTTCGAGTTTATCGCGATTTTTAGGTCGAGGCATTTCAAATTTTTGAGTTCAAATGTTGTTATTTTCTGTGAGTGCTTCTGGTACTCGGAATTGGTGTTATTGGAGAGATTTAGTTCTGAGGATCACAACGCACTTTGTATTTTCGCGATCGGACTTGTAGTTCCCGAGATATTTAAGTTTTAGTGGAGCAATTTAGAAATTTTCGGCGCAAAAACACCCTCACGCAGACAAAGCCTAGAGGCGACTGAAGTCAGTTGTCAAAATTCTCAGTACTATTGGTGGAAGGGGGCCGAGTGACTCGATCACCTGACACCTGGTTTGCTGGGATTGGTTGAGCGGTTCTTGAGATAGTGGTATGCCGAAAGTACATTTGAAACATAACGGTCGATTTTCGCGAAACGTGCGAGTAAGACATTACGTACCTATGGATTCCATGTCAAAATATCTTAAACAGCGTGGGTGATGTTGGGCAGCTTTGCAATAACCCAAATTTGTTACCTACTTCAATTTGTACGTTGTTGTTTTTATATAGATTTTTTACTGCTTGCGTCAGGGCTTCCGGTATTTCCACTTGTGATAGAGCTTTAAACATTTCTTATCTGGGTACTGTATCATATGCTTTTCTAAGGTCGATAAACGCTAGATGTACTTCCCTGTTCTTCGCTTTTTTCTTTTCTATGATCTGTTGGAGTCTATATATCTGGTCTACGCACGATCGCCCGGCTGTAAACCCTGCTTGTTCTTCTCCAATCTTTCCCTCTATATTTTACACGATTTTATTTCTTAGCACCCTACCATACAGCCTTCCCATTGTTGCTATGACACTTATCCCTCTATAGTTTTCGCAGTCTTTTCTATCGCCCTTTTTAAATATCGATGTAATTTGTGCCTCTTTCCATTCCGCCGCTAAATCTTCTCCATTTATAACCTTCTCGAACATTCTTCCTATCATTCTCATAAGTTTTTCGGTTCCGTACTTTATTAGTTCCGCTACTAACCCTCCTGGGCCTGATGCTTTGTTGTTTTTCATTGAGTGTACTGCTTTCCTTTTTTCTGCTGCCGTGATAGTAATTCTATTTTCTGTTTCTGTCTCTATTTCTTCTTCTTCGTTATTCAGGAATTCTTGTCTACGTTCCGTAAGTAGGTTTTTATAGTGTGTCTCCCATTCATTGTCTTGTATGTGTATTGAATATAAGTTTTATCCTTTCTATTCGTTCGTAATGATTTAATTACATTCCATGCTTCTGAACTCCTAGCTCCTCCTATGTATTGGTCTACATTTCTACACCTGTTTTCCCATGCTTCATTTTTCTCTTTGCTGACCATTTCCTTCACTTCCTTGTTCTTCTCTCTGAAGTTTCTGTAATCTTCTTCTTTTTTTGTGGACATCCATTTGTTATATAGTTTTTTCTTTGCTTTTATCTCTTCTATCGTCTCTTCCTTCATGTCCCATTTGTATGAATTATGTCCCTGTTCAGTTCCTCCTAGGGCTTCTAGTGGTGCTTGCAGCATAGCTTCTTTTATGTGTTCATGTGTGATGTTTACTTCTTCATCATACCTAAATTCTATTAACTTTTGATGTAGACGTTGCTGGTATAGGTTCCTTATCGATTCGTCCTGTAATAATTGAATTTTGAATTTTTTTCCTTACTTATTTGTGTTGTCGTAATTGTCTCTTCTGTCTTTGTTGGTATTTTGGCTCCTTTCCATGGGAATTTCATTTTTGCTATCAGTAGTTTATGGTCCGTTCCACACTCCGCTCCTCTCTGAACTCTGACGTATTTTATTATAATTGTTGTTTTGTTCCGTATTATTACATAGTCAATTATCGACCTCAGCTTTCTTGTTTGCTGTGTCCAAGTATATTTATGTATGTTTTTGTGTTCAAAGAATCCGTTTGTAATTTTTAAGTCATTTAGTTTACATAGGTCTATTAGTCTTTCACCATTATCATTCAATATCTGTTCTCCAAATCTTCCTACTGTTTTGTCATTTTCCCTCTTCCCGACTCTTCCATTAAGATCACCAGCTATTATGATTTCGTAGTTTTGTTTTATTTTTCAATTTCATCTTGTAGCGTATTCATAAAGTAAACTTTTTATGCAGCAGAGCTGTCATCCGTTGGACCATAAACAGCTAGTATTGCTATTTCTCTACCATACAAAGTCAGGTTTAGTTTTATTAGTCTTTCGTTCACTGATTCCCATGATTTTATATTTCTTCTGCACTTTTTCTTGATAAGTATTCCTACGCCGGATTTTGCCCTCTGATCTTTATTTACTCCACTTCATACATGTATTGTACCTTGTATTTCTTCTGTTACGTTTCCTTTTTTCTTGGTTTCGGTGATGACTAATATGTCCAATTCATTTTGCTAAATTCGTTTACGATTTCTTTATCCTTTGTATTCCAGCCTTGGATATTCCATGTTCCGAACTTTAATCTCCTTTCTTTCCTCTTTTTCGTCTTGTTTGTGTTTTTATCTTGGTTGAAGTTATCAACTGGACTTTGGACTTCGAAAATCATCAGCAGAACTGCCCCCCCCCCCGTATCCGACGGGGCTCCCTCTAGTTGAGGTGTGACTTTCCACCCGGGGATTATCTTTATTATTTTTCATCCTGCTTTTGTCTTTCAAACTCCTTCGATTTTTACGTGCGTTTGGTTGTTTATGTCTAAACACCACAACCCCCATTTTGGAGGGCCTTTTTGTTCGGCCGCCCACTGTGGATCAGTCGCCGTTTTCAGCCGCTCACTCTGAGTCGGACGCTCCTGTTGTGCTAGTTTTGGTCCGCCCCGGGTATTTCATTTCCTTGGTACCACCTATATCTGGGAGGCATTCCCCTATCCGCCACCTGGGGAGGCGCCCGATGGAGGACTAGGAACCCCACACGGGCGCATCAACCAATGTTCGTAAAACTTGTCATGCGTGTTCACACTTGTACCCTACAGAACTCCTCTGGTTTTTGGATTCATCCCCCAAAAAATATGGGGCTGGGAAGAAAAAATGTAAGGGGTTCCAAATTTTGAAAATATCGCAAAAGTCCGTGTGGGATATCAAGTTAAAGGTAATTTAAGCAAAATATTAATTTAGTGTTTATTTTCGAAATTTTCAAAATTTTGGGACGCTGGAGGCCAAAAAATAGGTAAACATTTTGATAAAATCGCAAAAATTCAGGCAAGGAATTTTAACTACAACTTGAATATAGTCTTAATTTTAGAAAATTTCAAAATTTTGGACGCCAAGGTCTAAAACTGGGGCAAACAGCTGATAAAATTGCAAATTCCATGGGGAATGTCAAATTAAAAAGATATTTAACCAAAATATAAATGTATATACGGTTTTGGAAATTTTAAAATTGACTCCAGGGCCTATAAATGGGATTCAATATTTGGAAACTTCTAAAAATCCAGCCTTGTGTCAGACTAAAGGGAATTTTAACACAAATCCGATTGTTTGGAATTTTTAACTTTTATCGTATGATTCCTCTACAGCGGTTACTTTACTAAACAAAAAACAGTAGAGTGATCGGAATTTTAGAATGTTTTTCTCATAATTGAAAAATCACCTAACATCATGGGATGTTAGGTAATACAAGACAAGCGATGGGAATCGATCTTGACATTATAGAAACAATAGAAGCAAGAAGACTGAATTGGTTTGGACACCTAAAAAGAATGTCGGATGAAAGACGGCCAAGGAAGGTATGGGAATGGACTCTACCCTCTAGAATAAAAAAAGGAAGACCTAAACATTCATGGAAAATAGACGTCGAAGATGCAATGAATGCAAGAAGACTTACAGAACAGGATTGTTTAGACCGGCGCCAGTGGAAGCTAGGATGCGAGAGGCGGCGTCAGCCGTAATTAAATCGCCTAAAAAACCTAACATCAAAATTTATCTAATAATAAATGTATTTCGGTCAAAACAGTTCTGCACCTCAGGGACCATACTAGTTAATATAACCATCACCATTACATTACTTTCTAAAAACGCCTTGGATTTCCGTACGCGCAAACGTATTGAGATTTCAGCGTTTTTGATAGGTGTCTGTTCTGTAGCTGGCAGATATCACCTGGTAAGTACACTGAAGGCGTACAGATAGCAGCACTTTGCAGGTGTTAATCAACACATTCACAGAGTGAACGCCATCGTTTAAACCGGTGGTCGTTTCCAACTTAAAGTCGCCCAAGGCCAAAATTAAACTCAGGGACCTACCGGCGGGCGATGGGCGACATCATAAGTCACCAATTTTTGACAACGTAAAAATAAAAAAGGTAGTATTTTATAGTTAATAACTTACAAAAATTAACTTATGTATTTAACATGTGTTACTACATATCTTTAACGGTACGATCTTTATTATGTCAGTATAATAATGGAGACATAAGAAAGACATTAAGCGTTGTATATTTAGAACTACATAAAATCTATAATGTGAAAACTGAAGTCGATCTCTTGGCACTAACGCTGGAGTGACCATGTGGAACTGAGTTGTTGCTAATCATACCTGTAGATACAGTGTACCTACATTATACAAATAGGCTATTGATATTAGACCTAAAATAGTGGAATAGAAAAAAAATTATAAAGTTTTGCCGTTTGGAGATCATACGCGTCAGGGGAAAAGTTTTTAAATCCAAAAGAGTTCCCAAGTCGCAAGTGGTCGCTTCACCCCCAAAAACCACCCTTAACACGCGCTGCGGTGGTTTTAGCGTTTTTCTCAGAAACCGTTGGTCGTACAGAAAATTGTATACTTACTAAAAATGTTCCGTACAAAATTTGCTACAAAAAGGTGCTTTCGCTAATGATATTATTCCAATAGATTTCGAGCAACGAGCGATCGAAGTGAGGGGTTGCTTTCAGCGTGACGTGTCTGTTGATTAACTAAAGGTAATTATATCACTACTGACTCGGAACACAAAGTTTTTTATTGGTAAAAACATAAAAGTTTTACCTTATAGCCTTATCCAGTTTTCGCTTATTATAAGCTTTGTCAGAGGCTGCCACTGAGAGCGCTGTCCGTCTTGTTCTTGTTCTTGCAGCCTCTGACGAAGCTTATAATAAGTGAACTGGTTCAGTCTATAAGCTAAAACTTTTACGTTTTTACCAATAAAAAACTTTGTGTTCTGAGTCAGTAGTGATATAATTATATTTACTCTAAAATAAGTACAACTCGTATAAACGTATGGTATACAACTTTAGCCTGCACTGACCCATTTGTGTTTAAAGAACCTACTGAAAATTTCAAGAATTTTAACAGTGATAATACATTTTTAAAACTTCACCACTACCACAGGTACACCATTGTAACCTCTGTTCTAGGCTTAGTGGATGGCCATATTCCAAAAAACTTGAGATTATATGATCGATCACTGTCTGCAAATTTCCCTGTCTTGTTTTTTAATGTCAGTTTTAAACACAATTCTTGACAATTCATCAGTTGGCTTCATAAGGGCTCCTTTGATATAGTTGAAAGCCAAACTTGTTGTTTACTGGACTACTTACTCATTGGATGGCCATATTCAAAGCTTGTAATAATTATTTTTCTTGACTCTGTAAACCACATAGACTTCTACCATCTTCAATAAGTCACTTTTTTCCTTTACAGATGAAAAGGAAACAAATTATGCTCCACTGTTACATTCAGTCCTCACAATTTCAATAATAAACTGTTTGTCAGTGGCAGTTGCACATTCTTCCTCTTGTGGCTGTATGCTGTTGGTCTTGTAATTTATGCCTACAGCAGAATGATCTGTCTTATAGTAAATATTGATAAATATTACTAGTGTATATTTATTAATTATGTTGGTTTCATATTCATAAATTATGTTGGCTCTCGGTGTAATGACGTTAGGTGAGTAATTCTCAGTTGGTGTTATAACAGTGGCATTTCTGCTCAGAAGAAGCGATTTAATACTTTAGATCTCTTCAGAAGAAGAGACTTACTGCTGTTGACAATGGATGATGATCAGGCCTCTAATTTGAGGAAACTAGGATTCCAGAACATCCTGGTTGCATCTAGCACACATCAAACATCTGTATCCTTCAAATTGATATTCTTTGTAAAGCCCTTGAAGGCTATGAATAGATATAACAAGGCCTGATTGACAATGGAGTAAACAAGACTTTCCTATCGCTCTCATGGACAAATATAAATTATGAAGTCAATTTAAAGCTTCATCCTGCTCCTCTAAACAGGTTCCACAGACACTTTTCATCTTATTAGTAGAATGATATGGCATTCTCGAATTTAACACATTGATTCCAGCATTACCAGTCTGTGCAAATTCTACTACAGTCCCTGTCCTGGGAGGAGATATCGTATAGCTACAGCCACAGTATCTGACAGCAATTCTTCAGCCTTACAGATGTTCTGTCTTTCTGTGCCTGTTACTAGTAAATGTGTTAGAAGTAACCTTATGAGTAAATTTCAGATCCCCTTATTGCAAGCTGACAAGAGGACCTCAAACACTTCCTTTTTAACAAAGTGACCATCAGAAAGCTGATACCCTTCATCTAATAAGCGGTTCTTAAAAGTTTTAACATTTGTTAACTTTGTAATCCAAAAAAGGAATAAAAAAGGATTTATTAATCACAATGTTAATAAGGGACATCACAAAAAGCCCAAATTTGGCAATCACCTCCAAAAGGATTTTTTAAAATTTATGTAATTTTGTATGACACAAAGTTTCGGTAATATTCCTTGTTTTGATGGTCCCATGTCATAAACAAATCTCCTCGCCCAAAATGCCGTCAACTCTACCATTTTAGTAGCAACATAAAAAAAAATTTCCGATCCAGTGCCTTGTCAAAACCATAATATATTGGTTACATCCACTTGCCAAATAAACTACAAATAACAAGAACTTGAACATTTGTGTGTGGAGCTTGAATTATGTCTCTCTCAAACTTTAAAAATACATTTATATGTGCTTTCTCAATAGTGAAATTTAACTCTCAGACTCCTGGAAGAATATAAATTGGGTAAGGCGATGTTTTATTGTAATTTCGCTAAGGAGTGGATACTTCAAAATATCACATACAAACTCCAATGCTTTGTTTATTTTATTTTATTATTTTTTTTTTTTTTTGTATCAGCCATCTAAGGACCACATGCCAATTTCAATTCTTTATTTTTTGTTCTTTTCTTTTTCTCCAATACTCTTTCATCTTTTCGTTGTGTCTCTTCTTCCTGTCTTCAGTCCACTTTGAACCTGCGTTTTTCTCTCTCCTACCCTGGACTCCTTCCATTTTTAACACTTTACCCCGAAAATTTTTCTTTCAGTTGCTTCTTTTGCATGTATATTATATTTTTCTAAATCCTTTTGGACTTCTTTAATCCAACTTGATGTTGACTTCTTCCCCCACAGATATTTGAAGATTTGCTTTGTCAACCTATTGTCATCCATTCTATATAAATGTCCAAAAAATAATAGTCTTCTTTTTCTCATTGTTTCTGTTACATTTTAATGCTTTGTTTAATATTACCTTAAATAAAGTAATTGCATTAGAAATATCCTCTGACGACTAGTTTCCACATTTCCCTTTAGTAATAATTTGTTGTTGACAGTTTGAAAAGAAAGTGGCAATTTTTCTTTCAAGAAAGTGATTTCGGTCCTCGCAGAAGTTAATTCCTGCACCAACTTCTCACTTTGCAAATAACACAACTCTTTAAACTCCTTCACATTTTCTACCACTTGTGAAGTATTATTTACATTGGTATTAGGTTCACGTAATTCATTAGAAGAATACTGTTGCTTCTCTATGCTAGATTCATTATTTTCTTCATCACTCTCCTCTAGAACTTTAAGAAGGCTTTCTATTATTTATTGAGATTCCCATTTTTAAGCTGTAGCATGTGTGTTTCTGCATTGAAAAGACTTTTGATTGGCTTTTAATATGTGAAACTGCTGTTGATTTTAAGCATTTTCTAAATTTTAAATTTATAAGTTCAATATTTACCTATTATTCACCCCAATATTTACCTATCATAACTTTCACAGTTATCGTTTGGACTATAATATGCTAGGCTTTTTTTTCGATTGTAGAAGTTATTAATTGTAGTTGCACTTTCTTCTTTTGCTTTGTTTTGTACACAGGCCATTAAATATAATGAGTATCTGTTTAACCTATTTACTGTTTAACCTACATAATACTAATTTCTCACATATATTTTGTTACAACACAAATAAGCCAAACCCCGTACCAGGGATAAAAAAGATAATTCTTAATATAAAAATACTTCATATAAAATAAAATGTTTAAAAATTAATAAAATATAAATATTATGACACGACAAACGACGATATTACCCAACCCAAGTGATTGACCCAACAATAAAAACACAAAGAAGGGAACCACGAAACATACTCAAGAAAAAAAGGTGATGGACCAAACAATTATGAACTAACAAAGGAAGATAAGAAACCAGAACTAAAGAAGAATCAAAGGAAGGGAACAAATCCCTACGACTAAACAGAAATCAAACCAGATGCGAGGAGGAGAACCGAACCAAGATGAAGACCATTGAAGAAGATGAAGATGAAGAAGAAGAGGAAGAGGAGACAGATTAAACCCAAAGGGAAACTAACACACATATAAAGGGGAAAAATAGTAGACTCAAGGATAGAATACTGTAAATAAACCCCAAATAATTATCCATTAATGAAACAAATAGTATTATTATAATTGAAATAACTTATGTACCTATTTTAAAGACACAAGACGATTGTAAAGTGACGTAGTGTAGAAAAGTACACTAACACAATTAGGAAGGTTAGATTTAACAAAAAATAAATAACCTAATATTATTAATAATAAATATTATGCTAGAAAGAAATAGTGAGAAATAATAGGAGAAAGGTATAGGGATTACCCATTAAATAACGCTCAATACAAACAGTGAACCAAAGTAAAGTGCAATAGTGAAAGTGTAAATACCCTAAAAATAGTAAAAGTGTATCAGTGATGAACCTCTATTAATTAAAGGTGAAGGTGATACAGGGAAATAGTTATGTTAAGCAATAAAATGTAATGATAAGTAAGAAAACACTTTATACAGCATTGATAAACAATCAATGATTGGAGTGATCTTGTACACATTTATATAATTAAAAATAAGTAAAAATAATATTTCAAATAAATATAAAAGAAGCATGTAATGTTATTCAGGGAGAAAGCCCAGACAAAAACAGTTTGTATTAACATGGTATGGAGGAGATAGTAGTATAGAAATAAAGTTTTGTGTTTAAACTAAGACTACAATGAATAAAAACACCCCATATTGAAGGGGGAAATAACTTTCATGAATTTACAAGAAGTGATGATGTTTATCACTCAAAGTAGTAACTTATAAAGAATAGTTTGATTCAATGTTATGAAGAGGATATGGCTGAAGGGAACTTGCAGTCCATAAGCCTAATTGTTATATTTTAAAATATGTGTAATGAAAGCTGTATTGAATAATGATTAGAACACAAACAGGATGAACACACAACACAAACAAATATGATAACTAAGTGAAGCCCATCAGGCTGAATTCAAAATGTGATTTAAAAGAAATCAACCAAAAAAACCATCATGGCTAATCTTGGCTATGAAAACATCTAACTGTCAGATACACCCAAATGTCAATTGTAACAATTTCGCAAGAAACTTTACTAATCTAAGACCAGTAAATGGCCAGTAATTATATGTAAATCAATTTAAAACAGAAATGTTATTATAAAGGTTTAATTTAAGAAAGATATGTAATTTATCAAATGTCAAATATTTAGACTAAAGTTAATGTATAACAGAATATGACCTTATGAGGTATCATTGTAAACTTTGAAAGGAAAGAAAGATAATAGTGATATCATTTATTACCCCAAAGGAACTGTAAAGGAATAAAACCATTAGGAAAATACTTAATAAATTTGAATAAAAATTCAAATCTCTTAACAATGCTTTTGAAAGAGTAATTAACCAATCCAAGAAGTGATGTTACCATAGTAACAGGCCGTTGAAGGCTAATTTTCCGTTAAATTTATTAGACTTGAAGAAATGACGCGTGGGTAAGCGGCACGCAAAATTGTGATGATTGAAATTTTACTTTAAATAGTTACGAAAAGTTTCGGAAGTTAACCAAGATGACCAAAGACGAATAGATGCCGACCTACCAAGAATTGACGATGTCCTGGAACCAAATACCAATAAATTAGTTAACAGAAATCCCAAGACAAGATTGAAAAAGATGCTCGAAGCTTAAAATCAGCCCGAATTTGCAGAATATCCGCTACCCCAGATGACAACACATCAACACTATCTGAACTGATAAGTATCGAATAAATTCCTTAATCCCGAAACAACCAAATTACTTTAAATATTTTTCAAATGATCAAATTTCTCATTATTGAACAAATATCATTTTCTTTCAAAGGTTTTAATGCATAATTTACTTACGTAAAAACATTTTATTAATCAAAATATAACCTCGCATAAGAGTGCAACTTTGTAACTAAAATACGACACTACCAAACAATTTGTAAAAACACATTATACTTTCTAAGTACGTATAAGGTATGGTAGTGTACTTTTTTAATGTAACCAACGTTTATGTCTTATTTCATAATCCAAAGAAACCCAGATTTGGAACAGATTAATATATTGTATGTAACTGTAGCCATAGCGGCAGAGAAATAATTTGTTTTCAGATCGATTTGCCAACCTTGAGATATTTGTGTTTCATGTTATAAACCGGAGCAATTTGTTATCAAAACATTTATAATCCATTTGTCATATTAATTAATGACCGAATTTGTATTAAAATCACAGTACAGAGAATTACTATCTTTTTATTTCATAGGACGTTGTAGAGTATATGTGTGTTAGCAAGTTTTATTCAATAACCAACTAGCGCTCGTCACGAGTGGTCAAGACGGCAACCTGTATAGCGGCAGGAACCATTCGAATGCTCCAGCTGTCAACGCTAATAACACGTATCATCTTATAATTTAACTATTTTAATTGTTTTGATAGAAACAATTTGGCGCCACCCGGGATTCGCAACCCCTAAGAATTAACAGGTAGGTTGTACTGGTAATTTTGACAACGCTACAGACTCCAGTAGTGACTACGATTATTGTAACGACCGGTGTGAGGCAAACACACTACATTCACACTCACACTAATACACATAATAAACAAGTGTGAACACATTTTAACAGGTACGCACCCGTTATATCATTACATATTGACGAACCCAACGCGGGGCAGTAAACGAGGACGCCCCTCATTACAATATATCGTTACAATTTTCAAAACCAAATAATTTTAATTCATCCATTACACATTTTCTTGATATTTCATATAGTTATTTTAAAGTACATTCAATACATTTATTTACAAATGCCATACTAGACAATGACATTTGTAGGCACTTGTACCTTACGTGTAAAATATATTTGTGAAATATGGCTAAAGAACTATTCTAAGTATATTAAAAACTACAGAGAAAAGTTCAGAGACAAAATATAGTTGATGTTTAACTTCACAGCATTATAATGACGCTGGTTTAATTAAATGTCTCGATGCCCTTTTTCACCTTTCTTCTACTTAACACAAGCCATGCTCACCAATTCATCATAGTTCAGTTATGTTTCTCAAAGTATGCTACTATTGAAATAATTGTAATAAACTTAAAAAATTGTACACACCATAATGAACTCTATTGTTAACGTAGTAATAGATTAACATTTGACAGTTTTGCAGATTCACAGAGACAAGACTAACTTCGTATTCAAGACAGAACAAATGAATCTACACTTCTCAGTTGTTAGAAGTCATAACAACCTTCCATTATGGAAGCGATGAAGTAAGTATCAAATTGAAACAGGCTTAATCATGCACTTTTTTAGTAAATCTATTTACTTAAGGAAAGATATCTAAAACATATCTCATGGTCACGCTGTTTCTTGAGATGACGTTTAATTTACATTGGTTGCCATGATTCCTTTTATCTGAAAAAAGAAATTATTAGTATTGTTGGTACTTTCACTGTGAACTTACTTGTTGTATTTACTCATACGTCGTTTCGGAGTGGTGTGCTCCTTCTTCAGTGAGTTTGGATACGGAATGTGCAAACTGTCGGTAGTTTTATGAATAACGGTTTTTAGTTAACAGGTTGTGTGTGTGTGGAGGTGGAGGGGATTGGCGCTGGAGTTTGAATTGTTGTGGTGTTGTTTATTACTGTGTCAAATAGTGTGTTTGATTTGAATTGTAATTGGTCATTGAGTATGTTGTTGGTTTGTGTTTTGTTGTGTTTGTATATTTCAAATTGTTCTGTGGTGTTAAGTTTACGACTTTTGGGTAGGAAGTGTAAAATTTCAAGGTTGTTTGTACAGAAAACTCACCACAGCTGACATGGTCATCCACAATACATCAAATCATCCAACACAACATAAACAGGCAGCCTTCAATCATATGCTACAAAGACTCACTAGAATACCATTGAATAAACAAGACTATAAAGATGAACTTAACACCATAAAATACATAGCCCTGCAAAATGGATACAACCAGGATTTAATAAAAAAATTAAATAGGCAGATCCAAAACAAAAACAACAAACCACAAAATAAAAACAACACACAACAAAACAAATACATCACACTCACATACTACAACTCTAACACACACACACAATTGCCAACACTTTCAGAAAGTACAACTACAAAATAGCATACAGAACCAACGACACCATCAAAAGGTACCTCAACGGCACAATCAAAAACACTGACATATACAACAAAATAGGAGTTTATAAATTAAAATGCAACGAATGCGAAAAATTCTACATAGACCAGACAGGAAGATCTTTTTCATCCAGATTTTATGAATTGACACAGTAATAAACAACACCACAACAATTCAAACTCCAGCGCCAATCCCCTCCACCTCCACCCACACACAACCTGTTAACTAAAAACCGTTATACATAAAACTACTGACAGTTTGTGCATTCCGTATCCAAACTCACTGAAGAAGGAGCACACCACTCCGAAACGGCGTATGAGTAAATACAACAAGTAAGTTCACAGTGAAAGTACCAACAATACTAATAATTATTATAGTAGTGAACAAAGAAGTGATGAACATTCAAAATAGTAGAAAAAATAAATATAAATTAAAAGTAAATTTGTGAAATAAAACATTTACTAATTGATAGCTTAGCTATGATAGTTACAAACTTAATTTGAGACCATGAAAGGGCCCAACAAACTAGAAACAATTGTTCTTGGATTACCATAACACAAATTAAACTTTTAAAAATGTTTTCCTATATAAAAATTGTGTATTTGATGTGACAAAATGTATATAATTCAAAGAGTTTTAAATAATACTACATTTATAAAGTGTATATTATTAATTGGATATGTTAACTAGATTAATTGCATCAGGAGCGGATCCAGCAAGTAATTAGGGCGGGAAAGTTGGTTGTTAGGAGGGCAAATATGAAAAGTTTAACCACTCTTTAATGGTCTAAAATACAGATGATAGGAATGAGTGAAGATAAAAATACAGTGTGTTATTATCAACACAATAAGTTTATTAACATACAAGTACAATATAATATCTGTGTTTGTCAGTTCTTTGTTCTTTTAATAATATTCAGTTTCAGTTCAAATGCATACTATTCATTTAAGTCATGTATCGATCAAAAATTAATATGTTGATAAGTTAGAGATACAATTTAAAGTAACTGTAAAGTAAAACCAAGCATAACTTGATACGAATTTTGTATCATATTTACAATCACAAAACAATGAAAAAATTTCATGTGAAGTGACCATTTGGGGGAGATTTCTCCCATTCCCCCTTGTGGATCCACGCCTTAATTGTGTAGATCATTAACTGCATAAATATGTTTTTGAATATAATGTAATATATTTGTGTGTGTTTCTGTATAGTAACTCTTGATGTAGGCCTACCTGTAGTTTCTTACAATAATTGAATGTGTTATGTTGTCACAAAATACATTCAAATATAATAGAATTTTCTGAGCTGTTAGGCTGTAGTCCATCAGTTCTAACAAAAACAAGTCCATACACTTTTGACTGCCATCATCAGTGGGGCAGGAACAAAGATGTGCAACACCCATAAGGACTAAGTTAAGATCCTTGCGATCCTAGCAGGTGTTCCACACATCTTTGTTCCTGCACCACTGATAATGGCAGTCGTAGGCAGAACCAAAATAACTGGACTTGTTTATGTTAGACCTGATGGACCACGATCTAATAGCCTGGAAAATTTTATTACTTCTGACAACTCTGGCCATGAAATTTTGCATTTTTATGGTAATACATTCTTCAGTGGAAGACCGGGGATAGTTTGGACATGGGGTTACATTGGACACATTCATAATTTCCGCCACAGTACTGTAGTTGGTACAACTTGTTTATTCATTTTGCCGTTTTTTCTAGTGTAATCAATTTTGCATGTTATTTTTTTGGACAAAATGTATGTAACCTTCAAATATTACGAAATATAACCGCGATCAGTTAATATAGGAAAATTAGAACTAACATCGCTCAACGGAGCGCGATCGAGTCAAGGTACAGTAACAGCCCAAAGAAAGTGGTGCATACGCTCACGGCTCACACATTGACACATAGCCAACTTGCTACGAGTCACCAACCTCTCATAAGTATATACAGAGATTTTAGTTATCTGTCTACTTATTTAATCTAATCTATCTACCTGGAGATCTGTCAAAAACTTACATCTGACCAGACATTTGTGGTTTAGTTGAACTACATGCTTTTTATAACAGATGGAGTGTCTTGAATGATTGTTTATCACTCTTTTGCGGCACGGTATTTATTGTTTTCGTGTTAATAAACTGTTTTTGTTTTGCGATCAGCTTTAATACTACTAATTGAAGTGCAATGTAATTACTGGGAAATTGTTAATGCCATTCAAATTTCTCAACAACTAATTATTTAACTATGAAATACAGTTTACAGTTTAAAACTACCAAGCAAAGCTCGGTCTACCAGATATTGCATTATTATAACAGTATTTTACTGTTATAATATTTTGAAATGTAAAAACGATTAGTAAATTACTTGTTATTAGCATTGACAAATAAATAATAAAGACAGTACGGTACTTACAAGTACTGTAGTGTTCTTCACCTTTTATGGAATCCGCTCATAAAATATGTGTATAAATCATAAAAATACACTATTAAACACTCTATAAAAAACACTTATAGCTGTGAGTTAGTAGTCTTCAAATGAAAGTTCTCTGATACCCTCCATTGGATCGTCATCACTATTATCATCTTCTGAACACTTATCATCCTTGGAGCTACTGCTGTCTCCCACGGATATAATCATTTCCTCCACAGCTTCTTCCACTAGTCCTTCGTTATTCCATGCATCGATAATAACTTTTTTGGTGTGGTCCACTACTTGCTTCCACCTCTCAGAAGTAATGCGATTAAATCCGTCTTTAGTCAGTCATTCAACTTCTTTTAAATTAAACATTTTGTTGTTTTCGGCAACATACCCCTTAACCTGAGCCCATATAAGCTCAATGGCGTTAAGATGGCAATGGTAAGGTGGTAGCCTTATCACTTTGTGACCTCTGCTCTCTATCAATTCATCAACAAAATACCTTTTGTTCTGAGGCTTGTGCCATTTCACTAATTCCAAAAGTGTTGATTTTTTCAAGTCAGTTGTAGATTGAATATTTTTCCTTTCCAGCCATGCAAGTATGTCAGCTTTTTTATCTTTGCTTGTGGGAGCTTTATCAATTTGCTTAGAATGGTAGGGAGCATTGTCCATGACTATTACTGCAGGCTCTTCTAGGTTATTTAGCAAAGTTTCAGAACACCAACCGAAGAATTTGTTGTGATCCATATCTTCATGGTAGTCACCGGTTTCTTTCGATTTAAATAGTAGAAGGGAATTTGGAACAAACCCCTCTGAAGAACCTGCATGACATATTATTAATCGTTCACTTTTCCCTATAGGTGTTGACATTGTCCCCTGAAGTGACTCATCAGTCCATCCTTGTTTCAAACAATGCCCAGCATTGACCCAGGTCTCATCAAGCCAAATTATATTATCGAAATTCTCATCTTTGATTTGGCGAAGAAAACGACACCTCCAGGCAGCGACATCGCTTCTCTCCATAATAACTTTTCTGCCCGAAAATTTTCTCCACGTAAATCCTAAACCTTTTAGCACGTTTCTAAGTGAAGACAGACTGGCATTAAACAGCTCTTCATTTTCCAATGATGATAAGAGTTTTTTCAAAGTGGGATATTCTTTTCTTATGTAATATTGATATACATGTCTTCGTATAGCGTCTTCCTGAAAAGTGTCAAGTTTTGTCACAGTTTTCTCCCATTTCCTCTGTTTGCCCGGAGTTGAAAGTTGGCTATTACTGTCATCTTGTATTTCTTTCAATTCTTTTTCCTTGCAAACTCGCACAACTGTATTTTTATATATTTTCAGAGCATCTGCAGTTCACTGTATTGCATTATTAACCAGAATCAAAGGACCTTTGTTCGCCTTTTCTCTATCAAAATATTCCCGCACTTTGCACACAATTTCTCTTGACTGTCCTTTCATAGGTACGCCTCGGCCCGAAGTTTGTCTTTTCTTTGGAGTTCGAGTCCTAGGTCTTCCCCCTATGTTTCCTTGGTTCAGCCTCGTTACGTTGCTCCATGCTCAGCCACCGAAGTATATTCACACAAAATAACTTAAAACACGTCAATTTATAATGAAAGCACAAGAAACTCACACTTAAAATCAAGGTAACCAACAACCGAACATCACTCAACCACCACATCAACTAAACTGAAAGCTGGAAGTTTCCCTTACCCTTAGTGTGCGTATAACGGTTCAGTTTTCCTGGAAGCGTATGCTATTTGTGGACATAAAGGAGAGGCCGAGATGCTGGGGTTGATGGTAGCGTGCGAATAAAATGGGTCCACTAAGGTTCTGACTGTACTTCCGCCGCAGAGTGCCGCGCACTGCTCTCTGTGAAATTCACTTTATATCCATTGTAGTATTCCTATCACGTACAAGGTGTAAGTTGTATATGTCTTCTACACTTAGTTATCTAACGAGAGTGTCACGCAAATCTCATTCATGTACAACTTTTAACAATTGAGTTAACAGAACATTAGACAAAAATTAATAACGTCATTAATTTTAATCGTAGGAATCTCAATTTTTGATATATTGCACTAAAGAAGGTGGACTACCATTTGTCTGCAAGAAATGTTTTTCCGATGCTTAACCTCTGAGTTCTTACGTAATAAATATGATAAACCCTAAATTTTTAATTCAAATTCGTGTATTTTTTTATTTATCTCTCAATGTAAATTAATTGAAAAAAGATTTTAAAAATTAGAAAAGTTTGTTAAAAACGTCTTTAATTGATGATTAAAATACAGTTCATTAGACATTTCTAGCCCTGTATTTTACGTTTCCATGAGGTTATTAATTGGAATGTTTTTACTACAAACTCGGTAGCCGCGCGGCTGCTCCGCCAGTCACTTTCTTTCGTTAATCAGTGTATAGCGTGTTCATACTCTTCATCGGTTATATCAGATTTACTTAATCTGCTATAAAAATACTTTTTATCTGGTAATTTAATTTCTTTAATTTATCTGTACTATCCATATATTCATACGGATATACGCTCTTTTTAATAACTGAATCTAATAAATCATTTGGAAAATGTTTTGATGTTTCTCGAAATGTTCTTTCGTTAAATTATTTGATAATGTATCAACACTACTTGCCATTTATTTCAAAGATCAATAAATTTTAACTTTAATCCATCTTTAACATTTTTACTGAATGATATATATTTTTCTTCATTATTGGGAATTACATCGATATTTCCTTCATCACAACCCAATTCATTAATGAACAAATGAACATTATAACCTGCTAAATTATGAATACATATTGCTAAAAATTATGGATTTTGATAATTTAAATTACAATAATAATGTGCTGCTCCGCGATATTTTCCTCTCAAATGATCATGCTCTTTTATTTTTAACATATTAATTGGAAGTTGTTCTTTAAAATGCTTTATAGCCATTGTAATATCTTTCAATTTTTCTTCATTATCAATCGATTGATAATATTCAAGATCTTTCATTAAATTTTGAATCATGTTTTTCTAAAAGAAATTGCACTTCTGTTAATTTTCTTTCACAAATATGACAAATCTCTGTTTTTTCAAAGTCATTTTTCAAAGTTAACTTTTTCATTTTTAATTTCTTATTATAAATTTGTTTAATGTTTATTGACTCTTCTTTCATTTTCTGAACAAACACTTTTGATGCATCTTTTCCAATATATGTAGGCTAACTTGTTTTTATAATGTCCTTTACTATACTCTATATAAAAACTAAAACTAATCAGTTCGTGTTTTTGATATTTCTTTGTATATGATTTTTTGGGATTTGGTTGATATGTATCAATATTTCTTAATAAGCATTCAAAATCTGCATAAATTACAAGTGGTACTCTCAAGGAATTTTTATAATTTTTAAAATATATTTTTTCACCAGTTTTTGTCATTTCCATTTTTACAGCTTTATGATCTTAACATAATTCCTCATGTTCATCTAATTTTTCTTGGCAATAGAATATTCTTAAACATCTATCACAAAGATGCCTTTTTCCATTATGTTTTGATAATTGGCTTGATATTAGTCTTGATAAATCTTTAATCCAACAGTAATGGGTTTGTTTTTCGTTTTTAATTAATAATAAATTTACATGTTTTGATTGTCTTTCTTTAGTATGATACAAAACATAAACACTAAAGTTTTCATCATACGAATAAACATTAACTGATATTTTTTAGCGTTTCTCAGATTTCTCTACATTTGTTAATTCAACTGGGAAAGGTATATTTTTTAGAGCTTCATTGATTTCTAAGCCAATATTTTTATATTTAGAAACTCTTTGTGGATGTTTCATGGGCGTATATAATGCTGATTTTATTGCCGATTTAAAACATTCTTGATCATTATTCTGAACATTTATACAAGCTTTTTTATCTCTAATGTTTTGTGGTAACTCGATATAAGATGATCCAAATATTGGATTAAATCTATTTATTCTTAATTCAAATCTATTTAGTGAATTTAACGACCGTCCAGAACCTTTTCTTTCAAATTCACTCATTTCTACTTCACGTTTTCTAATAGTATTATTATAAAATTCATTCAAATATTTGATGATTGAAATATAGCTTCATTAGCCGTTTTAAAATTAATTTCTTGAATTAAATTTTCATTTTTAAAATCACAAGAGAACATTGTATTCACTTTTAATGCGCTCTGTGATTTTAATAAATTTTGGATTTTTGTTATAACTTGATCTCTTATTGAATTAAGAAACTTTAATGGATCTTAGTGTTTTCAATATTATTAATATGAAAAGTTTTTATTCTACTTTTAAAAGCTGTTTGAATTTTCTGAATTCAATATTATTTGATTCAAATATTTCTTTATCATTAATTTTAACTTTAGAAAATGGTATATTAAATATTTCTTCTTTTCCATCGAAATAATAATCAGCAAATGTACTTATAAATATATTTAATAATTGTTTATTAAAATATTCTTTACTTCTATCTTGAATTAAATTATATTTTTTAACTTTCTCATCTACTAATCATATAAACCACTTTTACTTAGTTTATAAAAATATGTTGGAAAATCAATCTCTCAAATTTCTAGCGAATTTTAATAACTCTGGTCGAGTTATATTGTTTGCAGATTTAAGTTTCATTGTTTCCATTTACAACACTTCTTATTTATTAAGAAAATTTTTTAGAAAATAAAATTTTAATTATGGAGGTTTTTGTTCTAATGTAAATATGTTATAATAGATAATTTATCTTTGTGAAATTACTAGCTGAATGGATTTTAAACTCTCTATTTATAGAAAATTAATTTTAGTTATAAAATAAAAATGTGGAACAAATTAATTTTTACTCGAACGTTGAATGTTTTCCTCATTTTACTCATAGTTTTGATGAAATTTAGATGATTAATGGTTTTTATAAATTGTTAACTTTATTTTTTTCCACATTCACATTCCTTATATGGTAAACTTCTATAATAATTTCTTTGATATTCTAATATTTTATCTCAATTCTCTGGATATCTTTCTTTATAATAATCTAAAATTTTCTCTCTTTTACTCATATAAAAATTATGAACACATTCTTTACTTTGCCAAATGAGACCATCTTTTGCCTCTTTCTTTTTATTAAAATTCGAAGTTTCTTTTAGCTGTTTACAATAAGAACATTTCATGTTGTCCATTCTTATTTATATAGAAAAAAATTTTTAAAAATATTGCTATAGATATATATATATATTACAACAATACATATCAAATATAATTTATTTTGTGGAGCCCCTTCGTTCGTGGGGTGCAACAATTATACTACGTTACAACTTTATGTGTTATATAACGATACCTTTTATGTATGCAGGTTGTATAGTGATACCAGATGTAACTATAATAAGAGTAGTAGATTTATGAGTAGTTAAAATTTCATGTTTATTGTTTTACAAGCATTATAAATAATAAACATTGTTAATAATCTCCGATCAAGATATCACTCATTATTAAGTGTTTATCTCTTAAGCTGTACGGTGTTACACACATTTAAAACACTCTTACATCTAGACATGTTAATAATCTTAATCTAGACATTTATTCAATGTGATTTACTAAAACAAAATAAAATTTAAATGTAATTTTAATTGAATTCATTTACTCAGATTTAACCTCAGCTTGCTCAGTCTATACCAATGTTTTTTAAAAATTAAATTCAAAATTATATTATTTACTCTTAGACTGGCATTTGTTTCATACTAAAAATTTAAATTATTCTTTTCTACAAAATGCAAATATCAAATCATTTCAATTATTTTACTTTGATAAAAAAATATACTATCTCAAAATTAAACTCTCTTTTTTTCTATATTTCTCTATATGCAATCGCTCATTCTTACGACTAAAACATTTACCGAAGACTCTATTACATTATTTCTAATTATAAACCTTTTTCGTTTTAATTCATTGTCTCTTTATATAGGTAGTCTTTATGAGCTCTTTTAAAAGAATCATTTATAAATGCATTATGCATGTCACCTCGAGTTTTGATGACCTTACGACTTATTGATGGGGTCCAGCGTTGTCCAGAGTTGGGTTTCCATTACTCCTGGCTTGGCGTGGTCCTGAATATGTCCAGAGTCCAGCGTCGTTCTCCAGTAGTGTGTGGTTCGTCCCAGAGAATTACTATCTGCTGCGAGGTGGATCTTGTACGGCTGTTAGGCTTTTAAAAAGCATCTCCTAATGTCTAGCATCTTGCATCGCTCTTGTAGCTTCTCTGTTGGTACTCTTGCTGACTTAAACGGGCCCGGTACTCTACGTTTCCCACAATATTGTAAACATAATTACTGAACATCTTTATTCGTTCATAGATGAGACTTATAACAAAATTAACTGTTCTGCCAATGGACAGCGTGTCCGACTGCAACTGTGTTTTGAAAAGAAGAGAAGGGTTTCCAGTCGAAACCTTAATTTATACCCTCTCGAGATTCCACACTTGTTGGTTCTGAAATTATCCTGTCGAGACCTGCAGATCACATGCTAGCCCCCACTCCCGAACCTTTTCATACATTTGCAATTTTTTGCAAATGGCAATGTTTTGTACGGAATCGAGATAGCACAAATCATAGCTAATTTGATTAAGCACTCACTGTATTAATTTGAGCGTCTTAGTGTAATTTGCATATTTCTGGCACATTTATTTCGCACTGACTTCGCGTAGTGTGTCCTACTAACGTCATTTTCTTACTGTGGATAACTATAAAATTTACACACACTTTGGTTCCTTTTGTTTGTTTATACACTAATTAGTTTTCACACAGTGAATTAAAGTAATTATTTTAGTAATTACTTGGGGAGGGTAGCTGAGATTCCTATCTGTACATGCATCACTAACACACACAAGATATACACGTAACACACATACAATCGAGCAGGTGTTCTTTGCCTGTTGGAACAGGTTTATTTCCCCCCTAGTATAACAATGAAACATTTTTACAATCCCAGACCTGTCCATTTACCCCAAACTTATAATAATTTTACATTTATTTAAATCAATGCTTAATACAGCATATGGCTGTATCGTTGCATTATTCCTCTGCTTGAAAAAAAAATATATATATTTATTTATTAAATTTTTGTCTATTTGTTCTAGACAAACAAAAATAATATTATACTAGCTTAACTTAGTTTACATCAGTTAAACGACACATAATAATGAGTAGGTCAGTATAACGCTCGCCGGTGGTGGTATGCAATATTTTCACCTCCCATTATAACAGCTGAGCGGTGCATTGACCTTGGACAGGTGCAGTGGCCTTGGTCTTCTCCCATACATCGCTTTGGAACTGCACTCCTTGGTCGCTAAGTACCTTCTTCATTTTACCATATGCAGGAATGTATTTCTGCAAGAGTATTTTCAAAACAACTTTAGTTGTTGGTCGCATAATTGAATACAGATGGACGGCTTTGGAAAATACATCAATACAAACAAGCAGTATGTGTTTCACTCCACGACTTGATCTTGGAAGTGGCCCCAAAAAATCCACTGCAATTAGCTTTCCCTTATTTCCTTTCTGGATGCTCTGCATTTCTATGTATTTATGCCATCTCTCACTCTGTAATTTTGCATTTCCTTAATCATAACATTCCTATTCGTTCCTTAACTCTTTTCTTAACCTATTATTCCAATCTTCATTCTTAACATTTCTTACATTACTTATATAATACATTAACTTTCCTTACCCTTTATTACATTTCTTTAACATTACCTTCCTGATCGCTCATAATTTTCTTCATTCTTACCATGTGCTGAAATACACTTCCATACAGAATACTCTTTTTAGCTTTGTAGTGTGTCGCATTATCAGCTACAGATGACTGCCTTAGAAACACGTCCATATCCAGACTTTTATGTGCTTAACTCACTCGATGCGTTAATCGTAGTATTTGAGCTCTAAGTTATCTCTGCCCTTGACTTTCCACTATCACTTTCTTCTGTGTCCTTGAATTTCCACTAAGGTATGAAGTTTTCGCTTGATCAGCCGTTCTGACAATTATAACATTTATTTCTCCTCTCTAATACTTTCTTCATATTAATAACAACATCGATAATAACATTCCTTTCATTTCTTAACATATTTTAACACATTAACATTCCTCAACATTAATAATACATTTCTTACCTTTCTTTTAAAAATAAAATTCCTTTTATTTAGCATAACATTCCTTTATTATTTAATTCCTTAACATTTTCTTTTCAATTATAACATTTTCTTAAATATAATTTCTAACCTTTTTACACATATTTTTCCTTCTTATTTAACTCCTTTTCTAACATTAATAATTAACAGTAATATTTTTCTTTTAAAAATAATTATTCATTCACATTCGGGTATTGAGTGTGGTTCAATTTACACCCTCCCTAGTTTAAATTAACAATGCATTGTATTGTTTGACCAGCCACCGGACATTGTTTCCTGTGCCGTATATAGTCGCCGACACTTACCATTTCCGTCTTGTTATTGTGCATACTTACCGTGTGATCCACTTGTCTATAGGGTGACAATTTTTCTCTAGTTGACAGCCACAAATAACCTCTCTCTCTCTTTCTACATCCTCTCTCATTCTCACTACTGCGCCCCTCTTGTCGAACGCATTCCTTATGTTCAGTTTGTATGAGGCCTATATAAATAGCTGTCAACGGTTTTTTCATTTGTCGTTTATGATAATCTCTGTAGTGTTTACCATTATAATTATTGTGATTATCATTATAATTATCATTCAATCGATAATTGCTGTGCGTACCCTCGTCGCGTATGATTTGTTTCAATTGTGTTACTTTTTTAATTGTTCTACTACTGTGTGTGTAACCAACACTTTGGATATTTTCGCCAACGCGGTATGCATGTTTAATTTTTATTTTGCATTCTCCCCTAGTGTTAATTATTGCATTAGAATTATTGTCAGTAATTATGAACGTCTGTTCTCTCTTATTTTCAATTACAATTGTTTCTTCATATTGTTTGTTTCAATTGTAATTTTTACTGCCGCTATACGCGTATTTATTTCTTTGACTTTTGTAATTAGTTGCTCTTTAAACTCTTTAAATTCGGCCCTACTTTATTCTCTATTCTTTTGTATTTGTTCATTAGTTTTCGCTAATTCAGCTTTAAATTCTTTATTAGCCCTCTTTAATTCTTTGAATTCGGCTTTAGATTCTTCCCTATTCTTTTGCATTTGCTTTGTATTAAATTCTTTTAACTCTTCTATTTTCTTTCTATTTTCCTCTTTTTGGTTTGTACTTAATTCGTCCACCCAGGCACGCATCATGGTTTGGAGTGCTTCCATACTAATACTTCCTGGTGCTGCCATGGTGAATTATTATTAAAATATTTATTTATAATTTATTATTGGTGAACCGTATGTGAGCTTTTAATTATTTATTGTTTAATTATTATTATTTATTTATTTTTATGTACTCGTGTTACAATTACACCTGATTGTTGGGGTGGGCGCCAGTTGCGTTATTACAATACAATACACACAACAATTTTAAAATAACTAACATACAAAAATAATTAAAATATAATATTAGTTATAACATATAAATTATCAAACACTGGTAATGATAGAGCATACGTTAATTATTAAATTTAGGCGTGTCGTGCTCGACGTTCATGGGCGACATTTCTATACCAATACAAATACAAATTTAATTTTATTTGTGTTTGATGAGCCCCACGATTTTGGAGCGCCAATTTCTATACAACGATACATATCAAATATAATTTATTTTGTGGAGCCCCTTCGTTCGTGGGGTGCAACAATTATACTACGTTACAACTTTATGTGTTATATAACGATACCTTTTATGTATGCAGGTTATATAGCGATACCAGGTGTAACTATAATAAGAGTAGTAGATTTATGAGTAGTTAAAATTTCATGTTTATTGTTTAACAAGCATTATAAATAATAAACATTGTTAATAATCTCCGATCAAGATATCACTCATTATTAAGTGTTTATCTCTTAAGCTATACGGTGTTACACACATTTAAAACACTCTTACATCTAGACATGTTAATAATCTTAATCTAGACATTTATTCAATGTGATTTACTAAAACAAAATAAAATTTAAATGTAATTTTAATTGAATTCATTTACTCAGATTTAACCTCAGCTTGCTCAGTCTATACCAATGTTTTTTAAAAATTAAATTCAAAATTATATTATTTACTCTTAGACTGGCATTTGTTTCATACTAAAAATTTAAATTATTCTTTTCTACAAAATGCAAATATCAAATCATTTCAATTATTTTACTTTGATAAAAAAATTACTATCTCAAAATTAAACTCTCTTTTTTTCTATATTTCTCTATATGCGATCGCTCATTCTTACAACTAAAACATTTACCTAAGACTCTATTACATTATTTCTAATTATAAACCTTTTTCGTTTTAATTCATTGTCTCTTTATATAGGTAGTCTTTATGAGCTCTTTTAAAAGAATCATTTATAAATGCATTATGCATGTCACCTCGAGTTTTGATGACCTTACGACTTATTGATGGGGTCCAGCGTTGTCCAGAGTTGGGTTTCCGTTACTCCTGGCTTGGCGTGGTCCTGGATATGTCCAGAGTCCAGCGTCGTTCTCCAGTAGTGTGTGGTTCGTCCCAGAGAATTACTATCTGCTTCGAGGTGGATCTTGTACGGCTGTTAGGCTTTTAAAAAGCATCTCCTAACGTCTAGCATCTCGCGTCGCTCTTGTAGCTTCTCTGTTGGTACTCTTGCTGACTTAAACGGTCCCGGTACTCTACATTTCCTGCAATATTGTAAACATAATTACTGAACGTCTTTATTCGTTCATAGATGTGACTTATAACAAAATTAACTGTTCTGCCGATGGACAGCGTGTCCGACTGCAACTGTGTTTTGAAAAGAAGAGAAGGGTTTCCAGTCGAACCCTTAATTTATACCCTCTCGAGAAGGGATTAAGGGTTTCGACTGGAAACCCTTAATTTATACCCTCTCGAGATTCCACACTTGTTGGTTCCGAAATTATCCTGTCGAGACCTGCAGATCACATGCTAGCCCCCACTCCCGAACCTTTTCATACATTTGCAATTTTTTGCAAATGGCAATGTTTTGTACGGAATCGAGATAGCACAAATCATAGCTAATTTGATTAAGCACTCACTGTATTAATTTGAGAGTCTTGGTGTAATTTGCATATTTTTGGCACATTTATTTCGCACTGACTTCGCGTAGTGTGTCCTACTAACGTCATTTTCTTACTGTGGATAACTATAAAATTTATACACACTTTGGTGCCTTTTGTTTGTTTATACACTAATTAGTTTTCACACAGTGAATTAAAGTAATTATTTTAGTAATTACTTGGGGAGGGTAGCTGAGATTCCTGTCTGTACATGCATCACTAGCACACACAAGATACACACGTAACACACATACAATCGAGCAGGTGTTCTTTGCCTGTTGGAACAGGTTAATTTCTACCCTAGTATAACAATGAAATATTTTTACAATCCCAGACCTGTCCATTTACCCCAAACTTATAATAATTTACAAATTTTATATTTATGTCTTACAATTTCCTCAGGCTTCAAAAGCTCATCAATCTACTGGTTATTTCTTATTCTCCATTTGTCATCTTCTTTAACCAGGCCATAAACATGTCTTACACTCTTTCTTTTGCAATTCTAGGTACGTTGTCCTTCCCAGCCAAACAGATTTGAGGTTTAGAATAGGAGAAGCTATATTCACAAACACAATTTTAACTACTGGAAAATTAAAAATGTTAAAAAGATAGAAAGATAAAGACTTTATACTTAGTAGATAATCTCATTATTTTCATAAAATATGATGCAAGAGACTTTCATTTCAGGAATTCCTGAATGTTAAACAATTGCCTAATGTCAATTGCTGTCTAAGGCTCTCACAGCCAGCATCATAGTTGTTAATGTTTTGGTTTGCTGGGCTATAACGCCGTGGTCCGATGTTGCAAACGTTTCGACCACTCCATCAGCGGCCATCTTTCCTTAGCCACAGTACTGTGGTTCATTGACTGTGAGATCTTTGTCAGTGACTTCAGTCCTTTCACACTGAAGGTGGCTGCCGATGGAGTGGCCAAAACGTTTGGAACAGTTAACATCGGACCACGGCCTTATAGCCCAGCAAACCAAAATATTAACAGTTGCCTAATATACCAAAACACAAGTTACTCCATAATGATCACATCTAAACTTTACATACAATGTGGCTACAAACTTGCATAATTATCACAGACAGGTTAACACTAGAAAATCGGTATGGAGAACCATACATGACTTCCATGTCCTAAAATTTATATATAAAATCATTTAAATATTAACTAAGTGGATGCTTGAGTTCTGAAGAAATGACGTATCACCTAAAATGGTACCCCCCTGTCAGGTGGGTGAAGACTATCCTCAACCTTAGTGAGGAAGGACTATACTTTTGAATAAAATGTTTGTAGGTCTAACGAAGACCTGGCCAAAGGGAGCTGTGATCTGATTTCTGTAATGAACTTCGGCTCTCGCTGCAAGTTATCGGCCGAGGGTGAATGATGTCTATAGTGTTATCAAAGTCTGTCCTGTTAATACAAACTAGTCATTTTTCTTTTTTAAAGTCGTCTTTCTTTCTTTCCATTCTTCTTCTGAATTCCAGAACGACGATTCTGTTTACCCGTATAATTATAAATTCCTTAGCAAAACATTTCTTCCTTAATACGTTTATGTCTTCTATTTAACACCCACCATTCTGATCCATGTAATATGTATATTCCACAAAGGTTAGTAAATTACTAGTCATCAGGGAGGTCAAAATATTTTCTAGGAGGGGCAAACAATTTTCCAGAGGAGAAAAATATTTATAAATTTTTCATACATACACACATGCACATATTAGTTTGTAATTCTTATATTATAACAGAAATAAGTACACAGATTGTATTAATTTATTAAAACATTTATTGCTTCAAAATATGCATAAAATTAATGGCTTGTAAAAGTTAATGTTTGATCTCCTTTAAATAGTGATCAAGTTTCCAAAGTTTTAATATTATTATGTCCGTAATCAAAACATAAGAGCAGGTTTTAGTGTGTTTGAGGGTACACCGTGGAAAAAAATTCAACATTCCCTATGGAGCGTTGCTCAGAGTAAAGCTGCGAATTTACAGTGTACGTTTCACAGAACAAACACACCGAAAAGAAGGATCACTCTGAAGTCTCTCATGGACGCTGAGCATCTTGCAGAGGGTTCACTCCCTAAAGACAAAAAGTCTGTCTATGAACCGTTCCTCTGTAAACACGTGCAGTTACACTGGTGAGCGATCCACAAGAAGCAAATCGCTGTCCACGCTGAACACCTTTTCGGCTTGCACACATTGTGTTGATGTGGGTTTAGGCACTTTCCATTTAAAAAGCGTGCAAACGTAAGAAAATAAAAACGAGTGAGGCCAGAAATAACGTGAATTGTGTGTGTGTCCTGCCTGCCTTTTTATTGCAGTAATGAAAGTAATAAAACTTTGGGAACTTAAACATTACATAATTGAGATATGCTTGCCTGCCAGGAGCGATATGTTTTCACTCATACATGATTTAAATTAAAATTAAAAAATATAGAATTTTGTTAAAATTAAATGAAATGTTTCCATAGAAACTACCTTATTGTTGTCAATAACATAGTACACATATAAAACTTATAAAAATTTACTTACTTCATCATCAACAACCATTTTAATTTATAAAAAAAATTACCTCCTCCCCCCTTCGACTACCCTTTTCATTTATAGATATTTCATCTTCCTTTCTACAGTGGATTATTATAACCTTCTTTTCAGGATACGTTATTTATCAAAATTAAGCACTTTACTCTTCTTAAAACGTAAAATGTTGCAGGTAAACTATCCCTTTCCCTTAACCAATCTTCACCAAAAACAATAGGTCTTGAGTCCTCTATAACTCAGGGCTGTATGCAAAAATTATTTGATTCTGTTTGAATTTGCGGCTGTTATTGTTTGCCATAGCAAAAATTCTACACATAGATAGACAGACAGACACTTTTCGAAAAAAGACTTTTTTCATGTTTTGATGGTAGTACAATCATAATCTGCCATTATCTCGAACACGATTTTTTTCGGCATGACATACTTCCATTTCCTTATGGAACATGGAAGTAAAAGAACATGTACATGTTGAGATGTGATGCCCACCTCTTTTTGTCTTGAACTCCTCACAGAAACATGTTCTTAACTCAACATATCTCTCGGAATCAGTATTTTCCGTTGTCCAGTTGAATTGAGGTTGCCAAATTCTATACTGACAGCCTTGACTACTTTGTTGTCAAAGACATGTTACACAGGTAGTGAAGAATAAAAGTGTTAGATGTAGTGTTTAGTTAATTTTCAGTTGTAATTTATTTTCATTGTGTAAGTCTCATGTGTTTGTCTTTCCTCGTAACTTTAATTTCCCGTATGATTTGGTAAGTTCGAATAGTGCGCGAGTGCATGATTGTTCTACTGGGTCTGTCGGTCAGTTTCGCAGGACCAACCACAAATCGATCTCTTGTGCATGCGCTGAACTCTGTTCTGTTGTTCGCATCCCATGTTAGTAGTTCACGTTTTCGCTTCGCCCTCGCAGGCCTGCCCTTTTTTTCATATGTAACTTTTTTCACAAATACGGGAAACGGTTCAAACCTCATGCATAAGTTCGGAAAATCGCGAATGTGCAAACTGTTCGTCAAAATCGCAGTTCATTTACATCAACTACAACAACAAGCAGCTTCAGCTAGATGCAGTCTTACACCCTACAAGAGTACAAACCACAGGTACTGTACGTAATTTGTCTTTCATCAGTGTTAATGGCAATTGCTGGGAGGGAATTTACAACTCCCATAACAATTCCAGCAATTGACCAAGTTCAGTTGGGGTTAACAACCTGAATTCTACCTTCCTAATAAACCAGCTTTTATCAAAGCCTATAATTAATCCCGACAAAAAGTCTCCAGTTCTTCATTTGCTTGACCTACCAATTAGTTTCACACAATTGTAAAGTGACTTCAATTAATGATTTTCTATTCTTCTTTGGTCACAGTCACTTGTTTTATAAAACTGATTGGAACTCCCTTAGTTTTCAAACAGTACAATATTCCAAGCATGGAGGTCAAACAGTTTATCACACTTATCCCTTTCCTCTACTGGGTGTCTCTTCTCTCCCAGGCATGGTGTCAGTGGAAACTGTGTATAAAAAAGTTGAATAAAAATTAAATAAATAAATTATTTATTATTATTATTATTATTCTCTAATATTCAATTGTGCATCTTTTAATGTGTTATTTTCTGTACACAAAACAAATGAGAAAATATTAAAATCTGCTTGTATTTAAGAATGAAAACAAGAGATGTACATTGATAAGAGATAGATTTACAGATAGCTAATTACATTTCCTCTGATATGATAAAGAAAGAGCATATGTCAGTGAATAGAAGAAAATACGAAAGTAATACAGCAGTGCATATGTATTGAACAAAATTTGCTAATAAAAAAGTTACTGTATGAAAACAAACATGAAACAAAATGTAACTAACTGTACAGATATTTAATGACCATAGATAAAAAACATCAAATATTATTGTTTATATAACACTGATCATATGTGATAAGACTAAAACTAGATTACTAAACCCAGGAACAGGCAGACTGAGAACGGACAAGTAACATGAGTATATTATTTGTGATTGTTATGCTGGCTATGAGTAAGTACTCAATATGTTTCCTACACAATAAAATCTAGTCTTAACAAAATTAATGGCTGTACAATAATATTGTCACATTCAGAATTCTTCAAAGTGGAAAGGGCAAAATTTTTCAAAATTTTCAGTATTTCTGATCTGTGCACACATTGTGTGTGTGTGTGTGTGTGTGTGTGTGTGTGTGTGTGTGTGTGTGTGTGTGTGTGTGTGTGTGTGTGTGTGTGTGTGTGTGTGTGTGTGTGTGTGTGTGTGTGTGTGTGTGTGTTCGACACTCTTCAAGTAAAGTAAGGCAAAATATTTAAAAGAATACATACAAATAGGGGTACTACAGAATCTGTAACTTATAGATTACTCTTTCAGCTGTAAATACACATTGGATAAAAACTACATTTTTGTTATTAAAATATAAAAATTGAAATTTTTAAAAAGAATACTATGAAATAATAAGGCTTTTATATATATTATAGAAGACCTATTCCACATGTAAAACAGTTCACGTTATATTAACGGTTTTAGATGATTTTTATTTACAGTAGAGTCCCGGTTATCCGCCATAAACGGGCTGGTGGAAGGGCGGATAATAGGGAGAGTTAAATAAAATGCAAATTTATCATAAAATTACGTTGTAATTTTGTAAATGTAATTAATAAACATCACGTTTTACAACAAATCAATAGAGAAAACAATACAGTACTGTACAATTATATTACAAAATTATAGTAAAACATTTTAGAGAACAAGCAACAATATTAAAGTTATACACTTACAAAAAAAGAGAAAACAATTACGCCTACTTTAGTACTTCACGCTACAAGTTTAAGAATTCAGTAAATTTTAACAAGAAAAATTTACTAAAAATAAATATAGAATCAGACTAATGTGTACGTAATAAAATTGACTTAAACTGTCAGAAATGTTGGAAGTGAGAGTTCAGTTCATGATGAGTGAAAAAAATTAGTGATCTTCGACTGCCTCCCTGATGATTCCCGCTTCTTTGCTGCCAAGTCTCACCATCTTTGGAGCATCATTATGTCGACAACCCTGGCTTCCTCTTGCTGCTCAACGTACTGAATGGCTGCTTCAAGAGCTTTAACCCCTTCTTTGTGTGTGATCTTTTGGGGCTCAACAGTTTCAGAGTCTTGATCTTCAACAACATCATCGCTATTAACAAGTGTTACAATTTCTTCATCAGTTATTTCATATTGGTTGTCTCCTGAAAGCCAATTCCTTATTTCATCCAACGATGCATCCTCACATCCAGGGATACATTGCACCAAGGGCAGAATACTTTCATGAAGTTCATCCAGCATGCTTTCAGCCATGTTTTCGTCCTCGCCCAACAGCTTATGCCACGACTTCGCAATTGTTTTTGCCCCGACATCGGCCCAGGCCCTTGCGACCCAATAAGCAACATCCTTCAAATTTATACTTTTCAGCTTCTTAATCAAGTCTTGCCCATCTTCAATTTCTTGTATGACTGTTGACAGAAGCTTTCTTCGATAGTTTCGTTTAAGTGTTTCCAAAACACCCTGGTCCATAGGCTGACAAATGGCAGTCACATTTGGTGGCAAAAACATAGCCTTTATGTCCCCATCTCTAAGTTCGTCTGGATCAGGGTGAGTTGGGGCATTGTCTAGCAGTAAAACTGCTTTTCTGGGTAGGTTGTTGTCTTTTAAAAACTTCTCTGTAGAAGGAACAAACTCTTTAAAAAACCATTCCTAAAAAACATGCACTTTTTTGATTGAAATATTTTACTGGAAGAGCATGTTTTGAAATGGTTTTAAAAGCCCTAGGGTTTTTGGACTTTGGCATTACTGCATGCTAAAATAGTCACTCTCTCTTTACTACGTTTATAGCCAGGGGCTGCAGCTTCAGTTCTAGCTGCAAGGCTCTTACTCGGTAACATTTTGAAATTAAGGCCTGTTTCATCACAATTAAATACTTGATCTCCTGTTAAGCTTTCAGTTTCAACAAAGTCTTGAAATTTTTTCTTAAACTGCTCCATTTCTAGAAAATTTGATGACAGTTTCTCGCCGCAAATATTCAACTGACGGATTCCATAACGCTTCTTCCATCTATCAAGCCAGCCAATGCTTGCTGTAAAATCTGCATCACCTTCATTAAATTCTTTTTGAAACTGCAACGCCTTTTCTTTTAAGATAGGTCCCGAAATAGGCACCCCTTTCTCCCTGAACTGTGTAAACCAAATGTACAACGCTTCGCTAACTTTTTCATAATCACTATTTTTCATAGTTTTTCTATCTTTTAAAAGCAGTCTCAGTAACTCGTGAGGAACACCATTTTTCTAATTCTAATCGTCTCTTCTTCCAATCTTCAACTGTGCGATGACCGACGCCGTAGTGGTCAGCCTCCTTCTGCAGCGTTTCCCCTTTATCCAGTCTTTTTAATGCCTCAAGCTTGTCTTTTATTGATAAAACAATTTTCTTCCTTTTCGTAGCCATAATCGCAACACTATTAACAAGACTACACTACGACACTTTCACCAAAACTGCACTAGTCACTCACAGACACACCGCGTAAAAATAGCCTCACTGCTCACTACAGCATACAACAAGAAACTGCAGTCTACTATGCGATGATCATGTGAGCGATAGCGTTGGATGTTGGGGGTGGGGTGGGGTGAATGACACATGAGTCACAGCTAGGCTATAATCAGCGATGGGCAGTAGGCCAAATTCCTGCGGTACAATCAGGAGCAATCACAAAGAGAGCACGTACACTCATGCCCGCAAACTATTCGCACACTATTTTCGTTGCAGTAATTAAAGAAAATATTTTTTACGTTTACGTTTTTTTACGCCGCTTGGGCGGCGGATAACACGGAACGGCGGATAATCGAAGGGCGGATAACCGAGACTCTACTGTATTTATTTTTACTGTCATGTTCCATAAGGAAATGGAAGTATGGTCATGGCAAAAAAATCGTGTTCGAGATAACGACTGATTCTGATTGTACTACCCTCAAAACATTGAAGAAAAGTCACTTTTCAAAAAGTGTGTGTGTGTGTGTGTGTGTGTGTGTGTGTGTGTGTGTGTGTGTGTGTGTGTGTGTGTGTGTGTGTGTGTGTGTGTGTGTGTGTGTGTAGAATTTTAATTCCATGTTCCATAAGGAAATGGAAGTATGGTCATGGCAAAAAAAATCGAGTTCGAGATAACGGCAGATTCTGATTGTACTACCATCAAAACATGAAAAAAGTAATTTTTCAAAAAGTGTGTGTCTGTGTAGAATTTTTGATAATGGCAAACAATAACAGCCACTAATTCAAACAGAATTAAATAATTTTTTGTGTACAGCCCTGAATTGTAGAGGACACAAGGCTTATTGACTTTGGTGAAGATCGGTTAAGGGAAAGGGGTACTTTACCTGCAACGTTTTATGTTTTAACAAGGGTAATTACTTCCATGTTCCATAAGGAAATGGAAGTATGGTCATGGTGAAAAAAATTGTTTTCGAGATAACGGCTGATTCTGATTGTACTGCCCTCAAAAATATCGGTATGGAGAACCATACATGACTTCCATATTCTAAGATTTTTATTTAAAATCATTTTCGAAATGAAATATTACCATAGAAACTACTTCTTTCTACTTACTGCTTCAGCCTTAACCACAGTACTGTGGTCACTAGCGTATACCACCTCACGTTATCGCACTCGATTTTCACCGATGATGGAAGTCGATGGCATTGCCGAAACGTCTGGTTTTGTAGAAAACATTGGACTACGGTCAAATATCCCGGGAAGGAATTTTAACAAAAACTACTTCTTTGTTGCCGATAACGTTGTACACATATATATAAAAAATATGCATAAAATTAATGGCTTGTATAAGTTAATGATTGATCTCCATTAAGTAGTGCTCAAGTTTACAAAGTTTTAATATTATGATGTCCATAATTAAAACATCAGAGCAGGTTTAGTGTGTCTGAGGGTACACCGTGGACAAAAATTTTCAACATTTCCTATTGAGCGTTGCTTAGAGCAGTGTTCCGCAACCGGTGTGCCGCGGCACAATAGTGTGCCGTCACAAGGTGAAAGGTGTGACGCGAACTTTTACCTATTATTGTAATAAATTAATTGTCGATTTTAAGTAAGAAGGTGATTGTTTATTCTTTAATACATGCTGATAACTGTTATATTTTCATAGAAATTAAATGTCATTTATTTACTCAATATTGTTGTTATAGTTTGCTTATCTTAAGTTTGTATTCTCGCCTGAAATATTGGGCTAGTTTGATGGGTTACAGGCGGCAAGCTTTGTGTTCACCGCAAAGAAAGCCGCGTAAGACTTTTAGCAAGCCTTTTAGCGGCCCGCACCAATCATACAATAGAGTTTACGTTCAAAACTCTAAACGTTCTAAACTCTATTCAAGAGAGTTCTTTGTAACACCACATCTTTTGTGTACGGCTGTACGTGCTTTTAACTAAAATTGCGGGGATTAGCAAAAGTTTCCCTCTCTTTTATTATTTTATTGCCTTGTTTTGATATTTATTTTTTGCCTGTTTGTCGGCGCTTCTTAAACTTTATTGCTCTTTTCCTTCTCTGAAGGACCCACACATTGTCAGACATCAATTACAGTATTTCAGTTCAGTTCTATCACAGCTGTGCTCTGCAGTAGTGCGAATATTATGATTGCTACACCAGTCTTACTATTTTCTATTATAGTGTTATTAAACTATTTTTTTTCGATATGGATAAGTTCCTTGTACGGAGTGGTCCGTCCTCGAGTGCAAGTAGTGAAACCATCAAGCTCGAAAAAAAGAAACAGAAAGTAGTTCACCGGCAATATAGTGATAATTATTTATCTTACGGGTTTTTTTGGTGTGGTGACAAAACATGCCCAATCCCCGAGTGTGTTGTGTGTGGTGAAAAACTCAGTAATGCTGCTATGGTTCCCAGTAAATTGAAACGACATTTGTCAACAAAACATTCCTCTCTGTTAAGTAAATATGTGAATTATTTTCGTCGGTTGTTGGAACAAAATAAAAAACAAGTGATGCTCATGACTACGTCGGTACGTGTTTCGCAAAAAGTACAGGAAGCTAGCTATAAGGTAGCCGAACTTATCGTAAAGGCCAAAAAACCACACACAATAGCAGAAACGTTGTTAATGCCCGCGTGTAAAGAATGGTAAAAATAGTCCTGGGTTTAGAAGCTGGTACTGAAATTTCAAAAATTCCTCTCTCTGCTGACACAATCAGCCGCCGAGTTAGTGACATGTCCAGTGACATCGAAATTATGAAGGAGAAAATAAAGAGCAGTCGAAAGTTCTCACTTCAGATCGACGAGTCCACCGATATTGGCGGTCACGCACAACTTCTGTCCTACATAAGGTATGTTGATGGGGATGTAATTGCAACTAATTTCTTTTTTTGCAAAGAACTACCCGAGCGAGCAACCGGTGAAGAAATATTTCGTACGACTAATGAATATGTGGTCCGTAACGAATTAACATGGGAGGATTGCGTTAGTGTTTGTACAGACGGAGCCGCTTCTATGACAGGCCGAGTGAAAGGATTCGTGGGTAAAGTACGCGAAGTAAATCCTAACTTACGAACCGACCATTGTCTCATTCACCAGCGAAGCCATTGTTGCTAAGTCTTTGCCATCTCCTCTGAAAATTGTGATGGACGAAGTAGTAAAAGTCGTGAACTTCATCAAATCGCAGCCCCTAAATGGCCCCTAAATCGCGACTTTTTAACGTTTTGTGTCAAGAAATGGGATCTGAGCACACTACACTTCTGCTACATACAGAAGTACGATGGTTATCTCGAGGTAAAGTGTTAACGCGAATGTTTGAACTTAGAGAGGAGGTACTTGCATTTTTGACTATTGAGGGGCATGAGTATGCGGATTTATTTGCAGATGATGAATGGGTATCTAAGTTGGCATATCTTTCCGATATTTTCGTACACTTTAATGAACTAAACAGAAAAATGCAAGGTAGAAACGAAAATATTCTGACTAGTATGGATAAGATTCAAGGATTTAGTGGATACAGACAATTGAAAATGGATCGTGTGAGATGTTCCCAACTGTGTGGCCCCTTGCTGACGATAATAAGGTGTTGATGGACTTAATTAAAGAACATTTAGTACTCTTGCAGCAGAATTTCAAAAAATATTTTGGAGAGAGTGTTGAAGATTTTGACTGGGTTCGTGATCCATTCATTATGGATTCGAAACATCTTCCGAATAATTTAGGCTTACAAGAGGAACTGGCAGATTTGAAAGCAGACAGGACATTGAAATTAAAATTTTTCGAAGTGCCTTTGGAAACATTTTGGTTGTCAATAAGCAGTGAATACCCGGCTATCTCCGAGATGGCAGTTAATGTGTTATTACCATTTTCAACTACATATCTGTGTGAACTGGGCTTCTCGACGTTGACTGAAATTAAAACATCAAAGAGAGAGAGACTCAAATCCATCGATGAAGAAATGAGGCTTGTTTGTCAACGATTCCGCCACGAATCAGCCATCTGTGTGCAGCTAAGCAGGCTCAAGTATCACATTAAAGGTATGAGTAGAGTTATTTACTTTAAAATTCGTATTTTCTACAGTGAATTAAATTTAATAAATTGTTAATAAATGCATGAGTCTATTCCTGTTTTATAATAATAATAATAATAATAATAAAAATTGATTACATAACGACGTAATATTTCGTAATTATATTAAGAGTCATATGATTTTGAGGGGACAGACATTTTGGTGTGCCGTGTTGAGTCTAGGCCCGTCTGGGGTGTGCCGTGAGTAAAAAAAGGTTGCGGAACACTGGCTTAGAGTAAAGCTGCGAATCTACAGTGTACGTTTCACAGAACAAACACGCGGAAAAGAAGGAGCATCTTGCAGAGGGTTCATTCCCTAAAGACGAAAAGTCTGTCTATGAATCGTTCCTCTGTAAACACGTGCAGTTACAGTGGCCAGCGATCCACAGGAAGCAAATCACTATCCACGCTAGACACTTTTTCGGCTTGCATGTGTTATGTTGGTATGGGTTTCGGCACTTTCCATTTACAAAACCTTGCAAATGTAAGAAAATAAACATGAATGAGGCCAGAAATAACACGAATTGTGTGTGTGTGTGTGTGTGTGTGTGTGTGTGTGTGTGTGTGTGTGTGTGTGTGTGTGTGTGTGTGTGTGTGTGTGTGTGTGTGTGTGTGTGTGTGTGTGTGTCTTCCCTGCCTTTTTATTGCGGTAGTCATAATAATAAAGTGGAAACGTAAACATTACATAACTGAGATATGCTTGCCTGCCACGAACGATATATTTTCTCTCACACATGATTTACATTAAAATGAAAAAAATTATAATTTTATTGCCAGGCAACAAAATTATTTTATTTTTAACAAATACCATTGTTTGAAAAAGTTTAAATGAATTTTCAAGTACTTTACTGTTGTTAAAACATAAAAGGTTGCAGGTAAACTACCCCTTCCCCTTAACCGGTCTTCACCAAAATCAAAAGGCCTTGAGTTCTCTACAATTCAGGGACGTATGCAAAAAATTATTTGATTCTGTTTGAATATGCGGCAGTTTGTTCGTCATAGAAAAAATTACCCTTGTTAAAACATAAAATGTTGCAGGTAAACTACCCCTTTCCCTTAACCGATCTTCACCAAAAACAAATAGGTCTTGAGAACTCTACAAATCAGGGCTGTATGCAAAAAATTATTTGATTCTGTTTGAATTTCCGGCTGTTATCGTGTGCAATAGAAAATACCCTTGTTAAAACATAAAACGTTGCAGGTAAACTACCCCTTTCCCTTAACAAATCTTCACCAAAACAATAGGTCTTGAGAACTCCACAATTCAGGGCTGTATGCAAAACATTATTTGATTCTGTTTGAATTTATCGTTTGCCAAAAAAAAAATTACTCTCGATAAAAAAAAAGTTGCAGGTAAACTACCCCTTTCCCTCAACCGATCTTCACCAAAAACAATAGGTCATGAGTACTCTACAAATCAGGGCTGTATGCAAAAAATTATTTGATTCTGTTTGAATTTGCGGCTGTTATCGTTTGCCATAGAAAAAAATCTATAGACACACAGACAGACAGACAGACACACAGACACTTTTCGAAAAACGACTTTTTTTCATGTTTTGAGTGTAGTACAATCAGAATCTGCAATAATCTCGAACACGATTTTTTTTGCCATCACCATACTTCCATTTCCTTAAGGAATATGGAAGTAAAATGAAAAGTCATTTTTACTTCCCTGTTCCATAAGGAAATGGAAGTATGGTCATGGCGAAAAAAATTGTGTTCGAGATAATGGCAGATTCTGATTGTACTACCATCAAAACATGAAAAAAGTAATTTTTCAAAAAGTGTGCGTGTGCTGTAGAATTTTTTCTATGGCAAACAATAACAGCCACAAATTCAAACAAAATCAAATAATTTTTTGTGTACAGTCCTGAATTGTAGAGGACTCACGACCTATTGTTTTTGGTGAAGATCGGTTGAGGGAAAGGGGTAGTTTACCTGCAACATTTTACGTTTTAAGAAGAGTAAAGTGCTTAATTTTGATAAATAAATTATCCTGAAAAGAAGGTCATAATAATCCACTGTAGAAAGGAAGATGAATTATCTATAAATAAAAAGGGTATTTGAAGGGGGAGGGGTAATTTTTTTATAAATTAAAATGGTAGTTGATGATAGAGGAAGTAAATTTTATATGTTTTATATGTGTAATACGTTATTGACAACAAAGAATTAGTTTCTATGGAAACATTTCATTTCACTTTAACAAAATTCTGTATTTTTTCATTTTAATTTAAATCACATATGAGAGAAAATATATCGTTCGTACCAGGCAAGCATATCTCAATTATCTAATGTTTACGTTTCCATTTTATTATTATGATTACCGCAATAAAAAGGCAGGCAAGACACACACACACACAATTTGCATTATTTCTGGCCTCACTCATGTTTATTTTCTTACATTTGCACGCTTTTTAAATGGAAAGTGCCGAAACCCACACCAACATAATGCATGCAAGCCAAAAAAGTGTCCAGCGTGGATAGTGATTTGCTTCTTGTGGATCGCTGGGCAGTGTAACTCCACGTGTTTACAGAGGAACGGTTCATAGACAGACTTTTCATCTTTAGGGAATGAACCCTCTGCAAGATGCTCAGGGTCCACATGAGTGACTTCGGAGCGCTTCGGAGGAGGGATGATTATCTGCGCAGTTCGGTTTCTTTATAAGAATAAAGTAAGCCTACCTAATTTTTATAATAAAGTGACTGAAAATAACATTATATTAAACGACTACCTCATAATAACAAAAATATCTATAAATAGTGTAGCATGACAGATAATCCACTAAGTAATAATTATAATATGATCATAATTACATTTAAATTAATTAACTCAAAAGAAAGTTCGAAGAAAAATAATGAATTATCAAATAAAAATAATTAAAAATCAAATGAAACTAATTACAAATCAAAGTGAACAACACAACCATAAAAGAAAAGTATAATTAAAATTAATAAAACGCAATGATAAAGTATCAAGGAAATTAAATCAAAAGAAACGCATATAAAATCAGGAGAATACCCAGGAAGGTTAGGAGCAGGTGATAAAGAAGATACCCCGAACCAACCAAAGGACATACTTACCTTGGAAAACCCAAGACAGAAGAAATGAAGAAAAGAAGATGTAGGATGGGAGAACTACGAAGAATACCCATGAAAAACCTATTACTAAAAATAACAAACCCTGAACCAAATGTTAATATCACCCCAAAGAAAGTATAACACCCCAAAACCTCATGTAAAATAATTATAAACAAAAGTGTTTAGTAGTAAATAGAAGTGCACCAAAGAAAGTTATTATGTAATAAAATAAACACATCTTCACCGTCCCTTATAACTACAAGTTTGGTCTTAGAATATTGTAGAACTCAAATATAAATAAGAACCAACAGTGTAAGTGTACCAGTGCAAGTGATTTCTATATAATAAACTTCAAATAAAGGTGTAACTTCTATTTTAACTAAGTACAATCAAATAACTTTAAGTTTTATAATAAATACAGAAATGACATCTCATGAAGTATTATTATGAAAATATATCTAATGTTTCATAAAAGAGGACACATCTTTTTATTAAAAAAAATTCATATAAATGCAAATGATAAAGAGAGCTGAGGGGAAATAATTACTGTGACAGGGGATTAAAAAATGTAATATACAATAAACAGAAAGTACTGTAATTAGATTAAGTTTAAAGGAAAATTTAACAATCAAATGGCTAATTATGTTTATGTTCAGAGCCTATGAACTCCACAGTTCAAAGTGGTAATAAAATATAGAATTATAAGTAATATAAGAATATTTATTATGTATAACAGTGTTCATACAGACTAAAGTGTTTCTGTATGTATACTAGACTAATTGTAAAATGATTGTTATGTAATTTTTTAGAAATAGTTTAAACCAATGTCTAGCTTTAAAGACTGATAATTAATTTCAATATTGTTTTTATAGTATGAGCAGGAATACAATGCTACAGGTTCCAATAGTTGTATAAGGAATTTTTATTTGATATTATGTTAACTTTAGACAGTCAGAGAAGGTATAGAATTAGTAATATTAAAAAACCAGTATATGTCAAACAATAGAATCTAGGCAATATAGTAAATTCCAATAACATTTATATTTGAGTAAGGAAGTTAAATAAACCAAGCAAACTAATTAGATTTATATAAGGTAAATCAATCACCAACTACTATAACTGAAACTATACTTTAAAAGAATCATATAAAAGGTTGTATTAAATTATTAAAAATTTTCAAAATGTAATACATTAGGTATTACTAACCATTTCAAAGGAGAAATAGTAAATTCATGAATTGCAACTAAAAGGATGATCAAATTGTTAAATTTATAAGAAATTAAGGAAAGTAAGGATTTATATCAATCAGAAATTTATTATAATTATATTTATAACACTTAAGATGGCTAATATGTTGGACAAGAACAGGAACCAGATATTAGGCCTATATTTCCAAAAAGACAGAAATATAGCAATTTTAACAAAAAACTTTATAAATATGGTCTATTGTATGTCAAATTAAACAGAAGGAGTCAAAGAAACCAATTATATAATTACTAGTTCACGAAAGCAATCAATAAACAAAAAATATTCTGTATATAATGTATTTTATAATCACATGGAGAGGAAGTGATTTATATTTAAACAATACTTTTCTAATATTAACTTGGCAAGATATTTCAGTAGACGAAGGAAGTAAAACAGTTCTTAATTAACATTCAACGCGAACGGTTGTTATAAGATCGCTCTAAGAACCTATATCGAGTATATTTAATGGCGTATAAGGTTATGCATTAAAAAACGAGAGTTGCCGAATTGTCATTTTAAACTTAAAATCAGAGAGACACACCACCACAAACAGTGAGAACAAACAATACTGAACAGAATACTTGTGAAATAAACCAGTAAAACTATCACACATTAAGAATTCACGTTACAACGAAACTCAGGAATTTAGCTACACACAAACGAAAGTGAAAACACCAATATACCAAAACAATTAAAGCCAGTGAACGCAGAACACTTAAACAGGACACCTCAAACAACACAATAGACATTATACACTATTCTGGAGATAATAAAACAGTTGTGAAGGTAATTTTATTATCAGAATTTCCAAACATCATTTCGCAGTTTTCTTCTGCAACGAGACGTACCGCCATTTTGAACTCCCTTCATGCCAGCAAAGATTCGTCGCTACAGCATTGGTCTGAATATTTCAATTTTATAAACATTATATCTTATTATCAACTTTGTCATTTATTAATTATTAAGAATTCTTTTGTACATGTTATACTTTCTATGCGTGTCCCTTCTCTGACTATATAATTATAACCGCTAAAAGAACCATTCTAAACATTCATATAATATAACCTGTTTTGTGAAATCGATTATCCCTGTAAAAGAGTCAACATTATATCAATATCGATTTTCAATCGATATTTTCCAAATAAATGTTAATAAATCAAAATAATTCTATTATCTCGTTTTAAAATTATTTCACACATTAATATAAGAGTGTTTATTAACTACAGAACTTACTGGAAGACGACCTTTACTAAAGAAAATAGATATACTGGAGTATAGAAGAAAATCGTCAATCGATTAGTAAAGTAAGACAATCTGATTAACTCCAGATTCATTTTACAGTCAACCAGAAGTGCATATATTAACATAATAAACTCAGAGAATTTTAAATTTTCAACGGAAACTCACAATAGTGGGGCTTAACGTAGACGAACAGCGGCTTGTTACAAATTGACGCTTACCACAGTGGAGCGTAACGTTGAACAAAAGGTTTAACGAACAACTTTACTTTTATTTGTACTTGTTACAAATTGGCGCTCACAACAGTGGGGCTTAACATAGACGAACAGCGGTTTGTTACAAATTGACGCTCACCACAGTGGAGCGTAACGTTGAATACTGCATAACGAACCTTTTATTTGTAACGAAGGAGTGTTACAATAGTGAAATTAGTTTGAGGGTGGGCGATATTTTTTTAGAAATTACCAAACCGAATTCAAGTAAATTATTTTAAACATAAATCTTACAACATGGAAGTCATGTATGGTTCTCCATACCGATTTTTCGAAACGTGTCTGTGTGTATGTCTGTCTGTCTGTGTGTAGAATTTTTTTCTATGGCAAACGATAACAGCCGCAAATTAAAACAGAATCAAATAATGTTTTTTACACGTGTCTGAGTTGTAGAGTACTCAATGCCTATTGTTTTTGGTGAAGATCGGTTAAGGGAAAGGGGTAGTTTACCTGCAAAATTTTATGTTTTAACAAGGGTAATTTTTTCTATGACGAACGATAACTGCCGTAAAGTCAAACAGAATCAAATAATTTTTTGCATACATTCCTGAATTGTAGAGATCTCAAGATTTTTTTGATTTTGGTGAAGATCGGTCAAGAAAAAGGGGTTGTTTACCAGCAACATTTTATGTTCTAACAAGGGTAATTTTTTGTATGGGCGAACGATAACTGCCGCACATTCAAACAGAATCAAATAATTTTTTTCACACATTGATTGATCACAAATGATTTTGCCTATTGATTTTGGTGAAGATTGGTTATGGGGAAAGGGTAGTTTACCTGCAACGTTTTATGTTTTAACAAGAGTAAAGTACTTAATTTTGATAAATAAAGTATCCTGATAAGAATATCATAATAATCCACTGTAGAAACATAGATGAAATATCTATAAATGAAGAGACTAGTTGAACGGGGTGGGGGTAATTTTCTATAAATGTAAATTATAGTTGAAGGGGGAGGGGATAATCTTTTATATGTGTACTACATTATCGGTAACAAAGAAGTAGTTTGTTGTTAAAATTCCTTCCCAGACTGTTTGGCCGTAGTTCAATGTTTTCTGCAAAACCAGACATTTCGGCAGTGCCATCATCAATGAAAATCGAGTGTAATAACGTGAGGTGGTATACGTTAGTGGCCACAGTACTGTGGTTAAGGCTGAAGCAGTAAGTAGAAAGAAGTAGTTTCTATGGAAATATTTCATTTCGAAAATGATTTTAAATATAAATCTTAGAACATGGGAGTCATGTATGGTTCTCCATACCGATATTTTTTAATGAATAACAGCACTAGAATCAATAACAATAAATTTTATTGTGCATTTTTCTTATGGTACTGTATTAGCATAACTGACAAACGAATTTATAAATGTCAAGAAATTGACAGTGTATGTATGTAATACTGAAAAAATATTATCATGTTAAAAATTAATTCATTAGTCCCAACTTAACCCTATAAAAATTTACTAAACATTAGTTTTGAAAGGTGTATTGAGTGACATATTTTGTTTACTTTTATTTTCTTCTTTACTCTCCCTAAATGTACATTGCTGATTGAAGCTTTCTTGCAATAAATTTTACCTATTGGATTTCTGTATTGGTAAATCCTTTTGAAATTATTTAGACTTCATAAAGTCAATCAACTTTCCTGTTACTTCTCAGATTACAATCAACTAGTTCACATAATTTAAATCTTTATCAAGGAGTGGTGGAAGAATATTTCTAATCAATCCGCTTACCTTGAATTTGTTGATTTGAAGTTATTCATAACTTGTAGGTTTAACTTTCAAAAATTGAAAATTATTGTTAGGTAAATTTCAAGCACATGGATCCTCACAAAAACCGATGGGTCCTTGAAACACTTCCATTTTTTGAGTGTAGTTACAATTCCTGAACTACTTTTGTTTCATTGCACTGCTTCTTTTTTTTCAGTGTTTCAAATCAAAATTCTGCCAGTATCCTAGATAGGAGAGGTATCTTCTAATTTGTTCTTTTGTGACAGACCACAAGACTACAACCACTTTTTCAATAACTTTGAAACATGTTTGCCTTTAAAGATACGGTACTTGTTTGTTTTGGTACTGTATGTTAAAAAGAGAAAAGTATACAAAATAACTGAACACAAAAACATATCTCAAACGCATAAACAAACAGACACAGACATACGCACACACACATTCACACGTATTCAAGATGGTTTATAAAAATTAAAAACAAACATGTCAACATGTGAACACAATTTGGTTGCAGTGAACATTAAACAAACTGAGAATTTATTGGTACACATCAGTCTATTCAACACAGAGGTAAAAGGATCAAAAGCATTTTTATTCAATTTATGAATATGATGATTGATGATTCATATCACAAACAGACTAGACTACTATTATACTCTTACATATTGTTACAACAGTCTCACTGATCGTCTTATGGTACAGTGGAAAACAAAATACAGACACCAATGAAGTCACTTATCACCAGGTTTAATTGTCACAATTAATGATTTGTAATCAACAAGTTATTCAACAAGATTAGTTTTGTACAATAATTCAAGTTAAATTTGTATACACGCAATAACAATGTCAACTATTAGAATTCCACACTAACTGTAACACAGTAACACTTCACCGCACTGTGTAAATCGCCACTCGATCTGCACTAAGGAAAATTGCTCAACACAACTAATCTGACAAGCCGGCTGCTATAGCTTTTTTATAGGTAGCACACCTATAAAAAAAATTCCATCCTTAATGTGATGTGTCAGCTAATGCGTACTTCAAGTGTTCTCCAGAGTACTCTGGAATGTACATTAATGCGGCCTTGACTGAAACACACACCTGCTCGGTTGGGGAAGGGATGGGTGAAGGATGTTCTAGGCTGCTGTTAGGGTTCTCGTTACAATATGGTATATCACACTAAACTTGACAAGGAACATATAACAAAATGTATGTCAAATGTAACTAATGAACTACAGCAATCTTACGTAGTTATTTTAATAAAATCGTGAAATAAATCACTAAAACTCATAATTCACTGGCCAGTTTTGGTCTCAAAATGATTGAGTCATTTCCAGTGACAGTCATCTAAGGAAAATGATTAGTAAAACAGATTTTACTGTGGTCTGGTCCATTTCTGTAGTAGAGGCTGATGGTGTCAAGAATAAGAGGTTGCAGTTTCAGTGAACTGTAAGGTTTATATTTCTCATTATGTTCCACAATTATGAGTATAAAATGCTAATGTTAGTGTACACACATGTACAATCTATACATGATTTTAAAAACATATAAAAATTTATAAAAACGTTTTTCTTAAATAGAAGCTGGAGAACAAATTATGTTTTCCATACATGTCTTTTTTAACACCTCCACTGAAGAGTCTGTTCCCTGATTTAATGTTAATGGTCTGTATTAAGTTCAGGTATAGACCTGCCTGACTTCTTTATACAGTATACAGCTTTTTGTTCTATATGGCTTCTCCAATAAATTTTTACTGAATTAATTTTTAAATATTTAATAAGTCTATCATACAATATTAAGGAACAACACAAAACATTTAAAACCACTCTTAAACTATTAACAATAATTCTACTAGTTAATTTTGTACAAACCACTATGTTGTCTTTGGTATTGATGAGCGCTTTCGGCAGTCAAGCCATTTTCAGGTCATTTACTAACCTATTTGGTAAATGACCTGAAGATGGCTTGACTGCCGAAAACGCTCATCAATACCAAAGACAACATAGTGGTTTGTATAAAATTAACTAGTAGAAATATTTGAGACCACTAACACTCCATTACAACAATATATTAACAATAAACTTTCACAGAAATTATAATTGCATCCAAAAAACAATACGCTCTACCTTTCTGCACATGTCAGTGTCAATGATGTACTGCATATCTACCAGTACTAGTAGTTCACAGTAACACGTCATTTCTTCTAAGCTTGACAGTTCAATGGACAGTCAGACTGCCAATCTGTAAGTTCCATAATTGCCACTTTTGGGGGGGCTGCAAATCTCCATTAGGAGCACTGTGACTTGAATCCCTAGCAGAGCAGATGACAGCTTACCACACAATATAATACACACAAAAAGTTGGAAAACTCTGTAGGCCTAAAATTGTTCTCAAAATACGATAATTTATAAATAGGAGAATATAATGTACAGTATTAAGAAACCAGTTTTCAAGGTGGTTGTACAAACTTTCAACCTTTTCACAATCTGGTACTGAATCCCACACAACAAAACTAATTCAGTATAAATACACTTTCTGGTAGCTGACAGGTATTTATACTTTCCAGCTCTAATATTCATAATTATTGATGGTTGTCCAATACTGAATTTGTATCATCAGCTGCCACCAAATTTCTCTCTTATTTCTATTAACAATCTCACTTCTCCTTTTGCTTAAGTTGATGCAACACGTTGTTAAAATTGATCTTCTTTTTTTATTTTTAGTTTTTGCATTCTATGAAAGCTAACAACAAAGAGAGTCAAGATATGTCAACATGTAGTATAACCTTCAATGTCAGTAAGTATATCCTGACTTTTATTTTTATCATCTTGTAACTAAAATAATACATACTTCTACTTATAATTACAATTATGTTTCACTCAAAAATGTACAAAAATGTGTTATGTATTATTACATATACATACATGTATATACATGTTATGTAATACATACAATTTAATTGTTTTTTAACAATTCATTTAACTAGTGCGTTTACTAAGAGTCTTCAGTCCTGTTTTTGTTTCGCTAGTACTAACAGTGGTGTGTCTAGAATTTGGTTTTGGGGGGGGGGGTGTCTGGTGAAGTTGGATCATACAAAAGACAAAAACAAGTAAAGCTAATCAACATTACTATCTTTAAAGTGGTTGAAAAACGTGTGATAACATGCTGATATCAATACCATTAAAATAAAATATAATAACATATTAAAAAACACAAGTTATTGAAACATTGTATAGAAGTTACTTTTTGACTGAATTGATTTTCCTATATTTCATACGTCAAACGTTTACACAAATGCTGTGTCATAAACGTGTTGTATATTTAAAAAAGAGTTACTACTATATTAGTATACACAGGTGAAAAAATAATAAAATAGTCTAAAAATGAAGAGATTAATAAAACTTTTTTGACCCTCTGAGGGGAGTCTGGTCCCATTCGTCCCCCCCTCGATTATACCAGTTATAACAATATACTGGCCACACTGATCAGACTTGTGGCAAACTTTTGGTTTTGGATACCATCTTAGTAAAGAAACATTAGTCATAACAATAAAATTGACTGTAATTACTTCACATTAAACAGACTCTCATTGCCAATAAATTAAAGGTTATTTTTTATGTTAGACAGAAAAAATGACAATAATTTGATAAAGATTATGACCATGATAATGTCTGTAAACCAGAAAATAATGAGGAGGAGGAAGAATTACAGCTTTAGATACTTTCATCACTTATTTCCTCACACTTAGATCCTTTCAGAGCACCTTTAGATCCTCAGACGTATTTCCTTCATTTCAAAATGAAGAAATAAAAAAAAGTACTGTCTATTATTAAACAAAAATATTAAAATGTCAAAAAAACACCACAATGGACGTATGATGGATCAACTAAGAAAAGAGTTAAATTCTTGGATTTCGTTGTCCATGACGTGTCCGTTACTTAACTAATTATCACTATAATATTGACGACTCGGAACACTAAGTTTTTTATAAGTAAAAACGTAAAGTTTTACCTTACAGCCTAAACCGGCTTTCACCTATAGAAGGCTTCATCAGAGGCTGTCGTTAGTAGCGCTGTTCGTCTTGTTGTTGGTGATGAGATAGTTTTTCGAAAGATCGAAGCTGTGTGTGTGTGGTGAGATGTGTTCGAATAATGCGTGCGATTTGAATTGTGTCTGTTCGTTTAGGATGTCGTTTTTATTTGTTTTTGTGTGTTTGTATATTTCTAATTGTTCTAGAGTGTCAAGTTTTCGGCCTTTTGTGTGTACGTGTAGTATGTTCATGTTATTGTCGATGTTTTTATATGTGTGGTTTGCTTCAATGAGGTGGTTTGCGAAGGTAGATTCTGTAGTGGTGTGGAGTGCTTTTGTGTGTTCAATGTATCTCTGTTTGAAGCTACGTCCTGTCTGGCCTATGTAGAATTTATTGCAATTTGAACAATTTAGCTTATATACACCGGGTAGATCGAATTTGTTTTGTGCTTTGGGCATGCATTTTGATAGTGTGTGTTCTGTTTTGTTAGCAGTTTTGAAAGCGATTCTGTATCCTGCTTTTTTGAATTTGTGGGCGATTTTTTCTGTTTGTTTGTTGATGTATGTTAGTGTTATGAATTTGTTGTTTTCTGTCTTTGTCTGTTGTTTGTTTTGTGTTTTGTGTAGGAGTTTACTGACTATTGTTCTGTCATAACCGTTAGATTCTGCTAGATATTTTATCGTGTTTAGTTCATCTTTGTAGTCTATTTCATCTAAGGGGATGTTGTTAAGTCTATGTATCATGGTTCTAAAAGCAACTAGTTTGTGTTGTATTGGGTGATTGGAGGTGTTGTGTATTAGTGTGTCAGTTGTAGTTGGTTTTCTGTATATACTGAATTTGTGCCTGTGTTCTAGTTTTGTGATGGAGAGGTCTAAGAAGTTTATGGTATTGTTGTGTTCATATTCGGCAGTGAAGGTTATGTTTTTATGTATTTTGTTTATGTGCGTTAGTAACTGTTCACATTGTCTTTTGTTTCCCCTGTATAGTATTAGAATTTCATCAATGTATCTGTGCCAGTATAGTATTTTATGTGAGTGTCTGTCATTGTTTGTGAGTATTTTTGTTTTTTCTCACTCACAAACAATGACAGACACTCACATAAAATACTATATTGGCACAGATACGTTGATGACATTCTAATACTATACAGGGGAAACAAAAGACAATGTGAACAGTTACTAACGCACATAAACAAAATACATAAAAACATAACCTTCACTGCCGAATACGAACACAACAATACCATAAACTTCTTAGACCTCTCCATCACAAAACTAGAACACAGGCACAAATTCAGTATATACAGAAAACCAACTACAACTGACACACTAATACACAACACCTCCAATCACCCAATACAACACAAACTAGCTGCTTTTAGAACCATGATACATAGACTTAACAACATCCCCTTAGATGAAATAGACTACAAAGACGAACTAAACACGATAAAATATCTAGCAGAATCTAACGGTTATGACAGAACAATAGTCAGTAAACTCCTACACAAAACACAAAACAAACAACAGACAAAGACAGAAAACAACAAATTCATAACACTAACATACATCAACAAACAAACAGAAAAAATCGCCCACAAATTCGAAAAAGCAGGATACAGAATCGCTTTCAAAACTACTAACAAAACAGAACACACACTATCAAAATGCATGCCCAAAGCACAAAACAAATTCGATCTACCCGGTGTATATAAGCTAAATTGTTCAAATTGCAATAAATTCTACATAGGCCAGACAGGACGTAGCTTCAAACAGAGATACATTGAACACACAAAAGCACTCCACACCACTACAGAATCTACCTTCGCAAACCACCTCATTGAAGCAAACCACACATATAAAAACATCGACAATAACATGAACATACTACACGTACACACAAAAGGCAGAAAACTAGACACTCTAGAACAATTAGAAATATACAAATACACAAAAACAAATAAAAACGACATCCTAAACGAACAGACACAATTCAAATCGCACGCATTATTCGAACACATCTCACCACACACACACAGCTTCGATCTTTCAAAAAACTATCTCGTCACCAACAACAAGACGAACAGCGCTACTAACGACAGCCTCTGATGAAGCCTTCTATAGGTGAAAGCCGGTTTAGGCTGTAAGGTAAAACTTTACGTTTTTACTTATAAAAAACTTAGTGTTCCGAGTCGTCAATATTATAGTGATAATTAGTTAAGAAAAGAGTGGTTGTAAAGTAATTAAAAGTTATGAAATAACATACAGGAGATTGTAATAGTGTAATTGAAAAGTCACGCAATTCAAACTTCAAACCTTCAAGCTTTTTATTTGTTCACAATTTTACAAAAAAAATTATAAACAAATTAATCTCTCTCTCTCTCTCTCTCTTTCTCACACACAACATACAAAAGAAAATATACTTATTAAAAGCTTATAAAGAAAATTACTTAAAAGCTTATAACAGTAATATAATATTAGCTGTAAATGTCCACTATGCTGGTGAATGCATGCTGTTTTAATATGTTTTTAAATATTGGATGCGGCCCTTTGTAGTGCAGCTGCACTAATGTCTTCAATTTCAATATTATTTCATCGAAAGTATGCAGGTTCTCTGAGATCACATTATCTTTTATAAAGTCTCACTAATAAAAATCAGCAGGAGAGAGGTCCACTAACCTACAGGCCAGCTGTTCCTACACGAAGAACAAAGCTGCTCAGATTACAACATAATTGCAGATTGCAGGGTCATTGTTGACTGGTGACATGATCTAGCAGTGATGCCAACACTGAACTGTCACAGAAAAAACTCCTGTTTCTACAATACACTGAATTTGGATTGCATGACTTTTCAAAATCTATGTATAGTCCATATAGATAAGATGAGGTTAGCAACAAACTATAATGAGACCACTATTCTAGTAACTAACAGCACGGTCAACGATGGGACTTGCAGATATACAGATGCCACCAGTCTATGCAGCACTGATCACAGTCATTTGTGTTATAGTACTTGTTTTGGCATACGTCAATTATGAAAGAGCTCTTTATATTTGGGAGAACAGCCCTCATGGAGAGACATCTTGTGAGGAGACTACTAGTATGTATTAATCATGTTCCATGTCTTTTGCCTGTAGTTTTAGTGAAAATTAATATTTAAGCTGGTCTAGGTTGGCTGACAAGAGGTGCTGAACTATTGTCTGATATTCAACTGTCTCTTTAAATTCTTGGATTTTGTTGTCCATGACGTGTCCGTTCATTAACTAAATATAAGTATATCACTACCGAATCAGAACACAAAGTTTTTTAATGGTAGAAACATAAAAGTTTTACCTTATACCCTGAACCAGTTTTCACTTATTATAAGCTTCATCAGAGTTTCCCACTGGGAGCGCTGTCCATCTTGTAGTTCAAAAAAGACTACAAAGACGTACTAAACATGATAAAATATCTAGCAGAATCCAATGGATACAACAGAACAAAAGTCAATAAACTCCTACACAAAACTCAAAACAAACAACAGACGAAGACAGAAAACAACAAATTCATAACACTAACATACATCAAAAACCACACTGAAAAAATAGCCCACAAATTTAAAAAAGCAGGATACGAATCGCATATAAAACTACAAACAAACCAGAACACACACTATCAAAACACACACACAAAGAACAAAACAAATTTGATCTACCTGGTGTTTACAAATCAAATTGCTCAGATTGCAACAAATTCTACATAGGCCAGACAGGATGTTGCTTCAAACAAAGATACATTGAACACATAAAGCCACTACACTCCACTACCGAATCACCTTTGCAAACCACCTCATTGAAGCAAACCACATGTACACAAACATCGACAACAACATGGATATTCTACACGTACACACAAAAGGCCGAAAACAACACTCTTGAACAATTGGAAATATACAAACACACAAAAACTACATCCTAAACGAACAGACACAATTCAAATCGCACATTATTTGAACATATCACACCCGACACACACAACATCAATCCTTCAAAAGTCGACGTCGTCGCCAAGAACAAGACAGACAGCGCGCCAAGTGGCAGCCTCTGACGAAGCTTATAATAAGTGAAAACTGGTTCAGGCTATAAGGTAAAACTTTTAGGTTTCTACCATTAAAAAACTTCGTGTTCCGAGTCGGTAGTGATATACTTATATTTAGTCTCTTTAAATTTTTTATTTTTTTTTTCAATTCAATTGTTTAAAACATGATTTTCTTTCTATAATGCTATATATTTGGACTTGACACATGTGTGCTCTTACAAATTTCAGTATGTGGTTCACACGATAGTAAAAAAAATAAAAGTATATTAAAAAATAAATTCTTGGATTTCGTTGTCCATGACGTGTCCGTTACTTAACTAAATATCACTATAGTATTGACGACTCGGAACACTAAGTCTTTTATAAGTAAAAACGTAAAGTTTTACCTTACAGCCTAAACCGGCTTTCACCTATAGAAGGCTTCATCAAACAGCGCTACCTATGACAGCCTCTTATGAAGCCTTCTATAGGTGAAAGCCGGTTTAGGCTGTAAGGTACAACTTTACGTTTTTACTTATAAAAAACTTAGTGTTCCGAGTCGTCAATACTACAGTGATATTTAAAAAATAAAACTGTTTATGGCACTCTATTGTTCATACTTTATATTTTATTAAGCTTACTAGTTGATGTTAGTTTTACAGAAAACATAAAATACTTCATCCAATTGCATCTTCATTGTCACATGTTTTTCACATGATGATCGTGTATATGACACACATGGAAGATGTTTAAAACAGTGAGGGTTACAGGCAGAACGTAAGTCAACAAATCCTGCATGTCCTTTGTTTGCATTGACTACAACATGTAGATTTGTATAAAGAAGGTTTGGTGTAATATTTTGTGGTGACCACCATCAATGACCAGGACTTTTTTTCCTAAATTGACAATGTCAAACTAAGTGTCTGAATTCAATGTCGTTTTCAGTTTAAATATCAGTGGAGAGTCTCTTTAAAACTGTAGCCATCTAATTTTTAACCAGTTGAAGTTGAGGTGGTTTTTCCTGTTTTTCAAGTAGTTTAACTGTCAAAAACATATCCTTTTTGTGTTTCTTCAAATGCTGGAGCCATATATTTAGACACTCTTAGTAATACAAACTAATCTGCTAGTGAGTAAGTTAACCATTTTTTTTCACATTGGCATTTTTGTTACACCAAGATCCCCAATCATTTCAAGGGGCTACTCACCAAGAATTTGTGGTCAATAGTTTTAACAGCCACCTCAGGATCTTGTGTTAACTTCATGTATCAGAGCCGTTTTTATATTCCAATTTTGACCTATGTAGAAATCTGAATATAAAACTACACTTCTGTGAGTCAAGTCATGAGTTTTCAAATTCTTTATTAAGCACACTGATAAATCTTGGACGCTCCTTCCCTCGTCTGTTTCATTCCACACGAATGCAAAAGATTTTCAGAATCAAAACTACAAATACCAAAATTAAAAAGATATAAATGTCTTTTATAGCATGCCGTGGAAGTAGTTTGGGGACTGAAAGAGCCTTCTGGAGGTCAGATGTAAGAACACATTTGTAACAAGAACCTAGTGTTTGGTCTTATTTAAAAAAATATCTTGCTTAATCTGTCTTAACAAAATGCATTTTTTGTTTAATTCTGAAGTTTCTTCACCATTTTATTTTGTTAATTATTAACTTTTAACTTAAACTGATTGTACTTATTTCCTTAATAAGGTTGTTATTTTGTACGGCCACAAGTTGACTCCAATTGTAATAAAACAAATATGATATATTTAAAATAAATAACAGAATTATTTATTTAAAATTTGTGTTGCTTGTAACTGCTAAGCAGATGTAGGCCTAGCCATCGTACTTGAATAGTGGCTGTAGGATTTTCGAATTTACCTCACCTCTTGTATGAAGCGATGTTTATATTTCTGGTGTTATTATAGATTTTATTACAATTATTCAATGTAATTAAAATACTTCAAGTTATGTTACATAAGTATTGAATTTAATTATTGTATAGTCTCCCGTTTGAGGTTAGTTGACCTACCGTCTTACTTGGCGTTACGTTTTTTAATTGAGTCTTCGTAGTCGTTCAACTCTTCTTGGCTGTCATAAAATTCTCTATTCTATTTTTTTTATTTAAAATAAAAGCAGTTTAATTAGGGAAAGTATTTTCATTTAATTTTGGACAAATACAATTCTCATTACTCTGAAGTCAAGTTTACAAAATGTAATTATCGATTATCGATTCTTGCTTCCAGTTCGATTCTGAATTGTTTTCGTATATTATACTCAGTACGGGGTTCTTTGGACTGTTATTAAAGTTCGAAATGCCCACAAAGAAGTACTATACATCACAAATTAAATAATTCTTATGTTTTATTATAATATTATTGTACTATTAAAAATTAACCTATTAACGTTTTTTTAGGTTAGAAGTACATTGTTAAATGATTAATAAATGCATAAAAGTTAAAAACAAAACTTGTAAAGAATATAATTCTGTGAAAAATGGTGTAAATAAAGTCAATAAAAATCAACAAAAAATTCCAATTTTGGTTAAAAGCAATACAATACGTTTTTAGGCAAAGATTTTTCTGTTTTATGTCAGATATCATGAAAGTTATGGGAGATACAGTTCTGCGACCTGTTTTATTCGATTTTTCAGGTCAAAACCCATAATAAATAATGGAAGTCGCCCCTTAATTTACCTTCCCAGAATTTCAGAAAGTCTTCATTTACCCGGGGGAACAGAAACCCGGGCAAAATCTTTCGCTAGCCGTAACTCGCTTACAAAGCGTTTCTGGACATATATTAATATGAACTTTTCTTCTTCTTTTACACTATAGAACCATTTCTCAAATTATTTCCCTCTCCTCCCGGGACACCCTGTATATAATTTATTATAAGCAATATTATTTTATAGACAACTGTTTTACACCTTCTCCTGCATCCCAATCTCCACACACTTTGGTCTTAAACAGTTTTCTTCTGTTAACTGACTCCTCTGCATTACTTCTAAAATTCCTGAATCCTAGTTTTTGCTTGACCTTCTCCTAGTTAATGTTTCTAGACCTATATTATTTGAGGAAGTCTGTTCAGAGTCGTTTGCCATATGTGCCCATACCACATCTGTTACTATTCAACTAAAACTGACATTCATTTTCTATTAAAATGTATCATTACTTGTTCTATAGGGTGATTAAGGAAAGAGGAAATTTAAAAAATTAAATATTGTTACAAAAAAACAACTTATAATAAATTTATTTGTGTCATACAATAATAAAAGACAGGCAATTTAAGAATACATACAGTAAATTTATTTCTAGGTGACACCTTGCAGGTCAGCTCCATTTTTGTGCAAACTTTCCTATAGTTTCTTATTAAATTGTGCATGGTTCGAAGTAACATTTCAACAGGAATTTCAGCAACTGCTTCTCGGATCTTAGCTTTCAATTTTCTGTTGTAGCCGGTTGAGTATGATACAATTTCCTTTTAAGGTGACCCCACAAGAACAAAATCACATGCCGACAGGTCAGGGGATCTGCTGTACAGCAGCTATCGATATTCATGCTGTGTGTGACGCTGATCCTTCTTATTGAAATTGTAACGTGACATAATATAGCTCAAGACTTACCAGTATAATTAATGGAAGAAAAGCTGAAAACTGAAGGAAAATAAAAGGTTATAACATGAAGAATAATAGCACAACACTACTAACCAAAAAATGACTAAGACAATGACAAGGACTAAACCCAATAGATTGGATAAGGTGAGACAAAAACAATAATCTAAACCACAATATGACTACAATTATGAGAGCCCAAATATTAACTAAAATAATGTATATTAAGTAAAAGTACAAAATTAGATAGGGCAATAAATAATGTGTAATCTATAGAAAATACATATGTAATCTGTAATCTATAGAAAAGATATAAGAAAGGGAAATGTAAAATCAAAGATATGAATAAAATATACAATGTTAAATAAGAAGCTATCAAAAGCCACTAAAATAAAATGAACCTGATTAACAATAGTTATTAGTAAAGAGGTGATAAGTGAATAAAAAGTGATAATCAATAAAAAACCAGTACAGGACCCAGTGATAGTAGAATAAACACATAAACACTAGTTAAAGAAAGTGCAGTGTAATTAACTATAAAATAATAAACTGGTAATAACAAACTATAAGTAATATAGTAACCCAGTTATAATAATTTGTTAGTATAGTATAAATAGGATAAAAGATATATTGTGTTATTGTTGAGGAATGTTATAAAGTTATATAAAAAACACATAGAAAATAAATATAAAAAAGTAATATGTTAGATTGAAAACAGAGGGGAGTTAGACACTATATTCTCTTAAAATGAGTTTATAAGGGAATAATAGTGCATAGTTTATGTTCAAGTTTGTTATAGATTTCTTTGATGGTAAATAACCAAAGTATTGTTAGATGGCAAATTATGTTAAAACAAAATCATTAAAACATGTAAAAAATTCAGATACAGGCATGGACCTATAAAGAGGTATTAAATAATTATATAATGTTATGTGATGATTAAAAACAATCAAATGTTATGAGTTAAGTTAGTTTGTTTCATTAATAATGTTTAGTAAGCCAATAAATTAACATAAATAACTATAAACAATTGTTAAGAGTATGGGGTAGGTGAATTATGAAATCTAGGCATTAGGCTTAGCACTAAGGAGCAGAATTTTGTGAATTTTAAGATAAAACAATAGCCAATAATAAAATAAAGTGTATAATCTGTTTAGGTCTCAAAGTGAAAGTGTAGGGTACAAAACTGAATAGATAATAATTAGTTTAAATGTAATTAACTAAAGAAATACCAAACTGAAAAATTAGTAATCTGTTAAAAATTGACCAAAGGTAACTATGAGTGGTATCAAATTAATCTGTAAACAAAAAGCAAAATAATGGTGTTATTGTATTTAATATTACAAGTAGTATAAGGAAGTTATAATACTTTAAAAGATATTAATAATTTTGTATAGAAAAACGTTAGTTTGATATAACAATGTTATAAATTATCAGCCAATGGGAATTAGTTTTTTATAGAGAGTTGCCATGACAACGAAACCTTGTTACATTCAAAACCGTTAATAAATTCATTCCATTATTGAAGTTTGAGTAGGGTGGATGTATGAAGCCACAAAGATATAAAAAGAAGTAAATCAGCCTATTTTATCTGCAACACTGATTAAGAAGATAAACATAATAACAATAATAAAACTAATAGTGAGAAATAAATCAATTCAACCCAAGAAATAAGAAATAACCTGGAGAATTTGATGAAGAAGCCCCAGTGAAGAATTAACAACCCACAGAAGGAAGAATATAGATGAACACCTAACTGAACCCTGAAACCAACATTAGTCAGTAGGACTGAGGGAATTTAAACACCATAACTGGACCATTAATGAAAATGGAACCTGGAATTCACCGAACTACACAAGAACGGACAAGCAGCAGTATTCCAGAGAATTGTTACCCATGATAAGCAGAGACGAAGGAGCGTTAAGTATATTTTAAATACAACTTCACCGAAAAAACACCAGACAATCAACAATAATTGAACTAAACTTTTCACTTCACTAATCACTTGAATAAACTTTTGAACTTACTGTAATTTTATTTCACAAACACCTCAAATAGAATAAATATATCAATCCAACCTTGATTTTTCATGAATACATTTTAAATAATGGAAGGTTTGCTAAGCCTCAATAACCTACTAAAGCACTAGTTCCCACGTCGGTAATTTACCACTATTATTTAAGTATATCACCTGTTCAATAATATTTATAAGGTATATTGTAAGATTTTGTACTTTTACTAGTCTGTAAAACAACATTTTCTGTAGTCAAAAGAACTTTCACCCTGAGATTTAAATTAAACAAAATTGTCAACTGTAGAGAAGGAGTCTCCACCATCACCGTAAGCGAACAGAATAGCCAACCACGAAAAAGTAAACATGCCGGCGCAAGATTAGGCATTATATTTTGAAGAAATTGTAATTATCTAATCATATCAATAACTGTTAATAAAACTTTGTACACACTTTAAACTGTATGTTTGATTTTATTCAATGTAATATAAGAGTTTGAGCATTAAAAATATAGAATAAATAAATTTGACGAAGTCGATTCACTAAGCAGTGTTGGTCAACCAGACGGCGAGGCAGTAAATTCGAATTGAATGGCCGAACTGGTGAGTAGACGTTCGACATTCGTAAGTATTTATACAAACGTAATAAAACAAAACCCAGTAAATAGGATTATTACAAAATCAGGTGTTGTCAATTTGTGGAAAGTCTGTAGTTTTTGCACAACAAATATTTCCAGCACAGCAACACGGCGATTCGGCATGACTATAGTCACAAGGCCATCTTCATCCTAAAAAAGGGCCTGTTACATCTTATGTTGACACAGCACACCACGGTAACTTTGTTGCTGTGTAACGGATGCTGGTGTAGCTGATTAGGAAATGATGCCCAATAATGAAAATTTTGTTTATATACAAATCTGTTCAGGTGGAAATTGGCTTCGTCTGACAGCCAAAGGTTGTTAACAAACTTGTTTATCTTTTCAAGCATTCAATCACCGAATTGTCTCATCGCATTAGGTGATCTTTGGGTTTCAGTTCCTACATGATCTGCAACTTGTATTTATAGTAATGTCAGTCCCGCACCAATATTCTTCAAACACTTGGACCATGCAACCATAAAACACTGCTTGATGATGTGCTTCTTATGACAGCAGCTCAACAGCTTCGATATTATCTGGCATTCAAACAGTTTGCACACTGCTTTGAGGTTTCTTTTTCACTGCCGAACCTGTTGCCTCAAAATTACATATCCATGTGATAACTGAATGTGCTGATAGAACACAATCCTAGTGTCTTAAAGTGATGGCGACATCCTCTACGTGCAGCATCCACACTGTCATGGTTTTTGCAAAAAGCTTTATGGCAAAAGCACATTGTACACCAGTCCAAGTACACACAAGTAAATGGCAAGATGGTGTGGAGGTGGTTTCTACATGTTACTCAGAACTAACAATAACCCAGTGTTACCAATACAGATTTCAAAATTTCCTGTTTCCCTGAATCATCTTGTATCTGCTACTGCAATTTTACAATATTTCTGCCACTACATCATCTCAGTTGCTCTAAGCTAATCTTTTCTCAGTAACTGTGTCATTCAACTGCTGTCACTGTAACTGTCTAATTATTATTCACCCTTTTCTTATTTTATTTGTATGCCCCATTCAGCCATTCCATCTATATCTAGTGTGTTCCTACATATTTATATTCATATGAGTAGATAATTGTTACCTGAAAACTGCATATTGTATTTTAACTGCACACAACTGTGTTTTATTTATATTAATTTCCATGTCACATTGTTTATAAAAAAAGTTTTATAATAAATATACTTCACACTTATTTTATAAAATTTTACTTTTTCACACTTTTTTTAAGACATTCATTTCTGTCTCCAAATATATATTATTTTCTATTTTCTAGATTGTACACTTCCACCACCGACAAATAAAACTTGGACATTTAACCTGATAAGAAGAGCTGCAAGATGGTTTAAAATAACACAGTGAAAATGATACACACTTATACATAATTCTATTGGTTATTTTTAAATTATATTATTAATGTTATTATACTATATATTTTTTTCGGTCATATTTATTTTTGTATGTATTCATATAAAAATAAACTTAACAACATAACCAAAATCTATCTCAGAAAACACAAAACTAAATTGTATGCGTGTTATTAAATAAAGTTCTTAAAAATAAACAGCTTTTAGACATCATAATAGTAAGATTTTATAGCCAGAATCAGTTAATGTAAATGTTTCTTCAATTTAAATATCTAATGTCAATGCTGAATGTCTAACCCATGGAGCCAAGTCTATCTGGTATCACGAAGTACAGTCTAAAGATCCTTATCTTTAAACACACATGGATCTGTCACTTTGGTTAGCCAGAGAATTCAGCAATTACAGGGCACATTTTGGTACATGAAAATCACCACAGTGCACTTGAAGAGACAGAGAATATGGTGTCCTAGACATGGCACTACATAATGATTGGCAAAATTCTGTGTGAATTCAGGTTCATACAAAAAATATGTAATTGTTTCTTACAGAATACACAAGCTAATTGCAAAATATAATGTTTTCATTAACTGTACTCATTTGTTGATTATGTAATTTGCAAAAAAGGAATAAAATATCCAGTCCAGCTGACCCTGTCAGACAGAATGTTCTGGTCCTTGTCCATTGATCCAAATAGCCTACACACATAAATATGATCTTAAATATGTAATGCAGTTTCTGAAAGAAATTTATAAATTACTTACAACCACTTTCAAAGTCATTTATTGTTGTTCTTAACACAGATTTGTACATTTTATGACATGTTAAAATAAAAATGTGAAAATATTTATTTTACAAAAATTTATTCACCAAACATTTGGAGACACTATAATAACAGAAACATTTCATAATATCACAGACAGTTGCTTTGAGTCTTCCATGTTACCTGGAACAAGAAGATAGTGTCAAAGACATTATTACTTTGGAAAGTATCAGACACTTCAACAAAAGTCAAATAAAATGAAATCTGACTTAATTTTAATAGAGACTCTCTATGTGTGTGTGTTTTTTTTAGTATTAATTTTATTTAAATTGTCAAAAATGTTCAGTGGGACTTGAAATATTACAAGGAGAAATGTGTGCAGTGTTATGAATAGTCTATTATATAATATTATATGTAGTTTAATCATTTAAAATTTGGTAGAACAACAATTAAGAATTATAAAAGTACTGGACACTGTTAATGCCAACTGTCAATTTTCAAATTTTTATGCTATTATCAGACAAATTTGTTATTCGACTATCCAAGAAGTGTCAGAAGAAGCAGGAAAAGGGGAGAGTGAGAGAGAGAGAAAATCTGACATCTATATAAATTCCAATATGATTTATATGTATGTGTTCATGATTCATAAATGTCATACACATAATTATTATGGTCAAACACAAGTATAAATATGATAAAAGTTATTAATAAAAAGAGGATTTAGCACTCAAACAACACCTTTGGCATTTTTACCATATTTATTTTCTAATATATTAGTTTCGAGTAACAAAAATTTATTAAATTCTGTAAAAGAATCATTGCTTTCTTAACTTAAACATTTCATAAAGAATCATTTGATATATGAAATCCCACAATTCTCTCCAACACTCAACATACTCAGTTTTTAATACTTACACAGTACAGCAGATAACTGTGTTTAGGGTATTCCTGAAAACATTTTTTTTATTAATTATATTATAAACGTACTTTCACCAACAGAAGACTTGGATATTTTTTATATTCAATGTCATGATTCCTCATATTTTTCTGTAGTTGCCATTATACCTAAAACAAAAAGAAGAATGTGTTTATTAAAAATATTCTGATTGTCATACACACCACTATAAGAAAACCTTAAAATTTAAGGAATTTGAATCATCAAAGAATGCTCTACATAGTTTCTCAAGTTGTCTTTAAACTCCATTATCATACTCTCCAGTATCATGGAGTTGATGATAATGCATTGAAAATGAATCTGGTAAACAGGCTACTGACAAATGTAAAGTGATATCTTTAATACAATATGACTGTAACTAAAAATGAAATACTGTTTATGCCAGGTTATAATAATAGTCAGTAGAAAATTATTTGACGTCCAAATTTTGAAATTTTATTTACTTTAATTTTTATAACTTGTTTTATAGTGTATATCTGTTATTTTTAAATAATCAGTCCTTTAAGGTTTATTTTATCAGTAATATATATTTTTTCAGTTATTATCAATAAACACATGTATACAATACACAAACTGGATACATGTATTTCATATTTACATATGTATAATACACGAGGTGTGAACAAAAAGTACTGAGACTGAACTTCAGCATGTTGTATGTCAGTTGGGCAAAGTTTTACAAGGGGAGACTAGTTGTTAAACCTTTCTGGTCAGCCTCTCTCAGTCCTGTGTAACACACTGGTGAATAAAATTCAGTTTTGCATCCTGTTAGAATTCATTTTGAATGAAAACACAGAATATGTGTGCATCAAATTCTGTCAAGAGAATGGGAAAACTGCCACAGAAGTTTATCAAATGTTATTACTGGCTTACAGATGTAAGACAATGTCACATACAAGTGTTTTTGGTGGTTTAAAAGATTTAAAGAAGAAAGAATGATGCTGATGGTGATGGACATGAGAGACGTCCTTTAACAAGTCGCAGGGATGAAATTATTAAAAAAAACTTGCAAAGCCATCCGAATTAATCAGCACATGACAATCAGAGCACTTAGCAACGATTTCAACATCTAATTCAAATAGGTTCAAACCATTTTGACTGTTGTTTTGGGCACAAGGAGAATGGCAGCAAAGTTCGTTCCATACTGCTGACAGACAAGCAAAAGGAATGTCGAAAACAGATCACCCTTGATTTGCCAGAAATGCTGAATCTGATGAAATTTTTGTTTAATCAGTAATTACTGGTTATGAAACACGAGTCTATGATTACAACTGTAGATGAAGGGCGAATCTTATCAGTAGAAGACACCTGACTGTCTACAACCCAAGAAAGCTCAGCATGTCTGCGCGCAGGTGAATGTGACACTGACAACTTTTTACTATGAGGACAAGAGTATGCTCCAATAGGACAAACCATAACAGGGGATACTACGAGCGTTATTCGGAAAGTAAGGTCCGATTTCTTATAAAAAATAAACCATCACAGATTTTTTCAAAAAACTTTTTTTATTTAATTTCTTACATCTTTCTCTATTTTCTTACATAGTTTCCATTTTTGTTTAAATGTTTGTCATAACGTTCTACAAGCTTTTGTATGCCGAAGTCATAGAAGTCTGCCGTCTGTGAGGATAACCAGTCTTTAACTGCTTCTTTCACCTCGTCATCTGTGGCGAAGCGCTTGCCGCCGAGAAACTCCTTTAGGTAGCGGAACAAGTGAAAATCGCTCGGCGCCAAGTCTGGACTGTATGGTGGGTGGTCAATCTGTTCCCATCCAAAAGATCTGATCAGATTTTGGGTTTGAATGGCAGAATGGGGTCTGGCATTGTGATGCAGCAACAAAACTCCAGACGTCAGAAGGCCACGTCGCTTATTCTGTATTGCACGTCGAAGTTTAGTCAGGGTAGCGCAGTAAGTGGCTGCATTTATTGTTATCCCTTGTCTAACAAGACTCCATGTCTATCCCAAAACACAGTTGCCATAACCTTGCGTGTTGAGATTGTCTGCTTGGCCTTGACTTTGACTGCTGATGTCGTGTAACGCCATTCCATTGACAATGTGCTGTCCCCTGTGACGCCTTGACTTTGACTGCTGATGTCGTGTAACGCCATTCCATTGACAATGTGCTGTCCCCTGTGACAATGTTCTCTAAAAGTTGATCACCTTCCTTATGATATCGGTCCAAAAAATCAAGAGCACAAGCCATTCTTTTCATTTGGTGTTCCTCAGTAAGCAGCCTGGGAACCCAACGTGAGCACAATTTGCGAAATTGCAAATTTTCAGAGACAATTTTGTGCAAAGTTGTTCTACCCACATTCGGAAATTCCAATGCTAAAGTTGAAATTGTGAATCGCCGGTCTTCACGAATTTTTTCGTCCACGGCATTGACCAAATCTTCTGTGATCACTGATGGTCGGCCTGATCGCGGTTCATCATGGACATTTTCCCGTCCGTCCTTGAAAGCTCTCACCCACTTACGCACTTTGCTGTCACTCATCGCATTGGGGCCGTACACTTCACTTATCTGTTGATGAATTTCCGCTGGTGAAACGTTCCTTGCTGTCAAAAACCGAATCACTGAACGTATTTCACAATTGGCGGGCTGATCAATTGTTTTAAACATTTTGAACTGACACTGTAATCAGCACACTGCAACAATACCAATGCAAATGGCGTCGTTTGACGCACAAGGCATGCCGGGAGTCGGTGCGCATTCGCGTTTCAATGTTCGCGCATCATTCGATTAGCTACGGCGATTTGGACCTTACTTTCCGAATAACCCTCGTACACTGGAGTGTTTGCCATTTCCAAGATGCTGTGCACAGAAAAAAAACCTTGGTTCCAATCTGCGGAGAGCTGGAAACTGCATCATGGCAATTCTACAGCACACTCATCACTTGTTGTGCAACAGTTTTTAGCTGGCATCCCAGTAGCCCAACAACTTCCATACTTACCAGACCTAGTTCTGTTTGACTTTTTCAGTATATGGAAGAAATAAAAACAAAATATACTATAGCAGCTACACACGTTTATAAAACAAGACTTCCAGAGATGTTTCCAGAAATGGCAGAAACAATGGAGGCACTGTGTGGATTCAGAAACAGACTACTTTGAAGGAGATTAATACCTTGTATCTGTAAACTATACATACATACATATACATATATTTTTGTTGCTGTAACATTACATGTAATATTATGAATAGAATTCTGTCTTTATGCCCAATGCAATTGAATTGTTTAAACTACCCAGCTACATCATAGAATTTAGTGTGTTCATTGTCTTAAATATAATTGTTGCACAATAAACTTTTTTTTAATATACAGAAGAGTGAGACATTGGTGGCATGAAATAACTAATTACCTATTGAAAAAAGTATCATCAATTTATTGATTATTATAAAATGTAATTAAATATTAAAAATCAAACATCTGAACTCAGAATATTTCCTTTTATAAGAAGATACTATGGCATGTATTATACATCTTACATGCATCATACAAGAATAATATACACACATCAAGACATAAAACACACACACACACACACACACACACAATTAAAATCTTTAATTTTCTTGAGTGTCTGACATGAGTATCAATGAATCAAATTTTAATTTACTTTATTTAAGCATAAGAAATCATCTACAAAAGTATTCTTATATTTATTAAATAAAATTGAAAGTTTACTATTAATATTTCATTAATAAAGTTGTGTTAGTGGTTATAATCACAAACATAATTAACACTGTTGCACACCACTATAGAAAAATTTTTCCGATTAGCACTTTCAAGCTTCACAGATCATCATCAGATTGGAAATAACAATAACGGAACTAGAAAACTTCTTTATACCCCCACTTGCCCTACAGCACATACACATTTTCATAAACAAGCTTTAAGTTAAACGCCCTTTCTGGCTATTAGTAACTAGCAAGTTCAGTAACCCATGTCGGTACTTTTACATTTCTTTCTAGTACATTCTGTGTGTATGTGTTGTGTGTGTGTGTCCATGCGCGCGCTTGATTTGTATGTCCATTCTTTTCAATACCTAATGTTTAAAACCTCTCTCATTCATACTTTTAACTGTATGTTCCTTTTCAGTACAGTTTTAGAATGTGATATATTGTCAAAACCTTCCCTCTTTCTTTCAATATTCAATGCAAAACAACAATATATACTCCTTACGTTTTCGGAAGGCATCTAAGAGATTAGGAGACCCTTGGCTCATGCACGCACACTGGCAGGCCACCTAACAATAGACAGGGGCCGGCACTTGACCTGCGTTGCTGTCTTTTTAAATACAGTTTACTATAATAAATTAAATTTTGTTATTCTGCTTAATCTTATAGTTTTGGTCGTTCCATTTAATTCAGACTGTGATTTCATTTTCCATTTAATTCAGACTGTGATTTCATTTAAAATAAGTCCAAACAAGAAGTTTATACGATGATTTTCAAATGTTTTACTCTTATTTGTTTATTTTGAAATATTGTGATTGCTGAACTTCTGAGAATTATTTACGCGACTGTTATTAAAAAAATGATATTATTAAAAACTAAGATTCTGATCATTTAATTTACTTGTCAACTATTTTTCTGAGACACTACCTTCGGATGCCAGAAGCTGGTTAAATGGCCCTATGGTTCATTGTTGGAACTGCTAGTGGCCGATTAAATCGGCCCGTCAAATGACACTGAGAACCTGCCAGCGGCCGATCTCGCTGGCTTTTTGTATATTCATTGTAGCCAACGCATTACTTGTAGTATCTTTTTATACGTCAAATTAATGCTAAACAGATAGGCTACTTTACTTTTTTTATACAAGGCTTTAAACTCGAGCTCAAAATTCAACTAAGTTGAATTTTAAAACTCAGAATTTTTTCTCTCTGCGTTCAAAGCTCTGATGTTTATTTTGCAGGCTTGAGACTTCCGATGGCCGCATTAAAAGTTATATACAAGTTTTTCAATATTTACAAATTTACAATTAAAAATCAAAATTTAAATCGGAACAGTTAAAAAAAAAAAAAAAAAAAAAATGGCCAAGGCCGACGCCTGGAATTTTAAGATTCTCATAATTTCGAGGTCAAGTTGTAAAATCAAAAATCAATTTGTAAAAATATTACATATTAAAGGGAGTGTCACAGAAAAATAGTTGAAAAATAAATAAGATGATCAGTAACTTAGTTTTTAATAATCATCATTTTTAATAATAGTCGCTTAGATGGTGTTCTAAAGTTTAACAAAAACAATAGTTCAAAATAAACAAATAAATGTTAAAACATTTGAATATCGCCATAAAAACTTTATTAAAAATTTTGATTTTTAATTGTTGTAAATTTGTAAATATTTAAACTTGTATATAACTTTTAATGCGGCCATCGGTAGTCTCAAGCCTGCAAAATAAGCATCAGAGTTTTTAACACAGAGAGAAAGTTAATTTTAAAATTCCGAGTTTTAAAATTCAACTTAGTTGAATTCTGAGCTCGAGTTTAAAGCCTTGTATAAAAAAAGTAAAGTAGCCTAACTATTTAGCATTAATTTGACGTGTAGTATAAAAAGATACTACAAGTAATGCATCCGCTATCATGAATATACAAAAAGCCAGCGAGATCGGCCGCTGGCAGTTTTCAGTGTCATTTGACGGGCCGATTTAATCGGCCACTAGCAGTTCCAACAATGAACCATAGGGCCATTTAACCGGCTTCTGGCATCCAAAGGGAGTGTCTCAGAAAATAGTTGAAAAGTAAATTAAATGATCAGAATCTTAGTTTTTAATAATAACATTTTTTTAATAACAGTCGCGTAAATAATTCTCAGAAGTTCAGCAATCACAATATTTCAAAATAAACAAATAAGAGTAAAACATTTGAAAATCGTCGTATAAACTTCGTGTTTGGACTTATTTTAAATGAAATCAGTCTGAACTAAATGGAACGACCAAAACTATAAGATTAAGCAGAATAACAAAATTTAATTTATTATAGTAAACTGTATTTAAAAAGACAGCAGCACAGGTCAAGTGCCGGCCCCTGTCTATTGTTAGGCGGCCTGCCAGTGTGCGTGCGTGAGCCAAGGGTCTCCTAATCTCTTAGGTGCCTTCCGAAAACGTAAGGAGTATAGGTATACACCCTTTTCGTCCCATCCTATCACCACCTATGGGTGCGGTCACTCACCCTTATTTCAAAAACATTCCATGTTTGCTATTTACTTTCTTCCTTAATGTTCTCTATCCACCCACTACCTTTTACTTCTTAATTATATTATAAAATATTTCTTCATTTTCAAATTTAGTTTTAGTATTCATTAAATTATCTAAGAATGTAAAAGACACGTAAAAGTACTGACATGGGTGGCTGAACTTACTAGCTGCTAATAGCCAGAAAAGGCGTTTAACTTAAAGCTTGTTTACGAAAATGTGTGCATGCTGTAGGGCAAGTAGAGGTATACAGAAGTTGTCTAGTTCCACTATTGTTATTTCAGATCTGATGATGAGCTGTGAAGCTTGAAAGCGCTAATTAGAATAATTTTTCTATAGTGGTGTGCAACAGTGTTAATTCTGTTTATTAATATTTCAATAAAATAATATTTTCTTCAATTACAAAGAGTTATTACTTACAATAGTGAACCCATTTTGAATTAAATAGAAAATTATTTTCCAATTAAAGCTTAAAATTACATATTACTTATTTTACTTAAAAAATGTACATTATTTACACTTATGCATTTGTTTTGCTTTTTTAGATCACACTACTGTTCTTTATAAGTTCTTTCTGTAAAAAATAACTGTTCATTTTTCACCTGCGTATTTGGTGTGTTACCACTAAGAAGATATAGTTTCGTGTGTGGGGCTCCTGGATGTTGATGATGATGATACTGACGACGAAGATGACGATAATGATGATGTGCTGATTCCCACATAGATTGTTAGTTGTCTGTGTTCCTACTACATGATGATGATGGTCCTGGAGCTCCTCTGTCGATCGTGGTATGTTCTGTTCATGGCTTGATGATGTTAACGATGACAAATTTATATTGCTAGTCAGACCGACATAGTGTCCCCAAGAGTAAATTATTAGTGTCTGTCCCTCATTCAGAATTGTCAAAGGTATTTATAGTCTTGTGTAAATTGACATGTCAGGTACGGAAAAGTTCTGTCTTTAACCTGTTCAATTTGGTCTATGCTGCAAAGCATCACCTTTTCAACACATCACTTTTTGACTGTTTTTGCAATAATGGTAGAATTGATGTTCAAACCAAAAGTGGCATTAAATGTACAATTCCTCACTCATTATGTGCATCGTAACTAAATTGGTTTTACTGATTTATTACAAGCATAATTAATTTCAGTTTATATATAACTGTTATTTTTACATCTATTGCAATAATTTTATATCAACACATGTGTTGACCAGCATGTCTTTCAATGGCTTTGTGTGATTTGCAATACATATTTTGTAGCTTGGAAATTCTACTAAATTAATATATTTAATTATTGTAATTCATTTATGTCTAACCAGTGTTGACTAACACAAGTAAAATACATATTTACACAGAAATCTCGCCTTCACAGCAACACATTCTGTCTCAGCCTGCAGAATACATACATGCATGTTGAATACTGCACGCATGCGCATGCGCGCACACGCACACACACACACACACACACACACACACACACACAGCTTAAAATATGTGTTGACAACAGGTTACAGACTGTTATCGTTTGCACGCCTGCTTACGCTCATACTACTTAAAATTATTTATAACTGTTTCTATATTAATTATGTACAAAAAATATTGCCCTGAGAAAATATGCAAATCAAAAACAGGTGTTATCCATCACTGAAAGTGGAATTTCTTTTTAATTAAAGAATATATTTTAGAAACTCAATCTGATGACCCATCAGCTGAGGCTCCATGTCATAGCTTCCTTGGGCCAGCTCTGACTGGTGGCTATCAATTTGTTGGTGTAGCTGACACATCGCTTACAAAAATGAAATCACTGATGCTATTATGTGTTTTTCAAATTAACACATTATTATTTCATTACTGTTAGCATCTGAAGGTGCCGTGAACCTTCAGTCATTTATTCAATTCACTATAAGAATTCTTATGTTACACTACTTACGGTGTATGTGGTTCACTGATGTTTGGTCAATTTGAAATGCCCGTCTCATGTTCTCAACAGATTCCAATTCTGTGTACACAACACATGCACAAGCACAATTGGCTTTAAGGTATCTGCATTTCATGTTAAGTAAATAAACATATACCCAGTGAAAAACACAATTGTTGCAGATCAGTCATTACACAGAGCACATTTACCTGAGCTGCCATAAATAACAGTTAACAATTATATACTTACAGAGTTATTGTTGTTAATAATTCAAGCTGCATTAATTTATAATTTGTGGTAGCACACTTTAGAAATTCTTAAGCTCCTGTTAAGATTTTTATAAACTACATTATTATTAACTATTAACTACACTTTACATGGGGATAATTGTTCTAGAACAATGTATGTGTTTATGCATATAGTAAAATTTCTATCCCAAAAACTATCCAAAGACAGACAAACATTCCTATCATTCTCACAGGCAAACATACATTATAATGTTGATTTAAAGCTTCATCCTGCTCCTCTAAACAGGTTCTGCAGGCATTTTTCATCTTAATATGCCTGCAGAATGATGAAATGACACGATGCAAATATACAAATTCACGATGAAATGACATTCTTGAATTTAACAAATCTAATCCAGTATTAATAGTCTGTACAAATATTCTACTACATGACCCTGTCCTGAGAGGAGGTATACTATAGCTGCAGCCAGAGTACCTGACAGCAATTCTGAAGCCTTAAGGATGTTTTGTCTTTCTGTGCCTGTAACAAAGAGATGGTTCGGAGTAACCTTACAAGTAATCTTCAAGTCCCTTTGTTGTGATTTGATAAGTTCCTAAAACACTTCATTTTGACAAAGTGACCATACAAAGCTGACACTCCTCACCTAATAAATAGTTCTAAAAAGTTTTAACATACGCAAAACATCAGAAAAAGGCCAAATTTGGCGATCACCTCCAAAAGGATTTTTTACACTTGTATTATCTTGTGTTATACCTAGTTCTGATACAAGTTTCCGATTTGACATTACCATGTCATAAACAAATCCACACACCTGAATTCCACAAAATCTACCATTTTAATATCAGCATAAAAAAGTTCCTTATCCACTGTGTGACGATTTAATGTGCCTAAATCCCACAATAAAATTAAATAAAAAATTATAATACTAAAATAATTTAATAAGGTACAAAAGAACCCTTTCTCTATGCCCCAAAACGGTAGTAACATGCCGATTTGCCGATGTATCAGTTAATAAAATTAGATTTAAGAAACTCAATAAATCCATAACGACCTCACGTTACATAAAAGAATAATAAAAGTATAGAGTGATGTAATTAAATTGTAAGCAAATTACAGGAAAATAATTAATAATAATTAAGAACTACTTTTCGCGCTGAGAAACGACCCGCGCACGGACAGCCCCATTACCCCTATAGTTAGTTAGTCCAGTTGAATCAGAGACTCCCCTGGTGATACAGCGTACAGCACATTATGTAGACTGCTAGAAAATATTAAACATGTAGACTAAGTAAAACTTACGTAATTACCGGATGATGTGAATGTTGTGGATGACGTGAGTGTGCGGCGATGACATCTCTATAAATAAATAACATCACCTAAATGTGATGTTAAACTTCTAGAATGTAACTGTTAACCATAAGCAATATGTGTGGTACAACAATGTGAACACTAGTGAAAGTTACCACGAAGAAACAGACCACAAGAATCTACAGAAGAGACAGACTACTCATCTTTAAGAATGACACCAAACTTCACCAACACACGATAGACAGAAGATCTCCCAGACACCCTGCACGACAGATAGAAGCCCTGATTCGCCGAGGATATGTTACACACAGGTGACACGAAAGTTCTACTTCTGTGGTTCAGAACTTAACTTTAACTAATATATGAAAGACACTTAAATAACAACATAAGAGTAAAGTAAAACACAAAAGACTGACCTAATTAGCATAAAATTGTAATTTCATGATAAGTAATAAGGTGTGTTAAGTTTAATGAGTATAACACGCTAAAGTTAAATAAGCCCATTCTTCAGATGGCACAAAGTAAAGATTATTATTTTTAATATCATATACAGGAACACACAACTCGGATCCGAGGACAGTACAAGCTATGTTCACCCATGACTTACACTAATTACAATTGTACAAAATGCGCAAATATTTTTATCATTAGTATACACATTACTAATTTTCTTCTATGATGCTAAAACAGTATGTAATAAAGAGATGTCATGGTCCAAAAAGGTGAGTGAATAAATCTACAAACCCCAGTCAAAAATTCCTCAATTCACGGGATCCTATTTAGTGTTTGTTTATATTTCACATAGTTATGAGTTTGTGAATATTATGGCAGCCTGTTTAATTGACCTGAGCCAATTAACCAGGTTCCTGATATTATGTCGTTCCGACATTATAAAATGCGCCACTCTGCTTCTGCTATTGTCATTTAATACTCTGTAGATTTATTCACTCTGCTAGTTTAACTACCCTGTTAATTTAAAATCTCTCCCTCTTGCGTAAAGTAAAATAATAAAGACTACTTGGAACTACGATAATAAATATAAATAAATAAAAAGGTCAGATATTAACCCGTATTAACCAGTAAAAAAAATTGAGGGTTAATAGTAAGAAATAAAAAATAATTTATGAGAACAAATCAGAATAAGAACTCGTATTTCAATAAGTAAAATCATAAATTAGGATAAAGAGTTTTATTATTATTATAACGCAAAATAATATAGGTAAGGATATTTAAATGTTGTAACCCCAGGTTCTTTCCTGTACAAAAAAGTCATTCTCCAACCTGTCGGTTTGACGACAATCGTAGACAGGAAAATAACGTGTTACAGCCTGTAGGAAACAACCCCCATTGTTATCAGCTGCAGCGTCGAGCCAGACAATACACTGCCTACCCCTATTGTCTAATACAAAGCGCGTGACTCCCCTTGCCCAGTAACAACATATGGTTAAAATATATTATGTCTGTGTGAGATTCCTCTCCTCTCTCTGAGGCGAGATTTGATTCTCTCGTATCGTCTATTTGTAAATATCTCTTATGTATTTAAATTTTACTAAACCTAAAGATAGTAAAATAGAGTGTTTAGTATAAGTAGAATAAGTAGTGTATAAGATTTAGCATCTTAAGAGCATGTCTCAATTCAATCCAGATTTATTGTTAAAAGATGAATTATGCTATGAAGCACTTTTGCGCGGACTACCTTACACGAACATAACGGTCGCGGAACTACGCAAAACGTTACGCGAAACCGGGCAAGATACACCCGCACAGTTAAGTCGATTAAGCGAAATAGATCTTGATAGCGAAAGAGAAACATGTTATGCGAAGTATAGGGAACTGACCTCAATATCACAATCTCTGCACGATGAGAAGTCACCCGCTATAGTCTTACGTACCACCCAGAGAATAGAGCATTTAACCCGTCGGATAAATAATTTATTAAACTGGCCCGGAGCTACTGTAATTCCCCCAGATGTGCAAAAATTTGCTGACGAAGCATTACAGCAATTACCCACAATAATAAGAGAATTACGTAGAAAGTCTGACTCATTTAAAATGGAGGAAATTGAAGAAGCTCTGACTACATTATATATCTCCCCATTTCAATCACCTACCCTAGAACAGTGACACACTACCGTGAGTTTCGACTCCCCCCAGGTATCGAGAATAGAACCGAGTAATGATCAGTTGCTGAATAGCAACGTGAATACCCTACCGATAGCTGAAGCGTCACTTCCCAATGCCCACCACAATCTCACCAATAATTATGCGTTACCACCCTCAGCGATGACAAATCAAGTATCGGGACATCCTATAATAACATCTCACGTAAACTTTAGTACGGACCTCTACGGAAAGATAACTCACCCAGTAAAAAAATTTTATCAGAAATCCCATACACCGATGGATTGAGTATCACCAAACTATTAGCTTTCATAAAATATCTGTTACAAATAAAAGACTTACACCAACTAAGCGATTGCCAAATATTGCAAGTCCTTCTGCCCAAATGTAGACCACCATTAAAGGACCGTGTACAGGAGTCATTAAGTTCACAACATCCAGTAGAAGAACTCCATACAACTCTGATAAGACATTTTATTCCAACGGGAATTTACAAAGAACTGAAACGAAACACAGTACTTCGAGTACAAGGAGCTCACGAGAGACTCGCCCACTATATCTCTGAAATAAGAGAATCTTCATTATTACTGAAAGTAAACTGGAGCGATCAGCAGTTAGTAGAAACAATCTTGGTAGGATTATCCCCGGAAGAGAGATCTCGGTTAGCACTTATCAATAGACCCAACACGTTCACAGAATTAGAACAATGCTGTATCCACTCATCCAACGTATGGTATTCGGATCAGAACCGACGTGCGTTACAACCCCAGACACAACGTAGAAATGAAACACAAACCCTGGTATCAGATACAAGAACACACCGTAATAGGCGACTATTTCGAATTCCTGAAACTTCACACTACCAAACTAAATCGAACCATCAACTGAAACCTCAACAGAATACGAGTGATACCGTGAGTAGAGAAAGAAGATGGTTATAACTGCGGAAAATTAGGACACATCAGTAGATACTGTAAACAGAAACAGCACTACCAAAAACCCTCTTATTCAAAAAACATGTAAGGCAGGGAGATCCGAAATCCTGTGTCTTCCGCAGCATCGTGAAAATAGGTAAAACCCGGAAGTAAAAAAAAAAAAAAAATCCAATAGACCCCTACGTAGAGAGATTTATCAATAAATGCAACTCAATTACTACATGCAAGTCCAGTATGTGTCAATTACCATACATACAAGTAGACCTTGGCGTTACTACCACACTAGGATTAATTGATTCTGGATCGACACGGAGCTTAATCAGCCAACAGCTAGCCGATACATTAGCTAAACACAACCTTGTTAAACGTAGTCAACCGGTGAACATAAAATGCGCTACTGCTAACATACAAAACTTAATCATAAAACTCAGCGTTACGATTTAACTAAAAATTAAAAATTTAACGTGGTATTTTCCAGTGTTAGTATCTGACGAATTAGGACCAAACTTAATATTAGGAGCGGACTTTATCAGTAAAACAGGTATAACTCTTGACATGTACGATAAGCAGTATTATTTTAGATTCGACCGTACTCAAAAATATAATTTTGATTCTGAAATAAATAACAGTGGAGATATGGAAACTTCTGCAACGCACCTAGAACACCACGAGTCTGCATTAGATCATTTAGAAAGTAAAGATAGACTGAAAATACAAAAACTAATAAAAGAATTTTCCACCGTCCTCACCCCAAATTAGGATTAACGAATCTTATAGAGTACAAGATCAACCTGAGTGACAACAAAGTAATACGACTGCACCCATACAAATTATCTCCACCAAAAATGGAAATAATGAGAAATCAAATCAATAAATTGTTAGAACAACAAGTCACTTCACCGTATTCATCACCTGCGTTTTTAGTACCTAAAGGCACCGATAAACATGGATTAGTTGTGGACTATAGACAATTAAATAAAAGGATAGAATTCGAGTCCATACCACTCCCCGACATCCACAGCGTCTTCCATTACTGTACAAAAGCTAAAGTTTTCACCATAATGGACCTCAATCAGGCATTTCATCAAATACCGCTATCGGAAGAATCCAAACACCTAACCGCCTTCACCGTCCCATTCAATCTGTACCAATTTACTAGAGTACCCTTTGGAATATCCCAAGGAAGTTCTGTATGTAGCCGATTGCTAGAGAAAATATTGCATGACGTAAAATTTAAATTTGTATGTCACTACCTAGATGACATAGTAATTTACAGCGACTCTATGGATCAACATCTTCATCATTTACGTGAAGTATTATCACGATTAAAGAAAGCCGGATTAACAGTAAACCCGAGTAAAATAAATTTTGCTGTTAAACAATTTTCATTTTTAGGTCACATAGTATCGGCCGACGGAAAGGTAAGCATAGACCCAGAATGCACCCGTGCTATCAGAGAATTTTTACACCACGGGATACGAAAGGAATAGCCCGATTTTTGGGAATGATAAATTACTTCCACAAGTATATCCCTCACCTAGCTGATATAGCAGCACCATTGAACACGTTAAGGAAAAAAGGAGCGAAATTTGAATGTACCCCACAACACCAATCTGCATTTGAAACACTGAAAGAAAGCATAATATCACCCCCAGTATTACAATTAGCTGATTTCACTAAACCATTTGTAGTACAGACTGATAGTTCAAGTGTAGCACTAGGAGCAGTAATATATCAGGAAGTAGATAATTCTAGATTACCGATCAGTTATGCCTCGCGAACTCTAACCGACCAGGAAAAGAAATTCTCCGCATACGAATTAGAATGTTTAGCCGCAGTATTCGCATTTGAGAAATTCAAACCCTTTTTAGAACATAAAGAATTTCTGTTAGAAACTGATAATCAAGCCTTATCTTGGTTATTAAATCACCCTAAACAGTTAGGTCGTATCGGAAGATGGGTATTGAGATTAAATTGTTACAAGTTTAAGGTACAACACATTCGTGGCACCCAAAACGTAGTTGTCGATACACTGACCCGTATGTTCCAGCCTCCTAATAAAATATCCGAAAATAAGGAACGTGGTGAAACATCGATAATCAATACACTAATTACTGAATTCCCACTGGCATATACTGATATAGCTCAGTATCAACAACAAGATCTGTTTTTTAATAAAATAATAGAACAGACAGATAAAGGAAATAATTCAGAGAAATATATATTGAGTAAGAGAGTATTATGTTATAAAGTAGCTAATGGAAAGTCCTTGAGAATAATTGCCCCGGATATTATTAAACCAATGCTTATGGAATACTACCACTCATCCACCATTGGAGCACATATGGGAATAAATAAAACTATACATCGTATTCGAAAAGAATATCATTGGGAAAACATGAACAGCAAGATAGCTAAATTCGTAAAACAGTGTAAGTTGTGTGCACTGAGCAAGCCAGCGAGAAACAGCCACATAGGTAAATTAATCTCGGAGACTCCCACAACACCCTTTTCAAAAATTTACTTAGACTTTTCTGGCCCTACCCACGTTCAAAATCAGCTAATACCATGCTACTCATTTGTGTAGACTCATTTACGAAATTCGTCTGGATGTATCCCATGCGACGAGCGTTAGCATCTACCACAGTGAAGATTTTGCAAGATAGATTGTTTAAAGACTTCGGTACACCAGTACATCTAGCGTCAGATAACGGACCCCAGTTTAAGTCCAAAGAATTCAAGGACATGTGTTTCAGACTAGGCACAGACCACATTACTGTTACAGAGTATCGTCCACAAGGTAATATAGCTGAAAGATATTTGCGAAACCTAAAATCCGCTTTAATAGCCTACCATGCAAACGATCAAACATCTTGGGACCAGAACCTATCTTGGATACAATTTGCCTTCAACTCAGCATATCATGAAGGACATAAATCGACACCCTTTGATTTGTTGTATAAATATAAACCGAATAACCCATTATCCACAAAGTGGAAAATACATGAATTGCTACCCCACAAAATTAGTGATAAAAATATAAAAAAGATATGGAACGAAGCTCGCGCTAACTTAAGAGTGAACTTGAGAAAATCGCGAAAATATCACGAGCAGGATAGTAAAGAAATAAAGTACCAAGTCGGAGACTTAGTGATGTACAAAACTCACCTGACGAGTAGTGCAGTTGATAAGACCACCTCCAAACTATCTTACCGATGGTGTGGCCCTTACAAGATTTACAAATACTCAACTCCCGTAACCGTAGCACTGTATGAACCCACTACGGATAATTATGTACGTAGAAGTCATGTTTCCCAGATAAAATATTATCACGGAAATAAACATGCTAGTGAGCAAGAAAAGAAACGAAGTAGAAAAGGATAGGTGTATTAAGACGTATATTTGCTATATTGTAATTGAGTCACTACTTAATTACCAAATCGTATAAATAGGAATGAGGCCTGATCAACCTTAGATCCTGTTCACCGAGAAAGAATAAGCAAAGTGAGAAGTCAGCTCACACAAAATATAAGTAACGTTACTTTACCAGTACTTTAATCACCTTACTGTACTTACATGTACTATACTATACCATACTATACGACACACACACCCTACTGATCAAAGTACTAAAAGGAATACAGTACTAAAATAAAATGATTCGTCAACCACGATTCAACGAAACCCTTGGAAGAGAAAAGGAAACACAGTAAGAATGTGAAACATACTCTGTGAAGAGTAACTCCGTGAAAAGAGTAACAAAAAGCTAAACAAAAAAACCGGTAGTAGTATTAAGTAGTAGAATTAAGATGAATTTTGTGTATTCTATGTATTTTATGAACTTTGAGTTTTATGTATTTTAAGTATTAATTAATATGGTATTGTATCTCTTGCTAATAGTAAATAGTAAATTGAGAGTGATTCATGTACCTCATGAGGAAATTGCTTAAAGAGAGAAAGGAATTTCACACGGAAAATCCGAGCTAACTCCCAGTGCAATTCTGATCTATTTCCCCGTTGAAAACACATCGGTCCCTGACCCTGTGTCTTCTTTAAGTGGAGGAGTATGATATGACAATTTAATATGCCTAAATCCCACAATAATATTAAATAAAAAATTATAATACTAAAATAATTTAATAAGGTACAAAAGAACCCTTTCTCTATGCCCCAAACCGGTAGTAACATGCCGATTTGCCGATGTATCAGTTAATAAAATTAGATTTAAGAAACTCAATAAATCCATAACGACCTCGCATTACATAAAAGAATAATAAAAGCATAGAGTGATGTAATTAAATTGTAAGCAAATTAAATGAAAATAATTAATAATAATTAAGAACTACTTTTCGCACTGAGAAACGACCCGCGCGCGGACAGCCCCATTACCCCTATAGTTAGTTAGTCCAGTTGAATCAGAGACTCCCCTGGTGATACAGCGTACAGCACATTATGCAGACTGCTAGAAAATATTAAACATGTAGACTAATTAAAACTTACGTAATTACCGGATGATGTGAATGACGTGAGTGTGCGGCGATGACATCTCTATAAATAAATAACATCACCTAAATGTGATGTTAAACTTCTAGAATGTAACTGTTAACCATAAGCAATATGTGTGGTACAACAATGTGAACACTAGTGAAAGTTACCACAAAGAAACAGACCACAAGAATCTACAGAAGAGACAGACTACTCATCTTTAAGAATGACACCAAACTTCACCAACACACGATAGACAGAAGATCTCCCAGACACCCTGCACGACAGATAGAAGCCCTGATTCGCCGAGGATATGTTACACACAGGTGACACAAAAGTTCTACTTCTGTGGTTCAGAACTTAACTTTAACTAATATATGAAAGACACTTAAATACGAGGGCTATCCAGAAAGTAACAGACGTTTTGACCGACCGTGGCGGTGGGCAGGGATAGAGCCGCCATCTTGGTGTCAGAACGTTCCTACACTCAGTACGCATCCAGCTGTGGTAGCGTGCGGTCTGTGCCCCTCTTACTTTGCTCTCTGTGATGTGTTAAAATGTGCGCTGCAATAGAAAATCCCGCCACTTGTGAGATGCGTTCTGTGATTAGGTTTTTGTTGGCAAAAAATCACAAACCAATTGAAATTTATCGCCAACTTTGTGATGTGTACGGAAAAGGAATAATGAGTAAAAGCCAAGTGAGGCAATGGTGCATTGATTTTAAAAATGGCCGTACCAATGTTCACGATGAGGACCGCAGTGGTAGACCTAGCCTTGTGACTGATGAACTGGTGATGAAAATCAATGACAAAATTCGTGAAGATCGTCGTTTCACGATTACGGAACTTTCGAAACATTTTCCCCAAATTTCACGGAGTTTGGTGCATGAAATTGTGGCAGAAAAGCTTGGTTACCACAAATTTTGTGCTAGGTGGATTCCGAAAATCCTAACGGAAGACCACAAAAAACAGAGACTGGCTGCAGCACTAACTTTCCTCGAAGATTACGACAAAAATGGTAACAAAGTTATCGATCGTATCGTAACTGGGGACGAGACTTGGGTGAAGCATGTCAATAGTGAAACAAAAAGGCAGTCGATGGAATGGGGACACACAAATTCTCCCAAGAAACCAAGGAAGTGTTTGCAAACGCTGTCAGCAAGAAAGATCATGGCTACTGTGTTTTGGGACTCTGAAGGAGTGATTCTCGTTGATTTTCTTGAACGTGGCACAACAATTAACTCAGAGAGGTATTGTGAAACACTGAGAAAGTTAAGGCGCGCGATACAAAACAAGCGTCGGGGAAAACTTAGTGCGAAGATTTTGTTTTTTCACGACAACGCACGTCCACACACGGCCAATCGTACCCGAGAGCTCTTCGATGGTTTTGGATGGGAGGTGTTCGATCATCCACCATACAGCCCGGATTTGGCGCCAAGCGACTATCACCTCTTCCCAGTAATGAAGACATGGCTCGCTACACAACGCTTTGAAACTGACGCTGAACTGCATGCCGGTGTAAACCAGTGGTTGAAATCGCAGGCGGCAGATTTCTACAGAGACGGTATTGAAAAACTTGTGCCACGGTATGATAAGTCCCTTAATTTGAATGGCGATTATGTAGAAAAATAGCTTAAGAGTGTACCTTTCAAATGTATATAATAAAATTTTGTTTTTTCATTTTGTAAATTTTTTATTTCAAAACGTCTGTTACTTTCTGGATAGCCCTCGTAACAACATAAGAGTAAAGTAAAACACAAAAGACTGACCTAATTAGCATAAAATTGTAATTTCATGATAAGTAATAAGATGTGTTAAGTTTAATGAGTATAACACGCTAAAATTAAATAAACCCATTCTTCAGATGTCACAAAGTAAAGATTATTATTTTTAATATCACATACACACACAACTCGGATCCGAGGACAGTACAAGCTATGTTCACCCATGACTTACACTAATTACAATTGTACAAAATGCGCAAATATTTTTATCATTAGTATACACATTACTAATTTTCTTCTATGATGCTAAAACAGTATGTAATAAAGAGATGTCATGGTCCAAAAAGGTGAGTGAATAAATCTACAAACCCCAGTCAAAAATTCCTCAATTCACGGGATCCTATTTAGTGTTTGTTTATATTTCAGATAGTTATGAGTTTGTGAATATTATGGCAGCCTGTTTAATTGACCTGAGCCAATTAACCAGGTTCCCGATATTATAATGTCGTTCCGACATTATAACTGCTTTGTCAAAACTGTAATATATTGGTTGTTTCCATTTTCCAACTAAACTATGAATAATAAGAACTGAAATTCATACTGAAGTATGTGGCCCTCAAATTATGTCATCAACACTGTCATAGAAGAGATCTGATTTGACTGTCATTTCAACAAAGCGTAAAATCACATCTTTCTCAAAGTTAGTAAATACATTTACATGGGCTTTAAAAATAGAGAAACTTATCTGTAAGAATTCTGGAAGGAACTGGGTAAGTTGATGTTTTATTGTAATTCCGTCAGGGAGTGGACATTTCAAAATATCACACACAAAGATTAATGCTTTGTTGGATATGCAACTTAAAGTAACCGCTTTAGAAATGTCCTCTAATGATCAGTTTGCACATTTTCGTTTAGTAATAATTTTTTGTTGACAGTCTGAAAACAATGACTCAAATTTGTTCAATCTGTCTTTCAATAAAGTTATTTCTGTCCTCACAGAAGTTAATTCCTGGACAAATTTCTCATTTCACTCTTTGAAAATAAATTTTCTTTTTTCCAAGCATGCAGTTCTTCAGACTCATTTATATTTTTCATTTATATTTTCTATCACTTTTGAAGCATTGTTTACACTGGTTTTAGGTTCATGTAATTTATTAAAAGAATACTCGTGCTTTTCTATGCTAAATTCATTATTTTCTTCATCACTCTCCTCCGGAACTTTGAAAAGACTTTGTACTATATTTTGAGATTCCCATTTTTTTAACTCTATCACATCTTTCTGCATTTGCTGAAAAGGCGATTGATGGGATTTCAATATGGAGAACTGCTCTTGATTTGAAGTGTTTCATAAGTTTTAAATTTAGATGTTCTGCTCCTAGATCACATTCAAAATCATCTTCTGCAAAATGGTCACAGCACACGTAAGCATAATCAATGCAGACATCATCTGAATGTTTACAAGTGTATATCCACGTGTTTTGCAAGTGTATATCTTTTGGAAAGTGGTGAAATAAAATTTCTTTATTTTTAGAATTTCTTTCATTATTACTCCATATGACAGTGCCACATCACAACGCAACACACGAAAACACAAAATGAACACTACAGTAACATAAGCTAAACTGAAACAAAAGCTGAAAAACATTGTATACAAAGCAGCAGTCAATGGCCAGCTGTTGCACTAGTGAGTCACTGACACAGGATGCTATGCACAACCACCATGCGATAACTACCATGTATTGTAAGTACTGTGGATGCAAACACTTACATTTTCATATCAGATTGGCATTTTCTTTAAAATAATTTTGTAAATATCATTACAGAACTTTTATATTCTTATTTAACATGTTAAAAAATATGAGTGAACAGTAGTTTAAAGGTATACAGGGAATGATAATGCCTCCACGAATCAACCGCAAATTCCATTAACCTCCAAAGTGGTGGCCTAAGTGGATTCGACTCACTAGATATATCAACTGATTCCAGTTTCTCAAGAGCCTTCTCTGCTGCTAACAGTTTTACTTGTAACTCGTCAGTTTTAGATTGCATTTTCTCTCTGCAATCAAAAATATAAAATATGTTCCATACTTTTTACTCATACACAATTATTTGTAGTCAATGTCATGTTACTTATTCACATATTACTATTATATTATACGACGTTTTGGTATTTATAGCTTAACATGGTGGCACTGACTTTCTATTCTATAGTATGTTCTTGAAAGTTGACTGTGTTATATATGTTTATAAACTCCTCCAGGACAAAATTAATGTATTACTTGAAGTGTTTAAATAATTTATTGTTTAAATTTGTGCTAATTGAATCTGAAGCGTTTTGCCTAACAGTTTATGTTAGTCATAGAACTGCTATTAGATGTTAGTTTTTGAAATCATTTAACTTCAACTGATTCATTTCGACAGCAGTAGTTTTACCTGTTTTTGTAATTACATTACATCTTACTTTTGTCACTCTAAGGTTGCTAACACAGTCTTCTACTGTGTCCTCGTTTTTGTGTATTGTACTGGTTGCTCTTTTATTTACTTTTGCTACTTTCAACTATACTTTACAAGCAGAATTATCACTGTTGCACACCACTATATAAATTTATTCCGATTAGCGCTTTCAAGCTTCACAGCTCATCGTCAGATCGGAAATGAACAAACAGACATGAAAACCAACCCTTCACCCCCACCCCACCCCACCGTGCTCACACACAACAAGCTATAATTCAAATGTCCCTCCCCAACCTCTGAGCCCTGTCACCTCCATCTGGACAGTTACATATTTTTCTAGCAAATTCCTTGTGTTTAAGTTGTGTGTGTGTGTGTGTGTGTGTGTGTGTGTGTGTGTGTGTGTGTGTGTGTGTGTGTGTGTGTGTGTGTGTGTGTGTGTGTGTGTGTGTGTGTGTGTGTGTGTGTGTGTGTGTGTGTGTGTGTGTGTGTGTGTGTGTGTGTGTGTGTGTGTGTGTGTGTGTGTGTGTGTGTGTGTGTGTGTGTGTGTGTGTGTGTGTGTGTGTGTTCCTTTTAAACCTAACCGTCTTTCTCATTCACATTGTGGGCCAGTCACACACCCTTATTTTAAAACATCCAATTAGTCCTATGCAATTTAATTCTTAATCTTATCTATCTGTCCTCTATCATTTACTTCTTATCAATTGCTTTTTATACCTGTATTCTCCCATATTATTATCGTTTATTAACTTAATAACTTTATTTACTGTGATATTGGTAAACCTGTCCTTAACATCCAGTGATATCAATTTTGTATTTTCATTAATTCTAGTATTTTCTAATTTTTCTATCAATTTTACATTATTCTCTATGTTGTATTAAATTGTTTAAAGTAGTTAAAGAATGTGAAACGGTATCTGATAAGATAAGGAATAAAAATATAGAAAAAATCCCAGTATTACAGAAAAGCTGAATTTATAAATTAAAATGTAAAGACTACAACAAAGTGTACCTAGGTGAGACAGGACGAACATTCGTATGCAGGTTGTCTGACCACAAACGTGGAGAAGATAATAGAACAACGAATCCGTTATATGCAAGACATTTCATAGAAGACAACCATAAGTTTGTTAATCCTTTGGAAGACTACAAAATTGTAAAAGTAGTAAATAACACAGTTGAAAGGAAGCTTAGGGAGGAGTTAGAAATATTGAAAGAAAGATAAAAAGGGTTAGACAATTTAATTAATACTAAAATTAAATTTGATAATGAAGAAATATTTTATAACATTATTAAGAAGTAAATGATAGAGGACAGATAGATAAGATTAAGAATTAAATTGCATAGGACTAATTGGATGTTTTAAAATAAGGGTGTGTGACGCCCACAAGTGTGAATGAGAAAGACGGTTAGGTTCAAAAGGAATGCACACACACACACACACACCTTAAACACAAGGAATTTGCTAGAAAAATATGTAACTGTCCAGATGGAGGTGACAGGCCTCAGAGGTTGGGGTGGGACATTTGAATTATAGCTTGTGTGTGAGCAAGGTGGGATGGGGTGGGGGTGAAGGGTTGGTTTTCATGTCTGTTTGTTCATTTCCGATCTGACGATGAGCTGTGAAGCTTGAAAGTGCTAATCGGAATAATTTTTATATAGTGGTGTGCAACAGTGATAATTCTGCTTGTGATTTTAACCACTGATACAACTTTCTTCATTAAACTATATTTTAGTTGAGGTAATTACTAATAGATTTAGTAATATAACAAAAAAAAGAAGCTGTTGGGGCTATTACTCTTCTTGATGAGGGTTATAGCCAGTGGTACATTGTTATTAGGATTAAGTGACTCAACTACAAGTAAAAAAGTTTGAATAGACTGGCTCTAATTCTTGAAGACTACAACAAGGTTCTCTACATTGTACAGATGACAAACATGACCATTTTATCAAAACTGTAGCTTTAAAGATCTGGGAAATGTTCAGAGCTAAATTAATGGGAAACTAAGTTAGTAGTTACATTTGACCAAACAGTAAGAAGTCTCAGAGTCACGATTAAGTAGCCAAATACCTACATCACAGTACAGGGTAACACTCGCTCAATCAAAAGAATGCCCAATTGGCATCAAACCAACTGTTTTCAGTGGTAATTAATATTTTACCTTGCATCAGTGTGGTTAGGTTACTGACATGTTTATTCGTGTCACTAAACAACAGTGATACCAACAGAACAATGACAATGACACAATGGCTCAGCTCCATCAAAGATTCATGAATACTAATTGTGGCGACACAACAGCAACATGGACTCACAACGGTAATCTCATCTTACTGACAGTGCAGTCTGATTGGTACAGAGAGACTGTGTTGGAAAATGTCGCACAAATAAGAACATATTATTATACCAAAGGCTTCTGATTGCCATCTTTCTGCTCGAGGCAGTTATAGCTATACTTTGCCCCGTCTTTGCAGTGTCAAAACACTAGTGTGGCGGAGGTAAGTTGATCTCAATCAGTAACAATGCAACATCTAAGCGTGAACACACACACTCCTTCCCACTGTGCAATCATCACTGCAGAAGGTTAAAAGTAGACTGGCTGACAGACAGAAGTTACAAGGGCATCTTGTTGCCTGATTTATTTGCGCTGTCTGGGTCAAAGCCTGATGGACATCGCGTTCAAACAAGTACTGTACAGTCATTTGTTTGCACAACAAATTAGGATTAACTTCCTCGTACAATGGGTGTGCATGGGAAGGGTTTGTGGATTACTCCAGCCTCTCTCCATGCTGGTGGGCATGGCTCCATGGCTCCTTAAAGGTTCTCCCACAGGAGCTTAGAGGTGTGCTGGTATACAGACTGGTTTCTCTCTGGGAGTGGTGTGATGTGTACTGTACTATGACTAGAGAGTGCTACAAGCTACAGGCCTAATACCTGAGGGAAGATGATGAAATATCAAATGCATTGAGATTGAAATACAAAAACAGAAGATAGGGCCTACTTGACTTTTGTTAGACAATATTATTCTTATATTGTTTCATACAGACAATATTTTGAACAAATTACAAATATTTTTGAATATTTACATTTACATTATTATTTATATTTAACTTTTCTTTCACAGAAATTTAAAATACTCACATGATATTTACAATAATAGTCATTTCTTCTTCTATATTTGCATGCAGTTTGCCGCAGAGCTTTTCCATTACATCTGGAAAACTTTCCACAAACTCTTCTGGTAACTGTGCTCTAGAAAACGTTACAATAATACATTATTAAAATTATAACAGCGTTAAACCTTTAAGAGTAGACCAGTAGACATGATATTTAAGTATAAAATTACTTGATTGTTAATTACTATGTATCTTGTATGTCTTATGTTCATGGCAATAAACAGATATAATGTAGTAGCTAAAATTTAAATAAAGCCACATGTTTCAAACCTTAATCAAGTTAGCTTTAAATTTGCAATACACCTTTTTAGAAATGTTCACTTACACTTCCACTAGAAAAACTGATGTATCTCTAGCTTATTCTGATACAATATTTTTATATGGAATGGAAAGGAGTGAAAATAAGGCTTTGTGTAAATTTGTTATAATTAGCCTTATCAATTATATAGCTATCAACAACATTCAGACATCTTTTTGATAGTTAACAAATTTACTACAATTTAGCTTTTTACTACCAATCTGTGATCAAAATTGACCACCTTACAGTGGCATTTAAGTCTACCATTTCAGCTCTGAATACTATGCACATTTATTGTGGTTTACACAGGGTGATTGGTTCCACACAAAAACATTTGTTTATTAAGTTATTGTCTTTTCTCTCTTTGATTTTGGTTTCTTTGTTGCTTTGTGGGAAAACATTAAGCAACTATGGCCCAATACTTTCATAAAAGAAATCATATGGAAAATATAAAAACCTTTATTTTCTTGTTATGACTCCATGTTATTAGGAAAATTCATTTTTGTAACTGTGTACAGTATTGTAGTACCCTTATTATTTTAAAGATAATAATAATATTTCTTTGTTTTTGGCTCTGAAATTATTTTTTTAATTTTATAAAAAAGCACAGATTTGTATTTAAAAAAATAAATAAAATAAAATATTCAGTTTATTCAACTTTCTGTGAATAAATTTCGTTTTTTAACCTATCATCAAACCTTGTATTTAAAATATACATGGTTTGATGAGAAAATTTTAAATAGTAGTATTTTAAAATTGTATTTTAATAGGTCTACTTGCTAAAAAAGAGTATGGCTACTAACCACATACTCCAATACAAGTTTCAAACTATTCTGAAGTTCAAATGGAATCTATATCTATAAAAATGAATGTTTGTTTCTTTCTTTGTCCCGTATGCGTTCCTATACCATTCATCCGATTGCGATGAAACTTCGGTGAGTTGTTGTGCGCACGCCCGCGAAGGTTTATGAATTTTTTTCGATGGGGTCCTTTGGGGGGTTCTTTGGGGTCTTCCACATCTCCTCCTAAACCACTGGACCGATTTCAACCAAACTTGGCACAAATATTTTATGCAACGGGAGAACCAACATAGGGTTCTTTTTCGATGGGGTCCTTTGGGGTCTTCCACATCTCCTCCTAAACCACTGGACCGATTTCAACCAAACTTGGCACAAATATTTTACGCAACGGGAGAACCAACATAGGATATGTGTTTTTTCGATATGATCCTTCGGGGGGTCCTTTGGGGTCTTTCACATCTCCTCCTAAACCACTGGACCGATTTCAACCAAACTTGGCACAAATATTTTACGCAAAGGGAGAACCAACATAGGATATGTGTTTTTTCGATATGATCCTTCGGGGGGTCCTTTGGGGTCTTTCACATCTCCTCCTAAACCACTGGACCGATTTCAACCAAACTTGGCACAAATATTTTACGCAAAGGGAGAACCAACATAGTATAGGTGTTTTTTCAATGGGGTTCTTTTGGGGGTTCTTTGGGGTCTTCCACATCTCCTCCTAAACCACTGGACCGATTTCAACCAAACTTGGCACAAATATTTTACGCAAAGGGAGAACCAACATAGTATAGGTGTTTTTTCAATGGGGTTCTTTTGGGGGTCCTTTGTGGTCTTCCACATCTCCTCCTAAACCACTGGACCGATTCAACCAAACTTGGCACAAAATATTTTACGCAAAGGGAGAACCAACATAGGATAGGTGTTTTTTCGATGGGGTTCTTTTGGGGGTTCTTTGGGGTCTTCCACATCTCCTCCTAAACCACTGGACCGATTTCAGCCAAACTTGGCACAAATATTTTACGCAACGGGAGAACCAACATAGGACAGGTGTTTTTTTTTCGATACGATCCTCTGGGGGGTCCTTTGGAGTCTTAAAAAACTAACTTATTAGATCCGGTTACTATGGCAACCCAATGGAATAGATTATGTTCTAAATATATTATCGCATTAAATTGAAGACCACGCGAACAAAGTCTTTATATATTATATATATACAAACACTTTCTTTCTTTGAGTGGCATTGCAACGCATGCCGGGTACTCGCTAGTCTGACATAAAAACGCTTTCTCCATCTCCTTACATCCAGCATTAAGTCCATGCCCTACTGTTGCCTCAGACTATGATATAATTCATGCTACACCACTGCCAGAGATAAATCAGTCTGAGCAGCACAGTGGCGAGAGGTTTGTGTTGTGTGTGTTCATGAGTAGAAGTCACAGTCACATGCTACTGACCGAATACTCCAATTCTGACTGCTGTATTGCTCCAACAGTAGGAAGACAAAGTTGAACTGACTCAAGACTGAGCTGAACCTACAGCACAGCATGCGAAGCAAGTGCTCTGTGGTTATAAAAGAATTACAATTTCTGCCTTCAGAAACTAGTTCATTAAGTTAAAATTTGTTCAAGTGATTAGATCAACCACTTGTATGGAACACATCCAACAATAGGATACATTCACCTAGGGTACAATATATTATTACCAGATGAAATTAACTTACGAACATGCAGACTTCCTCACGTGGCAATTCAAAACTGTGACAAAACCTTTCTAACTACAAAATAGTATCTGCCTCTTCTGTATAAGGGGCAAACAAATTTAAATAAGACTGTAAAGTCTAAGCAAAATAAAAACTAACCATGGATTTAGGTTTGGATTACAGCCATAGAAAATACAACACCTGAAACACCTACAAGCATTTTGGAGAATGTTCAACGGATAAAGCAAAAACAATTTACAAGTGACTTGAAGATCCCGCTTCGTTATCTCAACCCGCTTCATTATAATTAGGTAACCATTTAATTGCCTGAATCTTACAAAATAATAAAAGTCAAGAGGAAACAAGTTACATTAAAACACTGTATTAAATGTATTAGCATGTCAGCTGGTATGGGGGATACAGTAAATATCTTATAACTAGTTTACACAAGCGCATGCGTGCATGTGTGTGTGTGTGTGTGTGTGAGAGAGAGAGAGAGAGAGAGAGAGCGCTTATACATGTGTCATGCATTTATATGTACAGGAGTAAATGTATACCACACAGCTGTATGATATAAATGGAGTAAAACTCTACTGACTGAAAGTATATGTGTAATGGTTTTGTAGTGTATTCTTCTGGAAATAGCAGAAATAAGCGTATATACAATATAAACCAAAACCCTGCTGTTAACAGTACAATCACTATTAAATCTTAAGTATTCGTCAAAATATAAAAGCATATTCTTGAACAAACAATACAAATTATTTTTATCCATGTTGAAGAACATACTATAATAAATTAAAAGAAGTTTCATATTATACAAAAAATGTAATGACATTCACATTACCTCGATGCATAATGAAGCTGTTCACATAGATTAATAAGCGCATTTAGTGGTTTATTAGTTTCCTTTATTAAAACATTCCAAAATGATTCAGTTTCTCTTACAAATTTAAAAAACAATTTAAACGCATTATCTACATAATCCATCATGTATAATTAGATATTAAAACAGACGGTAAAAAAAACAACAAATTTTGAAATTAAGTTACGAACCTAACCTACATCAGCACAAATTACAAATCAGCTGTTACCGCGGCAAACAGGAAGTAACAAAATCTCGTCTATCACACCATATCAAATTACAAAGTATATCTACGACTACGATTTTGTGTGCTTTTTGAGATTCACATTCCTAAATGTGACTATATTATTTTATTAACGTCGATCGCTTCTTCGGCATTTGAAGTCTGAACTTCATAATAGTATAGTACGAAATATTACGATTACAAATAATAGATTTGATGAATTGATTCACCTCATTATAGGCACAAACTTTGTTTATAGATTACCAAACTTTCTGGTAAACATGTAGTAAGTAAATTATTTAATTAATTTTACTTAATTATACAAAAATATGAACTTTTAATAATAAAAACGCACAAATAACGGTGTCACATTTTGATTTAGAAAATCTGTGACGAATAGTATCGACCGTTAAGCCCTCTGATTTATCAATGGTGGGAGGTGCAATTAATCATACATTGTTTAAATGCTATATTCATCAATATTTTACTTTCAAAACTGTAAATATTATTTAAATTTATCGAGGAATTTAGTTGTGCAGTTGTTCGAAGAAGTGTATTAAAAAAATTAACTACTATGCGGAAGATAATATTGGAATATGTTTTATGTGGTGCTTGCAGAATTGTGGCAAAATGATAGTACACGAAATAAAATACATTAATCTGTAAACAATATACACAAGAAAGCCAATGACAAGTACATTGAGTATTATAATGTTTTGACTGATTGTATTATAACAATAACGTTTATGAATCTGTGTTACGTAAAAGGATGCTGTTGTGAATTTTTCATACGGCTTACTGCTTTGGAACACAGGCACAAAGCAGGCGCGATCTTGCGAACGCATTTGAATTTTAGTTGTGTTTCTGATCTCTTAGATGAAAGGTGGAGGGTTTGTTTACGCTTCTCAGTCCGTGATCGAAACTTCAAATTTACATTATTTTTAACTTAATGTTGAATAATAAAGTGCAGAAGAGTAAATAATTCTATAAAAAGTGTCATTATGAATGGAAAATGTTTTGCCCACGATAATATACTGTCAGACTCTAGAAATACTGATATAGTGAACCCTTTTGTGCATCATTTGGAATTAACCACCACTTATGAAAAAATAAAAGTAAGTAAAATATACTATAGTGTGTTACTGTATTATAAGAAATAGTGCCGGTATATGTTATACTTGAGTGTATTTTGTAGTGCCATCTGATATGATTCCTAAAAAATAAGTTTTCATAACTTTATTAATTCATAAAGTGAAACTTGTGATTTATTTAATTAATGCTCATTTTTATGGAAACAATTCATTTATTTGAAACGCATATTTCCATGTGCCAAACGTTTTGCATATGCTGTTATCAGTACTGTACTGTTATCAGTGGCAGATTATACAGCTGTTTTATAATGATCTAAAACAAACGCAAATGTTTGCATGTTGATTATGTTTAGTGCTCATAAAAATAATGCCTTTAAATGCAAACTTGTTACCAAAAAGTCGTATTTTAAAGTTTTAATATGAGCTTTTGATGACATATCAAAAGTAGAGAATTATATTGATAAGGTCATAAACAATAATTAACATGAAATGTATAATTTAAATTATGGACAGAGTAAATAAAAGCTATAAAGTTACACTAAAAATAGATAAACTTTATGTTGACAACAAATAAATAATTAATTTTGTGAGGGTAAAATGATATAACATAAAATTAAAACCTTTTTGTTAACAACACTGTCAATGAAAAGTATTATTTAAATTCTGTAAATGAACAAACAATTTTAATTTGAATAAAAACATTTAAAAAATACAGCCCTGATGATCGATCAAACAACCTAACAAAATGTACATCAGAAACAAATTAAGTAAATTCTTGCATTTCAAAATACATTCCTAAATAAAATTGTGTGTGTGTGTGTGTGTGTGTGTGTGTGTGTGTGTGTGTGTGTGTGTGTGTGTGTGTGTGTGTGTGTGCGTGCAATTATACAATCTTTTACAGGAAATAAAATTATAGCACCTTATATGAGTTTTTTTAAGAGACTATAATAATTAACTACATGTATTAAGATTCAGTTAAAGTAACAGGCGATCACAAGGTCAGTTTAGATCTTATAATTTGGTTAGTTGACATATGTAATAATTATTTTAGTGTGACTATAAAAACAATTGTTTTTTATGCAAGTATCAAAACTTTAGCACCTGATGTATATGACCTATTCTTTCATGAAAATAAGTGTTTTAGCTGTAAAAGTTTTTAAACATTGTGAATGTTAAAGGCACATAATCATTGACAACAGTTATAAATCTTCATGTAACATAAGTTCAGTTGTAGTAGGCGTATGTTTTGTTGTGTAATATATGTTTTATAAGAGCTTGCCCTGAATCACAAAACGTTTATATGTTTTAATAAAAAATTCTTCTAATAATTTCAATTTTTATTTAAACAGTACACCATAAGGCAAACTCTTTTGAAATATATAAATTAGCCAATTATAATATATTACTTGTATTAGAAAATAACTGTGCGTGTGTGTGTTCATATAAATGTTAGGATATATTTCTTCTAGGTTTTCTGATTGATGAACAGACTTTCACAACCCATGAACAATATCTAAATGAACACACAATTCTACTAACAAACATTAAAGCTGATCTACAAGCCTTTTTGCTTAAATTCATTTGAAAGTATCTTAGTAACCAGTCTTTCTTTTTTAATAATAATTCTAATCATATCAGTGAATTGCTAATTTCATTTTTCAGTGATTTTTATAGTTAATGGCATATTTTATTTGCGTATTCTTAGTTTTCACGGCCTGATTTTAACTTCTGCTTTGGTGTAGAGTGTTTCAGACCTTATGACCTGAAAACATGAAAATAAAACATGCTTCTTTTCACATTTTAAATTAATAATTGTTGGATTTCGTTGTCCATGACGTGTCCGTTTCTTATAGAGTATTGTATTATATTGTAATTATAGAGTTTAGTATTATTCATGGAAATATACAGTGATACTATTTTAAATGTTATCTGAAAATAATGAAGCCAAATAAATTTAGGTGTGCCATGAAAATGTTAAAAACATGACTTGAAGAAAGAAAGGTCAGGCATTTATGTGGTACAAAACGTTAATGAACGTATTTTGTTCAATAGTTAACTTAAAAATGAATTCATAAATTAATGATGTCATTAATGACTTTTTAAAATGTCATTTTAGATTATCAAATTAATTAATGTAAGATATCAGATTAAATATGTTTGCTGGTTGAAGATATTTAAATACGGTACGATTAATTATGGCATAAAGACTGTTTCACAATTCATTCAGGCTAATTCATTCTAAGGTGTCTCTTAAAACAGTCTTTTTCTTAAATGATTTATAGATACAGATACAGATACAGATACAATATATATTATGACAGCCTGTCATAAAGAATATAAAAAACTTACAGAAAATACATTCTTAATTGTTGCTTTCAAGCAGTCATACAGAATAGTTCTGTAATGTAAATCTTAATGTTAAATAATTAAAATTTACACTATAATATTGTGTAAATAATAATTAAAATTAATTCACTAGTTATTAAAACCAAAGCTGAAAATAGAATATGAAATGTCTGAAAAGTTATCATTTCATCTAATTTTATAGTTAAAAATTATGTAAGCAATATAATAGCGATACCACAATGTAATGTTTTTAAATTAGTATTAATAAATAGTTGATAAATAATGAGATCTGTTTTATTTACTATGTAAAACACTTTTTCGACTTTCAAAACACTATAAGTTTAGGTAGAATTGTAATTAAATTTTACCTGAGCCAGAGTCTGCTATTGTTTGCTCACACATTTCTTTAAAGGCTGCCTGTTTTACACACACACACACACACACACACACACACACACACACACACACACACACACACACACACACACACACACACACACACACACACACACACACACACACACACACACACACACACACACACACACACACACACACACACACACACACAAAACAACAGTTACTTTTATTGTTACTGGTGCTGTACACTCCTGGGTTTATAAGTGTGTCAGGATTGGTATTTTTAAATGAGTGGTTACACAGGTTGAAGAAGAATAAATCATTTATTTATAGGAACAAAATAAATTACATCTTAATAACACTTTTATAGGAACATAGGGTATTTTTAGCCAAACATGGCTAGTTTGTGTACCTTGAGGGGTGATTTTGTTAACATACATTTGCAACTTAGGTCAATGAAATTGTTTTGTGGAGTATCTCTACATTTAATATGAAAAATAAATAATAATGAAATATATTACACCAGGAAAATAGTCGCTCAGCACTTGATAGAACATTTTATAATATTTAAATTCAAATACAGTTAAAAATTTGAATGGTAATCTCTTAAGCCTTGTGTAATCACGTATTTAAAAGTATCAGATATTTTCCAATCCTTATAAACACTTGTAAACCCAGGAATCTACAGACCAGTAACAATTATATATAGTGACAATAGAAATATTTTTTTTTTTCATAAATTACAGTCAGCCTTTGAAGAAGCATGTAAGCAAATTAAAACTGGCTCTGGCCCAGGTAAAATTTAATTAAAATTCTGTCTAAAATGTATCACCAGTCCAAAGCCTTGTCTAACTGGTGAAAAAGTTCCAAAAATTAAAAAAAAATTGAGAACTACCAAATTTCTATTTTTATTTGTTTTAACTATAACTGAATATAAATAATGATGGATTGTCTACCGATAAAATTTTTAATATTATATAAAAACGATAACAAAAGATTACTAATTAAAGAACAGATATAACTAAAAATTAAACAAGATTGTGCATTGTATTATAAATTAAATATTATTAACAATTCAAATAATTAAAAAACGTATGGACACCAGCTTTTTCGACATAACCTTGAAAACAGCTGATCACGTAAACAAACATTATAACAATCTGTTAAGGTATGGGTAAAAATAATGAATAATTTAAGTACAGGAGCAAACACACGCTTTATTGAAGGAACAGTTTAGTAGCAAGTATACATAAAACGGACACACGAAATACACATTACAAGAGCACATTTAAAACTGAACTGTACTTGTCGAGGGCATCTCTATTTATATAGAAAAACAGCTTCCAGATCTTTCCTTTTATTTAAAACTTCGAGAATATTACTTTTCTAGACTCTCACAGTAAACGCGCATGTGTGCGGGTTGAGGCCCCGCCCAGGCAGCTCGACCTCCCACCGCACAATACAAACTTTCACTTCTACAATGACAGGTATACTTACTTATAAATGAATGTAGAGTTTTCCAGTATATTCTCAACACAATCAAACGGAAAATAATTTAAATCGAAATCCAAATAAATTATTCATCAATAGGCCCTGCTTTGTCTTCGGTGACACAAAACGTGAGTCTGTTAAGTATGTCAGGCTATATAAAATGTACAGGCACTACTTCTGCAGGAAATAGTTGTTCATAACATTAATTTAATACATACTCGTTTGAAATTAATTAAGAACTCGGCCGGTTTTGTGTCTGAGTTTTACCTGACCATCAGAACCTGTTTATGGATATTTTAAAATATCAATAAATAATAAAATAAATAATAAATAAGATAAAAATCTTATCATAATATATTAGAATTTGGGAGATAGCATCAGAGATGTTCCCCGCGCGCGCGTGCGTACACAGTATTATAAACAAGCCATATGTTTGTGTGTTAACATCGCTAACCTTGCTTCTCGTATACCCTATACATAGAGGTATTGATCCAACCGACCTTCACCTCTTCCCCCCTTGGTGTATCTTGACGGGCACCTGCTATTCAGCGGCAAGGATGCGAATGCTGTTTTGTTTTCCGTTTCGTAAAAATCCGCTACAGTCGATGTCCGAGTAATGTCTACAAATTCTTATGTATTTAAAAATGTATTTATGTAAAAACCATCGACCAAGTATTGTAAATAAAGCTGCGTGTAAACGATCTCGTAATGTTGATTGTACATTCGCGAGTGAGTGGGCGCGCATTTATTTTCGCACAAGGATAGTGTCACTTTATAAATACGCGCGTGATAATAATACTGTACTTTTGTTTATTTTTGTCGGTATTTATAAAAAAGAGTACGACGGATATGCTTTCTGTTTTGTTTTCACGAGGCGTAAATGTTCTGAGAGCTGTGTAGCCAATTAAACAACTATTTTTATATTAAGCCAAAAGCGGAATTCGTTGACGAGACAAAGGACACTTAATGTTTATATACAAACAATGGGAGCATAGTGTCAGCGTTTATTGCGGAGCAGAATGTAAATATAACTTGACCTCCAAGTATCAAAAGTTTGTTACTTAACCTGTGAGCAAGGACGGCTTAGTGATCAGCGCGCCGCCAAGAAAGCACGAAGTCATGGGTTCGAATCAGTCTCAGGAAGGCGTGTTTAGTGAACTGTTTAACTACGTCCAGCTGAACTGACTAACGGATATCAAATCTCATTGACTGATGAAGTTAATGATATTAGTGCCAACTAAGTTACATTATGCCTTGAAAATGGAGTAAATTACATTACCTAAAATGGAGTCAACTTTAATTCAACAACACAATTAAACGTTTCTGTGGTTGTCCAACGGCATATACTAAAGGTATGGTACAGTGGAAAACAAAATACAAGACACCAAGTAAGTCACTAATCACCAGCTTTAATTATCACAGTTAAACAGTTCGTAATTAACAACACAGTCTCTTACAACAAATCAAATAAAAATTGTTTACACGCAATAAAATGTCAACTAATATAAAACACAATTGTATTACAATTGTCCCGCGCAATTATAAAACAACACTTCGCCACAATAACCACTTGAACGCACAGAGTAATCGCTTGTAATCGCCCGACAATAAACTAGAACCGCACTGTAATATATCGCAACTATAACTCAAACTGAACGTCGTTGAGTAATTGTATTTATACCCCCCCCCCCGAAATACTAGATTATTCCATACTGCATGTTAGCTCTACACTACGACGTAATTAATTGGGGCCTGGACAGTCCCCGCGGCTGGCGGCTTCCAGAAAAGTCTCGCGAGCGCATGTTGAAATCACGTACGCCACAACATTTAGCCGTATTCCACTGGATCGTTCGAGAAACATGTAGATTGTTCTGTAATGTCGTAACAGTATGAATAATTTCCTTCACGAATGAATGAAAAATATTATGTAACACGCTGATTTACGTCTATATTAGTATAAGAACACATGCGACAAAAATAGTTATTACTGTGGAAAAAATATATGGTAATTTTATGTTTCGTGCCAGATTCATAATTAACTAGCCTGTTAACATCTAGATTTTTTTCAAGTGTACTAAAAATGTGCAGAAGTTAATGTTTTATTCGAGACATGTTTCTTCATGACTTCCGTAATGCGTAATTTTCTTTATTTCACCCTTACTGTCCTCCCGAAGTTGTATTGTTGCTTCTTTTGTCTCGAACATCCAACATAGTAGTGAACAGACACTAACCAAAGCCAGGGAGGCCTTTTTATTTCGAGGACACAGCTACGGTTTTTGTATCGTATAGGTATGCCTATATGGTTTATAGTTTTGTAGTAATACGAGATTTGATCAAAACGTTCATTCAGTTCTTGTTTATTTAAAAAAATTATGCCTTCATTCATCGACACTTATACTGCCCCCCCCCCCTTCAAAGTAGTCTCAGTCGAACGTAACACGATTAAGCCAGCCGTTTTGTAGTCTTCAAAATATTTCAAACATGCATTTTTTGGTATAGCCTTGAGCTCTCTTAGCAATTTTCGTTTTAAGTCTTCAACGGTCGCGAAACGTTGTTCTTTCGTGGAAATTATCACTATTGGGAGCAGGAACGATCGTGTTGGGACACATCTGGTGAATACGGCAGTTGCCGTGTCATCATTGAGGTTTTCTTTTGCCTAGCCTGGCAAAATTCTTAACAAGCATTGACGTGCGTCCAGGTGCATTATCGACCTGCAATTTTCATAAATTATTCTTCCGTAAATCTGACCGCTTTCTACGAATAGCTTCATACAAATGGCGTACAATGTCCGAATAGTATTCCTTATTTACCACTGCGCCTAGCGACTAAATTTTGTTGAACACAAAAACATAATCTTCATCTGACAACCACGACCTTAAACTCATTTATGGGAGTCTTTGAAGCTTGTAAACCCTTGTTCACACACAGCAGTCTCACCAGAAGCCTTCTGAACACGTTTACCAAGACAGAGCAGTTTGTCTCACAGTTTACACAAAATTTAATCCTTGTTCTTCAATTTTTCGTTGTAGAATGACAAAAAAATATCGGCTAATAGAACTAAGGACAACTTACTCAGTTAGCTGTGAAATCTAAACTATGCATCAAATAGGACTAAAATTTTATGCGATTGTCGCTAACATGTGTACCAACATCACATAAAACAGTTTTTTAATCGGACACTTATAGCGGTGGAAATTGTAAAATTACACGAAATTTTGATCAAACCTTGTACGTACCCAAATACTTGACTCATTATTTATAGATTTTTCTGAAATAGAAAAAGAAGACATATAAAAATAACAAAATTAAAAGTTTAATTCACTTACTGAATTTATTTCGTCGTAAAAATCGAAAGAAGATCCAGTTTTTCAGTCTTTTCTCACTCACCGTTTATCTAAGATAATTTTCATTAATTTAAGTTTTTATAAACTTCTTTCGTATAGGGCCACACACGCTCAGATTATTAAAAACACTATAGGATGAGGCGTAGGTTGGGAATTAATTAGTTAAGACCCTTTCGGGAATATACTGACGAACTTACATCGATGTCCATGTAACTGTTGCTTCAGACGTAGCATAAGTAGAGCATGGTGTCAACGGACCACCACATCGCTCCCTTTGTCCGTCACTAATGGTAGTGATAATAAAATCTGACTCTTCGGCCAGTTTTGTGTATGTATTTTTAATAATAATAATAATAATAAGTATGCTCCCAGAGCTGCAGAACTCGCTCATTATTTTGAACGAAATACGTTTATTATTACATAAATTTCGATATCAGATAATTTTTCAATTTTGGAAAAAATTACAAAAATTCCGATTACTCTACTATTTCTTTAGTAATATAACAATTGTGGAGCACACAATCATGCAGTAAACACTAAAAATTCGAAACATCGGATTTGGGTTAGAGGTCCTTTTTGTCTGACACCCTGCTGAATTTCACAATGTTTTCAAATTTTTTATCTTTTTTGAGCCCTGGGGTCCCAGATTTTCAAATTTCCGAAACTTAACGCTGCACGCAGATGTTGGTTAAAATTCTCAAAATAGTTAAAATTTGATACCCACATGAGTTTTTGCGATTTTATCAAAATTTTCACCCACTTTTTGGTGTCTGGCGTCCAAAAATTTTGAAATTTTCAAAAATGAACATAATATTCATTGTGGTTCATTGTGTATTGTGGTTAAAATTCGCTTTAATTTGATACCCCACTTTGGCTTTTGCGATTTTTTCATCATTTTGACCCCTTAAAATTTGTGCCTGCCCCTCTATTTTTTTGGGGTTCAATCTCAAAAGTAATAGGAGTCTGTAGGATAAAGTGTGGACAAGGATGCGAAATTTTACGAAAATCGGTTGATGTCTTCAAACGTTTTCATGAGACATACCACAAACAGGAAGATAGATAGACAGACAGACGAATGCCGAACAGACGAGTTAAAACTGAGAACTCGCTTCGCTCGATCAATTATCACTATTATTATTATTATTTTCAAATGTAAATGATACAATTTTAACAGCTGACCTGCATTTCACATTCTCGTGTTCTACATCATTAGAATGGAGACTGAATATATTAACATTGAAAGTGTTTATAAAGACGTGTCGCACATTTGTGGCCGATCTCTGGTGCGTGATCGAAAATGGGAAACGGTGAGTTTCCATAGAAACTACTTCTTTGTTGTCAATAACGTAGTACACATATAAAACTTCGCTTATGAATGCGACTACATTTAACTTATAATCTGTACATTGGTAAATGAAGAATGAATTCATTGATTGGTGAATGAACATAAATATATATATTTTTTAGATTTGTTGAAGCATTTTCAATGCCCTTCTCTGTGCATTGCATTTGTGCAATGCCTGTACATTTTTTCCGGGTAATCGGTTTGAATTTACATTTAAACTATCTCGATTGTTGTAGATAACGCTTGTTTACATAATAAGCTGTTTTGAGGGTTATACAATATTTAAGATACAATCGTGTATTTTAAATAACCCCAATTAGAATTATTGTTAACAGTGTTCTAAAACACGAAAAAATCATCTCGTCTAATTCCTACTTGCATCTCTTCTTAAAACTGTGATATATGACCACAGGTTGGGTTCTATATAAAAATTGAATTCCATATTGTATACACAAAACGTTAACTGTTCTCATTAAAACGTCAAATAAAGGAAACTCGATTATGTTTGTACTATCAAAATCTTGTAAATAAAATCTTGCTCTTTAAGTAGGTGTTCACTAGATCGTTTACAACGTTTTTTAATATACTTATATTAGCTAAAACTTAAAAAAATGACGCTTTTTAAAAAATATTGTTGTAACCATTTCAGAAAATGAAAAAAATTAGCTTTTTACTGTATCTATACGAAGTATATTGTAACTACTCTTTTAATAACGTTCATGAATCTGAGCCTGTAAATTGTAAAATTATCAAAAATATATTTAAAATTTTGTAAAATGTGTGTTATAAATATTAACGAAATAAGTAGTTTTGTTCTATCATGGTGTCGAAGATTGAGGATGCTACACGATGAAGTCGAGTCCGTCTTCAGACGTCTCAAATGCGCTGACTCCGTTCTCCTGTGTTCCTGGTGTTTTCCCCAAGTGTTTTTGGGTGTCCTCCGTCGTTTTTGCCTCTGACTTAGATTAATCGGGCAGTCAACAATTGCGACGGTCCTGTACCCTAGTCCATCAGCATGACGACTTGAGATTATATCACGACCTCGCGGCCTTCTCAATCGACGTCTAAGTCGGAGCTGCACATGGTATTCATCAAGCATTAGGGATGATTGATACTGACTAATTATGTAATGACGTTTTGTCGCACTGCAATATTTGTATTGTTACATATAGGATTCGTTTGTGCTTGCCTGTATGCCTGTGAGGCCACGTGGCTCGTGGCTCGTGATGCTGATACTGGACGTCGGCTCTTGGCGTACGCTATTGTGTCACGTTGATGTTGGTTCCAAAAGCGTTTTCCACATCACGTTAAGATTTTTAGTGTCTTCTCTGGTGTTCAAGCAGTCCAGTCGTTTCTGTATTTCTGTGGCTTCCCTGATAATTCTTTCGGACGTACTGATAATGGTGTGTTTGAACCCGACATCGTGTATGTGATGATGTAGTGTTGTCCTCTCTTCACCGTTCTACTGTGTTCTTGTTGTGCGTTCCTGGATCCTTCTGTCGGACTTCTCGATGTACCTGTCGACCTCGGGAGGTGACCGTTTATTTCCAAGAACGTACAAAAGTATTTACAGTAAACAAAACGTGTTTCCACATAAATGTGAAGGATACATATTCATTGTACGTCGTATTGTACCACGTGCTGCAACACCCATTTTCGAAGAGCCGCCTTTCGCCACTGAATAAAACGTACAATACCTAGGTACAAATCCATACATCGATCGCATACACGTGTGACATCAGTAATGTGCGCGGTAAGGATAGTTCGCCTATAGGCCCAACATTTGAAGCAAACGCTCTGGCATGACCGGCTCTAGTAGAAGACCGAAACATTAAACGTGGCAACACTGGAACCAGCTGATATTTTGAGGCTGACTAGACGATCTCATAATTCATGTACTGTATTTCAATAATCAAGTCGCGTCATTTTTAATTGGCGATTAACAGCAGTTTTATAATTCTTCACTTTTTGCAAACTAAAATTTTATTATGTAAAATATTGTTCTATTATTTAAGAAATGTAATAATTAACTCATTCATGTGACACGAATTCAATAATTCGAACAAAATTAATTCAATAGACATAACACTAATTCACTAATTTCTTCAACTTAAACGTATAGTACTAAGTGCGCCAGACCTATAATTTAGATTTAGCTATATATATAGCCCTACTCGTGATTTTAATAATGTTATAAAATTAAATCAAAATATAACTTGTTCATTTTAGCTGTTTTATTACACTTTTGCTTATAGGCCTCAGACGTAACGTTGCCACGTTTATTTTTCCGGCCTTCTACTACACCCGGCCACATTCGGATTCGGTCAGAGTCCGTTTGACTTTTTAACTTTCTCTCGGGTGGGGGAGGTGTGGGAGACTTGGGACAATTTTTACATTTTTAAGGCTGTAATTTTTGAATTTGCATATTTTCAAATTAAAACTGGATAGTCAGGAAGGTTATAGTCTTTTATATCTTGTGAAAAAAATTTGAACCTGTAAAATGTAACTTAGATTTTAAATTACAACATTAAAAATTATAAACATTTCGCGTCCCATGTCTCCCTTTATGTGGGACACTTGGGACATGCTTATGGGAGAGATGGGACAGTAAATAAATAATGATAAAATTGATTTTATTTAATTCTTTATTATAAAACTAAAAAAAATTTATAGTAAAAAATTAAGATTCATCATATATATGAATTAAAAACCTGTTTTGTTTCAAATATCTTGACACAGTTTTTACATCTTGACATTAACAGTTTTTACGTTAATTAGCAGACTCAAGAAGATGGACTACACCAAACAAAGTTACATATAATTATTGCAAATTTTCAATATTTTTAAATAAATTTCTGGAAAAAATATAAATCCGCTCAGCGCGTTCAGTTCCACCTGATGACATTGGTGCTGGTAGCTTTTTTACGATGTCATTTTTCTCTACAGAAGCAGTGTCATCAACATTAGGAAAAATGAATTCAAACGATTGTCTTTTTCTTCTTAAAAACTTAGTATCGTAGCCTTCTTCATGTACACTCATAATTTTTCCAACATAGTAGACCATAATTTTCTTAGTAGCAAAGCGTACAATAGCAAAGTCATCAGTCCTCACATCTTTTTCTATGTCTTCATCTCCATCGCTGGAAAATTTTAACGATGAGAGGTCATCATCTGTATCTATTAATGGGACAGGATAATCCTCTTCTTCATTACTGCTACTTGATGGGAATTTTATTTTGCGGCTGTAGGTTTTCTTTCCATGTTTGCGCTCTTTCAATTCAGCTATCACTCTTTCTTTTACAGGTGTATTTGTAAGTATAAGGGTTTTTGCAGGTTTACGGCCACCTCTAGATTTCTTACGTGGACCTGCTTTTGGATATGGTCGAAGCTCTTCAGGTGAAATTAATTGAGAGGTTGATGCTGAAGGTTGGGAAGAAGCAACTGTAGGACTCGTAACAATTGAGATATCACCAGGTTCAGTGGAAATACATTGCTCAACAGGATTACATTCAACTTCTGCAGGCCGATCAGTTACATAAGACATCAGATAATCACAGTCCTCAAATACTGACCGATTGTATGGGTAAATTCCAGTTTTTTTAAATGCAGATAAAATGTTGCTAGGAGTTAGAGCTCGATTCATAGCCTCACTTGACAATGCAGCTATTTCATAAATAGTTATAGTTTTTCCTGGATTTGTATTCATCCATGCATCACATGCCCCATTATAGTATGACTTCAAGGGTCCATATACACCCACGTCTAAGGGTTGTAGTTTTTCGGTGCAGTGAGGTGGAAACGTCAATAATATAATATGGTTCTCTTTGCAGAATGTTATGGAATCAATTGATATATGGCTATCATGATTGTCTATCAATAACAGAACTGGTTTTTCAACAGATGGTGCTGTGAACTTACGAAAATGTTCCAAATACAACAGAAAATTGTTGGCAGTCATCCATCCAGTCTTATAGGCACATCCAGCAGAGCCTGTTGGTGCTCCATGCAACATATAATCTTTAAAATTTGCTCTGGGAAATACATAAAATGGTGGGATAAAGTTCCCAGCTGCATTTACTGTGAACAGCCCAGTCACTAAAGTGCCGCGTTCACCAGATGTTACTTGGCCAACCTGTTTTAAACCTTTCTGAGCAATTACTCTATTAGGAGCTTGCACTGTTGTTAAAGCCGTCTCATCACAATTATATATACAGTAAGCATCCAGTTTATATTTACTGTACACCTGTTGCAGATTATCAAAAAAGTCTTCAATATTTTTTTATTAAAACTAGTGCAACGTGATAAACTAGTTGCCTCTGGCTTACGTATCGCTATTGTGTGGTTTCGCTGAGCAAAACCTTTCCACCAATCTTCTCCCGCTATCTTTTTTAATTTCCAGCTCTCAGGAATTTTCATTCCATTAGCACAGCCAAACTCGAACGGCAACTTTTTCGCATCAGTTTTGGTGAGCCCATAATGCATTTTTGATGAAAACAACAGATATTCAGTCAGTATCTTTTCCTGGGTTATTGTGAATATTTGTGATTTTTTAAATAAAGTGCCGTAATTACTTACAGTTTCCTTCAACTCGGTAGAGTTAATTTTTGCTAATCTGGCCAGAGTTGTCTTAGGTATCATATACTTTTTACCAACCTGACGAAGACCTCCACCCTCTCTGAACTCCTTAATAGCTCTTTCCTTAACATGATAAGGAATAATTGGCGATTCTTTTTTTTTTATAAATTAATGGCATCTTGGTTACACCTGTAACAGTAAAATAAAAAAGTTAATTTCATGTAAGTAATAAATTAATATAATCAAATTAATAAAACTATATGAAGTAAAAGATTATGGGAGAGTTGGGACAGGTCCCAACTCTCCCACAAACCTTTGTCCCATGTCTCCCTTAACAGCGTATCAACAAAAAAGTGTGATAAATTTTTGTAGGTTATAGTTAGAGGTAAAGTTGCATTACTGACATAACCTTAAAATGAGATATATTCATGGCCAAGGCTTGAAAAACGAACATAATAACAAACACCTTTTTTATAATGTAAATATTAAAAAGTACGAAAATTTACTTTTAACATGTAAAAACCGTTTTTCTTACCTGTGCAATTAAGAATGTGGCAGAATCTTCAGTATGTTACACTAAGGTAAACCAGCACATAAAACTCTTCAAAACACAAACTCAGCTGATCTCTTGTACCAACCTAATACCTGGAAAATTTAAATGTCCCAACTCTCCCCAGGTACCAAGTCTCCCTCATCTCCCCTAGTCTATCCCCAGCTATTACTCTTTACGTGGACGACTTGGTAAGCAAGTGGAAAAGAGCTGCGATTAAGAGCATCCAAGTAAACACCAGCAAAACCTTAATTACGTATTATATGTATATGACCAGGTGACTTTGCAAAGAGACGGAGGATGCTTTGCAGCTATGCGTATAGAGAGAGTCATAAAGTCGCTTAGTTTGCAGTGTGCATGAATTAATAAACTATAAAAGGTTCTGTGACTAACTAAACATTAATTGAACGAGCGAAGCGAGTTCTCAGTTTTAACTCGACAGTCTGTCTGTCTTGTGGGGTATGTCTCATATAACTTTTGAAGAACGCATGATCCGATTTTCGTAGCATGTATGTCCGAACTTTTACCCTAGAGGATCGCCGTGTTTTTGAGATTCATTCTCCCCCAAAATGGGGGGGGGGAGGCAAAAATGTGAGAGGTCAAAATTATGAGAAAATCCCCGAAGGCCTATGTGGTGTATCAAATTAAAGGGAATTTTAATCACAATCTGATTGATTATAATGTTCATTTTTGAAAGTTTCAAAATTTTTGGGTGTAAGGGCCTAAAAATGGATGAAAACGTTTTATAAAATCGCAAAAATTCATGTGTGGAATCAAATTAAAGAGAATTGTAACTGACATCTGAATGTAGTGTTTAGTTCTGGAAATTTCAAAATTTTGGGACCCTATAGCCCAAAAAAGATTTTAAAAAATTAAAAAATTTGAAAAAAATGAAAATCCAGTAGGATGTCAGCTAAAAGGAATTGCAACCCAAATGCAAATGTATCAAATTTTTGGCGTTTATTGTAAGATTGGGTGCTCTACAATTGTTGTATTACTAAAGAAATAGTAGTAAGGATTTTTGTAATTTTTCCCAAAGTTGAAAAGTTATCTAATATTGAAATTGATGTAATAATAGATGTATACTTCGTTCGAAATAGTGAACGAGTTCTGCAGTTTAGGATGCATACTAGTTTTAAAACATATGTGTTGACGTTTCGACAAAATTCGTTGTAACCGTCAGGGCTTGTATACAGGCAATACAGGCCTATGTGATTTTATACGACTTGTGTGTATGTGTTTCATAAAGAATAATAATAACTATTACACATACATTGTTATTCTTATATTGTTATATAACTAGAATATCCTCTCCTTTTATTTTGTTAATACTGAATCACGTTGAAATAATTTTAAGCCCCGAGTTGCGGCGCCATAGTATAATATAACTCTAATTGCTCGTTTGTATTATCGATTTCGTTTGTGTAACAAAACTTGTAGATTCGTGTTCTTTCTGTATTTGAGTTGCTGCTAAAATTCGGTTATTTAATTTTTCTTGTTTATTTATGATATCTTTTACCTAATTTAAGCCTCAAACGTTGGTTGTCACTTTATAATTATTATTCTGTTATTATTAAAATGTGTTCACTTGTGGTTCGTTCTTCAGTTGATGAGACGCATCGGCTAAGTTGACTTCTCACTGAAGGTAGATTTAATTTACTAGTGGTGTACTTACTTGGAGTGAAATCCTGTTAATTGAGCAGAGTTGAGATGGTAATTTAAATTTTAAATATTTTAAACTATGTCAATTGCCGCTACCAATAGTACCAACTGTTGCGAGCTGTCCACCTAACCTGTAATTGTCTAGTCTACTGAAATAATTTTGTTAACTCCTTTTATTGGGTAAAAAGTTGTTTATTGATTGATAATACTCATGAATTTACTTTAAAGAATAATTAAAGTTGACATTTTTGTCTTTTTTTTACAATAATAATTGGCTTTATGAAAATCTTTTATCTCAGGGTTGGTTATTCTGACACTTTGTATTCACAACATAAAACGTTATTTTTTGGTTAAAAGTTTATTTAAAGTGTAGGTCCTTTTAGACTGCAAGATACAAAAAACAAAACTGAATCTTTATACTACTATAATCATCAAGTAGTAGGAGAGTGATTACATTAATAAATACATCTTAACTAATAACATAAAAATTCACAGACACTGTGAATGATCACAGACTCTGTATAGTTTAATTGTCAACATTGAAGGTTATTTTGGCGTACTGAACTGTGGTCAGTGAACCTTAAAATTAATAATACTTTTTCAACAACATTTAAAATTATTAGTTTAATAAAGTTATGAAACTCTTCATTGTTCATAGAAGATTCTCTGATTCTTCATATTGGATGAATTTGATTAGGTGAACAAATAACTGGTAAGCATGTTCGGCTTACTATTAAATTCTTTTAATTAGGAACAAATTGATTAATGCAATGCTGTTTCACTCTTTCTTAAAGTTCATTATAAATTATTCTATTTAATTATCTCTGATAATTAAAGTTTATCATGTCTGTGGGCAATTACTACATTTATAATTAGCTTTCGCCACACTTCATAAATTGTTAATATATTAATGAAATAATATGGTTCATTGCACCCTTAGTGTTCCTATGAAAATGTTTCCTTCATCACTTTTGTTGAAGTCTATTAAATAATTGAATAACTTTTATAAATAAAATCAACTGTCACTAACTCCTTTAGCAATTAATGAATTAATTAAATTGATAAGGTCCCATATTCCTTAGGTTTTTGTATTTATTTATCTTTCGATTTATTCGATAAGTCTTATTAATTATACTCAATAAAAATTTTTTATTGTGGCAAGTCTTAATTGCTCTGTATAGTTTAATTGTCACTATACTTGCTTGTATTTCCTTTTCCATAATTGCACTTTTCTTTTTTATTAATATTTAGTTCACTTTTTATGCGGACATACTCCGCAAATAGACACTGATATAAGGTTAACTCAACATTGTTTACTTTCGGCCTAACCTAACTTTCACTTTTTTGAGGTTATCGATTTCCATCAGCTGGTTGAGGTTATTTTCTTAAAATTTTGGTCTCAGGAGCAGCGTGGCCTCTCCGTCGAAGTACTGTCATTAACTGTGTCCTCTTCGGTTTACGGATCTGGCATCTAATGCTCGATGGTGATCACTGATTGGTTAATTTTCTTAATTTTCGTGACCCTTCGGTATATCTCGGGAAAATAGACGCCTTCAACGCGTCTTTTGACGGGGTTTGAGATTATGATAAATTGGTTTACATTATGATGCCCAAGGGCTGGGAAATTATTAAATCTTTATAATTAACATTATTCCCTTATCTTTGCTCTAATTACCAATTCATTATTACCATTGCCATATACCATTACCATTATTACCATTACCATTCTCTGAGACGAATAATTTGGATCCCCACACCATATGAGTTTGATCGTTATTAACAAAAATAAATTTAATAATCTCTCTTATTAGCTTTTTATATACTATAATGTTTGTTTTAGTTATTTTGACTATTAAATTTCAATAAACATTGAGTATTCCTCGCTAATAGTCGAGTATGAACTCTTTACAATCATTTATAAGGTTGTATTTTGATAAAAGTTGTCTTTGGCTGTTTAGGCCTAATTCAGTATTAGTTACTATATTTTAATTACACTTTACCATTATTATTCCTTACTTTTACTGCAACCTCATTACTCATAATCGTTGTCTACAACTTCTTATCACCATTACAGTATTACTCATGACATAAGAAAATACTTATTTCTAATTAACTTTACAAATAACTTGGCTAGGCATATTGGCCTATGATACTGTCAATTAGTTTTACTTATTGTCTTTTAATAGTGGTTTCTTAACCATTTCTATTATGACACAATTACTCTGAAATGGTCATTACAACTTCTGATCATCTCAGTTTTAGTTATTACATTATTCTTTTGTTCATTTTTAGTCTGTATAATCACTCCTAGTTTTGTACTCTAGTGTGTTACATGTATTACTTTCATTAGAAATTACATAATTGATTTTTAAGTCATTGCTTCTTACATAATTGGTCACTACAATAACTACAAAGTTTGACAATGTTTTGGGCTGTACCAGTATGTCCTCACTTACTATTAATTTATCACTAGTTCTTGCATCTAGTGCTACATGAGAAGTCCCTTTAATTTTCATTATTAAGACTCGATTTTATTTTACTAATTATTGGTTTATATTCTACTAGTGGTATTATATATTATTGATTCTACTGATATCAACCTCTTTCTCTTATATTGCTATTCTTAAAGGGTTTTTTTAGATTGTTTATTGGGTAAATCCTATTCTGTCCATTTCAGTTTGTTGATTTACACCAATCACAATATAAATCCTTCCTTGGTAAACTAGTCTTGGTACTGGTAGGATCCTTATAACATCTAGTTTAATTACAATATAACAGAATATGGACGATAACAATTTTGTTATAAATTCTTGTCATTATACATGAAAAATGCTAGTTACTAGGTTATGTGTATCCTATACTGGCTTGCAACGATGAGTTCCATTTTGTGTCTTGTTTCTATACTTTTTTCACAATTATTTAAATGTATTTATACTATTAATTATTATTTATTGTCTGGTATTTATTTTCCAGCTTCTTTTATATTATTTTTACAATAATCTTGGAGATTATCAGTTTTTCTGATATCTCTGTTTCTAATCATCTACATACATAGTAAATAAGATACAATGTTGTTGTTATCTTTTATATCTTATTAAATCATATTAGTACAAAGTTTTAATTTCACTCTCCTAGTCATTATATTTTTATTTGATATTAGAGTTATTGTCACAGTCGAGTCACTTATAAAAAGGCTGTTAATGGTTTGATGTCATTGTTAAGTCATTTAATAGGGTTTGTATTTTTGTTTTAAACTGATTCCTTTTTCTCAGTCATGAGTATTATTCTCTATTTTCTTTATTTGTTATTTTCTTTTCCTTATCTATTAGTTCTCCTGGCTGCATTAATTCATTCCTTCCCTATTTTGACTTAATTCATTAACCTCCTTCAATTTATATTCCTTTGGTGTATGTTTTAGTTATTCTCTCACTGTCTGATCTATTGGGTATATTGGGCCAATGTTGGTCTTGTCTCTAGTCAGTTGTCTTCATTTCTTTCGCAGTTAATTATTTCTTAATGCTGATCTCTTTCTTCTTTTCTTTTAGTTTATTATTTTGTTTTCTTCTTCCTTTAAATTCAAGTTTAGTTGTTCTGATGGCCTTCTATGTATTATTACTGTTGCTTATGACGGTTGGTAGTTTGGAAATGATATGTACCGTTACAATATTAATAGGATATAGATCGAATTATAATATTAATAATATTAGTACTCATTTTAATTATTTCTGTACTGGACGTACACAGCTAAATCTCGGCACATATGTTTTAAAACTGTGTAGTCAAATACTGTGTACTCACGAATCTATAGTCTTCTGAATTTATCAAACAGTGCATTTTTGTCAGAGACTTTTCGCTCACCTGTGTACACACTGCAATTTGCTCGTTTGCTTCAATAAGACAAAAGTGATGGCATTTACAGCAAAATTCTCTATACGGTCGAAAATAGTAATTGACTACACGGTGTTAGAACAAATGCCCCATTTCCAGTGTGTAGGCTGTGGACGTTACTTGTGAATTTGAACAAGACGTTGAACAAACGAGCTTATAAGTATGCGCCAGCCAGGGGCGTATTTACGGGTGGGGCGAACGGGACCTATTAGTCGTGAATTAAAATTGTATCGTTGCACAAGAAGACGGAGGACCACAGAAGGAGATGGTGTGAACACTTGAACCGCATGCCTGATATCCGTCTACCCGTGGCTGCCTTGGGTTATTACCCTACTGGGAAGAGAGATGTCGGTACATCGAGGAGATGAGTTCCGTAATAGGTGTAGGGCCTAATCCTTGGAGCGGCGGTGATGATGATGATGATGATCACCTCCACAGATGATCAACTCTGCAGTTGACACGTTGTGTTTGCTATGACCAGGCTATCCGGTCGAACTCGGAAAGCGGCTTGCAGACGGCTCCTGACACATTGGATCGAATCTGTAAGGGTTGCGGATTACAGATCTCCACATTGAAGACCAAGGTGATGGCTTTTCGTAGAGCTGATCACATACGAGCAAAAATTGTTGTACATGGCACTGTTCTGGAGCATGTTAGCAATTTTGAATGCCTGGGCTATAATGTTTCTTGAGATTATAAACAATAACGTTCTTTAAACCTAACTTTCGACGGTACTGAACATTACCATCGTTATATTTTATCACACAACGTTTCGATCTCGAAACAATCTGTGGTCGTCTTCAGGTTGAAGGGTCCGACCTAACGCTTCTGTTAAACAATGACGTGGTGAATAACCTATAAGTTCAACTGTATGTACAGGACCATCAGGAGAACTCTAAAATCAACTAGTAAAGAAACACTCCGACACCCCAGACCATTTTTGGTTTAATCATTGATGATTATGATGTTGATGGTGATGACAACGCCGCTGAACATAACTTCAACAGATTCAACGAATTCTTGGAACTATTCATAGGCGTAGGCGTATGTTTCGGGGTTGGGGGTGTGGGAGTCAAACCTCTGTCGAAATTTCCCACTCGATTAAAAACCCAGTAATATTGTGCCATTTTATTGTCATTTTAATAAATATGTTTTAATAAATATCTTCTTCTTCTTCTCTTCAAGGATTAGGTTATATAAACCTGTTCCGGCACCCATCTCATCCTCGGACGACCCACGTCTCTATTATTAGTGGCTGTATAGTTCAGTGCCGCTTTCGGCAATCGATCCTCTGTCATCCTTTGCAGATGATCCCACCATTATCTTCTGTAAATTGAAATAATTTCATTTATGTCCTTTACTTCGAGTTCTGCTCTGATATCCTCAATCCTTATTCTATCTTGCAATTATAATTTAAAGTATTTCGAAGTAACTGCGTTTTTTAGCACTCTGAATCTTGCCGCATTCATTTTTCGTTATGACCCACGCCTTACTCGCATATGGCAATGTGGGTATTGCAGTTGTCTTATAAAATTTAATCCTTGTGCTGTGTCTTGTTTTATTTCTAAGATTTCTATGAATCGTACCAGAAATATTCCTAAATTTATTTATCTTCTCTTATAGATCATATTCAGATTCATAGCTTACTGCACAGCCGAGATATTTAAAACGGATCACTTGTTCTAAAGTGATGTTGTTTATAACTATCTTAGTCCTCACTGGATATTTACCTTTAAAGACCATGGTTTTGGTCTTTCTTACTGAAATTGTCAGTGAGTACTCTCCTGCCACTTCTTGTAATTGAAACATAGCTCTTTGTAATTCATCCTCAGTCTTAATAAATATGAGAAATTATATTAAATTCTGTGTGTTTGCACAAATGTTGTTAGGAGGTAGATGCCTATATTATTTATCTCCCTTCGCTTTTTATAAAACCCCCTCCGAAATAATATTCTGGATACGCCAATGGAATTCTTAAAGGAATGATGAGTAGAAAAAAATTGGGTGCGTCGTGGGACACAGGCCAGAAGTTAGATCTGCAGTGCCGAGTGTCGAGCGAACTGATTCAACGTGTAAAAGGTTGTTCGTGTGTATTTAAAATCAGAGAGACTTTGCTATAAAGAATTAAGCTTCGAATAAGAGTGAACGGGACGAGGATATAGTAGTGTTTATATGTATTTTATTATAACAAATCAGTATTTACAATGAACATAAATAGAATCATGTTATACGCCGTTTTGTTTTCAGTATAGCCTACATACACATTCAAACAATATGTAACAAATAATTTTTTCAAATGTAACAAAATGATTACGCAATATTTAGTTAAAAAGTATGATGTGATAATTATTATATATTTATATTATAATTATATACTATGTTATATAATTATAATATTTATATTATATATTATCATTAATATACTCATTATAATAATTCATCAAATTATAGAAAAGCTAAATAACTAAATCGAATTTTGAAACATAAGAAACTTCCAGCCAAAACCAATATAAAAACCAGAATAGAATTCACTGATTAACTAAAAAACGTACACTGTAAACAAATATACAAAATTATACTCTTTCAACTTTTCAAACATGTACATAAACATTCTCATTGGCGGTACTATAACTATTACAATTGAAAAGAGATGTCTGTTTTTAAATTGTTTTTATGAATTAACAATTGGAAATGTGTGTAAATGAATTAGGCTAATAATGAACTATGTACAAAAATGTATTCATAAGTATTCAGGTCGATCTCTCAGCATCTGAGTACATTTTCTTTTATCATAAATAAAATTAATTTTAATACTTGCTTTATTCTTGTAACAGTATTTAAACATTTAGAATATGCACATACTCTTTAAAATATTACGCTTTGGTTAAAGATTACATTTTTATGGCAGTGGGGAAATTTTGGGTAGCTCTGTGGGGAAAAGAGGGGGCAACACTCCTGTTTAGTTACATCCTGCTTCGTTACATGTTTCGTTACACGTTGAACCAGTTCACTGCCCTAGGAGCTCGAGGTGTACGGGTGCACTATAGTTCTCACTTCAGAAACCACGAAGAGGGACGCATATGAAATTTTATAAGGTCATAGCTGTACCTATCCTACTGTAGGGATATGGGTTTTAACTAAAAAAGATTTAAGTAGGTTACAAGACAGCTGACACGCGCTTTTTGCAATGTGTGAAGCGGCCACACTGAAACTACAGGATCACCAAGAGCACACTGAGGCAAAAATAAGGAATTGGGGATAATTATTGGAATTGATGTTGAACTGGAGTATTGATAAATATAGTTTAATCAGGAGCATATTTATGGTGAGGCGAACGGGGCCGGACCCCCTCATAAGGTCGAAAAAATTGACGTATTTTGTTAATCTCTTAATTTGTAGGCTGTTTTATTTTATTTATTTTTTGTCAGCTGTTTTTTGTGAGCTAATATAGTAGTAGCTCTTTTGTAAATATACAAACCATGTTTATTACGCAGCGTTAGGGTAAACATTTGAAATGTGAAATATGGGAAAACCAATTCAGTCAAGTATCTTTTAACAATGTTTCAATAACGCATATTTTGTGTGTGTGTTGTTACCGTTTACTTTAATGGGACTGATTTCAGAATGTTGTCACGCGTTCTTCAGCTTTGAAGATAGTAATGTTGATTAGTCTTAACTTGTTTTTTCTTTTGTATGAAGCCGACGCGACCGCGGACGCCCCCAAAGCCAAATTCTAGATACGCCACTGAGTAGAATTACATATCTTACGCATGTTGACAGGACGCGGCAAGACAGGCCCCCCTCGAAAGGTTTGTGAGACCTCCGTAAGAGATGTCTTGACGTTGAAGATCGGATAAGGCTACGCTTCGCCCAAGCTTTGAGAGAAGAACTTTCTGCCGGAAGATAGGAAGGGGTTGTTATGTGCCGTATGTTTGATGATTTATTCATTGCGAATAGTAACACGGAGCAATCATTTAGGTACTGGAATAGAAATGCGCGATTGTGGGAGAAAGAAAGGTCACGACCTGACCGATGAGCTATAAACGGGCTGTGTGTGTCGGAAAATGGAACAAGATTGATTTAACACGGAAGGAACGGCGCGTAGTTCGTTATAAACAGCCACATTACTGTCAGAAACGTGTTGATTACTATCGATTGATTGTACAGTTACTACCAATAAATTGATGATACACAATGTAGACTATTTCGCTTCTGTGTTGTGTTATTCGAAGCGTGAACAAATTGTTTTCTGACGTTATGAATAAATGAGGAAGAGCGAGCGGCTGTATTCCCCGTGTATCGCTTTCAGCTAGTAAATCTTCTTTTATAACACAAAGAGAGTTTCCATTATAAACATAATGATGTGTACCGTACACGATACAGACTCTCTGCGTGAGGTTGAAACGCGGAAGTGCGTATTGTTCGACCAGACTGTCAGCGAGGGAGCGAGCGGCATGTACCGTTGTCCGCACGGCCAAAAAGTAGTACGACGTAGCTATAGTAGGTCAATCTGTAACTGCTCCAAACTGTGTTATTTTGCATCACATCACTGTGTGTGCCGTGATGAATTCTTTTCTATATTGTCTTCTTCTACTGTAGTTGTTGTTCTTCTTCGTCATTACCTGCGCCTTCTCCTCCTCCTCCTTTTTTCTTTCACCACCTCCTCCAATTCTTCTTCTTCTTCTTCTTCTTCTTCTTCTTCTTCTTTTCCTCCTTATCTTCCCCCTCCTCTTTGTCTTCTTCTTCTCCTTCTATGTGCCTCCGTAAGACATTTGGAATAAAATTTATTGATGAGTCGTGATCGATAGTCGAATCGAATGTTTACCCTCTGTCTCGTCTTATAGAGGTTGCCGACTACCCAGCCACTTTGGTCAGTAACGGCCTAAGGGTTGGGCGGAGTTGGGTCCTCACTGAGTAGGGGGCCTCCAGATTTGGAAAATTAAGTTTTTCGGTAAATGTTTTAATTTATTTGCAAATGTTCTATTGCCACATCCTGAAACACAACAGTAGGAGAGGTCCAGGATTTAATCGATCGATTCCAAAGATTTTTTCAAATTACTTTGAAATCTATCTTACAACCCTTACCTCATAAAGTGTTCACAGATATTAAAAAAAAACTTATAAAGTTAAGTTTATTATTAGAAATATATTCATACTAAAAAATAAGCGTCAATTGTACCTGGCGTCAATGCCTCACCATGCAGTCGGAAGTCGCAAATTGAACCCCAAACAGAACGGACGGCAACGGCAGCGGCAGCGACTCAAGAAGGCCGTGCCTGCCTCGGTACGAAAATGTAAACGGCGGAGTGATATACCGGATGATAACATGTAGGCCTACGCTAAACAAGATTAGACTAGCGAACAATATTTAACATTTCAGGACACAAACAATTTATTTAAAATCAGTCATCAGAAGTTTTACCGAACAGTGGATAATTCGGAGTGCGGAAATAGGGTCAGTTACTCGAATTTTCTGAGGCCAAAACTAGAAAACGGCCATTTTAGAAAGTTCACCTTATTTGCACTAAAACTGCTGACTTGAAAAAAAAATTGCCAAATATTGTTCGCAGCAATGATAAATTTGTTTTGAGGTATATAAGTTTACTGTATATTATAAAGTACTGCAATAGATTTAATGCAGTCTATAAATAAGACTACTTGTATTATTTCTTTAGCTTTGTATTCACAATATGAAAGTGGATTTTTATTTAAAACATTACTACAGCTTCTTATAAAGTGTTTAACTATTTATATCAAGACAGTAATTAGATAATAAATATGTAACAGTAAAGTGGTTTTGCTATGTATTAGGTCTACTTAAAGGTAAATTGGATTATAAACACCCGTCTTATGGGGGGGGGGGGTAAGTGTAGCTAGCAAGTTTATTTACACCTGACGCACGTTTCACGTACAGAAATTATTCTGTATCTTCGTAGTCACGTTAATTCATAAAAACTTGTGAAGATACAGAATAATTTCTGTGAAACGTACTTCAGCTGTAAATAAACTTGCTTTGAGAAGTACTTATTATTTGAAGATATTATATCGATGGTAATAATCGAATTATCGAAAATGAGTGCGTGTACGGTTACTGGGACAGTACCTAAATTGTTAACGATTTGACGACGTTTTGATAGGAAATTACTACTCAATACGACGGATGTCCTAAATCGGCTATTAAGAAAGGCGAGCGTCAACGAAGCCGTGACGAATTTTGGTAAAATAAGTGGGCCTACACTGGCGTCGAAATACAAAAGCGAATAGGAAACAATACGTGTGAGTGTTAGGAAAACGTGAAACTGTGACAAGGTGTAATGTGCACAGTGTAGGCTACATGTCACTAAAGATTTACACACATATGTGTCGGAAGCCTTTCAGTGCACAGAAGAGGATACATGATTTAGTTACGCAATTGAAGCCCTGGCGACAGGTTTAACTGATAACCAAGTGTTAATAAACAAGATTTAATAACGGTTAAACACAAAATGGGAACATTAACATTGTTGAACCCGAACGAGTGTTTGCGATTCAACGTTTTAATAGCAAATACGTACGTATTCGAATAATAAATTAATAATTTCACTGTTCCACTAAGTGATATGCAGTCAGTATCATATCTCGTCTGTCAGACTAATTTAATTGGACAGAATGAGTCATTGTTATTGCCGATTTCAGTCACATTTCTCTTTCTTCTCCATCTCCTCCTCCTCCTCCCCTTTGTCTTTTTTCTTCCTTCCTTGTTGTCTTGTTGATGTTTTTCTTTTTCTTCCATTTTTGTTTCTATACTTTCTATTTTATTTTACTTATTTCTGTTTACGTCTTCTCATTTTCCTTTTCTTCGACTTCTCCCCTTCTTCGTCTCTTTCTCCTTCTTTTTTTGCACTTTTTCCTTCGTCGTCGTCTCGTTACTTTTATTGTTCTTCTTATGCTTTTTGCATTCCTCTTCCTTTGTCTTTTTCTTCTCTTTACAGCTATAGCTATTTCCTTCTTCTTCTTCTTCTTCTTCTTCTTCTTCTTCTTCTTCTTCTTCTTCTCCTCCTCCTACTTTTTTTTCATTCCACTTTCACATTGTTCTTCTTTTCACATATAGCTATTTCTATATTTTCCTTCTTCTTGTACTTCTTCTTTTCGCCTTCCTCTCCTTCTTCAACGTCTCTTTCTTATTCTTTTTCATCTTCTTCGTCGTCTTGTTGCTGCTTTGTTTTTGTTATTGTATATTTTTCTTTTAACTTATCTTTCCGTTTTCTTCGTCTTCTTCTCATTTGTGGCCGTTTCCTTATTATTGTTTTTCTTCTTTTTTCTTCATCTTCGTCTACGTTTCCTTTTTCTCCTTCAGTTTTCGTACCTCCACTCGTCCCGGTTTTCTCAAGTGCCCTCCGCTTGCAATTGACCGTTTGCCATCGTTATTTTTATCTCCGATTGTCATGTATGTTTCCCATTACAATTTTGGGTTTTCCCTTGTTCCTTCACCAATCTATGGTTGCCATTCCAAAATTTCATTTAACCGTCTGTGTGATGACATAGTCCAACACATACACAACGCTCTATAGCTCGACTTTCCAACGTATTTGTCACGTATCTTTATGTAAGCTTCCCCATTCCTTATACAAACTCTCTGCATAAGCTGGAGAAACCTTCTTACGCGACCTATTTGTACGATTCTAATTTTGTTCATACTCCTTTTTGTAAGAAGCCATATTCAGAGCAATATGCATTCTGTTCCTTAGCACGGTGTGAAATAATCGCTTCCTCATTTCTTTCGATTTCCTTTATTTCGCAGGACTCCGTGAGCTGTGCTTTCATTCCTTTCTATTCGCTTTCCCTATTTTCTTAATCTTTCATTCTATATTCGTATGCTTTTCTTATTCTTCCTATGCTTTTCCTGTTTCTATTCGAGTTTCCGTTCTTACGACCCTTACCTGTTCTTCCAGTTCTTTTCCACGGTGCTTTTGTAACGTGGATCTTTACTAAGAAAAAAAGTGTCATGCTACATTGATCGGAAAATTAATATGAAACGGGTCAGAGTAAATACACAAGTAGCTGACAAAAATGGTGTACAGAAACACTTAAGTGAAGATTTGTAAGCCGTGAGACAAATAGATAATTGTTAGAATGCATCAGTAGCGTGCTTCGTTGGGTAGAAGAGAACGAGACAGATCACAATAGAGATGGGCACACGACATAACAGATAACACGGTGGATTAGCGTGGAGAAGATTGTCGATGGACAGAGTTACGTGGGTAAGACTAAAGAAGACCTACGCCTGTAGACGGGTCGAAGAAGGCTGAAACAAGAAGAAGAGTTTAGAAAATACATCTGTTTTCTATAATTGACCCAACTTGTATGAAATCTATGACGGTTTTGATATTTCACGATTCTGTTTAGATTTTCATCTCTCGTCCTAAAACACACACACACACACACACACACACACACACACACACACACACACCCACCAAATTCTTGGTTTCACAGACTTTGATTTTCAGTCCACAGAAGGCCCAATAGTTGCAAAAAATATTAGACTAAAACTGAAAGAGAAGTCGGTAGTTTATCAGTTGTGTTTTAACTTTATTAAACTCTTAACTTTTTAAGAAAGAAGGAGGAAAAGACGAATAAGGAGACGAAAAAGAGGAAGAGTCGAAGAAAATGAAGGGAAGACGACGTTTCAGAAATAACTAAAGTGAAAAAGAAGGCAAAGAAACATGAATGGAATAAAAAGAAAAACAAGAATAATTGAATCCAGTTTTCTTAAATTTTAAAGTATACAGCAAATTTTCGTTTCTTAAAAACTATACGAAAGAATTTATCACAAATTACACAATAAGATCACTTAAAAAATTGTACATTATATTTTTGTTAAATAGAAACCTACTATCAGTAAGCGAATAATTGTTTATTCTTTTAATAGTAATGATTTACTAAAAATGAAAACAATAAAATTATGTGACGAAATTGAGGAAGATATCTCAGTCTTGCAGAAAAAGTTCTTTCTTTCTGGCGAACAATTGAACGTGCTACCCAAATTTAATTTCTTAGGTTTGCTAATTTCTGAAGTAATATGTCATTTGTATTATACATTCATTTTTTTCAGCAAATTGCCTGTAGGGCTAATAATATAAATCGTATGTCTTATGAAATGTTAAAAATATTCCAGCCACGTAACTTGAATTTTTTTCTGTCTTTCTTCTTATTGTTTCATTTCTTCTTTTATCTCCTTTTCCAGCTTATTTCTTTTTCTATTCCTTTTCTTAAGTTTTTCTTCAAAATCTTTTCAGTATTCTCGCTTTGCGGTAAGATATCTGTGTCTATCTTCTGTATATGATTCTTCATTAAATGACGTTTATCTGCATTCAGAGCCGAATTTACGTTTTGGCCGCTTGCGGGCTATCCAGTTTTTGCTGCCCCTTTCTTGAGCCTGAGCTGGCCAAAAAATTCTCCCCACCCCTCCCCCAGGCCCTTCCTAACACATTCCTATCTTTTTACGTACCCGATCTGTTTTTTATAGTCTTCTTCTCTACATACATGTTCTACTACAACTTGTCAACTTTAACAATGTTTACTTAAATATAAGTAATGTTTATAATAAAACGAAACAGCAATTTTTGAAAAAGTTTTATTTTAATAACTTTCGTGTGCATAAATGAAAAATAGACAAGACAAAGGTATATGGTAGCGATAGGGTTAATAACACATTAGCATTTCTTTCTACGTGATTTACTTTGAGCAAAAGAGTCTATTAGATCATCGTAGTTTAGCTGTTTGGTGATTGAAGACTCTATTGTTAACACGGCCATCGAGTTGAGACGCTCATGTGATTGTGATGAACGGAGATAGTTGTTTCCCCTTTTCATCACAGAAAATGATCTCTCCGCCGAACAGTGTGAAGCCGGTGTTGTCAAAAAAAGCCTTAACGCGATATCTATGTACGGGTAGGCCTGCAACTCTTGAAGTCCCGTGTCGTAAACCAGCTGGACAAGTCCAACGAATGACTGGCGAGGTTCTTTGTCTGCACTCTTCAGAAACCCAAAGAAGTGGACACACTCGTTGGTAAAAGTTTCACAATCAGGCAAATCCCTCTTGTACACACTGCAAAGTTTTCTAGCACTTTCAGTTATTTTTTTCTCGTTGCCAATCTAGCCCTGAAGTGACCAACTCAAACCTCGCACACAACTCATCGTATACCTGCTTTCGCTTTGTCATCTCGGCGATCAGTCTGTCAATAATGACAAGATAAGTATCAGTTTTAAACTTTGTTCTACCGCTGAGCACAACTTCATGATCTCTGGTTTCACCTGCCTGGAGTTTTATTTTCTTCTTTCTTTTATTAGAAGTGTCCTCATACTCACAAACTACAGACTTAACAAGTGCTCTGTTTTCATACATATCAAAATCAGATCTAAGGCTTGATACATAGCCACAAAGGGAGTTGTAAACATTTGTAATGGTATGTATGTTAACATTAGTGCCCTGAAGAGTTTTGCTTGCGATGTTGAACCTATCCAACACGTCACCCCACAACATTGAAAGAAAGGCAGTTTTTAACAGACTCAGTTTTTCTAGATATCCAGAAGCTTCATTTCTTGTTGCAGTCTTTTCAGTTTCGTCATTGGCAATGACCTTGAGAGCCTCACATACTTCTTTCCAATCTTTGTTGAGGCTTTTGCAGGCGTCATCGCGTGCAGACCAACGAGTGTTTGATAAGCTCTTTAAACTGAGATTTTCTTTTCTGTTTAGCTCCTTCTGGAGAACTTCCCATCGTTTGGTCGAACTGGAAAAAAACACGTACAAACCTTGCAGAAGTTCAAAATAATGTGTGCTCTCTTGGCAACACTCAGCTGCGTGCTTCCCGACCAAGTTAAGTGAATGAGCAGAACATGGTGTATATATAGCCTCAGGGCAGACTTCACGAATTCGAGCCTGCAGACCGCTGTATGCCCCAGACATGTTGGATGCATTATCATACGATTGACCTCTGCAGTTCTGAATGTCTATGTTATACTTCGATAGCACATCCAAGACAGCTTCAAAAAGCGCTGCTGATCCATGTCCAACGTTGGGAATGAAGCAAAGAAACCTTTCAACTGGAGTTCCACTTTGTTGAACATATCTAATGATGATAGCTAACTCGTCAACATGAGAAATGTCGGGACTAGAATCAACAACAACTGAGTAATACTTTGCAGTCTTGACTTCTTGGACTATTATATTTGTCACCTTATCTGCCATAAGTTGGACATACTGTTGATATGTAGTTGAAGAAAGATATGAAGTATAGCCTTGTCCAGGATTTCCGTATCTGGCAATGTGCTCAGCTAAGAATGGGTCAAACTTTGCGACCAGTTCAAGGCACATGATTAAATTTCCGCTGTTGCTGTTAGTTGGACCAAAATGTTCAGTGTCTCCTCTTAAAGGCAATCCAGCAGATGTTAACGATTGGGTCACTGCAACAACTCTCTTTAAGACAAGATAACTTTCTACTCAAGTACTGTGCGGTATTCTGCCGCTTATGGTACCTGAATTATTAAAAGGTGCCGCCCTTCAAAATTTGCCGCCCCGGGCTATAGCCCGTCAAGCTCCCCTGTAAATACGGCCTGGTCTGCATTGAACTGAAGAACATAATACTAAACACGAAATTCACATACCAAGAATTTGAAAAATATATCAAGATTTTTTCGTTTATCTTGTGCCAAATAACAATATTGTCCTACTCATTTGGGTTTTGTATTTGTAGTTGTTTCTGCGTTGTTCAATAGGCCAGGGTTACTTAAATCTTTAAAATATGATTTTACTTCTCATGTGGCTATAAGGCTCTCCAATGAGTAAACTTTCATTACGTATTCTGTCTTTGAGAAATAAAGCCCTGGTGCGAGTCCTTTTCGCTGACTAAAAATTTAAATGTTAGGGGAAATGTAGATACCTATATTTTTTAAAACGCTTGGAAAATCAATTTTACATCGATTGAAATTATGAACTACGCTATTTTAAGACCAAATTCTGAGCAATAGGACGGACTAAACATCCGTTATTAGCCAAAATTTCGGTACATTGTATTTGGCCTCACATCGTCCTCTTAAGTGGTTTTAATTGAAGCATGTGACAGCAGTGTTGCTGTACTACGGTCACAGTGACGATATTTCACGACTAGAGCTGGGAAAGCGCAGACTCCGACCGACAACCCGATTCTGCGATTCGTTCCATACTTTTTTTTTCTGCGCACAATCGATCGGTCGCAGTTTCACAACCAGACGTAACGTTGCGAAACAGTTTTTCGGCACGGGTACTATAATTTCGCAATTTACGTCAGTCCTTACGTTCGATTTCATTCGTATTGTAATAACAATTTTGCGCGGTATATGTCTTCTATAGTCTACAATTGTTAAGACACTTAAAGGAGGGGAACCATGATGTAAAATAATAGTGACGCAAATTCTAGCGACGGTTATGAAACTGTTTCTGAGGTAGACGCTTGTTGAAAGAAATAGGACTACAAGCCGAAATGAAACCATTAACGCTGCCTAGTTTTCTAACCTACAGTAAAATGAAGACTCAGTACGCAATAGATGTGCTGTCAACCTTTAATCTTTTACCCTCATGAGAGTCTATGGTGTTATTGATACTTTGCTGTTAACTAAACTAGCTAGATTTTCGAATGATTTCGCTTGTCAACCTAACGAGCCATACGTTCGAATGACAAAATTCGTCAGCGGTGATATGTCCGGAGAAATAGTTCAAGCCTACTTGATTTCGTAAAAGAATTATTTTATTTAATGTATTTTTTGTTATTAATCGTACTTTTTCCTCGATACTCGTCCGTTAACCAGACGACCTCATGTTTTGTCGCCAATAATGTTGATAACCGAATTTTTCGAAAGTCTGGTTCGTCTGATTAACACACAAGTACCAGAAGTCCTTCGAAACCTAGGTCGTTCGGTTAACAGACAAGTACCGTCCTATTACGCCCTTGTGCATATTAATGTGAACAAAGAAAAATTCTATATAGGCCTATATACGTACATTCAATTACCAAACCATTTAAAACATCGGCACAGAAAATATATTTAATATTTAGTATGCCTTCCTTTGGTCTCTATTACTAAGTTAAGGTTATTAGATTAGCCATTGGTTCAGTTAATTGGTTTCATATAGACCTATGTTTTATACAATCGACTTGACACCAAAAACGGATAATAGTAGATATTGCAATGGACTTTCTAATTGGATATGAAATATAGAAGATAATAAAGCATATAATAGCACATGAAGACGCTGTATGAATAAGTAGAGATTGCAGGTTTGAACATTGTAAAATAGTTGACAAGGAGCATTGTGAAATATGTTAGTTTTAAGTATTTTTAGACTTGTAAAACAATTTTAAATGCAGTAAAATTTTGCGTAACGATACTTAGTCTATGAAAGTGTGAATACCATTAATGGTGGGGATCGGTTGAGGAGGAGTGATGATTATCTGCGTAGTTCAGTTTCTTTATAGGAATAAAGTAACTAATTTTTATAGATAAAGTGAGTCGAAAATAACATATTACACGACTACCCCATAATAACAAAAATATCTATAAATAGTGAAACTTGTTTGAGGGTAGGGGATTTTTTTTTAGAAATTATCGAACCTAATTCAAGTAAATGACTTCAAATATAAATCTTAGAACATGGAAGTCATGTATGGTTCTCCATACCGATATTTTTAAAATAATATATGGCCCATAAAATCAGTCGTAAGATATTTCAGGTTTTTTGAACAAGAATTATTCCGTTCCGAAACCTTCATGTACAAAAAATCTATTATCGGTAGGAAAATCAGTAGAACCAATCAGATTACAAGAAATTCAGTTTCAAAAATAAAACTCTGACATACAGATCAGTCTCTCTTCGTAATCGATAACGATTAAACGGCGCTTTGGGTACATTACGATCGGTCTGGCTGTCGCGACGAACGCAAGATAGAAAATTCCTGTAGAGTTACTGAGACAAAAAAAAATGTAATATTAGTTTATTTCATTGTACAGAAATCAGATTTTAGTTTGTGTTACGAAGGTCAACGGACCTTTTCATAAACTGTATTGAAAGCACAGTAGATTGTCAGAAAATAATAGCATCATTAAGAAATCCGCTTCATGGCAATAACATATATCTCGACTACTTATTCTACGCGACACCTATACATCGCAATAGATGATCGTCTTTGTCTTTGGTAATACAGTCACAATTTCTAAGCGTGTCCTTGATAAATGCCAAACAATTTTTAAGTCACGGATTTACGTCAGTTTTACGTTCGATACGATTCATATTGTAATAACAATTTTGCGCCGTATAGGGCTATAATTTTCTCTTGCATAGCCTACAGTCGTTAAGAACTTAAGGAAACTGTGTTGTAAAATAATAGTTCTTACGTTTTGGAAAAGGACGACCTATGCCTGACCCACGGACCGTCTATTCTTCGAGTACCCTACATCCCTCTTTCCTTCGGATGGTAGTAGCTAATTTGGGTAAAATAGATATTCATAGTATTGGCATGCTTTCTCCAGTGAAGTTTATACTGATTAATTTTGCCACTTCAACATTTATATTACGTTTTATACTGAATTTCGTATTCGTGTATTTAGGCCTATGATAACGTCAAGCCTTGTAGGCTACAGGCCATCAGACCTATTAAAAACTTCTTCATCTTGGCACTCTGTATCTTATACGCATCTTTTCTAATAATCGTGTATAATTTATTACCGCATGTAAGAGCTGTTACTACCATCGTTTTGTACAGTTTCAGTAAGGTGTCCCTTATACACTATCTACCCAAAGTTTTCTGCATCCTACATATTCTGAATACTATGTGTTATTCTTTATCCTAATAACTATATTGTTTCGTCCAGTGAATACCCAACTGCTCCATTGAATCTTTTCGCTCACATCATTAGAAATACCCTTCCAGATCTTTTTAGTGTTTACTACAAGCTTTTCCATCTCACCGCTTCCTCTTCTTCTTCTTCTTCTTCTTCTTCTTCTTCTTCTTCTTCTTCTTCTTCTTCTTCTTTGTTGTCCGTTTCCGAACGTCGTGACCATTTTGTCCAGGTACCAGTTAATCTTCTCACAGTTTCTCTGTTGTCGACAATTCTCATGACATCCTACATTTGTGAGTATGTCAGTGTTTTTAATTTGTCCCTAAATTTGACTGGTGATTTCCGGTGCCACATGTATTATATTGTGCCTTAAACGAGCACACGTTCAGTCCCGTCCTTTCTTAACACGTGGCCAAAGAACTTCAGATTTACCTTTCCATACTTGGCGATTGACGATTCTTAATCGTCCATTTTCTGATCGCACAGAATAATGCATTGGTTCTATGGCCAGCCCACGGTATTCTTAACAGTCTTCTGAAGCTCGTACCTTTGGAGCTTCGGTTTTACCAGCAGGCACCGTTCGAAGTCCACACGTAGGAACTGTTGTAAACACAAATGCCGTGAGCAGCCTCATCTTCCGTACTGTTCTGATACCTCTCTGTTTTGTTTTGTCATTGCTGATTTCTCGTTACAATGCGTGAATGGTAGTAGTGATGATAGTGGTGGCGGTACTATTAGTTGCAAAAATTACAATGTACGTAATACATATTGTTAGAATTATTATTAGCTGGGCTGTTAGGTCCTGGTCTACTGTTGTCCAAGACGCCCCCAAGGGTGGGGGCATGGAGGTTTCTACCCCCGGGGGGAGGCATGTAGGACGAGCCTATGAGTCTGGGCTCTGCTTTCCCCACCTGACACCCGCCTCCTCAGGACACCTGGCCTCAACAGTAGACCACGGCCTAACAGCCCGCCTGATAATAATTCTAACAAAGTTGACCCCGCCCGTGAATTGTATACGTACGTAATACACATTTGTATATCTCGATCTTCAAGTTTTAATTTTTCCGTGTTTCATTCCTACGTGAATGTTTTTTAACATCTGTGTACATAAATAATTCATACTGTCGTGTTTTAGCGGTAATTTCACTGTTTTGTGTAACGCGTTGCCTCGATTATACTTGCAGATGTACCGGTAGGCGCTGTAACAGCCACACCGAGTTTATATTCGCATTTATATTCGCGTTTATAGGTACTAAATATTTGCTTTATTAGAAACGTTATGAAACGCATATAGCTTTAATAGATTTAGAAAAGGCATACGATAGCGTCCCGATCTCAGTTATGGAAGGAGATGGAACATATGAACATAAATACAAATTTGATTCCAGCCACCAGAAGATACTATCAACAAAATATCACCAGGGTCAAACTGGGAAACAAACTCACTCTCCCATTCGAAACTACAAGAGACGTAAGACAAGGATGCTGCTTGTCCCCTACCCTCTTTAAAATATACTTAGACAGATCTCTAGTAAGATGGACAAAGAAGTGAAAAGCATGGGGCTGAGAGTTGGAGATGACAATCTGTTCACTCTATATTTTGCCAGTGACCAGATTGTGGTAGCGGAGGATGGGATGACGAAGACCTCGAGTATATGGTCAGAAAGTTAAAAGAAGAATATGACGCAGCTGGTTTGACGATGAACATGGCAAAACGTGAGTACCTGATAGTGGGCAACGAAGAAGTTAAGGACTTAAAATTGGATGTGGACAGGATAAGAGGTGTTGAAAAAAGTAAATACTTAGTCGTTATTTTCAACAAACAGGGAAGCAGCAAAGATGAAATTCAAGAACGTGTTAACAAGGCGCGAACCGTTATAAGAACGCTGAATTCTCTTCTATGGGAAAGAAGTATAACAAGAAATACAAAGAAACATAGCCTATATACGAGTATAATAGCATGGTGCAAAGTGTCATCCTTTATGGAGCAGAAGTTTGGAACGTTTCAAACGTAAATATGAAAAAACTGATGGCAGCGGAAATGGACTTCTTCAGGAGGAGTTCTAGAAGATCAAAATTAGACAGGGTTAGAAATGAGACTATTAGAGCCGAGATGAATATTGACAGGACAATAATAGATGTAATAGAAAGAAGACAATTTTGACTTGGTTTGGGCATGTGAAGAGAATAGAAGATGACAGATGGCCCCGCAAAATACTGGAATGGATACCACTGGTGAGGAGGAAAAGAGGACGTCAACGGAGGAGTTGGCGAGTTAACGTAGCGGAAGCAATGGTTGCGAGAAATTTAGAAGAACTTACATGCTACGATAGGTTACAATGGAAATTGGGGACGGAGAAACGGCGACAGCTGTAAAGATCCGTTATATATATATTGCAACGGTTCAATTTTAATTATAACTAATAAGGATATTGTGAGTGTGTAGAAATTACAAACACGTCTATTGTGGAGGAGATGAAAAATTATTTATTACACAAGAATATAGTGTTTTAAGATGTATATTGTATTACAACTTGTCATTCATTTATATTTGGAATAATAGTTTATATTGTTCGATAATATATCGATTTTACTTGGTTGATGATACGTCCTCCGTACGTGCGATCCTCCTCTTCCTACCGTCGCTCCTGTCCTGGCGTCCTCTTCTTCAGCGTCACACTCCTTCCTGGCGTCCTCTTCGTCTGGTCTCTTCTACGGCGGGTTGCTCCAGCGGCGATATTTCGATCAGTCTCGTTGATGATTATGTCTAACTGTTAACATCAATTAGACTCTTCAGAAATTGTTAAACTCACAATGATTATTGTTTTTACTCGAAACAGTTTATTATTAATTGATACGTTAAATTTTATCAATCTCAGGGTAAATATGGGTATTATTTAAATGCAGTGTATTAGTCGCACACCTTCCAAGAAAGCTTGAAGTCTTTAATTCCCTATGCGGATATCTTAAACTAACACGAAAAAGCACTATACTTTTACTTAAACAATTAACCCGCTCGGTTCTTTACGCTGAACTTCGTAAAGAATACCAAGGTTTATTTTAAGTTATATTTTCTATGTTCGTACGAGAAAAAGTCTCGAACGCCGAGCACAACTTCACCTTGCAGATGCTACAGAAGAACTGTGTCGATCCTTACCCTACAGAGTATTAATGTTACTGAATTTAGTGTCTTCCTATTGGTTAATTTGAGGTCACATGTTTGATGAGTGCAAAAGATACAAAGTTTTTCTGAAACAGTTTGTATAAATCCGCACTAGCTTGCATTGAATTTATCTACAAATTGTATTACCCTATTAAAGATAAGCGTTTCAAATTGCTTTATTCCATACTTAAAAAACCATATTTGTAAAATAGTTATGAACCTCAGAGTATACACAAATTGAAACTATTTACATAAATAATCCATTGTCAAAGTTTCACCTCGTCGGTCAATTACCGCGGAAGATATAGCGATTACAAGTTATCACACCCGCACACGCGCACAAAGTCACTCAAAAAATACATGACAATAAAGAACACCTTTTTATGAAGAATTTGGTATACCCTACATGCTTATCCATTTCTAAATACAAAACTTACGGCTAAAAGACAAAATATTACATAAAACCAATTTAAACATGAAAATGTTCGTCATCCATGTGCTTAGATACAAACAACGGGAAAATGCTGGTCCTGACGCACAAAGGAATGCCGCCTTTCTTAAAAAACATAAAAAACGATAAAAAACAAGATCAAAGAGATGCCGCCGTTCCCGCGGTCCAAGATTTTTTCCCACGCTCTCCCCACCACCCTGGACCCGCAGTATCCGCGAATTTTCGCGAAAATAATTTTTTATATGCAGCCTTTCGCGAGCCTAAATCACTTTCACTTTCTAATTTCCGCGAATATAATTTTTTATATGCCGCCTTTCGCGAGCCTAGATCACTTTCACTTTCTACTGGACCACAGCATCCGCGACTTTTTCGCTGATCTGTGTCAAGATCCGCGACTTTTTCGCGTATCTGGACCACAGCATCCGCGAATATAATTTTTTATTTTTTTATATGCCGCCTTTCGCGAGCTTAGATCACTTTCACTTTCTATCATTATAGTGTATATATTAAATATATGATCGGGGAGTACCAACCTTGCATGAGTTCAAATTTGTTATAATGTATATTAAATCTATATGATCAGGTTTACCAACCTATGGTGGGGGGTTCCGACTTGATGAATTATAGTGTATATATTAAATATATGATCAGGGTTACCAACCTTGCATGAGTTCAAATTTGTTGTGTGTTATAATGTATATTAAATCTATATGATCAGGTTTACCAACCTATGTATGGGTTCAAACTTGATATGTGTGTGTATTATAGTGTATATTAAAATATATGATCAGGGTTACCAATCCTGCATTATTGTGTGTGTGTGTATAGAACAGATCTGCCAACATTTTTCTTCGGTGGGAAATTCAAACTATATTATAGTAAATTGTTGACGACGACTTCGATATCAACTCTCTCTCCCCTCCTCTCTCTTTGTCTCTAGACACAGTTGTCATCAGTTTTACATAAGCGTCGTGCTACTTATGGATTATTGTAATTAGCGATACTAAAATGTAATCACCAGGAAATATATATTTATCACCTATCTCGTGGCGTCCTTTTTTGACACATGACAGTCATTGACTACGATTTAGAAATTAATATACTGCCAAGTCTGTGTGTGTGTGTGTGTGTGGTAAAGTGTTACGCATAAAAAAATCTCCTTGAAATAAGGTATTTTCAAAAGTTTTGTGTACACACACATTGTATAATAATTTTCGTAATTGTAAGATACAACCTGCAAATTATTAAAATGTCTCTCTCACAAAACAATTATCAGTTTAAATAATAATTTTCATGATTGTAAGATACAACCTACAAATTATTAAAATGTCTCTCTCACACACATTTCTGATTACTACGATTTAGAAATTAATATACTGCCAAGTCTGTGTGTGTGTGTGTGGTAAAGTGTTACGCATAAAAAAATCTCCTTGAAATAAGGTATTTTCAAAAGTTTTGTGTACACACACATTGTATAATAATTTTCGTAATTGTAAGATACAACCTGCAAATTATTAAAATGTCTCTCTCACACATTTCTGATTACTATACAAATAATTGGATGCATATTCGAAGGTTTATAACGAAATAAATTAAAATAAACCATAATTTGTTTTAAATAATTAAATATATATATTTACAACACTGTACACAAACATAAAATATATAGTTTACAAACCGCTATAATACAATTATTGATTAAATATACATATATCACAAACATTGTTATATATAAAATATTAATAATAATATTGTTTTAAATGATTAAATATATATTTACAGCACTGTACACAAACTTAAAATATAGTTTACAAACCGTTATAATACAATTATTCAAAATACATTTTACATTGATTAAATATACATATATCACAAACAAACATTGTTATATAAAATAAATATTAATAATAATTTTTGACATTGTAAGATTTTTAAATAAATAATAATTTCACGGCTGTAGATACAGTTCACAAGGAAGTTTATCTGTAACATAACAATACAGTCGATATTAGAATCACTGATACGATAATATTCAATTATCACATGCACACACACACACACAGTTAGTGGAAAGAATCAAATGTGTTAAGTAAGTAAACTTTTTCAAGTATATGTCATTTTTCATAAGTTAATGTACTTTCAAATAATTTCTAATCAAACCAAACCAAATATTATTCACTGGAAATTTGTAAATACTACTTAGAATCAATGATACATTTATCGCATAAAGGTAATGTACTTTCAAATAATTTCTAATCGAACCAACTATTATTCAACGAAACTAAATAGAATCAATGATACATTTATCATGTACATACAAATTCAATTATTAAAGTGTTAAGTACAGTGAGTTGAAACTACACACACACACACACACACACACACACACACACACATCAATAAATTGTTTGTTAACACAATTGCTACTTACGACGTTAGGACTCAATCTCTACTTGTGTTGTTTGATTTCTCGTCCCTCGATACACTAAATGTAGTTCTTTAGGTTTGATATGTCTGAGCTCCTCATTCGTGAAGACACCTGCATACCTCTTGGGAAGATAGACACGATACTGACGGTCGCCATCCTCCAACGTAGCAAGCACAGAGTTCCCATATTTTGTGTCCACATTTGTTAAGACCATGATGGGATATTTTTTATTCACTGTCAATTCTGAACATCGTTTGTACTCGATAGCACTTACAGCATTAAACTTTACAAGAAACGACATTATTAGAAGACACTAGTGAACACGTCTGTATCAAACCAGAGAGAACCAAACAATGACAGAATATTCGACACAAAAGGACAGTAGAATGTGATAGTGGTGGTGGTGGTGGTAACGTCGGTGTCCCACTTTCATTTGCATGTATGAACATGTCCCACAGACGAAATTAGAGACACCAAAAATATAACAATGTCATTAGGAAAGTCCATTTTCATAAGAAAATAGTCACTGCTTACAGCTATGCATGTATGTACATGTCCACAACAGAATGAGAGAGAGAGATATAAATGTCATCATTCGCGGTGACCTACTTTCTAAATTTGTTACATTAAAAATGTTTGTTTAAAGCAAAAATCATGAATCATCCATTCCCGAATAGCATGCACCTTATAGTTGGCACAACGGTCAGAAGAATTGAAATGTCTAAGACATTCTGTTCCATGAATTATATACGGTATGTTTTTAGGACAACCAAAGTCATCGAGATTGATGATATTATTGTGTATTATCTTTGATTGCAAAAAACGTTTTTTCTCAAAACCCTTCACAAACACATATTTATATATACGTGTATGTGATGTTAACAATGAAACAAGATTGTCGTATGGTGTCTCTCCTTCGCTCCATCTAAGTCTATGATAATTTGTTGTTAACCAGTGGTTTGTCCTAACGTATTTGGGATTCGTAACGGATGTAGCAGGCGGTGTCAAAATCCAATGTCTACCAGCAAATCTCAGAACGTCCATGATTGACAGTTCCTTCACAATATATTTTCCGTTGTCGTCGAAAAAGCACTGGAAGTCGATTATAACCGCAGTGTTATCCATAATACTGTAAGACAAAGAAACCACACACATTACAAACTCTATATATATTATGTTTAAACATACAAATATCGTTGAGATATTAATATGTGAACTTACGTTTACAGACGTCTGGACTGAAGCACCGAGAGACATCAACTGACGAAAGAAACAAGTGTTGAGGGGGGTTACTATACATGGAGACGAATTTTTTTAGTAGGTGGGGAGGTGTCGTCGTTCTCCATGTTGATGCGTTGTCGTATCCGATAATGACCGTATGCAAGTGTATCATGACCATTGTCTAATATATAACGCTTATCATCATACGGTGACAACGCTTGCTTATTTACACGCATCGTGTACAGCGTATGATGATCGCTACGTAAACAAAGCGCACTGGTAGAAAACTGACAATGATCAGTGAGACACTTGCGATACATATCGTGTCGCAGACTCCTCTTAATCGCAACTCGAGGCACACCTTTACATACACGTTTTTGACACTCTTGGGTGGGATCTTCGTGGGCCACAAGGAACGAATAACATTTCGCACGGAGACCCACGAATTCTCTAATAGGACGACCACACGTTTCATCCTTGAACAGACCGACAACCTTTTTGTTCTTAAGGCTATAACAAAGATGAGACGTAGGGTAATCCGATGTGTCAAAAACGTGTAGGTCCTTCTTCATGTCTGCATACAAGTCTGATGTTTGAATGCTATACATCAGACTGTCTGTATCTGTCATTAATAATTTAACGTTGCGGCCGTACTTGGCGACAGCATAACGATAATGAAAGTCGTACATTATCGTTTTGCTAACGTCAAGCACCGTGAAGCCGACATACACGGGACGGGAAAGAACAATGGATTTTTTACGGAGTGAGAGCCCCACCAGATCGTTCGTATAACGAATCATACGTTTTAGCCTAGGTGTGGAAACTAGTTTTTGAAGCCGTCGTTCATTCGAGACTAGTTCAAAGTCTATATGTTTCCGTACGTTCTCCAGCGACTTACCGTATACGGCGTTGTTCATCAGTTTGAAAAGGTCTTTTTCAAAGCTGTTGACGGCTGTTTGCCTCTTGCGGGTGTTGAAATCGATAAACGGTTTCAACCAAGCGCTTTGCTTAAAACACAACACCCTATGAGTCGCTTTCAGCTCTAAGCCAAGACTTAAATACAATTTCAAATTTCGATAATGGAGAACGTAATTTTGTTTGTCCTCCAAAGTTGTTAACAACTTCTCTACGGATGACCCTGATTCGTTATACGATGATCTGTATATACTCTCGTGTAAACGTTTGGAAAAGGGAGAAAGGATATCGGGTGTTACGCGCTGGCGCACAGGTGCAAGTGGGTAGTCGGAAGCAGGTCGTGTAAGGTATCGGGATAGTGTAGGTCGACTTCGAGGATGTACCCGATGTCGGAATCATCACTCACATTACGTACGTCCAAGGACTCGATTTCGTTACGATCGAGCCATCGGAAGTCTGCGTAAGGGAGTGGTTGCGACATGGCTGCACCGTATAAATTATTACAGTCTGTATACAAAATGAAGGAGGTCGGTTTCGATACATCGTACTGATCTGGAATCAGAGGATTGTTAGCGACTGCGTGACGGTTGGATATCATCGCGCAGCCTCCGCGGACCCCAGACTCAAGGAACAGATGCATATTTATCTCCGTTAACAGCTCTAATTCGACCCCTGTCATTTTTAGCATCGCGTTCCAAGCGAGTCCGGGAAGCGAGTAAAAATGACACGGGTCCAAGCAGTAATCGCGTAAGGCCATGTCTCGGAAACTTTCAAAGACATCGGCCAGCAGCATTACGTCTGTCAACAAATACAAATCGTGGTAATCGCCAAACGTGCGCAGATTGAATGCACTCCACACGTTTTGTGCATGCTCGTATTCTGCGTCCGAAATAGCCGATTCCAACAACCGGTTATCAAAGTGTTCACGAGCGGGTAGACTTGTTTCGTTGAATCGATCAATGCTGTCAACGTACTCGTAAGGGTATACTCCCTTGCGTACGAGCAGATTGGTCTGTTCGTCGAAACCCCGTCTAAGCATTTCCTCTCTGAGCAAAGGAAATTGGCTCCCGGACGTGGACAGATTGGTAACGAGTGTGTCCAGAGAGCGATTAAGAAATTGAAAAGAGTCTACGAAACGCAAGGGACCCAGGGAGAACGACACGTAACGCTCACTGGATGTTGCAATGCAGGATACGTGTTGGTCCTTATATTTTCCTAAACCCAGCATTAAATGGTGACTGTCGTAGCCACGAAGGTTGTGAAAGAAGACGGGGATATGACGAGGCATCTTGTAGCTTAGATTACAGCTATTGTGGGCTGCTCCCAAGAATTTCCCCGTAAGATGACAATGATTGCGTACCTTGTCATCGTCTGTCAAAGGGCGCTCACACAAATGACAAACGGTGGCGTTAGTGAACGCAACATTGTCATCATCGGACATAATTATTTGCACGTTATGTCGTACTACCTTCATCATATCCTCAGCGTCTTTCATCAACCACGAGAAGAAAGTGTCTACAACGTTTTCACCTCGATAAACTTTAGCCTCTCTCCAGAGTCTGTGTGTATGATCCACGATAGCATAGGAGAAACCTGACGGAATATGCATCGCTTCGTATGATGTGGACGATACAGGAGGAGAAGTTATTTTCTGACGAGCACCGTTGCTATCGACAGAGTAGAATTCACCTAACTCGTGCACTGTCGTCGGGACGTTGTTACCAGGTGAACACGATTGAAGCGGAGTGATGAGGGACTCGAAGTCGGCGTAGACGGTAAAGGGTACTTTAAGACAGTGCGCGTAATTTTTAAATGACATAAACTTCTCCTCCTCTGTAGGCATTTTGGTTTTCTGCTCGCCGTGAGGTGTGCAGTAGGGGAGATGATCGGACAGACCATGTTCTGTGGAGAAACGATGCAGGCAGTAGTCGCAGTAAAATGATTTACGATTGACTTTTGTTAGGGAAAATAACAATTTATTAATGCTACTGATAAGACAGTAGTGTTTTCGGCTATTTGTATCGGACAGAAGCAAAAGATTAACGTGATGTAATCTGTCCTTATTGGGGGTAATTCTTAACGGATAAACTTCATTTTTTGATTCGTTTCTGATATTGTCTTCTATATCATAGCCGAAAACGTTTATAGAAATGTTGGGATTCTGTGTTTCAAATTTAGAAAGTGAATTTATAGAAACAGGGTACTCGATACCGGACATATTTATTGTGTTTTTGAATAAGAGGTATTTTGAAACACGTTCTTTATCTCTTACTTGAGGGTGTATGTGAGCTAGTACGGACCATAGAAAACACATTTCATCTTGGGAGTTCTTGATGTTGACTACTGCCTTGGTGAGTGCAAGTTTTCGCGGGGTTGGAAAGTAGGAGGATGCTGCTAGAGGCTGGTACCGTCCAACAACTAGTTCCAGCTTCAGTACAGCATCCACCGACCTCGATACCGGACATATTTATTGTGTTTTTGAATAAGAGGTATTTTGAAACACGTTCTTTATCTCTTACTTGAGGGTGTATGTGAGCTAGTACGGACCATAGAAAACACATTTCATCTTGGGAGTTCTTGATGTTGACTACTGCCTTGGTGAGTGCAAGTTTTCGCGGGGTTGGAAAGTAGGAGGATGCTGCTAGAGGCTGGTACCGTCCAACAACTAGTTCCAGCTTCAGTACAGCATCCACCGACCATCCGCTCCCGTCACGGGTAAAATTGGATATGCTATTCATGCTTTTATCGTAGGATTCATCGAGTAGACAGTTCAACTCGTCGTTGTCGTCCGTGAGCAACGTACGACAACGTCCGTGGAAGACGGCGTCTTTGGTTACCTCTTTTTCTTCGCCGCTGTCACCATCTAACGTAGTTTTAGTGAAACGTATCCTGCACGCAATATGCCATTTGATACTGCGTAAACGTGCTTGTTCTGCCAGAATATCCTTGCACAATAAAGGTCGCACCTCGGTCATTATCGGTACTATATCTTGATCTTCTTCTTCTTCCGTGTACACAGGCAGGTAATTAAAAGTTGTGAGACATCCTCTAATACTACTGTTTCTCACGATATAAAATCGTGTCATATCTGAAACAATAGAAACACATGTATTAGCTAATAGGAATGATGAATAACACACACACACACACACACACACACACACACATACACACACACAAATTCATGTTTGAGGTAAATAGATAGTACACGTTAGTAATACGTTAGTTTATTGCAAACTGTGAAGATGACAGCTACTCCTGATTTTAGCATTGAAAGTGAAAGAAGAATATCGTTCAAGTATTGGGAAGTGACGTTTGTCAGTCCCGACGAGTTAGCGTTTGCCGGGTTTTACTACTATCCGCTAAATTATGATGTTTGTGGACATAGTATGTCATTCATAGACGATAGAGTTAAATGCTTTTGTTGTGGAATTGAATTAGTTCATTGGAGAGAAGGTGACATACCTATGGTGGAACATGAAAAATTTTCTCCGTCATGTCAATTTCTAAACGATGTCAAGAGACAATACATTGGGGAGAAGGTGACAAACCTATGTCAGAACATAAAAAATTTTCTTCGTCATATCAATTTCTAAACAACGTCAAGAGACTATCTTATACATGTTAATTCATATCAAACAAATTTGGTTTGCTGCATAATTATAGAGAGAAACAATTGGTATTTAAAAAAATGTTTACCTTGTTGAGGATGTCCCTGTTCCTGCTGATGTTCTGGATTCTGCTGAAGGTCAGACATGGTAATATTCAGACGTGAGAGAGAATACTGAAAAACAAAGAAACTGTTATAACGCTGGTATTATGTTAGTGTATCTTAAACGCTTTATATCTCACAAAGTAAATTAGAATATCAATTTGTAACATACAATTTGTAGCACAGTAGTGTTCAGCAACACGAACGATTTTTTTTTTTTTTTTTTTTTTTTTTTTTTGCTCTGGGCTTTGCGGTTATGCGTCGCAGAGACGAACCGCACGGGAACTGAGTTCCGAGCTACCATCTGGAGCTCCTGCCTCGTGGCCCTGCCCAAGTAGGGCGTGTGCTCTATAGCAGGCCTTTCTCGGCTGTTGTGCTAGCCTACGCTAGCGCAGTATACACCGAGGGCGTTTCCACGAATCACCTGGGCGTATACGGTACCTTCCCAGCCCAGTCACTAGAGGATTGTCTGGGAACCTCGCCGCACGTGCATAAAATTTGCGTGCAAGCCGCCTGAAAGTGTCGTCCAAGGAGCGGACGCCAAGTCCACTCCTTAGAAGGCGAGATGAGAAGCGACGGGGGACTTTGGCCGCTAGCCGAAGCCCCCTGTCGAGGACGCTCTGTAACTTCTTTTTATGCATTGCGGCGAGGTAACCCCAGACCGGGCAGGCGTAGGTAATGACCGGCAGCAGATACGCGCCGACGATCATCCTACCCAATTTCCTGGTCATGGCTGGGCTGATCAGGAGTGGAAACAGTGCGCACAGGCGAGTGGATGCTCGCTTAAGAACTGTCTGTGCGTGGGTACGCCAGGTGAGCCGACGGTCGAGGTGTAAGCCGAGGGACTTGACCTCGTTGGACCAGCGCAAGTACGTTCCGCCGATACGTAGTTGCCTAACGGGGTTCTTCCGTCGCTTAGAGAATTCGACGGCTACGCTCTTGGTAGGGTTGAGGAGCACTCTCCAGTTATCAGTCCAGTCCACGAGCGTGTCGAGCTGGCGCTGCAGTCGTAGGATGGCCCTTTCCTCATGACGATCGGCCGTAAATACGGCCGTGTCGTCAGCGAAGAGGGCCATCTGGACTCCAGGTTGTCTCGGCACGTCGTTGACGTAGATCGAGAACAGAAGGGGGCCTAGAACACTACCTTGAGGGACGCCGGCTGTGATTCGCCTCTCGGAAGAGACTGAATCGCCAACTCTCACGCAGAAGGTCCTCTCCGTCAGAAAGCTAGCAACCAGATGGAGGTAGCAGTCCGGGAGCTGGACTTCCCTAAGTTTGAATAACAGGCCATCATGCCATACGCTGTCGAAGGCTTTCTCAACATCTAAGAAACAGCCAACGGTCCGTTCTCTCCGACACCCGGCTTCCGTGATGCTTTCCACCAGTCTCATCAGTTGATGAGTGGTCGAATGCCCCACACGAAAGCCGAACTGTTCGGGGACCAGCACGTCAAAGTTGGTTAGATGTTCTCGTACACGACGCTGTACGAGGCGCTCAAAAACCTTGGACGTAGCGGAGAGTAGGCTGATAGGCCGGAGGTTTTCCGAGCGGGTGGTATCCTTTCCCGGCTTCGGGATCACGATAACCGTCGCCTTTCTCCATTTCTTGGGAAAGTAGGCCAGTCTAAGACACGCGTTGAACAAATCAGTCAAGAATTGAACTCCAGGCTCGGGAAGAAGTCGTAGAGCGGTGTTGGTAACACCGTCCGGGCCTGGAGCTTTTCTTGGCTGAAGTTCAGCGAGCCGATCTGAGACCTCTTCCAAAGAGATGGGTTCGGGCTCCGTCGTGATCGGAAGTGACAGAAAGTCTTCCACGGCCATCTCGACTTGTTCGTCGAAGTCCCAGTCCATGGGCGGGTTGGGAGCGAACTGTCGCTCGAAACACAAGCCCAAGTACTCGGCCTTCTCCTCCGGGCGACCCAGGGGTCGACCGAACGGTCCAACAATGGCGGGAAGTGGAGGTCGACGCCTCCGTCCCGTCAATGCGGTAGGTATTCTGTACGGGTGAGATTGCGGGTCCGCATCCCCCGTTCGGGCCACGTCGAGTTCCCAACAGCTACGTCGGAACGCCTTCAGACTGCCGCGCAGTCGTCCGGTGAGCCGATTGTATGCTGCCTTATCGGCCGGATCACGGGTCCTCTGCCAACGTTTCCGGAAGTAATTCCTCTCGCGAGCGAGAAGAGAGACTTCCTCTGGGATGCGTTGGTAGTCAGGCGTGAAACCAGCTCGCGTACGTGAAGACACGCCTATAGCCGAGATGATTGCCTCTTCGATTCCCGCAACTGCTTCGTCTAGGAGGCGAACGGAATCGAGTGGGGCCGCTGGCGGCAATCGACGGCACAAGGCCGGGCCGTAGCGATCCCAATCGATAACCTTCTTCTGGTCAGAACGTGCATAGGCGTGCTGGGTAGCGACGTGGACCAAGATAGGGTTGTGGTCGGATGTCAGCTCCGTAAGTGAGAATACCTCGACCGGACAGACAACTCCTTGGGTCACCGCGATATCCAGAACATCGGGAGCCGCGTTAGGCTGTGACGGAAAGAACGTGGGTTGCGCTGGACCAAACACCATCGCCCGGCGCGATTCAACAAAACTGAGCAAGCGCCTCCCGTTCGGAGTAGTCAGGCGACTATTCCAAACGCGATGCTTGCAATTCAGATCGCCGGCCAAAATTACCCTTCGATGGGAATCGAAGATGACTTCCAGGTCGCCAACGAGAAGTTCAGCTCGTGGGGGCTTGTATGCTGAAACCACGAGGACGCCGCCAAGAGCTCCGTGGACCTCAATGGCGGTGGCCTCTAGGTTGGTAAGCTGCGGCAAAGCGACACGATGATGACCTATGGAGGTCCTCACCGCGATCGCCGTGCCGCCTCCTCGTTGGCCAACTCGGTCATCCCGATAAACCACGTAATTTGGTAATCGAAACCGGTTCGCCGGGGTCAGGTGGGTTTCAGTAAGGAGAAGTACGTCGGGTTTGAACCGAGCCAGGAATTCAAGAAGGTCGGAATGCTTGGAACCGATGTTGTTAGCATTCCAGGCTACGAGCGAGAGATCTCGTCTAAGGGCTCGGTTCATAGAAGACCTATGACTTCGCAGGCTTCCACCAAGAGCATGAATCTCTCAGTTGGGTCGGCAGTTTCCAGGCGGTCTCGGATGGACCTGAAGGTAGATGCGACTTTCGGGAGGTCGTAGCTAGACAGAAAGCCGCGGACGAACTGTGCGTCATTGGAACTGACGGACTGGGTGGTTTGCCTGGAAACTGAGGCCGCATAAGAGCGACCAGGTGTTACGGCAGATCGGGTCATGGTGGAAGCCATAGGACCAGGGCCAGACGGTTTTGGATCAGCGGCAGGAAAAGTACGCTGTTGCGCTTCGTCGGACTTATACCGGGAAGCAGGACTTTTCTTGGGCTGTGGGCCGGCAGGAGCTCGGGGCCGAGCATCCGGTGTGGGTATCCCTTTGTTCCTGGGTTTGATGCCTGCTCGCGGAAATCGCGGAGGTGGCAGGGGCGGCGAGGCTACCTCTGGTTCAGAGGCGGGAGTAGGAGGTTCCGCGGAGGTGGAGGGTTCATTCTCCGGCTCCAAAACCGAGATAACAGCTACTGGGCGTGTCTCTGCTGTGGAAGGAGACGCGGTACGTTTAGTTGCCTTTGTAGGGGCTGGAGGTGGAGCCGGAGAGGGCGCGCGCCGTGCCGGTTGTGCCTGAGGTTTAGGCCTAGCCTGCATTTTAGGCTGTCTAGGTTGGGGCTGCATAGCTGGCTGCCGTGGCTTCGGGAGGGGCCCCTGCGGCTTTTGCTTCCGCAGGTGAAGTTCATCGGTTATATATTGTGATGGCAGCGGTATGCGAACATCTGCTCTCCGGTACCAGCGGTGGACACAGCGAGCCAATCAGACATCAGCAGCCACCGAGACGTAACCAACTTCGTGTTCGGAGCTAGCCAATCAGCGATGCCAGTTAGTTAATAAAACCTGAGCCGACAGAAAATTTTGAAAGTTCCGCGTCAGCGATGGATTTCGCTGGGTCGGCAGCTGACTCTACAACCAGTGTCGGAAGAAGAGGAGGACTGCAGTACGCCGTGAACAGCAGGCGCAGCCGCCGAACATCTCAGCGCGGCACTACCAACATCGCCGTTCTCACAACTCGGTCCTTTTTAGGACCACCAAAAACACTAGAGTGTACGATTGGTGCCAGTTGTCATGCGGCAAGCCTTTTGTCCGATGAAACCTTCCACAGTTGAAACCTGCTCTACAAAACGCTTCACACGAAGCGTTATGTTAAGAGAGAGAACGCGCATGTAAGTAGTTGACAACACACACACACACGCACACATAGTTAATATTTGTTAATTATTTAATACAATGAAAAATGAAGTCAACGTTTTGACGATGAGAGAGAGAGAGCGGGCGTTGTAAGTACGTACACAGTTAATATTTGTCGAATATATATAAACTTTCTAAAATCATATACATGCACGGTAATGATCATAGAGAGGAGAAACGGTTTGAACATAACGTTTGACAACGAGAGAGAGAGAGAGAGAGACAGACAGACAGACAGACAGACAGACAGATATAGACAGTCGGACGGATGGATGGACGGACGTAACGAGTGTGTCCAGAGAGCGATTAAGAAATTGAAAAGAGTCTACGAAACGCAAGGGACCCAGAGAGAACGACACGTAACGCTCACTGGATGTTGCAATGCGTACGTTATGTCGTACTACCTTCATCATATCCTCGGCGTCTTTCATCAACCACGAGAAGAAAGTGTCTCCGACGTTTTCATCTCGATAAACTTTAGCCTCTCTCCAGAGTCTGTGTGTATGATCGACGTTACCACCACTATCACATTCTACTGTCCTTTTGTGACGAATATTCTATCATTGTTTGGTTCTCTCTGGTTTGATACAGACGTGTTCACTAGTGTCTTCTAATAATGTCGTTTTTTGTAAAGTTTAATGCTGTAATATCATGCATTACAACACGGTATCAGAGAAAGCGACGAGGCGTTTAGAAAAAATTACAGACCGATTCTGGAACCGTTAGAAGCTATTTCACGAAAGTTAAGTGGTGATATAATGGAGGAGGGGAGGAGGAGAAGAAGAGCCTACACAACATGTAATAACTGAAAACGAAAGTGGCACGCAGAGTCATAACGCTTCTCATTTCAGTGACAATAGCGCATGGAACCCTAACACTTTACATTTCAGTGACGATTCATTAGCAAACAAATATATGCGTTTGTGCGAATCGGCTGACTGTAAACGGATTAGAGATCGTATGTATGGTGTTCGATACGAAGGTGGTAAATTTATGATAGGTGTTTCAAATGTGAAAATCGAAAACATAAACAGACGGTGTTTGTTGACACGTAAACATTGCACACTTAAAATGTAAACATTCCGAGTTCGTTGACATGTAAACTGTTTTTCCTTTCGTGAGTAATCGTTCGTTAATAAGATATGAATTAGCTTAATCGATTAAATGGTTAGACGAGTAATGGTAAATGTGAAGGTAAAGAAGGTAAGTATGTAGGTTCGATTCCTGTTAATTCATATTTTTGTTAAAAATCTTTTTTATAAATATTGAGGAGAAGGGATAATAACATATTCTTTTATAATTATTAACAACGTTGTTTGGTATTTGTCATTGTAAAGTACAATCGGAAACCATGACGCCACTTAAATCTGTAATATTTTTTTAACATTAGGGACAAAATGTTTAACGGATAACACAACACAGTTTCAATTGGATTAGGTTAAACGTTACTTATATGAATATGGATATCTTTATACGAAAGATAAAACGTCATTGCAATTAGTAAATGATTCAGATGTTTCCAATGCCCTCCTTATATTTCAAGAATATTACAAATTACCTGCTGACGGCAAATTAAATAATGAAACTCGAAATTAATTTGAATCGTCAACGAATTTTCCTACACAGACGACCGCCTACTGTATGATACTACATGATTCGCTTGTAGAATATACGCCATTGTCCAACACAGTACATAGTCGTGTTTAAGTCTTGTCGAATAAAGAGAGACATACACGCACAGGTAATTACATTATAAACTAGGAATTGCTTCCAACGTCTGCGAGCGAGAGAGAGAACGCGCATGTAAGTAGTTGACAACACACACGCACACATAGTTAATATTTGTTAATTATTTAATACAATGAAAAATGAAGTCAACGTTTTGACGATGAGTGAGAGAGAGAGAGAGAGAGAGAGAGAGAGAGAGAGAGAGAGAGAGAGAGAGAGAGAGAGAGAGAGAGAGAGAGAGAGAGAGAGAGAGAGAGCGGGCGTTGTAAGTACGTACACAGTTAATATTTGTCGAATATATATAAACTTTCTAAAATCATATACATGCACGGAGAGGAGAAACGGTTTGAACATAACTTTTGACAACGAGAGAGAGAGAGAGAGAGAGAGAGACAGACAGACAGAGTTTGTTTAAAGCAATTTTTCAGAAAATTTGTAACAGACATAATAATTTGATCATACACACACACACACACACATGTATTAAATTCAATAACACGCTTGATAATACAAATAATTTTTACGTTTAAATAAAAATCTTCAGACACCAAGAAAAAATGTACTGACAGCACACGCTGATGAATTCGATCACTGTAACGTGATCAATGCGAGACTGTTTCTAAACGACAAGTATTATCCTTACGATAATTTAAACTTGGATATTGGGAAAGACCGTTTTGCATTATTGTACAATATGTACGCCAGTTTTCAAAGTTCGTATTACCACCGTTTAGACGGCAGCCCAGTACTGACACCGGAATTATTCAAATTAAAAGCACCGCTGTTTGTTTTCGGTTGTAGCAGACAAGACGAAGCACTTAAGTCTTTAGCAGTTGATGTACGTTTAGAATTTGAATCGTCAACGAATTTTCCTACACAGACGACCGCCTACTGTATGATACTACATGATTCGCTTGTAGAATATACACCATTGTCCAACACAGTACATAGACGTGTTTAAGTCTTATTTTATAAATACTAGTTTTAAATATATATATATATTTTCATCATATTTGTAACGTTATAATATTGGAGCTATGTGTGTGTGTGTATGTATTTTTAATTGTAAAACTAGTTTAGATATATTTTAATACTTGTAACAATATAATCTTGGAACTGTGTGTTTTTTTTTTTTTTTTAAATTGTAAATATTAGTTTAGATATATTTTCATACTTGTAACAATATAATCTTGGAGCTGTGTATGTATTTTTAATTGTAAAACTGTTTAATATAATCTTGGAGCTGTGTGTATGTATTTTAATAAATGTATATATATATTACACACACTTTATTATTATTTGTATAACCCACTCCATAATAATTTGATCATACACATGCACGCGCACACACACATGTATTAAATTCAATAATGCGTTTGATAATGTTTTAATGCAAATAATTTTAGGAAAGTCTACATTCCGCATTCATAAGGAGATAGTCACTGCTTACAGCTATGTATGTCCACAACAGAATTAGAGAGAGATATAAATGTCATCATACGCTGTGACCTACTTTCTAAATTTTTTACATTAAAAACGTTTGTTTAAAGCAATTTTTCAGAAAATTTGTAACAGACATAATAATTTGATCATACACACACACACACATGTATTAAATTCAATAACACGCTTGATAATGCAAATAATTTTTACGTTTAAATAAAAATCTGCACATACATTAAAATTAAAATTAAATAAAATCTGTACATGTGCGTTGTCAACACTGAAGGCGTACAAACAGTCTTTCAACTATTAAAAAAAAGATGTATCAGCACACGTTGGTGAGAAATTGCCACTATAAAAATACAGTAAGAATATATTTTCAGAAATTGTAATTTGATCATACACACGCGTACACACACACATGTATTAAATTCAATAAATAATGCACTTGATAATTTTTACGTTTAAATAAAATCTATACACTTACCAAAAGAAGATGTGTATACTGGAAGACACGTACAGTATCAGCCAAACTAGTATGTGCGTTGTCTACACTGAAGACGTACAAACAGTCTTTCAAAAGAAGATGTGTATACTGGAAGACACGTAATACGTGCAGTACAAGTCGACAAATAAGAAATTGCCGCTAACTTACTTAGCGTATATATAGTGTACTCTGTAGTGGGGAAAGCACGTGTGTGTGTGTGTGTGTGTCCGTTTTTAGAGTAATTACTGTAAGCGGTGTTAATGCTTGACAGGTGTCAAATTAGAAAGTAGAGTTGTCCGTTTTTAGAGTAAATACTTTATAATCCTAATCACTGCTAATGACTAGCAGGTGTGAAATTAGAATGTAGGACGTCCTCTGAAGGTTAATGACCTCTGGTTTAATTTAGTGAATAATAACTATATCTAATTCAGTATCGTTGTGTGTATGTGTGTGTGCATAGACTTGTTTCGCTGTCAACGTACTCCGAATATGCATGCAATTATTTGTATAGTAATCAGAAATGTGTGTGAGAGAGACATTTTAATAATTTGTAGGTTGTATCTTACAATCATGAAAATTATTATTTAAACTGATAATTGTTTTATTAAAATCTTACAATGACGAAATATTATTATTTCATTGTTTACGATATATATTTAATGCAAAAAATGAATTTTTAAAATTACAATCGTCTGTATTTAAGTTCGTGTACACACATACAAATCGTTTGAATAAGGGAAATCTTCGAATATGCATCCAATTATTTGTATAGTAATCAGAAATGTGTGAGAGAGACATTTTAATAATTTGCAGGTTGTATCTTACAATTACGAAAATTATTATACAATGTGTGTGTACACAAAACTTTTGAAAATACCTTATTTCAAGGAGATTTTTTTATGCGTAACACTTTACCACACACACACACACACACAGACTTGGCAGTATATTAATTTCTAAATCGTAGTCAATGACTGTCATGTGTCAAAAAAGGACGCCACGAGATAGGTGATAAATATATATTTCCTGGTGATTACATTTTAGTATCGCTAATTACAATAATCCATAAGTAGCACGACGCTTATGTAAAACTGATGACAACTGTGTCTAGAGACAAAGAGAGAGGAGGGGAGAGAGAGTTGATATCGAAGTCGTCGTCAACAATTTACTATAATATAGTTTGAATTTCCCACCGAAGAAAAATGTTGGCAGATCTGTTCTATACACACACACACAATAATGCAGGATTGGTAACCCTGATCATATATTTTAATATACACTATAATACACACACATATCAAGTTTGAACCCATACATAGGTTGGTAAACCTGATCATATAGATTTAATATACATTATAACACACAACAAATTTGAACTCATGCAAGGTTGGTAACCCTGATCATATATTTAATATATACACTATAATTCATCAAGTCGGAACCCCCACCATAGGTTGGTAAACCTGATCATATAGATTTAATATACATTATAACAAATTTGAACTCATGCAAGGTTGGTACTCCCCGATCATATATTGAATATATACACTATAATGATAGAAAGTGAAAGTGATCTAAGCTCGCGAAAGGCGGCATATAAAAAAATAAAAAATTATATTCGCGGATGCTGTGGTCCAGATACGCGAAAAAGTCGCGGATCTTGACACAGATCAGTGAAAAAGTCGCGGATGCTGTGGTCCAGTAGAAAGTGAAAGTGATCTAGGCTCGCGAAAGGCGGCATATAAAAAATTATATTCGCGGAAATTAGAAAGTGAAAGTGATTTAGGCTCGCGAAAGGCTGCATATAAAAAATTATTTTCGCGAAAATTCGCGGATACTGCGGGTCCAGGGTGGTGGGGAGAGCGTGGGAAAAAATCTTGGACCGCGGGAACGGCGGCATCTCTTTGATCTTGTTTTTTATCGTTTTTTAAGAAAGGCGGCATTCCTTTGTGCGTCAGGACCAGCATTTTCCCCCTACTAAGTTAATACAAATAAATTTCATTTAGTTACTTAAACAGTACATAATACGTACATTACGAAAACCTTAAGCCTAATGAAAGACGAATTATACTACATTACAGTAAGTCGCCACCATACTAAAATACATAAGTAAAATGACAAAAAACAGCAAAACTAAAAGCAAATATTATCAGAACTTCGGCTACCGGGCTGTAAGGCCGTGGTCCAAGGTTATAGGATGAAAACGTTTGGGCCGTGCCTTCGACGACCATCTTCAGTGCAGAAGGCTGCAACACACTGACCCAAGGTTTCGCATTCGCATTCAGTGACCACTGAACAGTCAGTTGTAAACCACGCTTCATTAAAATTCTAGCTGTTGCTTTTTCTTTCCATCTTATTTACAGGGTCAGGCTTTAAACCCGACATTATTGGCGATTGAGAAATTGAAAACTTTGCAATAATAGGAAAAAATAACCTGAACTTCCGATAAAAATAATATTCGTATATACGTAGTACCTAACTAAAGAACGAATAAACAGACTTATTGATACAACGAATATTGATTACAAAATAAAACTCATTTAGCTTTGACTTTTCATCCAAAAGTGCTATTACGAATCGGTGCTAAAAGGGGCAGCGCTAAGGGAGGTATTACTGTACAGTAATACCCCGTAATAACAATCCTGCTTGTTACGCAATCCAGCACTCCATACGCGTCGTATGCGAAACCTTTATAAAATACCCCGTTTATTGCTCTCAGATACCGCATAATATATTTTTTCATTAGAATTTTCGATTATTTTTTTGTTAACATTCAAAACAAACAGGACTACTGTGGCAATGTCTTAGGCTCACGTTGGTTGTCAGCTACCTCAGTAGCACTGACTTTTAAGCTTATAACAGACAGAATTATACACATTGAAAAACAAAAGTCTCGAAGCGAGAAATATATATATATATATATATATATATATATATATATATAAATATAACAGTGTTTATTGCAGCAACAGATCTATGGCACCAGGAGAGTTGGTAGACCCAAACTACGTTGGGAAGACGATGTGAGCTATGATGCGCGCCGTATCCCTTGGGACCCGGAACTGGAGAGCAGTTGCACTTGACCAGGACAACTGGCGGAGGCTGTTAAAGGAGGCCTTGACTCAGTAATATGTTATTGCGCCGCTGAAGAAGAAAAGGAAGAAGAAGAATGTTTATTGCAGCAAATTTTGATGGTTTTGAAAAACTGTTTCTGGTCGTGGTGGAAAAATCGAGACTATCGCGTTATGCCTACTTCTATAGACCTAGAGTTAAGCACTCAATCGTTTACATAGCAAACGAGTTTGTTTGGGAAGTAGAAAGTAAATACGGAAAAATAAATGAAATAAATGGCATTTATGAATAATATACAGTTTCTGCGCGTATAACGTGTTTAAGGATGTCAGTAATGTTACTGTATACGCGGAAGATATGAAAGAATATGCTTTATTGATGTAGGTGTTTGTCCTACTTTGGCTGTCTCCAATCTTATATGCGGTTTACACGTGGTCCCTTGGAGAGCTTTTACTTCCATGTTCCATATGGAAATGGAAGTATGGTGATGGCGAAAAAAATCGTGTTCGAGATAAGGCCCGATTCTTATTGTACTACCCTCAAAACGTGAAGAAGTCATTTTTTGAAATGTGTGTGTGTGTAATTGTTTCTATGGCAAACGATAACTGCCGCAAATTCAAACAGAATCAAATAATGTTTTGCATACGTGCCTGAATTGTATAGAACTCAACGTCTATTGATTTTGGTGGATATCGGTAAAGGGGAAGGGGTAGTTTATCTGCAACGTTTTATGTTTTAACAAGAGTAAAGTACCGGTACTTAATTTTGATAAATAAAGTGTCCTGAAAAGAAGATCATAATAATCCACTGTAGAAAGGTAGATTAAATATCTATAAATAAAGAGGGTAGTTGAAGGGAGAGGGGGTAATTTTCTATAAATGAAAATGATAGTTGAAGGGAGATGGGATAATTTTTTATGTGTACTACTTTATCGGTAACAAATAAGTAGTTTGTTGCCGTGGTCCAATGTTTTCTACAAAACCAGACGTTTCGGGAGCGCTGTCGACTGCCATCATCAGTGAAAATCGAGTGCGTAACGTGAGGTGGTATAAGTTAGTGACCACAGTACTGTGGTTAAGGCTGAAGCAAGAAGTAGAAAGAAGTAGTTTCTATGGAAATATTTCATTTTGAAAATGATTTTAATTATACGTATAAATTAGAACATGGAAGTCATGTATGGTTCTCCATACTGATATTTTTAACAAAGCTTCACTGTAATTCCTTCTATTTTTGGTTAAGTTTATCGAAGGAACGGTTATATCCTTAACACACAGTCCGGTTCCCTAAAAAGTCGTCTGGTTTCTACCTGATTTCACACCGTTGCTGCAAGATTCAGTTGAGTAACTTAACGCGAATAGTATAGAGTTACACAGCATCCTACATTTGTCCGGGTTGGACCTGACACTCACGTGCCGTAAGTAATTCACTAATTTCTACAGTTATTATGCCACCGACACTCCTTGCACAATCAAACACGTCTGTATGGAAAATTTTTGTTTACTTTCACCTCCACTAAGATTACAAATATTAGTCTTGATTAGTTGGTTATCTATGAACATAAATTATCTGAGGCATCGCTGCTGCGTTGTCTCTGATAACATTAGTTATACAAAGACGTTATTATGATCGTTCAAACAGAGACGCTACGAACAGGAAAACATTTCCATCCGTTTAACATGATCATTCCGTGGAAAGAAAAGCTTCTGAATATAGGCTACGTATTTTGTGGTCTCATACCACGACTTCAGTGGCAAAATGAAGATATAAAAGTAGAAACCGAAAAAATAGGATTTTCAACAACAATTTTTTAATACACAAGAAATGCGTATGATGTAAATTGTCTCTTGCAGTCAGAAACTGAATATGAAACACGGTAACACAGGCAGATGGGGTCGAGTGAGATAGAATTTACAGGAATTTGTTCAGACATGGCGGCTGACATATGGACGCGCAGTCAACTCCACACTTCTCCCTAATTCTGTTCGTGAATCCGAACCGCCACGTCTGACCAAAATGTATAAAATAAACAAACTCGCATTTAGAAAATAATTATAAAGACAGAAAACTGATTGCTAGTTTTCAAGGGATCCTATAAATTTGTTGCCGACATTGTATACGCATGTGTACACGTATCTTATAAGCCTACACGTATTTTATTAATGTAGGCGAGAGTGTTATAAACTAGGAACACCACTTAACTACTTACGGTAAATATAAGATAGTCGGTTAAGATACAATCGGCTGGAACTTCGTATTCTGGAGGCCGAAAACGAACGAGGTTATGTAGGCCTACCTGTGTTAAAAAGCCATAGGAAAATAAATAGTAACATATGTCAAAATTTCTGAAAATGTAACTGAAGTTTAAAGTGAAAACAATTTAACTTCAATTGTTCTCAGATGTTTTGAGTATTGTAATATATACATTACATTCTGTTTATGAATATGACAGTAATGTAAAATTGTCGAAACATATTGTAATAAATAATAATAATAATGAATTTATTCAAAATATAAAATATTATATATATATTTAGTCACTTTCTGCTACAGTCCGTTTCTTGATGTATATAATACATTTAATATTTATAATTAAATTTACCTCAAGATGTTATTTTTTTCCTTTTTTGGAACATGTTGGAACAAATAAAATGACAAAACTAACAAAACTATTTAAAAACACAGATATAAAAATAGCATACAAAACTAATAAAAATAAATTACAAAATCTAAATAGCTCACACAACAAAGATAATACAACAACTAACGGCATATACAAAATTGAATGCCAAGATTGCAATAAATGTTACATAGGACAAACAAAAAAACAGCTGAAAAAACGTTATTTTGAACACCTAAATCCATACAAAAAACCAGAAATATATAAATCCAATTTAGCCACACATGCAATAAACACAGGACATGAATTCCCAGACATAACCAATGTAACACTAATAAAACATATACCACACAAAGGCACCATAATGAACATTTGGGAAAATTTACAAATATACAAACATAAAATAGAAAACAAACTAATACCTGAACAAATACAAATCAATACAAAACATGACACAATATTCAAAGCACTCAACATTGAAAATACACAAAAAACTAACACATACACCACAATCACACACAATAAAACCAATTTGAAATACCAGAAGCCAACAGGAAACCACAATAATAATAGTCAACCAACAACACATATGTACTTCACCAGACAAAAAAACCGGAAGGCTGAGGATGGGTACAAGATAGTACCCGAAACATGTTCCAAAAAAGGAAAAAAATAACATCTTGAGGTAAATTTAATTATAAATATTAAATGTAATATATATATATATATATATATATTCATATTTCCTTCCAATTTTTCTTATTTCCTTAGCTTAGAATTATTAATAATAAATATTTATTATTTCTCACAAGAATTTTATATTTTTTAATTTGTTTTAAACTGTTTCAACAGTCTTTTTTACTGTCTTCTATTAATGGGGCGTTGAAATTAATACAGAAAACTAGACCGATAAATACAATAACACAGTAAAAAAGGCTGTCGTAACAGCGTGAGAACTAAAAAATAGTATTTATTGTGTGTGTGTGTGTGTGTGTGTGTGTGTGTGTTTTAATGATATATATTATATCTACATGGGGATTATATAGGCCTATAATACAATAATAAGGAAGAGAATAGGAAGATAATACTTGGATGGTATCAGGAGCTTGGTATGTTGTAGCAGGTACAAAAAGCTAGAGAGTGGCTGTAGTTAAGTCGCATCTGGGTGAAGCGAACAGATAATGAATCAGTGAATATAAAGAAATAGGCTTTTTATGCAAATAGAAAATATGTTTGTATATGCAAATATGTTTTTGTAGATAAAGCCAGCTGATGATCTGACCTTGCGAAAACGAGTTATTCTGAGCTACATTAAAAGTCAGCGTTTGATAGTGACAGCGGCAATACGGATAATCTTCAGTAAGGGAACATCAATGTCGGAAGTAGAGTTGATGGATGTTGCCGTGCCCAACAGTCGAGTGCCGTTTTTTGGATATGAAATACAGAATAGAAAGTTGTTTGGCCAAGTAGCTCACTTGGAGAAGAACACTTCCTCACAGCTCTGTTGTGATGACCCACATCACATCGCAACAGATGGAAACTACACACACACACTGCGTGCTGTAGCTCGTAATTGTGCGGAGAACAGGCGGTTAGTAGAGTTCATGTGGCTACGCGTCTATGGATTGTGGAAAATATTTCGTGGGTCACGAAACAATGCCACTGAGTAAACAAAAATCCCGTTGTTCACGGATCAAATGACAGCTGCCGATGTTTGAATGCGTGGACTGTCATTATCAGCAATATTATCTTGGATTAAACGCAATGGATGCCCTAAGCCTGAATATTCTCCTGAAGTATTTTTGATTTTTTTTTCAATTTGCGCGGACGTGGTTTATCCTGATTTTGTTTCCTTGAAATCAAATTTATAAATAATCTAGGGGTCATTAATAGGTAAAAATGTAGAAATACATAAAAGTATAAAATACCTTGTAGTGAACGTGTCGTAATACGCATAAGAACAGGGCGCGATTTCGAAGGAACTTTCTCGCAGTGAACAATGGACGTCAACCGTCGTATAATTCTCATAAACGCGACGTTTCGATCGCTATAAATTTGTTATCGCCCTCAGGTGTTATGAAAATTAAGCCAATATTTGTCAAAACTAGGAACATAGGCCTATACAGAAGTAAGTCGTCATCGATAATTCTTAGAATTTAATAACATAAAACAAAATTTAAAACTATAATTTGTCAGTAACGTTTGACAATCCGCAGAGAAGTATCGCAAATTCCCAGTCACAATACACTTAACAAAAAAACTGGCGTGAAAAATATACTAGCAGTTACAAAAGCTGATAATCGATTAAAAAATTGTGTTTACCATAATTATAATTTGTTATAATTTCTGTTGTAATTAATTTTTTGTATTACTACCTGTTTTTGTGACTGCGGATACCGTATTCAAATACAGTACACCAAGAATAGGGCAAGCTACAAGGATTGTTCAATAGAAACTCGTTTGATCTGCGCAGCCGTGACTTCGTCGCCATGGCAACCGAATTCATTTGTTTACATTGTCTGTTTAAGTGCTAGTGACGCTTCTGTCAAAAATATTTGCAGTTTGCTCTTTATTAAGCGTTGTGACTAGGTTGAAAAATTGCATCTATGATAGAAAATCCGTCCAAAGATAATCTGTGTGCCGTTATTCAGTTTTTGACCGCTGAGAGGCGTCAGCCAATGGAAATTTATACGAGAATGAAAGTTGTATATGGTGACTATAGTTATTCTCATACGGCAGTGGTTGAATGGTGCAATAAATTTCGACAAGGAAGAGAATCCACTAAAGATTTGGCCCGTTCCGGACCTGCACGTGTTGCAGCATCAGATGAAAACGTGAGATAGCTGGAAACTGCTTTACGCGCAAATAGGCGCATCAAAGTTAGAGAACTTTCTCAAATGTTGAGCATCAGCGTAGGAACTGTTCATTCCATCATTCATAATCTTGGCTATCACAAAATTGCTGCTGAGTGGATTCCACGACTGCTTACTGATGAGCAGAAAAATTTGCGTTCGGCCTTATCATTACAGCATTTGGTGCGCTATCAACAACAAGGTAATGCCTTTCTACACCAAATTGTTGCCGGTGATGAGTCTTGGTGTTATCACTACGAACCACAATCCAAACGTCAGAGTATGCAGTGGAAGCATGCACAATCTCCGAAGGCGAAAAAATGTCGGTCCCAACCTTCGGCAGAAAAGTAATGGTGACCGTATTTTTTTATTATCAGGGTGTGCTTCTCTTAGATTTTAAAAAACCTGGTGTCAACATCAACGCTGAGCGATATGTAGACAGTTGAAAACGCTTAAGTGTCAGCTTCAAGAATAAACGTCCCGGGAAGCTCACAAATGGTGTCATTCTTCTGCATGGTAATGCTCGACCCCATATAGCCCAGACGATTCAAGATCTGCTTGGTCGTATGAAGTGGGAAGTCTTACAACATCCACCTTACAGTCCCGACTTGTCCTCGTGAGATTATCATGTTTTTGGCCCATTATAGAAATCACTAAAAGGACGGCGGTTCAAATCGGACGCTGAGGTAGAGTTTGCTGTTAGCGAATGTTTCCCCAAACAGCCGCAAGAATTTTACCAGCAGGGAATCTACAGATTAGTGCCACAGTGGGACTCGTGCCTTAATATTAATGGAGACTTCTTTTAAAATCGTTGAATAAAAAGTGCTTTATAGCCTGCAAACGTGTTTGTATTGAACAATCCTCGCAGAATTGTAATCAGACAAGTGAATTGACTGTTTTGGAGTAGGAAATAAATGAATAAAGAAAAAATAAAATTTACTGAAACTATATAAGAAAATATTGATTAGGCACGTAGGGGGAATTTGAAAATATACCTCGTACATTATAAAATATATGCATAAATACGCATGTGAAATGTGTACAAAGATGGGTCAGGAATCGAAGCTGTGTAGTCAGTTTATTGAAGTGCAGGCTAAATTTGTCAGACGAGATGTGGTTAGAAAGGTAGAGATAACGAATATAATGCAGTTTATTATAGCCTTAACATGTAGGAAACAATAGAGTTGGTGGACACGTTTATGCGCTGAAAGATAAAAAATGATTAAGACAATGAACGAATGGATACTTGCAAGTAGAGGGAAAAAAGGTAAACCGGAAAGGTCACAGAAGAAGGAACATGGTGGAAGCGTCACGGGATAGACGGATCAGGATTGCTTGGTCAAGCAAAGATGGAGGCTAGGACGCGACCGACGGTGTCGGGCGTAGAAAAAAACTCAATGTAATAACAATCTTTCCGTACAATTTGATTTAAAAATTAGCTTTTTATAACAGATGGCATAGAATTATTGCTAAAATCTAAACAGATCCTGTTGATATTTTGTGTCATGTACATATAAAAACTTTCATGACATTGTCGGTTAATCGAATTTTGTATCCCTTCTAATAATAATTTTTGTTATTAGTACAAATCAATCACTACTAATCCATGTTATATTACTTTCAATAGTAGTTGATTTGAATTCAAGTGGTAACATCTTTTTATATTTTAAATTTAACATTGTAAAATAACAGTTTTGTTACACGTAATGCTCTATGTGAGTTGCAAAAATATTTCTAAGCTATTATTTGGTCTCGGTCCCATGACTTGAAGTTTAACAGCCGCTAGAACATGTAGGTTACGTTCATATGGTAATAACAGTCTCCTGCAAGCCACCAAATAAATACCTCGCACACAGTCATACTTGACATACAAATTCCGCAATGTTTGAAATACTGGATCAGCCACTTGACAAGCGAAACTACCCTTCAATTAAATTTTCTATTTCTGGTTTTATATGGAACTTAAATCCACCAATTTTAATATAATTTATCATCATCAACATCTAAGCATTCCGATTCTCTGGCCATATGTTGTTCATATTCATGTTCTTCAAAAACTGATCGCTTCACTTAGTTTTTGAATTTAACAAGTCGTTAATGTAAAGTGACTTTTGCACTCTGTAAATAGAAAAGAGAACCGTTTTGTTTGTAAGAAGTACCGGACCAGAGTATAAATACGTACGCCTACCATGGTTAGTATACCATTAAATTTTGCTACCATTCGTTTAGTAAATGCTGTATTGTGTTCATGAGGATGACAAAACCATTTACATAATTAAAAACAAATTATGTTGGCTAGGCTAGAGATGATAGATTGATCACGAGGTTTTCTATAGTACACGCCATATGGAAGGATGATATGGTTCAGTTCTGAGGCACAGTGGACTGGAAAAAATGATTTTAGAGAAACACCGGGAAGGCATTCGCCCACACTCCAGTTTTCGATGCACACCAAAAATGAACGGATAGATAAATTCCAGTGTATGTTACAGCACAATTTAGCTGCCTTCTTTGTAAGCCTAGATTTAATAAGTGCTGGAAAAAAATTATAAAATTATAAAACCCGAAATTTAAAATTCTATGAAATAAAAACGCGTTGTTTCATCGTTATAAAATCTTACCCACTGATTGCCGCTAGTTATCCGAGTAAGTAGCCTACTGTAAGTTACAGCGACCGCGGGAACTGACACCTCTCTCAGCGCACAAATGAGAATCGATATAAACTTTTTAAGCCAAGGGTTTTCCGATAAACGCGAACAACTCTTTGTTTAACACCGATAAAGCCACGAAGCAGTTCTAAAAATAAATAAATAAATAACCAACACTACTGGAAACATCTTTTTTTATGTGAAGTCAAATTTCCAAACTTTCATAATGTAGGCCTAATAGTAGCGTTTTGATTTCGATAAATACACAAATACACAACACTTTATAAACATGTACACTTACAAGTGTAGAGAGTACACAATACGCAAATATAAATCTAATGCTGAAGTTAATAAAAGTGTATTGCGACGGATTGGTGACCGGGAGAGGCTTGAGATAATCGCAACACTGAAGTCACGACCAAGAGAAACGGGTCTTACGTAGAGATTTCGTTTGCCGTGTAGCAGCCGGAACGCATTTCTTTGCTTGGTCATCAAGAAGACGAATTACAATTTTCTCTCGTCGCTTCGTTCGGCTAATGTTATTGCCGCTTGTTGCAGGCTACGCGATTATTGGGCCCCCGCGTCTTTCGTTACGGCACTTTCTCTTTAGTTACTGCGTTGTGGCCGGGTCGTGCCAATTTTTTCTGTCCCGTTATATAGTTTTACTAACCAACGGTCATGATAACGCTTTACGTATGCAATATCATGGGATTGTTCTATGTCAAATGGGTGCGTATTTTAACATACAATTTTTTTGTTAAGGATGCGAACTGTTTCTGGCACCAACCGTCGTTTATAGTATAAAAACACGATGTTTCGATCACTCACATTGTGTTGTCGTCTTCATGCGAGCTAATATAATCAAATAGTACACAAACTGTTTACAAAACACACACATACATATCGCCAAAAAAATTCAAATAACTAATCAAGTTGATGTGAGGTTATTATCAAATTCGCCGAGATTTTAGAGATTGCAGCCAAACAGATAGAAATCGTGTGAGAAACAGCTGCGAATATCGTTTGAAAAGACTAGAGTACATGAACCTGGAAAGGGGCAGATATAGTCATATCAAAAGAGATCAGAAGTCCAAGTAGGTGTACTTGGTAAGATTTTGGTTCCGAACGTGAGTGAGAAGGCAACGATTGAAGAAAGGGCGAAAAAGATAAAGATAACGTTCAGACTACGCCGGAAAACTTCTTCTTCTTCTTCTTCTTCTTCTTCTTCTTCTTCTTCTTCTTCTTCTTCTTCTTCTTCCTCTTCTCTCCTCTTCTCCTCTTCCTCTTCCTCCTCTCCTCCTCCTCCTCCTCCCTCCTCCTCCTCTCCTCCTCCTCCTCCTCTCCTCCTCCTCCTCCCTCCCTCCTCCTCCTCCTCCTCCTCCTCCTCCTCCTCCTCCTCTCTTCTTCTTCTTCTCCCCTCCTGCCTCCTCCTCCTCCTCCTCCTCCTCCTCCTCTCTCTTCTTCTTCTTCTTCTTCTTCTTCTTCTTCTTCTTCTTCTTCTCCTCCTCCTCCTCCTCCTCCTCTTCTTCTCCTCCTCTTCTCCTTCCTTCTTCTTCTTCTTCTTCTTCTTCTTCTTCTTCTTCTTCTTCTTCTTCTTCTTCTTCTTCTTCTTCAGCACCGCAGCCCAACGTGAGCCCTGGCTCCCAACACCAATCTTCTCCATTGCCATCTTAGTGTAAACCCTCACATCCATTCTTCTTAGGTCTTCCAGCACATCATGCGATCATCTTATTCTAGGTTGACCCCGCTTTCTACTTTTATAGACTTCCGCCCCTCAGGATTTTCTTTTGTATACACTGATCATCTATCCGCTCTAGGTGACCTAGCCATTGTATTCGTTGAGTCTTTACAAATCTTAAAATGTTCTCATGCTTCAATAGCCCATCTACCTCCTGGTTATTCCTTATTCTCCATTCATCATCTTCTTTAAACGGGCCATAAACACGTCTTACAATCTTTCTTTCAAACCTTCTTAGTATTTCTTGTTTCTTTCTTGTCAATGTCCATCATTGCTCGGCTCCATAAGTAACAACCGGTCTGATAAGTGTCTTATATATTTTTATTTTGTGTTACGACTAATGAGTTTGCTTCTCAATAGTCTACTGTTGACGTAACATACCCTATTTCCTATTTGTATTCATATATCGTCGTGTTTATGGACCCTTCATTATCTATCATGTTACCCAGGTATCTGAACTTATTAACGCCATCAAGTGAATTATCCTCTAACGCCGGAAGATTTACAAATTCTGTCAAGTCACATTCAGACACAACAATACGGCAGCCGAAGCGGAATGCTTATAGCTTAGTAAAGGCCTCTTGAAAATAAAAAAACAACGAAAGAAAATTCCCAAGGAAAATTATGGGACCCAGAAAAGTCTCAAGAAATGAGTTAAAATTTTATTTGAGACCGAACCAAGACTTGTGTGAAAATTTGAGAAAATCTCGACCACGATTATGAAAAGACGAACGGCTTTATATAAACACATTATAAGCACGGAACCAGAAATGATAGCAGACAAGATCATCTTGCAGGAAGGCAGAAAACACAAGTACCGTGGGTGAAAGAAGTCCATTAGGACCTAAAAAATTGTGGAATCAGGAAAGAAGATATATGAAACAGAAATAAAATTGCGGAGGTAAGGGATCTATCCGAAGAGAAAGCAAGGAGAACCAAGAGGGTGTTATCGAAAGAATGGCTAAGAGTGAGACAGAGAACGAAGGAATACTGACGAAGGAGAAAATAACTTCTAAAAGTGAAGGAAGTTGTGCTATTGTAGTCCATAGATGACTGAAGCAAGAAAAGAAGGAAAGAATCTCTTTGATCAAAACGATAGTGAGCAAAGAGAAAATGATAATATAAATCTGAATACGAATTAAAATTTAAATTCGAAAATTGAAGTTTCGTAATTAAACTGATTTGTTACATCCGTAAAATTATAAAAATTTGTGTTGGCTTAGCTGACAGCAAAATTAAGTTTGAAAGAGAATTTGTTGGTAAAAGAAACCGTTAGAAACAGACTGTCACAATTTGTCAGACACGTAAAATTTTTCAGGATTAGCCCTACTAATTAACAGAATTACTGAATCAGCCATACATATACTAATGTAAAATCACGCCATAACGTGTAATCTCTCTCACTCTCTCTCTCTCTCTCTCTCTCTCTCTCTCTCTCTCTCTCTCTCTCTCTCTCTCTCTCTCTCTCTCTCGCTCTCGCATACAAAGATATGGACTTATTAATTAAGAATCAACAATCAAATAGTATACATTCCCATTCTTTCACAAATTTTCCGGAAAAGTCGTATACTGCGTTGTAAGATTTTCCGAATTATTCTTATTTCTTTCTGTCTTTATCTCACTCGTGCCAGTCTTTAAGGAGTAAAGATAATTTTAATAATTCTAAGGAAATTCACTTTGATAAAGGTGAATTTTTTATAATAAAGATATTGGTAGAGAATAAAAGCATTCTCGGTCTTCGCAGTAGATAGGATAGTGTCGTTCTCAATAGGACAGCGTGTTTGATTAGTTTATTCTAGTGTTGTACGTGTATTGATTTTATCTACACCCGTAACATAATAGCGTGTTATCCCACTCATTTTGAGTGGGATAACAAGTTCATTATCGCACTGGTTTTGTTATCCCACTCGTTTATATTTTAAAATTTATTGAAACATAACACAAAATACAACATAATATTACAATCTAAACATGTTATCTACTTATTGTAGATATTAATAACACAGTCTTTAGAGTTATTTAAGTAAATTCCTGCTGTAGAAGAAGATTGGAACTTTTTCGTCAACAAGTTAAATGTTTGTTCGTCAGAAGTAATTGCAAGCTCCTTGCCCTTATTGTCGATATCAGCAATGCCTAAAATGTGTGAAGCTATTTTCTTCTTATTTTCGATAGAAGTTTCAATATATCCCTCGGCAACAGTATTAGAACGCCAGCCACCATGGCGTTTTACAGTTAAGAGATCTGCTCCCGAGTCGGGCAACAGTGACGAAGATGGCCTTCTAAAACAATGTCCTGTATATTCCTTATGATGATCCAGCTTCGAAAATAAAGCGATTTGTTGTGGCAAGTATCCAAAAGTATTGATTCCCACAGGCTGTCTATTACATTTGCCCTGTCTGTACTGGAGGAAAAATCGGTCATGACCAACACCACTCGGACGAAGCGTAATATAATCTCGAACCAGTTTTATCATATCAATTCCATCAATGTTTCCCACTGTCACGTAAAATTCTCTACCTATTTTAGTTTTAGTGTGTGACAGCATATTTTAGTGTGTGACAGCATAAAGCGAAAACAATCTCCTTCATCCTTTACATTGCTCAGAAGTAAATATGTAAGTTCCTCTCTTCTACACGCCCCAGCTAGTCCCACAATTAAAGCAACTTTCATAAAAAGGAATTGTTTATATCTGCAGCTTCATTCAAAAATCTTGCAACATCACTTTTCTTCAATATTCTTGACTTTTTTGGTTTATAACCTTCAGAGTTACGTTTCATAAACGCAATCAAATTCGTGTACTTACTGATGTCCACATTCTTCTTAATAGAAAGCATAGTACGTATCATGGAATAATAAGCCCATAAAGATGAAGGTTTACAAACTTTAGATAACTTACTGAAATATGCTAGAATTACCTTTTCATTCACATTGTTTATAATCTTCTTCTCTGTGCACCATTTTTCATATCTTCCATATGCAATTTCATATTTTGACCTCGACTTCTCTGGTATTAAGTTGGATATGGTTTTTAAAGCTTCCTCTTCAATATATGAAGGCAAACTTTCAGATTCACTCATTTTAAAACAACTTACAAATTACTAATTTGCAGCAAAAACAAACTATTTTTAATCATAACAACGTGGTTGCTATGGGAACGTATACGTCACAATACATTATTTCAACTGCTACGTAGATAGCTTAAATTTTCTGATTCTTACATTTTATATATTTCGGCGGGTGTAGATAAAATATTGTACGACCCACGAGTGATAACGCATTATTAATATACTTGTGTGATTCGACGACTCGTGCTACGCAATCGTCGTCCAAACTTTCACACGCGTATATTAATAATGCTGTTATCCCACTTGTATCGTAAATATCTATTATGACATTTTGCTTGTCGGAACGTACGCACGAAAACTGTGACAAGTGAGTTATTTTGCGGATAAAAAGAAAACTAGTAAGTAACCACGTTTTTACATTAACAGGAACACTTGTTTTTACATTATTTGTTAGCCAGGTGTATACAATAGTACTCCGTTGTTTTATTTGGGTCACATGATTTGTTTTAATGAGATTTATTTTTTATTTTTTTAATAATTTATAAACTTTTGTACCAGCAAAAGTGAGCCTTCTCAGACAAAACAGTCTCTACTTCATAACTGGCGGACTCCGTGCCAATCTAGACGCTGATTAAGGCCTCCAATGGTGAGGCCGAAATGTTTGTCAGTAACAACAACTGTGGACCACGTCCTAACAGCTCGGCTGATAATAATAATTTCAACAACAACGTTGAAGCCGGCTGTGAAAGCTTGCGAAACGTCCATTATCTTTGCGGCGGAATCCGCCGAACACTTTATGTCCACTGCCAATCGAAGTTTATAGCCCTACTAGCGGTTACCCGCGGCTACACACGCGCTTGTTTGACTTTTAATAAGTATTTTAGTATAATTTTTATTGTCTATGTCTATATGGCGTTCTGTCAGATCGTATAACAATTTTGTACTCATCAGTCAAATTCTCTCCAAATCTGTTTTCAACACTTGTACTATTTTAACTTGTACTAAATTATTATGTTGGTGCGGCAGCCTTTGGAGATTTAAAAGTACCCGTTTTTAAAGCCTATGGAGATATTTGTAAAGTAACTGTTAAATGAAAAACGGTAAATTCTTTATTTTAAGTGTTACTGTGTTAGAAGCATTGTATAACACATTAAACGTTATGTTTTCCTCAACCATGGCTTTTATTTATTTCAGCAGTAAACTAAAAACCAAAAACCGTTGTCACCTAACCTCACAAATGAAAACAACACGTATTTTCGATTTGTATTAAGTAATAGGACAATTTACAATTAGTACAATTTCCACATCGTAATATATCGATAAAATCGCATATTATATAAAACATCGAAAATGTACTGCAGGAAAGGATAAATGTACAGTTCCGATGCCGCTAAATAGCTTTTGTTTATTTATTTGTTACTATGGTAATTAATTCTGATCTCCATGGTGTTGTTAACATCTTTAGTAGTAGTATTGAATAGCCTATATTTCATTACTTATTCACTGCATTATCAGAAATACGTATAAACATAAATTTTATAATCGTTTAAGACGATTACAAAATATATAGACGTATCTCTACATAAAATTACAAAATATATCGATACAATCGCATATTAAAAACATTAAAAACTGCAGGATCGGATAAAGGTACAGTTCCGATGCCGCTAAATATCATTTGTTTATTTACTTGTTACTATGGTAATTAATTCTGGTCTCCATGATGTTTTAATATTCATGTTGAATGCGGTATCCAAGTCACTTGTACGAATTAATAACTAAATTTACCTTATTTTGGCCGCCTTGTGACTTCTTATAATTTTTCCATGACGCGTTTCAGAGCTTATGCTCCATCATCAGATATATATTAAAATAAAACTGTCACTCTTAACGAGGTCGTCACATGATATAAAATGTCAAAAATCCTTGCATACAAACAGCGCGCGGAAGTAGGGTGCGCACCCGTTCACGTTCAATTTGCCACTCAATCGCATATTTGACGACAGACCGTTATTTACAACAAAACTTTTAAACGTGTGACGAAATTTATTCTCGTTTTAACGTATTTAATTTGCAGTTTGATTAATTTCGCAATCCGAGCGTCCAACCGTAGCGTACGAAAAGAATATAAATGTAACGTTAACAACAACGTAACACAGCAAGAATGGAACCTGAGCTCTAGGAATTTGTATTTTTGCATTCATAGTCCACAAAAAATCTCAATCAGCTGTTGCGATTAGACTTCCCGAGGGGTAATTAATCAGAGGGAGGCATGGAGGGTGGAGATGTTCAAAACTTACCATAATAAAAAACACGGGATGAGTAATGCAAAAAGATGACAGCCGCCATCAAGGCAACTGCCATCGGTGCCAATTAATCTCGTATCAGTGTAGTTATTAACATGTATCTTCACGTCATTAAAACGACACGATGGTCCTGCTCCATTGAAGATGATAAAATGCGGTTGATGAATACAAATTGTGGCAACGCAGCGGCAACCTGGGCCCATAGTGGTAATCTCATCTTACTAACGGTGCGATCTGATTCGTCCACAGAGACAGTGTCGGGAAGTAACGCGCAATTATCAACACGTTATTACATAAAAGACCGAGGCGGTGTTAATGGAGATGGTTACTGATAAAGTACTCAACATTAAGGCGTTAAGTATGTATAAAAAGCAAGACGTGTGGGCTTAGCTATAAAAACCATACACTGTGAAGCGATCCAGCAAGCAATTTTTGAGGGGGGATTAGTTGACTTTGGGAGGGATATGAAAAGTTGGATTATTTTTTTTATAGCCTAAAGCAGGGGTCTCCGAAAACTTTTTCACTTGAGGGCCGAATTCAGAAATCTTGAAAGTCAGGCAGGCCAACAACATATATATATATATATTTTTTTTAATTATTTTTTTAAGTTTACGAAATTACCAGTTCAGTAAAATAGGTATTTAAGTACAAATTAAGCATACTTCTCCAAAGAAAACAAAATTAATTTATTCAAAATAATGTAAATAAAAGTAAGGAAAATATAACATTAAAAGATGTTTCTAATGTATTATTTTTTTGACTTTCTTATGTACGTATGAGATGTGCGGAGTTGCTTCTGACATATAATATCTGTCCATTTTGGGTCAAATTTTGATGCTCCTGTCACTAGAATGGATTTCAAGTGTTCGTCTGACAAGTTAGCCCTGTACTTTGATTTTACAAAGTTCGTTTTTGAAAACGTTTGTTGCGAGTGAAAAGCGTGATTCATTCAAGGCAGCCATTAACCAAGTAAATGTTTTAAACTTGTACAAAATATTGTAACATTTTACTGAACTTATTTCTTGTGTTATTTAGTAAAACGTTATATATTCGAAGTATTTTAACAATCTATTTAAAACCTGCATGCAGCATTGGCCGGGTTACCGCGGGCCGTAGTTTGGAGACCCCTGGCCTAAAGTATAAAGTTAATAATGGAATAAATGAATAGGGGATATGATAGGAATGAATGAAGATAAAAATACTGTACAGTGTGTCATTATCAACACGATAAGTTTATCAACGTACAAGTCTAAAATCTTATCCGTGTTTGTCAGTTCATTTTTCTTTTAGTAATATTCACTTACAGTTTAAAGTACACACTACTCATTTAAGTTATGTATCAAACAGAAATTAACATGGTAAGGTAGGCCTACAGTTACAATGTAAAGTAATTTTAGAGTAAAACCACGAACTTACATAACGTGATATAAATTTGTTATCACAATCACACATTCACAATCACAAGATATACATACACATTCACATTCACAACCACAAGACGACGAAAAAAATTTCATCTGAAATGGCCATTCAGGGGGAGGGATTTCCCCCATCTCCCTATGTATCCGCGCCTGCAATGATAGCAACGTGGATGTGATGGAAAGGTGTAAAATGAAAACAACGTCTCAGTGCAAATGTCTAAAGGAGAACAGTGTTGTGTCGTGCACTGTATAAAGACTTTCTACGTTTATTTATGCAGTCTGTTGTTAAGCCTATAGGAAACTATAAGCATAATTAAAGACAGAATACAGAATCTCTTTACGTGAGTGTTTAAAACTGACATGATATACAATACATTATAATTCTTAACTTCTAAGCAAGTCCAGCGGCAATGTTAATTTTAATCTTCGTATCCGCACATATTTATCGTGTTAACTAGCGCAGATTTATCGCGAGAGGATTTTTGTGCTCTACTAACCGTTTCACACAACTGCCACTGAACTTCGCAGTGGTTTCATTGACTGTAGGCAGGTTGAGATCGGCATAGTTATATTTATTGCTGTTGGTTCAGCACATTGATCTGAAACCTTCCGATAATGCCGATGTTCGATTTGAAAGCGGTTTCACAAAGCTGTAACCCACACAGGCTTGAAGTCGGTGATGGTAGTAAACTGTGTTATAGTAGCTTATTCCTGGTTAATAAAAGCGATCATCTTCCCACGCAGCCAATAATATTTGCGAAATTTGGTGTCCAGTCGTTACATGCCGCAATAGGGCTTGGCTTGGGTGCGGTAGTATCCGCACCCACCACTGAGGAAAGTGTTGGGAAGAGGGGGCGCAGTTAGTGGAAAAGGGTACGGGCTCCACCAAGGACCCCGGGTGTGCAGACCCGGAAGGTGGTCTACGGCTGCCGCTGGTAGACTTCTGATGAAAGGTCGCCCTTTTGTTGGTGGGAGGCTCCCCGTTCTCAGTAACGGGACGTCTAAACTGACTCCTCGGGAGATCGGGGGCCCCAGGGGACGGGTACGCCCGCCCTCTGGGCCGGTCGGGCACGGCCGCGGGAGGCCTGGGATATTCCGGGCCCTCTGTCCGTGCTTGGTGTTGGACTCAAGGTGGTTTGTGGTTTCGGCCTAATGCCATCTCGGAGGGAGCCTCTAAGTGAAGTGTACCGGGGGGGGGGATGTTATGGGCTGTTAAATCCTAAATAGTGGATATTCCGAACCCCACGGAGGGAATGGAGCTGCACGTCTCATATTCCTAAGGGGTACCGACCAGTTCATCGTCGGGCGCTTAGTCAGCGTTTTAGGTAGTAGATTCCTCGCCCATGGGGCCAAGGGTTGCAGATAGTACATGGTACTGGGTCTTCTCTTGTAAATCTCTTCTTATTCTTCTTCTTCTGTCCAGTCGTTACGTCTTCGACCAAATATGGTTATGCCATGTGATCTAATTGGACGACCAGGTATTTCACGTATTCGTCTGCTAGGATAGGTTCATCCGTTCAGTTGGCGCCGTTCCGTGGTGTTTAAAGAATGTCATATATACCGATTTCGATTCGTTTAATTGGATTCTTAATTTTTTCGCCCATTTTTCAATGTCATTTAGAGAACTTTGTATCAAAGAGGTTGCTTCCGCTGGGTCTTTATTTATAGCAAGGATCGCGGTATCGTCATTGGTAGATCTCCTGTGTAAAGAAGAAACAAAATACAACATAAAGACGCATTTAGTATGTATGTAGGCCTATAATTGAAGTTAAGGATGGTAATGGTAACCCCTTGGACGTAACTGTACTAGTGCGCTCCCTGATCTGAGAAACTTGCTCACTATTTTGAACGAAGTACATTATATACTATCGGATAAATTTTTTATTCGATAATTTTTCTATTATCATAAAAATTACGAAAATCCCAGTTACCCTACTATTTTTTGTTTAGTAAAGTTGCAGTTGTGGAGCACTCAAAGAAAAAACACCAACTACTCCAAACGATCGGATTTCTTTAAAATTCCCTTTAGTCTGAACTCTGTTGGATCTTTACGTTTGTTTCATATTTTTGATCAAATTTTTGGGCCTTGGAGTTCGAAAATGTTTAAATATCCTAAACTGTACACTACATTCAGATATTTGTTTAAATTATCTTCAGTTTGAAACCCCGGATGAATTTTTGCTATTTTATCAAAAAAATTTCCTTCACTTTTTGTGCCCTGACGTCCAAAGACTTTTAAATTTTCAAAAATGAACATTATGTTCAAGTTCCTGTTAAAATTCCCTTTAATTTGATATACCACATCGGTTTTCGATTTTTTAATACAATTTTTACCTCCTTACATTTTGCCTCCCGCTCCCTATTTTCGGGGAGCAATTTCAAAACCAGTAGTGTTATGTAGGGTACACTGACACGCATTCCAAGTTTTACGAAAATCAGTTGATGCATTCTCAAAAGTTATCGTGAGACATACCACAAGAAGAAGGACAGATAAATGCCTATTGGTCGAGTTAAAACTAAGAACTCGCTTTGGCTCGATCAACAAACGGTTTTTAGTGTAGCTCCAAATCGCTCATTAGTCTTCAGATTAGGAAGCAGTTCATTACTACACTATCGGCCAACAGCGGTGCAGTAGAGTTCGGGAGCGGCAAACCGGATTGCCTTGGCGCACTAACCGACTCGCGCGGAAAGTGAAATCCTTCTTCAAGTTCATTATCGTCGGTCGGTCGCGCTTTCCTTACCGGAACAATAACAACATAACGTAATCTCCTGTCTTGCGTCGCGACCACTATCACGCTACTCCAATACACGATGGAATCAGAACTCTATTGTTTATTTGTTTACTGCTGAAGTCGTTTATAACGACCACTTGGAAATAGGAAGCTATTACCGATTGTGGCTAAAAGCGATAATCACTTCGACATACTTTTTCGACAACTTAATACAAGCTGTGGTTATCAAGCGTGGGAAAGTTTATATAGTCTGGTACTGTGATTAAAAACTCGCGTTCAAATACACGGTTTCTGTATTTTTCCGATTTCTGGCAATTATGACCTTTCGTAACATATCGTTTCTAAGCTATTCATGACGGAATCGGAGGAATTCTTTTTTCATTTCAATATAATTCTTAATGTTCTGAACGGCCTTTTATACGGTTATTGAATTCTACTAAATTTTGTCGAAAATTTTAAGCGAAACTGCTCTAGTCTAATATCTCTATGGTGTTTGAACCGTTGTCTTTAGGTTACAATAGATCAATAATTTATTTTTCGTATAATATAAATTTAATTCTCCGGCTGTTTCTGTTTTTCCTTGCGATAAAACTAATTACGTAATATCTGTGAACCAGTGACTTAACTAGGAGCTTATCGGGGGGGGGGGGGGAGGATGAGGCTAGCTTGAATATCTCATTTGTCCCCCCACTTTCCTCAGGAAAAATGAGACATTGATGATTCTTCTTCCCATGGAATTATTTACACAGATATTTATAAGCCTTATTTTAACACACGCAACTGGCTTATAAAGTGGGATACGTTAAGCAATTGTGGAATTTTGCTGAAATTTTTAGTAGCTCTGGGAAAGGATCTCCCTGATTCCTCCTCCAATTAGTTACGCCACTACTGCGAACCAAAGTTAGGAAAACAAGATTTTATTTTGGTTGTTGATTTATCAAAATTACAGCTTTAGTTACTGAGAAATTGGTAGTTAAAATTTTCTGAACGGTCATTAGTGCGTTACATCATATTATCTGTATTATAAACAACATTCATGTGTCATGACCTGTAGGCCTACTCGCAACCGTTATACAGGGTGTCCCGGGAGAAGAGGGAAATAATTTGAGAAATGGTTCTATAGTGTAAAAGAAGAAAAAAAGTTCATATAAACGTATGTCCGGAAACGCTTTGTAAGCGAGTTACGACTAGCGAAAGATTTCGCCCGGGTTTCGGTTCCCCCGGGTAAATGAAGACTTTCTGAAATTCTGGGAAGGGGCGAATTCTGTTTTTTCTTATGGTTTTTCACCTGACAAATCGAATAAAATAGGTCGCAGAACTGTATCTCCCATAACTTTCATGATATCCGACGTAAAACAGAAAAATCTTTGCCTAAAAACGTATTGTATTGTTTTTAACAAAAATTGCAATTTTTTGTTGATTTTTATTGATTTTATTTACACCATTTTTCTCAGAATTAAATTCTTTACAAGTTTTGTTTTTAACTTTTATGCATTTATTATTCATTTAACAAAGTTATTGTACTTCTAACCTAAAAAAACGTGTTTTTAGGTTAGAAGTACAATAACTTTGTTAAATGACTAATAAATGCATAAAAGTTAAAAACGAAACTTGTAAAGAATTCAATTCTGAGAAAAATGGTGTAAATAAAGTCAATAAAAATCAACAAAAAATTCCAATTGTTTCAAATTTTCCAAAATTTGTTTTTAGGCAAAGATTTTTCTGTTGTACGTCGGATATCATGAAACTTATGGGAGATGCAGTTCTGCGACATGTGTTATTCGATTTTTCAGGTCAAAAACCATAAGAAACAACAGAATTCGCCCCTTCCCAGAATTTCAGAAAGTCTTCATTTACCCGGGGGAACCGAAACCCGGGCGAAATTTTTCGCTAGCCGTAACTCGCTTACAAAGCGTTTCCGGACATATGTTTATATGAACTTTTTTTCTTCTTTTACACTATAGAACCATTTCTCAAATTATTTCCCTCTCCTCCCGGGACACCCTGTATATGATACACAGCATAAAAATAATGTGCCAATGAAAGTCGTAATGAAATTATTTTCTGATTACTGACCGCGTAATTAACAATTAAATGATAAACATCAGTAATCCACTTATATTAAAAGATAGTAACTGATATAGTATTCATCTTCACTGATCCTTAGGTATCGGTTATCCCAAACTCCGTCAGACGAACCATCTGAAGTCTCAAGTTGACGCTCCCCAAGTGTATAATAAAAGAGTCGGATATACCGTCAGGACCTCTTCAGCTTCCTTATATTCGTCCTCTATTTTTTGTTGACGTGTTCGCATTTTTTCGGCTTTCTGCTGTGACAGAAGAAAACGTTTCTTCACACAAAATTGTCGTCTTACGTCGTCAGTATTATTAAAATCTGTATTGTTTTCTGCGACCCAGTTCTTAACATTTGCCCACACAAGTTCTATGGGCTCTAAGTTGGGATGGTATGGGAGAACTCTTAATACTATGACATTTTTCTTCTAAAATTTTATCAATGACAAAGCCTTGTTTGTTGCCTTCTGTAACTCAATCAAGTTATACAATTTTGCATTTAACATTCATTTAGTGAAAGGTATATTTTTTCTTTTTCAACCACTTTACACTAAAAACTTTTCCTTTTTTCGGTCTCTTGAAAGTAGGGACTTTCAATGTTGCTTGTAATGTTAGGAAGCATCGTCTGTTACTAAAACACTTCTAGAAAGCAGATTTGGCATAATTTCATAAATATGAAAGCAGATTTCATAATTAATTTTACTGATTTTGATAGGTGGCCTGCCCAGACTTTTGATTAACTTCATCATCGCTGTCTGCGTGAAGCTAATTTTTTCTTCTTTTTTTTTTGTAATCTCTACACACTCCGCCAATTTTTAGGTGTACCGCCGAAGTTAAGTACATTAATATTTCACGACATTCAATTTAGTTGATAATGGCTGAGCTGTTACTGAAAATATCGACTCTCATAACCCGAGTGTCGGACCGATTTATGTTCACACCGCGATCTCTTCTATAGTTCGCCATTTCCACATGAACGGAAATACTGGAATCCGTTACAAATACACTCGAATTTATGTTTAAATATTCTGACAAGCGGACGAAGAGGGAAGTAAGTTATTAACGTATAAATAATTAATCTGACAAAAAGTGCAATAATTATTCAGTCATAGTAAACGAAGTGAAGAATGTTGATTACAACAAAAATTTTGTGGTTAATCAAAAGTGAAATTTTGTGATTGTAATTTGTGGAGAGAGTTGGATTTGTATCCCAATAAGGATTACGGTTCGTTCTTGTGATTACTGGTTCAGCGAGTGTTCGCTTGATTCCGTACCGTATTAAAGCAAAGAGGTGGAGAAAAGTATCACTACAAAGATAAATATGTATAGTTTATAAAACAAAGTGCTGTTAATATCAATAACACTGTAATTAAAAATGGAAGTTATAGAAAATGTGCAAGTTATCAGTAAGAAATTATCTAACATACCTTCATTACATTTTCATTTTCCGTCAGTTACTATTTACTATACATCTTAAATAATAATATTACGTTAAGCCTTACAATACTGGGAGTAGCCGTTATTTTTGTTCTTCTACTACTCCTTTCCTTCCTCCTCCTCTTCCTCTTCTACTACTCTCTCATTAAAGCTAAGTATTCTTTTCTTTCGTAAATCTTGATCTGCCCAGTCATCTGCTGTTAAACACGTCTCGTCCATTGCTTGGATTGCTTGGATATTGATCCCTCTGACAAAGATAGACAGCGGTTTTCCACTTGGTACTTATGTTATTTTTTTGTTTAGCCGTCTTCTTTTGTGCTGTGATTTAACGTGGGACCGTATCATTAAATTTAATGACGTCATGTTGGATTGTTTTCGGAGAGATAATTAGTACAGTATTATGAACAATAATGTATACTGACTGACTTTGTGTCAAAAAATAAAATATATTTGTATGCTCGCTACATTGGATTGTGGATCACAAATAAGGAGAGCCAACACACGAATTTAGAAGAGAGGAGGAATGAAGAAACTCCATGTTACGCGGAAAAGCGTGAAAAAGACTACGCTAGAAATAATCGGGAAAGAACCTGCAGTAGAACGTTCATCTATGCGCTGCAACTCGAGCCTTGTCCTTTTTACCTCACTGTATTGTTCTGACATCTTTCATCTTTTCCTTGGACAGCCTTACAGTCTGTTGCCTTTCACGTTTCCTATAAGGATTCTTCTTCCTATTCTACAATTGCCCGTTGCAACGTCTTCGATTTTGTACGCATTTCTATTTAAGTTACTTTATACCTCTTGGTTGGTTATACCGCATGGGGTTATTGGTAAAACTACCAAAATCCGCTCATGTGACTTTATGGAAAACTGAAATTAAAGGTTTTCAAGTGCAGCGATAAATCATAAAAAGTTTCCCTTCCGTTCACTGTTTCAGTATCTATAGTAACATGTGAGCGATCCTTTGCTACTTTTAGAAGAGTAAAGAGTTTTACCAGAAGTGCGACAGGTCAAGATTGTCTGAATGGTTTGACATTGCTGTCAGTTCACAGACGCGTTTTAGTTGACCCAGAAGAAGTGCTCAACAAATCAGCACAAAACAAATCATGAAGACTTGAATATAGAGTTTTTATTGATGCCATAGCTGTGAAAAGGTAAAATAAAAAGAGAAATGCATAAAAATGTCGTTTTTGAAACATCATTAAAATCTGGTCTTGGGTAGCTTTACCACTAACCCCACGACCGTAGCCTTCACCCCGTACTTCTGGATATGGGACCTAGGATCCGTCTCAGGAGCTTTCTCACAAATATCTTCCCAAGCGGCTGCAATAGATTGTACCGCTTAAACAATATTCTTATGTAAATCTAAATTGTATACGACACACTGAAGATTGTGCAAGAAAGAATGAAGAGGCGAGGAATAAAATTACAGAGGCGAGTTTCAGCAATGACAGAAGTTTTATAATAAAAAAAACCTTACCTGGCAACCTTCAGAACGGAGGAAAAGAGGAAGATTGCGGCAGTATCGAAATAAAACGACCAGGAATGCTACGGAGTATTGGATCTGAAAGAGCAACATGTTTTGAATAGAGGGATTTGGAGGGACGGGTATATTATGTGTCTTCAAATGTAAACATGTTACTTCAAACTATATGTGTGTTCATATAGTGTACACACACATGTTTACAATTTCATTTTGTATATATACAGTATATACATACATTTTGTGTGGGCGCGCGCGTGTTCAAATTGAAGGCTGCATGCAATAAAAGTACAAGGAAACTAAACATGTGTCTGTAACTGTGGATCGTCAAAGAGTTGCGCGAAATATTCTACAAACATAATTTTATAGTAGACAGCCTACAAACAGATAAGAGTAGGCATTTTACAAACAGTTTAAAAATACGAACTGTGTATACAAACATGGTACACAAACAAAGGTAGGCTGTGTGTTGCACACTACGCGTAAGCTTGCGGTAGGTTTGTTTGGTTGTGGTGGGGATGTTTTATGATGTTCCGCCGCCTTATATTCCGCACGTTTGTGCTTTTGCTTTGTGCTGTTATTACTTTTATGTCTTCATGGATTTTTGTTTTTTTCTTCTTTTGTAACAGAACAATGTAGCTATCAAAACGCTCGAGAACGTCATAAACTGAACATAAACTAAATTTATTCCGGGTGTGAAAGGGATATGATTTACGATGAAACTCTCTCCATGGCCACTTATCGTATGAAATTTGTAGCACTACCTGGTTTGCCTTACTCGGCCTGTGGTCGCTTCCTGGTTGAGCTCGCCGACAAGGGCTGTGAAGCAATCGCGATGGCGCTGTGTCTCCAAGTCACGAATTGCTCAGTTACCTTCCGTCGACCGCGAATTGACAACGATTTATTAATTATAAAGAGACAAGGAAAAATAACAATAATTTATTCAAGTCTCTAAGTCTCTACATTACGGATAAAGTAAGTAGTTATAAAGAAGTCAAACAGCTGTTGGAAATGGGAAAATCAACAATAGAAAAGTTGACTAAAATATGGAGAAATCGTCACTCTCAGAAAAGAAATGACGATGAGTCTGTTCAAGACAATTGTGTTTCCAGTTGCCAGCTACGGAATCGTGAACTCTGAACGTTGAATGTTGACGTCCAGTTGAAAGGTTTTGGAGTGACCAATTTCAGAAAAATATCAAGACAACCGTGGGCCGCTCGTATAACAGATAATACTTGAATTCTATCCGATCTCAGAACAGATGATAAAAACTGGCTGTTGCCAACTGTACAAAGGCAATTTTTTAAGCTCATCTGCCGCATCTTAAGATGGAAAGGAATTTAAAGGCTTATCTCGTGGTAAAGCAGTCGGAAAGACGAATGAGGATCAATCACCTAATTGACGGATTGGTTCTCAGTGTCATCAGCAATCCCTCTTCTGAGTGTGCCTTAGCCTTGTTCTTGCTTCGCTTCTTCTTTACTTGGCTGCTTTCTTGACTCTCCTCTGTCGATAATTTCCTCGCCCATGCTTGTTTGTGTATTTTATAGTCACCTTATTCCGTTTTCTTCGTAATTAGTGTTTATGTTCTCTTCTGGTTCAGTACCGTAACTACGGGGTGGGGGGGGAACGGGGAAGTAATCCCTCCCGAGCTATTAAAAATTTATGCGAAATTGCATAATCACGTAATCATCTGAAAACCAGTTGCATGCTTAAAATAAGGCTTACACATAATTCTAGAAATAAAAAGAATTATACTAGGCCTATTTGTAAATTAATAGAATAAAAATAGAGTTTCCTTAATTATGACAATTGTTCAGCATTTAGTAATTAACGTACGTATTTGCATCCTTAAAAAAAAAGAAATACGGACGCGCCAGAATACAGACGTAGGAACCTATTAATGTAGCTTTATGCTTTTCGTCCTCACTTTCTTTCACAGGGTTCTCTACGTCAGGGGTCTCCAAACTTTTTCACTTAGGCCCGAATTAAAAAAATCTTGTAAGTCAGGCGGGCCAACAACATATACGTATTGTAAACTTATTTTTTTTAAGTTTACGAAATAATAAAGTCAATAAAATAGGCATTTAAATAAAAAGTAAGCAGACTTACCCACAGAAAACAAATTCATTTATTCAAAATAATGTAAATAAAAGTAAGGAAAAAATAACATTCAAAGATATTTCTTATGAATTATTTTTTGGCTTTCTTATGGATGTATGGGATGTGTGGAGTTGCTTCTGACATATAATGTCTGTTCATTTTTGGGTCAAATTTTGATGCTCCTTTCACTAAAATGGATTTCAAGTGTTCGTCTGACAAGTTAGCTCTGTACTTTGATTTTACAAAGTTCATTTTTGAAAACGTTTGTTCGCAAATGTAGGTCGATCCAAACATTGAAAGCATTGCTCAATGCCCAAGCGCACGGGGGGAACAGGAATCTTCGCTTTAGGTTGATGCGAGTGAAAAGCGTGTTTCATTCAAGGCAGCCAGACGAACAAGCACATTTACCACGTAAATGTTTTATCGTGTACAAAATATAACATTTTACTGAACTTATTTCTTGTTTAGTTATTTAGTAAAATGTTATAATATTTGAAGTATTTTGACGATCTATTTAAAAACTGCACGCAGCATCGGCTGGGTTGCCGCGGGCCGTAGTTTGGAGACCCCTGCTCTACGTCATGACCCTTCTAGTCTAATATCTCTATGGTTTTTTGAACCGTTGTGTTTAGGTTACAATAACTCAATAATTTGTAGCTTCTTCAAGAAACATAAAAATAGATAATCACCTAAACCCCAAGTAGATAAAGACTCGAAAACTAAATGTATTTCAATCACTTTTAGTGACCTAATGCCAAAAATTCTAACGTTTACACTAATTATGTAACATTGCCGCAACTTTCTAGACTAACAAGAGTCTTCGCCTACTATAAATAGTTCGTCAGAATAAACCAACATCGTTAGAGAGAAGAACCTTCATATAATTAATGATAATGTGATGTATTTTTATATACTTACACTTATTGTTTTTCTAATGGTACCTATAATTAAATTTTATATTGTATTATTTTTTATAGCCTAAATGTACCATATGATGTGTAATAAAATTTTTTATTCACTTTTTAAAACGATCGATTTCGGTCATAGACCATTTTTAGGCTATAAAAAAACCCTTCATATAATTTATCGTGTAACTAGGATGCGCTTGTAAATTTTTATTATGTATGAAATATGATTTTAACATTTAACGACTTCTGCAGAATGATTAGAAATCTGGTGATGGAGCAAATGTTCGAAACGCGTCAATAACTTGCGCAAAAACGAAGACACGCAGCGGATCCGAGGTTATTTAATTCAGTGTACCGTTCCTCTGTCACTTGGATACTAGGACAGACGTACAGACCAGTAGCGTAACTAACGGACTCACATTGCGGGGGTTCACGACTTAAGGGAGCCCACATAAGGAGTTAAGTGTCGAAGTGTCAGTAAAACCCCTTTTCTACCGTACGAGCTTGCTCCATAGTTAGTACTGATATTGCTCCTGAGTGATACTGCTTCACTTAATTGTTAACACGTAAGTATTTACATCATAAGTAAAACACTAATAAAATTGTACATTAGTTTGCTGATGACCAAGCAGTAATAGCACAAGATTCTTATGACCTAGAATTTATGCTCACCCGACTATACAAGGCATACGAAACATGGGGATTGAATGCTAATGTAAATAATACAGAATATCTAGTCGTTAATTCCGATGCCAGATTTGAGTATTGATTAAAGACAATACGTCAATTGAACAAGTCGATGAATTTAAATACCTGGGGCATTACTAACACGGGAAGGCCTGGGAAAACTCGAAATCAAAAAACGAATGGAACAGAGCAGGAAAGTTCTAGGAAGCTTGAACTCTATTTGGTGGGACAAACCTGTTTCGAGAGCTACAAAGATTCATATAGGAAAAGGTTTTGTTGAATCAGTTCTGTCTTAAGGCTGTGAGGTATGGAAGTTGAGCACGGAAATTATACGACAATTGAATGCCGTGGAAATGGATTATCCACGTAAAAGTGCCGGAGTCTCAAGAAGGGAGAGAATAACCAGCGAGCAGATCAGAAGAAGGATGCATGCAAAAGACACAATTATTAACAGAGTAGAACGAAGAGGCCTAACGTGGTTCGGGACACTTACTCCGAATGAATGAACAGAGATGGCCGAGGAAAATATTTCAGTGGAGGCACCCAGGCAGAAGAAAAAGGGGCAGACCTAGACTGTCCTGGTATGAAAACATGAGGAGGGGCATGGACCATCATAATTTGGCAGAAGATGATCCACGGGACAGAAATAGATGGCGGTTAGGTGTGAGTATGCGGCAGTAGCCGATGAAATCCCTTTGTGGGAGAGAAAATTGTACAATAATTTATCGTTCTTCACTGAAAAATGTTCACCCCGTGTAGCAGTAAACTGACTTCGTTGTTCGAGTGACACACAGCTCAAACCCCTTCAATGCGCCGAATAGCCTACCGCCACACACGAAACTTGGCAACAGTGTGCCCCATTTAACCAATGCCGCAAATTAAACCTGGAACGGCCATTAGAAACGAACACGGACACAGAGAAACGTCGTAAACTGCGTCAGCCCGGAAGCCGCCTTTGGTGTAATAATGTGAACAAGTAATATGATTGATAGTACACAACATTGTTTCGTTTTATTATAAAAAACGTATCTTCGTAAATTGTTTTTTATCATTATATTGTAAATGCGCCAGTTTTAAGGAGCAAAATTAATTGCCGTACGGAGAAACTTGTGCTAATTTTTTTTATTTCAATATAATTTGGTTAAAAATTTGTTTGGATGCCAAAATCAACCCGAACATGTAAAACTCGAAGTCATAAATCGTTTATAAGTATTGGTAGGGGCATATTTTATTTTTTGTTATAAAGCTTCTGTATTTTCATGGCTGTTGGGATGTGGATAGACGGGGCCCATTCGATAATTTCGCAGAGGGTCACCTTTGTTATTTGCCCCACTGAGTGGGACATACGTCACTAGACACCATTAATCTATATACATAAAACTTAAAGTCTGAGGATGTATGGGTACAGAACACAAATCCACACCGTTACACCGATTGCCACCAAATTTTGCACAGGTAACCTTTGGGACACAAGGCGAAAAATACTGTCTAACTTGGAATTTGATATTTTGCCCCGTTTGCACGATTTAGGCCCTTTTAATTATACCTTTTCGTTGACGCCTATAATGATGTAAACAACACCATGGACACCAGAATTAATTACCATAGTAACAAGTACATAAACAAATGATATTTGGCGATATCGGAACTGTACCTTTATCCGTTCCTGCAGTTTTTATTGTTTTTAATATGCGATTGTATCGATATATTTTGTAATGTTGTATGCAGATACGTGTATATATTTTTTAATTGTCTTAAACGATTATAAAATTTATGTTTATACGTATTTCTGATGATGTAATGAATAAGTAATGAATAATGAAATATATTAAATACTACTACTAAAGATGTCAACAATACCATGGAGACCAGAATTAATTACCATAGTAACAAGTAAACAAACAAAAGCTATTTAGCGGCATCGGAACTGTACATTTATCCTTTCCTGCAGTACATTTTCGATGTTTTATATAATATGCGATTGTATCGATATATTGCGATGTGGAATAGAAGAAGTGTACTAATTGTAAATTGTGGAAAAGAAGAAGTGTACTAACTGGAAATTGTCCCCTATTACTTAATGCAAAGCGAAAATGTGTGTTGTTTTCATTTATGAGGTTAGGTGATAACGGTTTTTGGTTTTTAGTTTACTGCTGAAATAAATAAAAGCCATGGTTGAGGAAAACATAACCTTTAATGTGTTATACAATGCTTCTGACATAGTAACACTTAAAATAAAGAATTTAGCGTTTTTGATTTAACAGGTACTTTACAAATATCGCCAAAGGCTTTATAAACGGGTACTTTTAAATTTCCGAAGGCTGTTGCACCAACATAATAATTTAGTACAAGTAAAAGACAAGTGTTGAAAACAGAGAATTTGACTAATGAGTACAAAATTGTTATACGAGCTGACAGAACGCCATATAAACATAGACAATAAAAATTATATTAAAATACTTATTAAAAGTCCAATATTCGCGTGCGAAGCCGCGGGTAACAGCTAGTTATAAATAAAAGCATTTTGTCAAGCGACTCATAGTCGCTCTTTGTATCAAATGTAAAACTTGTCACTCCTGCCTTTGTGTTCGGTTTGTTGTAGGTCTGCTTATTATTTAAAACTAAGTACAACGAAATTAAATTTGTAATAAGTAAAATTTAAAAAAAATTAAGAGCAGACTCTTTAAAAGAAGCGCATCTATTGCGGAGTGTCGCCAAATCAGTCCAAAATCACGTTTGAAACGACGTCGACAATCTGTTAGGTTTTGCTCACAGCACAAAGAGAAATGAACGTAACGGGTGGATGAAATCACGTCATCGATCTATAGCAAAAAAACCATTGCCTCGGATTTGCTTGTTTTACGTCACGCTAATTGATAGTAGAAACTTCACGTTTTATATACACCTAGTTGTTGTGCTGACCTTCCTACCCGTTCAAGATTATCCGCCTTCCTGACATTCCGGTTCCGTCAGTATTACGGAAACGTTTGCCCGATTCGTCATTCTCGATATAGTTGACTCCGATGCACAGGTGGTGACCAATGTTCACAGTGACCTTGCCCTCAAAATTAGTTACTAATATCCTCAAACATTTTGGAACCCGTTCTGCGTAATTCCTCTGTGAAAGTAAAAGTATTCGCTTCACAAAATATAATAGTAATGTACGATAGTTTGATAGTTCTCCGAATTGGACAGGAGAGAGTAAGTCAACAACTTACGATAGAATAATTTCATATAAGTGTGTTTGGTGTTTGCGATTCTTTATGGTAACTCTTCAGTTTTTCTTCACAGATATTATAATTTCCACATTAATAAAAGATTTCTTCTGCACGTGTATATTTTACTGTCTTGCCTGTTGCATGTTGCATTGTAGTAGCGGGGCGTCTTTGCACCCGGTGCATGATTACAGCATCTGGGTCGACCCCAATGGCTGCCTGGTGATACCTTAGAGCTGGTTCGGTAGACAGGTACCTAAAACTGGAAGGGACAACCGCCAATGAGTTAACTCAGAAGGCGGGGGAGAAAAAATCTTTATTTATTTTAATTTTTATGTATCGTTGGCCACTGCCGCTTGAACCGATTCAGATGACAGATGTCACCCGTCTCTAGCCCAGCGTGCAGACCCTATGAGGCGTCGGTCGCTCTGCGCGAGGCAGAGAGCCTCCGTGCCAGTGATAGGCGTAGCAGCGACAAACAACGCAGTCGGCGTGCAAGGATGGGAGGAAGGACAGCTTAGCAGATAAACTCTGGGGTAGGGGCAGATATTAAAATTTATTTCACTTTTATGGCGGGTCATCAAGAATCGCACGAGGGCGTTAAACCCGGGCAGGGGGAGGCGGTTGCGTGGTGCTGATGGTCCGTAGGTAAGGGAAGGAAGAGGTCGCAGCTGCAGCAAAGAGAGTTGCAGCTAACGACCAGTCAAAGGCAGAGAGAGTAGGAACTCGAAGACCTCCTCGAATGGAACTATTCCTTACAAACCAAGGAGATGCCGACAAGGAACGGAGAATTCTGGATTGGAAACTTTCCAGTCTACGCCTGTTAGTGGCAAATATAAGTGACCATCAAGCAGTTGCCGCATAGGTCAATACAGACCTAAGGAACAAAAGATGTTGGTGACTTATTTATTCTGGCTTACTAGAACTATGATGTATATAACGAAAAATTGTGATAATTAATACTGTGATCGCGCGCGCGCGCACACTTCATAATAGTTAAGTTAAATTAAAACGTAATATTTACGTTAAATTCGTAGATAATTAAATTAACGTAAGATAACAGTTTTCAACGCGTTACTTTACTATTACATACGTTGAACAAGTGGATCGTTCGGTTAAAAAAAAGAGAACACTTACAGGTGTTGCTAGAGTAACACAAACCGCTCAGCACTCACTCAGTGGTCTGTTCAAGGACTTGAAATTCAGGAATAAAATGTGTAGGCCTACTGTTCAAATTGGATGCGCAGCTCGCAAAATTTTTTCGAGTATCTGTTTTGTTTTTATAAGTTTCGTCTTCTAAAGAAAAAAGTCCTGTGTTGACGTTTGGTAGCGTATACGTAAATGAATGAACAAGTTTTGTCGATAAGGAAACACAAGAAAAGTACATTTCTTTATTTATGTGGATGATACGCGTAAAATACGTGTGGAGTGAATACTTTATAAAAGAGAACAAGTTGAACACATACGTAATTAAAAGTAGCCTTTTTCGTAAAGAAACTTGCGAAACTGGAGAAAAACGTTTTAAAAGTGTAGCAGTTGAGACGGAAGCTATTAGAAAAATATCAAGGATTTATCAAATTAGAATTGATATGGAGAAAAACGAATGGGTCGAGAAAGAACAACATCAGCAAACTAATACTAATCCACTCGGTGCTGGATTAAGGGGGGCTAGGGGGTAAAGCCCCGGACCCCGCTTGTCTGGGGGGGGCCCATTCCCGACCATTTAAAAGTTCTAATTTTCGAACGAACAAATAAAATTTTCCGAGCATGCGAAATATTAAAAACCACACTGACAAGGAGAGTACCTGAAGTGGAGATCACGGATTTAAATGAAACTTGGGGACACGTTTAGGTACATAAGGTTATGGTAAAAGCCAAAGCAGTAAAGTTTAAGTGACCATATTGATGTATTTCCAAATGTTTATATATAGCGTATTGATTGTTTCTCAATATTCCAACAGCGAACTGCGAGGCTGAGAGATCACTTTCTTCTCTTAAAAAAGAATCAAGAACATGTACCGATCAACATTGCTTGACAGCCGCTTAACTAATTTAGCAAGATTTAACTATTGAAACAACATTATTAAAAACATTGGATTTTAATGATTTGTTAGCAGAGTTTACCGAAAAAAGAGCAGAAAGAAATATTTCAATTAAATTATTTTGTATTCTCTAATTTATTTGTACTGTTGATTATTGTAAAAAGATCTGTGAAATAAAATAACAATAAACAGTTTCAGCATATATTTATTCAGTATAAATTTAAAAAATATGTGAGTAAAATACGGTTTAAGAACAATATTTTGTTTAATATATTTATTAAATCATCGTCTGAATAACGTAAAGTATTGTGCAAAGTGCGAAAATTTCATACATGGGCCCCTGCTCTTCGGATTCCGGGGCCCCCATAGCCTTAATCCGGCCATGAACCTACTGTAGAAAACTAATCTGGTTAGGAACAGTTTGGCTAAGGGAGAAAAGACCTATAGAGAAGTCTGCTGTTCAAAGTAATGCGGGGCGTGTGGTATCTGCTCTAGTATTTTTTTTTTTTTTTTTTGTATCGGCCATCTAAGGACCACATGCCAATTTCAATTCTGTATAGAATGCAAAAGTAGGAATTAAATTCCTAGATAAGATCGGATTGTTAGTTCGAAATGATTGTTTTTCATGGTTTACTCCACTAGGTTCTTCCGCTCTCTCCGCCGTTGGGAAGTGAGATGCCTCATCCGTCTTTGAAACCGTTGACCGGGTTTCACCTGTAACCCTAGGCAGGGGCCCTTACTGGGTGCTGTCGTCCGGAGCCAGATGAACCCAGGTTTTTGAAGAGGGCTGCTCCTCTAAGACTCTTCCGCACGTCCTGCTGTTGGATCATTGAGATCTCTTCCACCACAATGTCTGTCCGTCTTCACAGAGGTCCGTTAGCATCCGTAGCTATAGTATGGCTACAGAAGGTCCCAGGGGGAACGACGGCTCTAGTATTTTATTGTTTATCGTATTTTAGAGTTGTCATATGTTTTTATTTGTCGAGATTAAAGAGAGTGGGAAGCTTCTTTTAATCATAATTTCTCAGATCAGCTGTCTGCTTCAGCTGCCGAAAGTCTCTTTAAATACACTTTTCGATAATATACTAAGACTTTTCAAAATAGTGCATTAAAATGCAGTGGCGCGAGAATAAGAATCTTATAAACGGTTTACTTGTATCTCACTTTCTTTGGACAATTTTCTTTTGATATGTCCAGGACATGTCGTCACTCCAATTTTATTTTACACTGATGATCCCATCCATAGGCAACGGATTACAACCTTAAAATTTTATTCACGCCTTTTTAATGGAGAGATTTTACAATGACGCATATCTTTGCTTGTGACCTCAGACTGTTATGATAATCTGCAAAAAATCAGTGTACTAGTTAAGTAACTTAGCTGTCATGGGACGGAGGGGGTAGCCTGTAACACATCATTTCGCGCTGAGGTTCATCAAAAAAATGGAGGGGGTAAATATTTTGTCGGAAGGGTCGAAGATACGAAGATGACGGTGATGATGATGGATTCAACACAACGAGACTTGGAAGAATGTTTATCCTGGGGTTAAGAGGGGTCAAATGCCCTTAATCACAGTACACTACTCGTTTAAAAGTTATAATTAAAACCCCGAGTTTACAACGTTAATTACCGCTCTTTTTAATTATCACTATACTAATACAACATTATCTTTACTGGGTGTTAATTAGTCACTTGTTTGTGTGTAAAATATGATGTTAAGACAATGTTAGTTAATAAATTATAGGATTTATTTCCAGCAACGGTAATTAATGTTAACATGAATTCTACTGAAGCTCCAAATAATTTTATTTGTTTACATATGCTTGATGATTATGCATACTATGTCATTCTGTCGACTAATATTTGTTCCCTGTCTCAGGTACGTATTAAATAAATAAACGCATACACAAATTTCAGTATACTTGAGGCATTTATTATTTTCATACTAGCTCTTATTTAACATATTATGCTCATTCGAAATATTAAATATTCTCTACTTCAATAGCAATTCATCTTACGAGCTCTATCTCAAGGTTTTAATTTGAGTTTCAACGTTAATAGTCATTAACTTTACTAATTACACAAAATTTATTTAAAATTGGATTCATGTTTTTTATGATATAAGAATTATCTATACTAAGACAGACATGAGTGTTTTAGTATGCCAAAGCTTTTACGTGAGTTCTTTTAATAGGACAGACAGGTGTTTGTTAAGTATTAATTAATACATAGAATTTTACTTTTGGTAAGTTATTCCTTTCTACGGCGTCTGATCTGCGTTCATCGCTCACTCCTTCGATTGATGATGTCATTGAAGGTACGTATCTCATCTCGTGATTTATCCTTGTACACACACTTCACTTAGAATATCACACCCCGGCATCTTCCGATATTGCAATAGAATACTGACAGGTAACCAGTTATAGTGTTAGATTTTTTGAAATTCAATTTACGGTTTTCACAAGACTGTTATAGACACATATTGCGATCTTATTCATTTTATAAGTTATGTAGTCTACTACTATATTCTTAGTTCGCACTTGTTAATCTCGATCGTATTGCATACGTTGTTGTCAACTTTGTTTTATGAAATAACGTATAAGTGACACTGCTTCACTGCATACATATCGGATCTTAGTACGTTTTCAGTTAATTCGCGGACTTTCACTATCAACGAACTCTGAACTTCCGTCACGACTCCTAACTGTTAAGTTACGCTTTTAAAAAATTATATCATACTTTGTCAACACTTCTGATCGTCACTCCGAAAATTTACTATTAGACTTCTGACTCTCTCACTCTCTCGAAAATTTATCTTAGACTCCTCTGTTTGCGTTCTCGGCTTATTTTATATTCACAATCCACCGAATTCCCACTCTAGATTCTCTTCGCCCATCGGTTCCTTCCCATTGGTTATCGTTTGTCTCTTCCACGGGAATACCCTCCTATTTTCCCTCACTTGATAATCTGCCAAATTCCCATTCGTTTTCGTTCTAGCTTTCTTAGAAACTTGCTATTAAAAACCCGCCTCCGTTGAGCTCTGGCTTCTGATAGGATATTTCATTTCCTACCCCATCGCCTTTCTTTTTGGATACACCCTTCGTCCCTGGCGGTAGTCAGATTTCACGCATGTCAATCATCCTGACATTTGTTCTTCTGTTCCTTTCAGACAAATTTCTCTAATTGCCACAGCTGCATCTGCTTAACAAGTACACTTGACGTCGCTATAAATTTCCCAGTCTTCCCTTGCCATGCCCCTGCTGACTTCTGCTACACACAAGCGTGACCAATTTCTGCATTGTCTTATTCTGTCCATCTGCGTCCTTGTTAGTTCACACGCGCTTGGTGTGGTCGTTTCTAAGTAACGTCACCTCTGCTACTGTTTCTCTGTGTCTTAGCTAGAAACCTCTCACTTTACTTCTATCCCCGCCGTCTTTGTTAATTGGTTCACCCATTGTACCCGTATCTCACCGGATATGTCCTTTGTTCGTAATGCATCTGGTCGATCTCTTCCTTTCATTGAGAACAGTGTCTCGTTGCGTCGTTGATGGGTTTAGACATGTGGTGTGGCCTGTTTTTCGTTATTCTGTATCTGCTTCCCGCGACTGATAGGTTTCTCAGTAATACTCCCGTGACCCTGATGTCTTTGTTTTCTTAGTTTACAGCTCGACACCCCTTAATTTCTTTAGGTGACCATCTGCTATCTCGGATTTATGGCCTGTCCAGAACCGTGCTCGACCGTAGATAAAGGATTTTACGCTCCTTTTGTCCTAACTGCATCTGGTAATGTCCTTTCATTCGTCATTGTCAAATCAACAGCTGCCTCTTGTCATCTTTCTTTTATACAAAAAAAATTTTCAGTTTTGGCGTTACAAGTTTCCGAAATTTAGGGGTTGCTTTGGGGTGGTTTGATACTGTGTTGAGGGGTGAAGAGTTGAGTAAAATAATGTTCTATATGTAAATATTTTATTAAAAAAGGTCGCTTCCTTCTTCAATTTAATATGAGCTCATAATCTAATATGACTGGGCTAAAGGAGATTTGAAAATTATGATTATATATGTTTCATTTTTTTCCTTAACTTATGTTGTTTTTTCAACAAATAAAAATTGACGTTTTATGACACTGTTAAGTAATTTTTAACCGATATTCAATAGAAAAAGGGTATGTGTCAAGGTAATCGTAAAATGTTTGCAAAAAATGGGTACAAATAGCTAAAAATATCAAAAAATGTGTTTTTGACCAGGAATCACCACTCCAAAAAATCTGAAAAAATTCATGGAGTTAAATTACTAATAGTTTCGCAAAATCACAGAACGAAAACTTTTGTTACATGAGCTATTTTCAGATATTTTTGGATTTTAAAGATTCTAGAATGTTTTTAAGGGCGTCGGCCCTTTACAAAAATTCACATATAAGGTCTCCTAATTAAGTATGTACCTGTTTTTTTTTCAAAATTTTTCATGGACTAGAACGGGAGAAAAAATAATAAAATATGAAAAAAATTGGTTTTTCATCCCCTGGAGGTGGGAGAGGGAAGAATCCGAGGTATGGACTATGGGTTACCTTTTTTTTAGGCTCAAGAAACAGTGTTATATAGTTTATTTCGGAATCCGTGATTAAGGGCATTTGACCCCTCTTAACCCAGGATACCCTTTACAACGACACACGAACATTGTGGGACTTGTGTGAGCAGGAGACGCCAACGGGCTGGACTCTGTAACCGATAGTCCGTGAAGGTGTTGGATTTCGTCGCCGGTGGAAAAAGACCTCTGGGCAGACAAAGAAAGAGATGGAACTATGGCCTCCGTGAGAATCTTATCCAGGTCGGGATAGTGGTGCATGAATAGAGGTGGAGGGCAGGAGACAGTATCAAGTACAGGAGAAGAATCCTTGTAGCGGCGCGCGGTCCTCTGGCCCAGATCGCGTAAAAAATGATATACGAGATATAGAAACAAAAGGATATCCCACGTGCAGACAATGAAATCGTTATGACTGTCGTACGTTTGTAAACATTAAAGGTCACTGAGAAAAGAAGTATCGGACTTCAGCTGGACGGACCTTCTGTAGACCCAGTGTAGATGCTACAGACAGAAATGCGTCAAGCGTGAAGGATATTGATGGTGATAACGGTGAAGATGATAGTATTTAAACTGTTTTTGCTAGAAACAGGTTTCACAACACAGTGTAGACATAACAGTACAGCAACACGTGAGCGAACGCTTTGTACGTTGCCGTCATATTAAGTTATACGTGATTACGTAAGATAAATCGGATTGTACTGTAGGGATACACCTGGTATCCGTTGTTCGTTGCTAGCTGATACATAACTTCACTGAATTCCGGTAGGTTGACACGATTAAAGGTAGGCAGAACCGCAAAACGAACCTTCCGTATATGGTTATTATTATTATTAGTTAGTTCGTACGTGCGCGCGCGCGTGTTGCGTGTGCGTGTGTGTGTTTGAACACACAACTCCAGTTGGATACCACCAGCGGACAAGTCTACCGCTTAACAGACACGAGTTGTCCGTGAAACAATAGGAACGGTCCTTTCGTCTCCCACGCCAGTATAAATACACCACCGGCGTATCATTCAGCCTATGAGACAGAGGAAGAATCTGGCTAAAAATTACTGCCAAAACGTTGCGAAAAAAACTTTTGAGCAAAAAGAGCGAAGTACAGCTCGGGACTGAACCCGAAAAAAGGACGCATCGTAAGTATTAAGAACGTATACATTATATGACAAGATCTTGTGTAATATAGTAAGTATATCTCTTACTCCTCTTAACAACTGTTTCTGCCGCTGTCTTCCCAATCTTCAACCTGTCAGTTCCGCTTTCCCAAAGATCTGTCTTCTCTTCTGTGGTGTCAGAGGTCAATTTCTTCGTTTTCCCATTGGATTCCAAACGATCGTTATTCCCTATATCTATTTATTTACTCTTCTTACGCGTATTCTGGTGACGTAAAATTTTTTTGCTACAGTATAATTTATTATGTATGTTTCCACTTCTACTTTTCGCTACTTTTCTGTGTTCTACTTCCATATGCTATCTGTTTTTCAAAGTATACAGCTTCTTCTCATGAAATCATCATCTTCACAACACGAGATAAGTAAGATGCTGCCTGTTCCGCCTGCAAAAATCCTCCGCTCATCTCTTCCTGTGTCTATCCACGCTCCTGTGTCCTATAGGTTTCTATTTCCAGACTTGTTTGGCCAGTCTGAAATCTGACATTCTTTCTCAGCGTTCTTTCCATCGTTATTTGTAATCTTTTAACTTTTAATTCAAGTTAAAATTTGAAACTCTTTCTTTTGGAGAAGAGTTACTTCTCATGAAGTCAACGGTAAAAATGTAAACTGTAGTAGCGTCAAAAACATAGTGATCAAGAATTAAAACTATACCTATCTAGTAAACTTCGTTAAGCTGCTGCTGTGTTGAATTATTTACTTAAGTTATGTTCATGCGATCGTTAACTGCGGTGTCGAAACGTCACAGCTTGAATATATTACGATTGATTGGTATTCGCACTTAACTGTACTCAGTAAAAACTGGTTTGAGTAAATTATATAATTGATGTTAACCAATTGTGTACAGAAGTTGCAGCACCATTGCAGACCCGAATCAAACCAGGCCAAGGTTTGACTTAGTTCTCTGACGGATACGCTCCTAATAACACCTACTCATTCATTAGTCGCGCTATAAGAATTATTAATGAGTACCATTGTGAGGTTACGAAGGTCAGACTCGCTTCTGCAGGCGACGGCGACAGAAAGTGTTGTGTCAACCTGCCTACTTTGCTCTCTGCGATCCACTGACCTATTCAGCACGTCATAGGCTTTCTGCCGATTGTACTATAAAGTCGTCGAATGAGAGTCATAATTGATCCGTGGCTATGAGTAGGCACTGTCGACACGTTGTTTGACCAAATTTTTAGAACAAAATTTTAAGAAATTATTCCTTAAAAAGGAAACAAAAATACAATTAACTAATGTTGACGGTGATATAGATAGTAATTTGCCAAATTTCATTTAATGCACAACAGCCGTAGAAACATCTTCGAACCATCATCTGTTTACTTTAAATTGTGTTGAGGTCACTGACCATCGAGGCTGACTAATACAGGGGCGACTACTCATTCACTTGACGCGTACCTAATAGTGGAGTCACAACACGCAGTCGTGGAGGAAAACGCAGAAAAGCGCGCAGTTCTTAGCTGCTCGCGAATCTTTGTCACAAACACACAAGACACATAAAAACGACATCCTAAACGAATAGACACAATTCAAATCACACATACTATTCGAACGTATCACACCACACACACACAACATCGATCTTTCGAACGACGGCGCCGTCACCAAGAACAAGACGGACAGCGTTCCTAGTGGCAGCCTCTGACGAAGCTCTGTAATAAGCGAAAACTGGTTCAGGGTACAAGGTAAAAATTTTACATTTTTACCAATAAAAAGCTTAATATTCCGAGTCAGTAGTATTATATTTACATTTAGAGAATATTGAATTCTCTTTCGAGGAGCTTTTTTTGTGACGGGCAAGTAACGGAATATTAATATGAGGAAAACTCATTAATACTAATACATAAACGATTTTATCAATTGTGTGTGTGTGTGTGTGTGTGTGTGTGTGTGTGTGTGTGTGTGTGTGTGTGTGTGTGTGTGTGTGTGTGTGTGTGTGTGTTCGAATAATGCGTGCGATTTGAATTGTGTCTGTTCGTTTAGGCTGTCGTTTTTATTTGTTTTTATGTGTTTGTATATTTCTAATTGTTCTAGAGTGTCTAGTTTTCGGCCTTTTGTGTGTACGTGTAGAATGTTCATGTTATTGTCGATGTTTTTATATGTGTGGTTTGCTTCAATGAGGTGGTTTGCAAAGGTGGATAGGAATAAATGAACAGACACAATTCAAATCGCACGCATTATTCGAACACATCTCACCACACACACACAGCATCGATCTTTCGAAAATCTATCCCGTCGCCAACAACAAGACGGACAGCGCTACCTACGGCAGCCTCTGAAGAAGCCTTTTAAAGGTGAAAGCTGGTTTAGGCTGTAAGGTAAAGCTTTACGAGTTTACTTATAAAAAACTTAGTGTTCCGAGTCGTTATTACAATAGTGATATTTAGAAGATATAAAGTTTCAAACACTTAACGTAACTAAGAACGTAGGGGCTCCCCTGCGAAATTATTGAATGGCCCTCCTCTATCCACATCCTACCAGCTATGAACATATTTATAAGCAGTTTCTGACTTCGAATTTTATATGCAGCAATTAACTTTGGTACCCAGAAAAAACAGTTATAATAAAATTAAATTAAAATAAAATAAAATCATTATACCTGTCTCCCTACTTAAACTAATTTTGCTCCTTAATTAACGAAGTCAGATGCTGTTCATGTTGGAGCATGTTTATATAAATGAAATATTTATTTGAAATTAAATAAAATTGTTTCAATTGTCTTACATAAAATACAATTATTTAAATAATAGAATCCCTTTTTCAGCTGTCGAGATGATTAGGAGGAGCCGTATGGCTTAAAGGAAGGCAGTGTGGCCAGCACTATGCTTCACCCGTCGTACATTACTCCAGATGTAATCTTCGTAGTCGTGTTCGAAAGCTGAGTCGACCATGGGTCTGAGTGCAAAACTATTTTGAAGTAAAAAATGGTTTTGCTTGTTACATAGGCCACGGGTCCGTAACTCGCTTGGAGGATGGAGTTAATTTAAAAGAAACAAAGAGTAGGACAATGCGGGGATTAATTTCAGTCAGTCCTGGGAAATATAGCAATTCCCGGAAATTTGATATTGTTTTTGACAGTTACCGTTATTTTGCTATAAGATTGTGTTGTCGAAGTTACCAAACTGCTGCTTATATTTACGAAGTTAAGTTTCTACGATACAACGAAAAAAACTATACTAATCTTAACGCAGGAAACATTCTGTTCAATGGCGATACAATAAACTGATCTAATAAAGGAAATTCAAGGACGTTAACCATTACTACAATAGGTCGGGAGGATGATAGTCGGCAGCAAAGCTACTGTTATCAGTGATAATTAATTTTTATTTCGCATCAGTTATAGTTAACTCTATTGACACGTTTCTACACATGAATGGGTCGGATCCATTCGAAGGCGATAAGCTGCGGTTTATTGTGGCAACACGGTGGCAACGTGGACACAAAACGGTAATCTCATCTTACTAACGGTGCAGTCTGTTTGGTGCGCAGTGATACTATCGGAAAGTAATTAAGAACATATTCAGAATAAACACTGTTGCACACCACTATAGAAAAATTATTCCGATTAGCGCTTTCGAGCTTCACGGCTCATCATCATATCGGAAATGATTTGATTTCTGATTGATTTCCGATTTCTGAAATGATTTCCGATCTGATGATGAGCTATGAAGCTTGAAAGCGCTAACTGGAATAATTTTTCTATAGTGGTGTGCAACAGTGTTTATTCTGTTTGCGATTATAACCACTAACACAACTTTCTTAATTAAATTTAAGAACATATTATTACATCAAAGACTTCCGAATGTTATTCTTCTTGTTGAACGAGCTACAATCTATAATGGAATAATATAGATACTATATGCAGGTGGCAGTTTTCACAAGAAAACCCTCTGTTTCGTTCTCAGAAGTTGACTGCCTCTCGCTTATCACTTATCAGTCGATTACAGTCTCCTCCTGCAGCCTAATATGCATAAGAAAAGAAAATTCAGTTTTCTTTAAGGATTTTTGTGTTTTTAAGTTTCCTATTTAATTTTAACTGCATTACAGAATCTGTATGTCTTTTTTTTTATTTCTTATTAGAAACAATTAATACGATAGACAAGAGATTAATCGACGAGAGTAATTTATAAACAATGTAACTTGATACAAGTTATTGAAAATTCGAAACGTAACACCTTATATGGGACCCATTAAATCGTGGCCCTCCCGCATTGCGGACCTGGAGTCCGTTAGTGACGCCACTGGTTTTAAACATATTTAAGTACTGATTTCTATTGAAGAGACCGAATAATTTAGGACACAGTCATGGTAGACTTTCGTAAGTCATTCGGCATGTTAGGTGCCGAATTCGGCCACTTTAAAAAACAATTTTCTTCAAAATTAAATGTGTTTGTGTACTTGTAGAATGCTCTTTTACCAATCAGAATTCACACACTTCTTTTTTTTAATATTATCCTAGAATCAATCTTTTTTTTTTTAAATTAATCGCGGGTCAAGAATTTAGTTTTTTCAGTTGTTTTATTTGTACATTGTTAACTATAAAAACGGCGCCCTGCCATATTATTTTATCAAAGCGTTATGAAATGAGTACTATTTTTCAAATAAAAACAAACATTTTGATATTTGTCTCTGTAAAATTGCTCTAGTGGTTCTGAAGGTAGATTGAAAAAAGTTTCCCAGACCGAAAAACAGTATTTTCTATTACACAACATTGTTTTCAGTTGGGTAAAAAAGTTCTAAAACATATAGTCAGTGAAACTCGAAGTGAAAATGAATCTTTTGAAAAGCAGACTTTGAAGTAGGTAGACCACAAAAGAATAACGCCTTCTGATTATGAGTCTGCAGACGTATCCTCACTGTTTTGGGCAAAATGCAGTACGAATAATTCCATATTACATATCAGCTGCTTGTAAATGGGTAAGTACCTTATAATTTGCCTTATACGATAAAAATACTTTGCCTTAGGTAATTATATCAAGATATATATAATGTGACAATAAAAGCGTCTACCTCACTTACTGAGATCCTCACCAGTACTGATTGCAGATCACAAGGATCATTTAATTCCTCACCACGAAAGCCCTTGTCTAGCTTAACGCCCTTTCGAGAGAGTCACGATTCATGTGCTTGTCGGAGCAGTGATTCCGGGCTCTGCTACCACGCAAGAGGCCTTGAGCCTAGTCCTCTCACCAGATAGTCCAGGCAAATTAGTCAAAAAAACAGCAAATGGGGGAAATAATTTATAAAGTTTTGAAACTTTGGGAAAACAGTCATAGGGAGTGTAGTAGTAAGAAACAGAAAAGTTCCCCCCTCGGGGGGTCCCCCTTTCACGACACCCCAAAAGTCCATTTTTTACCATTTTTTCAATTTTTACACAAAACGGTTCATTTTTTGAAGAGAACTGTTATTACAAAAAATATTCCTTGTAAAATTCTTCACAAAAAAGATCCTATGCATGCTTTAAGTGAGACGAACCGTTTTCGAGATATTGGAGTTGGAAGAGGATTAAAATTCTGTTAAAGTATGATTTAGGCAACTTTTCTGGCTTAGTCAGTTATGTAAATGAAAAGAGTAAGTTAGGTACATGGAAATATTTCGTATATTTTCAACTTGATGAAATGACTAGTGGGTTCAGTATTGTAGGAAGCAGGATTAGGGGACCTGTGGAGGTCGGAAAGGGGCTGGCGCCGAACAATGGAAAGGAACAGGTCCGCCTTCCCAATCCCTTCCATTCACTCACCGCCCCACTACCTCTCTCGCTGCCATTGGAAAAGCTAAAAGAAACCATGAAACCCGAGGAGTTCGATAAATTTACCAAGGAAAGCTTTTCACCGTTCGACGCTCTGATAAATATTGGTGCGGAGTATGGGCCGACATGGTAATGGAACAAACCCTTATGAAGAACTTGAAGAGTGTTGGGGGTGTTTCACATGGAAGAGGTTTCACTGACAGTGTGTTGAACAGATGGATTTGTGGTTTGCCAATAGCCCATCACATATGTGAAGCAATGGAACAGTTCTGCAATGTACATGCTGTCTCCAGTAATCAACATGTTGAATTGAGAGGTGGAAGAATAGAAATTGATGAGAAAATTAGCAAAACATTTCACCTATGGCTGCAACAACACTCTCCATTTGTGTACAAGGAACAATTATATTCAGTAGCATCTGGATTAGTTGCTTCTGAGGACGTAAACTGCTACACAGCTGTGTCAGTTGGTGAACAAGCACTTCAAAGAATAGGAACTGACTTGAACAAATTTGGTTCTCTGAAGCTTAAGCCGTCCAGCATGGCTAAGACAATGTGCATGTCAACTGTCAGAGTTGACAAAGATGTCATTCAAGTTGATACAACTCAATTATTTCAGAGAATTTGGGCACGATTCATTCACCAGATGATTTAAAAGATTGCTTCACGTATGAACTGTCTAGCGTACCTATGTCTCTATTTGATAGCAGTGGGTTAATGAGTGTTTCTCATCCACCATGTCGTGTGGCCCAAACATGGAATATTTGGTGACATTTATATTCATTTCCTACATTCAGAGACATTATAAAGAAAATGTTGCGGTCGCATTTGACGGATATTCTGAAAGTTCTCTGAACACAAAAACTGTTGAACGTCAAAGGCGATCGGTGAAGCGGACATCACGAGACATTTTTTTTTGATGAAGAGACAAAGTGTGTCGAATCTCGGTCCCTTTTTCTGGGTAACCTCAGCAATAAAGAAAGGTTTGTTGCACAGCTTGCACAAAAACTGGGGAGTGTTGGCATTGAAACCAGTAATGCGAAAGACGATGCAGATGTACAGATTGTTGGAAAAGCAATAAATGCCCCACAATTATACCGGCAAGTTGTTATTGTCGGTCAAGATGTTGATCTTCTCGCGTTACTCATAGCTCTTGCTCCAGAAGACAAAGACATTCTCATGATGAAGGAAGGTAAAGGAAACGTCAAGACCAGGTGTTACAGTTACAAAGATATACGTAATTCCTCACTCATCCATGACTGCAAGGAATCAATCCTATTTCTTCATGCAGTAAGTGGTTGTGACACCACTTCAGCCATGTTTGGGAAAGGGAAATTGCAGACTTTCCAATTATTCAACCGATCCCAGCATCTTCATGACATTCCCCGAGTATTCAATGATCCAAGCTCAACTCCTGAGGCCATTGAAAAAGCAGGAGAAAAATTCATTCTCTCTCTGTACACAAAAACGGGAAAAGCTACTGGTAATAACACATTAAATGATCACAGATTTCAATGTTTTAATGTACTTGTGGGTCAGGCAAGCAATGCTGTCATACTCTCACGCTTGCCACCCACTATTGATGCAGCATGCCTCCACTCCTACCGCGTATATCTGCAAATCCCGATGTGGTTAGGGAACAGCTTGGACCCTAGAAACTGGGGATGGAGGGAATCAAACTCATCCCTCTCTCCAATTCACATGAAACGAGCACCAGCTCCGGAAAAGATATTACTCCTGATTTCATGCGGCTGCACTCAAGGTTGCGGAAGAAAATGCAAGTGTGTGAAGGCTGACTTAGGCTGCACAGCAATGTGTGAAAGCTGTCGAGGTCAAAGCTGCACTAATACGACTCCCAGTGATTTAACGGAAGATTTTGAGGACGATTTTCTATAAATAATTATGATTATTGTTCAACAGATATTGTGGTAGTGTAGGTGTTGTACATAAGATGATTGTAAATGCATTAAAATGAAAGTAATTCTTGATTAATTCTCAAATAATTCTTAATTCTGATGATGAATGATTTTGATTCCAACGTAAATGTTAAAGTACATAATACTGAATAAATAAATTGTATTGTAGAATTGAACCAATAAACGTCAGTTTCAAAGGAATTTCATATTTTGGTTTTTTGTACCTTCAGACTTCAGCACTAACATTTATGTGTTACATATATGTTTATTTATGTATAAAAGGTAAGTAGTTTGGGAGAAACAAGAGACAAAAATAAATAAATAGAAAACGAAGTTGAAAATTAGGCCAAACTCATATGCTAATGATTTTTAATCTTCTTCCAACTGCAATATCTCGAAAACGGTTCGTCTCACATAAAATTTGCATAGGAACTTTTTTGTGCAGAATTTCACGAGGAATATTTTTTGTACAATAGTTCTCTTCGAAAAATGAACTGTTTTGCTAAAAATTGAAAAAAAGGTAAAAAAAATGGTGAAAAGGTAAAAAATGGAAATTTGGGGTGGGGGAAGGGGGACGCCCCCCCAGGAGGGAACTTTTCTGTTTCTTACTACTACACCCCCTATGAGTGTTTTCCCAAAGTTTCAAAACTTTATAAATTATTTCCCCTATATTTCCTAATTTGCCTGGACTAAAATGCAGTTTCTGAGTTTCGTTACTGTGGGGTATGAGAAACGCGCTCTTCGGGTTCATATGTGGCCGTATCCCACTACCGTACACAGCTTGTTCTCTGTTCTTGATGTCTCTTCAAGGATTGATGGTTCAATTATATGTTGGTTTCTGTTTGTTCCTTCTCGCACTGTACTTTCTGGGCTTACTGTATTTCTTCTTGTAATGAATGGCTTTTACTTTCTTAAGTTCCTTACCAGTTTTTTCGGAAATCTGTCTTTAGATCTTTGGCCGTCTACACACATTTTGCACTTCGCGTGTTCTTCTGGCTATATCCGAAGTGACTTGGGTTTGCCTTAATACTGTGTCGCATTTACAAGCACCGGTGCCGGATTAAGGGAGAGGGCTAAATCCCCGGGCCCCGCTTGTCGGGGGGACCCCATGCCCGACCATTAAAAAATTCTCATTTTCGAACGAATAAATAAAATTTTCCGATCAAGCGAAATATTAGAAACCGCACTGACAAGGAGAGTACCTGAAGTACGAATCACAGATTTAAATGAAACTTAGGGACATGTTGATTACTGTAGAAAGATCTGGGAAATGAAATAATAAACAGTTTCAGGATCTATTTAATCAGTATAAAATTAAAAAAAATATGCGAGCGAAACTACGGTTTAAGAACAATATTTTGTTTATTATATTTATTAACTGGTCGTCTGAATAAAGTAAAGTATTGTGCAAAACGCGAAAATTTCATACTTGGGCCCGTGCTCTTAAATAGCCCCGGGCCCCCATAGCCTTAATCCGGCCATGACAAGCACCTGATACGTAATATGGAAGTATTCGTACTGCGTTGTGCCCGTAACAGTTTGAGAATACGTCTGTACTGATACTTAGAAGACGACTATTCTTTTGAGATGTGCCTGCTTCAAGTACACATTTCAAATGCATATATAGCTACTAACAATATCGAAGTATTAGCCAGCCAGCCTACTACTGTAAATGCACGTCGTCATTACGCCTGCCATTTACTTTCTACACTGTAAATTGACCGTTTGCCAATTCGCCAATTTGTATTCACGAAATGCGATTTGGAGTTACGTACACAAAGACGTTTTTATCGCAAAGTGTGTTGGAGAAGTGGCTGAACGCTGTGAATCATCGGGTGTCCTCAGAACGACGACGACTATGTCTAAAGTTGGCCGCATTAATGCCAAGGATTACTGTCCAGTCAAAACAACGTACAGTACGTAGCTCTCCGTAAAAGTCAACAGTGTATGGTACTGTTCGCTGTGATGAACGAGTCGAGCCGAACCGTGACACACATTTGCAATTACGATCATATTAAGGAGGCGGTGTCTACCCAGAGAAATGGTGAAACGTGTTTATACAGTACTTTAGAAAATTGTTTAAATTGTTTTTCTGATACTACGAAATGTAAAAGGTGACATGATCGATTTGTTTTGACTTTTTAAGTAAACGTTTAAAACAATTGATTTTAAGCTCGTGTTCAAACGAAGTTTATACTTTTCTACAAAAATAGTAAAATTCTTAGGACGAGCGATCAATTCATTTAACATACATAGTTGTTGTGGTCTCCAAGTTCCATGTACAATTAAATTGTTAAAATTGCCTTGTATATCCAGGTTCCCTTCCTTGCAACATCTTTTTTTATATTTTATACACAACGCGTTTCGAGACTTATAGTCCCATCATCAGGTGATCACCCACATGGAGTACGTCAATTAATAAAAGTCATACACATCCCGTTATTTGAGCGACTCCCAACCCGCGTTATTGAAGCGAGTCACTCACGAGATCCGTAGCGATGCGCGTCGTGAGATAACGCGGGTTGGGAGCCGCTTAAATAACGGGGGACGTGTATGACTTTTATTAATTGACGTACTCCATGTGAGTGAACATATTTTATCACCTGATGTTAGGACTATAAGCCTCGAAACGTGTTATGTATAAAATATAAAAAAAGAAGTTGCAAGGAAGGGAACCTGGATATACAAGGGAATTGTAACAATTTAATTTATTTAATGGTGCTGCCAAAACTGATGTACTAAAAACTGATCAACTTGAATTTAGAAAATAACACTTTAAATATGTATTAATTATCAAGTTCACTGTTCTTTAGTATAATCAATTTGATTACAAAATAAAATAAAATGGCCTTCTGTACAAAATACTGTTGAAAACATTAAAGAAAATGAAACACATTAGCTTCAACCGTAGTTTCAAGAAATAATGTGAATTGAGTTAAAAAAAGAGTATTTTATTAACGTTCATGAATATGAGTCTTAGTCCGTATTAAATAAACATTCTTTCTGTCATAAAATGCAGTATACTTATCAAAAACTGCAAATCCCAAATAAGACAGTTGATTTCGTCCTTAAGAGCCGAATGATACAGGATTATATTAAGTAATATAAGTGGCTGCTCAAGGAGACTTGTCAGAGTGATTGTTTTATCAGTTTTATTTTTATTTTACATTTTCTATTGCATTCTTTCTTATATGTAATATCTCCTTTTTAATTTTGCGTGTCAACTAAACAGAAATAGCTTACAACTCGAATTTTGTCTTCAAACAGTTCTTCGTTAGTTCTAGGCAAGGTGCGCCACGTATATTATACATTGCAAAGCTTATTGTTCACATTCTCCTCCTAAAAAATATTTATGTTCTTTACATAGTACATACAATGTTAAAAACATGTACACTGTAGTATAAGTATACTGACGTTTATCTAGATTGGATCGATTGTTCGGTTTTATTATCCTGTAGAAAATTAAAAATCGAATCTACCCGAAGTCGGTCAATATTTTTTACTCTTAGAGTTTTTAAAGAGTTCCATTATACACAAAATAACGCGATTTTAAGAACTATGATGAAAACAGCGTTCCTTAACCAAACAGCGGAGGCCAAGTTACAGATAAGAAAAGATAAAGTAAAAGGTCACTATCTGTTAGTAGGGTTTGTAATCCTTTCATGTTTAACACCTTGACCCCAGCACGTGGGCGTAAACCCTACACTGTAACCCTTACAAGCCTGATAGATTTTATGAATGGAGTAGGCTACTACGATTCCCATACAATTTTTAGTTTAGTATTTCGTACAATAATCGCTAAAAATTCCAGGCAATCGGATTTGTGTTAAAATTCCCTTAGTCTGACATCCGGCTGGAATTTTACAATTTTTTCGAAGTTTTTATCCCAAATTTGTGTGATCCAAAATTCGTCGAGTGTTGTCAAGAAAATCAAAGAAAGAAACTCGATTAAAATTTTATAAGGTATTGGTTGTGTCAGGGGTACTGGAAGGTTCTGAAACTTGGTTTCGGCAAAAAGACATCTGAACAGGTATCGGAAGTGAGATTCTTACAATTTGTAGAAGACTGCACACGAAGGTATAGGCTGTACAATGAAGACATTAGTAAAGATTTGATCCAAGAACGTATTGCTGAGAACAAAGAGAAATGGATTGCTCACCAGATGGCAGGTTCCTTGGCAATATAAGCCTGTTGGACAACGGAAGACCTAGGAAGCGTTGATGAAGTGTATTGTTTGGGGCCGGAACAGGTGATTCGCCTAGTCCCTGGTAGAAGAAGAAGAAATTTGTAGCCCTGGCTCCAAACATTTTGAAATTTCCGAAACTGTACACTACATTCAGAAGTTGGTTAAAAATTCTCTTTAATTTAATATCCCACGTTTAATTTGCAACTTTATGAAAGTTATGCCCCCCTTTTGGGCCCTGGCGTCCAAAAACTTTGTAATTTCCAAAGCTTGACACTATGTTCAGAGTGTAGTTAAAATTCCCTTTTAACTGATACGCTATATAAATTTTTGCGACTTTATCTTAATTTTCACTCACTTTTTGACCTCTGTCTTCTGAGTATTCTATAAACATCGATGACCTCCGTCTTCTGAGTATTCTGTAAACATCGACATATAAGAAACATTCGTATTCCTACATTTTCCCTGTGTAACATCTGTTGTCTTGACACATTGATTTCACTCTCTTAAAAGTGTATCAGTCAGTATACTAAAATACTCAGGATAAAAATATTCGCCTGTAATATTTGATCTAACAGGGTCAAATATTCATAGTAATAGTTGTAACAATCTCATTTTCTTGCGTTCAGTTCCCGGGACAAAAAGTTGGGTGTTTCAGCCTCAACCTGTGGAAATGAAAACGTGGATAACATGGATATCGTCCAGGTGTAACAATAGGCGGTTACAGCGTATTGCTGGCCACCAGTGGCATGACAACGGGAGGGGGTCAGGGGATTAATCCCCCCTAGAGCTCTTATTTAATACAGCCAGTTGTATGTGTTAAAATAAGGTTTATAAATCTTCTTCTTCTTCTTCTTCTTCTTCTTCTTCTTCTTCTTCTTCTTCTTCTTCCTTGTTTGGACTGTGTCCTGTTCTATAACAACGGTCCTACATGCTGTCACTCCACCTCTTCCTTGGCAAACCAATGGTTCTCTTGGTGTTTGGTTGGCTATCTCTTGCTACATTGTCCTATTTATCGCTATCGACATTACCGCATATGGTCATCCGTCCAATTCCGAGGCTGTCCGTTACATCTTTGAGCCATCCATAGTTTTCCAGTGGACAAGTGGCTTATCTTGTCCACCAACCCTCCTCCTTTATCCAAGCTTGGGGACGGCAGTGGTATCCAATGTGCTATTTAATCCACCCAATTACATTTACCACAGACGGAGTTGCTTATAAATAATTGTCGAAATAATAGGAATTAAAATATTTGCAAATTAATTAAATAAAGGGGGATTTCAGCCTTCAAGCTATTCTCATCCCCCCTCAGGAGGGGCTCCTATAGTCACGCCATTGACTCACCTTCCAGGAGCGAACTTAGGATTTCATTTGGGGGGGGGGATTTTTTAAACCACATATCGTTTTAGGGTATTAGGGTTATAGGGTATTATTTGCCTCATATTATAATGAAAATCGTACCAATAAATTATAACTAATGGGTAAATAATACCTGTAATTCATTAAAATCAATTAAAAACATACATCAGATAGGCTTACAGTTTGTCTTGGAAGGTTAATAATACTTTTATGTGGAATATATACTTTAAAGAGAACGTTAAAATTAAGAAAGTGAGGGTTAACAGCTTGTATCTAAATGCTGTGGATATAAATGTGTGTAATAGGGTTATAGATATAAATTCTACAGCATGTAAAATAGTGTTAAATAATTTTGTTAAAAAATTAATGATTGTCAGTCATCTTCAAAAGGAAAAATAGACAAAGAAAGAAAGGTAAAAAACGAAGAAATAAATATTACTATATACTTTGATAAATAAGTATTTTATTTATCCTTCTTGATATTAAAAAAAGTATGTGGTTTACACATGTTTCACTATATGTTTATTACATGTTTAATTAAAAAAAATCAGAAATATTTAAGTAAATTGGGTCAAATAAAGCGCGTTAATTACGCGAATACATAGGATAACACCGGAATTGTTCAACTCCTAACGTCACGTGACTTCAAAAATCGTCGTACGCTCCATGGCCTGTCTTTTACTTCCATATTCCATAAGGAAATGCGAAAAATCGTGTTCGAGATAACGACTGATTCTGATTGTACTACCCTCAAAACATGAAGAAAAGTCATTTTTGGAAGAGTGTCAGTGTGTAGAATTTTTTCTATGGCAAACAATAACTGCTGCAAATTCAAACAGAATCAAATAATTTTTTTGCTTACCTGCCTGAGTTGTAGAGGACTCAAGGCCTACTGATTTTGGTGAAGATCGGTTAAGGGGAAGGGGTAGTTTACCTGCAACGTTTACGTTTTAACAAGAGTAAAGTACTTAAAAATTCATTAAAATTTTTTCAGACAATTGTAATTGTTAAAAATAAAATAATTTTTTTGCCAGGCAATAAAATTATAATTTTTTCATTTTAATTTAAATCATGTATGAGTGAAAATATATAGTTCCTGGCAGACAACCATATCTCAATTATGTAATGTTTACGTTTCCAAAGTTTTATTATTGTGATTACCGCACTAAAAATGCAGCGACACACACACACACACACACACACACACACACAATTCGCGTTATTTCTGGCCTCACACATGTTTATTTTCTTACGTTTTCACGCTTTTTAAATGGAAAGTGCCGAAACCCACACCAACACAATGTGTGCAAGCCTAAAAGGTGGACAGTGATTTGCTTCCTGTGGATCGGTGGCCATTGTAACTGCACGTGTTTACAGAGGAACGGTTCATAGACAGACTTTTCGTCTTTAGGGAATGAACCCCCTGCAAGATGCTCAGGGTCCATGAGAGACTTCGGAGCTCTCCTTCTTTTCCGCGTGTTTGTTCTGTGAAACGTACACTGTAGATTCGCAGCTTTACTCTGAACAACGCTACATAGAGAATGTTGAAAATTTTTGTCGACGGTGTACCCTCTTACACAATAAAACCTGCTCTGATGGTTTGATTACGGACATCATAATATTAAAACTTTGGAAACTTGAGCACTACTTAATAGAGATCAAACATTAACTTTTACAAGCTATTGCATATTATGCCTTATGCATATTTTGAAGCAATAAGTGTTTTAATAAATTAATACACTCTGCGTACTATTATGATATAAGAATTACAAACTAATATGTGCATGTGTGTATGTATGAAAAATATATAAATATTTTTCTCCTCTGGAATATTGTTTGCCCCTCCTGGAAAATATTTTGACCTCCCTGATGGCTAGTTATTTACTAGCCTGTGTCATCGACTGCCATCATCAGTGAAAATCCAGTGCGCTAACGTGAGGTGGTATACGTTACTGACCACAGTAGGCTACTGTGGTTAAAGCTGAATCAAGAAGTAGAAAGAAGTAGTTTCTACGGAAATATTTCATTTTGAAAATGATTTTAAATATAAATCTTACAACATGCAAGTCATGTATGGTTCTCCATGACCTTGGTTTACGGCCAACTAGCAGGTAAAAGCAAACAGTTCCTTCGTTGCGGAATTAAATAAAACAGCTGACATGGCTCAAGCATAGTGTAAAGCACGTCGTCACATGAATCATATGTTTTCAAGTTGCGGAAAATCAATCGTGTCCTCCATTCTCTTTCAACTCGACTTCTTTTCATTTCTCACCATTTCTTTTCACCTATTCTATTTATTATTGAGAATAAAGCCTATTATTGTAGATTTAAACTCGTCATTGACCTAAATAGTAATTTTTTTAAATTGACAAAACTTGGAAGACAATTAATTACATTTAAATAAACACGGAACCAGTTAAAAATTGTTTGATCCATTTTTTATTTTTTCGGATTTGGGGGGGGATACGTCCACCATATACCCCCTAGGTTCGCCCCTGCCACCTTCCTTGTATGCTGAACGGCTTACATAAACCAGCCTACCCTACAAATACGTGAGAATGAATGTTATGTAACTTTTTTCACAACTTCCTGCTAAACACTGTAATAATTTAGCCCGCGCTGAAGGTTGCTGCTGCTGCTACTCAAGGTCCAATCAGTGTTTTATAGTTTCACATACCGTATCGATGAAGGTGGATTAGTCGACCGGACCAGAAATACTATCATACCATGACATACGTAATTTCGGGACCATATATATATATATATATATATATATATATATATATATATATATATATATATTATAACGGAACCAAATATTAACTATTTGGGGTTATATGTTTACCGCATGCTGAAACCATATTTAAATAAAAATTAACAGTTAAAACTCCATTTGAATGTAGAGCATTGAAAATAATGCTGTGTAAAGCAACGCACACGTGGTCGTTATGTAAGCAGTTCGCTGTACAAGGAAGCGACCACACCCAAACTGTTAATTATTAATATCTCGGAAACTAATAAATAAAGGCGAAATCCAACATAGCCAAAATGTTTGCCGAGATATTAATAATGACGTGTGCAAATTTGATGCAATATAATTAACAAATGTAAGAGTTAATTAAAATAATTAAATAACTTCTGTTAAAATAGAGTTACAGTAAAGAGATTTTAGTATATTGTAAAGATAATAATTTGTGACAGATTGTATATTTTAGATTTCACACAACTTGATTTGCAACCAAGTTATTGCAAAATTAAATAAGTACAGGATATCCTTAGTGACAAACTGGTTCCGCCGGATAATTAATTATTAGATAATAATTCTATTCTCCGTCTGTGGGAACCAGACTTCATTCTCACGGACTAAGGGAATTCTAAATTTTATGTGGTAGGGAGAGTGTTTCGACCAATGAAATCATTTCATGCAGCCCCGGCCAGTGCGATGTTTTCTGGTGGAAAAATCACTCTTCTGTCAGTACTCACGAAGTTAAGACGTAGTCCTTCGATCGTCTAGTAGCCAAAGTGGTGAAGATCAACAAGAAGACTCTACGTGGTCAACACACACGCAATTACGAACACACCAAGTACAGATCATCTGTATAGCTCGTAATTGTTGTGTAAAGGCGAGATACTCTTCAAGACATCAACCAAGCTTATTGTGTACTACCAGTTAGTCATAAGCACGCAAGAGATCCACCCGACTTCAAGACCAGACTTCAAGAATACAGCAGAGAGGCAGTCTAAATCATTGGTTAACAGCTGACGAGCAGAGCGACCGCCGAACGAAGCACACACACACACACACACTGACGTGCAACGTGCAAATCGACGGAGAACAGGAAGCAGTTCCAGCAGACAACAGCAGACGTTAAAATATTCACAAACAGCAGGGAAGCAGAGTGTTGCCGAATTTTGAACTCCACGACCGAATCCAGCAGTTCTAAGCAGATTACTTTCTCTAACCAAGGACTCGAATCGACGAGGGACAAATCGGGACGACATCCTCTTCAGTAACAGGAAAGCAAAATCCACTTATTTATTTTTCAAATCAAATTTTATATTTTTCAATTAAAACATTGTAATTCAAATAATTCAGGTGCCAAACAAAAAGCAAAGACTCTAGTAATTAAAAAGTAAATTCGTTGTGATAATCTGTATAGCAGTTTAAGGCTTTAGTAAGTTAGAGTTAAGAAATAGATGTAGTATAAAAGCGCTATACAAATCTTAACTGACAATCTAATCTTAGATCATACTGCAGTAGATCAGAAGTAGAATCACTAGAAATGAAATAACGTGAACTAGACTGTCACGTCTAATTTATTTTAACTAATTATTCAAATTAATTTTAGAGTTTTATAGGTTGTTTCATGAACACTTAGATTCAAATTAATTAAATAAATTTAATTAAATTCAAATCAATTAATAAAGTCAAATTTAAATTGCAATTAACTCGCAAAGAACGAGTTCAGTTTCTTTCAACTATTAGACAATCGAAAAACATCGATTCATTGTATAGACTATAAGAAAATTCATAACATTATAACCATTCTATTCTTGTGTGTTGTTGGTGTAATAAACAACGTTTTATTACCCCATATAACAGTGTTTTATTGTTGTACGATAAAGCCTACCAGTCTCACAAAACTCTCCCCCTTTAAAGTAACCCATTATGTGTGTTGTTGTAATAATTTGAGATTACTAGCTTGCGAACTTCAAATCCAAAATCCACACGCCCTAGTCGGAAGAATCTGCAAGATCAGACAGCAGGTGGGTACTCACACACAACATTACATTACAATAACGCATAGTAGTGTAGTTATAATATATATATATATATATATATATATATATAACACTATGTAGCCTATATACGGTATCGTGTAATATGTGCCGTACGTTTATACATTTACGTGTGTTTGGTTATGTTATTATAATTGAGTTTCTTGCAGTCGTAATTATAAAAATAATAATTTTTATTTAGCAATATTAAAATTATAACGCCTGACATAATATTTCACTTATTATTTCACTTACTCCTGCATCTTCGGAGGCTCAAATGTTTTAATGTCTTAATTGGCTATATTTCAGTTGTTGGACAAGGTTACAGCAATCTAAATAACTTAAATATTGTTCAAATACTGAGCGATTAAATGGTATCTAATTATGAAATACCAACACACAAAGCAGCTATTAAGAGGAGCCGTAGGATTGTTCAAAGCAGCTGAAAACCTTTAAACGTTACGGACAGGTCCTCTGTGTCTTCCAGGGCAAACGTGGATTGCGCCCTCCTCTATGGGTTCATGGAATGGTAAAATTTAATTTTACATTAAATTTTTAATTAATAAATCTAATTTAAACTTTTTTATGAAATTTAGCAACTTAATGTACAGAAATATATTACTAGTATGCAGTGGTGGAGTTCTAAAATTATAGGTGCCGGAACGCATCAATTCAAAAGTTGTATAGACACAAATATACTTATATTTTATATTATCGTATAAGTTTACATCAGGTTATTACAAAGGAGGTCTACATTTTAAAACCTTATAAAATATGTAACATACGTATAAACTGTATCTAAAAAGGTAATAAAGTGTACTGATATCGTCAGGTTAGCCGCACGACAATCGAAACATGTCACTCGTGACGGCGTCATACCGGAGCCTCAATCAAACTCTAAGTGACGGTTTCGGCGGCTCGGACATTTTACAAAAAGTTTCCATAGTTTCATCATTGTGTCGTTATATTGTTTGTTTCTTGACCTTTCCTTACTCTTTGTGTCCAATGCTGTATGATGGCCAGAAATCAGCCCTCTCACATTCACTTGAAGTTATTGCTATTGATTCAATTGCATATTTCAAGGTAATAGGCTCTCCGGAAAAATTCTGGAACGCACATGTTCTCGGAAGCTCCCAATCAGTTACCTTTCATGTAGTTTTAATTTTGAAGCAAGTTTTTTGTTTAATTTTCTCAATAGGTTATTGGGACCTCGGGTCTTTTGCGTTATACGACCACTAAGCATTAGCATTAGCATTTTGTTCATCTTTCATTAAACTGAGTATAGTTCTCAGAATTTGCTATCTCTGTTTACTGATTAGTTAAAACCTGCGTCCAGTCTCGCCTCTGTGTGTGTGTGTGTGATTTATACGAGTTGATTATAGAAACAAAAGCGAGTAATGGTAAAGGCAGTCAGCGGGTCTTTTCTGTTTTGTAACAATATCATAATAGTGAAAACTTACCAAAATAATGATGTAGATCTGCATAGAAGACTTTGAAGTAGTTTTATATTTTATTCATCAAAAACACAAATTTTATACACCAAAAACACCTAACCTAACCTAACCTAATTTCACGAACTGGAAAGTTATTGTTTATAATTCAGGAGGCCAAAAGGCCTTGATGTCCTGTATAATTTGTTCAAATAAGTCAGTGCCTGCATGTCGCTTCCGCCACATAAAGTCACACAGGTAAGAGTCTAACATTTCCCTACGAGTTCCGCACTCTTTCCTATTTCGACGCTTGGCTGACGACCACATTGACTCGACCTTCTGAGTGTGAGCGCCAGTGACGGGATTGACAACATTTTCTGAATGATTTACTGTTAAATGCGTAAAGTTGAATCCACGAATGTTTGATATGCCCTGATATGATGCCCACAAATCCGACATGATGGTCGTGCCCGGATTAATACACTCCCGTATTACACTTAGCAGAGTTGCTGCAGCGCGGTCTGGAACAGCATACAAAAAGCATTGGTTATTCTCACGACATATGCCGCCAAACACCCATTGTTGCGGGTAAACTTTACCGATGTTGTACAGAGATAGCAAATTCTGAGAACTATACTCAGTTTAATGAAAGATGAACAAAATGCCAATGTCAATGCTTTGTGGTCGTATAACGCAAAAGACCCGGGACATTTTTTGAACGATAGTAGTTAAGATAAAGATCAGTGATGGTGTTTGATTTTGTCAAATGTTTAGTTTTGTAGTGCGGCTGATGAGGGGCACAATTTAAAAGTAGTAGTAAATTTGTATAATGATTAGGTTTTTCTTTTCATATATTTTTCCGGTAATTTATTTTTGGATCCAAGACGTTCCGGCGCGTTCCCCCAAAATCAAGCCTTGCTAGTACGCTTTCTGATCGGAAATATGTTGTTGAGATTGAAATTTTGAAAAAATGTACAGGCATTGCACAAATGCAATGCACAGAGAATGGCATTGAAAATGCTTCAATAAATCTAAAAAATATATATATATATTTATGTTCATTCACCAATCAATGAATTCGTTCTTCGTTTACCAATCAATGAATTCATTCTTCATTTACCAATGTACAGATTATAAGTTAAATGTAGTCGCATTCATAAGCGAAGTTTTATATGTGTACTACGTTATTGACAACAAAGAAGTAGTTTCTATGGAAACTCACCGGTTCCCATTTTCGACCACGCACCAGCGGTCGTTTTCAAATGTGCGACACGTCCTTATAAACATTTACAATGTTAAAGCAGGTATTTCCGATCTGATGATGAGCTGTGAACTTGAAAGCGCTAATCGGAAAATTGTTTCTATAGTGGTGTGCAACAGTGTTATGTCTGTTTTTAAACAGGCAAGTACGGTAACTAGATGGTATGACTATGTAAAGAGAATGTCACCGTTACCGTGGAAAAGGACTAATACAAAAGAGAGATGTGGATGAAAATATTTCAAGGAGGCCTGTATTCGATATTTCAGGATCGACAGCTTGAAACTTCAAGTCGTTGTTTCGACGTGAAGTTCCTATTCATTTGACCCGAGAAGGGATGAATGGGTTCATATATGGATGAGCATCGGTGGTCTATAGTTGAAAAACGTCGGTAGTGATCGTCCGTTCGATGGTTCAGTAGCGTGTTTCATTATTACCGATAGTTGTCTTGGATATTTTTTGAAGAATATTGTAGATTTGACTTTTTTTAATTTGTAATAAATTATAATTCAGGATTAATATAGTTCAAAAATAAATAACTAATAAAAAGCTATTGAAATATGTAGTCTCTGATCTTTTCATAACTTTTATGTAGGTACTAACGTGCAGGCCTATCTCATAAAGTCGTATGTGCTATGATTTATATACCCTGTTTCAGTCTGTTTCCCTTTAATATTCGTTTTTACAGTTTCAGTAAAATATTCATTAAACAGAAGAGGTGGAAATATGCCGTTATTGGAAACCTTATCTGACAAAGGTCCCAAAAATAACCATTACGGCAATGAATTTAAAATGTCTCCTGGAGACCGTACATGAAAACTTGGCTAAAAGAAGACAGCAAACAAAAACGATTAGGTTTTGAGGAATAGGTTTGAGGGAAAACTTTGCTTTATATTTCTTTTTTTTTAACTCAATACTTGAAGCATTACGGTCTGTTGTAATACTTATTAATTTCAAGCTTTGGCACTTTTTTCTGTTTTTCATCTTGAATGTTTAGCGATGGAAGGTTTAGCAAGGATTGGTCAATAAGTATAGACACAAATTTACATTATTTGTGTGGTCAATATCACAAACTACATTGTGTGTGTATTGAGTCGAAATGTGTTTTAAGCTTTTGCCCGAATAATAATGTATAAATTCAAACGTCCTTACATTTCAGTTTATCAATATACTAAATATATTATCAGTATATTAAAGTAGAATAATGTATTATTTATTGTATTAATGTTTCAAATGTGTCAAACACAAGGACTAATAATTATCAGCGTCATAAAACTACAATAAATACGTATTACGTCAGAATGTTTTGTATATCTGTTAATCCGCTAGTGGGTGAAAAATAACTTCTAATAATAGCCCTGTGCTTCTTCGAACATACGTATACTCTGTATTCAGCTGTAATATATTTTTAGACTTGTATTGTTATCTGTACTAATTCCAATATACATTCAATTATAAATGCATCTGTAACTATTTATAATTATGAATAAACGATTTTTATGTATATTAAATTAGTATATTAAATTGTAATTTGTATTAATAATGTTTTCCCAATCATATAATTATGTCTATCTATTTAAGTAAAACAGTATGTAATAGTAGTAATTATTTTGCTGATGTAAAACACTGCCACACAAACGCACACACACACACATTCAATCAATTAATTGATCTGTTTATGTGTTTGATTATTTGTCTATTGTCCATACACAGCCCCTGATGATGGCAATAAATACTGTCGAAACGTCGACACAAATAGTGTAAAAGTTGTGTCTATATTTATTGACTGATCCTCGCTGAACGTTCCATCGCCAAACATTTATTGATCGACGGTCACTATTAATTTAAGGATTTTATCTTGAGTATTACTTTTCACATCACACAATGGCATAGTGCAAACCATCGATTGGATAAGGTCGGTTTCCAACCATCGATAGTTTTGTTACTAAGCTCGTACCTATTGTAGTTCAATGATATTGCAAGAATCGTTACACCTTTCACCCTTTACAAGAACTTCCCCCCCCCCTATATCTATGAAATTAAATACAAAGCAGTGAGCCGTAGCTTTGTGCAGTATTTGACAAGGCATTGGAAGGCTTTTAAAATTTAGTTTTCTTGCGTAGTTTAACTTATTCAAGATGCGCTATAGTAATGTAAAGTTAACCACTTGGTAAAATAAAGAACTTCCCCGGGAATTATCACATCCAATGCCAGATTAACCATCTTGGAGGTCCTTAGGCAGTAGAAAAACCGAGGTCCCCTCCAGATTATTTAATTTGTTCATATTTGTGTGCGTGCATGTGTTTACATGAAGGGGTAGCAAAAAATATAACCTCCGAATGGGCAGATAGACGAGCAGAAAGGCGGGCCAGAGAGCCTATCTTTCTGTCTGTTCGGAGGTTAGAATTCTCGCTAACCCGCTTTTCCGCCCCGTTCGGAGGTTAGAATTGTCGCTAGCTCTCCTTTCTGTCTGTTCGAGGTTAGAATTTTCGCTAACCCGCTTTCCCGTCCGTTCGGAGGTTAAAATTGTCGCTAGCCTACCTTTCTGCCCGTTACAGGTTAGCATTGTCTCCAGCGTGTCTTTCTGTGGTAATGCCATCTCCTCCACCCGAACACTGCCAATAATTCCTGCCCTTTCTAGTTTGTTTAAAAACTAGGAACCCTTCACCCTTTTGAAGCCTTCACCTCTCGGTTTGCTAAAAAAAAAAGAAAAATAGGTTCGAAGGTCCCGTAGGTGAAATGCCGCCCATGTCAATTTCAGGCAATGAGACAGAACTGGTTTCGCTTACTTTGTAGCGACTCTGAAGAGTCAAAAACCGGTATTTCATTTTCGTTAGCAAGCCGTCAGAAAGGGAGGGATTGTGCCCTTGCAAATAAGCATGTCATGGCAATTTATTGCTCGACTTCATTTTACAGTAGCTGTTTTGACAGTCCCTCAGTGCAGTGTTGTCAGCATTGTTAAACCGAACAATAATGCAGTAACCCAGCTTAACAATAAACAGATTCGGAGTGTTTGTTATACACTATATAATCCCAACGTCATGGCGAGAATGAAACCAAATCCAACAGTCTACTGTGAGGACGTGACAACGTTCTATAAGACTGATGTATAAACGTTATGGATTTACAAAAGAGGTTTAGTTAGGATGACCAGATTTGAAATTTCAAAAAACGGACACTTTTTCTCTTCCCTTCCCACTTCTCTTCTCTACTTCCACACTGCGCCCTTTTCAGCTGCTCCAACATCACTCCGAAAATGGTTTTACTTCAAGTTGAAATTACAACACAGTTTAATGAAGTAATTGATATTTAAAAGAAAGAAATGAACATTAATTATAATAAACGTTTAACAATACATACATTTTATAAATACCTAGAGAGGTGTGCTAGGCTGCTCCACCTGTGTTGTGTCCGTTCTGCTGTTTGACTGATGACTGAATGTCACTCAAAATCTTTTGGATTTGAATGAGAAGGTCATGAAACTTTGTACGTGAAATGTTTAAAATCAGTCTTGACAATGGTAATTGATTTTATTGTATCCGCATGAAATATGTAGACTATTTCTTATCTGTCCAGACAGGATTCGTTGTTGAAAACATTCTTTCCACAGCTACAAAGAAATGTTCTTCCAAATGGTCTGCTTCTCATTTCTTCCTCGTTACCGAGACTTACTACCTCGATGTGATAGTCAACAGCTTAGTCAAGATTTTTCCATGAGGAGTTAGTGGTTTTCACGTAAAGTGGCAATCCATCTCTACACTGCCTCTGTAATCTCATGTAGATAAGAGACTCAAATCGCAAGGAGTCCACAAACCCGCATGGTGACATCTGTATGAAAGCTGTATAGTAAAAGATATTAGACTACTAAGACTTAAAGGTATTATTACTATAAAACCTCGGTGAGACTTACCTAGTGGGGGGGGGGGAGGAATGTAGGCCTAATCTCAGCCTCCCTTGGCTACGCCAATGGAATGTTTATATCATTTGTACCATTTGCATGGAATGTTTCGTTTGTATTGTAATATTTATTGACAGTGCGACGACTCTCCTCAGACTCTCCAACACTCCAGGGTTACACTCTCAGATATCCAAGATAACACTCTTAACATCGTAAAAAACAATCAGCATATCCTTCTAACTTATTCTTTTTTTTTTCTGATAAAGTGTAAGTGTTCCAGCGCATAGGTAACCTTTTATTTCTTATTCGTGCAGCGAGTCTCATCACATGTATGACATTTCTCGACGTCTGTTCAGTCCCCCTTCTTCCTGTTTACCGAGTGATAGGATATGAGAAACAGCGGTTGTCTTACTCGTTAACTCTTGTTTTGCTACGGCCCAGTGCGGTTATTCGTCTAAACAAAACCACGCCCCAGTTACAAAGCTACGACATGACAAGTCGTGCATAAGCACGGACTCGTAGGCCTATCAATTATACGGTTTGACCTGAGATTGGAAAGGCAAAGACGAGAATTCTCCGAAATTATCTTGGAGCTAAAAGACTCAATATGTATGGAGAAAGCGATTGGATCTAGAAGAGTAATTCTCTGAGTAAAAACGTTTGGTCTTCCCGACGGTTAGGTGTTGTGAAAATAGACTTGCATCCCGTGTCATGGAGATTTTGTTAATACCAAAAACGTTACATAAATATAACTATAAGAATTATTATTGTTACGACATTACACAACATGCTACGAGTGTCTCGGCTATTCCAGCGGAGCCCGGCTATAAGGTGTGTGCCTACATATTCCTGCTACTTTGAGATGAAGGACAATTACGTGACATTTGTCACGCGTCCGAAGCCGAGACCGATCCAGACTTCACCGGTCCGCGCACACTGTGTTCAAGGCGGCGAGCAATTACGCTCTACTATTTTCTAGTCGACGCGTAGTAGGCCTATGGATTATTCTGGAATCTCAGCGGGGTATAAATACAAGAATTCAGCGACGCTTAGTTTCAGTTTAAGTGGCGATTTATTCAAGTGAGGTTCAAGTTTACTTCGGGCGATTACTCTGTGCGTAATTGGTGAAAAGTGATTATTGTGCGCGACTCTGTTAGTTGACATTGTTATTGGTGTGGACAAATTAACTTGATTTATTGTACGAGTATAATCTTGTTGAATAGCGTGTTGATTACAAACTGTTAATTGTGATTGACGTAATTGGTGTATTGTATTTTGTTTTCCACTGTACCATAGGGAGACCGTCGTAACATTACAGTGGGTCACATAGAGAACTAGAAAAGCAACCCTTTTATCATGTGGATCGTGTAGTGCTGAAAGAATGGACAAGAAGAGTTTAATAGAGGCTGATTGGGTAGGCTGAATTTATGGAGGAAGAGATGATCAGCTTCTAGAAGACGGAGACAATAAAAATCACGAAAAGTGTCAAAACATAGTAAGTCTCCTGAGGTTATTTTTATTTATAAACCTCCAGTTATACGACTTACACAATCTTCAGTTTACGATTTCTGCTTGGTTTCACAAATTGTGTGTACTTGAAGTCGTCCTTAACCGTGGCTGGTAAATGTAGTGATGCGTTTTGGCAAGAAATAGCTACAAATCACGCCAAAATATCGGCGAATAATAAATTAACGAAACGATTCACTATTTCATAAGCTAGCAGAAATAACGCTGAAGTCTACAAATCAGCTGAATATAGTGCACATAGAAAAACAAAACTGTGTATATGAAACAACACGGTTATGACAAGTTGTAGCGCTACTGTTTACAAAAATACAGCGTTTCCAAGGTCCAGAAGTGTTCCGTTCTTCCCCACCTCCTCAGCTCTAACGAGTAGTAAACTTCAAAACAAACAGTGTTCTATATTACTTTTGATTCTGTTAACGAAATAGATGAAGAGCGAATTTGGGAAGTAAACAAAACTATATTGAGTGAGTAAATACTTATTTATACTCCAGTGTTTACCAACTCGTTGAGAAAGTATAGAACGCAGCAGTAAGATAAGAGCGCCAACCTCCTTACACCGAGTTACGAAAAGACGAACCTGTCGCCACTCTGCCAGAATTAACGAAAAGTAGATGCATGCATATTTTAACCCTCTCCTTCTTTGTCTATAATGGTTATTTTCGAATTCTCTGACTTTCGAAGAACAAATGCAGTTCCCTTGAACTGGAGAAAGTGAATAGCAACAATGTGGATCCTTCGTAGACAGTATCATACGATAAAAGTTTTGAAAGAAGGTGCAGAATACTTCGATCGTATTTGTGATACGCTGACGTTAAAATCTAGTTGTACAACCATTGCGCGGATCTAGATCAAACGGAGAGAAGATATTTTACGGAGTACTGAGGAAACGATGGCCTTAAAACACGTTAATAAGTAAAAATGTAATTACAAAACTATTCGGAAAGGGTTGGCGGTTTTATCTTGAAACGAAGCCCTTTTTAAAATGAATAATTCCTCATAACTTGACCAGTTAGTAGAATAAAAATAAACAAATGCCAATCTCGTGATGTTTTCCGGAAATTTTGTCAAGTAGAAACAGTTTCAAAATAGGAAGTAAGAACAGAATAGAAAATAGATTAAATTTCACTTGTATAAATCAATCGAATTTGTAGTTTTTGCGTAGACAAAGACACGTTTTCAGGAGACTCGTCCTGAGAATAAATGCAGAACGTGAAGCCTAATTTAGTTGCGAATCCTACGTACAGGTCCGTTCTCCAGTCGATGGGTTTTACAGTATTATTGAAGTAGTCCGAGAAAATGAATAAAGAAAAAGAGAGTTTGAGAATATGGATTTAGACTTGTTAGCAATAACTGAGACAAATAAAAAGCGGCAAGGAATATTGAAACTTTAGAACAAAATATGGAGTAAAAATAAGTAGGTAGTCTTACTTGTAGCTGGCACATCTGCAAAAAGGTCATTTAGTAAATTGAAATTAGTCAAAAAAAAATGTAAGACCATCGTTAGACTAGAAAGGCGTGACAATCTGTGTTTACTTTCAGTTGAACAAGATTTAACGGAATAATTAGATTTAGAAGAGACTTTTTTTTACTTTTAAATAGTTGTACATTTGCACTTTTAAGTAAACTTCTAGACATTTACATTTTTTACATTCAAGGTCAACCACTGTTACCGAAAACTTTATTTCGGTAACAAGTTATTGTATTGTTTAACATTCTATGTTTGCCTCCTGGTTATTTCTTATTCTCCATTCATCGTCATCTTTAACCGGGCCATAGACACGTCTTACAATCTTTCTTTCTAATCTTCTTAGTGTTTCTTGTTCCTTTTTTGTTAATGTCCATATCTCGCTTGTCATCAATAACCACCTATGGAAAAATCCTGGTCTGTGACACTAGCGCTTTCAAGCTTCTCAGCTCATCGTCAGAGAAAAATCGGAATAGTTTTTCTATAATGGTGTGCGTGCAACAGTGATAATTCTGTTTGTGAATGGTTTTGTATTCTCTAGTAACTCTTGAATCTTCATTATATCTATAGTACTGGGTTTCCGTTATAAATCATTGGACAGGTTTTTTAGAAGAACCGCCAGTATTCAGGTTTCCTTTCTAAAATTGACTTCTGCACGATAGCATTCCTCCTCGTCTGTATAATTCATACGTCACCTCGAAGGTAAATTGTATACTATTTTGCTAACTTAAAGATAGAAAAAAATAAAATGACGTTCAATAAAAATCGATTTATTATTACAAAATTTACGTATAAACTTTATAAGTAAGTGAATAGAGGCTGCACTTGACCAATAAATAATGTTATGAAACTAAATGTGAATATCTCAGTGGCGTCACATACAAGTAGACTACCTACCCGTTGAAACTGAAGTCGGTCCAAGTCCCGCAGATGCTGACACCGGATGCTGCGAAATAAAACAGATATTAATGTAAACACAAATCTTAGTAGTGTAACTCTTTAACCTATTACAGATGTCTACGACCTTCAAATCAAATTATGTTTTTTACATACTCAAAAGTTGACGTTATGAATGTTACAGAATGTTAAGAATAACGAACACTAGATATTTTGTACTAAAACTTCAGAAACATCTGATATAATTTAGATTCTAGAGACCTAAGTTTTTAACGATTTAATAAAATCTTACTGAAGAACCAGTTATGGAAGAAGATAACTTACAAGATCCAACTCGGCCGCCTAGTCCTCGCCAAAACACTTGGCAGTTAGTACTTCATCGTAAGTGGCGTCACTGCGCCCCCTCCGTACGTAACCGGCAAGAAGAATCTGACGAGAGACTAGGTCCGAGCGATGACGCCGCGACTCCGAAGTCCCACTACGTGCTGTCCTGAAGTCCCTGATGCCGCAGTAGATGCCCGTCGAAGTTGAAGCCGATCTAGTCTGGGACTGTTTCTTCTTATCTTCTTCTTCTTCTTCTTCTTCTTCTTCTTCTTCTTCTACTACTACTACTACTACTACTACTACTACTACTACTACTACTACTACTACTACTACACTACTGTTTCCTTCTTCTTCATCTTCTGTTCTTCTTCTTCTTCTTCTTCTTCTTCTTCTTCTACTACTACTACTACTACTACTACTACTACTGTACTCCTACTGCTTCTAGTTTCCTTCTTCTTCGTCTTCTCTTGTTCTTCTGTTATTATTCTACTCTTCTCTTCCACTTCCTTTTCTCCTTCTTCTTCTGTTGAGGATCCATCACTTCGATGATGAAGAACCTGTATTAAACCACAAAACTCTTTTAAATAAATTTAGCCTTTCCCAATTGAAGCTTCAAACTGTTTGTCATTAACCTTAATAAAGTGCAGCCTCACTTGAAAGCCATGAAGCATAAACACGTGAAGTGCTGCTTGATAATAAAACAAATTTTTTATTTACGAAACACGAAATTTGGTTGCAGAAAACGATTCTATAATATTTCTTGCTTCATACCTTTCAAGATTCACTTAGTAAACGTGAGGTTTATTCTAAAGTGTATTCTGTTTAAGAGAACTTTACTTTTAAACTGTATTGGCCTAATGCATATTAAAAATATGGTCGTTAATTTTGTTCAGTATTATAAATACGATCTCACACATGGACATCCGTACGTATGTAACAGTAATCTAAATAGAATTATTCTTTTTTTAAATACTTTTTTAAATATTAAAATTTCAACCACTCAACCTATGACGAGAGTATAAATAAAAAAGCCTAAAGAAGATCAAATTTTACAACGCATTTTTTAAAATTATTTTTTCAAACTAGCACGTGCATGTGTGTACTTATATGTGTAGCGTGCGCGTTTGTGTGTGTGTGTGTGTGTGTGTGTGTGTGCGCGCGCGCGCATAAAGTAAATAATATCTTCATAATTACTGATAAATGAAAAATATAAATTCTTTGTTAAATTTAAGATGTAATTAACTCTCCTTCGGGAACGATTTATTGAACATATTTCCCTAAAATTCGCAGCTATTATTTAATGTTTTGAAATATTCAGTTTCTACGAAACGTGTATTAAGAATGACAATAATATTTTCAATTGTTGCATTTTTAATTGTGTTGAACTGAATTGTAAATAAATTTACAGATCAATATTATAAGCATACTAGCAAAATACCCGTGCTTCGCTACGGAGTTTCACGTTGTACGTAATTGTACAATTATTGCTCGCTTAATAGTATAGGATTAGATAGATTGTACAAATTCTCAACTCTTAGTTTGTTTATTTACATTCATAGCAACAGCTATTTATTATTTATTTCGAGAAAATCGTTAGAGCCGTTTCCAAGAAAAAAAAGGGCATACATTTATTAATTAATTGAACTTCGAAATTTTCTCGACTATAAGAACCTGCAAACAACGAAGTTTTTCAATTTAAAACAATGATTAAAAACTCAGAGCTAAATGTATTCGGGGTTTCCTATAAACTGAGATGCCAACCACTTCATTTACAAAGTATGCAATTCCCGCGATAAATTTCATTATTTGGTTTTTTGCCCCTTAGGAGTGAAAGTTTTTAAAACCGTTTCTTAGTGAGCACCTAAGACCTATGATGAAGCTACGTTCAAAGTTTCATTGATATCCATTCAGTGGTTTCAGAGATATCGTGATCAGTGAGTCAGTCAGTGGTATTTGGCTTATATAGATATCTATATCTAGCCGATTTACCCAGCGTTGCTCGGGTTCATAATTTATTCATAGGCTCATAGGCACCTATTCTTGTTCTAACGTTATATTACTTGTATATTGTATAACCTTCCTTATATTTTTACGTTCGCATTCTCACTGGAGGAATACTCTGTAGCGCACCTGTTTAAGAACATGTCATAAACTGTATTCTTATATCTGGAGAAGAATTCTGTTGCGCGTGATGCTCCTGCTCGATTTCTAACTCTGGGAGAGGGCGAACAGCTAAATTAGTTTTCAATAAAATGTCTACAGTACTTGCACGCGCTGCGTATTTACTGTCTTTTATAATTCATTGTGTTAATGTTGAAATAAGGCATTTGTTAAATTAGTGTCTCCTAAACTTATTCTAACAATACAATACCTCTATAGATTTCAGCTTATCAATTTTTAAATTCAAACTGAAGCAAGTGCATTTATATTGTCTGAACACTATGATCTGAATACATTTGCTATCAAAACTTTGTTTTTTATACTCGCTTATAACTTACTTCGATCTTAACTTATCCACTTTTAAATTCAAACTGAAACAACTCTGAATTCACACACTATTAAGACGTTTCTTAAGATGCATACACCACCTTTGATATCGTAACCTATATCTTTATTTATAAGAACCGTGGACTCTGGCCCCGCCGTCTTTCGCGGGATCCGACCTAAGACTCCCCGGGTTCCGTGGATGAACTCCGGGGAAGGCCCGTCGGACGACTCCCGCGCTATTTCCTACGCGGGAGACTTCCACCGATGCTATGGTAACCAGAATCTATTCTATTGGGTTGCCATAATAACCAGATCTAATAGTTTTTAAGACCCAAAGGACCCCCAAAAATATCGTATCGAAAAAACACTTGTCCTATGTTGGTTCTCCCGTTGCGTAAAATATTTGTACCAAGTTTGGTTGAAATCGGTCCAGTGGTTTAGGAGGAGATGTGGAAGACCCCAAAGGACCCCCCGAAGGATCGTATCGAAAAAACACCTACCCTATGTTGGTTCTCCCGTTGAGTAAAATATTTGTGCCAAGTTTGGTTGAAATCGGTCCAGTGGTTTAGGAGGAGATGTGGAAGACCCCAAAGGACCCCATCGAAGAAAACACCTATCCTATGTTGGTTCTCCCGTTGCGTAAAATATTTGTGCCAAGTTTGGTTGAAATCGGTCCAGTGGTTTAGTAGGAGATGTGGAAGACCCCAAAGAACCCCCCAAAGGACCCCATCGAAAAAACACCTATCCTATGTTGGTTCTTCCGTCGCGTAAAATATTTGTGCCAAGTTTGGTTGAAATCGGTCCAGTGGTTTAGGAGGAGATGTGGAAGACCCCAAAGAACCCCCCAAAGGACCCCATCGAAAAAAGCACCTCACCTACGTTGGTTCTCCCGTCGCGTAAAATATTTGTGCCAAGTTTGGTTGAAATCGGTCCAGTGGTTTAGGAGATGTGGAACATACATACATAGATACATAGGCCTACATACAATAGGGGGGGTTGCCCCTTAGGAGTGAAAGTTTTTAAAACCGTTTCTTAGTGAGCACCTAAGACCTATGATGAAGGCAAACTTCCCCCCCTTTTCCCCCTTTAAAGGTCGAATTTCCAAAAATCCCTTCTTAGCGGATACCTACATCACATAAGGAACCTACATGCCAAATTTCAAGTTTTTAGGTGTTATAGTTTCGGAGATTTCGTGATGAATCAGTGAGTCAGTGAGTCAGTGGTATTTTTTTTTTATATATATAGATTACCGATTAAATATTTTTCATTAAACCTTCGCGATCAGTCAAATGGTTTTGGTTTTGGAGGTTGTACTGTGTAGAGCAGTGGTTCCCAAACTTTTCAGTCCGCGGACTCTCCAAATAATTTAAAAATTCACGGACCCCCGTGTAGTTCTGAAATAAAACAAACAGTAAATATGATAGAAACTCTTATATTTTAATTAAAATGTATTAAAACCGAAATTCTCTTAATTTACAAAACTATAATATTAATGGTATCAAACTAGTTTAATGTGAACAATGAAGCTGCTTTTGCACAGTTAGCTCTTTAATATTGGGTTTAATGTCTGATAATTTCAACATTAAGTAACTCTCGACATCAAGTTTATTTCTTAAACTTTGACTTGAAGTACGTGAACTGGGAGAATGCGGTTTCACACAAATAGGAGAGGAAAACACAAATAAACGCTTCAAAGCATTTTTTGTGAGTTCAGGATACTCCGCCATTACATGTAACCAGAAGTCAGCTAGCTGTAATTGCGAAAACTGTAATTTTAATGAATTGTCAGTTGAAAGCTCTGCCAATGAATCTCCTTCTTGTACTGGAAGAGAGGTCTAGTCTGTTAGGCGCACAAACAGATCTGCTACACGACGTGATTTCAAGATATTGTTAAAGCCATTAGTTTGAAATTACTTTTACAATTACAATTAGTTTGAACCAAAAAACAACAAAAAATACTAGATTCTTCTACTAATTGTTTTAAGATTATAAAATTTAGATTTAGATTTTAGAGCATAAAATATCGGAGAAAATTACAGTGTATTCTATTTTTTCTTAAAAGTGTCTGCGGACCCCCTGAAACATTGTCGCGGCCCCCACTTTGGGAACCACTGGTGTAGTTCAAACCAAGATCAGCTTTGGCGTCACGGGCACACATCGGAGTTATATTATTGCTAAAAATACTTTTCGTAAAAAAATATGACAATGAAACACGAATTCAATCGTCAACAAACTATTTTATAACATACACAAATCAATTTTCACGATTTCTGTTATCTAACTAAAATTACATGCAATAACCGCTACATATCGATGCCAATAATCGCATAATCGAAATATCGAAAACGAGTGTGGATACGGTTATTGGGAAAGTACCATAAATTGTAACAATAAGTAGGTGTCTAGTCTGAAACTTCCCTAAAATTAGGCTATCGTGCTTTTCGCCGGTCGCGTGGTCAGTCTCCATCACAAGCTGACGAATACCGCGGTCTCAGTGTCACGCCGGCTGACCAAAATTGTGACCGTTATCTTGTACGCCAGCGAGCATCATGTAGCGAATTGAGCCGTTATATCTAACTGCTTTTATATACAAAGAATTTTCTTGCGTCCAGAATTGCATTTAATACATCCCAAGGTTCAACCACAGAGCTCTAAATCAATGAGTGAAAGGAAAACGCCTGAAGATCTACAAGGTTATGCCCCCTCCCCCACCCCCGCACCATCCTATGGTCTGAGAATTGGACTTTAACGAAATCCCAGGTCAGGTGTATTCAAACGCCCGAAATGAGATTTCTCAGGCATGTGGAAGGATACGTATACTCTTCAAGATCGCAACAGAAATGTCACAGCAGCAGCAGGAAATGTCCAGTGAGGTGTGTACAGCATGAGGTGAATATTACGAGTAGGCTATACTTGATAGGATTGCCCAATTTCGGCTAAAATGGTTGGAACATCTTAACCGAATGGATGACTGCCGCATACGCAAACAACTATGGAATTATAAGCCGAAATGGCGGAGAAAGCGTTGGAGTGACCAGTTCTAGTCTACCTGCCTGCGATCGGAACAAACCATTATAAGCCGAAAGAACGGAGAAGTGTTGGAGTGACCAGTTCTAGTCTACCTGCCTGCGATCGGAACAAACCATTATAAGCCGAAAGAACGGAGAAAGCGTTGGAGTGACCAGTTCTAGTCTACCTGCCTGCGATCGGAACGAACCATTATAAGCCGAAAGAACGGAGAAAGCGTTGGAGTGACCAGTTCTAGTCTACCTGCCTGCGATCGGAACGAACCATTATAAGCCGAAAGAACAGAGAAAGCGTTGGAGTGACCAGTTCTAGTCTACCTGCCTGCGATCGGAACGAACCATTATAAGCCGAAAGAACGGAGAAAGCGTTGGAGTGACCAGTTCTAGTCTACCTGCCTGCGATCGGAACGAACCATTATAAGCCGAAAGAACGGAGAAAGCGTTGGAGTGACCAGTTCTAGTCTACCTGCCTGCGATCGGAACAAACCATTATAAGCCGAAAGAACGGAGAAAGCGTTGGAGTGACCAGTTCTAGTCTACCTGCCTGCGATCGGAACGAACCATTATAAGCCGAAAGAACGGAGAAAGCGTTGGAGTGACCAGTTCTAGTCTACCTGCCTGCGATCGGAACAAACCATTATAAGCCGAAAGAACGGAGAAAGCGTTGGAGTGACAGTTCTAGTCTACCTGCCTGCGATCGGAACGAACCATTATAAGCCGAAAGAACGGAGAAAGCGTTGGAGTGACCAGTTCTAGTCTACCTGCCTGCGATCGGAACGAACCATTATAAGCCGAAAGAACGGAGAAAGCGTTGGAGTGACCAGTTCTAGTCTACCTGCCTGCGATCGGAGCAAACCATTATAAGCCGAAAGAACGGAGAAAGCGTTGGAGTGACCAGTTCTAGTCTACCTGCCTGCGATCGGAACGAACCATTATAAGCCGAAAGAACGGAGAAAGCGTTGGAGTGACCAGTTCTAGTCTACCTGCCTGCGATCGGAACGAACCATTATAAGCCGAAAGAACGGAGAAAGCGTTGGAGTGACCAGTTCTAGTCTACCTGCCTGCGATCGGAACGAACCATTATAAGCCGAAAGAACGGAGAAAGCGTTGGAGTGACCAGTTCTAGTCTACCTGCCTGCGATCGGAACAAACCATTATAAGCCGAAAGAACGGAGAAGTGTTGGAGTGACCAGTTCTAGTCTACCTACCTGCGATCGGAAAAAACCATTATAAGCCGAAAGAACGGAGAAGTGTTGGAGTGACCAGTTCTAGTCTACCTGCCTGCGATCGGAACAAACCATTATAAGCCGAAAGAACGGAGAAAGCGTTGGAGTGACCAGTTCTAGTCTACCTGCCTGCGATCGGAACGAACCATTATAAGCCGAAAGAACGGAGAAAGCGTTGGAGTGACCAGTTCTAGTCTACCTGCCTGCGATCGGAACGAACCATTATAAGCCGAAAGAACGGAGAAAGCGTTGGAGTGACCAGTTCTAGTCTACCTGCCTGCGATCGGAACGAACCATTATAAGCCGCAAGAACGGAGAAAGCGTTGGAGTGACCAGTTCTAGTCTACCTGCCTGCGATCGGAACGAACCATTATAAGCCGAAAGAACGGAGAAAGCGTTGGAGTGACCAGTTCTAGTCTACCTGCCTGCGATCGGAACGAACCATTATAAGCCGAAAGAACGGAGAAAGCGTTGGAGTGACCAGTTCTAGTCTACCTGCCTGCGATCGGAACGAACCATTATAAGCCGAAAGAACGGAGTAAGCGTTGGAGTGACCAGTTCTAGTCTACCTGCCTGCGATCGGAACGAACCATTATAAGCCGAAAGAACGGAGAAAGCGTTGGAGTGACCAGTTCTAGTCTACCTGCCTGCGATCGGAACGAACCATTATAAGCCGAAAGAACGGAGAAAGCGTTGGAGTGACCAGTTCTAGTCTACCTGCCTGCGATCGGAACGAACCATTATAAGCCGAAAGAACGGAGTAAGCGTTGGAGTGACCAGTTCTAGTCTACCTGCCTGCGATCGGAACGAACCATTATAAGCCGAAAGAACGGAGTAAGCGTTGGAGTGACCAGTTCTAGTCTACCTGCCTGCGATCGGAACGAACCATTATAAGCCGAAAGAACGGAGAAAGCGTTGGAGTGACCAGTTCTAGTCTACCTGCCTGCGATCGGAACGAACCATTATAAGCCGAAAGAACGGAGAAAGCGTTGGAGTGACCAGTTCTAGTCTACCTGCTTGCGATCGGAACAAACCATTTTTGGTTAAATCCTTGCTGCTGCTGATGATGACGATAAGTCGGTGTCATCCTTGATGCACGTAATCCCATTTGCATCAGTTTTGTGGAGGGGGTACCAACAATTTATTTTCGTCCATCGTCCATCCACAGTGAGTTTTCTACAGCTATTACTGTCTCAACATTCTCCATACCAGAGGCTTCCGTTGTACCAAACAACATTTTGCAAGCCTCTTGTCTCTATCTCTTTCCGCGATCTTCTGGGTCTACCCGTTTCCATCGTCTAGGTCCATCGTCTAACAACTTGCACACTTCGACATTGGGCAACTCTAACAAAATACTCTAACATGGGGAATCCGTTCCCCATGGCGATACCATGGTAGGCGCAATCTCGTACTTCCCCCAGTGTGAGGTTCTCACCGACTAAAACACACATTCTCTCTTTCTCACCCAGTACTCCGGGATTATCGTTAAGCCTCCGGAGTGAGTCTCTAGCAGCAACCTCTTGACCCGCCCCCCACAGGGTCTCATGAAAACAAAGACACCTAAAGAACACACGTTCTGCATTTTCAGGCACACCACATCAGTGTGAACATTCAGAGGTCTGCTAATACTTGAGCTAAATAAACAGGCAGAAACTGGGCGAGGTAACAACCGCTCCATGGCTCCGATGCACTCGCTTTTCTATGTTTGATATAAGCCGGAAAGTCCACCTGACTTTAGGTGAACTGCTCTAGCTTGCCAGCAGTTACTCCATGCTTAGTTTCCCCTTTAATTTTTTTTCCCCACCTACTACACTGATTCATCATCCTCTTCTCCGATACCACGATACCATGATGTCTACAGGCAGCATTCCTGCTGTGATAAGTTGCACCCTTAGAGACAATCCGAAATACTCAAAGTTCTCTCGGGACATTTAAACTATGGACTGAGACTTGTAACATTCCACATTTAGTGCATCTGCCCAGATTGCCAGTTCATAAAGAGTGCGTCTACGTGCGCGCGCGCGTATGTTAGGTACATTCTACTCAACGCCAGCTGTTACAGAAATAATACTAATAAATAACTGTACTCAAAATAATATGAAAAGATAACAGGTAAATATGTATCAGACTCGCGGCCTCAGTTGCCAAATATACTGTCCGCGTGCCAAACACAACAGCTGCTTTCACGATCACGGCCGCATGCAGTCCGAGAAACTGCTTTCTCACTTCGCTTCGGCAGAAAGTGACCTCGAATCTGTCACTGTTTTGTTTGTTGGCCAACCGAGTGTGAAAGTAATTTTAATTTAATTCGGTTGCGCGTCTGTTTGAAGCAAAGAGGTCATCGAAAATAGTAAACTGGCACAGTTCGAAACGTGTTAACCACAATCTGACGACGCTCTCCGTTCTTCGGCTTCTTGTGTCACATGGCACGTTGACCTTCCTGTCTTGTATTAGAAATACACTAATTCCTTTCTTACTTTCTGTATTTCGTCACTACACCGTCAGTAGGGACTTTTTGATTTTCCAGTCTCTTTCTAGTTTTATAAGTATAAGTAACCTATTATAATCTTCCTTAAGGGCACTCGTAACCGGCTATGCTTACCATGTTAAATTCATCAACATTTCTCACAGCCTGTAAAAAATAGAGCCTGAAATTTTAGCATGTAGGTTATCACATTATACTCTTCACAGCCTACTACAATTATAAGGCTATCTTAATTTCCTGATTTTTTAATATAATTTTTTATGTTTTGCTCTGATCTGGGTCTTCTTCTTGCATGTCTCCTATTTTCAGATATTCTGTTTTAGTAGTGTTTATGTTTAGACCCCATTTCTCGTACTCCTTTTTCGATTTTCTGAACATATAGTCTGTGTCGTCCTCGTCACACGCTATAATTACCTGATCGTCGGCAAATAGGAGAGTTGTTAAGCACTGCTCATCTATTTGAATTCCCATTCCTGATGTTTTTCTTCTCCAGTTACTGATGGCTTCTGGGATATATATTTTAAACAGGGTAGGTGACAAGCTGTACCCTTGCTTAAGCTCTTTTGTGGTAGGAAATAATTCTGACAGAACATTTCCCACTCTCAGCAAACTCTTTGAGTCCTTATATATGTTCCAGACAGCGCGAACATAAATTTTGCTCAGGCCAAACTTTGTTAATGTTTCAAAAAGTCTTTTTAAGGGTACTGTGTCGTAAGCTTTCTCTAAATCGACAAATACGAGGTGCGTGGACAGATTGCGAGACTTTCGTTTTTCTAGTATTTGTTGTAATACAAATATGTTGTCAATACATGATCGTCCTGCACAGAATCCAGACTGCTCTTCTATATTCGTTTCAATTCTATGTTTTAGTATTCTGCCGTACAACCTCCCCATTGCACTTGTCACACTTGTGGCTCTATAATTTTGGCATGCCTTCTTATCGCCCTTTTTGTAAATTGAGCTAATATATGCTATGTTCCAGTCTTCTGGGATATCATCACCGTGTAACAAGCATTTACTAAATATGTTTGGTACAATTTCAAGCAATATATCTGGTCCATACTTAAATTTAATCAATTCAATGGGGATGTTTCCAGGCCCTGCAGACTTTCCGGTTTTTGATTTTTCCAAAGCTTCCTTTACTTCTTCCACAGTTATTTCGATCATTTTGTCATTTTGGGCTGTTTCGATGTCTATCTTCGTCATTTCAAATTCTTTTCTATTTTCAGTAAGCAATGTTTTATAATAGTCTACCCATTCTTTCGAACTTACCTGACCTTTCGAACTTCTTTTTATTGTTTTACCTGATTTAAAATAGTCCAGCTCTATACTCGGAGTCGTCAGTTATGGCAATTTGGTCCTCTAGTTTTCTCTTCACATTTCTAGTTGACTGTCTAACCTTTTTCATCAATTCATCTACTGCTGTCTCTGCCTCAAGGATTTGTTGCAAGTCAATTTTTTTCATTAACTTAACCATATTTGATCCTAGTTTGATCCCTAATTTTGTAAGACTTGACCATTACATATATTACCTTCATTGAAGGTCAATACAGCATCGTGTACACCTAAAACCAAAGTAGCCAGTCCAACAAATGCATTTTTTTGGCAATCTATTCCAAATCGAATGGTCTAGCGACTCGTTTGCATTCTGTGTACTGCCATGAAGACATGATTTTAACAAAATTAGGATGACTCAGATCAGTAAATATTGACTTTATTACAGACATTGGTAGTGAATGTTTATTGAAATTCCCTTTGTAATGGTAAAAACCGCACGTTTCTACTATTTGTTATAAGGGAGTTACAAATTTGTACAAAATGGTAATATTATGACCACTTTTGACAGAACTTTTCCTACGATCTCAATTTCAACAAAAATCATAAAAAATGTATTATTTGGCGTAATCACATAAATTTGGTAAAATATTGAAGATTTGTTTAAAGACAAAAACAAAAATTGATTTTTTGATCGATTTGCCGATTACGAGTGCCCTTAAGAAGCCTGACATTCTTTCCACGCGATTAGTCCAAATAATTTGCTTCTTTCCTGAGGAAGGCCGTCGTCGGCACGGCCGAAATGTCTGGTATTTTAGTGTCGCTTGTTATTTTTTAAACTTTATTATTGTTATTTTAAAGTTTACCGTTGTTATTTTACATTGTGAACGATTATAATAATAACAACCATTGCTCGATAGACCGGTAAATTATATTGCATTAATTAAAAACTGTTATAGTGAATGAGAAAATGCATCAATATTGCCTTCGATAGAAAGAGCATGTCAGTCGTAAGGAAGGGTCCGGATTACCCAAATTAGCTGTCGAGTATCGTCCAAAGAAAAGACTTGACGTAGAACGGCTGAAGAAAATGTCGTCCGTGGAACCGTCACAGATTACATGCCCCCTAATCTTCCACGGATATCACGATAATGATGATGACGATGAAGCAATCTCTTCGCTTTGTATCACAGATCGATCAAGGTCTGTTAATTTTATTTTCTTTCACTAATATAGTTGTATGTTAAGTCGCAGCCCAAGAATTTTAAATTTTGTAACTTCCAAAATGTTACAACAATGCGTCAACAATGTTACAAAGCACAACATCAACAATGCGTACTTCTAGCAACAACAGTCAATTACCTTTTTTGTGTCATTACTGCGTCGTTTTACTCTTTCTTACCGATATTTAAATTGTGCTCAGGTCGTAAAGTGTACAGTCCTGAGCACGCATAAGGACTGACGTAAATGTGTTCTTTGAATGTTCCCTTCCGACCCTTGAATGAGGCCTAATGTGTCTGTCCGCCAGCCAATAATGAGATCGAAACCATGGGTGCTAACATGAACGTATTCCAGTGCCGAAGTAATTCATCTACATGGTGGGCAACAGAAACATCCTTGTCCGAGTCCTTAGTTATATTCCATTTATGTTATCCGTATGTATAAATATGTGTAACATAAATAGAAACTGTGAATTTATATTGTTGAAATATGGGTCCGTTGGCTTTCACATCCGTCGGCACAATTACCGTCAGTGTTTGGAAGTAATAACGTTTCAATACGCGTGTCCGCGTCGTATTATTGCTTCCAAGTACATCGCGTTATCTATGCACAATTAACTATTATCTATGCGCAATTCACATCCTTCACGCACGACTTATTATCCGTGCAAGTGTCATTTTACTACGAAAACAGCAAAGTGTAGAGTGGGTCGTAGTCCGCGAACCACAAAAGAGCTGCTCTCCTTCTAGCTGTCAGTTGTCCGTTACGACCAGTGACGGACTTCGGTATTTGGGGATCCCGAGCTGTAGAACTAAAAAGGGCTCGTATTTATCAAATATTATTTATTTGATAAATTTACCAATACCATTTATAACACTTAATAATTAAATGTACTTTAACTTGTGAAAAAACTTACTTTTTGTTATATCCTCTTACGCACGTTTCGGAGTAGTTTGCTCCTTCATCAGTGAGGTATAAATGCAGAAAGCGTCAAGGCGTTGGTAGTCTGTAACGGTTTTTTTGGGGATTGGTTATGTGTGGAGGTGTGTGTAGATGGAAGGAAGTTGGCGCGAGTACATTTAATTATTAAGTGTTAAAGTGCTGTGAAAGAAGTGATGATCATTCAAAATAATACCATTTATAAGATCCATAACTATGCACATATATAATGACTACATTTTAAGTTTTATTTTTTTAATTAAACAAGGCATAATAGAATTAAACAATAATATAATAATAATAAAAGTAATAGTAGTTTTATATTTCGATTATTTTACTTCCATATTCCTTAAGGATGATGGCAAAAAAAATCGTGTTCGAGATTATTGCAGATTCTGATTGTACTACACTCAAAACATGAAAAAAAGTCGTTTTTCTGTCTGTGTGTATGTCTGTCTGTGTGTGTGTGTCTGTCTGTGTGTCTGTCTGTAGATTTTTTCCTATGGCAAACGATAACTGCCGCAAATTCAAACAGAATCAAATAATTTTTTGCATACAGCCCTGATTTGTAGAGTACTCACGACCTATTGTTTTTGGTGAAGATCGGTTGAGGGAAAGGGCTAGTTTACCTGCAACAGTTTTTTTTTATCAAGGGTATTTCCTATGGCAAACGATAACAGCCGCAAATTCAAACAGAATCAAAAGATTATTTGCATACACCCCTAAATTGTAGAGTTCTCAAGAACTGTTGTTTTTGGTAAAGATCGGTTAAGGGAAAGGGGTAGTTTACCTGCAACGTTTTTTTAACAAGGGTATTTTCTATGGCAAACGATAACAGCCGCAAATTCAAACAGAATCAAATAATTTTTTGCATACTTCCCTCAATTGTAGAACTCTCAAGGACTTTCGATTTTGGTGAAGATCGGTTAAGGGGAAGGGGTAGTTTACCTGCAACCTTTTACGTTTTAACAACAGTAAAGAACTTGAAAATTCGTTTAAACTTTTTGAAACAATGGTAATTGTTAAAAATAAAATAATTTTGTTGCCAGGCAATAAAATTATAATTTTACTTCCATATTCCTTAAGGAAATGGAAGTATGGTGATGGCAAAAAAAAATCGTGTTCGAGATTATTGCATATTCTGATTGTACTACACTCAAAACATGAAAAAAGTCGTTTTTTCGAAAAGTGTCTGTGTGTCTGTCTGTGTGTCTGTCTGTCTGTGTGTCTGTCTGTCTGTCTGTAGTTTTTTTCTATGGCAAACGATAACAGCCGCAAATTCAAACAGAATCAAATAATTTTTTGCATACAGCACTGATTTGTAGAGTACTCACGACCTATTGTTTTTGGTGAAGATCTGTTGAGGGAAAGGGGTAGTTTACCTGCAACGTTTTTTTAACAAGGGAAATTTTTTTTTGGCAAACGATAACAGCCGCAAATTCAAACAGAATCAAATAATGTTTCGCATACAGCCCTAAAGTGTAGAGTTCTCAAGATCTGCTGTTTTTGGTGAAGATCGGTTAAGGGAAAGGGGTAGTTTACCTGAAACGTTTTATGTTTTAACAAGGGTATTTTATATGGCAAACGATAACAGCCGCAAATTCAAACAGAATCAAAAGATTATTTGCATACAGACCTAAATTGTAGAGTTCTCAAGACCTATTGTTTAAAGATCGGTTAAGGGAAGGGGGTAGTTTACCTGCAACGTTTTTTTAATAAGGGTATTTTCTATGGCAAACGATAACAGCCGCAAATTCAAACAGAATCAAGTATTTTTTTGCATACAGGTCTGATTTGTAGAGTACTCAAGACGTATTGTTTTTGGTGAAGATCGGTTAAGGGGAAGGGGTAGTTTACCTGCAACGTTTTTTTATCAAGCGTATTTTCTATGGCAAACGATAACAGCCGCAAATTCAAACGTAATCAAATAATTGTTTGCATACGTCCCTGAATTGTAGAAATCTCAAGGCTTTCGATTTTGGTGAAGATCGGTTAAGGGAAAGGGGTAGTTTACCTGCAACCTTTTACGTTTTAACAACAGTAAAGTACTTGAAAATGCATTTAAACTTTTTCAAACAATGGTAATTGTTAAAAATAAAATAATTTTGTTGCCAGGCAATAAAATTATAATTTTTTCATTTTAATGTAAATTATGTATGAGTTAATATACGAGGTGTGTTCATAAAAAGACCAAATTTTTTGAGTAACACATCAATTCGCACCTAGCGATAGTTTTTGACAACAAACTACCACTTATTGTGTTCCGCTATTAGCAGTAGTCTTTGAGGTATATCACATTGAGTGGGGACGTGCACACGCTGGCCGGCGGATTAGTGACAAAGCGATTAAGAAAGACCGCGAGAACAATGTGTGCGTATGAAATTTTGCAGCAAAACTAGGTTAAAACTTTTCAGAGACATTCTGGTTTTCAATTAAGCATACGCGGAAGCCTGCGTGAGGCGAACGATTAGTTTAAGAATTTTTAAAGAGGGAAAAACAATGGTCGGTGCAGATCAAAGCGATATCGAAGATCATGGGAAGAGAGCTCGTGATGTGGTAATTGTAAATCATCGTTTAAATGCCGATACTTTCTGACAGAATCCATTTAAGATCGTAAAATTAAATTTTGATAGAAAAATTTAAATGTATCGTATCACTGAAAAATTGAAAAATTCTTACTGTGTTTGTTGACGACGATCAGAAAGAGACCCGTTTTGAAATCGGTCAACAACTGCGTACCAATGCAAATGGTAATGAAAACTTTGGAAGACAATGGAAATAGCTCTGTAAAGATTTTACGAAGTCAGCAGCAAAATTTTATACACACACGTTGTGTTAAGATCTTCATTCTCACTTCGTTATAAATCCGCCGGACGGTGTGTGCCCGTGGCCACTACAGCGCGTGTAGCTCGAAGACTGAAGATCGTGACGGAACAGAGAAAACGGCATTCAGGCGTCAAAACCTGTCGCTAGCAGCACTTAATTCTGCAGCTCGCTCTATGCGCTAGTTGACGTGCTACACAAATAGTTCGGTCTTTTTTTGAACACACCTCGTACATGTATAAAATAATATATCGTTCGTGGCAGGTAAGCATATCTCAGTTATGTAATGTTTACGTTTCCATTTTATTATTATGACTACAGCAATAAAAAGGGAGGGAAGACACACACACAAAATTCGCGTTATTTCTGGCCTCACTCATGTTTATTTTCTTACATTTGCACGCTTTTTAAATGGAAAGTGCCGAAACCCACACCAACATAACGCGTGCAAGCCGAAAAAATGGACATCAATTTGCTTCCTGTGGATCGCTGGGCAGTGTAACTGCACGTGTTTACAGAGGAACGATTCATAGATAGACTTTTCGTCTTTAGGGGACGTCCATTAATTACGTGAGCTCAAAATGGGGGGGAGGGGTCCGGCAAAATCTCACCAAATCTCATTTAAAGGGAGGGGGGCCAATGAAAATCTCACGTCAACTTTTTAATTTAGAGAATATACATTATTATAACGCACCTTAAACGTAGTTATCATTTTCACCTCTAATTTCACAGAAAAAATGTAGTAATAGAAGATATGCTTTAGGTATTTTTAGTGGTATGAAGCAAAAACATGAACATATCAAATAAATTTAATTATTTAAAAATTATAGGGTAAACCTCACGTGAGGGGGAGGGGGTCCCACCACATCTCACCAAATCTCACCAAGGGGGGGAGGGGGTCCAAATTTAAAAAAAAACCTCACGTAATTAATGGACGTCCCCTTAGGGAATGAACCCTCTGCAAGATGCTGAGGGTCCATGAGTGACTTCGGAGCGCTCCTTCTTTTTCGCGTGTTTGTTCTGTGAAACATACACTGTAGATTCGCAGCTTTACTCCAAGCAACGCTCAATAGGAAATGTTGAAAATTTTAGTCCACGGTGTACCCTCATTCACACTAAACCTGCTCTGATGTTTTAATTACGGACATCATAATATTAAAACTTTGGAAACTTGAGCACTACTTAATGGAGATCAATCATTAACTTATACAAGCCATTAATTTTATGCATATTTTTTATATATATGTGTACAACGTTATCGGCAACAAAGAAGTAGTTTTTGTTAAAATTCCTTCCCGGGATATTTGGCCGTAGTCCAATGTTTTCTACAAAACCAGACGTTTCGGCAATGCCATCGATTTCCATCATCAGTGAAAATCGAGTGCGATAACGTGAGGTGGTATATGTTAGTGACCACAGTACTGTGGTTAAGGCTGAAGCAGTAAGTAGAAAGAAGTAGTTTCTATGGTAATATTTCATTTCGAAAATGATTTTAAATTTAAATCTTAGAATATGGAAGTCACGTATGGTTCTCCATACCGATATTTTCATTTTAATGTAAATCATGTATGAGTTAATAGTATAATGGATTAATTTACACTCAAAAAATGTACAAACAGAAAATTTTGTTACAAACATCAATATCATTCGTGGCAGGCAAGCATATCTAGTTATGTAATGTTTACGTTTCCATTTTATTATTATGACTACAGCAATAAAAAGGCAGGGGAGACACACACACACACACACACACACACACACACACACAATTCGCGTTATTTCTGGCCTCATTCATGTTTATTTTCTTACATTTTCACGCTTTTTAAATGGTAAGTGCCGAAACCCATACCAACATAACGCGTGCAAGCCGAAAAAGTGTCCAGCGTGGATAGCGATTTGCTTCCTGTGGATCGCTGGGCAGTGTAACTGCACGTGTTTACAGAGGAACGATTCATAGACAGACTTTTCGTCTTTAGGGAATGAACCCTCTGCAAGATGCTGAGGGTCCATGAGTGACTTCGGAGCGCTCCTTCTTTTTCGCGTGTTTGTTCTGTGAAACGTACACTGTAGATTCGCAGCTTTACTCTAAGCAACGCTCAATAGGAAATGTTGAAAATTTTTGTCCTCGGTGTACCCTCATACACACTATACCTGCTCTGATGTTTTAATTACGGACATCATAATATTAAAACTTTGGAAACTTGAGCACTACTTAATGGAGATCAATAATTAACTTATACAAGCCATTAATTTTATGCATATTTTATATATATATTATATAACTTTGCCAAACCCTGATCACATTTGATATAAAAAAGTATGTAAAAAATGCCAAGAAACCATATATTTTGATAGATAAATGATAACGAGAATGAAAGTAGTAAATATAATCAATAGTGAAGGAGGAAGAATACAACCAAAGGTGATCACAAAACAAGAAAATACGAACTAGACTGACAGACAACTGACGTTGACACAACCCCAGAGATTGGCCAGATATTAACCAAAGTAAAGCGAGACAAGAAGACAGTGAAGAAAAAAGAAGAAAATAAAAAATTACATGGCCATAACAAGTAACTAACAAGATTGTTTTAAAAGAGCATAATTTTTTATTATTTGTTAATAATTTATGTTTAAATTTTTATTAGTGGTAACTTGTAAATGACAGTATCTCAGCAATTGTTATACATAAAAAACCATGTGTAGATATGATTGTATGTATATCCTTATCTATAGGTGATGTGTCAGCTGTTATGTTTAAGGTTACACTCATACAGACAGGGAATAGAAAAGTGTGCGTGGTTCAATCAGAGAACAAATTGTATATCCTACTATATACTTTGGAACTTTTACTAAGATTATTTCAGCAGTATGTATATTATTTCAGCATTATGTGTTTGAAAGTATAAGGTTTTGGAGAGGTTATTTATTCGCTAATATTATTGCTGTTGCTACAGATGTAGTATGTTTCAATTAACACAATATATTTTAACATTATTGAATTGTTGTTATTATTACTAATTATGACATTTCAGACCAATTTTTATCACTTTAATGACAAAATATATACAAAGTTATATTTTATTTGAAAGAGGTATTTACAATACCATGTTGTTTGCATATTATAAAATGATATGTGACAATCTGAAGGTACCAAAAAAGACATGAACTCATTAGATACAAAAACTTTGTAATAATAGTGAGATCGTGAGAAATATAAGGGTAATTAGAGATAGGTAGGGAGTGACAAAGACGAACAGTGAAGTGATAAGTGTAATAAAATAAACAGCATATAATCTTAAGAAAAAAGAGTGAAACAAGTGTGACAAACCCAAAATATAAGCACATGTTAAATGAGCAACTAAGTTAAGTATATTAGACTGAAAGACACAAAATAATTGTGAATGCAAAAAACAGAAAAAATATTATCTCAGTATAAAAATCACCAGGATGATTACTGTTATAAAAGAGATGGTGTAGATATAACACTCACCAAATTTGTTCATTTGTTAATTTAAAGAAAGAAGTTATTGGCTTAATGTTTAAGGCAATAATTACCAGAAGAAATAGTTTTACAGTAATATGTTAGTATGTTTTAAGTAAGTAAGGAATTTATAAAGAAAATAATAGCAATACCTTTATAAGAAATAATAGGCAAATTATATTAATTATGTGTAACGAAAGGGAACATGACAGAATTATATTAAAACTTAGAAATAAGTAAATTATGTATTAGCATAGTATTATCCATTTTGGACTAAAACATTAATACATGGCTTAGACCAATCTTGTAAGATATCAAACTAATCTTTGAAAGAAAATACGAACATCTATGTAAAGATTACAACCATTGAAATTATCCCCAAGTAAATATAGCCATTATAAAATATTTATTCAAATTAAACAAAAATTCAAGGTTTGATAACAATGGGTTTATTTTGAGATCGACCAGGTAGAATAATTACGTTACCATGGAAACTGTGGAGTAACAAGCCAAAAATACCGTTAGATTTTTTACTGAATGTATGACGCTTTAATGATATAGACGCTAATTTTCGAGTGACCAAAATTGTCCATTAAAACATAGAAAATATCAGAAAAAGTTATTACTAAGTATATACCAAGACATAAGATAAAGGCTGGAGCCAGATTATTGAAGTTGAGGCCAAATTAACGAAAAAAGAAAATAAATTACTACCAGTTAAACTGAAAAAGATGCCTGATGTCCTGAACCCAGCAAATTAAAGAAGATTATAGTATAACCCATGAATAACAGATCGTATGAATTCGCCATAACTACGGAAGTGATAAGTACCTCTTAAATTACCCGAAATATATAAATAAACTCACGTTAATTATCTCACTAAAGGTCGAAATCTCACTGAACTGAAATTCATTACTTTCAAAGATTAAAAAGAAATTTAAAGTCACTGACAATTTATAAACTAACCAATATAAACTGTTGTTAATGATTCATAACTTGTAAACACTTTTACTACACTGCGCTAAACAAAATATACCTACACAATATGTTAGTTAAGTTTACTTGATGTAAAGGTGTGTATTTTTATTGTTTTTAAAACATTTGTAATCCTTTGAACGTAACCTCAAAAACCTATGACAAACGACATTAATAATTTGTATACAATTTTCAACAGACGCTATCATTAAACGTCTGGTATCAATTCAAATATCGATTGTCAAACCCTGTAATTGTCTCATATAATTAACCGGAGCATTTGTATTAGAATAATTTGTATTAAATGAATAATAATCACTAATAAAAAATGTGCAAGTATTGAGTGTAACCACGGTGTTATAATTTCATTAGGAGGTGCACAATATTTTATGTACATTTCAGCAGACGACTAACGATTTACACAGCACACACAACGAATTGCTGAATGCTACAGTTGGCCTAGGCGGGCGGAAATATTTGAATTATTCAAACCGCTTGAGCGGCGCTGGTCATACGCCCTTGAATTTTCTTTTAATTGTTTTAAGAAAACAATTTGGCGCCACCGGGACTTTCTCACCCCTAGTGAACATCAAGACCTGGTTATTCGTACGTTCGCCACGAACGAAATCTACAGAAGTGGCACGCATTCGAACTACGGATCGAGAAGACACGTACACTCATTACACACAAATTGTACATTATCCACATTTTGCAGAGTAAAACGGTAGCCGTACACACGATAAGATAACAAATTGGCGCGCCAACTAGTGGAGCTAGAATAATAAAGAATGTATACAATTAAACCCTATAAATTCTAGCGGCGATTACGAAAGATTACAAAATGCACACCAGAGGAGTGTCGACAAAATTGGCAAAGGAGAAGGAGATGGAAGAAAACAGAGGGGAAGAAGAGGAAGGAACACCGATTGAAGAAGTGGAGACAATAATAACCACAACAGAACCAAGCCAAGACGAAAAAACGGAATTACAGGCGGGCGACAAGGGAGAATTTAGAGGAGACCCAAACATACTAAAATTAATGGAAATGATGAATAATATGAACAATAAATTCGACAAGAATGAAGAGAGTTTGAAGGAGATGAACAATAAGTTTGACGGAATGAAGAAAGAAACAAACGAAAATTTTAAAAAACAGGAGGACAATTTTCAGAAACAGAAGGAAGAATTGAGACAAACCATTAACAAGAATAATGAAATAATACAACAACGATTGATGGAGGAAATTCAGCAAAGAAACGAAGAATTGAAGGAAGAATTGAAGGGACAGCTGAAGAAGGACCACGAGAAAAATAAAGAAGAAATGAAGCTGCAGATGGCACACCAATTAATGGAGTACCGAGAAGAAGCAAAACAGCAGATTACGGAAATCAACGACAAATTAGAGGAAACATTGGAGAAGCTAGAGAAGACCAACGAAAATGTTTCTGGAGTCCGCAAGGAAGTACTCGATAAAATGAACCGTCTCGAAGGAGAAAATAAGAGAAGAATTGAGGAAGGTCATGAAGAAACAGTCAGAAGATGTACCCAGATAGACCAGGACATACACCAAGTCCGGGAAGAAAACCAGAAAGAGGTAGCAGCTGTACGAACAGACTTGGGAGAACGAATGGAAGGAGTTTACAGTAACTTAAATAAAGTAGATAGCAAAGTAGACAAAAACCAACAGAGGATTGACGAAATGCGCAGAATAGAAGAATCATTACGGGAAGAAGTGGATGCCTGGCGTGACCGACCATGTAATAATAATCATGTCATGAATACAGACAACAGAGATACCATCAATTTCCGTAATTATAAAAGAAACCCTATTGAATTCTTGAAGAGGGTAGAAGAGTTAATCCTCAAGAATCGAGAGACTCGATGGACTACAATAAGAGGGATGTTGGACGAAATGTTCAAGGAGACATACGACAACTGGTGGACTGCCACTCGACCAGACATCCAAAACCTTCAAGACTTTAAGACTCAGTTCAAGGCTAAATACTGGTCTGAGTCAACTCAGAATATGGTCCGTAATAACCTGAGCAATGGAAGGTATGAAAACCAGAATGGACAATCCCTTACCTCCTACTTCTTGGGAAAAATCTGCATGGCCAGGAATTTGGAGCCACGTATACCTGAAGAGTGTCTGGTAATACAGTTATCTTACCACTACGACGACGCCATCCAAAAGGCACGAATGTACAGCCATGTAAAGACCATCCAAGATATGGCTAGCTTACTAGAAAGCCATGAACATGAGTGGCAGTACAGGAAAAATAGAGGGTACAGTTTCAGAAATAACAGAAACAATGAGGGACAATTGTCACAGAATCAACAGGGAGATAATAAGTCACCGATAAATAACCCTAACAATTACCAAGGGAACACACGGGGCAATAACGTGCCCAGAAATTTTAACAGAAGTGGAAACCATAATAATAACAACTTCAGTAACAACCACAGGGGTAATTTCCCGTCAAATGGTTACAACAAGAATTATCGCCCTGGAAACAACAGTAATCAGAACAATAATCCAGGATACCGGCCACAGGTAAATTACATAAGGGGGCAAAGACAAAGGAGCCCAAGAAGAAACTATCCCTCATCTAACTATCGGCGAACGTACTATAACCAGATACCCGATACGAGAAGTCACCCATTCGAAGAAGATCACAGACACAGCGTGGATAACCGGAATAATCAACAGGAGCCGAACGCTAACCAACCATCAAACATTACTGATGTTGGGGGCAATGAGGTCAACCCTCATTTAAACGCTTAAGGCCAGTGAAAACTGCGGACAGCCCATCACTGGACCAATCTCTGGGTGAATATAAGACAACACATGACAAGAAGATCACAATAATATGTACTAATTATTTGAAAAATATAAGGGACGATTTGATCGAAGAATAACCAAAACTACTGAAGAAAGAAGAATAATCAAATCCACTGAAGAATTTATAAACTTAGCTTACCACGACTTTACGGAAGCTACCCCATACACAATGATGTTTGAGCGGCCACCGCCTAGAGAGATAACTGATATGATCCAATTCCCCACCAACACCGAATATCAATTCGAGAAAAAAAGATTCTACAACAGAATAGCCGAAAAGGTAGAGCAACAAAAGAATAAGTACGCTAAGAACCAGAAAAAGACTATTAAGTACGATGTAGGAGAAAGGGTACTTTTAAAAAACAGAGAATTACCCAGTTCCATAGAAGGCATCACTAGAAAGTTACTATTATTATACGTGGGACCATACACTATAACAAAAGACAAGGGCAATAACACTTACGAGATCACTCACCCCGTCACCAAGAAAATAAAGGGGGTATACAATCAAGCCTCAATTAAGAAATATTATGACAACCAACAATAACTGTAAAAAACAATTTAAAGTAAAAAACCAACAAAAATACTTTAAATAAAGAAAAAAAAAATAATAACATGACAAACAAACAAGTCTGCCAATGTCATAAAGAAAAGATCTCTAAAGAATGTCAAAATTCCAAAACATTTGTAAGTACAGCTTACACTAAGCATTAGAGAAACCTTTATGATGAATAAAAATTGTAAAAAATCAAAAAAGATATGTAAGAAAAGCTTACCCAAATATCTTAATAATATTTTAGAACAAGTAAAAATGGAGAGATAAAAGTCACAAGGCATTCAGATAAAGTAAGAGCAACCAACTTACTACAATATTTAAATAAAAATTAACAATAGAGGAGTGTAGTTACAAAACATTCCTCCAAAATAAGGTTAAATTACCATAATATTTAGCCAAAAAATGAGGCATAAAAAGCATAACATACTGTAAAGGAATAAGCTACAAAAAATTCCTAACTAGTAAGAAGCCATAACTTACTATGATATTTAAAAATTATGAAAAAATATCAATCAAAATGATCAGCTTCCACAACTATTTAGAAAGAGGGGAAGTAAAATTACCCAAACCAATGATCACAAAACAATATAAATGAAATAAATGTTCTAAGAGTTATAATGTGAAAGGAGATGAAACAAAGAGTAATTAAAAATGAATAAAAATGTGAATTGTATCAATAAAAAACAATGCTTCAAATAGTATCTATAAAGAAAGATAAAACAATATATGACTCGAACTGAGCTATAATGAAGTATAAAAGTAAAAGATTCCCAACAAATATTATGATTATGATTATTATTATTGTTATTTTGAGTCACGAGTTGACTATATTTAAGAATTGTTAATTGAGATTGTCTGTTGAATGAACCAGCAATCATTTTACTGAGCAGGGATGATGTTCCCCTGATATCAGTATAAGAGTAGTTTTGATGAAAAATAAGATTTATAGGGAATAAGTTATAATAAAAAGTCAATAAGCCAGTTCGCAATATGAGAAGATAATGAAGAAAAGACTGAGAAGAATGGAATTAAAGGATACAGAATTAATTATAAAAAAATGAATGAGAAGCAGAATTTGAAAAAAAAAAAAAAAAAAAAAAAAAATTGATACGATACAATTAATAATTTTATCAAACTCAAATTCACGTTTTATAAAATGATCAATTTTGGTGGAAGGGCATTATATAACATTGCCAAACCCTGATCACATTTGATATAAAAAAGTATGTAAAAAATGCCAAGAAACCATATATTTTGATAGATAAATGATAACGAGAATGAAAGTAGTAAATATAATCAATAGTGAAGGAGGAAGAATACAACCAAAGGTGATCACAAAACAAGAAAATACGAACTAGACTGACAGACAACTGACGTTGACACAACCCCAGAGATTGGCCAGATATTAACCAAAGTAAAGCGAGACAAGAAGACAGTGAAGAAAAAAGAAGAAAATAAAAAATTACATGGCCATAACAAGTAACTAACAAGATTGTTTTAAAAGAGCATAATTTTTTATTATTTGTTAATAATTTATGTTTAAATTTTTATTAGTGGTAACTTGTAAATGACAGTATCTCAGCAATTGTTATACATAAAAAACCATGTGTAGATATGATTGTATGTATATCCTTATCTATAGGTGATGTGTCAGCTGTTATGTTTAAGGTTACACTCATACAGACAGAGAATAGAAAAGTGTGCGTGGTTCAATCAGAGAACAAATTGTATATCCTACTATATACTTTGGAACTTTTACTAAGATTATTTCAGCAGTATGTATATTATTTCAGCATTATGTGTTTGAAAGTATAAGGTTTTGGAGAGGTTATTTATTCGCTAATATTATTGCTGTTGCTACAGATGTAGTATGTTTCAATTAACACAATATATTTTAACATTATTGAATTGTTATTATTATTACTAATTATGACATTTCAGACCAATTTTTATCACTTTAATGACAAAATATATACAAAGTTATATTTTATTTGAAAGAGGTATTTACAATACCATGTTGTTTGCATATTATAAAATGATATGTGACAATCTGAAGGTACCAAAAAAGACATGAACTCATTAGATACAAAAACTTTGTAATAATAGTGAGATCGTGAGAAATATAAGGGTAATTAGAGATAGGTAGGGAGTGACAAAGACGAACAGTGAAGTGATAAGTGTAATAAAATAAACAGCATATAATCTTAAGAAAAAAGAGTGAAACAAGTGTGACAAACCCAAAATATAAGCACATGTTAAATGAGCAACTAAGTTAAGTATATTAGACTGAAAGACACAAAATAATTGTGAATGCAAAAAACAGAAAAAATATTATCTCAGTATAAAAATCACCAGGATGATTACTGTTATAAAAGAGATGGTGTAGATATAACACTCACCAAATTTGTTCATTTGTTAATTTAAAGAAAGAAGTTATTGGCTTAATGTTTAAGGCAATAATTACCAGAAGAAATAGTTTTACAGTAATATGTTAGTATGTTTTAAGTAAGTAAGGAATTTATAAAGAAAATAATAGCAATACCTTTATAAGAAATAATAGGCAAATTATATTAATTATGTGTAACGAAAGGGAACATGACAGAATTATATTAAAACTTAGAAATAAGTAAATTATGTATTAGCATAGTATTATCCATTTTGGACTAAAACATTAATACATGGCTTAGACCAATCTTGTAAGATATCAAACTAATCTTTGAAAGAAAATACGAACATCTATGTAAAGATTACAACCATTGAAATTATCCCCAAGTAAATATAGCCATTATAAAATATTTATTCAAATTAAACAAAAATTCAAGGTTTGATAACAATGGGTTTATTTTGAGATCGACCAGGTAGAATAATTACGTTACCATGGAAACTGTGGAGTAACAAGCCAAAAATACCGTTAGATTTTTTACTGAATGTATGACGCTTTAATGATATAGACGCTAATTTTCGAGTGACCAAAATTGTCCATTAAAACATAGAAAATATCAGAAAAAGTTATTACTAAGTATATACCAAGACATAAGATAAAGGCTGGAGCCAGATTATTGAAGTTGAGGCCAAATTAACGAAAAAAGAAAATAAATTACTACCAGTTAAACTGAAAAAGATGCCTGATGTCCTGAACCCAGCAAATTAAAGAAGATTATAGTATAACCCATGAATAACAGATCGTATGAATTCGCCATAACTACGGAAGTGATAAGTACCTCTTAAATTACCCGAAATATATAAATAAACTCACGTTAATTATCTCACTAAAGGTCGAAATCTCACTGAACTGAAATTCATTACTTTCAAAGATTAAAAAGAAATTTAAGTCACTGACAATTTATAAACTAACCAATATAAACTGTTGTTAATGATCCATAACTTGTAAACACTTTTACTACACTGCGCTAAACAAAATATACCTACACAATATGTTAGTTAAGTTTACTTGATGTAAAGGTGTGTATTTTTATTGTTTTTAAAACATTTGTAATCCTTTGAACGTAACCTCAAAAACCTATGACAAACGACATTAATAATTTGTATACAATTTTCAACAGACGCTATCATTAAACGTCTGGTATCAATTCAAATATCGATTGTCAAACCCTGTAATTGTCTCATATAATTAACCGGAGCATTTGTATTAGAATAATTTGTATTAAATGAATAATAATCACTAATAAAAAATGTGTAAGTATTGAGTGTAACCACGGTGTTATAATTTCATTAGGAGGTGCACAATATTTTATGTACATTTCAGCAGACGACTAACGATTTACACAGCACACACAACGAATTGCTGAATGCTACAGTTGGCCTAGGCGGGCGGAAATATTTGAATTATTCAAACCGCTTGAGCGGCGCTGGTCATACGCCCTTGAATTTCCTTTTAATTGTTTTAAGAAAACAATTTGGCGCCACCGGGACTTTCTCACCCCTAGTGAACATCAAGACCTGGTTATTCGTACGTTCGCCACGAACGAAATCTACAGAAGTGGCACGCATTCGAACTACGGATCGAGAAGACACGTACACTCATTACACACAAATTGTACATTATCCACATTTTGCAGAGTAAAACGGTAGCCGTACACACGATAAGATAACAATATATATATATATATATATATATATATATCTATCAGTGGCGAAGCTAGTAGTTAATGAATGGGTAGGCAAAAATCTTATCTTAAATTTTTTTTAAGGAATCACTAAAAGGACGGTGGTTCAAATCGGACGCTGAGGTAGAGTTTGCTGTAACCGAATGGTTCCACAAACAGCCGTAAGAATTTTACTAGCAGGGAATCTACAGGTTAGCGCAACAGTGGAACTCATGTCTTAATGTTATTGGAGACTTCTTTTAAAATCGTTGACTAAAAAATGCTTTACAGCTCTATACGTGTTTCTATTGAACAATCCTTGTATTAGTCATACACAATAATACAACTGATTGAACTTCAAATTTTTAAACTTGATTAGTTTCTATATATATGTTTAATGTTACAAATAATTCAAATAACAATCTTGATCATCTGTTAGTTCAGCGGAATAACAGTGACACTTTTAATAACCGCATAAAATAAACACACTTAGAAACAACACAGGCGCTTTAACTTAACTGTTTGGACCACAGAAGTGAGGCATGCCTCAACGCTTTATGTGTACAGCGCGGGACAATCCCCCTCCCTTCACTTCCCTATCACACCACTACATTGCTTACATACGATGTATACAAAAAACTCTGAGGCAAGTTCAGGTTGCCTCATTCGCTTTAAACGAGCTATGCCGAATCTCACCTGTCACCATCTAGCAGTCGCTCAATAAAGCACGTTTCGGTTTAATAAATTTGACAGTCGCAGTAACAATGTATAATCTTTACGTTATGTAGTTCATACGTATTTATAATTTTTATTCTTCAGAATTTTTTAGGGTACGCATTGCCTCAATTGCCTCCATGTAACTTCGCCACTGATATTTATGTGTACAACGTTATCGGCAACAAAGAAGTAGTTTTTGTTAAAATTCCTTCCCGGGATATTTGGCCGTAGTCCAATGTTTTCTACAAAACCAGACGTTTCGGCAATGCCATCGACTTCCATCATCAGTGAAAATCGAGTGCGATAACGTGAGGTGGTATACGTTAGTGACCACAGTACTGTGGTTAAGGCTGAAGCAGTAAGTAGAAAGAAGTAGTTTCTATGGTAACATTTCATTTCGAAAATGATTTTAAATATAAATCTTAGAATATGGAAGTCATGTATGGTTCTCCATACCGATATTTTTGAGTAGGCCTACATACAAAAAAAGTTGTGTTGTGAATAAGTTACATAAGTTCAACCTTATGTGCGGGACCATTAGGCGAACCCTTAACACAGCAAGTAAAGGAACACGCCTAAAATTCTACAAGGTGATGGCTCTTCCCACACTTCTTTATGAGTCTGAGAATTGGAGTTTAACGAAAGGCCAAGCCAGTCGCATCCAAGCGGCTGAAATGAGATTTCTCAGGCACGTGGCAGGGTATACTCTCCATGATCGTAGAAGAAACACAGATATACGGCAGGAATTGAATATTATGAGTATACACGACAGGATCGCCCAGTATCGGCTGAATTGGTGGGAACATCTTTGCCGAATGGATGTCTGCCGCATCCCCAAACAACTATGGAACTATAAGCCAAGGGGATGGAGAGGTGTGGGACTTCCGAGGAAGCGCTGGAGTGAATAGCTCTAATCTTTTCCTATTTGAGACTGGAACAAACCTTTTTTTGGTTTAATCCGTGAAGATGATGATGATGATGATGACAAAAAAGTTTCATGGTAGATCCGCAACTGATATATTCAACATTTAGATAAAAAAAATTTATTGTAAATACATACATACAATTACAAATATATCCCCGGCATTTAGCCTAGGGTTTGTTCATTCTTTTATTGCACTGTTTGTAAATAATTAAATATAATTAATTCACTACCGACTCGGAACACAAAGTTTTTTACTGGTAAAAACGTAAAAGTTTTACCTTATAGCCTGAACCGGTTTTCGCGTAGGCCTATTATAAGCTCCGTCAGAGGCTGCCACTGGGAGCGCTGTCCGTCTTGTTCTTGACGACGGTATCAACTTTTGAAAGATCGATGTTGTGTGTGTGGGGTGTGATATGTTCGAATAATGCGTGCGATTTGAATTGTGTCTGTTCGTTTAGGATGTCATTTTTATGTGTTTTCGTGTGTTTGTATATTTCCAATTGTTCTAGAGTGTCTAGTTTTCGGCCTTTTGTGTGTACGTGTAGAATGTCCATGTTATTGTCGATGTTTTTGTATGTGTGGTTTACCCGCGAGCGCGCGGGGAACGCTGCGATTCTGCGTGCAAAAATTGCTGTTAAATTAAAAAATTATTATGCGAATCAAATCTAGAATAATATTTTAATGCCTTGTCTTGGGATTATGTTGGCCCCTCCGGGTTCATGGGCCTCGGGCGGCCCCCCACCGTTAAATCTCCCACTGGTTATGACGTCCGTTTACAGAACCTGCTCTACACTACCATCGCGTAATAGAAATGAGTAAAATTTGGCAATGTCTGTGCAGAAAACTGAATTAGTTTTCCGTGGTAGGTCGTTTAACATAAATCCGAACAGCACAGCCAAATAAAATATCGGTATGGAGAACCATACATGACTTCCATATTCTAAGATTTATAATCAGAATGATCACAGTTGCACACCACTATATAAAAATTATCCCGATTAGCGCTTTCAAGCCTCACAGCCCATCGTCAGATCGGAATAGGCAGAAATTATTTTAAAACAAACCCTTCACCCCTCTCCACCACCCTGCTCACACACAACAAGCTATAATAAATGGTGTGACAGGGTTTAGGGGGTGGGGAAGGGTCATTTATATTATAGCTTGTTGTGTGTGAGCAGGGTGGGGGAGAGGGGTGAAGGGTTTGTTTTAAAATAATTTCTGCCTATTCCGATCTGACGATGGGCTGTGAGGCTTGAAAGCGCTAATCGGGATAATTTTTATATAGTGGTGTGCAACTGTGATCATCCTGATTGTGATTTCAACCACTAACACAAATTTCTTCATTAAACGTCTTCTAAGATTTATATTTAAAATCATTTTCGAAATGAAATATTACCATAGAAACTACTTATTTCTACTTACTGCTTCAGCCTTAACCACAGTACTGTGGTCACTAACGTATACCACTTCACGTTATCGCACTCGATTTTCACTGATGATGGAAGTCGATGGCATTGCCGAAACGTCTGGTTTTGTAGAAAAATTGGACTACAGCCAAATATCCCGGGAAGGAATTTTAACAAAAACTACTTCTTTGTTGCCGATAACGTTGTACACATATATATAAAAAATATGCATAAAATTAATGGCTTGTATAAGTTAATGATTGAACTCCATTAAGTAGTGCTCAAGTTTCCAAAGTTTTAATATTATGATGTCCGTAATTAAAACATCAGAGCAGGTTTAGTGTGTATGAGGGTACACCGAGGACAAAAATTTTCAACATTTCCTATTGAGCGTTGCTTAGAATAAAGCTGCGAATCTACAGTGTACGTTTCACAGAACAAACACGCGGAAAAGAAGGAGCGCTCCGAAGTCACTCATGGACCCTCAGCATCTTGCAGAGGGTTCATTCCCTAAGACGAAAAGTCTGTCTATGAATCGTTCCTCTGTAAACACGTGCAGTTACACTGCCCAGCGATCCACAGGAAGCAAATCGCTATCCACGCTGGACACTTTTTCGGCTTGCACGCGTTATGTTAGTATGGGTTTCAGCACTTTCCATTTAAAAAGCGTACAAATGTAAGAAAATAAACATGAGTGAGGCCAGAAATAACGCGAATTTTGTGTGTGTGTGTGTCTTCCCTGCCTTTTTATTGCGGTAGTCATAATAATAAAATGGAAACGTAAACAGTACATAACTGAGATATGCTTGCCTGCCACGCACGATATATTTTCTCTTATACATGATTTACATTAAAATGAAAAAATTATAATTTTATTGCCTGGCAACAAAATTATTTTATTTTTAACAATTACCATTGTTTGAAAAAGTTTAAATGAATTTTCAAGTACTTTACTGTTGTTACAACGTAAAAGGTTGCAGGTAAACTACCCCTTCCCCTTAACCCATGATTCTGTTTGCATATGCGGCAGTTATCGTTCGTCATAGAAAATTACCCTTGATAAAAAACGTTGCAGGTAAACTACCCCTTCCCCATAACCCATCTTCACCAAAAACAATAGGTCTTGAGAACTCTGCAATTTAGGGCTGTATGCAAATAATCTTTTGATTCGGTTAGAATTTGCGGCTGTTATCGTTTGCCATAGAAAATACCCTTGTTAAAACATAAAACGTTGCAGGTAAACTACCGCTTTCCCTTAACCGATCTTCACCAAAAACAATAGGTCTTGAGAAATCCATAATTCAGGGCTGTATGCGAAACATTATTTGATTCTGTTTCAATTTGCGGCTGTTATCGTTTGCCAAAAAAAAAAAAAATTACCCTTGATAAAAAAAAAACTGTTGCAGGTAAACTACCCCTTTCCCTCAACCGATCTTCACCAAAACCAATAGGTCGTGAGTACTGAACAAATCAGGGCTGAATGCAAAAAATTATTTGATTCTGTTTGAATTTGTGGCTGTTATCGTTTGCCATAGAAAAAAAATCTACAGACACAGACACACACAGACACTTTTCGAAAAACGACTTTTTTTATGTTTTGAGTGTAGTACAATCAGAATCTGCAATAATCTCGAACACGATTTTTTTTGCCATCACCATACTTCCATTTCCTTAAGTAATATGGAAGTAACAAGAGAATTTACAGGTCTGTTTCCCTTTGGGAATAGGCTACTAATTTAAGTTTTCACTAGGAGTAAACAAACTGACATAGATTTAATATTGAATTATTGATTCCATTTTGGTTACACAAATCAGTTGCGGAACTCAGGCAATGAAATTTAGAGTGCACGTGATAGCACAGCAAATAAAGTCAAAAAACATTACGCGAGATTTATGCAGTGAAGTTAATATCGGTATGGAGAACCATACATGACTTCCATATTCTAAGATTTATATTTAAAATCATTTTCAGCCAAACAGCCAGGCTGTGTCTTACCTGCCTTTTTATTGCTGTATTAAATGAAAAATATTATATTACATTAAAATGAAAAAATTATAATTTTATTGCCTGGCAACAAAATTATTTTATTTTTAACAATTACCATTGTTTCAAAAAGTTTAAATAAATTTTCAAGTACTTTACTCTTGTTAAAACGTATAAGGTTGTAGGTAAACTACCCCTTCCCCTTAACCGATCTTCACCAAAATCGAAAGTCATTGAGACCTCTACAATTCAGGGACGTATGCAAAAAATTATTTGATTCTGTTTGAATTTGCGGCTGTTATCGTTTGCCATAGAAAATACGCTTGATAAAAAAACGTTGCAGGTAAACTACCCCTTCCCCTTAACCGATCTTCACCAAAAACAACAGGTCTTGAGTACTCTACAAATCAAGACTGTATGCAAAACATTATTTGATTCTGTTTGAATTTGCGGCTGTTATCGTTTGCCATAGAAAATACCCTTGTTAAAAAAACGTTGCAGGTAAACTACCCCTTTCCCTCAACCGATCTTCACCAAAAACAATAGGTCTTGAGAAATCTACAATTCAGGGCTGTATGCGAAACATTATTTGATTCTGTTTGAATTTGCGGCTGTTATCGTTTGCCAAAAAAAAAAATTTCCCTTGATAAAAAAAACCGTTGCAGGTAAACTACCCCTTCCCCTCAACCGATCTTCACCAAAAACAATAGGTCGCGAGTACTCTACAAATCAGGGCTGTATGCAAAAAATTATTTGATTCTGTTTGAATTTGCGGCAGTTGTCGTTTGCCATAGAAAATACGCATGATAAAAAACGTTGCTGGTAAACTACCCCTTACCCTCAACCGATCTTCACCAAAAACAATAGGTCTTGAGTACTCTACAAATCAGGGCTGTATGCAGAAAATTATTTGATTCTGTTTGAATTTGCGGCTGTTATCGTTTGCCATAGAAAATACCCTTGTTAAAAAAACGTTGTAGGTAAACTACCCCTTTCCCTTAACCGATCTTCACCAAAAACAAAAGGTCTTGAGAACTCTACAATTCAGGGCTGTATGCATATAATCTTTTCATTCTGTTTGAATTTGCGGCTGTTATCGTTTGCCATAGGAAATACCCTTGTTAAAACGTAAAACGTTACAGGTAAACTACCCCTTTCCCTTAACCGATCTTCACCAAAAACAATAGGTCTTGAGAACTCTAGAATTCAGGGCTGTATGCGAAACATTATTTGATTCTGTTTGAATTTGCGGCTGTTATCGTTTGCCAAACAAACAAAATTACCCTTGCTAAAAAAAAACCGTTGCAGGTAAACTACCCCTTTCCCTCAACCGATCTTCACCAAAAACAATAGGTCGTGAGAATTCTGCAAAACCGGGCTGTATGCAAAAAATTATTTGATTCTGTTTGAATTTGCGGCAGTTATCGTTTGCCATAGAAAAAAAATCTACAGACAGACAGACAGACAGACACACAGACACACGGACACTTTTCGGAAAACGACTTTTTTTCATGTTTTGAGTGTAGTAGAATCAGAATCTGCAATAATCTCGAACACGATTTTTTTTGCCATCACCATACTTCCATTCCTTAAGGAATATGGAAGTAAAATGACGTTGCACAGTAAATATGATGTCATAGTGGCCACATGGGACTGACATTTGGACCCTTACTAAAAGTGTTTAGAAAAGCTAAAATCCCTACAATTTCATGAGTAAATTTCATGCTTTTTCTCTATGTGTTTTGATTCTCTTTTTGACTCGTTTTTATGAGTTTGTAATGCCCAAATTGTTATACTTACATACCAGTGTAAGTCTTTTCCTTTGCTGAGAGAAAGGCCCAGTAGATGCAGCAGATGCTTAGTAGACCAGCGGTGCTTGGCAACTGATTTAGGGTCCCGGGTTCTCGGTTTTCGGGGAGCACCATAAATCGAAGTAAGTTTTTCAGCTCCTAAGTTGACTCGGCATGTGGAAACGAGTATTTAGAGTAACGCATAGTAAATATCGGTATGGAGAACCATACATGACTTCCATATTCTAAGATTTATATTTAAAATCATTTTCAGCCAAACAGCCAGGCTGTGTCTTACCTGCCTTTTTATTGCTGTATTAAATGAAAAATATTATATTACATTAAAATGAAAAAATTATAATTTTATTGCCTGCCAACATTATTATTTTATTTTTAACAATTACCATTGTTTCAAAAAGTTTAAATAAATTTTCAAGTACTTTACTCTTGTTAAAACGTAAAAGGTTGCAGGTAAACTACCCCTTCCCCTTAACCGATCTTCACCAAAATCGAAAGGCATTGAGACCTGTACAATTCAGGGACGTATGCTAAACATTATTTGATTCTGTTTGAATTTGCGGCTGTTATCGTTTGCCATAGAAAATACGCTTGATAAACAAACGTTGCAGGTAAACTACCCCTTCCCCTTAACCGATCTTCACCAAAAACAATAGGTCTTGAGTACTCTACAAATCAGGGCTGTATGCAAAACATTATTTGATTCTGTTTGAAATTGCGGCTGTTATCGTTTGCCATAGAAAATACCCTTGTTAAAAAAACGTTGCAGGTAAACTACCCCTTTCCCTCAACCGATCTTCACCAAAAACAATAGGTCTTGAGAAATCTACAATTCAGGGCTGTATGCGAAACATTATTTGATTCTGTTTGAATTTGCGGCTGTTATCGTTTGCCAAAAAAAAAAAATTTCCCTTGATAAAAAAAACCGTTGCAGGTAAACTACCCCTTCCCCTCAACCGATCTTCACCAAAAACAATAGGTCGCGAGTACTCTACAAATCAGGGCTGTATGCAAAAAATTATTTGATTCTGTTTGAATTTGCGGCAGTTGTCGTTTGCCATAGAAAATACGCATGATAAAAAACGTTGCTGGTAAACTACCCCTTCCCCTCAACCGATCTTCACCAAAAACAATAGGTCTTGAGTACTCTACAAATCAGGGCTGTATGCAGAAAATTATTTGATTCTGTTTGAATTTGCGGCTGTTATCGTTTGCCATAGAAAATACCCTTGTTAAAAAAACGTTGTAGGTAAACTACCCCTTTCCCTTAACCGATCTTCACCAAAAACAAAAGGTCTTGAGAACTCTACAATTTAGGGCTGTATGCAAATAATCTTTTCATTCTGTTTGAATTTGCGGCTGTTATCGTTTGCCATAGGAAATACCCTTGTTAAAACATAAAACGTTACAGGTAAACTACCCCTTTCCCTTAACCGATCTTCACCAAAAACAATAGGTCTTGAGAACTCTACAATTCAGGGCTGTATGCGAAACATTATTTGATTCTGTTTGAATTTGCGGCTGTTATCGTTTGCCAAACAAACAAAATTACCCTTGCTAAAAAAAAACCGTTGCAGGTAAACTACCCCTTTCCCTCAACCGATCTTCACCAAAAACAATAGGTCGCGAGAACTCTGCAAAACCGGGCTGTATGCAAAAAATTATTTGATTCTGTTTGAATTTGCGGCAGTTATCGTTTGCCATAGAAAAAAAATCTACAGACAGACAGACACACAGACAGACAGACACACAGACAGACAGACAGACACACAGACAGACACACAGACACTTTTCGGAAAACGACTTTTTTTCATGTTTTGAGTGTAGTAGAATCAGAATCTGCAATAATCTCGAACACGATTTTTTTTGCCATCACCATACTTCCATTCCTTAAGGAATATGGAAGTAAAAAGTATATAACGACAGTGTACGGTAGCCTTTTACCTAACATTATATCCAATGTGTTTTCTAAATTTAATATAAAAGTCGCGTTTAAAACAAATAATAATATTTCTAATCTGTTACGAATAAAACAACCATTCCCCTTAGAAGAGAAAGCAGGTGTTTACAGGATGTCATGTGATGATTGTGATTGTTTCTATCTGGGTCAAACTGGCAGGTCTTTCTTGAAAAGATACAAAGAACATCTACCAAGGAATGATTTAGACAAGGCCAAATCTAATTATGCGCGCCATCTAATGATGCATAACCATAATTACACAGATTTCAATACTAATTTCAAAGCAATCCATGTATGCGGTAAGGGTAGGTTAATGGACACTCTCGAGGAGTTTGAGATTTATAAATCATTTAAAGACAAGAATATCAACAATAACAGTATATTAAACGAAGAATTAAGGTTTCAATCTCACTCACTATATGATACAGCCCTAAATATAATCGCGCATGACGGTAATGACTGGTGATAAGGATTGACTTAGTTTAATTAGTGGCTCGGCAACTATACGCGCGATCGGACCGGTCCAACGGAGCCGAAGTTACATCGTGTTATGTGTGTGTCGTTATTGTGATTTAGTAAATATGTGTAAATGTGTTTTATGTGAATTTTAACATTTGACTAGGATTACTGATGATGTGACACATGTCACGAAACGCGTCTATATAAAAAAACGCTAGAACGAAGTCACTGACGGATACAAGGTAATTAAATTATTAACGCATAGTGTTGAACCTTGTCTTCATCGCGTATGAGAAAGCTGTAATAGAGTTTGACAGATCCATTTTATGCGACACTGTGCATAAGAGGAGTTATCCTAAACAGTTTCTAGAGTTTATAAAAGGTCATATTATCGTACAGGATAGTATGTCTACAGGTGACAATTTGACAGAACAGATTTACATTAGTCAAGGAGTGCGGCATGGGTGTAGCTTATCTCCGACATTATTTAATATATTTATTGATCAAATAGTATGAAACTGGAATTTAAGAACTAACCCAAGAGTTGAAGTAAATAGTAGGAATACTTGGATACAATGCTGTTTGCGGATCTTCAAATAAAAATTCAAAAAGTGAATGCGAGCTCCAGAAATTGGTATTTCAGTTACAACAGGTCTGATCGAAGTGTGGCATGGAAATTTCTATGGGAGAATACAAAAAACGCCCAGTACGAAGTAAAAACGAAGACAACATCAAGAAGAGTGTAGACGGCAGAAGAGCGTTTTATGCCCGTGCCAGGGTTTTGGCACTGGTCAGGGCGAGATGGAGAGCTCTCTCGGAAACCTCGACACCCGACGGGTAGAAGAGGATGACTAAGAAGAAGAAGACGAAGTAAAAACAATATTAGACGATAATAGTATACAGCATGCACCACTTTCCCACATGTTCGTCGCAACATCACTTTTAACGTACATCGTGATATTGATCACAAGTTGACCAAGTGTCAATCACTATGTGGAAAAATTCGTCAAGCGTTGTCGAGGAAGGACGTTGACGTTGATGGCCGTGCCGGGATGGTTGTGAAACTTGGGTTCCGGCGAAAAATATCATAGACATCGAATATGTTTTTTTTTTTTTTGCGGTCTGTTAAAGACAACACGTGAAGCGAAAGGCTCTACAATGAAGACATTCGCAAAAAATTAAACGTTTTTAATGTTCAAGCTCGCTGGGATCAAAGAGAGATGGATTACTCGTCTGAATAGGATACCGGATAGCAGGTTGCCTTGGCAACACACGCCTGTTGAGCAAGGAAGTGGTGATGTGGATGTAGTTCCCTTGGGATCGGAACAGCAGATTTTCCTACTCCCTTATGGAAGAAGAAGACCTAGAATAGGAATAGCCGGCTGAAGGCTGCCAGTCTACCCTCCCTATCGCAAGCCAAGATGTATAAGAAAAAGAGATTATTATTATTACAATTCATTTTCTTCGTTAATGCTGAGAAACGCTGTTAATGTAGAGGTAACACAGCACTTTGATGTGTTTGCAAATCGCGCATGAGCTGACGTGAAGATATTTGCAAACGCGAGAAAGCAGAAACTGTGTCGTTAACCTTCAGTTAGTTAATAACGCTGACACATTTTGCGTGCATATATTATTACTGTGTTATATCAAAGTGCACCACACAGTCTATAGATACCGGTACCCTATTTACCAACACGCACGCGCGTCCCTCGAATGAATCGACCTGTGTTTGTAGCTTTTTTTTTTAATCGTTTCATTTATTTAAAACAGTGGTTGTCACCTTAAGATGACCGCGGACCAATGAATCGAAACGAAGATAAATTGCTGTTCTCTCCTTTGTGCCAAGTTTATTTTTGTGAACACGTTTGGTAACTAAAATTAATATTATCTAATTTGATTTGATAAATTGACTTAAATTTCGTTTGAAGAGCATGAGCGTTTATTATTTAGAGAACGTTATGTACTTACGTAAAAACCTGTGTATAGTTTCATACATTTTCACGACACTTTCTTTCACCCCTCTTGAAGTATTATTATTACATTGATAGAAACCACTTTTTCAAAGAATGCTAATTTCTTTGTTTGCAAAGCGCTGTCAGAGACTGGTAGTAGGCCTACTCTTTCCTCAGTACTTGGCAAAACTCTTTGGCGAGTACTTGGGAAAACTCTGACTCTCTTTTGCATGTTCGAACCAGTCCTTAAAAAAAATTAGTTTCCTATCGTAATAAAGGTAACCAGATTGGAAATTTGAGAAACGGGATACTTCCTCCTATCGCCACACCACTCCCCCCCAATACCTCTTCTCGCCCTTTTCAACAACTTTAACACCAACTGCTAAAAAAATAGTTTCTACTTGAAGCTGAAATTAACAATTGGGTCTGAACCGGTATGTTAGGCTTCTACGGCCGACGTCAACTCTGTTGAAATTCAACTGACAACTCTCCGGGCTAATAGGCCGTGACCCACTGTTAGAGGGGTACCACAGTACTGTGGCAGAAGATTGACAGAGCCGCAAACAACCTTTTGTCACAGTACTGTGGATAACTTGTGAAAAAAGTTGAAGAACGTACTAAAAACGTACTCGACTCGTTGCACTGAAGATGGCTTCCAACGGTGGGGCCGAAACGTCTGTTATATGCGGCAGTAGTGGACCATTTTCTAGTAGCCCGGAGATTTGACAAATGAACAGTTGACTTTGTTTAATAAAGAAACTTAATCTTAAAAAAGATTAATAATATAAGAATATTCTGTTACAAAGTAAAAATGTTTTGTTCTATTAAAAATGGAAAGTGTTTTTTTTTTAGTTCACCGTTAAAATAACACTTTCTTTTAGGCATTGTTATTGTTATATATATACGCACAGTCTCACATCTCTCAGTACTCACAAAACACAACCCATAAACCACGAGGTTTACACTTAAACGTTTACAGTATACACCGAGGTTGTGATCTTGACCATCCCGCATCGACCGGCTATTGAAATCTACATTGTAAATATAGAAGCTGCAAAAATACAAAATTCGATATGCATTACAAATTACCGGCAAAACATACAACAGGCCGCAGGTTCATGTAATTGAAAGTATAACATTCTAATTGTTTTTAAAATCTAGCTTTGTGAAGGTTTTAAAAATTTTGGATAGAAGTTTAATGCTTCTTGTAAAAGCAACGGGACATTTTCCGTCCCTTTAATTTTTTCCGGGACAAAGTCCGAAAGAAGGACAATCTCGTTAAAAACGTGACGTCTGGTCACTCTACTGTAATAACAATAGACTAAAACTTCATTTATCCGAACTCCAGTTATCCGAATCGATATCAGGAAATGTCATGGAATAAAATTAATGGATTTCGACATAACAACAAATTCAGAAGAAAAAAAAAGGCAATGAACAAGAGGAGGAAGTGTAAAAAGAGCAAAAGAAAGTGTCGAAGAAAACGAAGCTGTATCAACTTAAGACATCCAGAAAATCATTTAACAAATTCCTGACTGTTCCCAGTGTGACGTGGACGACATAAACGATTGGTTGCAGTGCGATTCACCGGACCCTGGATGTCAATTTTTGGACGATGATGAAATTATCCAAAGTGTAAACAATGAATCTCAGCAGGTGGACGAAGACGATGACAACGTTGCTTCAGTTGAACCGGAAAAGGAATCTACGACGATTGAGGCATTCGCTTGTTTTAACACTGCCTTAAAGTGGATGGAACGCCAGCCTGAATGCGATCATGTTTGCGTCAGCCTTCTTGCCGTCAAGCGTTTACGGGACCTGGCTGCACGCAAATGAGTTTCTCAGTCAAAACAATTAACTTTGTTTGACATGTTCAACTGAAAAATTATAATTATGTGTGAGTATTATTTTTAATTTTTTTGTAGTAAAAGCAGAGGCGGATTACGGCTCCTGGCGGTAAAAATTTCGAGGCCTTTAGACCCAAGCCCCAAAACAAAAAAATAATGTAAGGAAGTGATGGCTTTTTCGGAAAGATTTCAGTATTAGACTTTTAATGACTTCCTTAAACCAGCAATATGTAGCTAATAATAAAACTCAATCTATCAAGAAAAATCAGAAATTTATTCAAAAAATTTAACAGTAACTAAGTTACCTGAGTGCTTAAAAAAGGTTTTCTTGTTTGCGTCTTGTTTTCTCTTTGGCAAATTCATCAATTATTTTTGCAGTATCTATTTCGTCCAAAATTTCTTGTTCTATGTATAATATGGCCATGTTGTTCAATCTGCCTTCTCCCATTGTACTCCTTAAATAGTTTTTAACGCGTTTCAAAACTGAAAAAGATCTTTCACCTGATGCATTTGATATCGGTATTGTTAAAAATATTTTCAAAATAATCTCTACGTTAGGAAAAGTTGAAGACATTTCTCTTGCAGCTCGATAAATTTCTGATACGGTTTTGATGGTATCTTTGTTTTCTTATAGAAATAGTAAGAACTAGTCCAGTTCATCGTCAAAATTAGAAATATCAATGTCATTTTTGTAAATATCCTTCAGTTTTTTATAGCATTCTTTTTTGCTTCAGTTGGTAATCTTTGATCAAAAATGCCCTAAATGTTCTGTAACAACTTCATACGTCTAAGTTCTTCGAGATAGTTCTGCCTTGGTGCTATCGCATATGACATAAAATGAATTGACAATGAAATTTTCCCTTCTTGCAAATTCATTACCGACTTATTTGCTTTCATCGAAAAACATTTTTCTCTTCTCTGACCTACGAGCTTGTCCATCTTCTTCATCAAATGACAGACCTGATAACTCAGTTGCTTCTTTTTCAACTTTTCCAAATTCTTCTCTGAAATGTTCGATAAAATTCTCAAGTGACCTTAGTAGAATAGAGCCTTTTAATAGTTCACACTCCACTGATTGCAGTGATTTGCTAGTAGCATTTATTCTCTGTAGAATGGTATTCCAAATCACTGTCATCAGGGCGGTTTCATATTTTTCCATTTTTTTCATAAGCGAAGTTGCCTCGACTATTGTGGTCTTTTTTTCTTCTTTTGAGACACAGATTTCAGCTAAAGCCTCTTTTATATGGGTGTAACGAAGTTTTATAGCCCGTACAGCATCTGCTCTTGGGCTTGCTGACCATCTTGTGTCTGAAACTCTCTTCACTGAGACGGCATGTTCACATTTTTCCAGCTTTCACGTATTCTACTACAAAAAACTCAGAGACAGACTCAAACTCTTAAAACACAATGGATTACGTGGACTCGAACTCGAACTCGAACACAATGGATTACGTGAGCGCTACAAGAGTTACAAGAGTGCAGTGATGCCAACGGTGGCTACCGATCACAACGCGCAGTCGCAGTTTCAGGCGGGATTTCACGTATTTATTTAAAATGAGTCAAATGCAACTTTTCATACTGCTAAGAGAGTTGTAAAAATCAATTGTTGTAACGCCCGGGGCTGGGGCCTCACAAAGTGAAAGCACCAGTCGTGCGGACAGGATAGCTGTGGGAATGGCTCGTTATTAAATAAGGCATTTACTTAGATTAATAATATTTCTTTAATTCATTAGAGTAACTATGTTCGTTAACAAGTTTTAAAATGACAATACAAATGAACAAAATAACAATAATTGAAGTGACATACTCTCGTTACAATAATTCTATTGAGTGTTTTCATTAAGACATAATATTATAGGCCTATATAAAAAAAAACATTCTTTATATACTGACTATTCTTTATTAAAACATCATAAAAGCTTTACTAACTATATTTCTTAATTTGGTACGTTACCACTTTAAATTAGGCATAAATGATTAAGATGTCAATTATACATATTCCTTAACAAATTTAGAACACTACTGAGCACTTCTGAGTATAAATAATTCGTTATCCAAAATCGATTAATGCTTTAAGTTTGAACTAAGTAAAACAAAACAAAGAAAATTACGCTTTTGATGTGGCTCCATCGTAGACAGAAAATGCACATCTACGATGTACGGAGAGTGCACAAGGACGCCAAAAAGTGAACAAGTGAAAAAATAGAGTGTGTACTTCCCAGTGCTCTCGTCAGTTTTATACCCTGCGTGACGCAAAATGTCTCTATGAGTTAACGCCCAAAATTCAGCTAATCAGAACTGGACTCTGCACGTGTCTCGAAACTTATCAGGTCACGCGAGAGGACAATTTGACATTGATTTTTGTGAACCAAAGCGGAACTCGTTCACGAACACTGACAAGTAAACAATTCTTAGCTTCCCTGGTTGATAACTCGCTACACGTGCCACGATAAAAATGGTCAGCACACTTCCTCACAATCGCTCAGTTTGTTCCTTAAAATAATTCTTAAGATAAAATAAAATAATACATTGAGTAGTTTGAGTATGAGTAGAATCCTCATTTACAATTATACTCGTATATAAAATCATAACGTGGATGTGCTGGGCACAACACCCCTCCCTACTTTACAAAAGGAAAGTACGGGACGTACTTTGCTTTTCAAAATTTATCCAAAGTATAAACAACTTACAGTTTTACTCAAGCTCAACGTTCATGGAATGTACTACAATATATATAGTAAGTAGTATAGTAGTATTACCTACTCTGTTTACATCATGAAATCTACATGTAAACAAACCAACCAAACAAAAAGATAAAACTGTGCCGTCTACGGTCAGTCATTCATTGGTATCGCTAAGCAGCTGTACACGCTCAGCTGTGTGTAGATACCACATTGTGTCGATGTACACATTTACATATATATCGCGATATTTACAAACAAAATTATTGGCCAAACTTTCTAATACAATACTACATAATTGTCTCTTTTTCTACTTAAACATAGTTTATCTGTTACATTCAAAACAAAAAGTGCTGAATATAATGGGACTCAAAATTTTGTTTTCCTTTAAGTTTACAACTATTATAATTATTATTATTTTTTCTTGTTTACATTTTCCTTACTTACTTCTCAATTCTTTATGTAGGTTCAATACATTGCTTTATTAAACAAACAAACACAACAAACTCTTTTAATTTATAATTGAGAATGTGGAACTCTAACACCTGGTTTTACGTAGACTACTGTAATATTCATTCCGTCTGGCGAGGTTACCTCTTGAACTTCCTCTGCTGCTTCTTGTGTTGCCTCAGCACTCGATGTCGTTGCTGGTATGAGAGTAGAAGTTAGACATTTGGAGACTGACTTGGTTCGGTAGACGAGATATAGTAGCAATGCTGCTTCAATAATTATGACGGTAAAGCCACCGGCATAGCGAATAGATTTTTCGTTTCGTGATTGTTGCTTTTCTCGCTGTATCTCTTGGATATCGTTAATAAGTCGGTTCAGTGAAACGTCATCGAAGTCGTTGTGTATCCCATGCAGTACTTCGTCGATATTCAATTCTGTAACATATGAAATCTTCATGTGAGTGACATTATTTGTTAAAATGTTAGCTTCGAATGAACTAATCAAAGAGGATATTGGTGGTTCAATCATGATAGGCTTAGTAAGGTTATATATACTTCGTCCATAGGAATGTGGTAATAAGGTAAAATATTTGGGATATATATGACAATGGTGTGGATTAAGAAGAACTCCTCTCTCCTTAAGAATCTCGGTCTTAGTGCCTTGATCGCATCTCCAGGTAACTCTTATCGGTTCTGGTGCACTATATATCCACGCATCCTTGTTCGGCATCTGATGTAGAATTGGACGGCTGAAATTCTGTATAACCTTCTTCTCACATTGAACACGAGCACTGCTGGTCTCTCCAACAAAATAATGCATAGATACAACTGTCGTTATGGTACGAATACAAAGGTATATTGGCTGGACGCACACTATAGGCCTACTTGGAACCTCTGCACGCAATTACATCTTTGTGTGTAAGTTCAACATACTCTTGTCGCGTTTTAGTTAATGCTAAGTACTCGGTATTGCTCTTTACATATATACACTTATTAATAGAAGGTTCTCTATACGGCAAGGACTTTACAGAATACAAGTCTAGTAATCTGTTTTGTCTTTAAAGGAATTTCTATAATCAGTTGAATATATTTCGTTTGAGATATAGCATGAACATCCATTTGAATTAGCAGATGTTAATTCATAATAAATATACATCTCTTCAAATTTAGTACTTATATTATAATTATACACCTCGTTATCATTAATAGCTTAGCAAGTACATATTTCTATTTCTATTAATAGCAAGTAATTCTATTTTTAACATATTTGCGACAGTAAGTTACGCAAGCGACTGACTTCGACTTAATGGAGTCCTTGGCTCGCTAAAGGAATAATCGCCATGTATGAAAAACAATACTAATTACATTCGTGGTAATCTAGGTAGAAGGTTGTAAGATGAAGATGGAGATTCAGACAAGGATATTGGTCGATTAGGATGCCATTCAGGATCGTTAGGTGTAGGTGGTGAAGGTGGAGATAGTGCTAAACTATCTTCAAATTCAATAGGCATAATATCTAAAATAGGTTCATCTTCTTCTTCAATCGTTACTATAGGCATATGTCTCCCCACTTGTTCATCGGTTAAAACATTCGTATCACAAGCTTCAACGTCATCAAACCTTGACCCTGTACTTGATTCGTTATCACTATGTTCAAATGTACGAATCGTAACAGCTGTTTTTCTTGTGCGCTGCTGACTCCCTGGTTTCTTATCTCAACCTATACTACGACAGGAGATAGGTATGTCTGCTTAACTTATCACAATTTGCCACTAGCCAAATCTAGCGTAGTAAAATATTTAGAATTTCCCAAACAATCTAACGTCTCAACAATATTTGGTAACGGATAAGCATCCCCTTTTGTTATACTATTTAACGCTCTATAATCAACACAAAACCTGTACTTAGGTATACCGTCTGGACTCTTTTTTGGAACTATCACAACTGGACTACTCCACGGTGAGTTTGAAGGTTTTATTACATCTTTCTCTAACATCTCGGTTATATGACTCTGTATCACACTCTTCATAGACTCAGGAAGTCTGTAAGGTTACTTTTTAATCGGTAAACTATTACCAGTATGTATTTTATGCTTTATATCTACAAGACACCCTCTATGCTCCGGATCCTCACGGAACAAATCTCTATACTTTAATAACACTGGTTTCAAAACTTCACTGTCACTCTCAGACAAGTGCTTTAATTTCCCTAATATTATTCATCAATATTTTCATTACTACCAAAATTATCATCACTATTATGTTTCTCATGTTCTAGAACATCAACAACTCTTACACTTCCATAAACTTCAGGCTGGTATTTCTCTGCCAGACCTAATATAATTCCCTTTTGAATTACAAGTGGTTCTCCACTACAATTAACAACTTTAACAACTACATTGTTATCGGTGTCTACAGTACTCAGTACACGGGCAACTCTTATACCCTGCACATCTAATTCTCGTGGTTCTACTAAAACCTCTCGTGGCACCGGAATGTCACGTAGACCGACGTAACTCTTGCTCGGAAGCATTCATGACACGCCAAAATTCTGCATCATTCCCGACAAAATTACAACGAGTTATAGGCTGGCCAGGCCCACAACCGTTAGTAATACCAGTGGAGACTACCCTGCAATCCTCTACACCGGAGTCGAGTGATATGACTACCTAGTTATTATACAAACTCAGGCGTCGTGATGGCAAGTCTATTATTGCACCCAGTGACTTTAGTAAATCGAGGCCTAGTATACCGTCGTAAATATGAAAAAAAACTATCATCCCTTGGTACTACAAGAAAAGTGTGTACAACTTCAACGCTTCCCAGACGTAACCTCAAATTTTGTGTCCCTTTTACGAATAAGTTACTCCCGGTAACCTCTTTAGCATTTATAACAGTTTTATGTGTGGCACATCTACTGATACCTTCCTTAATTAAAGAAATACTAGATCCAGTGTCTATTATAAATTTACATAATTTCTTTTCAATTTCACCCATAATTACTAAATCATTTAAACCGTTAGAAGAGATTGTAGGTATCAAATAACTCGTCCGTTCGACCTTGCCGTGCCTAACAAGTCGAACTGCTGGCGTTTTGGGTGTGTATTTTGCTTACTATTGCAGGTACGAGCGTAGTGCCCCTTAGCATGACAATTATAGCATTCTATGTCTTTCAAAGCCTTTTTTTGTGCATTGTTATTATTTTTATTATTACGGTTCTGATTATAACTGGTACTGCGAGCATTATGTGGCTGAGTTTTACCACTAGCTTCTCTTGATAACTTTTTAAAACAATTCTTAGCTAAGTGATCTACCTTGTTACAGTGATAACAGGTGACACTAGTCACGAAGACATGTCCATCGGCGTTATTTCTCTTACCATGTCCCCATGAAGTATGCTGCTGTTGTCGATCAGCTGAAGCCACAGTATTAGCTATCTGAATTGCCTCCTGCATAGTGTTCGGTAATCGGTATCGTACTTGGTGTCCCACAACACCTTGTAGGCCATTTATGTATGCAGCTAAAAGTCGACGCTCCGCCTCTTCCTCGATGACTTTCTGCTCCATAGGATTAGCAACCTGTCTAATAGTCTTTGAACATAAAATTCGGCAAAGATCAGCAAAAGATTCTGGGGTTTCATCCCTACGCTGTGTCGCTGACTAAAGTGCTGTATAATGATACGGATCTAACTGCTTAACTTTAAATCGCTCAATAAAACACTGTGTTAAAACGTCATACTTTAAATCTGCTTTCTGTAACTGCAGACAACTGTTATAATACAATCCTGCAGGTCCCCTTAATTTTAACGAAACGATGCGAACCTTATCAGAATCGTTCCAATTGCCTAGTGTCGCGGCATCGTCAATCTTTTTAAAGAAAGTATGAACAGGAATACCCGTACCATCGCCCCTCCAATTTTCAATTAAGTTTGCTATAGTCAGATCCTTAGTGACAGTAGCAGCGACAGGTGCAGTACCTGTTGTCTGGATACGCTCTTGTAACTCGGCTACGATACGTTTTAATTCAGCTACCTCAGACATTTTAGACAGTTGTAATCAAACTCATAATAGTTTTATTTAAATAATTAATTTCTACGATTCTTTGTAATTAACTTCGAAAGAGAGTCTCGCACCCCTCCAAATAGTATTAGGATCTTGGATTGGACTGGTGTGTTATAAACAGGTAAAGTGACAGAAGGACTACTGTGGCTATAATAAGCTGTTATAACCCCAACACGCGTACTAACCCGCATAAAAAGTTCGAACAAGCCCCAAAATATAGACACGCTTAGTATAAACCCATTAACAAATGATCACTTAATTTCTTCTTTAACTTCTTACTACTATTGCTCATCAATAAAGAGCCACTTCAATGAGAGAAATGTTTAATTAATGTAAGTAAACTAACATTCCCAAATTTAATATCCCAAATTCTGACACCAAATTTGTTGTAACGCCCGGGGCTGGGGCCTCACAAAGTGAAAGCACCAGTCGTGCGGACAGGATAGCTGTCGGAATGGCTCATTATTAAATAAGGCATTTACTTAGATTAATAATATTTCTTTAATTCATTAGAGTAACTATGTTCGTTAACAAGTTTTAAAATGACAATACAAATGAACAAAATAACAATAATTGAAGTGACATACTCTCGTTACAATAATTCTATTGAGTGTTTTCATTAAGACATAATATTATAGGCCTATATAAAAAAAAACATTCTTTATATACTGACTATTCTTTATTAAAACATCATAAAAGCTTTACTAACTATATTTCTGAATTTGGTACGTTACCACTTTAAATTAGGCATAAATGATTAAGATGTCAATTATACATATTCCTTAACAAATTTAGAACACTACTGAGCACTTCTGAGTATAAATAATTCGTTATCCAAAATCGATTAATGCTTTAAGTTTGAACTAAGTAAAACAAAACAAAGAAAATTACGCTTTTGATGTGGCTCCATCGTAGACAGAAAATGCACATCTACGATGTACGGAGAGTGCACAAGGACGCCAAAAAGTGAACAAGTGAAAAAAGAGAGCGTGTACTTCCCAGTGCTCTCGTCAGTTTTATACCCTGCGTGACGCAAAATGTCTTTATGAGTTAACGCCCAAAATTCAGCCAATCAGAACTGGACTCTGCACGTGTCTCGAAACTTATCAGGTCACACGACAGGACAATTTGACATTGATTTTTGTGAACCAGAGCGGAACCCGTTCACGAACACTGACAAGTAAACAATTCTTAGCTTCCCTGGTTGATAACTCGCTACACGTGCCACGATAAAAATGGTCAGCACACTTCCTCACAATCGCTCAGTTTGTTCCTTAAAATAATTCTTAAGATAAAATAAAATAATACATCGAGTAGTTTGAGTATGAGTAGAATCCTCATTTACAATTATATATAAAATCATAACGTGGAATGTGCTGGGCACAACACAATCACTTCTTATTACTAAGATGTATATTTGACATTACCGTATACTTGATGTAGATAATAAATTAACAGTTTTAGTTACGAGTCTTTGGCTTTTGCGTTTACATGTAGAATACGTGAATAATATTAAATATTGCATCTTTCGCTTTTCTGTTGTGGCAGTTTTTAACTAGGAATCTATCGATCTCGGGGCCCCTTGGAGATTCGGGGGCCCCTGGCAGCCGCCAGGTCCGCCAGCCGCTTAATCCGCCCCTGAGTAAAAGTGAATTTTTTGCGAAACACGCGTGACCTGGTTTTTATTAAGATACTGTACTCATGTAATAAAAATAAACAGAAGTGATTTTTCAGCAATTTTCGCGTTTTCTTTCATAACATAACCTTTTTCTTATGTTTGTCCAAATAATCCGAATTTCTGCATATCCGAATTACGTCTGGGACTCATTAGTTCGGATAAATGGAGTTCTACTGTATTTTAAGAACGCTGAAATAAAATGTAGTGAAACTATGTTAAATATTACATTTTTTCTTTCCACAAATACAATGTAAATCTTCTCTAAATAATAATCCCGACGCCTCTCGTATGTCGAAAAATCATAAAGTAAAAAAATAACATAAAGCGCCACTTCGTGTTTTGCTAGAGCATCAGTCTATCATTTGTATGTAATGCATATCTAACATGTTGCAGGCTGGACTACTAACGATATTCGTCCTACCGGTACGTCTTTTCGTCATAGTATGCCTGCTTATATGTGCCTGGCTGTTGGCCTGCATCGGGCTTTACGGTGTGACAGAAGAAGACCTTCGTGAGAAACCCATCACTGGCTGGCGACGGTAAGTTATCATCACTACTCTTCTGTTCTATTTAGCAACAGTAATTTGTGATTACTATCACACTGTAATGTATATTAAGGCTAAATCGAATTATGTTAATTATTAATACATTGGAAAACGTTTAACACGAAATATTACTCAGGTCCCAATCGATCCTTATACAGTTTTTACGGTTAACACGAAGTTTTAACTACATAATATCGGTTAACACGAAACAGTTTGTTAAAATTCTTTTTTTGTGGGGTTTTCAGTAGCTGCATAATAAATAAATCCTTACATGCACTTCCCAAACAGTGCGACTTAAAAACTGTAAAAATTATGGGAGTGCCGACCAGAAGCGTGGCGTCCATGTAACTGCTGTTGTCGGCGGCAACAGTACTGGAAATAAGGGAGAATAATATTTATTACATCACAGAATAAATACTTTAGTTATTGAATAATTTGAAATCCGAACAATATTAGTAAGGAAACTTGAAGAAAAGCGTAGCAGTGCTTTCGAACTGCTGGGCACTTGCACCGTCTTGTGTTGCCGGCTCAGACATCAACAGTGTTTTACTGCGTGTGGTCATTGACCTCGTAGGAGTTGTCACTGTACAAACTTCGGTGAGGGGGACCCATTCGTCCACCCAATGTGTTGCCACTGTGTAAACGGCAAAACGCTCAGTTAACAGATATGTTCGTTTCGGAACCAACGTGCAGCAGTTACCACCTACCTATTTGTGTTTTTTCGTTTAGTTATATGTTTCTCTGTTTGTCTTTATTATTTTTAATTCAATTATTTGTGTTCTCACTTATTCTCTGTAAGAATAATGGGAGTCAGATCCCGTTGAACCGGGACCCTCTTCTTATGCCAGCGAATTATAGAAAATACTATAAAAAAATATTTTGGCTCTAAAAAGAATATTTTGGCCCTAAAAAGAACACTTGGTACTAGAAAATATTCGAATTAATTTTTAGATTAAGTTTTAGGCCTATCACAACCGGCAGCAGGTATTATGTGCCCACGCCACGCCACTGGTGCCGACAAACTTGGCACGGACAATGGCAGTGAAAATTATGAGTTCCTACCGCTACTGATATGTTTTCGTTGCTGAACCGTGTTCGTAGATATTGAGAAGCGAACTCAGAAGGTGAAATGTTTGACCATATTGATAAATTAAAACAATTTGTTGAAAATAAAGTAGTGCAGAATCGTCTGCAAAAGAAAATAACGGGCTAGACCTATTTTAAAAAGAATTAAACATTGTCACTATAGGAACTTTAAAATACATAATACATTAGCCTACTGTACAAGAAAACCTAAATCGTAAGACTAAGTTAAAAACAGCTTGTGTGTGTGTGTGTTAAATTTTAAGTAAAATTAACCAGAAATTATTCAGTAGGATAAATAAAACGTTTACATGGAAGTACCTTCTGCAGATTCTTTCTTGTTTTATTTTACTCCACTATACGGTAGTATAGTGTAGTTACTACACTGTTTGTCCGTTTAAAACGAAATTCTGTTAACACGAAAAAACAGCCGGTCCCAGTCATTTCTCGTTAATCGTTTTCCGCTGTATGTAATTGCTTGTATTCTTCCTGAGAAAATGTTTATTTCAATAAGTATTGTATGTTGCGATGTGTAATAAAATCATTGAAAAATCTTTATTTCAATAAATGTAACCGTTCCCAATATGCAATAATGTATACAGTATTTTTAACAAAGTAGTCATGTATGTTTTGATGGTTAGAAATATTCATCATCAGAAATACAAAACTATCATTAAATGACAGTTTGTGGTATAGTCCTATTGTAAATAACAATAAATCAGAATGTACCCTGTTAGGCCAAACTGTGGTACTCTGAGAACAGTGGATAATCCAGCCCACCGCTGAGTAAATTGTACTATTGAAACATGGACACTTATAAACTAGTAAATAAACTGTACTATAGTGTAATTTTTTGTAAATTAGTCAGTAAAGCAAGAAGCAATGTAAATTGAGAGAAGGAAAGTAACTAACTTAACAATTAATTCAAATCTCCAAATAAATGTGTCGAATTTGCTGTTTATTTTTTTTTAATATATAAAAATATATCTAAAATATTTTTGTACAGACTACTCTAATTACTCTTGTAATTAAAATAAATTATTTTTGTAATTATAAGTATAACACTACCGACTTGGGACACAAAGTCTTTTATTGGTAAAATGTTTCGCTTTTATAGAGGCTGCCACTGGGAGCACTCTCCGTATTGTTCTTGGTGACTGTGCCGTCTTTTAAAAGATCGATGTTGTGCGTGTGTGGTGTGTGCAATACAAAAGACCGAAAACTAGACACTCTTGAATAACTAGAAATATACAAACACATAAAAACGACATCCTAAATGAACAGACACAACTCAAATCACACATATTATTCGAACATATCACACCCCACGCACACAACATCGATCTTTCAAAAGACGGCGCCGTCACCAAGAACAAAACGGACAGCTCTCCCAGTGGCAGCCTCTGGCGAAGCTTATAATAAGCGAAAACTGGTTTAGGCTATAAGGTAAAATTTTTACGATTTTACCAATAAAAAACTTTGTGTTCCAACTCGGTAGTGTTATACTCATAATTAGTTAATCAACGAATATGTCATGGACAACAAAATCCAAGAATTATTTGTGTGTAATGGCACATTGGAGTTCTTTCTTTCGGCCTTAATACAGTACAAAAATGGCAGCACTTTAGTACAACAAGCCCTGCTTGTTATATGTTATCCTATACAGTATGCATTTGCTGTCCAGTCCCTGCGCGTTTTGTATGCAGAACCTTTATAAGATACCCCTTTTATTGCGCTCAACCCCTTAATACGAATTTTCTTTTCATTTTCATTAGTGGTTGAAACAAGCAGTTTAACGCCATGTTTTGGCCTAGTTAGGGTTGTCATCTATCTCATGAGCATTGATTTTTGAACAGAAATAACACTGTTGAACACCACTATAGAAAAATATTCCTGATTAGCGCTTTCAAGGTTTAACAGCTCATCACATTGGCAAATTATGATACAGTAAAGATATTTCCAATCTGATGACGAGCTGCAAACTTGAAAGCGGTATTGGAACATTTTTTCTATAGTGGTGTGCAACAGTGTTATTTCTGTTTGTGATTATAACCACTAACACAACTTTATTAATAAAATTAAACATTGATTTTTGAGCTAACATCAGACAAATTATACGTTTTCAAAAAGGAAAAATGTTGTGGCAAAAAAATAATCGAATAAAGCTTAAAAGTGTTTACAAAGGTTTTTAAATATATACAAACACTTGGTATGGTTCACAGTTTTTATTTAACTCTGGCAGCTGTTTCAGCTTATTAAGCTATTGTCAAAGAGATCAGTGAACAACTAAACTAAACAAAGAATGTAAGCATGGTGAACACGTGTTTACGGCGTGTATCTGGACATGTGTGGGGTGTGTATGATGGAGGGGGGGTTGGAGAAGCTAGTGGGAAGGTCAAGTGTCTGTAAAACTATAAAAACTAAGTATAATCTGAAGGCAAAATATAAAAATTAACTAAACTAAGTAACAACGTTTAATAAAAGGGCTACACAGAATTCAGTTTGTTCGTTTGTTGAATTTCTGTTACTTTTGATTGCTTTTCTAATTTCTAGAATTTCTAATAAATCCATTTTCCTACCTTTTTGTATGTTGTGCAGTAGTGTTATGTTTTTGTATCTAAAAAATGCAACACTGATCTCTTTGACAATAGCTTAATAAGCTGAAACAGCTGTCAGAGTTAAATAAAAACTGTGAAACGTACCAAGTGTTTATATATTTTTAAAAATCTTTGAATTAATATGTTTCACCAAGTGCCCAACGAGTCATCAATTAATATAGTTAAAAGTATTTGTTGCTTCCAATTATGAGAGTTCTGAAAACTTTATAATGATGAGAAGAGATCGGCCACAACTCAAGACTTTAAACGTATAAAAATCTCTATGCATTTATAAGAACCAAGCATGTGCAAGGACGAGTGTCAGTTTGCTTGTTTGTGGTTAAAGGACTTGGACAACAAAATTATGAAAACCAGATGTAAGATTCCCCAATATAAAATATGGGGTTTCCCCCAGTACACGAGAACATTCGAAGTCGCTTGTGATATAAAAGATACTGGCTGTACTGGACATTTTGACATAAATGCCGGGGTTTCCCCCAACACACTTTAACATTTGTTTTAGTATGACAAGATGCTAAAATATTCTGTCTGTTGTTTACACACACACACACACACACACACACACACACACACACACACACACACGTGTACGTTAAGCATCATGTTTTTCAGTCAGTAACACACCCAATGAGTAATTGCATGCTTTTTGCCATAAAATAAACATTACAGAATAACAGTTATTTGAAACATAATTTAAAATAAATAAATGAAAATTACATTCAGTTTAAGTTTTGTACTTCCGACAGTAAAGGCTTCTGATCATCAGAACATTAATAATTTCTTTTAAAAAATACATCCATTAAGAATATGCTACATTAATGGATATCACTAAGGTCCTTTTTTTTTGTGGAGATCCTACTGAGGGACAATAGATAAACTTCATTTTTATGAGATCTGAGAGTTGTTCCACAGAAATTTTTTCAAAAATGTGTTTGACTTAAGATACAGAAACACTGTTTTAACTCTAACAATACTTGTAGATCCCAGATAATAGTTTTCAATCAACAACTTGGTTGTCAAGAACTTTAGGCTCCTCATAGTCTCACCTAGATCCCCATAGTTACATTTATTGAAGTAAATTATAGTGCTAGACAGTATACATGCAAATTATTTAATATGATTAAAACTGTAATTTTACAAATTTATGGAAATATGTTAATTGTATTATTCTATAAGAAAAATGAAAGTGTGCATATGTGCACAAATAAATTAATAATAAGTGTAAATTATTTTGCACAAAGTTTTAACATATTTAGATATATGAACATGTAAATACATGTATATTTTTGTACATAAAAGTTATTCCGAACACTGAAGCTCTATCTGAGCCAAGCTTGTCAGATGGCCTTTTTGTCTGATGATAGAATATGTGGCATGGCCAAGGGGTTTATAGGGGGATTACGTCCCCCTTTTTTGAGGGGGCTTTATAGTATTGTCATCAATGGAATGTGTATGCATGCAGGCAGTATCAGCTCATTAATGCCCATAATAGACCACATACAGCATACCATAAATGGTGAATCCCTTCTTCTACTAACACCCCCTCCCCCACTCTAACTAAAGATCAATAATCACCCCATGCAAAAATCTTGGTTACACCACTGGAGGCAACAGCTGGCTTTTCTATTCCTTATTATCCAGATGACTGTATACAAATTTACTATGAAATCATTATTACATCTGTATGCTTATGATACAGTATATGTTGCTTACCCAATATAATTAATGTTGACACTTGTCAAGGGAAGCAGATTTTGTGGTTAACTGTACAGCCTCAGTATAAAAGTTATTTTCTGTAAAGTTTTGGAGATAACGTGTGTACCACAAAAATGAATAAATTATAACTTATTGCAACAACTAAACAAAAACATTATCCGTGTACATTTTCTATGAAAAAGTGATGATATAAATGTTTAAACTGTGCAGAGAATAACATAGAGCTATTAAATGGTCTTTAAATGGTCACAAAGAGTTATTTAAAATATGTATCAGTGTAGTAAAAATTGTGATATCACAACATACCTTTTGATTTTCTGTCCATTCAATGCCTGTAACTATGTAATATCAAACTTGCACCACTGTATGATTGTCTGAAATTTATTCTCCGTAAAACTCTAATCAGTTCTTTTATGTGTCAAAACGAAATGCTTTCATCTCCATTTCAATTTGAAATCATTGGTTTATTGTGTTCAATGAAAGTCACTCCTCAGTTTTGTCAGCATCACATCACCCTTGTAAATTGGTTAACACTAAAAAAAAACTCTTCAGCCATTAGATGTGTATTCTTTTCTTGCAAGCGGTCAATTGGCACTTACTTCTTAGTCATAATATTTCATGCCTGTATAGTCTGATCAACTGTTTCAGACTAAGCTGGATCAACTTGCACACAGTGTGATTTTGAGCCATGTACAGAATGACTTGAGCTGGCTTCCCACTGGATACTTGATCCAGCCATCCATTTTGGACCTATCTTTTGTATTTTTACCAGCGAATTGTCCTCGCACTGTTAGTCTTTCTAGTTCATCCTCTCCTCTCGTGGCTTCGCAAAGTAATTTATGCATTCACAGTCAATGATAACTGTTTGTTTCACATGCTATTCAAGATATATACCGTACAGCACTACATGCTTAAAACATCAATTGGCTTGCTGTTACTTCCTAGAAGTGACAGTGTCTCTACTGAGTAAATACTCTGTTTATTCATCTGTATATTTATCTGTTTATAGGAATACTGAGGGTACCAACATATTGACTAACTTTCAAGTGTCAGCATTTTATTGCTATTATCCTTTCATATTCTGTCATATAAACAAAGTGATGCATTACAGCAGATGTTCTCAACCCTTCACACTCTATGTCCACCTTTAAATAGTTGTATGAACTGCAGAGCATATTTTATGGAATTTGCACTAGGCGGCACTAAACCAACCAATGTGTGTGTGTGTGTGTGTTTATATAATATTGAAAATTATGTAATTTGAATTTAACTTGACCATGATCATGATCTTTACTCGTGAAAATAACTGTAAAAATAGACACAAATGGTTTAGGCATTAGGAAAATTTAAAAAAACCACAAACACTCAAATGGATTCATTATAATTAATTATATAATATTCAATAAGTACATTACAGTGTTATGTGCACATTACTACTACATGGAGACCTGTAACAAATTCAAAGACTTTATCACATTATTTGCTGATTTCTCCCCTTTTTCTCACTTTTCGGCACCGGCACTAATACCTACCACTAGGTGGCACTAGTGCCGCCTAGTTTATTGCTTAAAATATGCTCTGATGAACCGTGCCTCTTCACTATACCTTAAAATGTATTTGTCATGTGGTGTAACATGAATATGTGTGTATAAACTGGTACCAGATATTGGCCAGACATATTAAATTAGACTTCGGTGTTGTTTTGAAATGCTTGTATTTTTACAAATGTTTATTAGAATAGTAAAGTTATAAAAAAATTATGTTTATAAAATAATCTATTTAAAAAAAATTAAATGTTTAATATAGTAGTAGACTATGAACCAGTAAAGTATGAAGTTTTTCAACTGATCGAAACTCACAAAACCTTCCTTCACTAAAAAATTATTATTTTTCTTTTCTAGTAAAGGTATTGAAACTGATAGTTTTTTGAAGTTAAAGAAATGAGACATTATGTTGTCCTTATACTGCATTGTTTTATTGGTCTTGTTTTAGACAAGGTTATGACACCCACTTAAAATTCTCTCATGTATATTTATCTGGGATGGATGCTCTAGATGTTCTACTCTACTATAATAATTGATAAAAATTGGCTTCCCCTCTTACATATATTTAAACAACTTATAAATTTAAAATATAAATATTGTTTTTTAGAACGTTAACAACATTATAAAAACACGTTATCATTTTTTGTGTCTCATGATAATACATGCACAGCTGTCGGTCTGTGTTTTTTATACTGTGTCAAGTTTAAAGTGATTTTTTGTTCTTCAGATTTCAGGCTTCAAGTAAATACAGCCAGCGCCTTCTCTTCTGCCCTAATTTGTGTGTGTGTCTGTTAATGAGTAACTGTTTCAAGGGCTAGTAACTATTTCTGACAGTCATCATCGCCAGTGTCACATATAACATGCTTTCTCCTCTACCCGCTTTCTAATCACTTAATGTACAAACTTCATGCAAAATTATTTCCAGTTATGTTTACAATACACTTGCCGAGCACCACATGTATGAATGAATTATATTATTATTTATTCATTGTACAAATTCAAGTCAATGCATTATGTACATGGTAAATACAGTCATCATTTGAAAATATAATAAAAACATTATGAGGACAGAGTTGTTATATAATTTCTGAGTCTGAACATACCAAAGTGTACTCACACACACACACACACACACACACACACACACACACACACACACACACACACACACACACACACACACACATACATTCCACTTTTAAAAATTATAGTAAATATCGGTATGGAGAACCATACATGACTTCCATATTCTAAGATTTATATTTAAAATCATTTTCGAAATGAAATATTACCATAGAAACTACTTCTTTCTACTTACTGCTTCAGCCTTAACCACAGTACTGTGGTCACTAACGTATACCACCTCACGTTATCGCACTCGATTTTCACTGATGATGGAAGTCGATGGCATTGCCGAAATGTCTGGTTTTGTAGAAAACATTGGACTACGGCCAAATATCCCGGGAAGGAATTTTAACAAAAACTACTTCTTTGTTGCCGATAACGTTGTACACAAGTATATCAGTGGCGAAGTTACATGGAGGCAATTGAGGCAATGCCTACCCTAAAAAATTCTGTAGAATAAAAATTATAAATACGTATGAACTACATGACGTAAAGATTATACATTGTTACTGTGACTGTCAAATTTAATAAACCGAAACGTGCTTTATTGAGCGACCGCTAGATGGTGACAGGTGAGATTCAGCATAGTTCGTTTAAAGCGAATGAGCCAACCTGAACTTGCCTCAGCGTTTTTTGTATACATCATATGTAAGCAATGTAGTGGTGCGATAGGGAAGTGTAGGGGGGGGATTGTCCCGCGCTGTACACATAGAGCGTTGAGGCATGCCTCACTTCTGTGGTCCAAACAGTTAAGTTAAAGCGCCTGTGTTGTTTCTAAGTGTTTATTTTATGCGGTTATTAAAAGTGTCACTGTTATTCCGCTGAACTAACAGATGATCAAGATTGTTATTTGAATTATTTGTAACATTAAACATATATATAGAAACTAATCAAGTTTAAAAATTTGAAGTTCAATCAGTTGTATTATTGTGTATGACTAATACAAGGATTGTTCAATAGAAACACGTATAGAGCTGTAAAGCATTTTTTATTCAACGATTTTAAAAGAAGTCTCCAATAACTTTAAGACACGAGTTCCACTGTTGCGCTAACCTGTAGATTCCCTGCTAGTAAAATTCTTACGGCTGTTTGTGGAACCATTCGGTTACAGCAAACTCTACCTCAGCGTCCAATTTGAACCACCGTCCTTTTAGTGATTCCTTAAAAAAAATTTAAGATAAGATTTTTGCCTACCCATTCATTAACTACTAGCTTCGCCAGTAAGCAAATTGATGTCCAGTTTTTCGGCTTGCACGCGTTATGTTGGTGTGGGTTTCGGCACTTTCCATTTAAAAAGTGTGCAAATGTAAGAAAATAAACATGAGTGAGGCCAGAAACAACGTGAATTGTGTGTGTGTGTGTGTGTGTGTGTGTGTGTGTGTGTGTGTGTGTGTGTGTGTGTGTGTGTGTGTGTGTGTGTGTGTGTGTGTGTGTGTGTGTGTGTGTGTGTGTGTGTGTGTGTGTTACCTGCCTTTTTATTGCTGTATTAAATGAAAAATATTATATTACATTAAAATGAAAAAATTATAATTTTATTGCCTGGCAACAAAATTATTTTATTTTTAACAATTACCATTGTTTCAAAAAGTTTAAATAAATTTTCAAGTACTTTACTCTTGTTAAAACGTAAAAGGTTGCAGGTAAACTACCCCTTCCCCTTAACCGATCTTCACCAAAATCGATAGTCCTTGAGACCTCTACAATTCAGGGACGTATGCAAAAACTTATTTGATTCTGTTTGAATTTGCGGCTGTTATCGTTTGTCATAGAAAATACCCTTGTTAAAAAAAGTTGCAGGTAAACTACCCCTTTCCCTCAACCGATCTTCACCAAAAACAATAGGTCTTGAGAACTCTACAATTTAGGGCTGTATGCAAATAATCTTTTGATTCTGTTTGAATTTGCGGCTGTTATCGTTTGCCATAGGAAATACCCTTGTTAAAACATAAAACGTTACAGGTAAACTACCCCTTTCCCTTAACCGATCTTCACCAAAAACAATAGGTCTTGACAACTCTACAATTCAGGGCTGTATACAAAACATTATTTAATTCTGTTTGAATTTGCGGCTGTTATCATTTGCCAAAAAAAAATTTCCCTTGATAAAAAAAAACCGTTGCAGGTAAACTACCCCTTTCCCTCAACCGATCTTCACCAAAAACAATAGGTCGTGAGTACTCTACAAATCAGGACTGTATGCAAAAAATTATTTGATTCTGGTTGAATTTGCGGCAGTTATCATTTGCCATAGAAAAAAAATCTACACACAGATAGACGCACAGACAGACACACAGAAAGATAGACAGACAGACACACAGACACTTTTCGAAAACGACTTTTTTTCATGTTTTGAGTGTAGTACAATCAGAATCTGCAATAATCTCGAACACGATTTTTTTTGCCATCACCATACTTCCATTCCTTAAGGAATATGGAAGTAAAAGCACATTATGTTTAATACATTACGAATCACACTTTTACCCTGTGTCTACCATTATGAGTATAAGCTATAGATCCCCCTCTCCCAAGCTATATGTGTTTATCCATTTAGGATTTGTGTTAGCCTGACACAGCCTTTCTAGAGTGGTGGTCTCCACTGAGCCCACTAAAGAATTACCCCCACTTATGAGTACACCATAAAGTCTAGAGAGGAGAAAGTGAGACAACACAATAACAGTTCACCATGTCACTAATGCACTACCGCTATCTTTGTCAGACTCACACTTCTAATGTTCTCATCAGAATTGTTGCAGCCGATGTTCACTCTATGAAATACTGTAGAAGGCCATTGTGCACATGTATAAAATGTCTGAAAAATGTGTTAATCTCACAACAATGTCATTTGTCCACTGTGCATCTCTAACCGACTGTTCAAAATCTTTCGTCAGATCTATACAAACAATGCAATGATGCTTGACTTAATGAATGGAGCCACATTTCTTTAACTGTATGACCATGCTGCTGGACACACACACACACACACGTGCGCGCGCGCGCGCGCACATTTTATGTTATTGTAATATAAAATTTGCTAAAGTATGTTTGTAATGTACATTTCATTGTACCATTTTGTTCAACAACACTGAGTTTGATACTATTATATTATATTAAGGCTATGTCCCTAGTGCAGGTACACTCCACTTTATTTTAATATTCCCATTAAAGCAGTGACAGAAACACTACAGAGTCATGTTTAATAGATTTAATCTAGTTATACTATGCAGTTATTTTCCATGTTGCTCTTTTAATTCAGATATTTTAATGAACTGGAAAGTCGAACACTTAAAATTATTACACAGTACTACTAAATATCACTATTACTTTAACGACTCGGAACACTAGGTTTTTTATAAGTAAAAGCAAAAAGTTTTACCTTACAGCCTTAACCGGTTTTCACCTTTAAAAGGCTTCTTCAGAGGCTGCCGCAGGTAGCACTGTCCGTCTTGTTGTGGGTGACGAAATCGAATTTCGAAAGATCGATGCTGTGTGTGTGTGGGTGAGATATGTTCGAATAATGCGTGCGATTTGAATTGTGTCTGTTCATTTAGGATGTCGTTTTTATTTGTTTTTGTGTGTTTGTATATTTCCAATTGTTCTAGAGTGTCTAGTTTTCAGCCTTTTGTGTGTACGTGTAGAATGTTCATGTTATTGTCGATGTTTTTATATGTGTGGTTTGCTTCAATGAGGTGGTTTGCAAAGGTGGATTCTGTAGTGGAGTGGAGTGCCTTTGTGTGTTCAATGTATCTCTGTTTGAAGCTACGTCCTGTCTGGCCTATGTAGAATTTACTGCAATTTGAGCAATTTAGCTTGTAAACACTGGGTAGATCGAATTTGTTTTGTGCTTTGTGTGTGTGTTTTGATAGTGTGTGTTCTGTTATGTTAGTAGTTTTATAAGCGATTCTGTATCCTGCTTTTTTGAATTTTTGGGCTATTTTTTCAGTTTGTTTGTTGATGTATGTTAGTGTTATGAATTTGTTGTTTTCTATCTTTGTCTGTTGTTTGTTTTGTGTTTTGTGTAGGAGTTTACTTTTTATTGTTTATTGACGTTCGATTCTGCTAGATATTTTATCGTGTTTAGTTCATCTCTGTAGTCTTTTTCATCTAGGGGGATGTTGTTAAGTCTATGTATCATGGTTCTGAAGGCAGCTAGTTTGTGTTGTATTGGGTGATTGGAGGTGTTGTGTATTAGTGTGTCAGTTGTAGTTGGTTTTCTGTATATACTGAATTTGTGCCTGTGTTCTAGTTTTGTGATGGAGAGGTCTAAGAAGTTTATGGTATTGTTGCGTTCGTATTCGGCAGTAAAGGTTATGTTTTTATGTATTTTGTTTATGTGCGTTAGTAACTGTTCACATTGTCTTTTGTTTCCCCTGTATAGTATTAGAATGTCATCAACGTATCTGTGCCAATATAGTATTTTATGTGAGTGTCTGTCATTGTTTGTGAGTATTTTATTTTTTTTCTAAGTGTTGAAGTAAGACTTCTGCTAGAATGCTGGATATGGGGGACCCCATGGATAAGCCATCGTTCTGTATGTAGTATTTATTGTTATAAGTAAAGTAGTTTTGTTTTGTGATAATGTTCAGAGTTTCTGTTATTTCGTTGATAAGTTCGTCTGGTGTGTTGTTCTGTTTGAGTTTGTTTTGTAGGATGGTGATTGTTTCAGAGATGGGGATGTGTGTACAGGTTTTTAATGCCAAAGGAGGCTAATGTGGCATTATGGGGGATGTGTATGTCTTTTATTTTTGTTAGTATGTCTGTGTTGTTTTTTACTGTAATGTTGTTGTCTAGTTGTGTGTGTTGTCTGATAATTTTGTCTAGATATTTTGCGAGTTTGTGTGCAGGGGCATTACGGTAGTTGATAATGGGGCAGATCAGAATGTCTTCTTTATGGATTTTGGGAAGTGCTTGGAGGGTAGGGGCTGATGGTCGGATTTGTTTCATGTAGGGCTTTTGTTTATGTGTCATTATGTGTTTGGCTTTGTTGACTAGTTGTTTTACTGTGTTTTGGTATCTGTCGGTGGGGTCGTGTTTTAGTTCTGTGATGTTGTTCTGTTCCATGAAGTTTTGTACTTTTTTGTGTAGGTTGTCTGTGGGGATGATTACAGTCGTGTTGCCTTTGTCTGCTTTTACAAATGTGATGTTGTGTTTGTGTGCCTTTTCCCTCAGTTTGATGGCTGTGTGTATTTCTGAGTTGTGGTTGTTGTTGTCTGGTGTCTTATGTGCTCCCATAGAAAACCGGTTAAGGCTGTAAGGTAAAACTTTTTGCTTTTACTTATTAAAAACCTAGTGTTCCGAGTCGTTAAAGTAATAGTGATATTTAGTTAAGTAACGGACACGTCATGGACAACGAAATCCAAGAACAGTACTACTATTTTAGGTTACAATTTTATTTTATTTTCTATGTGTACAGCACTCAGAATGCAGAAATGCACTCCCTACTAGACTAAACAGGAGATCTAAAGGCAACCCACACTGGTACTCAAGTCACTCTCTTTTTGTATACTTTTCAAGCATGGAAACATTGTGCTAGTGCTTCACATTCTTTAAGTCCTAAACTTATTATCAGTGTACTCAATACGCTAAGGTATAAACAAAATTCAGATCAAGATTTATGATTCAAATTTATACCATACTGTATTATCTGGCCTATCATTCTAGATAGAAAAAGGATACACGTGACTTTGGGAACATATCGCATGCTGAATGCGAGAGGGCCATAAGTGCAAAAAATTTGGAAATTGAGTTATGGCACAAATTAACAGATTAAAGAGAGCAGTATTAAATACAATTGAGCCATAAGTGATATCATCAAAGATACAGTTGCTATAAAAATGTGTCCTTATGCTGTTGAAAATCTGGAACACATTTTAATGCAATACAGCCACATGTCATTTGTGGCTGTATTGCATTAAAAGAATAAACTGTAAGCGGCCATAACTGTAGTTGTGTCCATACATGGGAGTAACATAGTTTTAGTTTCTTAAACTGGCAGCACTTGTTCCTTTTCCTGCCTTTTTCTATAGCTTTCACATTTCATTAGTATAATATATGTTAAAGATTATTTTGTTTTATTGTGTTGAGTTTCACAGAATGTTTTCAAACTGGCAGCACTTGTTCCTTTTCCTGCCTTTTTCTATAGCTTTCACATTTCATTAGTATAATATATGTTAAAGATTATTTTGTTTTATTGTGTTGAGTTTCACAGAATGTTTTCAAACAGAACGTTGCTGATTCAGGTGAAGTTAACTGAAAGAAATGAAGAAATGAGGTAAGCTTTATTTAACACTTATGAAACAGCCGTGCTTCAAGTGTTACATAACGAAGTACAAGATAAACAGAAGACAAGAGGACAAAAACGAAAAGTAGGGGAAAGTGAATGGAAGAGAAATGTAGCCAAAGTGAAAAGAAAGAAGGTGAGACATACATAGACTCAAAAGGTAACCATGTACAAGAAATGGTAATGAGAAAAGATTGCCAGGGGAATTGCCATTATAAATGTAAGCAACTTCAAGGTGACCAATGTGCTCAAGATTCTTAAGATGTTTTGCAAGCTTGCAGAGATTAACAAACAATGATAATATATAGCTACCTGTATGAACAGATCGAAACCTCAATATCGGAGAGTTATAGAAGGCACTACAAGAAATATAAGTGATGAGTACCACTTTAAAGCAGATGGAGAAATATATCTTTTTTGTAAAAAACTCTTCCTAGATTCATTAAAAGTAGGAGACTAAATGATACGGAATATTATCAAGAAGACAAGAGATGGAACTGTCAAAGATGAAATTGGCAAACACAACAACCAATAGAGTACATTAGAGTCCACACTTAATATATAATATGTTCAAAAATATATTAATTCTATACCACGAATCGAGTCTCATTACAGGCACAAACAAACAAGTAGAGATATGTTAGTGGTGGAAAAACATTAGGAGATCTACACAGAAATTATGTAAAGGAGTGCCAGGGACAACAGAAAAGATATGGAAATTACTCAGCCTGCAGCAACATTTTTTTGACAAAATTTAATATTAGCTTTTTGTCACTAGAAAAGAGCAGTGTTTATTCTGTGATAAATGTAAAAGTTCATATCTAAAAGAATTTCTGCAATTTGAGTATAAAAATCATCATAAAAAAGTTAAACTAAGCAGAGAAGAAAAGGCCAAACATGCAGCGTTTGCAAAGGAAAAGAAGTGCATCACAGAATTCTATGATTTACACAGTCCTCCCAAATCCTTGTGATTACGTTTCTGTTATACATTATAAACAGCGGCTGTCAGTTCTGAATTTTACAGTTTACGATATTGGGAGAAGTACAGGACATTGATATGTTTGAGATGAGGGTGCTGAGAAAAGGAGTTCGAATGAAATCGGTTCATGTGTTTTTCAGTTTTTACAAAATGAATACAAAGGAGAGATGGTTGCCTTTAACTCCGACAACTGTACAGGACAACAAAGAATAAACACATTATGCAGTTTTTGCTTGTAATATTTCAAGCATTACATATAAATTTTTAGTAATCGGTCACAACCAGAATGAACGAGACCATTTGCATTAATTATACAAAGAAAGCTAATCCTAAAAAGTGAACCTATTTATGTACCTGAACAATGGGCAACCATAATCCAAAAGGCTGAAAAGAAAGGCAGTCAGTCCTTTTAAAGTGATAGAAATGGATACACCAGACTTCATGAATTTCAAAAATCTTTCAAATCGTTTTGGATAGTTTTTACAGTAACCAAAAATAATGAGAAAGTTTCTTGGCTTGACATAAGAGAAATCAGAGCAGAGAAAGAAAAGCCACTATAATTTTTCTACAAAACACACTTTGGCGAAGATTATAAGAAAATACACACACGAAAAAATAAAGAAACAAGCCTTCACTACCAAAATTGAATTGTGCAATTATCTACCCAACAGAAATAACTGATGACAAGAAATGAGATTTAATACCTCTCTGCTAAGCGGAATTATAAAGAGCAATTTATAACTCATTGTATGAAAATATAACCCTTATGCCATCAATTGAAAAAAAGATTCAGATGAACATGACCTGTAAGTGTATTCAACATTTTGTAAGGATTGAAATCCTTTTCATTTTTAAAATAGATGTTTTGTGTATTGTTAACCTTATTATTGTTAGTAAAAGAATATAGACCAATTAATTAGTAATAAAACTAACACTTTTGTTTTGATTATGTTTATTATATTTTGTTTACTACTTTCAGTAGTTACTTAATTATGCCTTTTGTAATAAATTATGTTTACTATGCTTCAGTTATTAAAAGATATTGAAAAATAACAATAAAAATAAATTTTAACAACTATAATTTAAAAAATTATAATGTGTACTATTTTGATACCACTTATGGCTGTTTTCAGTAAAAACAGAATTCAGTTCTTGAATATATTTTTTGTTGTAGACGGCCATAAGTGCAATAAAACAATTATATGTCATAGAAAAACAGGAAATTTTTATAACAGCTTTAGAGAATTAAATTTTATTAAAAAGAATAAAAAAATGTTTTATGAATATGCGCTTATCAATTTTTAACAACCGTTTGAAACTTAAAACTCGATTTCCCGCAAGTCAATACAATGTCCAACCCTGATTGGATGAAGTCTACTTCCAACAATAACTTACATTGAAATGATTTTTGAAATAGTATTTCTAAGCCTTTGTTAAAATTGCTCTTATTACACTTTTTTTTTAAATGTGTACCTTCTGTAGTACTAACTGAGAAGAGAAGAAAACCTTTTCTTGGACATACTTACATTTTAAACCAGTTTACATTATTGAATCATACAGTTTATAAAATGTTCTATAAGAAAGACATTGAAAAACCAGTTTCTCAAGTACAGCTGTTACAATTACAGTCAACAGTTAAAATATCGGTATGGAGAACCATACAAGACTTCCATGTTCTAAGATTTATATTTAAAATCATATTCGAAATGAAATATTTCCATAGAAACTACTTCTTTCTACTTATTGCTTCAGCCTTAACCACAGTACTGTGGTCACTAACGTATACCACCTCAGGTTTCCCACTCGATTTTCACTGATGATGGCAGTCGATGGCACTGCGGAAAAGTCTGGTTTTGCAGAAAACATTGGACTACGGCTAAACAGCCCGGGAAGGAATTTTAACAAAGAACTACTTCTTTGTAGCCGATTACGTAGTACACATATAAAAAATTCTCCCCTCCCCTTTCAATTAAAATTTTCATTAAAAGAAAATTACCCCCACCCCATTCACCTAACCTCTTCATTTATAAATATTTCATCTACGTTTCTGCAGTGGATTATTATGAGCTTCTTATCAGGATACTTTATTTATCAAAATTAAGTACTTTACTCTTGTTAAAAAATAAAACGTTGCTGGTAAACTACCCCTTTCTCTTAACCGATCTTCACCAAAATCAATAGACCTTCAGTCCTCTACAATTCAGGGATGCATGCAAAAAAATATTTGATTCTGTTTGAATGTGCGGCAGTTATCGTTCGTCATGAAAAGATTTCTCTTGTTACAACATAAAATGTTGCAGGTAAACTATCCCTTTCCCTTAACCGATCTTCACCAAAATCAACAGACCTTGAGTTCTCTACAATTCAGGAAAGTATGCAAAACATTATTTGATTCTCTTTGCATTTACGGCAGTTATCTTTCGTCATAAAATTTACCCTTGTTAAAACATAAAATGTTGGTGGTAAACTACCCCTTTCCCTTAACCGATCTTTAACAAAATCAACAGACCTTGAGTACTCTATAATTCAAAAAGGTATGCAAAACCATAGTTAATTCTGTTTGAATTTACAGCAGTTATCGTTCGACATATAAAAAAATATCGGTATGGAGAACCATACATGACTTCCATATTCTAAGATTTATATTTAAAATCATTTTCGAAATGAAATATTACCATAGAAACTACTTCTTTCTACTTCCTGCTTCAGCCTTAACCACAGTACTGTGGTCACTAACGTATACCACCTCACGTTATCGCACTCGATTTTCACTGATGATGGAAGTCGATGGCATTGCCGAAACGTCTGGTTTTGTAGAAAACATTGGACTACGGCCAAATATCCCGGGAAGGAATTTTAACAAAAACTACTTCTTTGTTGCCGATAACGTTGTACACATATATATAAAAAAATATGCATAAAATTAATGGTTTGTATAAGTTAATGATTGATCTCCATTAAGTAGTGCTCAAGTTTCCAAACTTTTAATAATTAAAATGTCCGTAATTAAAACATCAGAGCAGGTTTAGTGTGTATGAGGGTACACCGTGGACAAAAATTTTCAACATTTCCTATTGAGCGTTGCTTAGAATAAAGCTGCGAATCTACAGTGTACGTTTCACAGAACAAACACGCGGAAAAGAAGGAGCGCTCCGAAGTCTCTCATGGACCCTCAGCTTCTTGCAGAGGGTTCATTCCCTAAAGACAAAAAGTCTGTCTATGAATCGTTCCTCTGTAAACACGTGCAGTTACACTGCCCAGCGATCCACAGGAAGCAAATCGCTATCCACGCTGGACACTTTTCGGCTTGCACGCGTTATGATGGTATGGGTTTCGGCACTTTCCATGTAAAAAGTGTGCAAATGTAAGAAAATAAACATGAATGAGGCCAGAAATAACGGGAATTGTGTGTGTGTGTGTGTGTGTGTGTGTGTGTGTGTGTGTGTGTGTGTGTGTGTGTGTGTGTGTGTGTGTGTGTGTGTGTGTGTGTGTGTGTGTGTGTGTGTGTGTGTGTGTGTGTGTGTGTGTGTCTTCCCTGCCTTTTTATTGCGGTAGTCATAATAATAAAATGGAAACGTAAACAGTACATAACTGAGATATGCTTGCCTGCCACGCACGATATATTTTCTCTTATACCTGATTTACATTAAAATGAAAAAAATTATAGTTTTATTACCAGGCAACAAAATTATTTTATTTTTAACAATTACCATTGTTTGAAAAAGTTTAAATGAATTTTCAAGTACTTTACTCTTGTTAAAACGTAAAAGGTTGCAGGTAAACTACCCCTTCGCCTTAACCGATCTTCACCAAAATCAAAAGGCCTTGAGCTCTCTACAATTCAGTGACGTATGCAACAAATTATTTGATTCTGTTTGAATATGTGGCAGTTATCGTTCGTCATAGAAAATTACCTTGATAAAAAACGTTGCAGGTAAACTACCCCTTCCCCTTAACCGATCTTCACCAAAAACAATAGGTCTTGAGAACTCCATAATTCAGGGCTGTATGCGAAACATTATTTGATTCTGTTTGAATTTGCGGCTGTTATAGTTTGCCAAAAAAAAAAAAATTACTATTGATAAAAAAAACCGTTGCAGGTATACTACCCCTTTCCCTCAACCGATCTTCACCAAAAACAATAGGTCGTGAGTACTCTACAAATCAGGGCTGTACGTAAAAAATTATTTGATTCTGTTTGAATTTGCAGCAGTTATCGTTTGCCATAGAAAAAAATCTACACATAGACAGTCAGACACACAGACACTTTTCGAAAAACGACTTTTTTTCATGTTTTGAGTGTAGTACAATCAGAATCTGCAATAATCTCGAACACGATTTTTTTTGGCATCACCATACTTCCATTTCCTTAAGGAATATGGAAGTAATTACCCTTGTTAAAACATAAAACGTTGCAGGTAGACTACCCCTTTCCCTTAACCTATCTTCACCAACACTAACAGGTCTTGAGAACTCTACAATTCAGGGATGTATGCAAAACATTATTTGATTTTGTTTGAATTTGCGGCTGTTATCGTTTGCCATAGAAAATACCCTTCTTAAAACATAAAACGTTGCAAGTAAATTACCCCTTCCCCTTAACCGATCTTCACCAAAAACAATAGGTCTTGAGAACTCTACAATTCAGGGCTGTATGCAAAACATTATTTGATTCTGTTTGAATTTGCGGCTGTTATCGTTTGCCATAGAAAATACCCTTCTTAAAACATAAAACGTTGCAAGTAAATTACCCCTTTCCCTTAACCGATCTTTACCAAAAACAATAGGTCTTGAGACCTCTGCAATTCAGGGCTGTATGCAAAACATTATTTGATTCTGTTTGAATTTGCGGCTGTTATCATTCATCATAGAAAAAATTACCCATGTTAAAACATAAAACGTTGCAGGTAAACTACCCCTTTCCCTAACCCGGTCTTCAACAAAAACAATTGATCTTGAGAACTCTACAATTCAGGGTTGTATGCAAAATATAATTTGATTCTGTTTGAATTTGCGGCTGTTATCGTTTGCCATAGAAAATACCCTTGTTAAAACAAAAAACGTTGGAGGTAAACTACCTCTTTCCCTTAACCGATCTTCACCAAAAACAATAGGTCTTGAGAACTCTACAATTCAGAGTTGCATGTAAAAAATTATTTGATTATGTTTGAATTTGCGGCAGTTATCGTTTGCCATAGAAAATACCCTTGTTAAAACATAAAACGTTGCAGGTAAACTACCCCTTTGCCTTAACTGATCTTCACCAAAAACAATAGGTCTTGAGAACTCTACAGTTCAGGGCTGTATGCAAAACATTATTTGATTCTGTGTGAATTTGCGGCTGCTATCGTTTCCCATAGAAAATAATTACCATTGATTAAAAAAAAAAAGTTGCATGTAAACTACCCTTTTCTGTTAACAGATCTTTACAAAAAACAATATGTCTTGAGTACTCTACAAATCAGGATGTATGCAAAAAATTATTTGATTCTGTTTGAATTTGCGGCTATTATCGTTTGCCATAGAAAATATCGGTATGGAGAACCATACATGACTTCCATATTCTAAGATTTATATTTAAAATCATTTTTGAAATGAAATATTACCATAGACACTACTTCTTTCTACTTACTGCTTCAGCCTTAACCACAGTACTGTGGTCACTAACGTATACCACCTCACATTATCGCACTCGATTTTCACTGATGATGGAAGTTGATGGCATTGCCGAAATGTCTGGTTTTGTAGAAAACATTGGACTACGGCCAAATATCCTGGGAAGGAATTTTAACAAAAACTACTTCTTTGTTGCCGATAACGTTGTACACATATATATAAGTGGCGAAGTTACATGGAGGCAATTGAGGCAATGCCTACCCTAAAAAATTCTGTAGAATAAAAATTATAAATACGTATGAACTACATAACGTAAAGATTATACATTGTTACTGCGACTGTCAAATTTATTAAACCGAAACGTGCTTTATTGAGCGACCTCTAGATGGTGACAGGTGAGATTCGGCATAGTTCGTTTAAAGCAAATGAGGCAACCTGAACTTGCCTCAGCGTTTTTTGTATACATTGTATGTAAGCAATGTAGTGGTGTGATATGGAAGTGAAGGGAGGGGGGATTGTTCCACGCTGTACACATAGAGTGTTGAGGCATGCCTCACTTCTGTGGTCCAAACAGTTAAGTTAAAGCGCCTGTGTTGTTTCTAAGTGTTTATTTTATGCGGTTATTAAAAGTGTCACTGTTATTCTGCTGAACTAACAGATGATCAAGATTGTTATTTGAATTATTTGTAACATTAAACATATATATATATATATAAACTAATCAAGTTTAAAAATTTGAAGTTCAATCAGTTGTATTATTGTGTATGACTAATACAAGGATTGTTCAATAGTCTGGTTATATAAAACGCGTATAGAGCTGTAAAGCATTTTTTATTCAACGATTTTAAAAGAAGTCTCCAATAACATTAAGACATGAGTTCCACTGTTGCGCTAACCTGTAGATTCCCTGCTAGTAAAATTCTTACGGCTGTTTGTGGAACCATTCGGTTACAGCAAACTCTACCTCAGCGTCCGATTTGAACCACCGCCCTTTTAGTGATTCCTTAAAAAAAATTTAAGATAAGATTTTTGCCTACCCATTCATTAACTACTAGCTTCGCCAGTAAGCAAACTGATGTCCATTTTTTCGGCTTGCACGCGTTATGTTGGTGTGGGTTTCAGTACTTTCCATTTAAAAAGCGTGCAAATGTAAGAAAATAAACATGAGTGAGGCCAGAAATAACGTGAATTGTGTGTGTGTGTGTGTGTGTGTGTGTGTGTGTGTGTGTGTGTGTGTGTGTGTGTGTGTGTGTGTGTGTGTGTGTGTGTGTGTGTGTGTGTGTGTGTGTGTGTGTGTGTGTGTGTGTGTGTGTGTGTGTGTGTGTGTGTTACCTACCTTTTTATTGCTGTAGGCATAATAATAAAATGGAAACGTAAACATTACATAACTGAGATATGCTTACCTGCCATGAACGATATATTATTTTATACATGGAGGAGTTCAGTGACATACACACGTACAGAAGAATTATATATATAAAGATATTAACTCATACATAATTTGCATTAAAATGAAAAATTTATAATTTTATTGCCTGGCAACAAAATTATTTTATTTTTAACAATTACCATTGTTTCAAAAAGTTTAAATGAATTTTCAAGTACTTTACTCTTGTTAAAACGTAAAAGGTTGCAGGTAAACTACCCCTTCCCCTTAACCGATCTTCACCAAAATCGAAAGTCCTTGAGACCTCTACAATTCAGGGACGTATGGAAAAAATTATTTGATTCTGTTTGAATTTGCGGCTGTTATCGTTTGCCATAGAAAATACCCTTGTTAAAAAACGTTGCAGGTAAACTACCCCTTTCCCTTAACCGATCTTCACCAAAAACAATAGGTCTTGAGAAATCTGCAATTTAGGGCTGTATGCAAATAATCTTTTGATTCTGTTTGAATTTGCGGCTGTTATCGTTTTCCATAGGAAATACCCTTGTTAAAACATAAAATGTTACAGGTAAACTACCCCTTTCCCTTAACCGATCTTCACCAAAAACAATAGGTCTTGAGAACTCTACAATTCAGGGCTGTATACAAAACATTATTTAATTCTGTTTGAATTTGCGGCTGTTATCGTTTGCCAAAAAAAAAATTTCCCTTGATAAAAAAAAACTGTTGCAGGTAAACTACCCCTTTCCCTCAACCGATCTTCACCAAAAACAATAGGTTGTGAGTACTCTACAAATCAGGGCTGTATGCAAAAAATTATTTGATTCTGTTTCAATTTGCGGCAGTTATCGTTTGCCATAGAAAAAAAATCTACACAAGACAGACAGACAGACACACAGACAGACAGACAGGCACACACACAGACACTTTTCTGAAAACGACTTTTTTTCATGTTTTGAGTGTAGTACAATCAGAATCTGCAACCTCGAACACGATTTTTTTTTGCCATCACCATACTTCCATTCCTTAAGGATTATGGAAGTAAAAATCTATAGACACACAGACAGTTTTCGAAAAATGACTTTTTTTCATGTTTTGAGTGTAGTACAATCAGAATCTGCAATAATCTCGAACACGATTTTTTTTTGCCATCACCATACAGTAGGCCTACTGTGTACTTCCATTTCCTTAAGGAACATGGAAGTAAAAAGTAATATAAATATATATGATTTAAAATGATATTCTTTAAAAAAAGAACATTATTTTTCAGACAAACAAATGTTTTATCTTTGTTATCAGTTAGGCAATATTTTGCCAATTCTAGAACAGATATTCCCAGTGGCTCAATTTGAGAGTGAGTTTGTTTACAAAATCCAGTACAAAAATTCCAAATCCACCTTCCCAAAATCAGCATTTTTAGATTTGATACAACACAATTCATTTTCATTAACACAAAACATTAAACCATTTTTATTATAAACCAACCTAGTTTCAGTGGAACCAATGGGATTTCTTATCATGGAATGGATGAAACATGTGGTTATAAAAGTAAGACTTACATTAAATGCAAAAACAGTTTCATTCTGAAAAAATTAAAACTGCAAATAGAGCCATAATTTTAACATAAAAGCATATTAAAGGTTTATTTGTATATGCTTTGTACTTTTACACATTTATATAATAATTTTATAATATCTAAAGAGACTCAATTATTCACATGAATTATACATTTATATTTAAGTAAATAGCATTTTTATAAAATTTTACAGTATGCTTAAGAAAATGCACATTCAGCATAGCGTGTTTACTAATGTCTGTGTTGTTCAATAATATTAGCCTATAATTTCATTTGTTATCGCAATATGTTCACTTCGAGTGAAAACACACAATTATATAATTTTCCAGCAGTCTGTTGTTTGATAACACTATTATTACATAATTTATAGACAACTTGACCATTCATGCACTTTAAAGTTTAATTGGTACAATTCGTACAATTATAAAATAAATTATGAGTCAACTACCAGTTGAACGATATTTTTAACATTCACTATGTATTTCAGTATAGCAATTGTAGTTGTAGAATAACAATACAGTACTATCTTTACTTAATGACACCGATCAATTTATATTTATCATTGCAGTGTCAATACTGTTCAAATAGACAGGATTATTAAAAAAGAATGAACCGATTTCATAACACAATATTTTATTAAGGAAAAGTAATACAAAATTCCAACCAAGTCACAAGTATACTACACATAATCAAGTTTTACTTCCTGTCCTACAAATGTTTAAAAAGAATGAACTGATTTCATTTTTTAGTTCTCAATCATTGTCATGGAATGAGTCATTGACCATTTGAAAAAGGAGGTTTCTAAGTTTCAAATGGATGCCACATTATAACTTTGTCTCTTGGGATACCCCTCATTCAGGGTGTCAAATATAAAGACTTTAGCTTCACGTTTTGCGCTAAATATAACTATTCTTAATTCTACGAATGTCATTGTGTCTTATAACTAAGTATATCTGCTCGTTATCATGTCAAATCAATAATTACTGTTCGGCCCCAGAGCAGAGTACCTCAGGGTTTATCAAATAATGACTCTTTCTCATTCAGATTCTAATAATATTCTATATTGAACCATTCATATTACAGACATGTAAACTAAATTTCTAATTCTCCACATTACACTTTCTTTACATGATATCAATTGACTTATTGAGCATCAAACTTACAGTTAAAATATACTAACATTTGTAAGTTAATTAGCCTCTTACTTGATTCCAATTGTTACTATATCTTATTTTATTTATTACGTTTCGTTATACAGACTTAACTATACAGTATCTATGTATCTACTTAGACATGTCTTCCTGACATGTCATAACACATAAATTACTTTGCTGAGAATCTGAACGAAATGTGGGAGCTTTTAGAATGAGATGAGTTTAAGATCGGTAGACATTAATTACTACGTTTTGAAATTAATTGATTTATGAATTGTTATTATGGTGTTCTGTTACTTGCTTTGCAGGATTCCTCTGAGATGACTGGTGCTTCCACATTGCTCACTACACTTCACTACACTAATAGATACATTTGATTTATTACTTTGCTTTGCTTTTTGCATCACATGTTCACGTTTATAACTATCGTCACGCACATATGTATAAATATACTTCTTGCATCGTACTTACGCGCACATGTATAAATATACTTCTTGCTTCGTACTTACGCGCACATAACAAATAATACTTTCTTGTCTCGTACTTCCGCACACTAATCTATATATTCTTCATTCCACGATACTACTTATCCCCTTACTACTCTTTATCATAACAATCTAGACTGAGTGACATAGGTTCCCCATGTTTATGTCAAAATTTAACGTTAGACTTCCTTAGACTACTCGATTTTTTAACATTCTTCTCTTTTTATAGTTTGCTTGAAGATACCCTCTCTTCCGTCATAGCTGTTTCCATTCCCATTGGTTCTATTTTGAAATTTTCCCCGGTATGTTTGAATATACCTAGTCATACCTCACTATTTTTTCGCGTTCTCTAATGACGCTTTCTTTTATTGGTTATGTGGCTGCTGGCGCGTTTCTCCACCGCGTGACTGTTTAACTTGTTAAAAACTACGCTACTCTAACTTTCACACTTTATGTCGGGGTGTAGCCTATTGTCTTTTGGAGGTCGCTGCCTCGCCTTTCTAACAGGACTTACGCGTTTTTTTGCTGTTTTGATCATACAAACCATTTTATGACATGCTAGGTACAGATGTACATTATATTTTTATTTTGGCCGGCGCATTGGGTGTTAATTCTTATTCTACACATTTTCCTTTTTACATACATGACAATTTCTTACTTACTATTACTGTTGTGCCGTGGTTATATTGAAAGGTAAACACCACGGGCAGTTTAATTGTATTTTTCCATGCGTTCGGTGCATTATCGCTGCATGTTACGATGCACACTTTCGATATCGAGAATAAGTCGTCCGCTGCGACCTTGATTGGTGACGTCATTTGGCTGGCAGTGGCGTCTGCGTGACAACGAGATTTAGACAGCAATGTTTGAGTTTTTATAAGTTCGCGCAGCGTCTTCTTTGGCCTCTTTTCTCTTTCAACTTGGTGCGGTTTGGATTGTGACGGTGTAACGTGTGACACCACTATGACTAGATAATTCGATAAAGAGCTTCAGGTGAGCCAGTATTGAGGGTTTATATTTAATATTAATCTAATTGGGGCTTGTATGTGTGAAATGTAACAATAGTGTGTGCGTGTGGCTCAGGCTGTCCATGTTCATGCCGGTAAAAATACGAGCACGTGGTAAAATTATTTTACAGTAAGGTTAAAGAAATAATGTTAGAGACAGAGTAAACTTAAAATAAAAGAATTAAATGAAGTATGAATTTATAATTGTAGTTCCATGAAGTCTGGTTATTAATTGAAATAGTTATAAATGTAGTAGCAGAGACCCCACGTGCTCGTCAGTCAATCATAATGTTAAGTTAAACATACAAGGTAACCCATAAAAATTGTTTAAGCTTAAAGTGTAATGATTTCTGTGTGACGAGGTGAAATTTAAAATTCAAATTAAATGCCTGAAGGGTGATTTTGACCGGAGTTAATGACCGGCATTTGCGGTATTGAAATTATAGTGGCGTGCGTGATCTGAGTGCATTGACGAAGGGATGTTGGGGTGGTATGTGTATATATCTGAATCGAATATACAAGTAAAATTTTTCACATGTTTCCCCACTTTAGTTGGGAGTAAAGGGGTCAACGTGATGGGCACTCTACATCTTCGCCCATCCGCAGAGCCTGCGTAAGAAGCCCCAACGCCGTCACGCCATGCGACATCGCTCTTCACACCCCACCGAAAATGCAGGAACATTCTTAGTGCAATCCGAAAGATCAGGTGGGAACTTTCCATTTATTTTATAACTTCACACATGAAATACTCCGCAGGTTATCGGGTAACACACACGCAGAAACCTATTTCTAGAAAGTAGACTCATGCTTCAGAGTTAACATTACTGAACATGTTTTGTGAAGACATGCTAAAGTGTGGACAGTGATGACTGTGTTATGAATAACTTATAAGTAGTTGTGTATTGAATTTGCATAAAGCCAAGGGTTACCATTGTATAATATAAATATTTAATTCTATAACTGCAAAAGAGAAAACCAAATTTAAAATTCATTTATTGACAAAATCCAGACCTTAAGAAAATGTAATACCCGGAGAGTACTTGCATCGGCCTGTCATATGACTTGTGATCCTGCACATTCCAATTTTGTTTCTAATATTCTAAATTTAAAACTCCTGTTGAGTTAGTTATTTATTTTTCGGTTCAGCTTGACTATTCGATTTATAATAGTGCAATAATATATTCTTATATTTAATTAACTTAAAACAAAAAATGGAGCGACATATTTTAATATTTAATTAACAACAAATATACTACATATTTTAATATTTAATTAACAAACTTCAACCTCGGTTTACTGTGATCACTGGTTTCAATTTTAATGCGATTAATCCTAGTGCTGGGGAACAGGTGGATGAAAGTACTGCAACACACTTAAGTAATTAGTTTTCTTTGAATTTCATTATTAATTATTAATTTAATTATTATCGTATTATCTAATGATCATGAAGTGTCAGCTCCAGATACTTATAATTATCGTATGTTAAGGAATGGTTCATGCTTTACTAATGCAATAAAAACAATTCTTTTGAAAGTAAAATACAGAAATACAAGTTTATAATAAATATAATAAATTCAGTAGGTTGGCATGTCATTATTTAATTGTTCCAGATACTTTGAAATGTCCTTGTTGTAATTAAACCACCATGTGGCTTTAAACAGATATTAGAATTTTTGAATTGATGTTAAGAATTAAGGAAAACTCAGACCAAAGATGATTGTATAAGCAATTGTTTAAAATTCAAGCTGCATAAATAAAATCTTGTTATTGTTGATCAAGTGTTTTCTTGCAAGACCTGTCACTATGGGCTCAGCACATTTTATTTCCATCTAGGCCACGTGCCTAGTCTTAAAAATTAAGTGACGCCTTCCCAGAAAAAAAAAATTAAATTTTTTTGGAGGTTAGAAAAGGGGTGTTAAGAAAAACTCTGGGACTAAGGGGGCATTGCACTGTTCATAATTCATTTCTATTATTTATGATTGTATATAATATGTGATTAATTAATAACTTGTAAAGTTATGTTACAACATGAGCTCTGTAGTCGCGTCACTTCCTAGGCAATCCTTGTTTATTTGTTTACACTTGAAATGGTGAGTCAAAAGCAAAAAGAGTTCTGTGTTTTCAGGTTTGGGAAAACAAAATTGGTTGTCACAATACAGTGTTTTTGAAGGTGATTTGACATTAATCTGCCCTCTCCAAAGAACATTCGACAGTTTGAAGAGAGTGGGTGTCTGTGCAAAGGAAAAAGTCCAGGACAACCACGAGTTTCATAGGAACAAGTAAAGAAAATTCATGTTGTGTCTGAGTGGAACCCGCGGAAGTCCACAATCGAACTAACCATGAGCTTGATATCCCACAACCCACTATGTGGTGTGTGCTAAGAAGATGTCTGCATTTTAAACTATAGAGACTGCAGCTCATTTAGGCACTTATCAATAATGACAAGAGGAAGTGAATGGAATTTAATATTGCGATTTGATGCTGGAGATGATGGAAGACGAAACCTTCATTTCACGTTTAATTGTCAGTGATGAAGTGACCTTTTACTTGAATGCCACAGGCAATCGTCACAATGTGCGCATTTGTGAAACAAATCACCCACATGAAAAAGTTGAGCATGTAAGAGATTCCCTAAGATGAACATCTTCCATGCTGTGTCTAAGGACAAGGTTTATGGTACCTTTTTCTTCGAGAAAAACACAGTTACAGGACAAACCTATCTCGATGTGCTTCAACAATGGCTCTTCCCGATACTGCAAGCAGATTCAAATCACTTCATTTTACAACACTATGGAGCATCGCCCCATAGGCACTGGATACTTTGAGCTTTTTTGAATGAAAAAGTGCCTCAATGATGGATTGGTCGGATGGGGGCCCAAAAACTTGCTCTTTGTGTTTGGCCTGTGAGATCTCCAGATCTCACCGCATATGATTTTTTCTTGTAGGGATATATAAAATATAGAGTTTTTCTTCCATCGCTACCCACCTCGATGACCTTAAACATTGAATAACAACAGCGATCAACTCAGTGGATCATGATATGTTGCTACGGGTCTAGGAAGAATTCTCATATCGCCTTGATGTTGTCCATGCTGCAAGTGGTAGCCACATTGAACACTTGTAAGACAGGAAATAAAACTTGATTATGAGTAGAATACTTGTGATTTGGTTGGAATTTTGAATTACTTTTCCGTAATAAAATATTGTGTTATTAAATCGGTTCACTCTTTTTGAATAACCCTGTATAATCCCACATTGCAGTAATTCTCAAACTGGGGAAGGGCCTGACCCCCCAGAGGATCAAAATAGATCCAGAAGGGGGCAAAAGAAATTTTTTACACAGTAAATTGTATTAGCTTAACCTAAAGTAGTTCCAGAATAAAACTTTGAGTTGACTAGAGAGTAATGTAGTATTTAAAAGTTGGCCTTATGGATCATAACATATCAATGGGCAAGCTGTGTACTACACCAGCTGTCAACTTTACAAAAGCAGTTTCTCGCTAAACTCATTTGCTGAGATTTTAGGCTATGCCCCAATGAGCACAGTACTGTACAGTGAGTGATAAGTGGTAATGACAATAAACGCACACCAAACAAGTAGATTCAGAGAGACACCAAGCTCCTAGTAGTGAACAATGATTTTCTCATGCAGTTGTAAATGGAGTTAGTTACATTAGCAAAAAGTTACAGATTCTTAATACTTACACCAGATAAATAACCGTATATTTGGATTTCCTCAATGGGTTAGTGACTAATATTCTTACCTACTGTGAACGAGCTAGCAGATTTAAAACTTATTGGGACTTTTGTGTCAAGTCTCCACTCAACATTGTCAGACCATTGAGTAGCAATTATATAAAGCTTCTCCTGGCAGGGAAAGTCAAAAACTAAGCAGCAGACCCTTTGCGTACCCTTAAAAAAGGCCATCTGATGAGACACATCCCATAATGGGCTGTTATGCTAGAGGTTAAACCTTATGTTTAGATTTTGTAAAAAGCATAATAATACACATTTTGTTTCAGTATTTCTTGGCTTTCTTTTTATTCCCAGCAAATGTTTTGGATTTCGCACTATTTTTAGTACCCTTTTGTGCTAAATTTATTGTTTATTCATGAGATCCAAAAAACATTAATTCTCAACCATTTTAATAGACTAAGGACATTAATATTAGTTCTATATATTTAAATATATTTAGTTAAATATTTAATTGATTATGTATAATTATTACTTTACTGATTCTAGAATAAATTTGTCAAGAGGAGAAAACTAATGCACATTTGTCCACATGATTGTTTTTCTGGTTACCATTGCATTACTTAGTGGTATTTTGAAAGTCAGTTACCATTACAGCAGCCATACAGCAACATACTAATATGTCATTCATATACAGTATCAGTATACTAGTGAATTAGTCTTCTCAGAAATTGACGTTCAAACAAGACCATGCTGTTTGTTTATGTTCACTCTCTCATCTTGATAAATATACTACAGTAACTAGGTTTTGAGTTGAAAATAAATACAGTATTAGGAATCCTTAGTTTAGTAGTGACCAGTAGTCGATAAATGGCAAAAGGTTTACTCAGGGTTTGTCATTGAATAGTCACACTTTTTAAACCATCTGTGTCAACATTCTGGTATTTTATTGTTATCGTCAGGACAATTCTAGATGAACTGTTACAACACCCAAAACACAACTCAGATTTTGGTAGCATAACAACTCATGCGCAATTTTCTCTTTGATAATAGCAAAAAATTGATGAAAATTAATATGATTGGTTTAAAAATTGTATTTATTCAGTGACAAACATTACAAAATCTTTACCATTTAATAAACATTATGTGGCTCTTTTCCATCTGGTCGATGCTCCATCCTCCATTTAATTTTCTCTATAACACAACTCTCTTCTGCCCTGTTAGACAGCTTTCTACTATTTTGTTTACTTTCCTCATATTCTGTAATTGTGAAAACATGTTTGTTGTAATTAACAATTTATGTACTAAAACTAACATATTCTGTGTTACCTAGTGTTATCAGTAGTGTATAATTCTAGGAATGTTGTGTGTGTGTGTGTGTGTGTGTGTGTGTGTGTGTGTGTGTGTGTGTGTGTGTGTGTGTGTGTGTGTGTGTGTGTGTGTGTGTGTGTGTGTGTGTGTGTGTGTGAAAGTATATATAAATAGTTATTTTCTCTGTAGTTATGTATATTCTTTAATGTAGCCTACATATAAAACGCTTTCTTTACATGGTGGCAGGTTTCTAAAGAATATAGCATGCTTACTAATGAGGGGCATGATGTTCGCAATGGGGTTTCACTGGGTGCATGTCAAAGGACAACCTTCAACTTTCAGAGAAGCACCAGTAGTTGCCATGGCACCACATTCTTCGTATGTGGATATCCTTCCTATCGTCTGTATGGGTGCACCCAGTGTTGTTACTAGAGTCGAAAACCTAGTCATCCCTTTCATTGGAAGTATGTTCTTGTATTTGTGCATAATTATGATAATATATAAACTAAGTTATTATTATTATTATGTTATATTATTATTATTATTATTATTATTATTACTATATTATGTACTAAACCCTTGATTAAACAGTTCAGAGAAGGTCATTTATTTCTGTATGATAATAACCAAATTAGTATGTGAAGATATGAGTTATGTATTTATTACAGCTGATTTTTATGAATTTGTATGTCAGCTGTAGTTGATATGATAGAACACTTGAGCATATAATACATCATAGTAGCTCATTAATTCCTACCTGGTGACCCCAATGACCTAATTATTATTATTATTATTATGACTCTTAGTTGTCATATGCCAATAGTGACCAATGGTATGCCAATAATTATTCCATGGCCATCCACCGTCACTGTCATATTTCTGTTGATATTTTGGCATCCAAAAACTTACAAGCCTAGTGCCATAGCTAAACTTTTTCCTAGATAAAGGGGTGCGGTAGTACGAGATTCTCCAGCTATAGCTTACTGCATATGTTATATCATGGGTGCTAGTGAACTGGTACTGCCTGCTATTTCACGTCCCGAGGCTTTTCTTTTAAGGACTTGAGTCATCTACCAGAGCCAACTATTAGCTCATAAGGTATGCAAGTTAACTGCTATCTTTTGTAATATTTCTATGACTGTGATAGATGAACCTTCCCTAATAATGTCGTACAAAAATCTTCTTTGGTGGTTTCAAGTCTCTGAGTCTATGTACCTATAATACAGAGTGATATCTGTTGGTGTGTTAAGTGAAAACATGTCTCCAGCATACTCCTGTAATGTAACCTCTTGTGTCACTTAAGTCATTCACTCGTTCACAGTTCACACTCAAGCTTCACACCAGCAGTTTCACAAATGTCATATAGAAATGATATCTAGTAAAAGATTTGATTAAACCTTATCTCTAAACCTCATTAGCAACCAGTGAAGAGAGTTATAAACCTCCTGTAATTCCCTTGGCTGTGCCACTGCTTATACACCATCTTCAGAATTGCTCTGTATAATAACAGAAGACCGAGAGCAGAGAATGTTGCAGAAAACAAAGGTCTGGGACTTAACTGCCTTTTAAAAACAACAAACAATTAATAGAAGCAAATGACAATGAATGTATAACAGCTTGTAAATGAAATGGAAGCATGCTTCCTATTGTCACCTAATTGTAGTACTGAAAATAGATTTACGTTTCAATGACTGAAGCTTCAATAGGAATTGAGACAATAAAGGCGGATTCCATGGTACTTGTCTGGATTTGTTATATCTCATTAATCATTAATTTTTTTTTTGCGGGGGAGGAAAAATGCATTATGCACCATCAGGAGACTGGTCTCCCGGTGTGTGGGACTCGCACCCACTAAAAAACCTCCACTTTACAGGCAGGGAACCCCCCCCCTGGAACAACTATTCGTCATTAATCATTAATACTGTTGATGTAATTAAAGACATAAATATTCATAGTGAAACATGTGAATAACACATTAGCTCTGTTGTAATCATTAAAAGCGTACTACTGGTACACAACAGAAGTGTAATATTATTCAGACAGAGTTAAAGGCAATCAAGTTGGGGACTAGTTTATTTTTCAAAAAGATGAAATTATTAAAAAACAATAAACAACTCAATGGAAAAAAGCCATTTTAAATAAATCAGTTATAAATCAACTGATACAAACAAATATTATTAAAACAAACTAACACAATTACAAAACATTTCAATAGGATTATAATAAATAATTTTTAAAACATTTAATACAGCCAGTGACGCTCTTGCATTCAATAATTGTTTTGTGTCAACTCCATAAGAATCGAGCAATTGAGCTGCACCGGTAAAACTATTCATAAAATAGAAATACAGTAATTGCATCCTGTCTCTCAAATAAAATAAGACATCTTTTAAAAGATGCAAATATGTTAAACATCTTTTAACAAATGTTTAAATATGTTGAAATAATATGTTTTTCAAAACCATACAGACTTCTCTTCTTCTATTTGGTACAAACATATATAGACTGAAAAATATAGACCACCTGTGATAAAGTTTGTAAATGAGAGAAAACTAGGTTTAGGTAAAATATAATTGAATTTTTTCTAAAATATAGTGTTTCTAAATTTAAAAATACATCATGTAGTAATGTAAAAACATAACCTTTATATACAATTAGTAGCGGTAGTTAATAGGCATAAATGTATCAGTAACTTATATCATTTCATTAAATGTCATTGACCTGGATTACAAAATGACTTGTCAAGTTTTAAAACATATCGTAGCAATTATTATGAATGATATGGTAGTACTGACATTTCAGTTGTTAATCACTATTCATGCCAATAAGTACTATTGGTACATAAGTACACCTTCTGTTTAGAATTTTACTTCATGTTTCATTGTTTTCTCTTTCAGCCTGATACTTATTAACTTACTTAATCCCTATGCCTGCCTGTCAGTCCACAGAGGCATAAGGTATGGTAGGAGATGAGTTGTCTTAATCAGTCTGTATTAGCCTTCCTACTATGCTGTTCTCATCTCCTCTGGCCATGTTTTTTATCTCTTTTCACCAGTTCTTCCTTTGTACACGTTCCCAGTTAGGCATTTATATAATGTCTCAATTTGCCTTCTTCTTTTTTACTATTTAATGCTTTCATATTTACCTTTCAAATGTGACTTATATTTCATATTTTTCCATCTATATTTATTATCATTTTTCTTGAAAACCTTATTTTTATTTTCTTTTAAGGCCATGTGTCAGATGCAAACACTAAGATTTTATAAAATATGCAAGTTCTTGTCTATTTAGTAGAAATTTTTTCCCAAGGAGTGAGTCTAATATTATTAAATAGTGTTCTTTTTATCACAGCCCTTTCACGATCCTCTTTACCCATTCTTACATCTTGTGTCATGAATACTAAATCATGGAGTTTCTTTGTACTCTAAGTAACATTTCTCCTTTCAGTTTTTGTCCTCTTCAGATTAATCTTTGTGCTTTTCTATAAGTAAAGAAACAAAGAAAAACATGTTTTTGTTATTGACTGTACTTTATTTTTTGTCTTTGAAAACTAGGTTAGGTGTTGTTGCTATGTCTTCATTCTAACAACAACTTTATTCTGTTGTTAATGTATTCTGTCACATATATTTTACTTCATTCTAATGTAAATAAAATGTTTTAATGAATTAATGGATTTACTGATCATCGTATGGTACAGTGGAAAACAAGACACCAATAAAGTTACTAAAAATCAGCTTTAATTATCACAATTAAACAGTTTGTTATCAACAAGATAGTCTCTTACAACAGATCAAATAAAAATTGTTCACACGCAATAATAATGTCAACTAATAGAGTCTCACACAATTATAAAACACATAATACTTCGCCATATACTTCGAACCACACTGGAATAAATCGCCACTTAAAACTGGACTAAGCGTCATTGAATTCTTATATTTATATACCGCTGAGATTCCAGAATAATCCATAATACGTGTCAACTACTAGAAAACACTGGAGCGTAATTGATTACGGCCTTGAACACAGTGCCCGCGGACCGGTATGGTCTGGAATAGTCTCGTTGCGGACATGTGACAAGTGTCATGTAATTGTCCTTCATCTCAAAGTAGCAGCAATATATACACACACACATTACAGGGGTCCACTGGAATAGCCTAGAAACACATAGAATGTTCTGTAACGGCATAACACTAGGCCTATATACAAAACATCATATGTCAGCTTTTCAAAAGAGGTACCAAATTCAGGTTTTTCCTGACAGCCTTCTTTTCAGATACAGCACTCCGATAGTTAGTACCATACTCAACAGTAATAATGATATGTTGAGCCATGAAATAATTCTTGTAAGTTGTTCAAAGTAGCAAAACTTACTGCATAAATGTTTGTATTAACAGTTTACTTTTCCAGTAGGAAATAAGCAAGTCAAAATTTGTATTTAATGAATTTCTATGTTTAACATGGAACTGCTACTAACATATGGTTAAAACTGCTAACATTTGAAGCCTCATTAATCTCGTTCCAAAACAGAATCCGTTGTTTACCTAATTGACCACCTGGTTGTTGTACAAGGTAAACACTGATATAAACCAGGGCGAAGGTTGCAGTATTCTGTGTAACTCCATTAGAGTGTAATACACCTTATGTTTTATAGCCAGCCTTACAGAAGACCAAGGTTTTGTTAAATGAATAACAAATTAACGTAATCATAAAATCTGAATTTCTATTGCCAGAGTGTAGATATAGAAATGCCAGTCACTTTTCATGCTAATCAGTTTTTTATTATACAGAAATTATATATATATATATATATATATATATATATATATTTAACACGTTCCATGACATATTGAACGTCACATATATATTTGTTGGTGATGTTCCATGACATGGCACATGCTCTCTGTGGTGATCATGTCATAGATCCATGACATTCGCTCAACTGCTTGTAATATGTTAATACAGAATGAACGTGTAGCATGAGAGGATTCGTTTTGTTAACGTGTAGTGAAACCATTACAAAATTTCTGTGTATTTCTAGCTTTTGTTTCCTCGTGTTTTTTTAATGGTGCATTTGCAAAAAAAAAAAGAAATGCATGAGCACCTAGGGTTCATAACGTATAAGATCTTAGTGTCAATAACAACGGTCACTCATTGAGTTATAACCATGTTCTTCTGTTCTGATCGACTGGTCGTAACAATCGATGTACACTTAAGTTGGGCATATACAATTTATGTCTGGGCATGTACATCAGTTTTAACATAAGTCTCCTTATTTTGAAATGCTACTTTCTAATGTTTAATGTGTTACTTTTAAGACTATGTTTTTCATAAAAATCAGTTAGGCATCCCATAACGAAAATGCATCCATAGCAAGGAATACTTTTTTATCTGATGGTTCTTTGTATCTATGAAACAATGATTTATTATCAACAAAATTCAATAAAGAACTAAATTAAAGTGGTATATAAGAGATAAAATGAAAAAAAAAATAGAAAAGATGTGAAGGCTGTGACGGCCAGAATCAACATTATTAAAATTAGGAACTACCGGGCTGTTCAGCCATGGTTAACTGCATACAATCTGGTTCATTTTCAAAACGTTTTGGCCACACACCAGAGGGCTTCTTCAGTGGAAACACCTTCAACAAAGGACGTCAGGGTGAACGCACCTCAAGTAAAGGTATAAGCAATAAGTTACTGTGAAAGTGAGGTTCCCTATATAACTTTTCATCACCTAGGCAAGCCAATCACAATGCAGCTTCATTTTGATAGACTCTGTAAAGCATCATATGAAACCCTATTTAGGTTTTGTGTCTCTGAACACATTTTTAGGATTGGCTCACTTTGAACAAAAAACAGTTTGCTGCTTCGTGATTGGCTGCTTGAAGTGCGTTTGGTCTGCTATCCTTTGTTGAACGTGTTTCTATTAAAGAAGGCCTTCAGTGGGTGGCCGAAATGTTTAGAAAATGAACCAGGTTATAAGCAGACAATCATAGCCCGACATCCTGGTAGTTCCTAATCATAATAATAAGAAGATAATCGTAGTAAAAATATTTTTTGCTTGTTAAGCCACAGGTTGTCTGCACTGTCTAAGTGCATACAGTTGTAAGCCACAGATTGTAAATTAGCAAGTTACTAAGTTTCTTTGGCTGCATCATTCACCTAATCATGGTATATGAATAATAATTATGCACAGTTGTATACAAAGGTGTTATAGAATATTAACACCTCTGTTCATCTAAGGAAAAACTAGTTTAACAACATTTACCTATTTGCTGTTATAAGGTTATAAGGTGTACCAGTGACTTGTACTTACATACAGAATACAGCTCTCATGAAATTCTTTATAAGCCACATTTCTGAATCTCACTTCAATAACATAAACTTATCCATGCTTTAAAAAAATGTGTGGGTCAGTGGTGGTGGTGGTAGTATTTAATAAAAAACATATATGTAAATAGTTTATCAATATAATTTACTAATGTCATTTAGTTAGTACTATTAATAAGGAATGCACATAAATATATCATTAACATAACAATTGTTTATTGTGTATAACTTAATCTTATTATACTGTTTCACTAATTGTCATTAATGATTAAAATATTAGTGTTCACAATTTTTGTTTAATTTTAATATATTCTTATTATGTTAGATAACATAATATTCTTGAAATATAACAGTTTCTTTCAATTAGGTTAAATTACTTTACATAAATGTTTATTTTATTTAACTAATGTGAATACTGTATTTGTTTTGTGTAAACAAAATATTTTTAATTCAAGCATTGTCGTTATGTATCAATTTAGAAGAAATATAAAAATCTGGGTTATCATGATGATTAGCAGAATTACTTTTATATGTTATGAAACTAACAAAAACAATTCAAGAACTTGTTACTTTTTTTGTATTCAGTCTAATAATGAAATGGAATGAGTTGCTATAAAATGTGATATGTGTTGAATACAGAGAGAAAGAATGAACTGACATTTTGTTACAGTATACTTTTTACAGAAATAGGTCACCGGTATTTAATGCAGAAATTGTGCAAAAAATATCAGTCTAGGTCACTGGCAACATAGTTGTTTTCTTCTATTTTCTTCACCGTGTAAAATTGAATCACTTATTCTAAGTTCATAGAAAATGATGAAGCAACTGCATTGTTATTCGCACAACTGTTCAGTATGAATCATTGGCTTTTAATAAATGCATTTTACATGGCATGAGGAGTATAACCTGAAGTAGGATGGAAATTATATGGTCAATAACCGGTAGATTATTGGACCAAAGTTTACAATGGTATGAAGTAGCGGATTTATTTCCTTCTTCTTTTCCTCTCTTTTTTCTCCCCCACTCCTTTCTTACAGTAGAAAGTCAAAAAGTAAAGGCAATTTTTTCCCCTATGATTAGATAGTGGGCAGCACCAACTGCTTTGTTGTAAATTACAATATCAAATTGACTACTGGTTGGGAGCACTGTTTCATTACTAGCAGCTTGCTACTGTGTTTAATAAAAAAAACCTCTGCTCAACAGTCCCCTAAAGGACCAAGGCATACCGAGCGGCTTTTGTGTTTAGTGTGATGGTTGCATGGCCAGTGCAACACCCCACCATCCACTAGTTGTGGTATTCACAGCCAGGAGGTGGCACAGTTATCTCAGCGTCTACTCAGTTCTGTCTCACGACGCTGAGTGCATGCTGTATGGAGCCTCTGCCAGGACTGTGTTTAATAGTCAATTTAAATTAAGTGGTCCCTTGTCACACTGCACTAAGCAAAAAGTGCAAGCAGTCACTGGTTCAGCTAGGGGCTTTTTTGAAGGGTTAAACCACTTCCCACAGGGAAAAGCAAATATCAAAGTAAAAAAAAGATAGTAAAAATTTAGTTACAAAAGTCACATTAAATAATTAGCTTCTAATGTGAGTACAAATATTTTTAATTGAAGTATACTATAGCTGTCTTGCAAGCACAAAGTTGCTTCATGTGAACGTTGCTAGTTGGATAGTGACTGATGAATGGTTCAAATTTGTATCCTAGTTTTTGAGGTTACATCCTTCTAGTGAGTACGAAAGAGATAGCCTTTGGATATTTATATCGCAATATTTGATTACAGTGTGTCCAACTCTGTTTACAATATTTTATTTCACAGAAAATTAAAATTACCTATATTAAACAATGTTTTGCTTGACATTTGAATCTTATACACATGTGCCTATTGTTGTTCATGGTTTTTCAATCCATATGTTATCATATTTTGTATTTTTTAATTTAGTGGTTTATTACCATTTTGAAAACAAAGTAAAGTCTTAAAATATCTGTTATCTGTACATATGTAATCTTGAGGCTGAATGTGACTTACAAGTGCTCCACTGGTGAACTGATTTGTCAACAAACTTTGCAACCAACAGCATATTTGTGCACCCCATTCTGCGATTTTAAAATGTTTGTTTTTGAGGACCTGTAGTGCTGATTTTATGAAAAATCTTTGGTTCATTTCCATGGTAAAATAAGTAGATTGATTTAATTCCATTTGCTGCAAATATAGACAAATATTCACTCAGGCGAAATTTAAAGAATTTGTACAAAATATTTAACACTGTCAGTGTCTGCTGAAGATAAGAGAAAATTTGCCACAGTTTTCTGGTACTATTTATTTTGTTTATGTTATAATATAATATGTCATTATTACTGTTTCAGACTATGTTAAATTTGAGGTATCTGTTAATGTAACCCCTATGTTTTCACACTAAACCTTCTTGATTGCAATAGAACAAATTGCAAGTTATGAGTTATTTTTCTTTAAATGTTGGTAATTTTAAAAGAACCTACTAGAAGGAAATCCTGGCTGCCCTCCTGCAGGCAGTGATACGAGGATTGCTCAATAGAAACACGTTTAGAGGCTGTAAAGCATTTTTTTATTCAATGATTTCAAAAGAAGTCTCCATTAACATTAAGGCATGAGTCCCACTGTTGCACTAATCTGTAGATTCCCTGCTGGTAAAATTCTTGTGGCTGTTTGGGGAACCATTCGCTAACACCAAACACTACCTCAGTGTCTGATTTTAACCACCGTCATTTTAGTGATCTCTTTAATGAGCCAAAAACATGATAATCGCAAGGGGACAAGTCGGGATTCTAAGGTGGATGTTGTAAAACTTCCCACTTCATATGACCAAGCAGATCTGAATCGTCTGAGCTATATGGGGTCGAGCATTATCATGCAGAAGAATGACACCATTTGTGAGCTTCCCAGGACGTTTATTCTTGATGGTGACCCGTAAGCGTTTTAAGCTGTCTGCATATCACTCAGCATTGATATTGACACCAGGTTCTTTAAAATCTAAGAGCAGCACACCCTGATAATAAAAAAATACGGTCACCATTACTTTTCCTGCCGAAGGTTGGGACCGACATTTTTTTGCCTTTGGAGATTGTGCATGCTTCCACTGCATACTCTGACGTTTGGATTCTGGTTTGTATTGATAACACCAAGACTCATCACTGGCAACAATTTGGTGTAGAAAGGCATTACATTGTTGTTGATAGCGCATCAAATGCTGTAATGATAAGGCCGAACGCTAATTTTTCTGCTCATCAGTAAGCAGTCGTGAAATCCACTGAGCAGAAACTTTGTGATAGCCAAGACTATGAATGATGGAATGAACAGTTCCCACACTGATGCACCTAAGAAAGTTATCTAACTTTGATGCACCTATTTGCACCTAAAGCAGTTTCCAGCTGTCTCACATTTTCATCTGATGCTGCAACACGTGCAGGTCCGGGACGGGCTAAATCTTTAGTAGATTTTCTTCCTTGTCGAGATTTATTGCACCATTCAACCACTACCATATGAGAATAACTATAGTCACCATATACAGATTTCATTCTTGTATAAATTTCCATTGGTTGATGCCCTCAGCGGCCAAAAACTGAATAACGACACGCAGATTATCTTTGGACAGATTTTATACCATAGATGCCATTTTTCAACCCAGTCGCAACGCTTAGAAAATAGCAATCTGCAAATATTTTTGACAGACCCATCACTAGCACTTAAACAGACAAGATAAACAAATGAATTCCGTTGCCATGGCGACGAAGTCACAGCTGCGCAGATAATACATGTTTCTATTTAACAATCCTCGTATTTTCCTGCACTTAGAGGAGGTGAAACCTGCAGAGATTATCTGTAGAATGAAGTAGCAATATGGAGAGGGTTGTGTGAGTGTTGACAAGATGTACAAGTGGACTGAATGCTTTAAAATGGCCAGATTTCTCTACGTGATGAACAACGGAAACGAGTAGCATCCACCTCATATAACAATGACAGATTGAAGTGGTTAAACAATTAATTCATAGTATTTGGTGGATTAAAACTGATGAAATTGTAAATGAGCTGATTAAAGACATGGCTCAATGTTTGTAATTTATTATCCACAATTATTTAAACTTGAGAAAAGTCTATGCTTGCTGTGTTCCATGTCAACAGACAGACATCCACAAAGAGAATCATATAAAAATCTCACAGAAGATTTTAAAAAATTATGCAGCTTATTTCTAATAATAATAACCATAGAATAATAACCATCAAACCAAAGATGAGACATGGGTCCGTCACTTTGAGCCCAAGAATAAGTGACAAAATTTAGTCTGGAAACATCCTTTGCTGCCAACAACAAAAAATTCAGAAGGCACACATCTATAAAAAAGTTAATGATGACAACATTTTGTGGTATGGAAGGTCCACATTTTGCTCATTTTTTACCTAAAGCTGACAATTACTGTGAACTATTATGACTACCAAAGCCAAAAATGTGGTAAACTTTCTGAAGGCGCAAAATTGCATCAGAACAATACTTAACCTCATACAGTTAACAAAACAACCTTGTTCTTAAGATTTTGATTTTTAGCCATTCTAAGCAATTTTTGCCTTTTTGGTCCACTCAAGAGCTACAAAGGCAACATTTCTGTTCATATGAAGAGATCATAGACATGGTGCAAAATTGATTCCATGTGAGAGCAAAAATTTCTTCTAGAAAGGCATTCAGAAGCTCATTAAGAGATGGACTGAGTGAATAGATGTAGGAGGAGATTATGTTGTAAAATAACACAAGTCTAGTACAAATAAAAAATAACCCTTTACTTTTTGACTGACCGTCATACCTCTTCCTTATGTTTCTTCTCCTTTTCCTCCACCTTCTGCTTTTCAGTCTCTTCCCCATCCTTGTTCTTCTTCAGGTTACAATACCCAATCTGTCTCCACAGTCCCAAGCTTCTGTAACCATGCACACAGATTTTCCAAGGCAAAATGTGCATCTGCCTGTCTAGTCCACATCTTCAGCCCAGTTTCTTTTATATTCTTTTATTTTACAATGTATGCTAAAGATATATAATTCATCCTGAACTCCGCTGTTCTTCAATTGATCGGTACATGTTTATCACAAACATTATTCTGTTTAGGTCCTCCCACTTAAAAGGACACAGTTTTCCTTGTTGTTTTCAGAAATCTTCAGGTAATATTCTTCCCTTATATTATGGAGCCATTCAGGCCATCTTTTGTTTTTAACCAAAAGTGCCACTTTGCCTGCATATACAGTCCTCATAACTGTTTCCTGTAAGGCCATGTATGTGTATATGATCTGAACTGAGCTGACCTGCATATAATGCAGTGATACCATCCTGTAAGTTACCATCTATCTTTTGTTCCTCAGGTCTGTATTAACTTATGCAGCACCTGCTTGGTGCTCACTTATATCCACCACCAACAGGCGTAGACTGGAAAGTTTCCAATCCAGAACAAGGTTCCTTGTTGGAATCTTGATTTGTAAGGAATAGTGTCATTCGAGGAGGTCTTCGAGTTCCTACTCTCTCTCCCTTTGTTTGGTCGTTAGCTGCAACTCTCTTTGCTGCAGCTGCAACCTCTTCCTTCCCTTACCTACGGACCATCAGCACCACGCCACTGCCTCCCCCTGTCCAGATCAAATGCACTCGGGCGATTCTTGATGACCCGCCATCAACGTAAAATAAATTTTTAATATCTGTCCCTGCCCCAGAGTTTACCTGCTAAGCTGTCCTTCCTTCCATCCTTGCTCGCCAACCACGCTCTTTGTCGCTGCTACACACTATCACTGGTACGGAGGCTCTCTGCCTCATGGAGAGCAACTGATGCCTCATGGCGTCTGCATGCTGGGCTAAGAGATGGGTGACATGTATCACCTAAATCGGTCCAACGATACATAAAATTAAAATAAATAAAGATTCTTTCTCCCCCGCTTTCTGAGTTAACTCGTTGGGGGTTGTCCCTTCCAGTTTTAGGTACCGGTCTACTGAACCAGCTCTAAGTGGGCTGTCACCAGGCAGCCATTGGGCTAGACCCAGATGCTGCAATCATGCACCGGGTGCAAAGATCCCTCGCTACTACAATGCAACATGATGCCATCCATTCTGTTCAGCAAGTTAATGTCATCTCTTGCTCAGTCTTCTAGAAGGTCGTTTCCCTTCTGGCTTACGAAAAAATGTTTGCCTCGGCAATCTGTTGCTCAGCCATTCATTCTGTATGACGCAACAGTCTATTTTCATATTCATCAATGTTGTAATTTATTGTGGTAATGTATAGTTCCTCCTCGTACTACTACTACTATGTTTCATTCATTTTCTGACCTTACAGAACACTCTTTATATGGCTATAGCTATTGCTATGTTATTGTTTATGCTGCATACTTCTGTATCTCATTTGTTCAACACACACCTACGTGTACCTAAAATTAAAATGAATGGCTGAATAAGTAGTGAATGGTGATGGTATTTGACAAGAAAATATATGTAAATAGTTTGTTAATTAATTTACATTGTTTAATTAGCACTGTTAGTAATAGATGTGTATATTATTAACATAATGTCTGCTAATTGTATATAGCTTATTCCTTGTACACTTTCATACAAGTGTAATTCATTATTACGATATCAGTGTATTTGTTAAACACTACAGAATATTTTGAGCAACAACACTTTTTATGTGACATCCATGATTTATTGATGTTATTAACAAAAGTGTTTTGTCAATTCTTTGATTCGATGTCCTCAGTGTTAAAAAAGTGTACCATACATACAATGGAATAATTACAATAGAATGTGGTTCTAATGTCTGAAAAAGTGTTGTTATTACAAATTTGGGTCACACAAGCCTGTAAGTGAAGATACCGACCTATCCATAGTTCATACATTGTACTGTAGTGGTCACCGGTTACTGGGTTCATTGGTTAATCATCAACTTATACCAATCACATTAAAAGCAACAGATCTTCTTCTTCTTCTTCTTCTTCTTCTTCTTCTTCTTCTTCTTCTTCTTCTTCTTCTTCTTCTTCTTCTTCTTCAGTGATGCAACAACCCATTACTGAGTCAAGGCCTCCTTTAACAGCCTCCGCCAGTTGTCCCGGTCAAGTGCAGCTGCTCTCCAGTTCCGAATCCCAAGGATATGGCGCACATCGTAGTTCACACCATCTTCCCAACGTAGTTTGGGTCTACCAACTCTCCTGGTGCCATAGATCTGTTCTGTGAGTGCCTTTCTTGGTATTTCATTCTCCCCCATTCTGATCATGTGTCCAGCCCACCCGAGTCTACAAAGTTTTATAATTTTCACAATATCTGGATCATTCAGAAGAGTGTTCAGTTCTTGGTTGGTTCTTTTCCTCCATTCACCTTCTACACATATTGGACCAAATATACTGCGGAGGATTTTGCGTTCATGAACCAGCAGGATTGACTCAGACTTTCTAGAAATGGTCCAGATCTCAGAACCGTAGGTGAGAACTGGGCGGATCAGTGTTTTATACAAAAGCAGCTTGATGCTCCTAACAATTATTCTGCTCTGGAACAGGGGTTTGAGACCAAAGAAGCACCTATTAGCTGAGGTGATTCTTCGCTTTATTTCTTCTGTTGTTTCCTCATCGGAGTTAACTTGGCACCCTAAATAAACAAAGTTGTTGACTTTTTCAAAGGAATAGATGCCAATTTGGAAGTGCTTTCCTTCTCTAGCCACTTGTCCTGTGGCCATGTATTTTGTCTTGGTTTCATTTATTATGAGACCCAGCTTCCTTGCAGGACCTTCAAGAGCAAGAAAGGCTTCAGTGACTGCTCGAAGGGACCTCCCGATTATATCTAGGTCATCGGCATGTCCTAGGACCTGCACCAACCTGTTGAATACAGTCCCAGAGGAATCTATTCCAGCATCTCTCATAGCTTTTTCTAAGGCAAGATTGAAGAGGAGGCAAGCAAGAGCATCGCCCTGGAGGACTCCCTTTCCATAGTCAAACTCTCCTGATAAGTCATTCTGAGTCCTCACCATCCCTTCACTGTCAGCATTGTCATCCTACACAATCTTATTAATTTCTTTGGTATGCCCAGTTCTTCAAGAGCAGTGTAAAGTTTTTCTGTTAATGCTGTCGTATGCATTTCTGAAATCTATGAAGAGGTGATGGGTTTGTAGCTTATGTTCCCTACCTTTCTCCAGAATTTGTCGGAGTGTGAAAACCTGGTCTATTGTCGATTTTCCTCTTCTAAATCCGCACTGATATCGACCAATCACCTGATCAACATGTGGAAGCAGTTTTTGGTACAATATATGGGACATTATTTTATACGCCACAGAAAAGCAACAGATTCTAACCACAAAGTTACATGTAATTTTTCTGCATATATTAATCACATATTTTAGTTTCTTCATTTATTATACTCAAGGCTGAACATTGAAGTAGGATGATGACTGTATTTTTATAATACCATGTAGTAAATATTCGAGGTGATAAAAATCAATATGCACAAATTAACAACAGTTTCTGTTATTTATCCAAGTTGATACATAAATTCTTGCATTTGATTGCATAAAGTAGGATTTCAACAAAATTCATTTTAAATTGTTTTACGACTCTTAGAAACTATATTCCACAAGAAACAGAATAACCAGTTGAACTCGAGAAGCCTGCAGATATGGAGAAAACATTTCAGTGGATGAGCAAAAGTTGGCAGTGGTTTACTTATTGCAGAAATCATGAATGACACTGCAACAATCATGTAATTGATTTTTCAGAGCATCCAAGATATCTCAGGTGAAAATGATGATGATGATGATGATGATGCAGGAGAAGGGCCAGACTAAGAAGCATTAAATAAAAATAAGGGACAAGAATCCTGGATTACTATTGAAGAGCATCAGATTACCTCATGGAGAAAAGAACAATACAAACTATAGGCATTTGTATAACTTAAAAACATTTTAAATAAAATGGACACAACAAAGCACAAAAAATGAATGCCTTTTTTTCATTGCTCATACATTAGAAAAAAAAAATAGTATGAAAGCTTTAACAGACTGTAAAAATATAAATGCAATATTAAAAATTAATTTTATATAAAAAACCGTATATAACTTAATATTTTTAGTATAATTTTGTAATTATGCAGTACTGTTTCATGTTAAAAATAACAATTCTGTAAAGTCAAAACAAATAAATTGGTAATAAAAAATTTTAATCTTCAATAGTCACATTGATATAAAAGATGTGTATATGTACTATAACAACACAAACATTGATGTATAATTTAATTTGTGTAGCCCCAAGTTCAGGGCCACTTGATATAACATAGCAAATTATATAATGTATTGAATTCATGGGTGTAATTGTAATAAGAAGATGATACGTTATTTAAGTTTGAAATTGTTCCATTATTTATTTTTTTTATTAAACAAAATTTTTCATTTCGCATATAGAAATACTACTCATTATTATATCGTTTGTACGCCTCCTTCGTACACAACTTATAGCAAACAATTTATATACACAGGTTATACATAAATCTTATTATCTAATTTTAATTAATTGAATAATTTTGCTCTCGGCTTACTCATTGTGTGATGATCTTTTTGCAATTTCTGATTAATTTACTTTAATAATGAAGTTACTTGTATTCCAATTTCTTTAATATTAATTAGTTTTAAAACTTTCTACTGCATATGCATTCTCCTTTATCAACCAAGACTTTATTAATTACGTTAACTCAAAAAATCAAATATTTCTCTTATCATTTATGTTACTCTCAATTACTAAATTTTATACAAGAGATATTATTCTAAATTTTACTCTGATTTTACATTTATGTACAATTAGTTATTTTAATACAGGTTGAATGTCTTGCAGTCTAACTTTAATTAGTGTCTTTCAAATGTCTGTAATTACATTGGTTTTCATCACCTCGTTTGACGTGGTTAATCATCCGTACGTCCTCCTTTGGTCCTCAGTCTGCGTACTCCATGTCCTCTTGGTCCTCTGGTCGGATTCTACTGCATGTACGATTTACTAGTCGTCATGCCTCACATCATATGCTGCGGGTGTGTCCATAATAGACCTCCTTATATATGCTCTGCTGCTCTGGTTGGACTTCAGTTTGTCCTGTGCCTCTTACTATAAATTTAAAATAGCGTCGTCAACTGACATAGCCTCCTGTGGCAACGGTTGAATCGAGAAGAAGAAACTTTATTAGCACGACCTGGTATTTATAGTCAGGTCATGCAAAACTCATGTCTGAACAATATTTAACTTGTCAGATTTTGTCGAAGCGTCACTTCCCCTACTCTGGTTCACTTCACTATTTTCGCCTATCTTCACGAATTACGAAGTTTGTTTCACATCACTCGATGCTCAATTGATCGCTAATTTTTATATGTTTACTATACGTAAATTACACTTCTTTATTGTAATTACAAAAAGAGCTATTCATTTTTTACGTATAGTAATTGTACTTTTCGTCATTTCGGTACGGTCTTTTAACCCTTTGTTCACCTTTAATTTCTATACTTTAACATTAATTTATTATGCCCCATGTTCTGGAGCGCCAATTTAACATTTAACTTTGATTTCTCTTTTCTCAGGGTTTATAAAATAAAATGTAGACTTATTCTTATAAATAGTTTTTCGATTTATTAACAAGTAGTTATGATTGAGTATCATATTTATCATTGACACATGAATTATGCAATCTCTAATCAAAATATAAACATATTCATTTTCATAAATCTTATTTTCATTACTCATATTAAATGCTCTAATAATTCAAATATTGTAATTCTTATTCAAAGAAAAAACTTTTAATAATATTCTCTTAAATTTTAAATACTATAACATAGTTAATTACTGATCTGGATTCGTTTAAAATCGGTGCTCGTAAATAAATTTAACTTTCATAGCTTCCTGATATTATTTTTAAGTGAAATTTTATCTTATTTATTTAATTAATTCGTGTGAGTTCTTTAAGTGAATAGACAGTGGACCTAATACTAATTATGGCATGATAAGTTTACTTTTGGTATGTATCCAAATCTGGTAGAGGTTTATATGGTGCGGTTCGCATGTTGATCGTCTGGCGTGATGGCGATAGTTTCCTCCAGATTAGCAGATTGTATCGTGGAATCCCGTGGAGTCTCACAAGACACAGCACCACACCAAACTTCACTCATTTGGAATTAGTTCGCGTTATTTGTTATTATTGTTATTCGCTTCCACAGACATTATTGATTATTATTTATCAACTGCGTTATGGTTGAAACTAATGTTATTTATGAGTTTAGTTCGTCTTGTAATATTACTCGATGATAAAGTCATTGTTACGTATTTGCAAAACTAAATTACAGCATTACTGAATTATTATTCGTGTTGTACTAATTCACTCGTATATCACTAATAAAATTACAGTTCTTTTACTGAAGTTGTTTTAAGTCCAATATTACTTCGCTAACCATCGTACCGAAAATTCTCTAAGTCCAATAATTATGAAATCTCTGTCGCGGACTTGCACTCCCGTTTCCGTCAAAATTTTAGAACTCCTCGAGCGCGCCTTATCACATCCCTATATGGAATTCAGCGTCACTCCCACTAATTTCTGATTTTTTTCTACGCTGTGTTCTAATTGGTTCTACTTTACCACCCTCCAGATCTAGAGACCACCTATTTTTCCAAAAGCACCTCTCTGATAGGCTTTTGGATTTCCACCAGATTTCTTCCCTAGGTCACTATACTGAGGTCGTTGTCGCTGCTAGATACTGTAGCAATAAATTCTTGTCTGTCACTTTTTTTTTGTATACAAAGCAACCCTTAACTTTCTCGTCAAAGTATTGTTTTCTGCACTTGGTCGTTCTAATGGCATCAACTATTGTCACTTAAGGGCCTCACCAAACTTCCTTTTTATGTCCGTTTCTTTGTCTATGTTTCCATCAAAACATCTTTCCTTGAGTTCGGACATTACACCCGAGCTTTCTCTCTTCTGAATAAGGTCGAAGTCCTGTCGTTGACCGGTTGAATCTTTCAATAACGTATACCCTTTTTTGTTTCACTATATGCAGCTGGCGTGTATACGTAGTTTGGTCTATTGTTAATACATACATTTGCTCTTCAAATGGGTTCGTTCATGTTTGTACTTTTTTTTCTAAGTATTTGAGGTATTTGTCAAAAACTAACGTTTCTTAGTATGGAGAGCGATGAACTCTGTCGGCTTTCCGTGAGCGCGTTGGAGCTGTTACACGCTTTTATTGCCTGTCAATCACTTCTGCGTTTAACACATCTATTCCCTGTCATGGTGCTTAATGATACACCTCAACTCAAAATAAGAAATTTTTAAAATTTCTGATTTTGGCGTTATAATACACTTTGGCGTCTTTTGTTTTACCCTATTGTGCATATTTTCCTTGTAATTAAAATAAAATATAAAACTATTCTACTTGAAAAGGGTTGATTACATTTCAGGAACGGACAAGCTTCACACACACAAACAAAATACGCGTGTACGCAACGCTAGCGACAGGTGTGTCGGGGATGCGTGTCCATGCATGAATTCTGGGCTCCCTATTTTTAACTACGATACAGCTTATGCAATCTGAATCATGTTTATTAATTCATATTTATTTATTTTTATTATTTATTTCATTTATTTTTGCAATGCACAGTACCGTTAATGGTTGCATTACTTATGAACATAATGTTTTATTTGTCAACCACACCATCGCCAACTTATTTTCACCTACTATTGTGATCAAAATCCAAATACTGACATTATCACAATGACCAGTGACCACTGTACTGCAACGATTATTTATGTGTTACAAAGATGTCTATTGATGTTAATTGTAATGGTATAAAATTTACTTAGAAGTGATGAGTACAAATTATATATTCGTGTTCAAGAAAAACTAATTAAGTAATATTGTTGTATCATCCCTCAGGTTGGTATTTAAATAATGAAACATATACACATTTATCAGTCAAATTTAATGCATTTATTAAATTTACGTTAACTGTCATTAATATCCATTCTCTTTGACCCTTAACATATTATGATCATTGATTATTTTAAAACATGATTTCTCTCAATAGACATTTATATACTAAGGTCTCTATATCTCAAGGTTCAATTTAATTTATATCCAAGCATTACTTATACTTATATCATATTACAACATATTCTATTTCCAAATGGATTCATTTTTAAGATATGAATTTATTCTTAATTGAAGTGATGTAATCATACTACTTCAAGTTTTAATGTTTACTACTTGCGTAAGTTCTTTTAGTAGGACATGTTTTATGCATAGGTTCTTTTAGTAGGACATGTTTTATGCATAGGTTCTTTTAGTAGGACATGTTTTATGCGTAGGTTCTTTTAGTAGGACAGACAGGTGTTTTTGTAAAATAGTAATTAGTACATAAAAGTTACTGTTGGTACGATATTCCTGTCTATGGCGTGTGGACTTGCGGTGATCCCATCTCCAGCTCCTTATATCTGCGTCATAAGTATAGATGCGCTTCCCACTCCTTTGCATGAATCCTCACCTTGCTGAATCATATCGTGGTTTACTCTCGTAGTATTTGATTGCTTACACTTTTAATCACTCCACTTTAACTAATGGTATCCGGCACCTTCCGACATTACATTAGTATAAGTACCGTTCACTAGTTTATAGCATTTATTCTCGTTACGTGCGTTATAGTTTGCAAATGACTGATTTCGAACACATGATACGATCCTAATTGTTTTTACAAGTTATAAATTAATAAAACTCTAGTTCTTACTCTTTCAATATGAACTATATTACACACATTATTCGTTCATTTGACTTTACGAAAATATAGTATAAGTTTATGAATCTTCACAACTATTTACACATGTTAATTCTACATAAGTCGTAAGTTAACTCTCTGAACTTTCACCACCAACTACTTCAGAATTTAAATAAAGACTCTTAAATGTTTAAGTCAAGACTCCACGGAAATTATGACAGACTCCATCAATACGTTACTACCGACTCTCCGAAAATTTACTAATAGACTCCCCGATCGCGCTTTCGGCTTATTTTATATAGTCAATACGCCGAATTCCCCACTAAGTCTCTTTTCGTCATCCTGCTTCGCTTCCATTGGTGCTAAGTTCCTTTCTTATGGGAAAATTTACTCCTGGAAACCCGCCTACATTGAAAGCTGTTTCTGATAGGTCATCTTCATACCCTACCTTAATTCCTTCTCCTGGTCCAACCCTCCTTCTGCTACGGTAAGTCCGATTTCACGCTCGTAAATCTTTCTGTCGTTTTTTCTATATCCCATTTAGACAGGACAACCCTTAACTGCCTTTTAACACATAGCTGCACGGTTAATGAGTTCCCTCACCTCTGCTGTAGCTTTTCTCAGTATTTAACTAGTAACCCTCTCTCTGGCATTTTTCTATAGTCTCTGGCCAGAACAATTCCTTAATTCTCTCCTAGTGTCTAGCTGCACAGCTGGTAAGTTTAGTCACCTCTACTTGTGGCGTTCCTGGTATGTCGTAATGTACTCCCTTCTGGTGTTTTTTCTATGCCTTTCCACTAGAACAACCCCTAGTCGCTAAGCCTCCAGCTGCCTTGTTAATTGGTTCAATCACCTTCGTTGTATTCTTCTGGGTATGTCGCATTCATACTTATATCTGGTGTTTTTCATGCCTTTAGCTAGAACACTTCCAGCTACCGTTCAGTAGTTAATTCAACTCTGCTCCTCCTTCCCTTCTTACAAGTAGTTCAGTCACCCTTATTGTATCTTTCTCAGTATTACAATCGTGACTCTTTCTCTGGCATTGTTCTATGCATTTAGCTAGAACAAGCCCGAATTTCTTCAAGTGACCAGCTGTTCTGTTGGATTTATGATATGTCCATAAACATGCCTGTCGACATTGAAGGATTTCACATGCCTTTGTGCTAACTTCCTCTCGTATACATTACTGTCATTTCAAAATCTGACACCTGCTTCTTCTTTCTTTTCTTTTTTTTCACGTTTTGGCGTTATAGCACATATCTTTCCTTTCTTTACTCTTCAACATAAATTCATTGTCCATCAATCTGTTATTTCCCTGCTCTCTACTGTACCATCTTTCTATGTTTCTCAGTTTCTTTCGTCTTCCTGTGTAACAAATTCCATAAATTGCCAGTCTTTTAATATAGAAAATCATACCACACCACTTTTACCTCATCATCTGTATACTATAAACAGAGCATTTGATTAAACATCTTATTTTACTATATTGCATGTGTATGATATACAGTAAATGGTTCTGTTTCATCAAACTTGTTTAGTTTTATAATTCAGCTAGTTTTCACCAACTTTAAATGTATACAATGTTGTGTGTGTGTGTGTGTGTGTTCACATATTACAATATACTTTTATGACAAATATATTATTATTGATGCTATTGTTATAATATGTACCTGTTAATATTTCTGAATTTGTATTATTGTTACTGTTTTCTTTTTGCTGTTTATGTTATTATTGATACTGTTATCACTGTTATCTAATACTTTTATTGAGTATCAGATTTTTTTAAATTGATAAAAGTTATTATCAATGATTTATTCATTTGCTGAGTTGTTTAGTAAATTAAATCATTGCAGGAATTATTATTGTTATTACTTAGACCAGACTTTGCTCTATTGTAATTGTTCAAACAACTGACTAGATTAGGTCACAGCATTGACCACACTATATTTTATTTATAAAGAAAGAAGAACATTTAAACATCATGTTGAAATAATTTAGAAAATATGTGGTAAATATTTTGACAGAAAAATACGAGACATTGTGACCCTGTTGGGTCGAAGCACTTACTACGCAGGTGGAATGCGGTACACAGTTAAAGGCAGGCAAGCTCCTCGAGACGAAGCTCCAATCCTAGTGATCGCGCCTCATTCTACATTCTTCGATGCTGGAATTGTCTATGTTACTGGATTTCCATCTATAATTGTCAGGAGGGAGAGTGGACTTAATCCGTTTTTGGGCAGTACGTGTCTACATCTTTTTTTTTTTTTTTTTTTTTTTTTTTTTTTTTTTTTTTTTTTTTTTTGAAATAATGAGTATACTGTATTTTACTGGTATGTTTTAACACATGATAAAAAATTATATTCACTGGATTTAAATGTGTTAATGCAGCTTTTATGTATAAAAGTTATTAAAAATAAATAAGCATATAGGCCTTTAATAATTATAATAAATAGACTATAATTATAATAATATTATCAATAAATTTCTTTTGGTATACTTTTATTACATACATAGCAGAGTAGCCATATTATGCATTACTGGAATCCCATATTTCTCAGAAGGCAGAAAAGTCTGTCTGGGAATTGAGGCATTCTAGAGTGTATAAGAAAGCCGATCCATGGTCTATTTTCTAGATAATTAACTAATTAGTTCCATAGGTGTGTTGTAAATAGAAACGTATGTGTGTAGTAGGGGGGGGCATATACTTAATAAGTGTAATTTAGTTACTACCACAGTAGATTCTGTAGCTCTATGTTACATGCCGCCACCATCACCAGACCAGAACATGAACCTGTTACAATATTAAAGTAGCTGATGACTAACTACATATACAAATATTATTTTTTAAATATATTAAAAAAATAAATACACATTTTAACTGAAAAAATGTGTTATAGAAAATGAATAACAAGCCTTGTATCTAGTAGTGTCATAGCTGTCTTCTTAAGCAGTTTGTAGAATATATTTGCTAATGTGTTAAAAGTTTTCTTCTCTCATTATATGACATTCACTTATAATGGTGTACTTTGATTACCACACCAATCTTTCTCAAGTCACTATACTGAGGGACAGCCCAGCACTCTCTCATATATATTAACTGATGTATAATACTTTACACATCTTATATCAAACAAAAACAACACTTTTATTATTTAAAAAATGACTATATTCTTTTTTGCTGTGAATAGGTATTTTTAAAAACCAATTATGTACCAATTTAATAAGGAAAATACAGGAATTCACTGACATGTCTGAAGAACTAATAATATCAACATTTTATTGTAAAAACTGTACTTTGTAACGAATTTGTTGCAATATTTATAAGGAGTTATCCTTATAATAAATACAATATAATAATGTCTTAAAATATTACTATTATTACTATTACTACTATGTCTTAAAAAGTCTCTAGCTTTTTAATAATGACTTAATTATGAGAAATCATTAATCTTAGCCTTCAGTAGTTTTTCATAGAAATTTTTTGTCTTGGTGTGTTCTAAATTAATGAAAAAATAATCATATGTAATAGGCAGTAAATTCACTAGACATACAGCCTTTTTTTTTTGCAAAACTTGAAAACTGATTATGACTGCTGTATCTTTAGTGTAAAAAATAAAATATGTACCTTCATCATTCTTCTTCCAACTCCACAGGTGTCATTCTGTTTTATTGAAACATATTTTTATTTTCTTTACTATACGTTGAGAAAGAAATGTTTAATTTTATTTCTAAGAGTAGGAAGATGGTGTCAACAATTGATTCTCAACTAAATGATCATGTTCTAAATTCACATTGCATAAACTGTATTATGACATAAATTACATAATACAGATACTATTTAATTTAGACACTGTTAAGCAATGTACGTTTTACATGTTAACATCATATTAAGTGCATCAGTACATAATTCACTAGTCACAGATTCAGAGAGATTTTTTGGGGAGGAAATTCCTGGGGAAGTAACTATGAGTTATATCTGTTTGAGTGAAATATTTTTATTTGAAAATTTAAAATTTATTAGAATTTCAAATATAGGAAGAATTATTAGTATGAAATACAGTGACTATTTGTAAAGGCATTTTTGAATAGTTAAAAAATAACACAAGGTTGCTAAACAAAAATCAAATAGGAGTGTAGAAAATTTTTTCTCAAAGATGTAAAAAGTTCCCATTATTTCCTCCCATGTTGGTCTGTTCTTGAATCTCTTAGTTAATAAAATCATAAAAACATACTGTGTACTAACAGATTATTTTTGCTACAGAATTAATAAATTATACACAACCTGTATATGTTTGGCGAGAAGATCCAAACTCACGGCAAAAGACCATTCAACAGATCATCGACAGAGCAACTTCAAAACTTGACTGGTCACAGGTAAGAAAAACTATGCACCCGTGTATTATGTAAACTCAGTTTTATATATTACTTAGTGTTATACAGTGGCGGCTTGCCCATAAGGACTCTCGGGCGCAGCCCTCCCAATAAAATAAAAAGTAATAATTAATTATTAATTTTTCACCAAATCAATTAAAAAAGTTCCTATACGCATCAAAACAATAATACAACGGAAAACATTTGATGTTTAAAGTCCAGAGTTGAGTTGCGGGCGTTGGCCATAGATCCCAAAGCTACTGTGTGCAGTGTAAATGGAAAATACAGCATACAGCTCTAACCGTGCGGTGACGTCAATCAACTGTGTTCTTACGGACATGCTGGGACTCCATCCTTGGCCACGCATGCGCAAATCATCTCAGCCAGCGCCAGCGGCCAGCAGTGTAGCAGTTATTGGCACTCCTTGTTTGCAGACAGAGTTATTGTGTTTAGTGTGTGATTAATGTGTGTCATAATGAATAACACGGATTCTAACTTTGTAATAATTACGAATGATGTAAGTAAAATTATTAGCCAAGGGATAAAGAACTTAGAGCACAGGGTTGAACTTAAAAGATTAGGTCCTCCTAGGCCTAATATGGTGATTAATCAAGTACAAAAATCCACTAAGAGTAGGAATAGCTACAATCGGAAATTTAGTATTCATTTGTATAATTATGCTGATTGGTTGTGTGGGTGTGGAATAAAAAACTCATTTTTCTGTTACCCATGCATAGTAATGGGCGTACAGGATCGCACCTGGACTGTAAGTGGTGTCTCGGATATTAAGCATTTGAGTGAAAAACTTAAAAAACATAAATTAAGTGCAAAACATATAAATGCGTGTATCGAGTATGCAGTACTTGGGAAGGTTGACATTAGATCTCAGTTAGACAGTGCATATAGATTAAGAATTCAAAAGTTAAATGAGGAAGTATCAAAAAATCGGTACATTTTAAGTAAGTTGATTGATGCTGTGAAGTTTTGTGGGGCTTTTGAACTTGCATTAAGGGGGCATGATGAAAGTGGAGCTGACACATCTAACAACCCTAGCATATTTCGTGGTCTTGTCAACCTAATGGCAGAGTTAGACTCTACATTAAAACAACATATTGAAAAAAGCAACAACCGAGTATTTTTAGGGCTTTCCAAAACCATCCAAAATGATTTATTTGATTCCATATATGCCGTGTGCTTGGAAATTATATGCGACGAAATTACTCAAACTAAATATATTGCTATTGAAGCCAATGAGACAACTGACTGTGCTACATTGTCTCAGCTAGTGTTTGTTGTCAGATACGAGTTAAATGAGGTTGTAAATGAAAGATTTGTTAGTTTTGACGACAAAAACAGTACTTGATGACATTATGAAAAAACGAATACCAAAGGGCTCTGGCACTCGTTGTATCTTCAAGTCTAGAATTGTCAGCACATTATTTAAGTATAAAAATGAAATAGAAGAATGCTTAAATAAAATATTAGACGACGACAGCAATGATTATACAACTGTAAACAAAGCAGTTGGTTTAAGCAACCTTCTTAAAGACAACGAGTTCATTTTCTGGGTAACATTTTTTAATAAAATAATGCCCCATTGTGATATTTTGTACAACGAGCTTCAGAACAAGACAATCGACTGCATCAAGGCCTTAAAATATATAGGCGAATTTAAGTCTATAATCCAAAAAATAAGAAACTTGCCTAGCGAACTTGATGGAACTGAAAATGATTTATCTTGTTCAGGCCCCAGTAGAAAACGTGGCCGATTTGAAGATAGAAGACACATTATGGCAAAAGAAGTGTGTGATGTTATCATGACTGGAATTGACAATCGCTTTAATTTCTTAGATCATTTGTCGGTAGCTAAGTTATTTCAGCCAAGTTTGTTTCCTGAGTTCAAAAATAAATTTCCTGAAAATGAATTAGAAATTGCTGTAAATTTATTCCAGTTGAATACAATAGAACTGAAACAAGAGTTGGTAGTAATATACAGTAGAAGTGATTTTTCTGAGGCAACAGCCTCATTACGGTTGCTTAATTTTATTTATGATAATAATCTGAGAGATGTGCTCCCCGAATCAGTAAAATTACTTCAGATCATCTTCTGCACAATCCCAATGACCACTGCAGAAAGTGAAAGATGTTTTTCAACTTTAAAGCGAATAAAGACTTTTACCAGGAGCACAATGAAAGAAGGTAGACTCAGTGCACTCGCCATGTGTTCAATTGAAAAGAAATTATTATCTACCCCCAATTTCAATGAATGTGTGATCAACCACTTCGCTGCACAGAAGGAGAGGAGGATGGACTTCTGCTACAAACAATATAACTAAAGGTATAAATTTTCAGTCGTAGATTAATTTATTTTTGATATTAACTGTGACTAAGTATATTTAAAGTGGTAGAAGATTAATACCTTGTTACTTAATACAATTTCCTCCTGAATTCTGATGCTTGGTCTAATTTTAAAAATATAGCTTTCACATTTGCCCTGTGGTATATAGCTATGTACTTCTGTTCTATAAAATATTTTGAATTTCCACTCTTATTATTCACATATCTTAAAAATAAAATACTTACAGTAAAATCAAATGTTATAAGTAGACTATTTTTGACAATTTTATAAATTTATAAAAATACATACAAGAAAGTGAATGAGTGTGTGTATCTGTGTGTGTGCATTCGTGTGTGTGTGTGTTTGTGTAGAGATAGTTATGACCTTATGAAAGAGCCCCTCCCATGTTCATAACGACGAGCCGCCAATGGTGTTACATATACATATATATATTGGATATTCCACACAAACCCAAACACTTGTCATAGCACGGTACAAGGTGTCCTATTCCTGTGTTATATTCTGCTGCCACCTAGTTGTTGAACCAATGACAACTTCTTTCAGCTTGTCATCATTTTCAAAGTGACTCCCACCTAAAAAGTTTTTAACTTAGGAATTAGATGGAAATCACTAGGTGCTAAGTCAGGACACATCAGACGTTCCCAGCCAAAGTCTTTGCATTAGAGTCGGTGCAGTATCTGATAGTAGGCCTCTAGTTTATTGTATCTCCTATTAGCACAAAATAAATCAAACAGGCCTGCCATTACTTTTCATATGGTGAGTGTTTATTTGCATTTTTTTCTTTGTTTTGATTGATATTGGAAATGATGTCATTCCATTGACTGGCACTTGGTTTCTGAAGTTTTATGTGACTCATCACCAGTCACAATATGGTCCAAAAATTTGTCTATGTCTTTGCCGTATAATGTGAGAAAAGCAAAGGCAGCTTAATTCTTGTTTCCTGTGTTTCTTGTGTATTATCCGCATGCATGCACAAACACATGTACTATACATACACGTGTTTATGTGTGTTAATGGTATATATATCAAGATGTATTCACTCAGTAGTATGACTATGGAGGGGAGGGGTTCAGGAGATCAATCCCCCTTCCCTGAAGCTATTAGAAATTTCAACAAAATTCCATAATCACATAACATAGGTCTATTTCTAAGCCAGTTATTTGTGTTAAAATGAGGCTTGTAAAACTACATGTAAATTAATAAAATAAAGGTGGTTCCATGCCACTGTTCACACTCACTTGTGGAATATTATTTCAAGCACTAATCTGTGTAACCTGCCTAAGCCACAGTCACTTTCCTCTGTAGCCAAAGCATGTCCAATGATTAAGGATGAATATACGAGGTATGTTCAAAAAGAATCGGACCTTTTTTTCATGCACGATCAAATGAAGCAGGGGCGTTGACCTTGAGTACAGGAATGCTGTGAACCCTAGTGCACAAGCGCTGACTGCCGCTGTCCCGCTACAACGAATCAGTTGCTGTATGGCTGCGTGTCAGTAAGTACATGTATCGAGTGCCCATCGGATTTCAATTATTGTAAAATGACAGAATAACTTGAGCAGCGGTATCGCATTAAATTTTACCAACGACTTGGTGATACCCAAGCGGATACTACTCGAAAAATTCAGCAGTGTTTTGGGTATGATGCTATGAGTGTCATATGTTTTAAGGGGTGGTATAATCACTTCAAAGATGGTTTCACATCAGTGGATAGCGAACCGCGTTCTGGCAGGCCCTCAACAAGCTGTAATGATGAAATCATTGACCATGTGCAAACTTTGGTCATGGAGGATCATTGAATTACCGTCTGAGAGGTGGGAATAAGCATTGGTTCAGTACATTCTATTTTGACCGAAAATCTGGCTATGCAAAATGTCTACAAAATTTGTGCCAAACGGTGGAGCAGAAAGTACTACGTTTAGAAGTTTCGCAGGACATGTTGGACTGTGTAAAAACTGAGCCAAGCTTCCCTACTCTTCTGACATGGCTTTCTGTGATTTTTGGTTATTTCTTAAGTTGAAAATGTCATTGAAGGGGACCCGATTTGAGTCAAGAGAAGACATCATACAAAATGCGACAAGACAGCTGTATTCTATACCAAAAGATGATTTCCAGACATGTTTGCAAAAGTGGCAGGGCCGCTGGAAGAAGTGTGTGCAATCTAAAGGAGAGTACTTTGAAGGGGATAAATGTTTAAAACCTGTAGATAAATAAATGTATTTTTCCTGAACAAAGGTCTGATACTTTTTGAACACACCTTGTACTTCTAAACATTAATGTATAGTGTTAATAAATTTATGTGACAATAAAATTAACTGTATCAAGTGTGTGTGTGTGTGTGTGTGTGTGTGCACGCGCGCACACAAAGACAGCCAGATAGTTAGTTCAAAACTTAGGTTTAAATTTAATTATTTCCAATGATACGGTATGTGTTATGCACATGCCTTGCAACAGTTTTTTACCCTATCAAATTTTAGGTTCAAAGACTGCATTTGTATATGTTAAATAATTACCAGTATTTACTATGGTTTATTAAAATATTAATGTACAAATAATAAGAAATAATGTTTGTTTATAGTTTTTTACTAAATGTCAATCGTTTAACTTTTCTACAATGATGTAGCACTAATGGTTGAATGTTAAGGATAGGAAGCAATACCATATATACCTGACCAGAACATAATTTAAGCAATAAACTAGGCGGCACTAGTGGCAGTTATTAGTGCCGGTGCCAAAAAGTGAGAAAAAAAGGGGAGAATTTGTAACAGGCCTCCATGTAGTAAGAATGTGCAAATCACACTGCTTTGTACTTATGGAATATTACATAATTAATTATAATGACTCCATTTGAATGTTTGTTATGTTTTTTTTTTTTTAATTTTCCTAATGTCTAAACCATTTGTGTCTATTTTTATAGTTAATTTCACAAGTAAAGAATAAACATGATCACGGCCAAGTTAAATTCAAATTACATAATTTTCAAAATTATATCAAAATCACACACACACACACCCCATTGGTTGGTTTAGTGCCACCTAGTGCAAATTCCTTAAAATGTGCTCTGTATCTGACTCAATATAAAACATTTAGCTGGTTCAAAGTAGCATATGTGTGAATATGTGCTTTTAATTTCAGGTCTTAATATTTCCTGAGGGCACATGTACAAATCGTTCATGTCTTATAACTTTCAAGCCAGGAGCATTCTACCCAGGTGTACCTGTCCAGCCAGTTTTGCTACGGTATCCCAACAAACTGGATACTGTAACTTGGACATGGGAGGGACCTGGAGTGTAAGTATAATGTTTACTGGTTTTCCATACGGCTAAGGCAATTTATATTATTAAAAACATACAAAAAGTTCAAAAATGAATATTTGGGTATTATTTGGGTATACACACAATAATAGTAAAGAACAAAGAAGACTAATTAAAGAACAAACTCAAATAAAAACATAACAAGATGATCTATTTAAAATTATAAATTTATTAAATAAATAAAATATAAACATTAAATTTTTAAAATATAACCATCAAAACAGCTTATTAAATAAATAAGAATTAAAACAATCAATAATTTAAATCAAATTTAATTGGTTATTCGTTAGTTTCTATATTGAAATCAATTTAATTCCATTATTTGTTAATTCATTTACAAACGTCTGAAGATACTGATATAGTAAGTGAAATGTATGTCGGGTCGATCAAAACAATAAAAAGATTTGGATTTTGTTGTTCATGACGTGTCCGTTGATTAACTAATTATAAGTATAACACTATCGACTCAGAACACAAAGTTTTATATTGGTAAAAATGTAAAATGTAAATGTGACTCTTGAAAGGAGTAACGTACTTCATGCTTGAAAGGTAGCATCATGTTCTTCAGGATCTGCAGTCACTCACAGTCCTCTTAAGAGGCAACATGAAATTAATGGGAAACACAAAATTACACTTAGTCCTTACTTTATATTTTCTTGATTAATATTGTTTCGCTATTGTATCATGTGCCAATATCTACCAGTCCTTATTATAAAGTTTCATTGGTTTTAAATGCACATTTAGTACTCCGTTTCAATATAATTAGGACGTGTCAGGTATTATTTTTGCATAGTGTGTACATACTGTGCAAGAAAGCCAAGTTTTGTGGGAGAAAATGATACTGCTTCTATTTACAAGTGCAATCTAACTGACACGCAGGTAAAGAACAGTGACAATTGTGTAGCCTGAGAAAAAATGATTATAAGTACTGTAAGTCTGCATCAAAATTCAATTTGAGTTAATATGGTATTGTATACTACCTCACTTTAAATGATCTAAAAATGTTATATACAATAATCATATCTTTCATTAAAAATGTTACATGTTTTAGAACCTAATCTCTACACATTCACTATTGTTTCATATGGCATAAAACTCACTTTGGATCCTTTCAACCAATGTAATAATTTCAATATCATAATCCCAATGTTTAAGTGATGGCTTACTCTACTATATGAAGCTTGCTTTATAAGGTAATGGAAATACTTTCAGGATATGTTATGCATATAAAAAAGTAGTTTATATAAATGGGTCTGTAAAAGCTTTGTTTTCAAGTTAAATAAAAAAAAAATTAGCACCAAATTTAATGTAAAAATGTTACTTGGGATTCAACTTTGCATGTGTTTTAATTTTAATGACAAAATCGCAAGAAATTCAGATAAGATGGTCCAAAACATAAAAACTTACTAATTTGTCAAACGTTATGCTTGAAAACAAGCTCTTATTGCTGTAGGCCAGCAAGCATAGGCCTGCCTACGGAAGACGAAACGGTAATCATGACAAAAAAGGACAAGAATCTGGGACCAATAATAATGGGCAAAGCTGATTATGAGGAAAACATTAAAACACAACTAGCATAAGGAAGACCAGGTACAAAGATATTAAATCATTGCATTTGGGACCAGTCAGTATCTGAGAGAGTTAACAAATTAATATAGTATAGAGACTAGACTTGATAATGGTGGAGGCCTTAGACACAGAAAAGTCTCAAAGCCTTATCCAGTATGAACTAAGAATCAGTTTTGCAACAAGTAACAGCTGGTATTATGAAGACTGCTAACAATATCAACCTGACTGAAAACAAGATTATACATGGTTAGAAATTAGGAAGGAAGAAGGTAAGCTGTATTTGATACAGATATCACAAAAAGTACAGAAGTAAAATAATCTGAATAGTTTGGCCTCTTAAATAAAATATCCAAAATGCAATGGCCCAAGGATATATGACAGTAGACTCCTACAACAAGGAGGAAAAGGCGGTAGATTTAAATTTTCCTGAAGATTGCATAGAAACTGTAACAAACGGCAGGGGTCTCCAAAACACAGACTGAGATAGTAGAAGAAAGTGGATGCTGAGATGTTAGATATAAAATATGCTGCATCTTCCCTTAAAAAGGCCTAAGATTTTAAAAATGGCCTGTTTTAATGTTTATTACTGAATTAGTTAAAAAATGTCCTAATATCCATAATTCTCATGTACTAAGAAGTGAAAAACTTCAATAGTCCATCTAGTGTATATAAATAAATTAAAAGAAAACAAGCATATATATAGTTGTAGAAATTCAGACAAATAATGGTTTTATTTCAAACAAATAAATGTGTAACAAAGTGTCCCTTGCTTGGTTTCACTACTACAAAGTTATCCACTACTATGTGATCTTTGAATGTCATCACATGTATGAGTGTCCATACAAACGTTGCCCTTGGGATCTCACCATTTCCAAAAAAAACCCTTCCCATAGAGAGTCACTCTGAAACCCCGTTACATTATCAATTCATGCACTGGGGACTGCTTACAAAAGACATTTTCTATTGACATCCGTATGAAAGAAACTTTCCATGGACAGCCATTCCGTAACTCCATTACATGACTGACTTTTCATTGGTAACTGCCCCCTCCTTTTTTATAATGTGTTTATTAAACACTAGTAATCTTACTTGTATTAAAGTCAGTAAATCCTGTATCAGGCCTTTTTATTTGCTTATTCCTGTGCACACACATTTAAAATCATTATAAGGTATGACCAGTGTCTCTTCAAACAAGAAGAGACATCATGGTCATCATGTGCCAACATATGCTCCACTACAACAAACTTCTTTGGCTAGCCTGGACAGTAGTATCTCCTGTGATCACCAAAATATGTGAGATGCTATGCTTCATGGTGAATTTACCCAATTCATCCACATGAGCAAAGCACTCTATACACACAGAATGAGGAGAGTGTGTACACCCAGTAAATACTGCTTGATCTTCTGTGTCAGCTTGAAGATGATCTACACACAGCATCTCTCCAACAGCCTGCCAATCGGTCTTATCATACCCTTGATATAAAGCAATTAAACTGAGTCTGCTGTCACATGTTGTGCACTGTCATTACATCCAAGCAGCTAAATCTCAGCCAAAGTGGTCTCTTCATCTCCTTGGTAGTGTGTAACCATTCGCCTGAAGGACAATGTAAAAGTGTTTGAGTTTGTCTGCAAGATATTGGGATGCACATATAATATTGATGTTGATGAGCATCTTCATTACTGTGTGCTCCTTATCTGGATTGGTGATTAGAGTCTTAATATACTAGTGAAGACACTTGGCAACCATGCTTTGTATATATATGCAAGCAAAAATATCTCACAGGCAAAGTGAACCGTTTTGTTGCTGTCTGAGGCCAGTAGTTATGCTGCCACAGAGGTGAAGAAAGCACTTCAGCCAAGAAGATCTGACCAGTCAGATGCAAAAGTAGAGTATGTTGCATGCATACTGGGCCATCTTGCGCTATATCAATACCATGAGAGACTGGATTGGAGAGACAAGGCACGTAGATCACCTTCAAACCGGCATGAAATATCCAACAGTATTTATGTTTAGTGAAGGATGGCTGAGATCCGCACTTGTACAGAGTGTCTTCCTCACGTAGGCAATATATAGATACCACAAAGTATAGCATCCAAAAATGTCTTGGTGAACATAGGCAATGCTGCCAGCTGGAGAAGTCTGGCTTATTGGAGCACACATTGGTACATGAGGACCACATCTTGTTTTAAGAGACAGAGGTCTTGTCAATGACTCGGAGATACTTTACCCAGAAATCCACAAGCATGTCAACAGTTTCAATCGGTGTTAGGACGGTTTGGTGCTCAAGTTTCTCAGTCTTGAATTTTGGCATGATAACAAAGCTAGTGAGAAGGGGTAAAGTTGTGATTGGCTGAAATCTGAACCTATTGTAACCCAGGACTGGGATATAGGGAATAACCCAGAGTCCATATAGGGAATGCCTCTATAAGCAGGGTTATTGTTTGCTCCCTGCTGTGAGCTTTGACAGTTGGCAAAGAATTTGAAGACCAACCATGCCCTATAATCCTGAAATGTTTTACTGATACGTACATAAGGAAACAAAGAAGTTATATAAAACAAATATTTGTGCTGACACTTTCTATTAAAAGAAAGAAAATAGTAAATTTTTTTTTAGAAGTGTGTACCTTGCTGTGTGCATTACCGGTACATTAAAATAACAAAACACAAAATATGTTATTGTTTGATAAATATTAAATATAAGTTAATACAGATAAACATGAAGCTGTCTTGTTTGCTATGCTAACCTCTGTTGATACATGAAATATATACATCAGTTAATTAGTATGTTATTTGCTGTTTGTTAATCAACAGGTTGAAACTAATGTGGCTGACACTTGTCCAGCCACATAGTAACTGTGAGATTGAATATCTTCCAGTATACAAACCAAGTGAAGAAGAGAAAAAGGATCCAAAACTTTATGCACACAACGTCCGGCAACTTATGGCCAAGTAAGAGTTTTCTTCATTTACTTTATATATTTTAACAATCTACTAATTTTAGAAAAATATTGCTTAAATGCAATGGCTGCTGATTAAGTTGCAGCATTCTACAGTGTTCTGTTTCTATTATATTAAATAGATACACAATCTTCCTATTACATATCTAAAAATGGATAACTTTATGCATAAAAAATTTCAAGACAAACGCACAATTTAATTTTTTGTAGTTTTTGATATGACTAGTGCTTCACAATTCCATGCACACTTTGCCAGACTACTCCAATTCTAGGCATTCTTCTCCTTTAAGTCAGTATCCCACCGCCTTTCTGAGGTCTTCCTTTCTTTCTCTTCTAATCCGGTATACTCTTGGGGCCATCTTTTTTACTGTCCTTATGCACTGTGGGTGTATGCAGAATTTCATTTCAGAATTTTAGGTGACAATATTATGGTCAACCATCTACTAACATATTTGAAAATACATACAATTAATTATTATTGCTTATTATAAATTATAATTATTTAGATGTGCTTTTAAAAGGATAATAAAATATGTAATTCATATTATGTTTTTAGCTGTGTGGGACTTGGGGGGGGGGGGACTAGGAAGACATATTTGCACGAAATTATTCAGTCACATAACATCACCTTAGCTAAACTGTCAATGTACATGTAGCACCAACTTGGTGTAATCAACATCCTCTCTTGTCAGCTTTTACCAAGGCTATAGGTTTCTAATAGTTTTCAGATAAGATTCAGCAGTTAATGTTCCACTAAAAGAAAACATGTTTTACTTCTCTTTACTATGAAATTCTACATGATGCAGAGATTTTCTAGTGACTTCTTTGAAAAAAATGTAACAGTGACTCATGACTGTTATGCAAAGTGTCAACATGTGAAACCACCACTATAACAGTAGCAGCACCTGTTTCAGCAAGTCTGTACATTAAACAAGACATTTTCATTTATTTGATACTGGGGACTCAGGAAAATGAGCCATAAAATCCTTCTGGTGTTCTGAATATAACTGAGCAGTGGCGATGAGTCAACTCAAGCAGTGCCCCCCCCCCAAAAAAAAAAACACAGAATTTACTAACCTCTGGGGAAAATAAGTTTCTTTATAAGTAAGTCATGTACTAAATAAAGATCCAGTTATATAGTCACATTAGTTTTCCCATTGTTATCAAGAGTTTAACAATTCATAAAGCCACAAAATTGCTGCTACAAACATGATCTAAGTGGACTAATCTTCACTTGAATACTCCCAGCAAAATACACATTTTACCAAAACAACAAGCTTAGACAATGTTCAATATTATTATACACTTATACAGTGTGATTCAAAATTGCATGGCAGTCTCTCTGGAGCTGATTCTATAGCTAAAAATAAGAAAAAATATCCACATAAACATAGGTCCGAAAACGGTTCTTTAGCGAGTTACAGCTCGCAAAATATTTCGCCCCGATTTCTGCTCCCACAGTAAAATGAAGCCATACTGAAATTCTTGGGGTATAAACTGAATGGTAAATTTAGTGGTTTCTGATTGTTTTTGATCTGAAAATTTGAATAAAAGAGGTCACAGAACTCTATCTTAATTAGTTTCTCAGAAAAACTGTGTAACACACCAAAAATTGGAATCGAAAAACACGTTTTTAGATATAGGATAAAATGAGTTCGTTAATTTGCCAATAAACAAATAAAAATTTCTAACTAACTTTGTAGATATTTTAATTTTGAGAAAATAGATTTGTATAGTGTCTATTAAAAATATACACAAATTTGAGAATTTTGACTTTAGTTAAAAACAGAACAGACCAAAATACGCCAGAAAAGTGTTACAATTTTAAACAGAACAACGATTTTTGTGAACATTTTCACAAACAATATAATTGAAAACTTACATTATTTAATTTTTTATTCAAATGATTAAATATCAAAACTGTTAAATTGATAAAGCAGCAAATGTTCGTTCAAAGCAGTTGTTAAATGTGCCGCCATTTTGTTGAATGCAGAATTCAGCTCCGCGAATCCATGCTAGCCAGGCACATCTTGTAACATCAGGATTATTTTTAACAGTAGCTTCAGCTTTTATTCAGCTATGTCTCAATTATTCTTGTGTGCCAATATGAGTGGAATAAACTAGTGCCTTCATTTCAGTATGGTTTCATTTTACCGTGGGACCAGAAATCAGGGCGAAATGTTTTGCAACCTGTAACTCGCTAAAGAACCGTTTTTGGACCTATGTTTATATGGACTTTTTTTCTTATTTTTAGCTATAGAATCAGCTCCCGAGAGTTTCCATGCAATTTTGAATCACCCTATATGTATAAAGGCTAGTTTACAGCTTGAGGAATAGTTCCATAGCCTACCTATGGTGTTATACACTATTGCAGGTAAGGATTACTGTAGGCTTCCCTACAGTTGTAGGGCAATAACTCAGTTGCGTGTTGCCAAGCTCTTATAGCATGTGGTAAAATCCTAGGCCACAGTAAGTCGTTATGCAATTTTTTTAAAGTGAGAATTTCATATATGGCACTATGGTGCCCCGCTCACTCCTGTACCTTGCACTCCTAGGGCTGATTCAAGTGTAACAAAACAGATGTAATGAAAAAGCAACACCACTTATTTGTTTGAAGCCAGGTCAATCAAATCTCTTTTCCCTACTACCACAAATATGTGTGCTTTAAGCGAAGTGTAATATTTTACAGAATGGGAGCATATTCTAAATGTTATACTGTTACAATAATAACGTAAATATTAAAAATGACTTTATTTATGATAATAGAAAATGTACTCACATGCTGAGAGATCGAGCTGAATACTTTTGAAATCCTTTTCTTGTAGATAGTTCATTATTAGCCTAATTTATTTACAAAACTTTCCAATTGTTTAATTCATAAAAACAATTTCCAATCAGTGACACCTATTTACTTGTAGTCTCATCAATGAGAATGTTTGGGTACACATTTGAAATGTTGAAAAAGTGTAATTTTGTATCTTTTTTAACATTGTACATTTTTAAGTTAATACGCGAGTTCGATTCTGGTTTTTATATTGTATTTGGCTGGAAGATTTTTTTATGTTTCAAAATTCGATTTAGTTATATCTATTTTATAATTTATAAAAAACTGAATTATTATACTGCATATATTAATTATAATATAAATAAATAATTATCATATTCTGCTTTTCAACTAAATATTGTGTAAATCATATTGTTACATTGGAAAAAATTATTTGCTACATGTTTACATACATATGTAAATTGAAAATAAAATGACGTATGATATGATTCTATTTATGTTCATTGCATATATCGATTTCCAATAATAAAATACTCATAAACACTACTATGCCCTCGCCTCATTTAATTATCCGTTCACTCTTATTTGAATATTAACTTTTTATAGCAAAATCTGTCTTACTTCAAATACATACAAGCAAAATTTTACATGTTGAATCAGTTTGCTCATTACTTGTCACTGAAGTTCTCACTCTGGCATATGCCCGACACACCCAATTTTATTTTATTCGAGACTTACCATTTGTATAATTTATTGATATCTATATTTTTTTCTGTTCTGCCTCTCAGCATTTGCCGGTTTCTCTCTTCCATTGCCCACTGAAACCTTATCCATTCCTCTTGTACATTTTAATTAATCTGAATAACTGTCGTGACACAGGGCACTGGGAGTTCCAACACTTGATTTCACATATGATGACTGCCAGCTTGTCGCAAAAGCCAAACAGCTCAGCCTGCCTCATTCTTCCATATTACTACACATACACAGACTTAGAATTAGGTTAGGGTAAGTACTGACATGATTTAAATTAACCTTCTGTATTATTTTGGAATTGACTTGTTTGTTTTATCCAGTGCACTGATACAAATCTGCCAATATATAAGTTACTAATATGAGGAGGCAATATTCTATATAACATATCTTTAAAGTATGGTAATAGACGTGTGTTTTTAACAATTGAGTAGTGTATGTGATTTTAACATTTGATGATCTCAACTGAGTGAAGTAATCTGGTTATGGAACATATGTTCCAAAACGCATAATTCTAAATATAAACAAAGTCACACGACGGATCTAAGGTAATTTATTAATTTATAAATAACAAAGTGACTTGGATACCAATAATCTATATCTATAAAAATGAATGTTTGTTTCTTTCTTTGTCCCGTGTGCGTTCCTATACCATTCATCCGATTGCGATGAAACTTCGGTGAGTTGTTGTGCGCACGCCCGCGAAGGTTGGGTTCTTGGGGTCTTCCACATCTGCTCCTAAACCACTGGACCGATTTCAACCAAACTTGGCACAAATATTTTATGCAACGGGAGAACCAACATAGGGTAGGTGTTTTTTTCGATGGGGTCCTTTGGGGTCTTCCACATCTTCTCCTAAACCACTTGACCGATTTCAACCAAACTTGGCACAAATATTTTACGCAACGGGAGAACCAACATAGGATAGGTGTTTTTTTCGACGGGGTCCTTAGGGGTCTTCCACATCTCCTCCTAAACCACTGGACCGATTTCAACCAAACTTGGCACAAATATTTTACGCAACGGGAGAACCAACATAGGATATGTGTTTTTTCGATATGATCCTTCGGGGGGTTCTTTTGGGGGTCTTTCACATCTCCTCCTAAACCACTGGACCGATTTCAACCAAACTTGGCACAAATATTTTACGCAAAGGGAGAACCAACATAGGATAGGTGTTTTTTCAATGGGGTTCTTTGGGGTCTTCCACATCTCCTCCTAAACCACTGGACCGATTTCAACCAAACTTGGCACAAATATTTTACGCAATGGGAGAACCAACATAGGATATGTGTTTTTTCGATATGATACTTCGGGGGGTCCTTTGGGGTCTTCCACATCTCCTCCTAAACCACTGGACCGATTTCAACCAAACTTGGCACAAATATTTTACGCAAAGGGAGAACCAACATAGGATAGGTGTTTTTTCGATGGGGTTCTTTTGGGGGTTCTTTGGGGTCTTCCACATCTCCTCCTAAACCACTGGACCGATTTCAACCAAACTTGGCACAAATGTTTTACGCAACGGGAGAACCAACATAGGACAGGTGTTTTTTTTTTATACGATCCTCTGGGGGGTCCTTTGGAGTCTTAAAAAACTAACTTATTAGATCTGGTTACTATGGCAACCCAGTGGAATAGATTCTGTTCTAAATATATTATCGCATTAAATTGAAGACCACGCGAACGAAGTCTTTATATATTATATATATACAAACACTTTCTTTCTTTGAGTGGCATTGCAATGCATGCCGGGTACTCGCTAGTATGTACATAAAATTGAAAGGAACAAAGACACAATTCTGTATTTATAGACAGAGATAATCTACAACTTGATTCTGCTGAAGTACAAACATTTTAACATCTTTGATGCAGACAATCTAAAATTGTGGTTAAGATATCATACATTTTATACATGACTTTCTATACATAAATTTATCAAACTGAGATAAACTATATACTTATTATAGGCCTATAATTTACGCTCATGCTTTTATCTACAGTTTGTTAGACAGATTTGATAGATAACATCTCTAAGTTGGCTTTTTTATTTGTAATACTGATTTAGTTATGCTAATAAAATTGTTCAATTTTGAACCAGGCTAACAAGAAGTCAGGTTGAAGAGAAACTATTAAGGAATTCTCCACATCTATTGAGATCAAGTGGGGCTAAACAAGTAACAGTGGCAGAATTTGCATCCATTTTGCAAGTACCACCGACAGAACATGGCCTTCAAGAACTCTTTGACTTGTTTGTTAAGGTATGCTTGAAGTTGCTAATCATGGTTGTGTAGTTTAAGGTTACAAGGATTGTATAGTGTTATGTAACAGTTTTACTTCTTGTTTAAAATAATAAACTAAGGTTTCTAGTAACTGAGTGTCAAGCATTATAAGCTAGGTTGTATTGTACATGGTGTCAGTTACTGTTCTTGGTGAATGTGCGGGCATAAAAAATTCATTTATAAACTGTAACCTATATAATTTAAAAAACTGTTACATACTTTTTTGAAATGATTATTGCTCTCTTCTACATACTGTTTCAGAATGGTGAGAATACCATTAGCCTGAAAGAATACCTTCTGGGCGTATTACTCATCACAAAGGCTGCAAGTAAACAAGAAATGTTCCATCTTGCATTCCAGGTACACAGTATTCATAACAATACCGTAATGCCTTGTTTTGTACCTTAGAAGTAGTTAGCCAGGGTAGGCTGCCTTATATAAGCTGATTAGAATACAATGAAGGTAGTGTGCTGTAGGTTGGAAGGAAAGTGGTAGGTTTAATCCTTTCACTGGCTGAAAACTCTTGGTTTTTTATACTGTGACTGGGGATCAAACCCAGAACCACTACGTTAGTAGCCAGTTACTGTATTCACTGGTGTACTAAACTCCACTATTAATTATAAAGTGGGATATATTTTATACTTTCACAATTGTATTAGTTAATTAATATTAGGTTAACACACATATCAGGAAAACACATATCAATACAATTTTCAAGTTCGTAAAATTAACAAAACTAATTTTTGTCATTTTTGGAACAAATCCGGCTGCTACTAGTTTCATGCCAAAAACATTAGTAAAAATTGCTTTGTGCAACCTGTACAATATACCATCTTCTTCATACATATTGTTATTGGTATCCAAGTCACTTTGTTATTTATAAATTACCTTAAATCCATCGTGTGACTTTGTTTTATATTTAAAATGACGCATTTCGGAACATATGTTCCATCGTCAGATTACTTCACTCAGTTGAGGTCGTTAAATGTTAAAATCACATTACTTAAATGTTAAAATCACATTACTAAATGTTAAAAACACATGTCAGTATGGTGCGCACCCTTTGATGGCAGTATCCAGTCAGCCTTCAAAGGGTGAACACCTATACTGACGTGTTTTTAACATTTAAGTAATGTTATTTTAATATTTAACGACCTCAACTGAGTGAAGTAATCTGATGATGGAACATATGTTCTGAAACGTGTCATTTTAAATAATAAAACAAAGTCACACAATGGATCTAAGGTAATTTATTAATTTATAAACAACTTCTTCAGCAGTTTCGCTTCTAGTGATTCGGCAATTAACTTTTTTCACATTTTCTTATGAGGTTGGTGTGGTAGTACATCCAGTTCTCTTATGATCATCAGATGTTTTCACAGGCCTCTTCAAAACATTTGTACCAATCATAAACCCTTGGTTTGGACACGGCATTCTTGCCAAAAGCGTTTCCAACATTTCCACTACTTCACTGTACTGGATATTATTTTTAATACAGAATGTAATGCAAATTCTTTGTTCTGTTATTTCAAAAACACAAACTAAATATATAATATTCCTAACAATTGACACGTATGTTACAGCAGAGAGTGATAGCAATATGAGACAGAAATATTTTACATTGAAAACATACAGCATGTAAAATTAAGAAATTCTTATTTTTTTATTGCACCTTGTATGATGATGATAATAAGTTAGTAATAACACAATTGTTTTTAATTTTCAGATGTGTGGAGGCAAAGAAGAAAAGCTGACAAAGGATGAAGTTATTATGATATTAAAACTAGTTTTAGATATACACGATGAACAAGCTATGCAGATTTACCAAGACATAGATACCAAAAATGAAGGTTCAGTAACGTATTGTAAGTATTCACATTTATTATACACATCTGTGGGTCTCAGACACTCTCAAATCATAAAAATTGACTCTTCACTTTATTCTCCATATTTAGGCAATTTTCCTGAACCATATGTTAAATACCACTGTTGTCATTTTGTTAACTTACCCAATAACATAATTTCTCTATAATTAAAATGTATAGCAACATTTTAAATTTATTTATACAGAGCATTCACTGAAGTACCTAACATCCGATGCTCAGTCAATACTAGAACTTTTCTATTTTATGAAATTTCATTTTTATGTCTCTCTTTTCTGCATTCCATAATATTTTATTAATGGTGGGTGCCAAAAACTGCTTAGTGTTTAGGTAGTTTTATTTTTAAGCCTCTCTTATCTTTTTATTATATTATATACCTGATCATAAGCAACTAGAATGGGATACTGTTCAATGTTGTTCTCTGTAACCATTTTATACTCACTGGCTCTTCCTCAGAACACCATCAGATTTGTTTTCAAAAAAGATATTTTTAAATTTTACTCTTTTTTTCAATTAGATTAAGAATAGCATGAAACAATAAACACTTAATAGTCACAAATTTAGTTAACATAACACTGGTTATCCTTTACTTGCAGGTAACTTTGAGAAGTATACAAGACACAAAAGCGATTTAACAGAAGCAAACAGGAACTTTAAATACCATGTCAAAGGGGAATAACATTAGATGATGTCTTGTACGAAGCAACATTACCACAGCAAAATATATTATACGTGAATGTATATGTTTTGTACTTAACTTGTGTAAAATAATAGTAGTAGCATGTATGTAGTGTATTTATTTATTGAAGTTATAATGTTGTCAAATGTATGCTGTATTAAAGAAACAGAAGAGAGAGAGAGAGAGAGAGAGAGAATCCTTGGCAGTATTTCTAATTGTGATATCCATGGTAATTGTGATTATACAATTGTGTGAATACTGTTAACATGTGTAATATATGTTTATGATAAATTGTAAATATAATTAATGTTTATTATTGTAATATTTTATTTATTTAACTTTCAGCCTTTATAAATACATAAAATTTCTTCCTTCTATGTTGGTGTTGTTCTGAACACTGTGATTCGTTAAGACGCTGGTAGTTTGAGACATTCTGGCAGCAGTCTGTCTTCAGTGTTATTATTACTGGAGTTTTGCCATGTGGAGAAAGGTTTATGAATGACATTTCATATTTAATGATGTGCCCTACAAAGTTTAATACACTTTGCTGAATGGTTGGCAGTGGACGGTTCTTAATACTAATGAAAAACTTTCTTAACATTTTTTCTGTGACATTGATCATGAAATATGTATCCTTCTGCAATGACAGTTTAAACATTTAATCTTTATACAAAAAGTTACAGTGGTGGTTTAGGAGGTTTAACACTACTATTGGAAAGCTTAGAGATTGTACTGTGTCTACAGAAGAACTATGTTAAGTCTGAAGGTTGTGTAACCATGCACCAGAATCTATAGACTTTCTACAACATACGAACAACATTTTACAAACTTTAAGCTTAGATATGAACATTCAGAAATGACTGTACAAATGTTATGCATAAGAAAGAGCTGGACCCCCCACAGGACTACAACTAGGGACAATATGAACATTCATATCAATCTATTAAGCGAGTGAGTATTGATGAAGTGGAAATTGTTTGAACACTAATCATGTGGTTCTGCCTATAAACACAGGCCAAGTTATTTATCTGATCCCAGTCACGTTACTTTGCCATAGGTTTTTACCAAATCGCTAATTGTTTTATGATGACTCCACTTTCTTAAATAATTGTTCAAGATGAGTCATAGAACAATCCTGTACATGCACTGAAGGAAGCAGAAAAATGCAAGGCTTGTTGCTCAAAAATCTTTTGTTTTTGTGAGAGGATAAAAAAATCTTGTAATCAAGACAGAACAACCACAATTAAGAGCTAGGGCACTATATTAAAGAGTGGTATTCCTGCAAGTTCTCTACGACATCGAAATAAAGTTTACAACTGCACTGTGGGTAATTAAAGACGTACCTTCGTATACAATCTTGTATACTTACATAAATAAACTTTATTCTTGAAAATTCCTCAAACTCTGTTCTGTCCTTTGCCAGTCTCTGCACATCACCCCATGATTTATCTTTCCTTTCATGAAATCTTGAAACTGTCTTAACCCAAGTCTCTCTGCCCCCTTTTCTTCTGTACTTGTCTCTTTCATAAGTTGGAAGAACATTTAATAAATTTAGTATCCATATTTTATGGATACTATACACTGTATCTATATTTTTTTGGCAAGTGAAATAACAACAAAACAAAAAAATACTTAGCTCTCTGTCTCCACACACGCAAAAGACTGCCTCACAGATATAATAAAATTACCTTTATTTGCTACTAGATGTTATACCCGCGGCTTCACCTGCTTTATCTTTTTCTTTTAATTGACATTTTTTTCAGTTTCTTTGTTTGCTGCTGTCGTACCAAAAAGCATGTCATCTGAAAGCATGAATGTATTTCCGAATACTCTGGAGAAAATATTTGGATTCTGAAGTCATTCCTGACATATACGAACAAAGTGGTTCTGGTGGCTGATTCAATGGTTGTAAAATTACTTTTCCATTAGAGCAGCACATCCCAAGCAAGTCAGTTTAAAATTTTTTAGCTTGACAGAATTCACATATCACATCCATTTTGCCAATTTTAACTTTTGGGTGTGACAAAGTCATAATTTGGATCATACTGAAAAGCCTCTAAAATCAAATCACCTGGTCTGCTCACTTGTCTGATTTGAACATGCTGTCTGTGGTCATTTTCAAGCCGATATTCACGTCGTTCTGGTAATTCCACATCCCTTAATTCAGCCTGCCTCACATGTTTCCGCTTAACCTGGTCCCCATGCTCCTCAGGTGTTTCCGCAGCCCTTATATCAGTCTGCCTCAGATGTTGTTGGTCTGCACGCTCCTCATGTGTTTCCATGGCCCTAATCTCTGCCTGTCTTCTTCGTTGTTGGTCTACCGCTCCCTATGCTCCCCATCCTTAATTTCTGCCTGCTTTCTTCGTTGTTGTTCAAGCCCAGGACTCACGTTCCTCACATGTCTCAGCTGCTTGCAATAACCTTGCTCGCTTAGCATTTGGATGGACCTGCCCAATGCTTTATCATTTTCTGGAAGCATTCTGCAAAGTAAGTCGATAAAGTACTCGTAATTCAAAGGAGGGTTGATTTAAAAGGACGTGAAGAATAAGGAAAATACACAGGATTGTAAAGTTATTTGAAGGTTAAGTTTAAAAGGAGTGCTGTTAACTGGAACTTGAAAGGAGGGTCAGTTTGATAGGAAGTGAAGAGTAAGAAAAACAAACGGGACTGTACAGTTATTTGAAGGTGATGTTTAAAAGGAGTGTAGTTAAGGAAAACGAATAATGGAATGCACAATAACTCGACCGAATAAATATAACTGATACGATAATGAATGAACAACTCAACAGAGAAACAGAAATGGTAAAAACTCTGTGAAGGTGTAACTTTTGTGTACTGTTTACTTGTCTTCAAAGTCGAAGTACAAACTGATCAACGTGGGGGATCGCTGCGTCTTATATACCTTTCCACCCATTGAAAGAGTTAGGGAAGTGGTGTGTACAGAAGGTAGGAAGATGCAGAATGTTCTAGAGGCGAAGAGAGAAGTGGGTGAAGCGTCCCAAATGCTTGTGAAAGGCCTACATGAACGGACGGAGTGGTAGCAACTGGAGGTAGAGGGCAAGTGTGCTCAACATAGGATGGTGGTAGGGAGAGAGGCAGAAAGAGACAGCGATAGATATGCCGAAGCGAAGATGGCACAAGGCAGCACTTGTAGGCAACCCGTATGACACATAATTAAAAGGGCCTACATCGTGATAATACACAATGCAATAAAAGCTTGCATTTGTTCTCTTCTCTGATAATCTTATAACTTGGAACGCTAAATCAGAAAAAGTAAATGGATAAACAACAAACACATTATACACACTTTAGTGTAAAAACATTTCACTCTTTTATTTTTCTGAATATCACATTACATTAACACACTATACTTCTTACATATTAAAAACAAGTTTTGTTTGTTGATCAATGTTCATATTTTAATCATATTTTAAATGTATACAGGAAAACACTGATGCAAAAAAAATGGGATTCAGTTGACAGTATAACAAAGATTACAAAAATTATATACAGTAAATACACGAGCATATAGAAATTATATCACGACTTCTTCTTATTCTTATAAGCTGTAATGAGATCTGCAATGCCTTTAGTATATTCCTCGACAGTGTCTAAACACTCCTGGAACAAAGAAATACAGGACAAGTTAAACAAATATATGATCACAGTCAAGTTACTATTGTTAACAGTTTTCATAATTCCAGTTTTGTCATAGGTTGTTGCCAAACCACTAATTGTTTTGTACCCATAATTGTTTAATTAGATAAAGTCAGATTTTTACATTAATGAACTACAAGGTATGCCACAGTTCACTAACAACATAATGGTGTCTGCCTTTTTTGTTGATGATGTTAGGGGTGGATTTCTGCGTAAATCCATGTTAGTGAGGGCTGTAATTAATAAATGAATTTATGTCCGCACACACATAGATAAAAAAAATCGTGATTTAAATTTTCCTACTATTTTCACATTTCTGTCAAAACTTCAACTGAGGGATAACTTGTAGTGTATTCAATATACCTTAAAATCACTTTTAATGTTGGTGTTCCCCCTTCTATTGTGTGCCATTGTGATGCATAACATGTCAAACAATACACTTGTTGAAATCATCACTGGCTTTCGTGTTCTTTCTTGAAACATTTTTTATGAAAGTGGGGAGTGCTGAAAAATGTTACGTTTCCTGTACATGCTGATGCTTCTGTAATATTTCTGAAAACATTATTTACGGATGCTACATGCCAGAGTTACCTATTCCAGTAATTTTGTTTCTGACATTCTTCATTTTCGGATTCCAAAAACTTCTACACATTATAAATTATTTTCTAATTTTGTATGAGTTTCCTTTTGAAGTCCCTTTAATAGAAGATACTTGAGACACATCCATTTCACTTTGTAAACCAGTAAACACAGAAATAACTAAATCAAAACTACTAAATGCTACGCTTAAAAAAAAAAAAAAACACGACAATGTCCACACCTTGTTAAACTAAGCTAAGCTATGATGTGTGCTGATGCATACGCACTGAAGAACATGTACCATTGGTATAAGGTAGATGATTCATGGTCTAGCTGATCTACCTGTACCTCCTTATTTAATGAACTACATTACAAAATACGTATTCCGGTTTGCTTACATAGTGATTCACACAAAAGCAACAAAATATTAAACCTTTTTCCTTTGCAGTATATGACTTATGTTACCTACTCTAAATATTAAAACTAAGTTTGATGAAGCCTCCAAGAAAAACAACATACAAGGTGTGGCTAGAAAAAAACTGGACTGATCTTCCTGCTGCTGCTGTGTACGAGTGGTAAAGTTGAGTAGGGCAGAACACTGACGTGTACAATCTCCTCCATTTACTGTTATTATTTTCAAGGCTGTGCATTACTGTGCAACTCTGTTCAGCTGTAGTGTTTGAAATGGACTGTGCACATGTACTATCAAAAAAAAGTTAAGCACTAAAGTGGAGCAATGCTTGGAAATTTCATTACAGAAGTGTATCATTTATTGAAAGAAGTGTATGATATGAGATGATATCGTGTACTGAAGTTTTTGAGCTGTTCAAAAAATTTAAAGATGTGAGAGATGTGATTCAGATGATTCATGCTCTGGTCACCTGTGCATATCAAAAACAGATGCTAATATTGAAAATGCTGATACAATCATCTGAGTTTACAAACATTGACAAAGAAATTGTTTGGCAGATTTTATATGAAAATTTTAACTTGAGTATGTGTACTCAAAGATGGTCCAAAGCTTTGAGTACACTCCTGAACAGGAGGAAACTCGAATGAACATTTGTGACGACATCTTCAAAACACTGACACGGAGTTTAACTTTTGACAAAGAACAATAACTTGTGATGAGTCTATGTTTTTTTTTGTTTTACATATGATCCTGAAATGAAGCGCTTATCCACGCATTGGAAGAGCCCCCCCCCCCCCCGGTTCACCATGACAAAAAACGCAACAAGAATGATCAAGTCGAAATTCAAAGCCATTATGATTAGGTTTTTCAATATTAGAGGAATTGTCATGTTGATAGGGTGGCCAAAGATCTAATTATTAGTTAATCAAATCTACTACAACAAAGAGGTCCTGTTTACCATTCATGAGCAGGTGAGAAGAAAAAGACCTGAGTTGTGGAAGAATGGCTGACAGATTCTTCACCAAGACAACACTCCAGCACATAAACTGTCCAACCAGACGTTTATGGCAAAGTATGGAATTTCTGTACAGTAGCTACCATACTCACACGATCTTGCCGCGTGTAACTTCTTTTTGTTTCCACAGGTCACGTCTGTGTTATAAGGAACCCAGTTTGAGTCCATAGTGCAATGAAGGCAAAAGCAACAGAACACATGTAGAAGATATCAGAAAATGATATGCAGCATTGTTTCCAGTGGTGGAAAGTTTGCATCATGAACCAGTGTATGAACTGGGGGTATAAAGAAGTACATTCAAGAAAACAATATTTAAAGTGCAAGAGATGATGAATAAAAAATGTTATGTCAGGCCAGTTATTTTCTAACCACACCTCGTATACTGAAAGGAACATGAGTAACACAATACTAACATTGTACTACGACTATCAGCAAACTGCTGACATAATTTGTACAATTAGGATAATATACCTGTTGCAGCTACACTCATAGGAAAAAATTATGAGTCATGTCAGTACAGAGGACATGTCATCTGAATCAAGAATATTAAAAGGTTCATTACAAATGGGGAACATAGTATTAACATTAAACAGTTACAGAATTGACAAGAATTATTTAATGTTTATTTAACAGCTAGTACATAATATACGGTACTTACTTCCATTGTTTTTGGCATCCTATCTTCACGGACTATACGGCACATGAAGTTGTGCATAGAAAAAGCCATATGATGCTCTAAGTTGAACACTTTATTTACGTTTGCAACTTGTGTCAGCTTTTGAATACTTCCTGTTGGCATTGTATTAAATATCATTCCCTGTTCGCGGTCTTCAATCACCTGTAACATTAAATGTAATTTAAAGAGGGCCTCTTGTTTCTCCACATTAGACTGCATCTGTTGTTATCTTCCTCTCAATATTCTGATATTCCTTATGGCTTGCTTAGGATATTGAAATGTCAAGAGAAGACAACAACCAATGCAGTCAAATATGGAAACAAAGAGACCCAATACATCATGGTGCAGAAACACATACAACTTTCTTTTACAAATGACATGAAAATACTTGCACATGGGTTATACATAATGATTATCAATACCGCCTTTGTTTATCAGTAATTAATTTAATTATTTGCTATTGACATCCTGTTTCTATAAACTGTATACACAACAAAGTAGGCATCCCTTAAGCTTTCCTACAATGGCAAACTCAGTATGTCTTTACTATACTCGAGTCGTTCGGTAAGTGACTCTGATACCCCACTGCACAGTGCAAAACTAGCCATATGTTTATCTGGATAAGAGCATGGCAGCACAGTACTGTTTCAGGCCATTACTAAGGTGACGTAAATGAATTCCTATAACATGACTGGTTGAAATTTTTACACATCCTTTTACTCCCACCACATACATCAAACGTCACTTACTCAATGGTTCGAGTCTACGAGACCTATTAATATGGATGGCTGTAGAATCTTGTGCACATTTCTCATCAAAGTTACCGAATTAAAGCTATGCTTTAAGTAAGTTTATAGTGCAGATAAAAGCAGAGAATCTTGCCAGAGAAAACTAAGACCAGAAGTCTTAGTCTCACGTGTACTCATTACTATCATGTTATTACTGCAATCCATGACCCTGTCACTAATGGATCAGGATCTACGATCTGCTTTCCTGATCCAGTTGCAGTCAGTACACCACCTGATATCATCTACCCATCTTGTGTTGTTGTCCTACTAGTCTTCAAATCTGCTGTTGGGCTTCTGTCTGTTACCCTCATTGTTCTTCTGTTCTTCCTCATTCACGTAATATACCCAATGTCCTCTACTGTCCCTAGCATCCTTTTAACAGGTTGTCAGTTAACGATACCCGGCAATTCTCTTGCATCTGGACGCACAAATAATTTTATGTCGTTTACTTACATTCTGTTGCTTTCTATCTGTTCTTTTCAACATTTACTGTAGCAGTACCTTTCCTGTCTCTTCTTGCAGATCCTTGTATCCTTCCTATAACCACTCTCAGGCTTATGCTAATATACTCATCATCATCAGTGGCACAACAACCCATTACTGAGTCAAGGCCTCCTTTAACAGCCTCCACCAGTTGTCCCAGTCAAGTGCAGCTGCTTTCCAGTTCCAGGTCCCAAGGATATGGCGCGCATCGTAGTTCATACCATCTTCCCAACGTAGTTTGGGTCTACCAACTCTCCTGGTGCCATAGATCTGTTCTGTGAGTGCCTTTCTTGGTATTTAATTCTCCCCCATTCTGATCACGTGTCCAGCCCACCTGAGTCCACATGAACTCCAAGTTTTATAATTTCCACAATAAACCCTCGATTTAATGGACTAATTGGGGCTGAGGGGTGTCCGTAAAATCGAAAGTCCGTTAAATCGCGAATTTTGTTTTTTGAGGATATATTTAAATCAAAATAGCCCTATAACACTTGAAATTTTAATACTATTAATATCATGCAAATATTTTATGTACACACTTTTGTTTATTTATGCTGGATAAAAGCATCAAGCGTCAGTTGTTTTCCACCAGAATGTTGCTTCTTTATTATTAAAGATCTAAACTGTCTAAAATGATCATAGTAAGCACACACTACCGGATCTGAAGATCTCCTGTAACAGATGTTTCTTCATCATCGTCATCATCATCATCTCCATCTTCTTGATCGTCGTGTAGAACAGATTCTGCTATCTCTTCCTGACTCAGGATTTGGTAACCTGGATCACCCTCGGCCAAGTTTAACCACTATTCTATGTCATTCTCATTTACTTCTTCACCAGCCTTCTTTACAGTTTTGCAGAAACCGGATGTTTCAAATCCTCTGAAATCGTACTCCGGTTCAGTCCCATTCAGTAACTGTGTCCACCCATTAGCCAATGTTGTTTCCTTCATCTCCTTCCATGCGGCAGCAAAATTAAAGATGGCGGACCTGATGTTGTATGCACGCAGATTTTGCAGCGTTCTAGCTCCTCTCATGTCATTTTCACGGTCTTGTTCGTCCTCCAAAACAACCATCACCTCTTCAAGAAACTTCTTCTTGTACAGCCTTGTGCAGGCAACAATGACTTCTTGGTCCATTGGCTGTAAAATTGAAGTGGTGTATGGAGGGAGGAAGACGCATTTTATTTTTCCATCGTTGCTAACTAACTTCTCGGCATTGGGATGAGCCGGTGCATTGTCCAGTAGTAAGAAGGCTTTCACTCATGCGATGGAATTTTCATAGTCTCTTTTTGAAAAAGTCGCACTTCTGGCACAAAATGATTAAAAAACCAATCTGAAAAAATACTGGAGGTAAAACAAGGATTTTTTGAACTTTCATAAATGACTGGCAACTGGTTATTATGTTCTTTACCGCATGAGGTTTCTTTGCGTTTCCAACTATGGAGTAAGTCGATGCAAACTATCAGAATTCGCACACAGTAGGGCAGAAATGTGCTCCTTGTTGAGTTTACGGGCTGGTGTGCTAGTTTCATGTTTGTGGGCCAGAGTATTTTCAGGCACAGCACGAAAGTAGAGACCAGTCTCATCAGCACTGTACACCTGAGACAAAGTGAGACCTCAGATTCGACTGTTTCCTTTATATGTTGACGAAAAGGCTCAACTTGTTCAGTGTCTGCACTCAGCGCTTCATCACATGTTGATCTATTTGTGATACCATGCTGTTTACGAAAACGCCAAAGCCACCCATCGCTCGCCTGAAACTGGATGCCCATATGTTTCGCCAGTTTATCAACAGCAGCCCGCAACTCCACACTACGAACAACGACGCCACTAGAACGTTGTTGAATAAACCATTTGTACACACCATCCTCTAATTGTTTGTGTTTGGCTAATTTAATGTGTTTTCTTTCTCCCTCATTCTTCGAACTATCAACACTATACTTCAGCGAAAACTGAATAAGTTTATCTTTATTCTTTCAGATATCTGAAACGGTTTGTTTCTTTATACCATACAGTTCACAAACATGTGCAACAGACGCGTCACCTTCCAGTTTACTTATTAGTTCAAGCTTTTGCTTTATACTCAAGTTCACACGTTTTTTCTTAATGCCAGACATACTTATGCTGTAATTCACTCATAAAATAATGGACCTTGCTGTAACAATGCAAGTATAAACTCTTTAACACTCTCTATTTAACACGTGCAAGGTTCGTACTATAGGAACACATGTAGTGTACACGCTGTGTTCTACGAATTCTGAATAAACTGATGCGATGCTGTACGAACGTGTACCGTGCGTACATACGAATTATCATGTAACGGTACAGAATTGTGAGCCACCCCAGTTTAATTTTATATTAATTTAAATCATCATTTTAAGCACTTTCCAAATTGCCAGACTTTCACCTGTGGGGAGCCTCCAGTACAGCAATGCAACATACATACAGTCAGCCAAAACAATTGCCAGACGTATTGCGTAACCACCCAGCAGCAGGCTTGTGTGAAGTCCAGTCTGCAGTTTGTCAGCAGACAGAGTAGAAGTAAGCAGTATACAGTGCAGATAAAAATTACATAGTGGCCTCGGGCTTACAAGATAGGCCGTTAAAACAAATACGACCTATCTAATAACGTGTAAAAACTTAACTTTTAAATAAAAGTGTATAACCAATAGCGCGGCCAACCTAAGCGAGCTAAGTGTTCGAAAATTTATGTCGGCCGACAAAACAAAACGAAATGTTATTTTAAAGTGGATTAAAATAATAGTGGCGCATCAACCTAATATGAAATAAGCAATAACAGTACCGCGGTTAAACAGTGTCAAAACTAAATTATGGTGTGTTAAACAGTGCATTCACAGCAGAGGTGCAAAACAGCGGAGTTCTTCAGACGTTAAGTATTAACTGAGTTTTAAACAAGATTATTTTCCCTTTTTCCCCAGAGTATAATTCAACATAAATAAATTATAAATCTAAAATGTACATCAGAGATCTCGAAGTGGGGTTTAAATAGAACGACAAAATCAAAGAACGAATGTGTGTGAGTGTGTAGCTAAATCACGTATTGGTTCATTGCAAATAATAAATAGTTGTGGTATACCATAGTTGTCATAAGCTAGTTAATTACGAAATATTTTGTTACTATGTTTGATTTCACAAATTGTTACTCATTCAACAAGTATTTAATCTAAATGTCATGAAAGAGAGACGAAGTAGTTATTTTGCATAATAAACCAGAGGCAATTTGTTTTAGCACAAACGGTGTATTTGATCTTTGCCCATATCAAATCCAAATAATCCTTTTTGCAGCTGTTTTCGTCTGAAAGACTCTGGAATAAAACCCTAAGGTAAGAGTTAATTATAATGTAATTAATTGAGTAGTTTCAATCATGATGATAGCCAAATAATCAAGAGTGAAAATGTGCATCTGTTGCTATGGTTACGAACTACTGCCAAATTTAAATCACAACCATGAACTTCAAAAACTTAATCGTGATTTTTTTCGTCTTCAAATTATTTATTTTTTTTAAATGTCAAATTCTCTCCGTTAAATCCGAAGTCCGTTAAATCAAGGTCCATTAAATCGAGAGTTTACTGTATCTGGTTCTTTCAGAAGAGTGTTCAGTTCTTGGTTGGTTCTTTTCCTCCATTCACCTCCTACACATATTGGACCAAATATACTGCAGAGGATTTTGCGTTCATGAACCAGCAGGCTTGACTCAGACTTTCTAGAAAGGGTCCAGGTCTCAGAACCGTAGGTGAGAACTGGGTGGATCAATGTTTTATACAAAAGCAGCTTGATGCTCCTGGCAATTATTCTGCTCTGGAACAGGGGTCTGAGACCAAAGAAGCACCTATTAGCTGAGGTGATTCTTCGCTTTATTTCGTCTGTTGTTTCCCCATCGGAGTTAACTTAGCATCCTAAATAAACAAATTAGTTGACTTTTTCGAAGGAATAGATGCCAATTTGGATGTGCTTTCCTTCTCTAGCCTCCTGTCCTGTGGCCATGTATTTTGTCTTGCTGCTAATATACTAGAATATGCTATAATGTATTTTTCTTGACGTATAATTGTGCCTCTTTGATCAATGCTTATGATAACGGTTTTTGTAGCACTGCACTACAGAACACAGAGATCAGCCCATCTACTTCATCTGTCTCAAATGCATAACGTGGACTAGTTTGTTGTCCACTGTACTTTATGACTAAAATTTTCTTGCTCCATATATTCAAGTTACCATGTTTCATATAGTGACTTTTCAACTTGTCTAGTTTCTTACAGTAATAATATTATAAGTCACAATATATATATATATATATATATGCTTTCTTCTGTATGTAGTTTATATCGTTAGATTGTTTTATTTATGTTTTGTACAAAAAGTTCATATCAGAAGCTACAATATATTTAATGAACAATGTAATTTGTTATACAAGCATATATCATAGCTTCTGCTGCAGTTTTATATGCAAAATGTAAGTAAACCAGTCTAATAATATAAATTACTTACAGAAGACATCGTATGTATTGTGACTGTTATAATACCCATACTACATACAAGTGGTACCCATGGAGCTTTGCTGCACGTGCCAATTGCAGTGAGTTTTATAGAAAAAACTAGTAACTATACTTATTTCAGTGTTGGTGTTGTTAGTGCTGTGCTCTGAAATAAGAAGAATAAATCTCGCAAATGAAACATATTATGGATTAAAAAAGCACCTGGCATCTAGCTTCATCTCAAGAAGCACGAAATCCAAAATTTACAAGACACTTATCAGGCCAGTGCTGCTGTATGCTTCAGAAACCCGGATGATGACAAAAAATAGTGAGAGACTTCTAGGTTGCTTTGAAAGACGGATTCTATGAACAATATTTAAAGGAGTACAAGAAAATGGATTGTGGCACAGGCGCTATAATTATGAACTATACTATCTTTACAAAGACCCAGACATTGTCAGGATAATCAAAATATACAGATTAAGGTGGGTTGGACACATAGAGAGAATGGAAGAAAGACAGCCTACAAAGCATATCTTCTACCAGAAACTAAAGAGTAGTAGAACAAGGGGAATACCCCATAGTAGAGTTAAAGAGCAGATAGAGGAGGACCTCAGAAAGCTGAACATAAGAAACTGGAAAGCCAGGGCATGCAGTAGGGACAAATGGAGTCGACTCTTGGAGCAGCCCAAATCCACCAAGGGTTGTAGAGCCACCCTGATGATGAGTACCTATACTACTATTATAAAGATTGAACTACTATTAACCGTCTAAAAATAAAAGGTTAACAATTGTGAAATGAATAGTCCAATTAATGAATAAATCTTAAAAAGACAAAACTGAGATACTACAGACGTACAGGGAAAAGAAATAATATGGAGAAACAGAATAACATACACAGAACTCGAAAAGGGTCAAAATGAAATACTGCAGTAGCAATAGCAACAAAAATCGCTATATAAGAAAATTATACACATTGCTAAACCACTCATATGCATTAAATTGTTCACAAAACCACCAATATCTCAAAGATATTTATTTGAGGATTTCTCAATAAATGACGATTTTGTTAAAACAAAAACCAAAATAAAATTTGGAATTTTCTCTTAATTTCATTCATTGACACCATATAGCTACCTCTTCCAGAACGAAAGTTTGTCATACGCTGAAGATTTCATTACAGGCAAATTAACAAATAAATTTCACGACATGTTTGAGGCTCTGTTCTTGAAAACTGTTAAAGTCATCCGTTAAAATTTACATCTAGAACCATCCTCAAACTTCAAGGAACAAGGAGGTGAAAGAATTGATTAAATCGGACCAGTAGTTTTTAAGATTAGTGTGGTAAATGAAACAAACATCCCTTTATAATAATCTCCTTTATCTCCTTATAATAGTAGTATCTCATATCTTAAAAAAAATATGCAACCGAAACTCAGGGGACCGTAATCTCTGCACCAACACATTTTTATTACTTTGTGTATTTTAATAATATTGTCAATACATTTCTATGAAAATTATTAAAAAATATTGCAAAACTATGATATGCATGTAAACAATTTTCATAAATAAAAGTGAATTTCTTTTAACAAGTCGAATCTTTAACCTGCCCTAATAGTATAGCAGAGATCCCTGGCCATCGGCCAGTTTTGTTTTCATGCATGCGGTACTTAATTTTTACAAGTGCAGTCAACACAATGCTTTCTTCACGGTTTTTCAAAATTTTCTGGCTTTTAGAAAGTGATTAACTACATCTTTAATAGCAGCACACTCTGTGATAATTTAAGTAGAAATTACCTTTCCAAGACACATACAGTTGATCAAATCGTAAGCACAACAGTCAACAGTTTTCACTTTGTCAAAAAAATTTTCATATTGTCCACATGATTCTAGTTTTGGAATTGTAACATTCGCATACCTGCAACAAAACGTAAGTTATATTCTGTCTGGCAATTTCAAACAATTCAATTATGCTAAAAATTTAATTAACAAAATAAAAGATGAGTGTCAAAGCAAAATAAACACAACCTTATGCTAAACTTTATTATTTCATTATGGTCACATGATACAGAATAACTAAAAATTACTATTTCTAAACACCAAAGATGGATAAAAGAAATTTGGATTTCAAAAATTTGTATAAAACATCAAGTATACATAACAATATTTCCAGTTAATTGTCCAGTGTAGATGATACAAAACTAAAGTACCTTATGAATATGATATACATGAACTAAACATGATATACATGAATACTGACATGCCTTAGGAAGAAAAGGCATAAATGGAAGTAAAATCTAAGAAGGTAAAAATATAAGTGTTAGAATTAATAGGCATAAAATTATTTATATGTTGTCAAGTAGGATATGTTTCTTTGACAAGACATACGGTTCAGTAAAACCTCATACAAATATCGATTCAATAATAACAACGCCTGCAAAAAACTTTAAAAATTGTTTTAGTTTTGTGAACTGATTTTTATGTAAATTTTAGTTCTGATTCCAAAAATGGCACCCATTTTTTCTATTGTGTAACCAGTGGCGGCTCGTGAGTACATCTACAGAGGGTTCACAATTAATAATTTGCAGTTTTTGAGATACACTGTGTCAAACACTTGTGTGTTGCTTGCAATATTCATATAATTTAGGCGCTGCTATACCTTGATGTAATGTATTAATTTTGAAACGAAATGTTATTATAGATATTACTGTACTTTAACTATTTCACAACTTAATAATAAAGGATTACTTTATTGATCATACTTGTTATAATATACTAATTGTTCTTTTTTACTAAAACAATTATTTTCATTTAATTTTAAAGTAGTAAAATAAACGCAAAACAGAAAGCTTGTTTTAAGTGTTAAATATTTAGATAGTTAGTCACAAGGCCTCATGCTCTCAATTATTAGATTAGATTATTAAACACACAGAAAAAGGAAAATAATCAAAGCTGCTGCATATGATGGTAAGGTCTAGTATTTACTTGCACAAATTTACTTGGATGGTAGCTTAGACAAATATTTTCTTTAAGTACAGTTTTTGTAAACAAAGTCCATCCTTCTATCTTTTCTTGACACAAAAACATCAATAACTCTTTCATTGAAATTATGGATGTTAGAAATCATTTCCTTCTCGATTGCAAGCATGGCTAAAGCTGTAAGCCTCTCTTGACACATCGTAGACCGCAAAAATGTCTTTATCCGTTTTAGGGTTGAAAAACACCTTTCAGCTTCAGCAGTCGTCATTGGTATTGTTGAAATAATTAATAACAGTTTATAACTTTCAGAAAATGATGACAATAAGTTGTTTTCAATAAAAAACTGTAAAAGACTAACAGCACCATGCATGTTTCTGAAATCAGTTCTTTTGTAAATGATTTCAAGCTCTGTCTTGAGGCGATTTTTCTCAAGAAATGAATACACATTTACTGTATCTTCAAGCAATTTCTCGGGGAATTTCTGTACAAACTCTTCAAACTTTTGTGATTCAAAAAGAGAAGCAAGATGTTGTGAATGAAAATCTTGTTTTTATTTGCGTTGTAATAATGTCACAGGTTTCCTTGGCAGCCACTGTTCTACTTAAGTAAAATCTTCTTCACGCCTTGATCGTTTAGGTGCATTTTCTGGGTACTGATTAACCAGCTCTGTCACTTTGTCCATGTTAGCTCTTTCCTTATCAATGGCTTTGACGAAGTGGTCAACATTGGCTTTAGTTCTCACAGCATCAGTGTAAGTTAGCTGTAATTGGTTGTACAAAATATCCACATGTGGCATTAATCTGTGAAAAATAGAAAGCCAAAATATAAACTTATTATCTCTAAGGAGACGAGCTAGAGCACCAGCTTTAATTATGGTGGTTGGTTGCTTAGAGGTTGATTGGATTTCCTCCATACATTCAATTAATTCCTCTCTGTACTCAAAAACAGTATTAACAGTTCTACTCTTAAAATTCCACCTTGTAGCTGATGCCCGAGGTATTCGTTTGCCAACTATCTTGTCCAAAACAGCCACTCTCTGAGGGGAATTCGAAAAAAAATTTGTTATATCACTTAAGTCCAAAAAAAAATTCAGACATCTTGGTTTTGGCTTGTTGCTTGAGCTACAATCAAGTTCAACTGATGAGCGTAACAGTGAACGAGAAAAGCATGTTTATAGGTTTGTTGCACTATGGTCTGCATGCCAGCATGGTGCCCACTCATTACATTCACACCGTCATAGCTTTGAGATACGAGTTTTTCTGGATTTTGCACAACATAATCTAAACTGGTAAAATACATTTGGCTATAGATTCTGCATAGTGCCCTTCAGGGTTACCAATTTTCCAAAATCTTTCAACTGGTTGGCCATTAGCTAAAACATAGCGGAAAACTATAACTAACTGAAATACAGACGAGATGTCTGATGTTTCGTCCGCAATCAAAGAAACATACTGTGCAGTTTTCATTTCTTCTATTATGTTTTCTTGACATACAAAAAGCATACAATCTAACAATTCATTTTGAATTTCTTTCGAGGTACCTTTAAAGACAGTTCAGACTCTTTTTAAAAGTTCTAGATTTTGATGTCGATGTTTGACTTATATTAAGTCGGGGCGTTGGCCTACCACTCTCTTTTATTGCTATTTTAACTTCTATGGGTAAATTGGCAAACGCTACTTTGTTTAAATTACTAACTGAGTACTTACAGGTACTTTCCATTATTGTACAGTAAATAAAAACAACAGTTCACTAGCTACACTATAATAGATAAACTGTAATGTCAACTAAAACTTTATCACTAAAAAATAATCGAAACTGCAAACACACAAATGTAACACGCGCGCGCCAAGGTAAGGAGCATCCACCGTCAACTACAGCCGTTCCACGGCAACTTCTTTACTGTTCATCCCCCGCTATTGTCTACTCTCTCGTCAACCCACACTCCACACTTACGTGTATAATGAAATCCACGTATTTTTATCCAAATCGGGGTTTTCCTGTGTGCATAGCGGATGAATTGAATATCAATATTGATTGTGGTCACAGTTAAATAGGGTATTAAAACATAATATAGAATTAATTTAACCATATCGTTGTACTCCATTTATTACCCTGAATTGTAGTTTTTGTTTTAAGCTTTGTTTCCTCCAGAAACAAACACAATTTCACTGGCTGGTTAATTTATCCCCAGATAAATATGAACCTACTACATCGTCGCATTAGTATATGAAATATACGTTTATTAAGAAAACTTATTTTATACTGTTTTGCTGGTTTTAATTTCAGTTTTTTGTAGTCACAATGTTGGTTTTGATATAATTATATTGCTGTAATCAGTTGTGGTAAAACTCCTTTTTACCTGTGCACTAACTTCTCAGGTTGGTTTCGTATTTATCTGGAGTCAATTTAATCAATTATTTTTGTTTCTGGAGTGATAAAAGCTGAAACAAAATATACAATTAAGTTCTAGGATTTCGTTGTCCATGATGTTTCTGTTACTTAACTAAATACAACTATTTCACTAACGACTCGGAACACAAAGTTTTGTGTTCCGAGTCGTTAGTGAAATAGTTGTATTTATACAATTAAGGTTTTAAATGTAAGAAATGACATGATATGAATTTATTCTCAGTTGTGTTTATTATTTATCTTCGAGAATACTTACAGCGCGTGTAGGCTTACCTAATAAAAAACTGTTACACTAAAAATAAAATGACAAAACTTAAAAACGAAACATCGAAATGCTTACAGGACATGTATAGGTAGGTTATACATGAATAAAACTTTACACGAATACACACAGACACTTGAATACATGAAAAATTTACTCTTGAGTTTACGTATTTGAAGCCGTGAACTTAATAAAATTATTGTGCTAAAATAAATACACAAACTTTAACCAAACGTTTACCTAACTCACATCTGACAACAGAATATAGGCGGGTATAGATGAGAACGAAGGTTGCCGAAGTTGCCCGAGTGGCTTCACGCTGTCAGTCTGCACACTCAAGTCCTTGGAACTACTGAGCTGAGCTGTGTCAGAGGCAGCTCATCGGTATTCTCCGTTAAGCCGCTTGTAAACATGTTTCCCCCCCCTACCACGAGCAAATGGACTCGCCCGTCTGTCGTATATCCCGTATGTACAGCATCGAGAGCGGCGCATTCAGTCCGCTCCCAGCCACTGGCGCGTCATTACACTTAACATCACTTGGCGCGCTCTACGCTGTTTTTCATTGTCCGCTCTTTTAAACTTACTGAAGATAAGCCATTTTAGTACTGCGTCAATAAAGATGTATAATTTATATCGTATAATTATTTTTATAGGGGGTTCACGTGCTCCTGTGCTCTTATGGACGAGCCGCCACTGTGTGTTACGCTATTTAACAAAAAGGTTATTGGTTTTGAAAAAAACTTAACAAAAATTCAATTTTATTATATCTGTGTATTAATTTTACCACTCAACAAATACAAAAATCACAGCTCAAATCATTAATAGTGTCCAATACGTATATTTAAAAATATGTATATGTATATTAAAGTCCTTATAATTACATTTCCCTTTTCCTTTGAAAATGTTTTTTCTGCTTTTCTTCTTGTGAATTTTCTGTGGATCATCCCTTCTCAGCATCCAGCAATAGACCATATCATGTTGTGTTCTACCTTGGTTGATATCACCTTTCCATTTCCTTTATATCTTGGTGAAATCTTTCACCCTGCTCCTCACTGACTGCACCAAAATTTTTTGGGAAAGTAGTCAACACGTGAATGTAGGGAATGGACTTTTAGGCTCATTTTACATCCCAAGATCTCAAACTTTTCCAACATATCTTCTGCAATATGTTTGTAGTCTGGATCCTTTTTGTTTCCCAGAAAGGTGGTTACTACAAGTCAGAAAGCTTTCCACACTTGTTTTTCATTTACCTACATTTTCGCCTCAAAAATCTCATCCTTGGACATTCAGTTTATTTAAAAGAATACTACAAAAATCTTGATTTGATCCTTACTAAACTTTTCTACGCAGATCATGGATGGACAATTTTGAAGTTATTTCCATGTTACTTGGTCAACAGAGTGGATATACACCAAAGTTCATGTTTTCTGTGTGAATGGTATAGCCATGACAGAAAACTACATTATATAAAGAAGTAATGGTCACTTATAAAAGCATTAGAGCCTGGAATCAAAAACGTTGAAAGGGAAAGTTCTAATATTGGGCACAATACCCTCCTTCAACTTTGCTTCAGATCAACCAGGGAACTGGTTGCAAAGATATTTAAAACATTCCCTTTCTTTTGGTAATCCTTTAACAAATTGTTTTGTCAGGCCTAATTTTATATGAAGTGTTTGAAGGTGATTCCTTTCCTGGATCAACCAAACGTTCCCTCTCAACGTTTCTGATTCCTGACTCTAATGCTGTTCAGTCAGGATATTACGATAATGAATCTGGAGGGGGAAGGAACAGGTATACCAGGTCCACGGGGAACAGTGCTTAAGGCTGACCGAATGTTAAGGTAAGAAATCTCCTTTTTGTTCTTCATATTGAAACCTTGTACAATACACAAACAAAAGTAGCAGTCATCACTATGGTTTTTAGGTTCTCTCCAAACCAATGGTATAGCAAACCAGAGATTTTTTTTCTATGGAACCACTGTATCAGTTCTTCCAAACAAACTTTGTCAGAGGCCCAAAACTTTGTTTTGTCTTTGCTCAATCTGCCTTTAACTAATTTTGAGGCAAATGTTTTAAATTTAGATTTGTACTCCCTTGCCAAGTATTTACGTATAACAAATAACTACGTATTTAATAAGTATAAATATGTGTACAATGTTTTTATAGTTATACTGTACTTTCTAATTTATCAAATTCATCAAAATTAAATACAATATACTGTTTGTGAGAAAACTGTACATAGTAGAATTTTTTAATTATTTTTCGAGCAATCACCTCCCAAAAATCTATAAAAATCACCCATTAGATTTAAGAAAATTTTTCCATCGCAAACCTGTGTAATCATCTCTACCACAATAAAACAGTTTTCGTCATAGCATTAATTTCATTAATGCAAAGTAAAATTTCTATCAACTTAACGATACTCTCAATGAATCTTTGTTACAAATTTGTCAGGTCTATACGTTCTTCTTTTATTACAAAAATACAAATCAGAAAGTCAGGAAGGCCAGTTGATGTAATCTGAAGAGTGGGCTTAACCGTCTGATCTTGTAAAAAAAGAATGTGAAAGAGACTTTTCAAATACTGCAGTGTGGAGTTGAACAGTGCTGACAACAATATAGTTTTTACTTCTCTGCCAAATATGAAAAACAGGTCAGATAAAACAGTACAAGTGAGTTAATATTACTATAGGTAAGAGTGTATGTACTGCATAGTTGTGTACATGAGCTAAGATATTCTAATTACACACTTTTCAAAATTGCTTATATTTCGTTCTTGGATTTCGTTGTCCAAGATGTGTCCGTTACTTAACTAAATATAATTAATTCATTACCGACTCGGAACACAAAGTTTTTTATAGGTAAAAACGTAAAAACAATGACAGACACTCACATAATACTATATTGGCACGGATACATTGATGACATTCTAATACTATACAGGGGAAACAAAAGACAATGTGAACAGTTACTAACGCACATAAACAAAATACACAAAAACATAACCTTTACTGCCAAATACGAACACAACAAAAGCATAAACTTCTTAGACCTCTCCATCACAAAATTTGAACACAGGCACAAATTCAACATATACAGAAAACCGACTACAACTGACACATTAATACACAACTCCTCCAATCACCCAATACAACACAAACTAGCTGCTTTCCGAACTATGATACATACACTTAACAACATCCCACTAGATAAAAAAGACTACAAAGATGAACTAAACTCAATAAAATACCTAGCAGAATCCAACGGATGCAACAGAACAATAGTCAAAGAACAATAAACTCCTACAAAAAAACAAACAACATGTAACGGGGCAAAAGGGGGGCTTTTTATTTTATTAAATTTGGGCTTTTTATTTTATTAAAATATTTTAAATTCATTTTCATCTATGGGGACAGCCACGTGTTAACTAAAACGTAGTTCAAACAAAGGACTGGTGAGGTGATGCTAATACGTTGGAATGCATCAACGTGCATTCACGCCATACCATTCTGAGAATTTTGCGGCTGTGTGACACACACACAAACGCGCAAGCACCAACATCTGCGGAGTGCCTGAACGACGCCGAGTTGTTTGAAACAAAATGGCTTGGAGGCGAAAGTTTTGTTGGCACGTGGTCTCAAAACGGCGGAAACGAAACTTAGTCCGGCCCCATTTGTGACGTCGACCAGTGAACACTAAATTTCGTCAACTTCCAACACACGGGAGTTGCACTTGTTGAATGTGAAATGACGAACGATTCAGAGCAGAAGGCATTGTAATTCCGCTATGCCTAGTTTTCTGGTGGGAGATTTTGTTAGTGACTCTTGTCCCAGTTGAATAAAATTCTCAGCCCGGCCGGGTGCGGAACAAAAAATGTGTGCACACTAAATCTTAAATTCAACATGTAAAGAGTGAACAAAAGTTAAACAAATGATTTAATATCAATAACCAGAATCAGTGAAGTGATGCAGTTGGGTAACCCATTCGAATTTCAATATTTTTTTTATAAGGGGTTCTTCAAATATGTTAAAAATAAAGGGGTTGGGATAAATTAATGGAATGAGTGTAGAGTGTGCAGCAATCTGGGTCGTCTATCGTAGAGTAAAATAATTAGATTCAGGTAGTCAGAAATATGTATTCGTCTGTATAAATCTGATTCAAGGTCTCGTTTATGTTTTAATAATAACAGTTGTTGTAAATGATGTGAAGGCAGAGAAGTTTAAGTTAACAGAAAATTTGAGTAACTTTGAGTAAAATTTTAAAAGTAAATCAATCAAATGTTGAAAGTTCAAAGAATAAAATAAAATTCTAATTGCTTCTCTACATACATGCGAGTTGAGTCAGTCATTAATATAACCTTATAATCATGCTTGCATTCCAACGTTCGTGTGACGTAACCCTGGGCTGAGAGAAGATTTTTTAAGGTAAGTGGAAGATAAATAATTTTGATGATATTAATGTATTAAGAAGTGTAAATTAGTAGCACAATTGGCGCGTCCGAAGCAGGGACAGTTTTTATAAATTGAAATTAAAATATAAAGACCACACCTACAAGTAAAATGCAAGTTTGATTTGAAGGTTAAGTAACTACGTAAAAATTACGTAGCACATTAAAATAGTACATCAATGTTCAGAAGTTAAGAGTTAAGTGGTAGATGTTTTTATGTAAGAAAATCTAGATTAAGAAACTTATAAATATGGCAGGAAAGAATGAGAGCAATATAAATGAAACGACTAGTGTCGAAAACTGTGATGATTCAAATATTATGAATAATGTTGAAATCCACTCGACTCCAAACGTGAGTCAGGAAAATAAAACAAAAAATAATGCAAATGAAACAAATAGTACAGATGATTCGGGGATTCAAGTAACCCCTAAAGTGAATAGGGAAAGTAAAATTAATAATGAAGAAGTCAGCTTCACTGACAAAAATGTAGCAGCACAATCTACTCCAACGACAACAAGAGTCAAAGAGTTGTCAATGGATGATATATTTACTTTAATGAAAACAATGTCTGAGAGTTTGAGTAGTGATATCAATAAAATGAATAGTAGTATCAATGTAAAATTTGATGTACAGAATAGTCGTTTTGACAATAACGATATAAAATTGAATGAAATTAAAAGTGAATTTAACTGTAAATTTGACGCTAAATTTGATGAACTTAAAATTGATATTAATGAGGTCAAAATTAAATGTGAAAGTAGTTGTAACGAATTGAAACGAGATATTGATAAAATAGTAGAGTCAGTAGGAGAACAGATTAAAAGTAAAAATAATAATGATAATAAAAAAGTAACAAGTGATAAAAATAATGTTGAAAATGATAATATAATTAAGAATGTGGTATCAGAGAGTGATACGTTGAAAATAGATAGTGAGTGAGAGAGAGAAAGTAATAGGTTGTAATGGAGTAGTAATTAGTGTTGATGAATTAGAGAAAGAATGGCAAGAGAGATTAGATGAGTATGTAGGGCAGAGGGTAAATTTTCCCCATATGTATGATGAACCAAGGTGTTCAAAAATGTTGTTGTTGAAGGGCAAGAGTCCCTTGTTATTAGAAGACATGAGGTCTTTAAGTTGTTCCCCAAGTTTTTATAAGTTAGTACCCTCTGTGTGGGATGGTGTTGAAAGTGTGAGATGGTGTTATGATGAGAGAGATTTAGATGGAGAGTTGTGTGTTGATAGAGAGATAGAAGTATATAAGTTGAAGAGAAATTATAATGAGTTGAAAGAAATGTTAGAAGTGGTAAAAATAAATGATATGAAATACTTACTTTATAAAATAGAGATTGAGAATTGTTTTGATGATACCTGTTTAAATAATAATAATAATAATTTACCTTATGTTGTAAGGAATGAGAAAATAACTGACCTTATATTGAATGTAACTACTGATGGAGACTGGACAGAAATAAATAATGTTGACTTGGTTTATGATAAAATAATTATAATGGGAAGTAACCCTATATATGATTATTGTGGTAAAATGAATAAACTAAAATTTTATGGTTATTACACACAGGATAGCCATATGAGGTACGTAAATAAAATTGAAAACTGTTATGTGAAACCCAGATTAATTTTTGATGATGGAGGATGAACATAAACTTAATAGATGGACATTTTTAATATTTTGATTTATGGTTCTGACTTGCTGATTTTTGACAATGAAGTGTGATAAAACTGAATAATTAATGATGAAGAATTGTAAATAATCGATAGTGAAATTAATTGTGTGTATTGTAAAATGTTAGGTAAACAATGTGTGTATGTAGTAGAAATTGTTGTGATAATAATAACAATATTTTTGCAGTCTAAATAAATAACAAAAATAATTTTGAAGCCAGTAATTAGCGAATTGTAATTGTTTTGATAATAATTGAACTTGTTGTATTTTTAATAATAAATTTAATTAAAATAATTTGAGATGTTTAAATATTTTTGATTGATTTAAATGTTATATAAGTGAATTTTGATAATGAATTTAAATTATTTTATGAGATGTGAAGTTGATAAGTAATAAATAAACAAGTGTTAAATTGTTCAGTATGGAGTAACATTGTTGTTATTGTTTCAGAAGGTACAGGGTGTTTTGTGTTTTTATTTGTGTATTTAGGACAGTGTATGAGCAATGTACTGTAAGTATAAATTTTACAATACAAGTTAAATAGAGTAAAATGTTTACAGGTGTGAAAAGATGTTGATTCAATGATGAAATTAATTTGAGATAATTGTACTAAATAGAAACCATACTCAAAAGGTACTAATAACTGAAATATGAGATAAAACAAATGTTAATAATAAATTTGAAATTTTTTGAGGAATCTAATTGTAGTGAGTGAGAAATAATGAAATGATGTTATGTGGAAGATTTAGTTTAGTTATTAAGTGGCTAGTACGATGGTGGCATGTGCCACCGTAGGTAGCGATAAGTGTTGGGGGGTAATAGAGAGTGTTACCTCCATCGGAGGCCAAAATGGCGTAAAATGCACGGCACACCCTTTTTTACAATATTATATTGTATCCTGATAAATTGCCGTGCCGTGCAGATAAATGATGATGATAACATGCCTGAAAGTAGAGTTGATTTCCCTGACTTTTCGGGCGATTACTGCCTTACCAGCACTAATCGTGGTTTTGGCTAGCAGTCAGCTATGGCCATAAATTAAGAACCTTGACCATAGCTGGTTTGAAATTGGTTTTTTATTAGAAATTGATGGGGGGTGAAACTAGGGGAAATCCCAGGGAACTATGGAACAGCGGCTGCCACTCTGTTCGAGTAGGAACAGCAAGGCCAGGTGGTAGACCCGTTTTAAGGGCGTATGAATTTGTAACAGGGATATGATGATATCCAAATAATTTCCAATGTAACGCTGAAGCAAGGACACGGAGATGTAAATTCCTCCACCAATGCCGTCCTTGTGGAGGCAAATGGGCGCAACAGTCCAACAGGAAAAAACAATAGTGTGTGTGGCTGGGTGGTTGCTCAGGGGAACAACGAATTAAAATTTTGTAACATAAAGATGATAACTCGCTCTTGCACTAATTAAATAATTGTATTATGATTTGATAAATAGTTGTTTGTATGCTTATTATACTGTGTTTATTCTGTCTCATAAATGTATTATTTTATTGTGTTAGAGATAAGGATTGATAAAATGTGTGATTTGTATAATTTTGAAATGTGTTTGTAGTAAGGTCATTCACCTTGCTAAGAAAATCAGCTGATCCGCTGTAGAATGTCACTTATAAATTGTTTGCTAATTTCCAAGGTAACTAATGTTTGAATATAGTGATTTTAATGTGTTAAAGATTTTATTTTAAATGATAGACTGAACTGATATAGTTAAGAATTTTAAATGATTTGTAAAAGATAGTAGTTGGGAGATTTTGGGTGATTGATATTTTGTTGGGACATGCAGATCAGTCCAAGTTGAGTTTAAAGTGGTAATAGAGATGAATAAATATTGTTATGAATAAATGTAATGTAGAGTTTGCGAAGTATTGATAGAGACACAGTAGATATGGGGAATATATGTAGAGTATTGATTGATATATTGATGTAATAAAAAAGTGGAGATATTTTGTTGTAGTTGAAGTGATGTAATGAGAATGGTAATTAGTTGATGGGAATTTTGTAAGAGGGGGTGGTGTGGTAGGAGTCCGCAACAAAAGGGTTGGGACGGGAAGGGACCGTTTAGCGCCGGAAAGGGTCGCCTAGGTAGAATCCAGGGACCAGATAAGGGAATGAGCTTTGGGGGGGGGGAACACACATCCTGAGTACAAAGGGGTAGAGAGTATTTTTTTTTTGTAAGGGTAGAATGATGTGAAATGATTTGAGTAGTAAGTTGGGTTTAGAGAGTGTTTGATAGATGTTTTTGATAGAGATGGGTGTCATCTCAGCTAAAGCTGTTAGTGATGTTAAAGTCAGAGAGGGGAAGATTATAAATGCATACATACCAAGTTGTGAATCAAGTCATTATGAATAATTAAATCACCCAAACTAATGGAGAATGAGGATATTAAAGAAAGACAGTCATAGTAAAAATATAGAATTTTAATTGAAACAAGTGACAATTTTAATAGAATGTGAGAGTAAAGTTGTAAAATATGTAATTTTGAGTAATTTAAATGTCGATTTTATTGTTAATTATAATAATACTATGTCAATTTTAAATGTCATATTTTATTAGGTTGTTATGTTTGAAGATAGAATTTTTAAAAGATGTTTAATGTATTTTATGATGTAGCCTATGTATAACCTATGTAGGTCAAGGTTGTGGACTTGACCCAGTTTGATCAGCTGATGGTTGATGTTATAAACTAGACCAGTTTTGGCAATGAATCAATGCCAATTTTGTTGTTTAATCAATTTAAATAATTTTAAATTTTCTTAATATTGAGAAAAGTACATTTTAATAAATTTAAATTTTTTTGAGGAAAAAATATATATATATATATATGTATAATGGATTTTCTGTCCTGCCATCTGATTGATGTTTTGAATTTGGATTGTATTATTGTTTATGTGTATTACTAGGGTTTTATTGAATTGTATTGTTTAGTATGTATGTCTAATCCAAGGTTAGGATAAATGAGTTCATGTTTCAAATTAGATGGTCAATTTGTTTTTTTTTGTTTTTTTTTTATTATTAAGAGTACTGAAGAAAGCTCATAGATTCAGATAACAGATTTTTATTTTTATTTTTGAGATTAATGGTAATATAGATTAGGTTTTAATTTAAAGGTAACTTTTAAAATTGATAATAAGATTTTGATAGTATGTATAAATAAGTATATGTACGCGCCCAGTATTGCTGAAGGCGACCCAGTGTGCATGAAAAGGGGGAACATATCGGTTGAGGATCTGGCATGGTATAAGACCAGGGGTTTGGATTTTGGGGTGGCATGATAGAAGGTTAGGTGCGCTGTGGTGCGTGTCTGTTCGATTTTATGGTGTTGGGATCTCGAATAGAGAAGTCCAGTGATCTCTTCCAGATGTGGCCATAGTCGCCGAGCCAGGGGGGGGGTTGTTTACCCATAATGTATAAGAACAAATGGGGGTTGTTGGCACCATATCCTCACCGATCCTCTTAGGGGTTTAGCAATGAGATTTCTTCTGTTCCGACAGAAGATATCTCATGGGGGGGGGGTATTGTAACGGGGCAAAAAGGGGACTTTTTATTTTATTAAATTTGGGCTTTTTATTTTATTAAAATATTTTAAATTCATTTTCATCTGTGGGGACAGCCACGTGTTAACTAAAACGTAGTGCAAACAAAGGACTGGTGAGGTGATGCTAATACGTTGGAATGCATCAACGTGCAATCACGCCATACCATTCTGAGAATTTTGCGGCTGTGTGACACACACACAAACGCGCAAGCAACAACATCTGTGGAGTGCCTGAACGACGCCGAGTTGTTTGAAACAAAATGACTTGGAGGCGAAAGTTTTGTTGGCACGTGGTCTCAAAACGGCGGAAACGAAACTTAGTCCGACCCCATTTATGACGTCGACCAGTGAACACTAAATTTCGTCGACTTCGAACACACGGGAGTTGCACTTGTTGAATGTGAAATGACGAACGATTCAGAGCAGAAGGCATTGTAATTCCGCTATGCCTAGTTTTCTGGTGGGAGATTTTGTTAGTGACTCTCGTCCCAGTTGAATAAAATTCTCAGCCCGGCCGGGTGCGGAACAAAAAATGTGTGCACACTAAATCTTAAATTCAACATGTAAAGAGTGAACAAAAGTTAAACAAATGATTTAATATCAATAACCAGAATCAGTGAAGTGAACGGGCGAAATAAAAGAGGAATCGTAAACTTTCGGACATTTAAAAAACACGAGGCACATGGCAGCGAGAGGAGTGATGCAGTTGGGTAACCCATTCGAATAATTTCAATATTTTTTTTATAAGGGGTTCTTCAAATATGTTAAAAATAAAGGGGTTGGGATAAATTAATGGAATGAGTGTAGAGTGTGCAGCAATCTGGGTCGTCTATCGTAGAGTAAAATAATTAGATTCAGGTAGTCAGAAATATGTATTCGTCTGTATAAATCTGATTCAAGGTCTCGTTTATGTTTTAAATAATAACAGTTGTTGTAAATGATGTGAAGGCAGAGAAGTTTAAGTTAACAGAAAATTTGAGTAACTTTGAGTAAAATTTTAAAAGTAAATCAATCAAATGTTGAAAGTTCAAAGAATAAAATAAAATTCTAATTGCTTCTCTACATACATGCGAGTTGAGTCAGTCATTAATATAACCTTATAATCATGCTTGCATTCCAACGTTCGTGTGACGTAACCCTGGGCTGAGAGAAGATTTTTTAAGGTAAGTGGAAGATAAATAATTTTGATGATATTAATGTATTAAGAAGTGTAAATTAGTAGCACAAACAGACAAAGACAGAAAACAACAAATTCATAACACTAACATACATCAACAGCCACACTGAAAAAATAGCCCACAAATTAAAAAAAGCAGGATACAGAAACGCATACAAAATTACTAACAAAACAGAACACACACACAAAGCACAAAACAAATTTGATCTACCTGGTGTTTACAAACTAAATTGCTCAGATTACAACAAATTCTATATAGGCCAGTCAGGACGTAGCTTCAAACAAAGATACATTGAACACACAAAGGGACTCCACTCCACTACAGAATCCACCTTTGCAAACCACCTCATTGAAGCAAACCACACATACAAAAACATCGACAATAACATGGACATTCTACACGTACACACAAAAGGCCGAAAACTAGACACTCTAGAACAATTGGAAATATACAAACACATAAAAACGACATCCTAAACGAACAGACACAATTCAAATCACACGCATTATTCAAACATATCACCACCCCACACACACAGTATTGATCTTTCAAACGTCGATACCATCGCTAACAACAAGATGGACAGTGCTCCCAACGGCAGCCTCTGAAGAAGCTTTTTAAAAGCAAAAACCGGTTCAGGCTATAAGGTAACACTTTTACGTTTTTACCTATAAAAAACTTTATGTTCCGAGGCGGTAGTGAATTAATTATATTTATATTTTGTAATCTCATCTTTGCCAGAATTAAATGTTATGAATTTTGAACTAATTACTGTAGCTCAATTATGAGATATTTGCTTAAACATGCTGAAATGAAATCAAAAATATCAGTATGGAGAACCATACATGACTTCCATGTTCTAAGTTTTATATTTAAAATCATATTCGAAATTAAATATTTCCATAGAAACTACTTCTTTCTATTGCTTCAGCCTTAACCACAGTACTGTGGTCACTAACGTATACCACCTCACGTTTTTGCACTCGATTTTCACTGATGATGGCAGCAGTGGCGGCGATAAGGCCCCCGCACACCCCGCGGTGCGGGGGGGGGGCCCGACCCCCAGTTGGCCCAGTCATGGGACATAACTTGTAACATGAAAAATAAGCGTAAACGAGTTGTAAAACGCTTCTTTGTTGAATTATCAGTTGACCATAGAATTGACGACCCAGTGAAATCATTTGAAGTACAAGTTTTCAATGCAACACTAGATATTGTAACAGCTCAGCTACAAATGAGATTCGAAGGATTGCGTTGCATTGATGATAGGTTTTCATTCCTGACGCCTCAGAATTTAGTAAACTTCTCACAAGAGACAATAGTGGAGAAAAATAAGGCTCTGGTAAATGTGTATCCTGGTGACATTTCCACATCACTGCCTGACCAAGTAATATCCTTCAAAGCTCTGATGGCCAAAGAAATTGTACACAAGAAAAGAATTCGAGAAATGATGAATTTACTGGTTGAAGAAAACAGCTGCCTTATGAGTTGCCTCCCAGACTTAACTACAGCTTTGCAGCTTTATTTAACCATACCTGTCACAACAGCTACAGCGGAAAGAAGCTTTTCAAAACTTAAATTAATTAATTTAAGTCATACTTAAGAAGTACCATGGCCCAAACTCGGTTGAGTGACTTGGTTAAGCATTGAGCATGAAGAGACACAGAAAACTAATATCAACGAAGTGGTTGAAAAGTTCTTAGCTATTAAAAAAAGAAGACTAGGCTTAGGAAAACAGTGAACTTTGGTTGATCCTCATCTGTAAATATTGTACATTACTTGAGTTCGAGTGTTATTGAATTGGATTAGACTTAAGGAGAACTTGTATAGAGTATATTCAAGAATTTTACAAATTCAGGTACAAACTAATTTAAATGTTTGAAAAAAGCTAGAATGTTACTTTGATATTCGTTTTTAAATAATAAATTTTTAACACTCTGTGTGCGGTACTGTTTCATAGTCTGAATTTAGATCTTTGACGTAAAAATAAATCATTCTTTTTATTTTGGTTTTTTTATAGTTTGTATAGAACTTTGTCTATTTAGCAACAATGAATTTTAAGAGTTTGTACACGTGTAAAACATCCTTTGCAAATTGCAAACGCTTTGTGATAGACGAGAAAGTATTCACAAACCATTGTTGTGAAACACACGTAAATAGAAACTCATTTGAGTGTTTTCCCCTATTACGTATACAAAATTTAACCATTTTTATAGGGCCCCCTAATTAGTTTCACGGGGGGGCCCCCGTTACGTTAGCGCCGCCACTGGATGGCAGTCAATGGCACTGCCGAAAAGTCTGGTTTTTCAGAAAACATTGGACTACGGCTAAACAGCCCGGGAAAGAATTTTAACAAAGAACTACTTCTTTGTTGCCGATAACGTAGTACACATATACAAAATTCTCCCCTCTCCCATCAACTATAATTTTCATTTATAGAAAATTACCCCCAACCCGTTCACCTAACCTCTTCATTTATATACATTTCATCTACGTTTCTACAGTGGATTATCATGAGCTTCTTATCAGGATACTTTATTTATCAAATTACGTACTTTACTCTTGTTAAAACATAAAACGTTGCAGGTAAAGTACCCCTATCTCTTAAACGATCTTCACCAAAATCAACAGACCTTCAGTCCTCTACAATGCATGGAAAAAAACATTTGATTCTGTTTGAATGTACGGCAGTTATCGTTCGTCATGGAAACATTTCTCTTGTTACAACATAAAATGTTGCAGGTAAACTACCTCTTTCCCTTAACTGATCTTCACCAAAATCAGTAGGCCTTGAGTTCTCTACAATTCAGGAAAGTATGCAAAAAATTATTTGATTCTCTTTGAATTTACGGCAGTTATCTTTTGTCAAAAAAATTACCCTTCTTAAAACATAAAATGTTGCTGGTAAACTACCCCTTAACCTTACCCGATCTTCAACAAAATCAACAAACCTTGAGTTCTCTTTAATTCAAAAAGGTATGCAAAAATGTAGTTGATTCTGTTTGAATTTACGGCAGTTATTGTTCGTCATATAAAAAATTACCCTTGTTAAAACATAAAATGTTGCTGGTAAACTACCCCTTTCCCTTAACTGATCTTCAACAAAATCAACAGACCTTGAGTTCTCTTTAATTCAAAAAGGTATGCAAAACATTATTTGATTCTGTTTGAATTTGCGGCTGTTATCGTTTGCCATAGAAACAAATTACCCTTGATAAAAAAAGTTGCAGGTAAACTTCCCCTTTCCATTAACCGATCTTCACCAAAACCAACAAGTCTTGAGAACTCTACTATTCCGGACTGTATGCAAAAATTATTTGATTCTGTTTGAATTTGCGGCTGTTATCGTTTGCCATAGAAACAAATTACCCTTGATAAAAAAAGTTGCAAGTAAACTACCGCTTTCCATTAACCGATCTTCACCAAAACCAACAGGTCTTGAGAACTCTACAATTCTGGGCTGTATGCCACACATTATTTGAATCTGTTTGAATTTGCGGCTGTTATCGTTTGCCATAGAAAATAATTACCCTTGATTAAAAAAAAATGTTGCAGGTAAACTACCCCTTTCCCTTAACCGATCTTCACCAAAAACAATAGGTCTTGAGTACTCTACAAATCAGGGCTGCATGCTAAAAATAATTTGATTTTGTTTGAATTTGCAGCTGTTATCGTTTGCCATAGGAAAAAAATCTAAGACACACACACACACACACACACACACACACATCAAAAAATGACTTTTTTTCATGTTTTGAGTGTAGTACAATCAGAATCTGCAATAATCTGAACACGATTATTTTTGCCATCACCATACTTCCATTTCCTTAAGGAACATCACTGTATTTCAATTTGCTGTTTACAGCAATAAATCTCTCTACATTTTTTTTCTAACCTGTTATTCTATCAAAATTTCACTGTATATAATTATACGATACCTAACTAGATTCAATGTCAATTTAGGATAACAATGTAGTAGTCGCTGGTTACAGATGCTATTTAGCTCTATAAAAAGGTAATTAAGACAGTGAGAATTTTAGAGACATACTAAACTACTGTTAGTCCAATTGTTTTCTATATATCTATGGACCTACAGAATATAAGATGTCTCTAGGAAAATTTGAATGTAAAATTTTGCACAGGATTCTCATGCTGCATGGAAGATGAAAACCTGTAATAACAATATTAATACAAAAATGTATACAGTTTAAGTTAAATCAAAAGCAACAGATTCAGGTGGCTATAATAATGTTACATAAATGCCACAGCGAAAATGTACTAGGAAGATTTTTTATGAGACTCTAGGAGGATTTAGATTGAGAGGCAATCTCAGGAAACGATGGATTAATTTAATGTGAAGAAGGACTTGAGAAAAATGGAAGTCAAAAGAAGGGAACAAAGCAGTTGATACAGGGGAATAGGATGTTGGTATCTGGGGGCTAGAGCCTTATGCAGGACTTACGAGTTAAGGTATGTGAAGTTACTGGATTAACCTTACTAAATATCGGTATGGAGAACCATACATGACTTCCATATTCTAAGATTTATATTTAAAATCATTTTCGAAATGAAATATTACCATAGAAACAACTTTTTTCTACTTACTGCTTCAGCCTTAACCACAGTACTGTGGTCACTAACGTATACCACCTCACGTTATCGCACTCAATTTTCACTGATGATGGAAGTCGATGGCATTGCCGAAACGTCTGGTTTTGTAGAAAACATTGGACTACGGCCAAATATCACGGGAAGGAATTTTAACAAAAACTACTTCTTTGTTGCCGATAACGTTGTACACATATATATATATATATATATATATATATATATATATAAAATATGCATAAAATTAATGGCTTGTATAAGTTAATGATTGATCTCCATTAAGTAGTGCTCAAGTTTCCAAAGTTTTAATATTATGATGTCCGTAATTAAAACATCAGAGCAGGTTTAGTGTGTATGAGGGTACACCGTGGACAAAAATTTTCAACATTTCCTATTGAGCGTTGCTTAGAGTAAAGCTGCGAATCTACAGTGTATGTTTCACAGAACAAACACGCGAAAAAGAAGGAGCACTCATGGACCCTCAGCATCTTGCAGAGGGTTCATTCCCTAAAGACGAAAAGTCTGCCTATGAATCGTTCTTCTGTAAACACGTGCAGTTACACTGCCCAGCGATCCACAGGAAGCAAATCGCTATCCACGCTGGACACTTTTTCGGCTTGCACGCGTTATTTTGATATGGGTTTCGGCACTTACCATTTAAAAAGCGTGCAAATGTAAGAAAATAAACATGTGTGAGGCCAGAAATAATGCGAATTTTGTGTGTGTGTGTGTGTCTTCCCTGCCTTTTTATTGCGGTAGTCATAATAATAAAATGGAAACGTAAACATTACATAACTGAGATATGCTTGCCTGCCACGAACGATATATTTTCTCTCATACATGATTTACATTAAAATGAAGATATTATAATTTTATTGCCTGGCTACAAAATCATTTTATTTTTAACAATTACCATTGTTTGAAAAAGTTTAAATGAATTTTCAAGTACTTTAGTGTTGTTAAAACGTAAAAGGTTGCAGGTAAACTACCCCTTCCCCTTAACCGATCTTCACCAAAATCAAAAGGCCTTGAGTTCTCTACAATTCAGTGTTGTATGCAAAAAATTATTTGATTCTGTTTGAATATGTGGCAGTTATCGTTCGTCATAGAAAAAATTACCCTTGTTAAAACATAAAACGTTGCAGGTAAACTACCCCTTTCCCTTAACCGATCTTCACCAAAAACAATAGGTCTTGATAACTCTACAATTTAGGGGTGTATGCAAAAAATTATTTGATTCTGTTGAATTTGCGGCTGTTATCGTTTGCCATAGAAAATACCCGTGTTAAAACAAAAAATGTTGCAGGTAAACTACCCCTTTCCCTTAACCGATCTTCACCAAAAACAATAGGTCTTGAGAACTCCATAATTCAGGGCTGTATGCGAAACATTATTTGATTCTGCTTGAATTTGCGGCTGTTATCGTTTGCCAAAAAAAAAAAAATATCGGTATGGAGAACCATACATGACTTCCATATTCTAAGATTTATATTTAAAATCATTTTTGAAATGAAATATTACCATAGAAACTACATCTTTCTACTTACTGCTTCAGCCTTAACCACAGTACTGTGGTCACTAACGTATACCACCTCACGTTATCGCACTCGATTTTCACTGATGATGGAAGTCGATGGCATTGCCGAAACGGTTGGTTTTGTAGAAAACATTGGACTACAGCCAAATATCCCGGGAAGGAATTTTAACAAAAACTACTTCTTTGTTGCCGATAATGTTGTACACATATATATAAAAAATATGGATAAAATTAATGGCTTGTATAAGTTAATAATTGATCTCCATTAAGTAGTGCTCAAGTTTCCAAAGTTTTAATATTATGATGTCCGTAATTAAAACATCAGAGCAGGTTTAGTATGTATGAGGGTACACGACCGGAGCGGTCGTGGCGTAGTGGCTAGCGTGTGGCGCTGCTACGCTGTCGGCGCGGGTTCAATTCCCGCCGGGGGCCATCTGATTTAGATGCGACCGTTCCCCCTCGCAAGGCAAGTTTGATTTGAAGGTTAAGTAACTACGTAAAAATTACGTAGCACATTAAAATAGTACATCAATGTTCAGAAGTTAAGAGTTAAGTGGTAGATGTTTTTATGTAAGAAAATCTAGATTAAGAAACTTATAAATATGGCAGGAAAGAATGAGAGCAATATAAATGAAACGACTAGTGTCGAAAACTGTGATGATTCAAATATTATGAATAATGTTGAAATCCACTCGACTCCAAACGTGAGTCAGGAAAATAAAACAAAAAATAATGCAAATGAAACAAATAGTACAGATGATTCGGGGATTCAAGTAACCCCTAAATTGAATAGGGAAAGTAAAATTAATAATGAAGAAGTCAGCTTCACTGACAAAAATGTAGCAGCACAATCTACTCCAACGACAACAAGAGTCAAAGAGTTGTCAATGGATGATATATTTACTTTAATGAAAACAATGTCTGAGAGTTTGAGTAGTGATATCAATAAAATGAATAGTAGTATCAATGTAAAATTTGATGTACAGAATAGTTGTTTTGACAATAACGATATAAAATTGAATGAAATTAAAAGTGAATTTAACTGTAAATTTGACGCTAAATTTGATGAACTTAAAATTGATATTAATGAGGTCAAAATTAAATGTGAAAGTAGTTGTAACGAATTGAAACGAGATATTGATAAAATAGTAGAGTCAGTAGGAGAACAGATTAAAAGTAAAAATAATAATGATAATAAAAAAGTAACAAGTGATAAAAATAATGTTGAAAATGATAATATAATTAAGAATGTGGTATCAGAGAGTGATACGTTGAAAATAGATAGTGAGTGAGAGAGAGAAAGTAATAGGTTGTAATGGAGTAGTAATTAGTGTTGATGAATTAGAGAAAGAATGGCAAGAGAGATTAGATGAGTATGTAGGGCAGAGGGTAAATTTTCCCCATATGTATGATGAACCAAGGTGTTCAAAAATGTTGTTGTTGAAGGGCAAGAGTCCCTTGTTATTAGAAGACATGAGGTCTTTAAGTTGTTCCCCAAGTTTTTATAAGTTAGTACCCTCTGTGTGGGATGGTGTTGAAAGTGTGAGATGGTGTTATGATGAGAGAGATTTAGATGGAGAGTTGTGTGTTGATAGAGAGATAGAAGTATATAAGTTGAAGAGAAATTATAATGAGTTGAAAGAAATGTTAGAAGTGGTAAAAATAAATGATATGAAATACTTACTTTATAAAATAGAGATTGAGAATTGTTTTGATGATACCTGTTTAAATAATAATAATAATAATTTACCTTATGTTGTAAGGAATGAGAAAATAACTGACCTTATATTGAATGTAACTACTGATGGAGACTGGACAGAAATAAATAATGTTGACTTGGTTTATGATAAAATAATTATAATGGGAAGTAACCCTATATATGATTATTGTGGTAAAATGAATAAACTAAAATTTTATGGTTATTACACACAGGATAGCCATATGAGGTACGTAAATAAAATTGAAAACTGTTATGTGAAACCCAGATTAATTTTTGATGATGGAGGATGAACATAAACTTAATAGATGGACATTTTTAATATTTTGATTTATGGTTCTGACTTGCTGATTTTTGACAATGAAGTGTGATAAAACTGAATAATTAATGATGAAGAATTGTAAATAATCGATAGTGAAATTAATTGTGTGTATTGTAAAATGTTAGGTAAACAATGTGTGTATGTAGTAGAAATTGTTGTGATAATAATAACAATATTTTTGCAGTCTAAATAAATAACAAAAATAATTTTGAAGCCAGTAATTAGCGAATTGTAATTGTTTTGATAATAATTGAACTTGTTGTATTTTTAATAATAAATTTAATTAAAATAATTTGAGATGTTTAAATATTTTTGATTGATTTAAATGTTATATAAGTGAATTTTGATAATGAATTTAAATTATTTTATGAGATGTGAAGTTGATAAGTAATAAATAAACAAGTGTTAAATTGTTCAGTATGGAGTAACATTGTTGTTATTGTTTCAGAAGGTACAGGGTGTTTTGTGTTTTTATTTGTGTATTTAGGACAGTGTATGAGCAATGTACTGTAAGTATAAATTTTACAATACAAGTTAAATAGAGTAAAATGTTTACAGGTGTGAAAAGATGTTGATTCAATGATGAAATTAATTTGAGATAATTGTACTAAATAGAAACCATACTCAAAAGGTACTAATAACTGAAATATGAGATAAAACAAATGTTAATAATAAATTTGAAATTTTTTGAGGAATCTAATTGTAGTGAGTGAGAAATAATGAAATGATGTTATGTGGAAGATTTAGTTTAGTTATTAAGTGGCTAGTACGATGGTGGCATGTGCCACCGTAGGTAGCGATAAGTGTTGGGGGGTAATAGAGAGTGTTACCTCCATCGGAGGCCAAAATGGCGTAAAATGCACGGCACACCCTTTTTTACAATATTATATTGTATCCTGATAAATTGCCGTGCCGTGCAGATAAATGATGATGATAACATGCCTGAAAGTAGAGTTGATTTCCCTGACTTTTCGGGCGATTACTGCCTTACCAGCACTAATCGTGGTTTTGGCTAGCAGTCAGCTATGGCCATAAATTAAGAACCTTGACCATAGCTGGTTTGAAATTGGTTTATATTAGAAATTGATGGGGGGTGAAACTAGGGGAAATCCCAGGGAACTATGGAACAGCGGCTGCCACTCTGTTCGAGTAGGAACAGCAAGGCCAGGTGGTAGACCCGTTTTAAGGGCGTATGAATTTGTAACAGGGATATGATGATATCCAAATAATTTCCAATGTAACGCTGAAGCAAGGACACGGAGATGTAAATTCCTCCACCATTGCCGTCCTTGTGGAGGCAAATGGGCGCAACAGTCCAACAGGAAAAAACAATAGTGTGTGTGGCTGGGTGGTTGCTCAGGGGAACAACGAATTAAAATTTTGTAACATAAAGATGATAACTCGCTCTTGCACTAATTAAATAATTGTATTATGATTTGATAAATAGTTGTTTGTATGCTTATTATACTGTGTTTATTCTGTCTCATAAATGTATTATTTTATTGTGTTAGAGATAAGGATTGATAAAATGTGTGATTTGTATAATTTTGAAATGTGTTTGTAGTAAGGTCATTCACCTTGCTAAGAAAATCAGCTGATCCGCTGTAGAATGTCACTTATAAAATGTTTGCTAATTTCCAAGGTAACTAATGTTTGAATATAGTGATTTTAATGTGTTAAAGATTTTATTTTAAATGATAGACTGAACTGATATAGTTAAGAATTTTAAATGATTTGTAAAAGATAGTAGTTGGGAGATTTTGGGTGATTGATATTTTGTTGGGACATGCAGATCAGTCCAAGTTGAGTTTAAAGTGGTAATAGAGATGAATAAATATTGTTATGAATAAATGTAATGTAGAGTTTGCGAAGTATTGATAGAGACACAGTAGATATGGGGAATATATGTAGAGTATTGATTGATATATTGATGTAATAAAAAAGTGGAGATATTTTGTTGTAGTTGAAGTGATGTAATGAGAATGGTAATTAGTTGATGGGAATTTTGTAAGAGGGGGTGGTGTGGTAGGAGTCCGCAACAAAAGGGTTGGGACGGGAAGGGACCGTTTAGCGCCGGAAAGGGTCGCCTAGGTAGAATCCAGGGACCAGATAAGGGAATGAGCTTTGGGGGGGGGAACACACATCCTGAGTACAAAGGGGTAGAGAGTATTTTTTTTTTGTAAGGGTAGAAGGATGTGAAATGATTTGAGTAGTAAGTTGGGTTTAGAGAGTGTTTGATAGATGTTTTTGATAGAGATGGGTGTCATCTCAGCTAAAGCTGTTAGTGATGTTAAAGTCAGAGAGGGGAAGATTATAAATGCATACATACCAAGTTGTGAATCAAGTCATTATGAATAATTAAATCACCCAAACTAATGGAGAATGAGGATATTAAAGAAAGACAGTCATAGTAAAAATATAGAATTTTAATTGAAACAAGTGACAATTTTAATAGAATGTGAGAGTAAAGTTGTAAAATATGTAATTTTGAGTAATTTAAATGTCGATTTTATTGTTAATTATAATAATACTATGTCAATTTTAAATGTCATATTTTATTAGGTTGTTATGTTTGAAGATAGAATTTTTAAAAGATGTTTAATGTATTTTATGATGTAGCCTATGTATAACCTATGTAGGTCAAGGTTGTGGACTTGACCCAGTTTGATCAGCTGATGGTTGATGTTATAAACTAGACCAGTTTTGGCAATGAAGCAATGCCAATTTTGTTGTTTAATCAATTTAAATAATTTTAAATTTTCTTAATATTGAGAAAAGTACATTTTAATAAATTTAAATTTTTTTGAGGAAAAAAAAAATATATATATATAATGGATTTTCTGTCCTGCCATCTGATTGATGTTTTGAATTTGGATTGTATTATTGTTTATGTGTATTACTAGGGTTTTATTGAATTGTATTGTTTAGTATGTATGTCTAATCCAAGGTTAGGATAAATGAGTTCATGTTTCAAATTAGATGGTCAATTTGTTTTTTTTTGTTTTTTTTTATTATTAAGAGTACTGAAGAAAGCTCATAGATTCAGATAACAGATTTTTATTTTTATTTTTGAGATTAATGGTAATATAGATTAGGTTTTAATTTAAAGGTAACTTTTAAAATTGATAATAAGATTTTGATAGTATGTATAAATAAGTATATGTACGCGCCCAGTATTGCTGAAGGCGACCCAGTGTGCATGAAAAGGGGGAACATATCGGTTGAGGATCTGGCATGGTATAAGACCAGGGGTTTGGATTTTGGGGTGGCATGATAGAAGGTTAGGTGCGCTGTGGTGCGTGTCTGTTCGATTTTATGGTGTTGGGATCTCGAATAGAGAAGTCCAGTGATCTCTTCCAGATGTGGCCATAGTCGCCGAGCCAGGGGGGGTTGTTTACCCATAATGTATAAGAACAAATGGGGGTTGTTGGCACCATATCCTCACCGATCCTCTTAGGGGTTTAGCAATGAGATTTCTTCTGTTCCGACAGAAGATCTCTCATGGGGGGGGGGTATTGTAACGGGGCAAAAAGGGGACTTTTTATTTTATTAAATTTGGGCTTTTTATTTTATTAAAATATTTTAAATTCATTTTCATCTGTGGAGACAGCCACGTGTTAACTAAAACGTAGTGCAAACAAAGGACTGGTGAGGTGATGCTAATACGTTGGAATGCATCAACGTGCAATCACGCCATACCATTCTGAGAATTTTGCGGCTGTGTGACACACACACAAACGCGCAAGCACCAACATCTGTGGAGTGCCTGAACGACGCCGAGTTGTTTGAAACAAAATGACTTGGAGGCGAAAGTTTTGTTGGCACGTGGTCTCAAAACGGCGGAAACGAAACTTAGTCCGACCCCATTTATGACGTCGACCAGTGAACACTAAATTTCGTCGACTTCGAACACACGGGAGTTGCACTTGTTGAATGTGAAATGACGAACGATTCAGAGCAGAAGGCATTGTAATTCCGCTATGCCTAGTTTTCTGGTGGGAGATTTTGTTAGTGACTCTCGTCCCAGTTGAATAAAATTCTCAGCCCGGCCGGGTGCGGAACAAAAAATGTGTGCACACTAAATCTTAAATTCAACATGTAAAGAGTGAACAAAAGTTAAACAAATGATTTAATATCAATAACCAGAATCAGTGAAGTGAACGGGCGAAATAAAAGAGGAATCGTAAACTTTCGGACATTTAAAAAACACGAGGCACATGGCAGCGAGAGGAGTGATGCAGTTGGGTAACCCATTCGAATAATTTCAATATTTTTTTATAAGGGGTTCTTCAAATATGTTAAAAATAAAGGGGTTGGGATAAATTAATGGAATGAGTGTAGAGTGTGCAGCAACCTGGGTCGTCTATCGTAGAGTAAAATAATTAGATTCAGGTAGTCAGAAATATGTATTCGTCTGTATAAATCTGATTCAAGGTCTCGTTTATGTTTTAAATAATAACAGTTGTTGTAAATGATGTGAAGGCAGAGAAGTTTAAGTTAACAGAAAATTTGAGTAACTTTGAGTAAAATTTTAAAAGTAAATCAATCAAATGTTGAAAGTTCAAAGAATAAAATAAAATTCTAATTGCTTCTCTACATACATGCGAGTTGAGTCAGTCATTAATATAACCTTATAATCATGCTTGCATTCCAACGTTCGTGTGACGTAACCCTGGGCTGAGAGAAGATTTTTTAAGGTAAGTGGAAGATAAATAATTTTGATGATATTAATGTATTAAGAAGTGTAAATTAGTAGCACAAACAGACAAAGACAGAAAACAACAAATTCATAACACTAACATACATCAACAGCCACACTGAAAAAATAGCCCACAAATTAAAAAAAGCAGGATACAGAAACGCATACAAAATTACTAACAAAACAGAACACACACACAAAGCACAAAACAAATTTGATCTACCTGGTGTTTACAAACTAAATTGCTCAGATTACAACAAATTCTATATAGGCCAGTCAGGACGTAGCTTCAAACAAAGATACATTGAACACACAAAGGGACTCCACTCCACTACAGAATCCACCTTTGCAAACCACCTCATTGAAGCAAACCACACATACAAAAACATCGACAATAACATGGACATTCTACACGTACACACAAAAGGCCGAAAACTAGACACTCTAGAACAATTGGAAATATACAAACACATAAAAACGACATCCTAAACGAACAGACACAATTCAAATCACACGCATTATTCAAACATATCACCACCCCACACACACAGTATTGATCTTTCAAACGTCGATACCATCGCTAACAACAAGATGGACAGTGCTCCCAACGGCAGCCTCTGAAGAAGCTTTTTAAAAGCAAAAACCGGTTCAGGCTATAAGGTAACACTTTTACGTTTTTACCTATAAAAAACTTTATGTTCCGAGGCGGTAGTGAATTAATTATATTTATATTTTGTAATCTCATCTTTGCCAGAATTAAATGTTATGAATTTTGAACTAATTACTGTAGCTCAATTATGAGATATTTGCTTAAACATGCTGAAATGAAATCAAAAATATCAGTATGGAGAACCATACATGACTTCCATGTTCTAAGTTTTATATTTAAAATCATATTCGAAATTAAATATTTCCATAGAAACTACTTCTTTCTATTGCTTCAGCCTTAACCACAGTACTGTGGTCACTAACGTATACCACCTCACGTTTTTGCACTCGATTTTCACTGATGATGGCAGCAGTGGCGGCGATAAGGCCCCCGCAGACCCCGCGGTGCGGGGGGGCCCCGACCCCCAGTTGGCCCAGTCATGGGACATAACTTGTAACATGAAAAATAAGCGTAAACGAGTTGTAAAACGCTTCTTTGTTGAATTATCAGTTGACCATAGAATTGACGACCCAGTGAAATCATTTGAAGTACAAGTTTTCAATGCAACACTAGATATTGTAATAGCTCAGCTACAAATGAGATTCGAAGGATTGCGTTGCATTGATGATAGGTTTTCATTCCTGACGCCTCAGAATTTAGTAAACTTCTCACAAGAGACAATAGTGGAGAAAAATAAGGCTCTGGTAAATGTGTATCCTGGTGACATTTCCACATCACTGCCTGACCAAGTAATATCCTTCAAAGCTCTGATGGCCAAAGAAATTGTACACAAGAAAAGAATTCGAGAAATGATGAATTTACTGGTTGAAGAAAACAGCTGCCTTATGAGTTGCCTCCCAGACTTAACTACAGCTTTGCAGCTTTATTTAACCATACCTGTCACAACAGCTACAGCGGAAAGAAGCTTTTCAAAACTTAAATTAATTAATTTAAGTCATACTTAAGAAGTACCATGGCCCAAACTCGGTTGAGTGACTTGGTTAAGCATTGAGCATGAAGAGACACAGAAAACTAATATCAACGAAGTGGTTGAAAAGTTCTTAGCTATTAAAAAAAGAAGACTAGGCTTAGGAAAACAGTGAACTTTGGTTGATCCTCATCTGTAAATATTGTACATTACTTGAGTTCGAGTGTTATTGAATTGGATTAGACTTAAGGAGAACTTGTATAGAGTATATTCAAGAATTTTACAAATTCAGGTACAAACTAATTTAAATGTTTGAAAAAAGCTAGAATGTTACTTTGATATTCGTTTTTAAATAATAAATTTTTAACACTCTGTGTGCGGTACTGTTTCATAGTCTGAATTTAGATCTTTGACGTAAAAATAAATCATTCTTTTTATTTTGGTTTTTTTATAGTTTGTATAGAACTTTGTCTATTTAGCAACAATGAATTTTAAGAGTTTGTACACGTGTAAAACATCCTTTGCAAATTGCAAACGCTTTGTGATAGACGAGAAAGTATTCACAAACCATTGTTGTGAAACACACGTAAATAGAAACTCATTTGAGTGTTTTCCCCTATTACGTATACAAAATTTAACCATTTTTATAGGGCCCCCTAATTAGTTTCACGGGGGGGCCCCCGTTACGTTAGCGCCGCCACTGGATGGCAGTCAATGGCACTGCCGAAAAGTCTGGTTTTTCAGAAAACATTGGACTACGGCTAAACAGCCCGGGAAGGAATTTTAACAAAGAACTACTTCTTTGTTGCCGATAACGTAGTACACATATACAAAATTCTCCCCTCTCCCATCAACTATAATTTTCATTCATAGAAAATTACCCCCAACCCGTTCACCTAACCTCTTCATTTATATACATTTCATCTACGTTTCTACAGTGGATTATCATGAGCTTCTTATCAGGATACTTTATTTATCAAATTACGTACTTTACTCTTGTTAAAACATAAAACGTTGCAGGTAAAGTACCCCTATCTCTTAAACGATCTTCACCAAAATCAACAGACCTTCAGTCCTCTACAATGCATGGAAAAAAACATTTGATTCTGTTTGAATGTGCGGCAGTTATCGTTCGTCATGGAAACATTTCTCTTGTTACAACATAAAATGTTGCAGGTAAACTACCTCTTTCCCTTAACTGATCTTCACCAAAATCAGTAGGCCTTGAGTTCTCTACAATTCAGGAAAGTATGCAAAAAATTATTTGATTCTCTTTGAATTTACGGCAGTTATCTTTTGTCAAAAAAATTACCCTTCTTAAAACATAAAATGTTGCTGGTAAACTACCCCTTAACCTTACCCGATCTTCAACAAAATCAACAAACCTTGAGTTCTCTTTAATTCAAAAAGGTATGCAAAAATGTAGTTGATTCTGTTTGAATTTACGGCAGTTATTGTTCGTCATATAAAAAATTACCCTTGTTAAAACATAAAATGTTGCTGGTAAACTACCCCTTTCCCTTAACTGATCTTCAACAAAATCAACAGACCTTGAGTTCTCTTTAATTCAAGAAGGTATGCAAAACATTATTTGATTCTGTTTGAATTTGCGGCTGTTATCGTTTGCCATAGAAACAAATTACCCTTGATAAAAAAAGTTGCAGGTAAACTTCCCCTTTCCATTAACCGATCTTCACCAAAACCAACAAGTCTTGAGAACTCTACTATTCCGGACTGTATGCAAAAATTATTTGATTCTGTTTGAATTTGCGGCTGTTATCGTTTGCCATAGAAACAAATTACCCTTGATAAAAAAAGTTGCAAGTAAACTACCGCTTTCCATTAACCGATCTTCACCAAAACCAACAGGTCTTGAGAACTCTACAATTCTGGGCTGTATGCCACACATTATTTGAATCTGTTTGAATTTGCGGCTGTTATCGTTTGCCATATAAAATAATTACCCTTGATTTAAAAAAAACGTTGCAGGTAAACTACCCCTTTCCCTTAACCGATCTTCACCAAAAACAATAGGTCTTGAGTACTCTACAAATCAGGGCTGCATGCTAAAAATAATTTGATTTTGTTTGAATTTGCAGCTGTTATCGTTTGCCATAGGAAAAAAATCTAAGACACACACACACACACACACACACACACACACACACACATCAAAAAATGACTTTTTTTCATGTTTTGAGTGTAGTACAATCAGAATCTGCAATAATCTGAACACGATTATTTTTGCCATCACCATACTTCCATTTCCTTAAGGAACATCACTGTATTTCAATTTGCTGTTTACAGCAATAAATCTCTCTACATTTTTTTTCTAACCTGTTATTCTATCAAAATTTCACTGTATATAATTATACGATACCTAACTAGATTCAATGTCAATTTAGGATAACAATGTAGTAGTCGCTGGTTACAGATGCTATTTAGCTCTATAAAAAGGTAATTAAGACAGTGAGAATTTTAGAGACATACTAAACTACTGTTAGTCCAATTGTTTTCTATATATCTATGGACCTACAGAATATAAGATGTCTCTAGGAAAATTTGAATGTAAAATTTTGCACAGGATTCTCATGCTGCATGGAAGATGAAAACCTGTAATAACAATATTAATACAAAAATGTATACAGTTTAAGTTAAATCAAAAGCAACAGATTCAGGTGGCTATAATAATGTTACATAAATGCCACAGCGAAAATGTACTAGGAAGATTTTTTATGAGACTCTAGGAGGATTTAGATTGAGAGGCAATCTCAGGAAACGATGGATTAATTTAATGTGAAGAAGGACTTGAGAAAAATGGAAGTCAAAAGAAGGGAACAAAGCAGTTGATACAGGGGAATAGGATGTTGGTATCTGGGGGCTAGAGCCTTATGCAGGACTTACGAGTTAAGGTATGTGAAGTTACTGGATTAACCTTACTAAATATCGGTATGGAGAACCATACATGACTTCCATATTCTAAGATTTATATTTAAAATCATTTTCGAAATGAAATATTACCATAGAAACAACTTTTTTCTACTTACTGCTTCAGCCTTAACCACAGTACTGTGGTCACTAACGTATACCACCTCACGTTATCGCACTCAATTTTCACTGATGATGGAAGTCGATGGCATTGCCGAAACGTCTGGTTTTGTAGAAAACATTGGACTACGGCCAAATATCACGGGAAGGAATTTTAACAAAAACTACTTCTTTGTTGCCGATAACGTTGTACACATATATATATATATATAAAATATGCATAAAATTAATGGCTTGTATAAGTTAATGATTGATCTCCATTAAGTAGTGCTCAAGTTTCCAAAGTTTTAATATTATGATGTCCGTAATTAAAACATCAGAGCAGGTTTAGTGTGTATGAGGGTACACCGTGGACAAAAATTTTCAACATTTCCTATTGAGCGTTGCTTAGAGTAAAGCTGCGAATCTACAGTGTATGTTTCACAGAACAAACACGCGAAAAAGAAGGAGCACTCATGGACCCTCAGCATCTTGCAGAGGGTTCATTCCCTAAAGACGAAAAGTCTGCCTATGAATCGTTCTTCTGTAAACACGTGCAGTTACACTGCCCAGCGATCCACAGGAAGCAAATCGCTATCCACGCTGGACACTTTTTCGGCTTGCACGCGTTATTTTGATATGGGTTTCGGCACTTACCATTTAAAAAGCGTGCAAATGTAAGAAAATAAACATGTGTGAGGCCAGAAATAATGCGAATTTTGTGTGTGTGTGTGTGTGTCTTCCCTGCCTTTTTATTGCGGTAGTCATAATAATAAAATGGAAACGTAAACATTACATAACTGAGATATGCTTGCCTGCCACGAACGATATATTTTCTCTCATACATGATTTACATTAAAATGAAGAAATTATAATTTTATTGCCTGGCTACAAAATCATTTTATTTTTAACAATTACCATTGTTTGAAAAAGTTTAAATGAATTTTCAAGTACTTTAGTGTTGTTAAAACGTAAAAGGTTGCAGGTAAACTACCCCTTCCCCTTAACCGATCTTCACCAAAATCAAAAGGCCTTGAGTTCTCTACAATTCAGTGTTGTATGCAAAAAATTATTTGATTCTGTTTGAATATGTGGCAGTTATCGTTCGTCATAGAAAAAATTACCCTTGTTAAAACATAAAACGTTGCAGGTAAACTACCCCTTTCCCTTAACCGATCTTCACCAAAAACAAATAGGTCTTGAAAACTCTACAATTCAGAGTTGCATGCAAAAAATTATTTGATTCTGTTTGAATTTGCGGCTGTTATCGTTTTCCATAGAAAACACCCTTGTTAAAACATAAAACGTTGCAGGTAAACTACCCCTTTCCCTTAACCGATCTTCACCAAAAACAATAGGTCTTGATAACTCTACAATTTAGGGGTGTATGCAAAAAATTATTTGATTCTGTTGAATTTGCGGCTGTTATCGTTTGCCATAGAAAATACCCTTGTTAAAACATAAAATGTTGCAGGTAAACTACCCCTTTCCCTTAACCGATCTTCACCAAAAACAATAGGTCTTGAGAACTCCATAATTCAGGGCTGTATGCGAAACATTATTTGATTCTGCCTGAATTTGCGGCTGTTATCGTTTGCCAAAAAAAAAAAAAATATCGGTATGGAGAACCATACATGACTTCCATATTCTAAGATTTATATTTAAAATCATTTTTGAAATGAAATATTACCATAGAAACTACATCTTTCTACTTACTGCTTCAGCCTTAACCACAGTACTGTGGTCACTAACGTATACCACCTCACGTTATCGCACTCGATTTTCACTGATGATGGAAGTCGATGGCATTGCCGAAACGGTTGGTTTTGTAGAAAACATTGGACTACAGCCAAATATCCCGGGAAGGAATTTTAACAAAAACTACTTCTTTGTTGCCGATAATGTTGTACACATATATATAAAAAATATGGATAAAATTAATGGCTTGTATAAGTTAATAATTGATCTCCATTAAGTAGTGCTCAAGTTTCCAAAGTTTTAATATTATGATGTCCGTAATTAAAACATCAGAGCAGGTTTAGTATGTATGAGGGTACACGACCGGAGCGGTCGTGGCGTAGTGGCTAGCGTGTGGCGCTGCTACGCTGTCGGCGCGGGTTCAATTCCCGCCGGGGGCCATCTGATTTAGATACGACCGTTCCCCCTCGCAAGGCAATGGCAAACCAGCGAGAGGTATCCTGCTTAGTATAAACCTTCCCCAACTATGCCGTTCGGATCCGGCGTTAAACTGTAGGTCCCATATACCTGTGAGAGACTCAGTACCACACGCACCACGGGTATATGCGGGGAGGGTACAAACCAGTCGAAAGGCTGAAGGACTACGAACGAGGGTACACCGTGGACAAAAATTTTCAACATTTCCTATTGAGCGTTGCTTAGAGTAAAGCTGCAAATCTACAGTGTATGTTTCACAGAAGAAACACGCGAAAAAGAAGGAGCGCTCCGAAGTCACTCATGGACCCTCAGCATCTTGCAGAGGGTTCATTCACTAAAGACGAAAAGTCTGCCTATGAATCGTTCTTCTGTAAACACGTGCAGTTACACTGCCCAGCGATCCACAGGAAGCAATTTGCTATCCACGCTGGACACTTTTTCGGCTTGCACGCGTTATTTTGATATGGGTTTCGGCACTTACCATTTAAAAACGTGCAAATGTAAGAAAATAAACATGTGTGAGGCCAGAAATAACGCGAATTTTGTGTGTGTGTGTGTGTGTGTGTGTCTTCCCTGCCTTTTTATTGCGGTAGTCATAATAATAAAATGGAAACGTAAACATTACATAACTGAGATATGCTTGCCTGCCACGAACGATATATTTTCTCTCATACATGATTTACATTAAAATGAAGAAATTATAATTTTATTGCCTGGCTACAAAATTATTTTATTTTTAACAATTACCATTGTTTGAAAAAGTTTAAATGAATTTTCAAGTACTTTAGTGTTGTTAAAACGTAAAAGGTTGCAGGTAAACTACCCCTTCCCCTTAACCGATCTTCACCAAAATCAAAAGGCCTTGAGTTCTCTACAATTCAGTGTTGTATGCAAAAATTTATTTGATTCTGTTTGAATATGTGGCAGTTATCGTTCGTCATAGAAAAAATTACCCTTGTTAAAACATAAAACGTTGCAGGTAAACTACCCCTTTCCCTTAACCGATCTTCACCAAAAACAAATAGGTCTTGAAAACTCTACAATTCAGAGTTGCATGCAAAAAATTATTTGATTCTGTTTGAATTTGCGGCTGTTATCGTTTTCCATAGAAAACACCCTTGTTAAAACATAAAACGTTGCAGGTAAACTACCCCTTTCCCTTAACCGATCTTCACCAAAAACAATAGGTCTTGATAACTCTACAATTTAGGGGTGTATGCAAAAAATTATTTGATTCTGTTGAATTTGCGGCTGTTATCGTTTGCCATAGAAAATACCCTTGTTAAAACATAAAATGTTGCAGGTAAACTACCCCTTTCCCTTAACCGATCTTCACCAAAAACAATAGGTCTTGAGAACTCCATAATTCAGGGCTGTATGCGAAACATTATTTGATTCTGCCTGAATTTGCGGCTGTTATCGTTTGCCAAAAAAAAAAAAAATATCGGTATGGAGAACCATACATGACTTCCATATTCTAAGATTTATATTTAAAATCATTTTTGAAATGAAATATTACCATAGAAACTACATCTTTCTACTTACTGCTTCAGCCTTAACCACAGTACTGTGGTCACTAACGTATACCACCTCACGTTATCGCACTCGATTTTCACTGATGATGGAAGTCGATGGCATTGCCGAAACGGTTGGTTTTGTAGAAAACATTGGACTACAGCCAAATATCCCGGGAAGGAATTTTAACAAAAACTACTTCTTTGTTGCCGATAATGTTGTACACATATATATAAAAAATATGGATAAAATTAATGGCTTGTATAAGTTAATAATTGATCTCCATTAAGTAGTGCTCAAGTTTCCAAAGTTTTAATATTATGATGTCCGTAATTAAAACATCAGAGCAGGTTTAGTATGTATGAGGGTACACGACCGGAGCGGTCGTGGCGTAGTGGCTAGCGTGTGGCGCTGCTACGCTGTCGGCGCGGGTTCAATTCCCGCCGGGGGCCATCTGATTTAGATACGACCGTTCCCCCTCGCAAGGCAATGGCAAACCAGCGAGAGGTATCCTGCTTAGTATAAACCTTCCCCAACTATGCCGTTCGGATCCGGCGTTAAACTGTAGGTCCCATATACCTGTGAGAGACTCAGTACCACACGCACCACGGGTATATGCGGGGAGGGTACAAACCAGTCGAAAGGCTGAAGGACTACGAACGAGGGTACACCGTGGACAAAAATTTTCAACATTTCCTATTGAGCGTTGCTTAGAGTAAAGCTGCAAATCTACAGTGTATGTTTCACAGAAGAAACACGCGAAAAAGAAGGAGCGCTCCGAAGTCACTCATGGACCCTCAGCATCTTGCAGAGGGTTCATTCACTAAAGACGAAAAGTCTGTCTATGAATCGTTCCTCTGTAAACACGTGTAGTTACACTGCCCTGTGATCCACAGGAAGCAAATCGCTATCCACGCTGGACACTTTTTCGGCTTGCACGCGTTATTTTGATATGTGTTTCGGCACTTGCCATTTAAAAAGCGTGCAAATGTAAGAAAATAAACATGTGTGAGGCCAGAAATAACGCGAATTTTGTGTGTGTGTGTCTTCCCTGCCTTTTTATTGCGGTAGTCATAATAATAAAATGGAAACGTAAACATTACATAGCTGAGATATGCTTGCCTGCCACGAACGATATTGATGTTTGTAACAAAATTTTCTGTTTGCACATTTTGAGTGAAAATTAATCCATTATACTATTAACTCATACATGATTTACACTAAAATGAAAAATTATAATTTTATTGCCTGGCAACAAAATTATTTTATTTTTAACAATTACCATTGTTTCAAAAAGTTTAAATGAATTTTCAAGTACTTTACTGTTGTTAAAATGTAAAAGGTTGCAGGTAAACTACCCCTTCCCCTTAACCGATCTTCACCAAAATCTAAAGTCCTTGAGATCTCTACAATTCAGGGACGTATGCAAAAAATTATTTGATTCTGTTATCGTTTGCCATAGAAAATTACCCTTGATAAAAAAAACGGAGGTAAACTACCCCTTCCCCTTAACCGATCTTCACCAAAAACAATAGGTCTTGAGTAGTCTACAAATCAGGGCTGTATGCAAAAAATTATTTGATTCTGTTTGAATTTGCGGCTGTTAACGTTGCAGGTAAACTACCCTTTCCTTTAACCGATCTTCACCAAAAACAATAGGTCTTGAGAACTCTACAATTCAGGGCTCAGGGCTGTATGCGAAACATTATTTGATTCTGTTTGAAATTGCGGCTGTTATCGTTTGCAAAAAAAAAAAAAAAAAAAAAAACCTTGATAAAAAAAACCGTTGCAGGTAAACTACCCCTTTCCCTCAACCGATCTTCACCAAAAACAATAGGTCGCGAGTACTCTACAAATCAGGGCTGTACGCAAAAAATTATTTGATTCTGTTTGAATTTGCGGCAGTTATCGTTTGCCACAGAAAAAAAACTACAGACAGACACACAGACACTTTTCGAAAAACAACTTTTTTTCATGTTTTGAGTGTAGTACAATCAGAATCTGCAATAATCTCGAACACGATTTTTTTTGCCATCACCATACTTCCATTTCCTTAAGGAATATGGAAGTAAAATTACCCTTGATAAAAAAAAACCTTTGCAGGTAAACTACCCCTTTCCCTCAACCGATCTTCACCAAAAACAATAGGTCGTGAGTACTCTACAAATCAGGGCTGTATGCAAAAAATTATTTGATTCTGTTTGAATTTGCGGCTGTTATCGTTTGCCATAGAAAAAAAAAATCTACAGACAGACACACACACACACACACACACAGACACTTTTCGAAAAACGACTTTTTTCATGTTTTGAGTGTAGTACAATCAGAATCTGCAATAATCTCGAACACGATTTTTTTTTGCCGTCACCATACTTCCATTTCCTTAAGGAATATGGAAGTAACAAATATGTGTCATTCACAATAGATGTTATTTGTATCGTATAATAAAATGTAACATTTGTCTTTTCCTTTCTTAAGAACTTTTCTTTATCTTAAGTGTGCGCGTGCACACACACACACACACACACACATTCTCTGCAGTTCTTGAAAGACAAATGGGGCAACGACACTTTCTTCCACACAATACTGGAAGTTCCTTATTACACTCAATGCACAAAAAAGTTACATACTGAATACACAGTGTTACATGTTACTGCAGATTATGTCTAAAGAAAAAAAAGTCAATAAAACTGACAAAGACTACACTTCGGAACATTATATTTATCTTAGAAATAATATAACAATACCTTAGTAACAGCCTGCATATCTTGTTCAGAGTTACAGGAGACACACAGAAAAAGCTGCGGAACACAACTCCAGCTGGTATAACTGTCCACAGTGGCAAGTCACATGTTTCCTCTAAATACGACATCTACAAACACAGTGTAGTACTCGATGAGATTACCAACACAATTCACAAATTTGTAATACTACAAAGTATGTATACAGAGTATTCCCAGAGCACTCAAGAAATACTGTTCTTGAGCGAGGTGACACAAACAATATTTGAGATGATTGTAGAGCTAGAAATAAGAAAAAGTGTCACATAAATATAGGTCTAGAAATGCTTTGTTTTCAAGTTAGGCTTGTTAAAAATGTTGCCCACGTTTCAATTCTGAAGGTGAAATAATCCGATATGTACATTCCTGAAACACAAATTGTGGGGCAAAATTTATAATCCAAAATGTTTGATCTAAAATAATTATACACAGACACCATGACATAGTTGTGTCATTATGTGTCCAAGAAAATTACTGAAAGTGCAAAAACCTGGAGTCGGAAAACATTAAAATTTTTATGTTTAAATTGCTTTTACTTTATTAAATTGCTAATAACAGTCTTACCGTGGGGGCGTTCCTGTAGAGGTTCGTTTGCAGCCGCGTTGTTTTTATATTTTATTGTTGTAATGTTATTTTGTTGTGATATAGTTTATTTATTATTTATATAATGTTATGTGTTGTTTTTAATTTTTTAATATCTGACGAGATGTATATGCATCAAAATGTTTTGACCTAATTCATATCCGATCTGATGATGACACCAAATGGTGTCGAAACTCGAGTTATCCTAAAAGGATTTTAAGAAACGTTGACAGAAGGTAATTACCTATTTTTATAGTCTTAATCGTTTCTGGAGGCAAGAAAAATGTTTTAACTGAATCACAAATCATGAGTGAAGGAGTTCACTCAACACCAGTCACGACTAAAAGGGCTGAAGATAATGATATGATAAAGATGATGAAATTGCTTTTTAATGAACAAAATGCAAAGTTTGATAAACTCGATGAAAAACTTAATGCACAAAACACAAAATTTGATGAGGTAAAAAATGAAAACAAAAAACAAAATTTTAATTTTGATAAACAAATTAACGAATTTATACATTATGAAAATATGCAAGAGCAATTCTTAGAAGCGATAGATCAGGTATTTGATAAACAAATCGCCAGAATAGATGACATTATTAATAAAGTTAAAATGAGTAATTATAATGACAGTTGTGAGATCAAAATGAGGGTAGCAGGTAATAAAGAGACCAATAAATTAAACGAAGATGAAAATAAAGACGATAAGGTAGTAGTGGTGAGAATTATGATAATAGAAGTAAGAATATGGTGTTAGAAAATAATTGGGTGAATATTGATAGTGATAATAAAATTATAATGGGAGTAGAATTTGATAATGAAGTGATAAAAAGTGTTGATGAATTAGAGAGAAAGTATAGAGAGAATTTACAGGTAAAGGGGTTGCAGGGGGTAAATTTTTCCCATAACGTTGTAGTCGGGGGTGAAGAAAAGGCTTCACGCGCGTATTTGGAAGACACATGGTCTACAAATAGCCGTCCCTGGACTTTTTGTGCACCTGATAGGTGGTGCAGTGATAAAATAGTAGAGTCCCCTGCATATATTGAGAGAGAGAGTATAACTTGGTGTTATGGTGAGAGATATTTTGAGAGAGAGAGGTATTGTGATGAGAGAGAGAGAAAGAGAGAGATAGAGATTTTTAAAGTAAATAGAAATTATGAAGAGTTTGTAGAAAGGTTAGGTGGAGAGAGAAATGATAATAATAGCAAGTGCTTACTTTATATTGAAACTGAGGTAGTAGGAGATGATGTTATTAAAGATGATAATATAACTTACCCGATTATGACAAATTATACTAAGGGCGACAGGACCATACCCTATGATGACATGTTACATGATGAAATAATATGGGTAAGCCTATTAATTCAAACGATATTGTGGAAAGACAAAAAATTAAATGCGTATTATATTGGTAGTACTAGTATGTGGTATTCAATAAAAAATAATGTATGTAGACCTAAGATTCGACTGTTGTTTGATGATGGTGGATAAATTGTTTTATTGTGTTATGAACATTTAACTATGTGGACTGTGTGGTTATGAACTGGATTTTATTATGAACTGAGTTGTGGTAAATGATAAAATAATAAGTTTTTTGGATTGTATATTTTTGTGTGATAATGTTAAATGTATTGGTGTACTATAGTATGTTGTGTATTATAGGTATTTTTATGTAAACCATGTATGTAAGAGGAAGTTATAGTTTAATTGATCTAATAATAATTATAACATTTTTTAGACTGAATGAGTGATAAAAGTAATTGTGAGATTTTAAACCTGATTGAATTATATAATGGAGATTAATTAACTGATAAATGTTGTGATGGATTTAAATGATTTTTTTTTAGAATAGTAAATGATGAAACATAAATATGGTAATAGAGTGTGTGGCTAGGAGGTTGCTACAGGGGTAGCAACGGTAAACAAATATTAAGCATTAAATAGATGATGTCGATAATGGTGTTGAATAAAAATATAGTTATTATTCTGTTGTAAAGAAATATTAAAATCAAGAAAACTGATTAATAAAGTTTAACTAGTTAGATTGTTTGCCATAATAAAGTTGTGTTTTGAATTCCGTGTATTAGAGATATAGATAAGTTGTTGCTTTTTGAAAACTTAAGGAATTAGTTTACGTGTTGTCATCTTAGTATGAGAATTTATTTTTCTTGTGGTGAAAAGAATGAAGTAGTATTGGCTGGAGCCAGAAAGTTGGTAAATGTAGGAAAGCCTAAGGAGAAAGACCTTCTGTCATAAATCTTGTTTGTTTGTTATTTGAACTTAAGAATTAAGAAAACCAATGCCTCTTAACATAAACCAATGCAGCTAAGGGGAGACATATCAGTTGTGGATATGGGATTATATCAGGCCACTATTTGAAATTTTATATTCGATGTTTCAGAGTTTAGTGATGCTGTGACAGCGGTCCTGAGCTGGCCAGCGTGTCAGAGCAGGAACATTAATTGCCTGATGGCCTTGCAGTGTTGGGATCTCGCATGAAAGTCCAGTAAGGTCAGGCAGGTACGGTCAACATCATTGGACCAAGGGTAAGTTATTGATATTCTTTTTTATATACACACTACAGGGGGTTGTGGCGACATATCTGGGCTGATCCCTTTAGAAAGTGTGAATGATTCAATGAGAGTTTTTATGTTTTGACATAAAACCTCTCATTGAGGGGGTTTTGTGACGGTACATAGGACCGTCTAAGGATTTAGCGGTACAGGGAAATAATTTTATTGTGTTTCCATGTGTTAAAAATGGTTAGGTTAACATTTCTCAATATTGTACATACAACGCAGTTCGCCAGAGTAGCTCGACTTCAAGGTCATGGGCGTACGTGACTTCCAACACATATTTGGATACTACACTAGTCGAACAATACGACAAACGTAACCACGGTGACGTGAATCAATGCCGTCACTTGCTGTAGACAAAGGATTAATGACAATTAATCCCCTCCACCTGTCGATTTTACGACAAAATGTCACCCCAGTCTTCAAACTACAGTCAGAGCGTTAACACGCTGTAAAATTCGCTGGCAAATTATCGCCAGCAGAAGTGATTTAAAGCAGCAAAATGTAATTACATATGTAATTAGTAATCAGTGAACAGTGAAAATATAATGTAAGTAAATTCAGTGTGATAAAAGGAACAGGCATGGCACAGTAAAGAGTTTGGCGAACACCGGCCGGCGAAGGTAGAACATCTGGAGAGAATCTGCTACATCTCAAAATTCAGGAAAGTCCAAAATTTATACCAAACTTTTAGTAAAATTTGAGCTCGAAATTTAATACAAAATGTACCGATAAATCAATGTATGGGGCAAAAGAGTGAGAATGTGAGAGTGAATGAATGCCGGCATCAAAAGGCAAAGCCATGAGGCATTGGTTTGTGTTTTCAGATAATTAAAACGTAATTTGTCTAACCAATGAATACTCCAGTTTAATAAAGATACTCTTTTGTAAGATAAATACAGGAGAAATGTTATTAGTAAATGAGATTGATGAATAATTAAACGGCGGAAACACAACGCCGCCATTTTGTTATTATGTTGGGTGGAGATGACTCCATTTTGTTTTATGAATATTAATAATTGAAATTCTGAATTAAACCACAAGTTTTGTCTAACCAAATGCTGTATGAATTATTATTTCGAAAGCCCAAACTGTTTCTGTCCTCGCTTAGCAAAGAACCCTGGACCCGAGTAAGCAAAAGTTATGTTGGCAAAATGTGCCGTGCTTAAAGTAAACAGTGTGAGACTTATAAAAGGTAAGTCACTATTAAGGTATAAATGTAATTATATATATATAAATATAAAGAGTTTGTTAACAAATGCCGCCAGAACAGGGACTTAATAGAAGTTTGTTAACAAGCCTGGAGGAAAAGATATAATTTAGAGCTTTATAATTTGTATGATGAACCTCATTAAATGTCACCTTTATTAAATTAAAAAAATTGAAATGGGCTGGACACGTTGTACGTCCTTGTGAAAGCAGAGTTGTTGGATGCAAAGCCAGAGGGTAAAAGGAAAGTTGGAAGGCAAAAACTGAGATGGATGGGCGGGGTGAGTCAGGACATCAGGACTCTAGGCATTAGAAACTGGAGGAGTGTGGCTAAGAATAGAGAAGAATGCCGAAATCTTCTGAAGAAGGCCAGGGGCCACAAAGAACTGTCGAGCCAATGATGATGATGATGTTGATGATGATGATGAAAATCTGAAAAGAATTCAATTATGAGAAAACTGATGTAAACAACGGTAGTTTAAAAGAAACAAAATATTGAGAAATCTGATATTTTGACATTACGATAAAATGTAAATATTTTTAAAAGAGGTACTGAAATGGTACTAAAATTGTGGTACTAAAATATGATACAATTCAATTATAATATAATGTACAGAACTACAGGTCAAGGAGATTAAGAAATCAAATATACTGTAACTCACCGTCTATGGCCTTTCTGTGATGTTGTTATTTCGTTTACATGTTTCGAGGCACTTGCCTCATCACCAGAACTTTATAAAACTAATGCATGTCATCAATGATGACATGTGTCAAAATATTAAAACACAATACGGCACTAAACTATACACAAAACTTGTTTTAAAAATGAGCACGTTAATGTTAGATGTGCGTTGCAAGACAACACGCGCCGTACTGACGAAATCTAGGTTTTATCTCGACCATATCGCATAGCGGTATCGTGCAGTATATTTGATTTATATTGTAATTGGTCGTTCAACACGTGTGGCTTGGTACTGGCATCGTTATGTGCTTTATAATGTTACGTATTTACTGTTACGACTTATTTCGCCTCATGTTGGAGTCGTCAATTTGTAACGATAATAAATAAATCATATTGATGAGAGGAGATCTCGCGAGTAAACACTGTAACAATTTATATTGAGATACAGGTTCTTATCCTCCACGTAGTATGCGTCAATTTGTAACAAATTTAATATGTATGTGTAAAATTATTAAACCACACCGTTGTTGTTGTCAATCTGTAACAATTAATAACAGATATGTTGAACGGTAAATTATTTTGTATTCTGCCGCTCGCTCCCACTATGCGTGCAGTTCCAATGACGTCACTCAGAGTTGCCAACAGTTGCTCCATCCACTGTGCTATGTTAACTTATTTCTTAAATGAAACAGTAATAATAATGACGCAAATATAACACCAAACATATATCTTCCTTTTATCGATCTTTATTCCATGAAGCATTGGTTAATTACTTATAGTTTTTCTTTTTACGTTAATTACAATCGTGACAAAATTATGCGTCTTCTTTTATCAGTTGGTACAGTAGCTAAAAATATTGTCAGCCGGACCAACGGAATGATGCAGATTGTTTTTATTTCTATTAAAATAAATTATCTCAGGGCGTATCTGGTTCGGGGATTACGGTTAAACAAATAATACTATTCTTAAAATCAAAATACAAATTTCACAGTACAAGGATATTACAACGTTTTGGTGTTTAAAGTGCAAACTGGCAGTCGTGTATTGGTTACTTATTATTATTAGAGGTTATGACCAGTTTAGGTGTTTATTAGTTATCGTTAAAGTTTTTATAGTGCTCAAAAAGTGTAAAACTCAATTGGTGTTATCTTTTGTGTGTTCTTTAGTGTTGGTGTAGTATAGTGTCTGTCGTTTTATTTTGTTTAATTCCTAGATATGCGTGTACACAAATGTTGGTTCTGACACACAAGATAATAAATTGTTCAAATTTACCAGATCCTCTTCTTTCTTCTTCCAGGACGAAGATAGGGTCCATGTCTTCTTCGCTTCTTCTCCCTGGATCTCAATTCTTCTGTATTAAATGCTGGATGTTCTTTTCTTGATTATAATATTTTGTATTATGTACATCGATTTGTTTTACTAAGTCTGGTACGTGTTTTCACTGTTTAAAATATAATTATATGAGACGTTTATTAACGCGTCTGTATTCAATGACCGTTGTTAAAGAAGTCCTATTTTATTTATCTGAAATTTTTGGTTGCTAAGGTAAAACTTGAAATCTGGTTGGTTGATTCCGATATACACTGTCATACAAATTCATTATTTCAATGTCTGAATTTGGTCAAAACTTTTAAATTAGTATAACTTTTTTGTATTGATTGGGAATTTAAAACTACTAGCATCATTATTTTGGTCTTTACATTTGTGACATTTAGACACTAAACATGCCTACTTTTGCTTAAAAAATACTGATGTTACATTTTTGCTATTTGAATTTTTCTTAAATAACTTAAAACGGATTATTTTGATTCCAGATTTGTTGTGTATACCATTAATTATAAATCTATCCATATTTCAACATCTGTTTTACAAAATTCTAACAGTATTACCTAAAATTTACAAAATTTGATTTTACATGGCTTTATACAGTTTGCCATCCACAAAAACATTTGCTAATTCATTTATATGTTCAAAAAATGTGATTACCGTTATAGAACTACTGTCTGTTTTGTTAGTTTTACTATTTCTTATTAATTTATAATGGTTTGTTACTTCACTGACTATTCTGATAATAGTTTATTTATTTTAACATTGGCCTATGCCATGGTGATTCTTTCAACACCATGTTACATATTGTTTTATTATTTAGCCTGTTGGCTTGAACCCTTATATTTAATTATAATCATTATATTGGATGTTAACCCATGAGATTTAAAATTACTCATCCTCCTCTCATAATGTGAATACTTTAACAAAATTACTTTTACTCAAATATTATGCCCTCATGGCTGAGATTCTGATAAACATTAAACAGATAAACTAAATTCCAAAAAACACAAAAACTGTTTATCGTCTAATAACATTAATTCTTTTCTTTTTTTCATAATTATTTTATAGTTGGTCAACCATACTATATCAGTATTGGCCTATTTCTTTGTGTGTTTGGTACCATGTTCTAATTTTACAAATTCCATTTGGCCCATTGTTTTAAGACCTTCTGGTTAATCATATGGTTTTAACATCTTCATTGCATTCTAATAACATCATTACGTTAAACAACAACAAAACAATATACAATCATATCAACTTAATGTCATGCACACATGGCTATGACTCTAATGAACATTGAACAAATAAGCTAACTTTCATTAAACCCTAACAACTGTTTAACACATAATAATATCTCTCCTCAATCCATTTTGCTCTGTTATTTAATTAATTATTTGAAGTCAATTTCACATTGTTCATATAATAATAATGTGAATAGGTTATTATTCATTATTCTCTTGACGACATTATGTCCACTATTAATTACAATTAGTTGCATGTTTCATGTATCTATAATAATTGTGTTGTTATATTATTTCATTATATTATTCAAATTAATAATTTACTAATATTTCATTTTACATTGTATTGTATGTTTGGGCCTATTATCCCTCAATTTGTATTTTGATTATTTTTATATTTTGATACATTTAATAAAACCATTTGTTTACTTATTGTATGGTTACATAATCTGTCTGTCTTTTTAAGTATTATTCTTGTCATTATTTGAAGTTCATGTCATAATCGGGGTATTTTGCATCACTTTGCCTAAATATTAATTTGGGTACGGTCAGTTGTAGTACAAGTCAGTCTAAAGTAGTTATTCGTTCATCTTCACTATCATTTTGAAAGATATTTTTCTTCTTGTTTAGTTTCTTCTCCATGGTCTTCATTAAATCTGGTACGATATCAAGCTATGCCAAATGTAATGTTACATACTACCCTGCCACCAAATTTGATTATTTTAATAAAATAGTATATTTTGTTGAAATTATCAATTATCTTATCTTTCATATTATCACTTGTTATTCTTTTTTTATGATCTGGTATACTTGTCTTTAATTATAAGTGTTCTATCCCTGGAACATGTTACCTCCCTAACAAATTAATCACCATACATTTTGGAATCAGTCGGGGGGCTCTCTTGACCTAATACCCCGCTGTCCTTATAATACATAATACATAAATAATATCGATTGCTGGAACTATCTCATCAGTCAATCACATTTAATAATTACTAGTCTATTCACGACTAAATCAAATAAAAATAATATAATAATATATTCTTGGGATTGTTCACTCAGTTTACCTTCTCAGATCTAAATATTTCTTTCCATTGATTTTTTCAGATGTTTATTTTCTTGTGGCGATATTAATAACATTTTTTATTTTCAATTGGTACTATCTTCTTTTCTTCTTTATCAGTACTGCTTAATCTTCATTTTTCATTCACTATCTTTATTCAATTAAAACATAACAAGTATCTGTATCTATAGTTGTTGTTGATTCTCTCACAATCATAATAGGTTATTCGTAGTAAATTCGTTTCTGGTTTTGTCTTATTTTCATCGTCGATTGTCTACATTTGTCTTTTCTTATTCATTTTATAGCACTATGGTTTCTTCTGTTTCATGGATGTTGCATCTTTCTTTTATATTCCAATAATAAGTTCATAATTATATTTAATAAGAGGTGCTTATTTTGTTTAGAATTTTGAAATTCATTCAAATTTGTTTATTCACTTGGTTCAAAACAACATTATCAAAATGTACTGTAAGTTGTCCTTACTATTTATTTGAATTTTGAGATTTATTCAATTCATTTATTGGGTTCATAATACATTTTTAAGGAAACTTGGTTGTATGTTCCCTTAATCTTTTTCGTTTCCACATCGGTAATTACATAAGTATTATTGTTATTGTTTATTACAATAACATATGGTACGTTATACAGTAATAATAGCTTTTTTGCTATTCCTTCCTTAGAACTTGGCAATTCGCGGTTTTTTAACAATACTTTGTCTCCAATCTTATACTGGATCATTTTCTGCTGAATTATTTTGTATTTTTTCCTTCTTTTCTCCACTTGTTCATTCAGTTTGCTGTGGAATCTCACGTTGTCGAACTGGTAAGCTGGGTTGTTTGGGAAGTTGATTATTTCACTAATTTCTCGGGGTGGTAGTCTTTCATGCATTATAGTATATGGAGTATCTTGTATTGATTCATGGTAAGCTAAGTTGATAAAGCTTTCTGTTTGTGTAATGTAGTCACTCCACTTCTGGTGTTTATCGAAACAATAGGTCCTGAGGATTCGGCCAACCTCCCTCAGTACTCTTTCCACCGGGTTGCTATTTGGGTGATAGACAGATGTTTTATATGTCTTGACACCTAGATCTAACAAAGTCTCCTTCTATACCCTTCCTCGAAACTGAGTTCCGTGATCAGTAATAATTGACCTTGGAGCTCCTAATTCTGGTATGTATTGTTGGATTACTATTTGCAGAATCTTTTTTGTAGTTGCCCGATTAATGGGGTATAGTTTTGTAAATTTGGAGTAATGGTCGAACATGATTATAATAAATTTATATTGTTTTCTCCCTCCACTACGAGGTAACGGTCCACACACATCTAAAAATACTCTCTCTAATTTACCAGTTGAGGTAATTGGCTGCATTATTCCTTCTGTTTTTTCGTTATTGCATTTTGCCAATTGGCAGATGTGGCACTGCCGGATACATTCTCTAACTCTCTTGTTGATATTCTTAATGTAAGTGTGTTCCTCAAGTGCTTTCATTACTTTTAATGCACCCATATGCCCATATCGACTATGGTAATCCAGTATTAATTCTGTTTCTAAAGCTTTAGGTATCACCACCTTCCATGATCCTTGGTTATTATTTGGTTTGTAAAATAATATGTCTTCATGTAGACAATAATATGCAGTAATTTTGCATCGTGTTGGATCAGTCTTTGCCTAAAATTGTTGATTTTTGTATCCTCTGTTTGTTGTTGTGAAAATGATTTCATGATGTTTTGCAAATCTGATTTGTTTTTTATGATAGTATATACCTTGACGATTGTTTCCTTTTCCCCTTCAAAAGTTTGCTGTTCTATGTTAATCCGGGACAATATATGTGCAGCAATATTCTGCTTTCCTGGAACATACTCCCAATTTATATGGTATTCCTGTAGTGCGAGTATCCACCTTGCCAATCGTCCATGGTTAATCTTGCAATTTTTTAGGAAAGATATTGGCTTATGATCGCTCCTCACAGTTATCGGGTATCCAAGAATATAGGTTCTGAATTTTCCACAAGCGAATACAACGCTTAATAACTCCTTTTCCATTACACTATAATTGCGTTCACATCCATTAAGTATTCTGCTTGCAAAACTCACCACCTGATGGTCTCCCTCACTATCTTCTTGATATAATACAGATCCTAAACTTATATCACTGGCATCGCAGTTCATAAAGAAAGGTTGGTCGAAATTAGGATGTTTTAATATAACTGAACTTAGGAAATTATGCTTGATCATTTGGAGTAAGTTGTCTTGTTCCTGTCTCCATGACCATTTGTTCTTAGAGGATAATTGTGGAGAAAACTTTGCTGTCATTTCAGAATAATTTCTCTGAAACTTCCTATAGTAATTGCAAAGTCCCTGAAATGATTGAAGTTGCTTTTTATTTTTAGGACTTGGGAACTTCTGGATAGCTTCTATCTTTTCATTGGATGGTGTTATTCCTTGTCTTGTTAAGTTAAAACCCAGGAATTGGACTTCACTGGCGATAAGTTTGGATTTTTGAAGCTTTAGGGTAACGTTATTGTCTGATAATTTTTGTAATACTTGCCCTACTCTGTCACAATGGTCTTCCCAATTCACTGAAGTAATCAACAAGTCATCAACATAGACTGTGGTAAATGGAATAGTATCTGGACCCAACACCTGGTCCATACATCTTACGAATACAGCTACTGTGTTTACCAGTCCAAACGGTAGTCGCTTGAACTGGTAGTTCCTCCCTTCGAAAATAAAGGCGACGTACTTTCGACTATCTGGGTGTAACTCCACCTGCCAATACCCACAAACAGTATCCCAGGTGCTGATAAATTGTATGCCATTAAATTTTTTCAATATCTCCTCAATCTCTCCGGGAGATGTTCTGTCATTAACTATGATCTTATTGATCTCTCTAGCTCCAAACAGAGTCGTACTTTGCCATCTTTCTTGGGAACGGCTATTAACGGACTAGTATATGGGGAACAGCTATACTCAATAATATCTTCTGCTATCATTTTGTCTAGTTCAGTCCTCACTGCTTCTTTTAATGCATAAGCAATGGGATATGATTTCTTATTAAAATTTGCAGGCTCCTTGAATTGTAGTGTAAATTGATAATTTTTTACTTTGCCAGGTATATCAGAGAAAACATAGCGGTATTTATAATATATTGATATTAACTCTTCTATTTGTTGTGTAGTTAAATTACATTCATTTTGTTCTGACCAAAATTGTCGGATCTCTTCTAATTTTTCCAACCATAAACTGTCTTCACTCCCAAAGTATTCCCTTCTTATATTCCATGAATCATCTTGATTATTATTGAATTTTCTTATACTATTGCATTAAGGTACATTTTTATTTTCTACTAATTTTGCTGTCCATTCTATGTTATCCATTTTTAACGATACTATGGCCTGTCTCATGTCAATTATTGCTGAGTATTTTCTCAAAATATCACAGCCTATTAGTAGATTAAATGGTAGATTACTAGCTATTAGAAAAATCATAGGTATAGCTACATTTCCGCTGGTCACTGCTAATGATACCTGTTTTCTTATTGACTTGTTTTGCTTTCCGGTGCCTCCGATTAAAATTATATTCTGGATTGGTAGAGTCGGTAAGATGATCTTACTAAATTTTTGAATTTTGTGGTATTCATTGTTATCGATTAACGGCATGTTTGCGCCCGTATCTATCATGAATCTTGTGTCTAGTCCATTCACTTGGGCGATAATATAGGTGATCTCATTATTCGAACTATTGTGCGTTATCGTATCTTCATTTAGCAATTCTTCTCTCACATTTTTTAAGAAGTGATTGTGCACTATCGTTATTGTATTGTCAGTCGTTTTATCTCATCCTAGTAAGTACCCAAATTGTCGGTTCAGTGATGGGACCTGTTGGTTTTTCACTGCCGCGGTCCGTTTAAATCAGGGCTGATCTCCTCAGTCCTGTTGTCTGGTTGACCGGGTCTGTCTCTATTCTGTAACTCTTGTACTTCAATGGCGTTATTATCGAATGTCACTGAGTTTCTGTTATTCCTGTCATCGTCGCAGCTCCTACTTCGTCTATGTTCGTCCCGGTAGCGCTGGTTATTCTCCTCCTGAAAACTTCTCTCACGGTTCCCATTATAATTCGTTCGTCCCTGGTACGAACGTCTTCCCACATCTCTATCGTCAGTGCACACATAATTCACATGTCTTCGATATGTTTGGTTTTGGTTGTTATAATTGCCATTATTATTCTGTCTGTATCAGTTATCGTAATTGTTGTGGTAACCTCGGTTGTTCTGGTAATGGTTGTCTCTATCATTGGCACGCTGGTATCCATTATTATTATTCGTAGGAGAGCTACGGTAATAGTGGTTGTTGTTATTGTTGTTGTTATTTGCCGCATTATTTCGTGGATAGTTGTTATTGTTATTGTTGTTTTGGTAACTACGTTGATAGTGGTTACCGTTGTTATTGTAATTATTATTCGGTCTTTGCCCGTTGTTTTCATATTGGGCGTCGTGGCGACCATTATTTCTATTCATTTCATCGCTCCTTCGTCTGTACTGGAGGAAGCTCTTCTCCTGTTCCATTTCCGCTAATAATGTCGACATCTCCTCAATGGTTTGTTTACGTCCGTTTGTTCGCCCTCTCGTAATTTCCCCACCGTAGTGATAAGCTAATAGCCTCACTAAACATTCGGTAGGAATTGCAGGCTCTAAATGTCTGGCTATGTTTATCTTACCAAGAAAGTATGCGGTCGGAGTTTGTTTGCCGTGTAGGTCATATCGGCCCAATCCTATGCCACTTCTTATCATATGTTGCGTGGCATCAGACCAATACTTGGATTTAAATTGTTTTTTGAAATCTTGAAAATTTTGTATACTCGGCCGCATCGCCGTCCACCAATTGTCATAGACTTTTCTGAACATTTCGTCCAGCATACTTCTAATTACAAACCATCTGTCTTCTCCGGTTTTTGCTATTTTTTATCTACCCATTCTAGGAATAGCATGGGGTTTCTTCTATAATTCTGGAAGTCGATAACTTCTCGGTTTTCCTCACATGTGGTATGGGCACCGGTACATTGTCTGTTTTTTAGAGAGTTAATTTCATCTCTATGGGCAGTTGTTTGGTCTTGTACCCGATTAAGACTAGTACCCATGCTTTCTAATCTTTCGCCCATCACTGCTTGGTTGGTTCGTATATTTTCTATTCGTCCATTCGTTTCTTCCCGGACGTTCAGTATCTCTTGGTTCATCCGCTTGCACTTCTCCTTGGTCTCGGATTCTACCCTTTTAATTTCGGTCACCGGTTCTTCTAGCTTCTTGTCCCATTCTTCCTGCAATTGCCGGTTATTAATTTCCATCTTGTTATTCCAATCTTCTTTTAATGACTCTTTGTGTTCATCCAATTTTTTCATGGTTTCCTGGTAATTTCCCTTCAATTCTTCCCTCAATGCTCTATTATTTTCGTCTATTTTCTCCTCCATTTTCCTGTTATTCTCTTTCAATTCTCCCATTTTTTCTTCAATTTTCTTATTAGTCTCTTCCAATTTTCGGCTCAATTACTCCATAGACTGCTTATTCTCCTTTTTTAATTCATCCATTTTCTTATTACTCTCCTCCGTAGACTGTTTATTGTCCTCTCTTAACTCTTCCATTTTCTTATTAGTCTCTTCCGTTTTTTACTAGTTTCCTGCATTAATTCCATCATACATTTGAACATTTCTTGCGTCTTCTCACCTTCCGTTTGTGTGGGTTCTTCTGGTTGTTTCTCCGGAGCCTTCCTTGTTATAGTTTCTACTTCCTCAACCGGTGTTGCTTCCTTGTCTTCTATGTTTAATTCGCCTACTTTCTCGGTTTCGGCCGCTCGTTTGCGCGATGTTTCTCGCTTCCTCATTTTTGTTTATTTCTGGTTGTTTATTTATAAATTGTAATTCAATTTATCGCCTCACACGTTGGTTCGCCAATTTGTTACGTATTTACTGTTACGACTTATTTCGCCCCACGTTAGGCGCCAATTTGTTACGTATTTACTGTTACGACTTATTTCGCCTCACGTTGGAGTCGTCAATTTGTAACGATAATAAATAAATCATATTGATGAGAGGAGATCTCGCGAGTAAACAATGTAACAATTTATATTGAGATACGGGTTCTTATCCTCCACGTAGTATGCGTCAATTTGTAACAAATTTAATATGTATGTGTAAAATTATTAAACCACACCGTTGTTGTTGTCAATCTGTAACAATTAATAATAGATATGTTGAACGGTAAATTATTTTGTATTCTGCCGCTCGCTCCCACTATGCGTGCAGTTCCAATGACGTCACTCAGAGTTGCCAACAGTTGCTCCGTCCGCTGTGCTATGTTAACTTATTTCTTAAATGAAACAGTAATAATAATGACGCAAATATAACACCAAACATATATCTTCCTTTTATCGATCTTTATTCCATGAAGCATTGGTTAATTACTTATCGTTTTTCTTTTTACGTTAATTACAATCGTGACAAAATTACGCGTCTTCTTTTATCAGTTGGTACAGTAGCTAAAAATATTGTCAGCCGGACCAACGGAATGATGCAGATTGTTTTTATTTCTATTAAAATAAATTATCTCAGGGCGTATCTGGTTCGGGGATTACGGTTAAACAAATAATACTATTCTTAAAATCAAAATACAAATTTCACAGTACAAGGATATTACAACGTTTTGGTGTTTAAAGTGCAAACTGGCAGTCGTGTATTGGTTACTTATTATTATTAGAGGTTATGACCAGTTTAGGTGTTTATTAGTTATCGTTAAAGTTTTTATAGTGCTCAAAAAGTGTAAAACTCAATTGGTGTTATCTTTTGTGTGTTCTTTAGTGTTGGTGTAGTATAGTGTCTGTCGTTTTATTTTGTTTAATTCCTAGATATGCGTGTACACAAATGTTGGTTCTGACACACAAGATAATAAATTGTTCAAATTTACCAGATCCTCTTCTTTCTTCTTCCAGGACGAAGATAGGGTCCATGTCTTCTTCGCTTCTTCTCCCTGGATCTCAATTCTTCTGTATTAAATGCTGGATGTTCTTTTCTTGATTATAATATTTTGTATTATGTACATCGATTTGTTTTACTAAGTCTGGTACGTGTTTTCACTGTTTAAAATATAATTATATGAGACGTTTATTAACGCGTCTGTATTCAATGACCGTTGTTAAAGAAGTCCTATTTTATTTATCTGAAATTTTTGGTTGCTAAGGTAAAACTTGAAATCTGGTTGGTTGATTCAGATATACATTGTCATACAAATTCATTATTTCAATGTCTGAATTTGGTCAAAACTTTTAAATTAGTATAACTTTTTTGTATTGATTGGGAATTTAAAACTACTAGCATCATTATTTTGGTCTTTACATTTGTGACATTTAGACACTAAACATGCCTACTTTTGCTTAATAAATACTGATGTTACATTTTTGCTATTTGAATTTTTCTTAAATAACTTAAAACGGATTATTTTGATTCCAGATTTGTTGTGTATACCATTAATTATAAATCTATCCATATTTCAACATCTGTTTTACAAAATTCTAACAGTATTTCCTAAAATTTACAAAATTTGATTTTACATGGCTTTATACAGTTTGCCATCCACAAAAACATTTGCTAATTCATTTATATGTTCAAAAAATGTGATTACCGTTATAGAACTACTGTCTGTTTTGTTAGTTTTACTATTTCTTATTAATTTATAATGGTTTGTTACTTCACTGACTATTCTGATAATAGTTTATTTATTTTAACATTGGCCTATGCCATGGTGATTCTTTCAACACCATGTTACATATTGTTTTATTATTTAGCCTGTTGGCTTGAACCCTTATATTTAATTATAATCATTATATTGGATGTTAACCCATGAGATTTAAAATTACTCATCCTCCTCTCATAATGTGAATACTTTAACAAAATTACTTTTACTCAAATATTATGCCCTCATGGCTGAGATTCTGATAAACATTAAACAGATAAACTAAATTCCAAAAAACACAAAAACTGTTTATCGTCTAATAACATTAATTCTTTTCTTTTTTTCATAATTATTTTATAGTTGGTCAACCATACTATATCAGTATTGGCCTATTTCTTTGTGTGTTTGGTACCGTGTTCTAATTTTACAAATTCCATTTGGCCCATTGTTTTAAGACCTTCTGGTTAATCATATGGTTTTAACATCTTCATTGCATTCTAATAACATCATTACGTTAAACAACAACAAAACAATATACAATCATATCAACTTAATGTCATGCCCACATGGCTATGACTCTAATGAACATTGAACAAATAAGCTAACTTTCATTAAACCCTAACAACTGTTTAACACATAATAATATCTCTCCTCAATCCATTTTGCTCTGTTATTTAATTAATTATTTGAAGTCAATTTCACATTGTTCATATAATAATAATGTGAATAGGTTATTATTCATTATTCTCTTGACGACATTATGTCCACTATTAATTACAATTAGTTGCATGTTTCATGTATCTATAATAATTGTGTTGTTATATTATTTCATTATATTATTCAAATTAATAATTTACTAATATTTCATTTTACATTGTATTGTATGTTTGGGCCTATTATCCCTCAATTTGTATTTTGATTATTTTTATATTTTGATACATTTAATAAAACCATTTGTTTACTTATTGTATGGTTACATAATCTGTCTGTCTTTTTAAGTATTATTCTTGTCATTATTTGAAGTTCATGTCATAATCGGGGTATTTTGCATCACTTTGCCTAAATATTAATTTGGGTACGGTCAGTTGTAGTACAAGTCAGTCTAAAGTAGTTATTCGTTCATCTTCACTATCATTTTGAAAGATATTTTTCTTCTTGTTTAGTTTCTTCTCCATGGTCTTCATTAAATCTGGTACGATATCAAGCTATGCCAAATGTAATGTTACAATAAATCTCATATTCTTCAAGGGCGTTCAAATAACGCCCTTTATTGCAGAAATGAAGGGGTATTAGATTCGAGCTAAAATCCGTGTAACTGTGATTATTGTCTATAAGGTGCCTGGCAAAATTTGACTTGATGTTGTCGATGTAGTAAACTCGTGAATAATCCATTCTCAATTTGCACGCCACTTAATGCTGACGCTAATGCGTATCCCAAGTGGCCTCTTGAAGAGTCTAGAACAAACTTTACACGGCCTTGACTGTGGCAACAACTGCCACTCTTGGCGGGAGGACGGGGCGGGGACTCTCTCGGCTATTCTAGGTGGATCCGTTTTAACAATATAAAAACCGGTATCGCGGCTTATACAATCCAACTGTATTCAATTAATTTTACTGTATAACATGTTCCTGCGCAGGTCCGCGTCGGCCACGTGTATTGTGTTTTCGTTCTGTTTTGTCTTGTTTTTAATATGTGTTAAACTATTTAAATATTTTTGTTATTATGTATGTGTTGTTTTTATTGTTTGACGGTATGTGCATACGTCAACAAATGTATTTTTAACCCATATTCATTGAGGATCTGATGATGACACTTAATGTGTCGAAACTCGAGTAATCCTGTTTTTGGATTTCAAGAAGCGTGACGGAAGGTAATTAACCTGTTTTATAGTCTTAAAACGCTTTTGGATGCAAATACAATGTTTAAATTTACACCTAACATTGACGTGCTCATTTTTAAAACAAGTTTTGTATATAGTTTAGTGCCATATTGTGTTTTAACATTTTGACACATGTCATCATTGATGACATGCATTAGTTTATAAAGTTCTGATGATGAGGCAAGTGCCTCGAAACATGTAAACGAAATAACAACATCACAGAAAGGCCATAGACGGTGAGTTACAGTATATTTGGTTAACAAACACGTGGCTTGGGACTACAATAGGAATTATTCCATTTAAATTAAAAAGATTAAGAAATATTACTATACACTAATCCAATAACGAAATGTTTGAAATTTATCTGTCTACAAATACACATTAAAGGGTTTAGATGAAAGAAATGAGTAATTTGTGAAGGCAGCGGTATGCGAACATCTGCTCTCCGTTACCAGCGGCGGACACAGCGAGCCAATCAGCGATCAGCAGCAGAGACGTGACCATCTAACGTGCTCGGAGCTAGCCAATCAGCGATCCCGGTTAGTGCATAAAACCCGGGCCGGCAGAAAATTTTTGCGCACTCTTCATCGCCACGCCATCGGACGCACTTCATCTCCTCTCCTCTCTCGGACGACATCGGCGCGGAGTCAGCCGGAAGGAACGGCCGAAGAATAGAACTGGCGTTCTTGCGTCTTCGCCCTCCAGTTCCGCGCCAGCGATGGATTTCGCTGGGCCGGCAGCCGACTCACAACCGGTGCCGGAAGAAGAGGAGGACTGCAGTACGCCACAAACAGCGGGCGCAGCTGCCGAACATCTCAGCGCGGCACTACCAACATCACCGTTCTCGCCACTCGGTCCTTTTTAGGGCCACCAAAATAACTAGAGTGTACGACTGGCGCCATTTGTCATGCGGCAAGCCTTTTGTCCGGTGACAAGTGGCGCCCAACGTGGGGCAACGATCATCTTGCGGATGCAAGATCCACCCACGCCAGCGAGCTACCAGCCGGCACACTAATCAACATGGCGCCCAACAGACACCTCTACAAGATCCGGAGAAGAGCAGTAGGCTGGCTACCGGAGAGCATTCAAGACCCGGGGAAGTTGTGACGGCAGCGGTATGCGAACATCTGCTCTCCGTTACCAGCGGCGGACACAGCGAGCCAATCAGCGATCAGCAGCCGAGACGTGACCGTCTAACGTGCTCGGAGCTAGCCAATCAGTGATCCCGGTTAGTGCATAAAACCCGGGCCGGCAGAAAATTTTGGCGCACTCTTCATCGCCACGCCATCGGACGCACTTCATCTCCTCTCCTCTCTCGGATGACATCGGCACGGAGTCAGCCGGAAGGAACGGCCGAAGAATAGAACCGGTGTTCTTGCGTCTTCGCCCTCCAGTTCCGCGCCAGCGATGGATTTCGCTGGGCCAGCAGCCGACTCTACAACCTGTGCCGGAAGAAGAGGAGGACTGCAGTACGCCACGAACAGCAGGCGCAGCTGCCGAACATCTCAGCGCGGCACTACCAACATCATCGTTCTCGCCACTCGGTCTTTTTAGGGCCACCAAAATAACTAGAGTGTATGATTGGCGCCATTTGTCATGCGGCAAGCCTTTTGTCCGGTGACAAATTATAAAGTTTTTGTAGGACACGTACTGAAAAATCAAACAAATCTGATAAGAATAAGATAAATAATTCAAATAGATTATAGCATGAATAAGAAAATACCATATGTAACAAGAAACTAATAGCTGGAATAACGTAAAAAGACTCATAAAATAATGATAATTATTAGTAAATTAACATACTATATTTGGAACAAAAGTAACCTACTTCTTCACCTGCATAATGGGCATTGTGAAAAAACAACAAAATTTGATTAACTGTAAAAGATACGCCTACTATAAAACTAAACAGTATTCAAAAGAGTGAGTGACATGTGTAATAAACTAATTGTATTATCTTATTTGAATGTAAAAACATCATGATTACATGTAACTGTTAGCTATCACTGCCTGGCACAATTATAGTAGTTACAACTAAAACCACTATACAGCATCTTGCCAAGCATGAACAACTGAAAAAACAAAATTCATTGAATATATTATTATTAATAATGTTTGTTCTTTTAGAGTTAAGATTATGATTGTTATTTTGAATGTTCATCCTCTTCATTCACAGCATTAATGGATATTAATTGTTAAACTTTCACTTGTGAAAACTTACTTTCTTTTTTCCCGTACGCGTTTCGGCGTGATGTTCGCCTTCCTCAGCGAGGTGTGATACAGAATGTCCGGAACTTGTAAAGGTTTTTTCTAGTTGGTAGGTTATGTGGAGGGGTGTGGAAGTGAAAGGGAGTTTGTAACGGTACAGAATTGTGAGCCACCCCAGTTTAATTTCATATTAATTCAAATCATCATTTTAAGCACTTTCCAAATTGCCAGACTTTCACCTGTAAGGAGCCTCCAGTACAGCAATGCAACATACATACAGTCAGCCAAAACAATTGCCAGACGCATTGCGTAACCACCAGCAACAGCCTTGTGACACAGTCTCCAGTCTGCTGTGTGTCATTAGAGAGTGAACAGACAACCAGCATTCAGATAGTAAAGTTTTGTGAATTGAAAAATAGTGGCCTCGGGAGTGTAAGATAGGCTGAAATAATTAGTAGGCCTATCTATCTATCTATACATAAAAACACTATAACGCGCGGCCAGCCTACAACAACATCTAAGAGTAAAAAAAAAGTTATGTCGCCCGACTTAATCATCTTCCAGAACGTGAGACGTTAATTAGTAATCAATAAGAAACATGAGACAATAAACCGTAAAATCAGTACCGGTACCAACAGTGGCGTGAGTGCGAGAGAACTCAGAAATCGGTCAGTTAGTGAACTGGTGTCACGCTTATTATACGTGAAAAATACGGGTGTGCATTGGAGACCAGATATTATCAGGATGAGTACAACCTTTTAAAGTTCAATTAATATGTCATAAAATTTGCTTTTATAAATACTTTAATAAGTAACAGAGATCTCTAATAGAGGGGAGTTTGGTTAAAGCTTAACGAAAAAAGAAAGTGTGTGTGTGTGTGGTTATATACTGGTTCATTTTCAATTTTCTTATACGTATTTAGTAATGTTAATTATCATAGTATTTTTTAAAAAACCAAAGTTAACAAAGATACTGTCATTTGTAGAAGTAGAAGAAGGGGGTGATTTTCGATAAATAAAATAAGTATGTATTTTAGACAGTAGAAAATGTGTTAGCGTCATTTTCACATATATCAAATCCAAATAATCCTTTTTGCAGCAGTTTCGTCTGAACGACCCTTGGAATAAAAACCTGAAGGTAAGAGATAATTATAATTTAATTAATTTGAGTAGTTTCATTGGCGCCCGAACAGGGACAGCGAATATAATTTGTGGTTATATTCGCCGGACCTAACCAAGCTGCAGAACGGGTTGTTTGGGAGTGAGGGCGATTAGTAAGAGTGGTTAGTAAGCTTACAAAATCATGTATAAGTAAATACTAGAAAAAATGGAAAACACTATTGATTTAACTAGCACTAGTGCTGAAAATCAAATAAGAACAAGAGTAAACGAAACGGTAGTAAATGAAAATATGTTAACCGAATCGGCCAATAAAAGCGATTCAGGTATTCAGACAGAGTCGCTGTCAATCAGTGACAGTAATGTAAACGGATCTGTAGCAATTAGTGAGGGGGGAGTAACTTCCACCCCTATTACAATTAAAACAAACATAAAAGAAAAAGAATTGTCATTGGAGGATATATTTGATTTTATGAAAAGTCGTTTTGATGTCAGTGATGTCAAATTCCATGATTTAAAGGGCGATATAAATAATATTGACCAAAAATTTGATAAGCGTTTATGTGAAATGAATACAAAATTTGATGAGCGTTTATATGATATGAAAGACAATATTAATAAACGTTTAAATGAGACGAATGAATGTTTCAATACATTTAAAGAACAAGTGGTAGAACAAATTGAGAAACAAACACAAAAGGTAACTGAAAATTTTGAGTATAAAACAAATGATAATTATAATAATGTGTGTAAAGACGTGGTAATAGAGAACAAGGAGATTAATGTTGAGAGTGAGGAAAAAGATTTTGTTGAAGTAGAGTTTAGTAATGAATTGTTGTTAGCAAATGCCTATGAGAATAAAAGAGAGTGGGAAGACGGTTTAAGTGAAGAGAGTGGGCAGAGAGTAAATTTTCCCCTTATTTGTGATGAACCAGAGTGTTCAAAAATGTTATTATTGGAGGGCAAGAGACCCTTATTAGTGAAAGATTTGAGTTGCTTATTTGTGTTGAATAATTTTGTACCCTCTGCATGGAATGAGAGAGAAAGTATGATATGGTGTTATGATGAGAGAAGTTTAAATATAGAATGGTGTAGTGAAAGAGAGACAGAGTTATACAAAGTAAAGAGAGACTATAATGAGTTGAGAGAGATGTTAGAGACGAAATACTTACCTGTTAAAATAGAGAGTGAAGATTGTTTTGATGATACATGTTCAAACAATAATAATTTACTTTATGAAGAAAAGATAACTGACTTGATAATGAACATTACTGATGGAGACTTAACCGATGTACTCAATGTTGACCTGGTATACGATTATTATGGTAAAATGAATAAACAGAAATTTTATGGTTACTATACACAAGATAACCATATACGGAATGTAAATAAAATTGAAAATTGTCATGTGAAACCCCGATTAATTTTTGACGATGGAGGTTGAAATTCAGAAATGAACAATTTTAAATATGTCAATATATGGTAATGACCTAGCTGATTTTTGATATTGAAGTGTGATACAACTGAATAATTATTGTTGAAGAGTTGTAAATACATGTGTAGTGAAATTAATTGTATGCATTATAGAATGTTAAGTAAACTGTTTGTATGAAATAACATTGTTGTTAAATGTTTCAGAGGTTACGTGGAGATATTGGTGTGTGTGTGTGTGTGTGTGTGTGTGTGTTGTGTTTTTTGTACTCTTGCCAATAGGTGGATAATGTACTGTAAGTATAAAGTTCATAATACTAATCAGACAGAATAAAATGCTTACAGGTGTGAAAAGAGTGTAATAATAATAATAATGGTATTGAGATAATAGCATTAAATAGAAATTGTAATTAAAAGAGAAATAATAACTGAAAGGTGAATTAAAATTATATTTGGTTCGAATTGCAACAAATAGACTTTGACAAATATGTTAACAAGAAGAATTATAGAAATGAAAATTTTGTAGGAAGTATATATGCCAGTACATGATGTAATCAGAATGTTTAGACTATGTGAGTCTTGCAGACTAGTGTTTATATAAACAGGTGTGGTATGTTGAGACTAATGTCTGTAGTCATGCTTGGTGACAATAACAAAAAACCATTGTAGTCTGCTGAATCAGCATCTTGAGTAAAAGCTTATTGTGAGAGAAAAGAATTGAAATTAAATTTTTACAGACAAAATAATAATGAGGCAATTACTGTAACTTTTGAGATTAATTGAATTAATTAAAGTAAATTAAATACAACTAAACTAATTTAGTAATAAAATTAATAGAAACAATGATTTTTAACAATGAACTTAACTTTATTTTCATTTAAATTCAAATTGGAATTATAAATTAAATGCTAATTGATGCCAATAATGATTAAAACATTTATTTAACACTGACAACTGATGGAAAATGTTCAGGATGAGATAGTGTCTGGAAAATAAGATGTGTATATTACTGTCCATATAGATTTTTCATATGTTATGAATTTTTTATCCTATACATATATAGTAGTTAAGGATACCTTGTATAATCTATGTATCATTTTGGAGGGCAATAGTGTATGGGGAATATTATTCAATTCAACTGGAATTTATGTGTACCATTGTAAAACAATACTGTTTTATTAATACTATATTTTTTTGGGTCTATAATATAAAATGAGCCAGTACGTTGTCAATGAACCAGTACGGCTAAGAGGAAACAAACCAGTCGTGGGATATGGAGTGATGGAAAGCCGTTTGTCAATTTTTTAATCAAATGTTTTAAAGTCAGGCGATACTGGGACGGGTATCTGTTCGATTTTTCGGTGTTGGGATCTCGAACAGAGAAGTCCAGTAAGATCGGATGGGTGCTGTCACAGTCGCCAGACTAGGGGGGTAAGAACCCATGATTTAGTAGTGTTCAGGGGGGTTGCGGCGCCATATCCTCACTGACCCTTTTAGGTTAGGCAATAAGAGTTTGAACGCTCCGGCCTTCAACCTCTTATTGGGGGGGTATTGTAACAGTACAGAATTGTGAGCCACCCCAGTTTAATTTCATATTAATTCAAATCATCATTTTAAGCACTTTCCAAATTGCCAGACTTTCACCTGTAAGGAGCCTCCAGTACAGCAATGCAACATACATACAGTCAGCCAAAACAATTGCCAGACGCATTGCGTAACCACCAGCAACAGCCTTGTGACAGTCTCCAGTCTGCTGTGTGTCATTAGAGAGTGAACAGACAACCAGCATTCAGATAGTAAAGTTTTGTGAATTGAAAAATAGTGGCCTCGGGAGTGTAAGATAGGCTGAAATAATTAGTAGGCCTATCTATCTATCTATACATAAAAACAGTATAACGCGCGGCCAGCCTACAACAACATCTAAGAGTAAAAAAAAAGTTATGTCGCCCGACTTAATCATCTTCCAGAACGTGAGACGTTAATTAGTAATCAATAAGAAACATGAGACAATAAACCGTAAAATCAGTACCGGTACCAACAGTGGCGTGAGTGCGAGAGAACTCAGAAATCGGTCAGTTAGTGAACTGGTGTCACGCTTATTATACGTGAAAAATACGGGTGTGCATTGGAGACCAGATATTATCAGGATGAGTACAACCTTTTAAAGTTCAATTAATATGTCATAAAATTTGCTTTTATAAATACTTTAATAAGTAACAGAGATCTCTAATAGAGGGGAGTTTGGTTAAAGCTTAACGAAAAAAGAAAGTGTGTGTGTGTGTGGTTATATACTGGTTCATTTTCAATTTTCTTATACGTATTTAGTAATGTTAATTATCATAGTATTTTTTAAAAAACCAAAGTTAACAAAGATACTGTCATTTGTAGAAGTAGAAGAAGGGGGTGATTTTCGATAAATAAAATAAGTATGTATTTTAGACAGTAGAAAATGTGTTAGCGTCATTTTCACATATATCAAATCCAAATAATCCTTTTTGCAGCAGTTTCGTCTGAACGACCCTTGGAATAAAAACCTGAAGGTAAGAGATAATTATAATTTAATTAATTTGAGTAGTTTCATTGGCGCCCGAACAGGGACAGCGAATATAATTTGTGGTTATATTCGCCGGACCTAACCAAGCTGCAGAACGGGTTGTTTGGGAGTGAGGGCGATTAGTAAGAGTGGTTAGTAAGCTTACAAAATCATGTATAAGTAAATACTAGAAAAAATGGAAAACACTATTGATTTAACTAGCACTAGTGCTGAAAATCAAATAAGAACAAGAGTAAACGAAACGGTAGTAAATGAAAATATGTTAACCGAATCGGCCAATAAAAGCGATTCAGGTATTCAGACAGAGTCGCTGTCAATCAGTGACAGTAATGTAAACGGATCTGTAGCAATTAGTGAGGGGGGAGTAACTTCCACCCCTATTACAATTAAAACAAACATAAAAGAAAAAGAATTGTCATTGGAGGATATATTTGATTTTATGAAAAATCGTTTTGATGTCAGTGATGTCAAATTCCATGATTTAAAGGGCGATATAAATAATATTGACCAAAAATTTGATAAGCGTTTATGTGAAATGAATACAAAATTTGATGAGCGTTTATATGATATGAAAGACAATATTAATAAACGTTTAAATGAGACGAATGAATGTTTCAATACATTTAAAGAACAAGTGGTAGAACAAATTGAGAAACAAACACAAAAGGTAACTGAAAATTTTGAGTATAAAACAAATGATAATTATAATAATGTGTGTAAAGACGTGGTAATAGAGAACAAGGAGATTAATGTTGAGAGTGAGGAAAAAGATTTTGTTGAAGTAGAGTTTAGTAATGAATTGTTGTTAGCAAATGCCTATGAGAATAAAAGAGAGTGGGAAGACGGTTTAAGTGAAGAGAGTGGGCAGAGAGTAAATTTTCCCCTTATTTGTGATGAACCAGAGTGTTCAAAAATGTTATTATTGGAGGGCAAGAGACCCTTATTAGTGAAAGATTTGAGTTGCTTATTTGTGTTGAATAATTTTGTACCCTCTGCATGGAATGAGAGAGAAAGTATGATATGGTGTTATGATGAGAGAAGTTTAAATATAGAATGGTGTAGTGAAAGAGAGACAGAGTTATACAAAGTAAAGAGAGACTATAATGAGTTGAGAGAGATGTTAGAGACGAAATACTTACCTGTTAAAATAGAGAGTGAAGATTGTTTTGATGATACATGTTCAAACAATAATAATTTACTTTATGAAGAAAAGATAACTGACTTGATAATGAACATTACTGATGGAGACTTAACCGATGTACTCAATGTTGACCTGGTATACGATTATTATGGTAAAATGAATAAACAGAAATTTTATGGTTACTATACACAAGATAACCATATACGGAATGTAAATAAAATTGAAAATTGTCATGTGAAACCCCGATTAATTTTTGACGATGGAGGTTGAAATTCAGAAATGAACAATTTTAAATATGTCAATATATGGTAATGACCTAGCTGATTTTTGATATTGAAGTGTGATACAACTGAATAATTATTGTTGAAGAGTTGTAAATACATGTGTAGTGAAATTAATTGTATGCATTATAGAATGTTAAGTAAACTGTTTGTATGAAATAACATTGTTGTTAAATGTTTCAGAGGTTACGTGGAGATATTGGTGTGTGTGTGTGTGTGTGTGTGTGTGTTGTGTTTTTTGTACTCTTGCCAATAGGTGGATAATGTACTGTAAGTATAAAGTTCATAATACTAATCAGACAGAATAAAATGCTTACAGGTGTGAAAAGAGTGTAATAATAATAATAATGGTATTGAGATAATAGCATTAAATAGAAATTGTAATTAAAAGAGAAATAATAACTGAAAGGTGAATTAAAATTATATTTGGTTCGAATTGCAACAAATAGACTTTGACAAATATGTTAACAAGAAGAATTATAGAAATGAAAATTTTGTAGGAAGTATATATGCCAGTACATGATGTAATCAGAATGTTTAGACTATGTGAGTCTTGCAGACTAGTGTTTATATAAACAGGTGTGGTATGTTGAGACTAATGTCTGTAGTCATGCTTGGTGACAATAACAAAAAACCATTGTAGTCTGCTGAATCAGCATCTTGAGTAAAAGCTTATTGTGAGAGAAAAGAATTGAAATTAAATTTTTACAGACAAAATAATAATGAGGCAATTACTGTAACTTTTGAGATTAATTGAATTAATTAAAGTAAATTAAATACAACTAAACTAATTTAGTAATAAAATTAATAGAAACAATGATTTTTAACAATGAACTTAACTTTATTTTCATTTAAATTCAAATTGGAATTATAAATTAAATGCTAATTGATGCCAATAATGATTAAAACATTTATTTAACACTGACAACTGATGGAAAATGTTCAGGATGAGATAGTGTCTGGAAAATAAGATGTGTATATTACTGTCCATATAGATTTTTCATATGTTATGAATTTTTTATCCTATACATATATAGTAGTTAAGGATACCTTGTATAATCTATGTATCATTTTGGAGGGCAATAGTGTATGGGGAATATTATTCAATTCAACTGGAATTTATGTGTACCATTGTAAAACAATACTGTTTTATTAATACTATATTTTTTTGGGTCTATAATATAAAATGAGCCAGTACGTTGTCAATGAACCAGTACGGCTAAGAGGAAACAAACCAGTCGTGGGATATGGAGTGATGGAAAGCCGTTTGTCAATTTTTTAATCAAATGTTTTAAAGTCAGGCGATACTGGGACGGGTATCTGTTCGATTTTTCGGTGTTGGGATCTCGAACAGAGAAGTCCAGTAAGATCGGATGGGTGCTGTCACAGTCGCCAGACTAGGGGGGTAAGAACCCATGATTTAGTAGTGTTCAGGGGGGTTGCGGCGCCATATCCTCACTGACCCTTTTAGGTTAGGCAATAAGAGTTTGAACGCTCCGGCCTTCAACCTCTTATTGGGGGGGTATTGTAACAGTACAGAATTGTGAGCCACCCCAGTTTAATTTCATATTAATTCAAATCATCATTTTAAGCACTTTCCAAATTGCCAGACTTTCACCTGTAAGGAGCCTCCAGTACAGCAATGCAACATACATACAGTCAGCCAAAACAATTGCCAGACGCATTGCGTAACCACCAGCAACAGCCTTGTGACAGTCTCCAGTCTGCTGTGTGTCATTAGAGAGTGAACAGACAACCAGCATTCAGATAGTAAAGTTTTGTGAATTGAAAAATAGTGGCCTCGGGAGTGTAAGATAGGCTGAAATAATTAGTAGGCCTATCTATCTATCTATACATAAAAACAGTATAACGCGCGGCCAGCCTACAACAACATCTAAGAGTAAAAAAAAAGTTATGTCGCCCGACTTAATCATCTTCCAGAACGTGAGACGTTAATTAGTAATCAATAAGAAACATGAGACAATAAACCGTAAAATCAGTACCGGTACCAACAGTGGCGTGAGTGCGAGAGAACTCAGAAATCGGTCAGTTAGTGAACTGGTGTCACGCTTATTATACGTGAAAAATACGGGTGTGCATTGGAGACCAGATATTATCAGGATGAGTACAACCTTTTAAAGTTCAATTAATATGTCATAAAATTTGCTTTTATAAATACTTTAATAAGTAACAGAGATCTCTAATAGAGGGGAGTTTGGTTAAAGCTTAACGAAAAAAGAAAGTGTGTGTGTGTGTGGTTATATACTGGTTCATTTTCAATTTTCTTATACGTATTTAGTAATGTTAATTATCATAGTATTTTTTAAAAAACCAAAGTTAACAAAGATACTGTCATTTGTAGAAGTAGAAGAAGGGGGTGATTTTCGATAAATAAAATAAGTATGTATTTTAGACAGTAGAAAATGTGTTAGCGTCATTTTCACATATATCAAATCCAAATAATCCTTTTTGCAGCAGTTTCGTCTGAACGACCCTTGGAATAAAAACCTGAAGGTAAGAGATAATTATAATTTAATTAATTTGAGTAGTTTCATTGGCGCCCGAACAGGGACAGCGAATATAATTTGTGGTTATATTCGCCGGACCTAACCAAGCTGCAGAACGGGTTGTTTGGGAGTGAGGGCGATTAGTAAGAGTGGTTAGTAAGCTTACAAAATCATGTATAAGTAAATACTAGAAAAAATGGAAAACACTATTGATTTAACTAGCACTAGTGCTGAAAATCAAATAAGAACAAGAGTAAACGAAACGGTAGTAAATGAAAATATGTTAACCGAATCGGCCAATAAAAGCGATTCAGGTATTCAGACAGAGTCGCTGTCAATCAGTGACAGTAATGTAAACGGATCTGTAGCAATTAGTGAGGGGGGAGTAACTTCCACCCCTATTACAATTAAAACAAACATAAAAGAAAAAGAATTGTCATTGGAGGATATATTTGATTTTATGAAAAATCGTTTTGATGTCAGTGATGTCAAATTCCATGATTTAAAGGGCGATATAAATAATATTGACCAAAAATTTGATAAGCGTTTATGTGAAATGAATACAAAATTTGATGAGCGTTTATATGATATGAAAGACAATATTAATAAACGTTTAAATGAGACGAATGAATGTTTCAATACATTTAAAGAACAAGTGGTAGAACAAATTGAGAAACAAACACAAAAGGTAACTGAAAATTTTGAGTATAAAACAAATGATAATTATAATAATGTGTGTAAAGACGTGGTAATAGAGAACAAGGAGATTAATGTTGAGAGTGAGGAAAAAGATTTTGTTGAAGTAGAGTTTAGTAATGAATTGTTGTTAGCAAATGCCTATGAGAATAAAAGAGAGTGGGAAGACGGTTTAAGTGAAGAGAGTGGGCAGAGAGTAAATTTTCCCCTTATTTGTGATGAACCAGAGTGTTCAAAAATGTTATTATTGGAGGGCAAGAGACCCTTATTAGTGAAAGATTTGAGTTGCTTATTTGTGTTGAATAATTTTGTACCCTCTGCATGGAATGAGAGAGAAAGTATGATATGGTGTTATGATGAGAGAAGTTTAAATATAGAATGGTGTAGTGAAAGAGAGACAGAGTTATACAAAGTAAAGAGAGACTATAATGAGTTGAGAGAGATGTTAGAGACGAAATACTTACCTGTTAAAATAGAGAGTGAAGATTGTTTTGATGATACATGTTCAAACAATAATAATTTACTTTATGAAGAAAAGATAACTGACTTGATAATGAACATTACTGATGGAGACTTAACCGATGTACTCAATGTTGACCTGGTATACGATTATTATGGTAAAATGAATAAACAGAAATTTTATGGTTACTATACACAAGATAACCATATACGGAATGTAAATAAAATTGAAAATTGTCATGTGAAACCCCGATTAATTTTTGACGATGGAGGTTGAAATTCAGAAATGAACAATTTTAAATATGTCAATATATGGTAATGACCTAGCTGATTTTTGATATTGAAGTGTGATACAACTGAATAATTATTGTTGAAGAGTTGTAAATACATGTGTAGTGAAATTAATTGTATGCATTATAGAATGTTAAGTAAACTGTTTGTATGAAATAACATTGTTGTTAAATGTTTCAGAGGTTACGTGGAGATATTGGTGTGTGTGTGTGTGTGTGTGTGTGTGTGTGTTGTGTTTTTTGTACTCTTGCCAATAGGTGGATAATGTACTGTAAGTATAAAGTTCATAATACTAATCAGACAGAATAAAATGCTTACAGGTGTGAAAAGAGTGTAATAATAATAATAATGGTATTGAGATAATAGCATTAAATAGAAATTGTAATTAAAAGAGAAATAATAACTGAAAGGTGAATTAAAATTATATTTGGTTCGAATTGCAACAAATAGACTTTGACAAATATGTTAACAAGAAGAATTATAGAAATGAAAATTTTGTAGGAAGTATATATGCCAGTACATGATGTAATCAGAATGTTTAGACTATGTGAGTCTTGCAGACTAGTGTTTATATAAACAGGTGTGGTATGTTGAGACTAATGTCTGTAGTCATGCTTGGTGACAATAACAAAAAACCATTGTAGTCTGCTGAATCAGCATCTTGAGTAAAAGCTTATTGTGAGAGAAAAGAATTGAAATTAAATTTTTACAGACAAAATAATAATGAGGCAATTACTGTAACTTTTGAGATTAATTGAATTAATTAAAGTAAATTAAATACAACTAAACTAATTTAGTAATAAAATTAATAGAAACAATGATTTTTAACAATGAACTTAACTTTATTTTCATTTAAATTCAAATTGGAATTATAAATTAAATGCTAATTGATGCCAATAATGATTAAAACATTTATTTAACACTGACAACTGATGGAAAATGTTCAGGATGAGATAGTGTCTGGAAAATAAGATGTGTATATTACTGTCCATATAGATTTTTCATATGTTATGAATTTTTTATCCTATACATATATAGTAGTTAAGGATACCTTGTATAATCTATGTATCATTTTGGAGGGCAATAGTGTATGGGGAATATTATTCAATTCAACTGGAATTTATGTGTACCATTGTAAAACAATACTGTTTTATTAATACTATATTTTTTTGGGTCTATAATATAAAATGAGCCAGTACGTTGTCAATGAACCAGTACGGCTAAGAGGAAACAAACCAGTCGTGGGATATGGAGTGATGGAAAGCCGTTTGTCAATTTTTTAATCAAATGTTTTAAAGTCAGGCGATACTGGGACGGGTATCTGTTCGATTTTTCGGTGTTGGGATCTCGAACAGAGAAGTCCAGTAAGATCGGATGGGTGCTGTCACAGTCGCCAGACTAGGGGGGTAAGAACCCATGATTTAGTAGTGTTCAGGGGGGTTGCGGCGCCATATCCTCACTGACCCTTTTAGGTTAGGCAATAAGAGTTTGAACGCTCCGGCCTTCAACCTCTTATTGGGGGGGTATTGTAACAGTACAGAATTGTGAGCCACCCCAGTTTAATTTCATATTAATTCAAATCATCATTTTAAGCACTTTCCAAATTGCCAGACTTTCACCTGTAAGGAGCCTCCAGTACAGCAATGCAACATACATACAGTCAGCCAAAACAATTGCCAGACGCATTGCGTAACCACCAGCAACAGCCTTGTGACAGTCTCCAGTCTGCTGTGTGTCATTAGAGAGTGAACAGACAACCAGCATTCAGATAGTAAAGTTTTGTGAATTGAAAAATAGTGGCCTCGGGAGTGTAAGATAGGCTGAAATAATTAGTAGGCCTATCTATCTATCTATACATAAAAACAGTATAACGCGCGGCCAGCCTACAACAACATCTAAGAGTAAAAAAAAAGTTATGTCGGCCGACTTAATCATCTTCCAGAACGTGAGACGTTAATTAGTAATCAATAAGAAACATGAGACAATAAACCGTAAAATCAGTACCGGTACCAACAGTGGCGTGAGTGCGAGAGAACTCAGAAATCGGTCAGTTAGTGAACTGGTGTCACGCTTATTATACGTGAAAAATACGGGTGTGCATTGGAGACCAGATATTATCAGGATGAGTACAACCTTTTAAAGTTCAATTAATATGTCATAAAATTTGCTTTTATAAATACTTTAATAAGTAACAGAGATCTCTAATAGAGGGGAGTTTGGTTAAAGCTTAACGAAAAAAGAAAGTGTGTGTGTGTGTGGTTATATACTGGTTCATTTTCAATTTTCTTATACGTATTTAGTAATGTTAATTATCATAGTATTTTTTAAAAAACCAAAGTTAACAAAGATACTGTCATTTGTAGAAGTAGAAGAAGGGGGTGATTTTCGATAAATAAAATAAGTATGTATTTTAGACAGTAGAAAATGTGTTAGCGTCATTTTCACACATATCAAATCCAAATAATCCTTTTTGCAGCAGTTTCGTCTGAACGACCCTTGGAATAAAAACCTGAAGGTAAGAGATAATTATAATTTAATTAATTTGAGTAGTTTCTTTTTTTTTTTTTTGAAACCCATCTATTAATCAGCACCAATAACAATATTCTGAAAATAACCTTATCTACTGCCACGTAATAATGAAATAACAATACTGTATAACAAACATGGTTTCCAAATATTATCTGATGAAATAATTTCATGTAAATACAAATGTTTTCATTTTTATTGAACTATGTTTATTTACTTTCTAACAAAGCTTGCACTATACAACATTGATTTATTCTGACTGCTGTGGTGGATATGGTGGAGGTCCCCAATTGAAGTATAGGATTCCTGATCCTTTTGCAACAACTATTGAAAAAACTGTGAACAAAACTCCTAGTGCCAAGTGTTTATTATATTTTGCCTGCTTAGCATTATAATCATCTTGCCATGATCCTTGTGGGACAGGAAGGTCATCCATAGTTACTTGTTTATGTTCTGTTGGTGCATAATCAGATGCTGTCCTCACATTTGTCATACGACATACGGCAGATCTTGCAGCAATGCCTCTAACGAGTGGTGAAAATCTGTTAACAATCATGATTACCTAAACCGTATTCTTCACAACCTTAACAATTCTGCCGATCACCAAGGTCCCTGTTCGGGCGCCAATGAAACTACTCAAATTAATTAAATTATAATTATCTCTTACCTTCAGGTTTTTATTCCAAGGGTCGTTCAGACGAAACTGCTGCAAAAAGGATTATTTGGATTTGATATATGTGAAAATGACGCTAACACATTTTCTACTGTCTAAAATACATACTTATTTTATTTATCGAAAATCACCCCCTTCTTCTACTTCTACAAATGACAGTATCTTTGTTAACTTTGGTTTTTTAAAAAATACTATGATAATTAACATTACTAAATACGTATAAGAAAATTGAAAATGAACCAGTATATAACCACACACACACACACTTTCTTTTTTCGTTAAGCTTTAACCAAACTCCCCTCTATTAGAGATCTCTGTTACTTATTAAAGTATTTATAAAAGCAAATTTTATGACATATTAATTGAACTTTAAAAGGTTGTACTCATCCTGATAATATCTGGTCTCCAATGCACACCCGTATTTTTCACGTATAATAAGCGTGACACCAGTTCACTAACTGACCGATTTCTGAGTTCTCTCGCACTCACGCCACTGTTGGTACCGGTACTGATTTTACGGTTTATTGTCTCATGTTTCTTATTGATTACTAATTAACGTCTCACGTTCTGGAAGATGATTAAGTCGGGCGACATAACTTTTTTTTTACTCTTAGATGTTGTTGTAGGCTGGCCGCGCGTTATAGTGTTTTTATGTATAGATAGATAGATAGGCCTACTAATTATTTCAGCCTATCTTACACTCCCGAGGCCACTATTTTTCAATTCACAAAACTTTACTATCTGAATGCTGGTTGTCTGTTCACTCTCTAATGACACACAGCAGACTGGAGACTGTGTCACAAGGCTGTTGCTGGTGGTTACGCAATGCGTCTGGCAATTGTTTTGGCTGACTGTATGTATGTTGCATTGCTGTACTGGAGGCTCCTTACAGGTGAAAGTCTGGCAATTTGGAAAGTGCTTAAAATGATGATTTGAATTAATATGAAATTAAACTGGGGTGGCTCACAATTCTGTACCGTTACAAGTTGGAGCGGGATTCCGAATTATTGTGTAAAGAAGAACTCAACACAATCAAATATATAGCAATAAAAAACGGTTATAACCCTAATTTAATAAACAAACTACACAGACACGTCATAAACAAAAACAACAAAACAAAAAATACCAACACCACACAACCAAATTAATACATCACACTCACATATACTACAACTCCACCACACACAAAATCGCCAACACATTCAGGAAACACAATTACAAAATAGCCTACAGAACAAACAGTACCATAAAAAAACACATCAATGATACAAACACGGACATAGACAAATACAATAAAACAGGGGTATACAAATTAAACTGCAGTGACTGTAATTGTTTCTATATAGGCCAGACGGGAAGATCTTTTTCTTCAAGATACTCTGAACACCTAAAAGCTCTATCCAGCAACAACATACACTCCGCGTTCGCCACACACATACATACAAAAAACCACAGCTACACCAACATAAAAAATAATCTTGAGATCCTACACTACTTGCCTAAAAGTCGAAAACTCAACATAGCAGAATAATATGAAATATACAAACACTACACATCACAACCAAACAACATACTTAACGACCAATTAGACTTTAAATTACACGCACTCTTTGACACAATTATACACAAAACATACAATAATTCGGAATCCCGTGCCAACTCCCTTCCACTTCCACACCCCTCCACACAACCTACCAACTAGAAAAAACCGTTACAAGTTCCGGACATTCTGTATCACACCTCGCTGAGGAAGCCAAAACGCGTACGGGAAAAAAACAAAGTAAGTTTTCACAAGTGAAACTTTAACAATTAATATCCATTATGATTGTTAATTTGGTTATTTCATGTTAAAAATTAACAGATTTAAACAGTTTAATATTATATGGTATTACATATTAAATGAACACATATATACATGCAAAACAGACTATTTACAGAAAATCACGATGTACTACAGTATGCAGTGTATTTTTAAAAAATTAGTGATTTTTTTCACTTAAATAAATTAGCATTGATTTTAATAAGTCTATTTTTTAAATCATGAATTGTTTTATGGTTTTTCTATAATAATTTTAAATTAAAATAAAGAGCAAGATAATACTTTCTGGTCTGAAACTGAGAATATGATGATTCAAATATTTCTGCCTAGCAGATGAAGCTCAAGAATATCTTACGCCATGGATTTATTTGTATTATTATCATGTACAGGTACAACCTGGGTTCTGTGGCATGAAATGTTTCTGTGCTCATAACTGAAGACGTTACATTGTGCTTCACTTTTCAGTGTTCATAAATAGAAACAATCTATAAACAAATAGTGTACTTATGCTTATAGTGTCATTGTGTGTCCTTTTTGCTTTTGTCTTCTTTCTTAATAATGAGCGAAATATTGAAAGAAATTGATATTCCGTTTATGCTGGATGAATTATTGAATGATTCTGGACTGGAACCATACAGTTTCCAGTCAAAACTTTATTGACCATTTATTTATTTTTATAAAAAAATAAGTTTAAAAAAAAGACAGTAACAGTTGAATTAAAAAAGATTAAAATTCATATGCGTGCGTTATAAGGTAATAAGATTCCACCTCCAAAGAAAGACAAGTATACCATCAAAATTCGTAGTGAAATATGCAGAAATGCAATCTTATTAATATTAAAAGAAACAGAAGAATAAAATAAACTAATAAATACAGTAATGAAGAGATAATATGTTACTTAAAGATAATTAATATTTTCAAGGAATAAAAAGAAATCGAAACAAAAAGGGAAATATTATCATAAATGAATAATTGGGAAATAGGGAAATAGAGAATGCAAATTTAGGAATTAAATAATGCAATTAACATGACAAAACAATAACTGACGATGACAAATACCCAGAAGAGACGATCAAATGACGAAAAATGTAAATAGTTATTAGTAAACACATAATGTACAAATATTAAACTTAGCATGTAAGAAATAAGACATTGAGTATAGCCATAGATTAAAACTATGAGGAGGTCTGCGAACCTCAAACATCTATTGTGTATAAGTGAACTCCAGACTGTAATTAATATAAAATTTAAAATTTAAAAATATTGAACGATAATTATAAAAGTTAGGGAGTGTAACAGTGTAAGAAGGTGAGAACAATGGTGATAGACTTTAAGAAGTAAAAACAGTGTATAGTGTAAGTGCATAAACATATTTACAATATGAACATTGCATGAAACACATAATTTATATGAACCAACAAGATAACTTATATAGTGCAATAAAATAAAGTGAAATAATTAAAAAATACAGAATCTTCTGTTACAAACTTATAATGTAATAGTGACGAAGATAGAATAAGATTCTACGGAATAACATTAATTATAAATTGGGAGACCGAACCTGTGACCCATAAATATATCATTGCCAAGACCTTAACGAAATGAATTAGTGTTTTGATAGAGAGGATTATTGTTGGAAAAAATATTGAAACCAGGCAGAACGTGTCGAATTTTAATGCTGGTTTCTATACAAATTAAAGGAGAATACGAGATGAAACGATACTGAAAGACTATGAAAATAAATAGAAGAAGGATATTTTAATCGATGGTACAGAAAACTACCAGATGGGTGAGATCTATCCAATAGTCAACCCAGATATTAGAAAACATCTCAACATATAAAGTTCAAATCACAGCGATATAGTATAGTAAAAAACAATAAAACTTTAGAACAGTTAATTCTAATTGTACACCAATAATTATTAGTAGTAAGGGCTAGCGCAGACGGTCGATTTTTTACCAGGTGATTATGAATCGCCGGATTTGTAACACATAAACTGAAATAGGAGAGCGCACACAGGCGATCAGAAATTGCCGGCGATTAAAAATCTGTGCAGTGCCACAGATTATTGGGCGAGGCAATTGTCGCCCGTCGATCTGTATCGTACATGTTTGAACCTGTCAGCGCACATGAAGGCAAGTATATTGCCTTCTTCGAGCAATTTCTTGTTATTGTATTCACGGTCTCCCTGACGTGTAGTTCAGTTTTGTTTTTAGAGAAGAAATACACTGTCTAAAGGACCCTATAGACGTTACGGGGGAATTTGATATTTTGCCCCGTTCACACGATGTAGGCCCTTTCAATTATGCTTTTTCGTTGACGCGTATAATTAATATTAATACGCGAGCCCAGAATTAATTAACACAGTAACAAGTAAATTAACAAATGATATTTAGCGGCAGTAAACTGTCCTATTACTTAATGCAAAGCGAAAATACGTGTTGTTTTAATTTGCGAGGTTAGGTGACAACGGTTTTTGATTTTTAGTTTACTGCTGAAATAAATAAAAGCCATGGTTGAGGAAAACATAACGTTTAATGTGTTATATAATGCTTCTAACACAGTAACACTTGAAATAAAGAGTTTAGCGTTTTTTATTTAACAGGTATTTTATAAATATCTCCAAATGCTTTATAAACGGGTATTTTTAAATCTCCAAAGGCTGTTGCACCAACATAATAATTTAGTACAAGTGTTGAAAACTGCTTTGGGGAGAATTTGACTAATGAGTACAAAATTGTTATACGAGCTGACAGAACCCCATATAGATACAGACAATAAAAATTATATTAAAACACGTATTAAAAGTCAAATATTTGCGTGCGAAGCCGCGGGTAAGAGGTTATTTATAAGCCTTATTTTAACACACGTAACTGACATAGAAATATGCCTACGTTAAGTGGCATGCATGTTTACAAAACACAGTCTGAATTTTACAGAGCATACACAAACATGAGCCTTGTATTGAATGACCAGCTGAACTTTAAATGTAATCGGTTAAACATATTGATACGATTCGTACTCGTACGTAAGTGAGTAGGTGTTGACACCATTCAGAGATAAACGAATTTTGTAATACCGTATGTTATCCCCCCCCCCACTATTGGTAACAACATTGGTTATCCCATTTTGGTAACAATTCCCACAGGAGGCCTACACAGTACAGTTTCGGCGACATAAGGTTTTTCGTTTCCATAGACATGAGCTCAGAATTTCTGAAAATGATATTTCTTTGAGTAAGCACCAATCCCGAAATCTGACTTCAGGTCATACCTACATGATTGTCTATTATTAAAACTATTCCAGTTCCTTTGTAAACGTTTGTATTAACAAATCCATGTATTCTTAGAAGAACCGATAGAGACGCTCAGACAAAAATATACGATATCGATCCTTTTTATACGGTATGTGAAAAAAATTGCCGTTTTTATATGGAAAAATATTAAGTGAAATTTTTGTGCAAAGCCGTACCTACTTCCAAGATGGCGTTATTAAACAAACGACTGTTAAGGAAGGGAACGTTGACACACATGCTAATAGTAGGCTAACAACAGGGTGAACCCAGTACTTTCTTTCTCGCCTTTTCTTCCGAAAACGTAACAGAAGGGCACATATACACGCAGTATCATCGAAATCCATTTCACAACTGTAGGTACTGAAAATCATCCATGTATGGGTGACTTTTAATCGCTCGTGTGCGTTCAAAACAATTTGAAGGCAGTACTTCAAATAACCGATATTTTAATTGGCCGAGTAAAAAATCGACTGTCTGCACTAGGCCTAAGAGTTTCTTTTTCAATTGTTCATTTGCACTTTTGTATGATCCAAAGAACCCAGTGATACACAACATACATCAAATACACCTAATTACCAAACATTAATTTACAAATATTATGTTATATTATATGTTTATGACTTATGTACTATACTTTGACATGACTTATACATGAACCCTGAGATTGAGATTTTACATGCTCTACAACAGAACTGAGTTGCAAAAAGATTAATAAAAATAATTGAATTTTAAACAAGAACGAATAAGGAGTTTGATTATTTATTTAAAATAGAATTATACATCGAATAAGGGTAAGTTTAGGAAATAAGAAATATAGAGATTCTGTATTTTAATGGTTATAAAATTGACGCAACCAACGTGTGGCTAATAAAGAGATAATAATTGATTTCACAAAATTGGTACCAGCAACTTGGGGCAAGCTACATCACCCAGAAGGTATACATTGGGGCTAATTAAGAGATATTATTTATTCTAACCATGTCATCTTCTACATAATTGGTGCCCAACGTGGGGCGCTTCACTACATAACCACATATAATAATTAGAAGGCAGGAATCACGCCATCTACTTACAAATTTGGCACCAGCAACTTGGGGCTAAATAACCCAATTATATAATATTATTACAGCGTGCACGCGTGTGTGTGTTAGCTCTAATACAAAAAATTGGTGCAGAAATACATTACGTATTTGGTGATACATTATGTATGACTACACTGCAAAGTGTTCATATTACAGTACAACAGATATAATTTACAATGGCTTCTAATGGGTTACTAAAAATCAGCAATTTTTCTATTGTTTCATGCTATTCCTTTATTGTTTACTAAGAGTGCAGCATGAACGCAGAAGACAAATAACCTGTTACTTTAAAATTAAACTTACCATTTCATAAAATGAAACAGCCTGATGTAAAAGGCAGTTGCTACTGGGCTCTATACAAAGTCCCAGCTGTATTAAATTTTCTACAAACCGGATTGTACTCTGCAGTGTGGTGAGTGGATCGTTCAACCACAAAGGTTGTACTTTTAAAAATAGGAAACACCATCCTCGACTTGCTCTATACAAGTCTACTATAAACTGTAAACAAAAGAACAAAAGTTACTACTGTTAAAATACACAATTGTCATGCAAATGAGACAATTCTTTTGTAAAGATCTGTCTATGACTTGTAGTAGTTTGCAGTAAAGATGCTCCAACTGTAACTTTAAAAACTTCAATAAAAAAATGCAAATTCTGGTATAAATTTGGCAACTACATTGTGCTTAGTCATATCACACACACACACACACACACACACACACACACACACACACACACACACACACACACACACACACACTTGTAGTAAAACATAACTGCAGAAAACATGCCTTACGATAAATTTTGTACATATAAAGAAATAAATTACATATTTTGTATATACTAATAAATACTCTATAGTATTACATTAAGTATACGTATATAATGATGGAGACGTTGCTGACTCATATGTAATAGGAATCCTTTTCAGTAAATTTTGTACACCTTTTAATTAAAAGTATCATACATTCAAATGTCTGTGACAGTTTGTTGCAATTATTCGGCTTCTGCCGAATGCAACGATTTGGCGCATCATCAAATTAAACAGAATTAAATCAATTAATCGCGATATAGAACCATTTCCGTACTTTGCCTGACGTCCTGACGTCACGCCGTCCACCCCGTTCATTGTCTAGTAAGGTTTTAACCAGGCGAAATTAGTCAGTTGACATTCAGAAATAACCGTGAGCAGAACTACTCCTCGTCTCCAAGTCGACAAATGAGTCCGGAGCCTTTTACCAAGGTATTTATTGTCAGTTTGGCTAATATGAATCAGTACCAGTATCTAACTGTATTGGTTTATCATTTTGTAACTAGATTGTATGCATCTTATGTAAAAAAAAGAAACAATTGTAATCTGTAACATATCTTGAAGTAACATACTTGTAAATGAAGCCTCTTTAACAAAAGCCATTATCAGCCAGTAAAATACAAAAGAAAAATGTGTGAATTTTATGTCAATTTAACGTTTTTTTGTGTTAGAAAATAGCTTTGCCAGAAAAGAAAGATACGTAATTTTATGCCAATTTGATATTATTATGGAACTTAAAGCTTAACCTTATGATTGTAATGCTTTTATTATAAATGAATGTTAAATGTAGGAAAGTTTAATATGTGAACGCAATAATGCAGAACGTATTCTAAAAATTGTGTAATTTGCAATAGGAACTTGGTTCTACGTTGGGGACGAGAGTTCCACATTAGCGACAATAGCTTCATGTTGCCGATATTAATTTTGGTAACCCTTTGGTAATTTTGGTTACTTTGGTAAAGTAAAGCTACTTTGCCGAAGTACGCAAATTCTACAAGCTACGCGAAGAGTTCGGACCTGCACATCATAAGCACGTGGCATTAATTACATCTCATTGACGCCGTCGTATCATGCAGGCTATCCAAGTAACATCTTAAATTCTTATTAACACTTCGTGGTAATTGCACACTATTAATAAACGAGGATATACGAACATTTAGTAGTAACAGACTTTTATAGATAAGTGAGAGTAAAGACAAAAGTCAGTGACAATCTGTAGCATGCTCGCCATGAGTATTTGATTTTGTACACTGGTATTGATACATGTCACGAAATTGTTTTAATTAATTTAGCTTACAGTTGACTTTTCCCAAGTATTGCAATTCGAGTAATTTAATTCTGAGATCATTTGGCACTTAGTTTGTTCTAGATCCAAAGATCTAATGATTGAAGTTTAATATCCTGGCTGATCAGTAATTACAAAGGCATAAAAAGAGGCAATCTCTGTTCTGTTTAAACCAATAAACTCACTTAACTCTGCTCACCAAACGATTTGTTTTTTAATATGCGCCCTTCTCATTACTCATAATTCAGTCCCCAAGTAAGTATGAAGAATACTATAACTAAGAATAATTAGAGGTATTAGTTAAGTTTGTTAGTTATTGTGATTTACTGTGTTTTACTGTGATATAATTTTGTTGTATTGTGTTATGTATGTTACACACCTAAGGTTATAGAACCCAGACAGGTAGGTGGGTAACAAGTTATACATCAAGATGTTCTAGACATTTAAAAATAAATACAGCATGTGATAAACAAGTTCCTAGTGCATTACAGGGGGGGTAATATAGGACAACGCTTTAAGTAAAGAAAACAAGGACAAGAATCTTCCAGAGTAAAGTACAAAACATTATTTCATTTATAGGTGATAGTGTGGTCAATGAAAAGAATTTAAGATTTAAAATAAGAACTGTACACATTTAATAAGATTTAAAACTAAAATTAAATACCTACAAAGACGTCTCACCTATATGAGAAAGTAAATTCTCAAATAAGGAGGGAGAGGTGGCATTAACATGTTCCACTAAAACCTAGAAGAAGGCATTATACGGAATTTTGAGAATGGCATAAGAAAATATTAAGTTGGCAACTACAGGAAATGAAAGAGGAATGCAAGATTTGATATAGTACCCTACATCAACAGAGCTATGGAAAGAAAGATGGCAAATTCATAACAGGGATGAAATTGACGATAAAATTATAATGTATAAATGATTGTGGACGATTCTGGGTTACTTGGAAAAGAACTAAGCAGTAGTACAGGAAGGAAGGAGGAGTATTAGAATGAGGACTTACTGGAGAGTTAAGGTTAGAAACAAAAGACAAAAGCAGCTTTCTGAGTTCTTTAAAGGTAAAATGTTATTACTATTGTGCTGTTTCATAATTTTTCAAGAGGATACAAATAGGTACATGAAGAGGAGTTCACATGTCGAAGATTCACTGTGCATGAGAATAAGTTATGGAAAATCGTCATCAGAATACAATATCAATTGACAGTGTCTTTATGAAGTCACAAACATTTTATGGCTTCACGGAAAGATTAATGGATAATCAGCAGGACAAACTGATGAGTTAAAAATATGGCTACCTACCAGACTCTAGATTCAGGTTGCAAGAAGAAAGCTCAACTAAAACTGTTCACAACTGGATTCATTGTTAGATTCTCTTTTTATTAGTCAGATTTTGCAAGTGGTCATATTTAACAAAAATTTTTAATGCATTCCTGATATGTAACAGCCTCACTTTCAGATTTTTTTATTATAATATATTGTTATGAGAAGCCTACCGAACAACCCAGAACATTCTCCACTCCCCCCGTCCAGTGTGGCAACTGTTGCATCAGTCAACTACGTGATTCTAGTGAGTTCCAAGAACACTTGAGATAAGCATTAATCCACTGGCATGCAGTAAGGAGGCAAAGCTGTACTGCACCTCTCCAGGGCCTATATAAAACCATAGCACACGGATTGTCAGTTCAGTTATGTAAGCGATTTTAGCTAGTGCAGATTGAGTGTTGTCGAAGTGAAGTAGTATTGTGTTAATAATTTGTGAACCTCTGTTAATAGACATTGTTATTGCGTGTGGACAAATCTGACTGGAATATTGTTCAAGTTAATTATAAACTGTTTAATTGTGAAAATTAAAGCTGGTGATTAGTGACGTAATTGGTGTCTTGTATTTTGTTTTCCACTGTACCTACGATGATCAAGTAGAACGTCGTAACAATATTAAAAAAGAGTCTTTAAATTATGAACATTATGGAAAATCATTTAACTTGGAAAAAATATAGTACATATCAATCATATTTTCTATGTGGCTATTAAATTTGTAATAATGATTATTAAACATAGATTTTTTTCTATAAAAATCACTAATTAACCCTTTGGTTGTAGGCACTGGAATGTTGCAATGCAAAGGTTCTAGTCTTTTGACAAACATCATAATACTACACCACAGGCTTTCGTTGTTTCAAATGTCACACACACACACACCCTTATTACAGTAAAACGTCTTTTACACATTTCGCACTTATGTTTTTCACACTTACTCGTTTTTTCTCCAAGATCCCGGCAAAATTCTTTACTTCCTATGTTATTTTATTTCGGTTATACATATTTCGTTTATTCATTTTTTACACTTATGCGATCACACTTTTAAGTGCCTGGAGATACGAAACTTCATTTATACATTTAAATATTTTTTCTGATTACATCGCGTATATCACACAATAAATGTCTGAACGCAAATATTTTGAACAGACTGTACATTTCTAGGGAATCATCAACTAGTGCCATTCAACTGAGTTTACAGTTGTTGAGTAACCTTTGAGCTAGCTTTGATTCCTAGAAACGTAACAGTATTTGCTACCTGCTCGTAAAGCTCCATCGCTTGGTCAACATCAGTTCATTACTGTTTCTATTAGAGGTAATATCGTAAGTGAAAAATGAGTTGAAGGAAGAGGAAGTGTGTTACTTTCGCTGAGAAATTAAATATTTTGAAAGTACTGAAGGAGAGCGGGAATATGAAGAGCGTAGACATCGCCAAGAAGTTAGGAATTGCTCTGTTGATGTTAAATTCAATCGTGGCTAAAGCAACCGAAATTGAATAAAGTGCTTGTGTGTTTGGTGTTTCTAGTAATAAGCGAACATGTATTCAAGGCAGAAAATATGAACGTTTGGAAGACTGTCTGTTATAGTGGTTCTAGCATCACAGACTGGAAGGAATTCAAATCAGCGGGCCAGTCCTTTGCAAATGAACTGACAAGCATGTTCCGTGTTGAAGATTTTCATGCATCAACTGAGTGGCTACATAAATTTAGATAAGCCATGGCATCAGCAACAAACGCGTGTGCAGTGAGAGTAAGAGTGTAGACGTTAATACAGTGCGTGAGTGGATAGAAACCTATTTGAGGGAACTAACATCTCAGCAAGATCCCAAAGACATGCTCAATGCTGATGAAACAGGCATTTTTTTAAATTTACTTCCTGATGGGAAGTAATGTCATGGTGGGAAGCAGAGTAAACAACGTGTAACAGTCTTGTTGTGCGCAAACAATGACAGAGGTGAAAAACTGCTTCCTTTAACTGTCGGGAAGTACGTGAGTATGCGGTGTTTTAAAAATGTCTCAACGCTCCCTACAAAATACACTAACAACAAGTCATGGATCACTACAAAAGTATTTGAAGACTGGCTGCAAGGCAACGATGCAAAAATAGTGCAAAAGGCTGAAAAATTCTTCTGTTTGTGAACAGATGCACGGCACACCCTCCTGACACATGGTACTTAAAAGAACGTAAAAGTGGAAATTTTCCCCACAAACTGCACAAGCGAACTCCAACCGTTAGACCTGGGAATAATATGCAATTTTAAACAGTATTATCGCAAGATGGTGGTATACAGTGCATGCCATCCACTGTATAGACGATGGAAAGAAGGAGGAAATGAAAAGTCACATTTTGCAGGTAAGATTTCTTTGTGACTTTTTAAAACTTGTAACTATTGAAAGCAATAAAGTACCATACTATTCTACGCTATATACTGCCGGTATTTCAAAAACTTACTGTTTCATAAATAATAAATATATTTAAATGAAAAAAAATTAGTATTTTCAGAAAAATTAAAAATTTTTACACTAGGAGAGGAGTATAGGATTCTTTTTATCCCAGCATTCTTTTCTGCCTGCATTTTCTACCATGATTTTCTAGCATTACTCTAAAACTTATAATTGATTTCTGTGTATACCAGGTACAGCCAATATGATAATCCATATATAAAATTACTTATAAGTATAGGCCTACCTACAGAAATTACAGTATATGTCTATTAAAATTCTATTCTTGCACAAATTCATAACGCTCTTCTAATAGGCAATGCATTAGATCGCAACTGCATGGCAAAGAGTATTACAACTCAGTGTCTGCAACTGCTTTCTCAAAGCCGGATTCGGGAATAGAGAAACCTATAGTAATGAAGATAGTTGTGATGTTCCCGATGATGATGTGGAACGTGGCAAATTGGAAGGCCATGCATCATTTGACGACTATGTCAACACTGATGAAAATGTTGTTACCACTGTAGCTATTATCATATCGGAGATTGCTGATGGAATTCAGCAGGAAATGGATGAAGAAGACTATGATGATGATGATGATGATGATGCAGAACCAATGCAGACCCCTACGTGTTTTAGTGACGTAGGTAGTTAATCCCCTAGAGACAATTAAATGCTTTGTAACGCGCTATAAAGAATCGGACGAAATTATGACGCAGATCAAGATTTTAGGGCATAATTTATTCTGTAGCCACAGGAAAGAAACAAGGGAGGATAACGAACTTTTTTGGGAAATGATTAATTATATCTGTGTAGTTTTTCTTTATATATACATTATGTTGTACAAGTACCTATTGTATTATTCCATATTATAAATTATATGTAACTTCTATTCTGTACTATATCATTTAATTATACTATTTGTGTTCTATTTCACTTAAATACGTTTCTTACACTTAAATGTTTTTTCTTTGAAGTACCCTGAAAAACGTATAAGTGCAGCTTTACTGTATTAAACCACTAACCTAGTGTGAATAAACATAAAAATCATACCATGTTTCTTATAAGCCCCATCAAAGAAGAAATTATTTCACATTTCATATCAACATCCGATGAAACAAATAACATATGAAGTGGTCGCAAAATCAGGTACAACTCTGTAACAAAATACACTCTTTGAGTATTAAAACTTGTTTTACAGCACATTTCAATGCATATTCATTCAGTAATACTTGGGAATAAGCACAAAATTGTAAATTTGAATTCAAAAATATAGTAAAAAGTCTGAGAAAATGGTCCCTTAGAGAAAAATTAGAATATCTTCTGCTGTGTTTCATGTATTGTGACGGTACAAATCAGGGTCACACGTAAAAAGGGGTTCAGAGTTTTTAACCATGTCAAAATTGGGAAATAAAATCATTTATGGAGAACAGCATGAAAATCCGATGCAAGAAATTTGGGTGTGGTTTGTAAACAAGTGAGTCGACTGCTATTTTTAACTGTGTCTAGCCAAAGTGGGGCCGCTCTAACCCTATAGGGGCACCAATATTGTAATTATCGACTGACGTCACAAAAACATCATAGGCCAAACCTTTGTTTATCTAACAGTGGAATGTGATTCATTGGGTTGGGCATCACCAAGCCTTGGAAATTGCCAGTGTGGAACGTCTAGCGTTGAGGGAGTATCACGCGACACATGAATATATACTCGACACAGCCAGTGGCAATCGTCCTGTTTCGACCAACATCTTATCCCGGCCGGGTGTATTTAATCTAAGTCCGTGGACAAACCTTATTTTTGGACTCTAAACAGCAAACAAATGTAATTAAACTAAAGCAAATTCAGTATCAACAAGTGTCGACAAATAAATTAAACACTTAAAAGCAATTTCGGACAGTTTTAGCGAGTGTAGGAGAAAAGTGCGTATGAGGAAGGATGTGTCACGAGGAGTAACGAAAATCAGCTAAGTACAGTGCAATTAGATCAGCCAGATAACCACTGATGAGCCTATAATTACAAAATTGATTTTCAAAAATTATATCTCGAATATAAAAACAAAAAATATAAAAAGGGGGAGGAATATGAGAGAGAGAGAGAGAGAGAGAGAGAGAGAGAGAGTGGAGTACTGGTTAGACTATAATCATATAGTTTTAAATTGATACAATAGGAATTAAGTTTGTGTAGTAAAATCATCTGTTTTAACACCCATAAATGGGGTAACATTGGCCTTTATAACAAAGAAATGAGAATAAAAAATAATGTCTATTTCACAATGACCACGTGTTAGTGTAACTTATTAAGTCGCTACCTCAGTCTGTTTGCGCCACTCAACGCTCGCTTAACGAATTCTGGATACCGGGAAACAAAAAAGTAGGTGAGACGACAAGGTAGGTGGTAGTTTGTAAGGTTACAACTGGTGCCATAACCAGGATTTTCGTGTAAAATTTTATGAGAAATAACCCTGGATTGGATGAATGGAAGCAGATTGAGAACGGCGGAAGTTAAAATTTTAGGTTAAGACGTACAAAATAACACGTGGTCAGAAAAAATTTGTTGGTTAGAAAGATAAACACTCATATTTATCTCAATATTAAATTATACTGTAATAGATATTTTAATTAAAAAAAATAAGTAAAACATGGAGAGTAATGATGAGGGAGTCAGCTTGGCTGACGTAACCGTCATTAACGAAATAGAAATGCAGTCAACTACTGTAGTAAATATAGAGAGTAGTTTTACCGAATCTAAAATAATGGATGACGTTGTAACTCAGTCAACGCCAATCCAAAGTAAGAAATCATCTGATTAGCACAATATAAAGAGTAACACAGTAACAGAGTCTACTTCTGTAATAACTAAAGTAAAAGAATTGTCAATGGATGATATATTTAATTTCATGAGAACAATGTCTGGTAATATAAATAGTAATTTCAATGAACATAGTGTAAAGTTCAATGAAATAAGTAATGATATGAATAATCGATTTGATGTTAACGATGTTAAATTAAATGAACAAAACAGTAAATTTAATGAAGTAAATGTTAAACTAAATGAACAGAATACCAGACTCAATGAACTAAGCAGTAATATTAACGAAGTAAATACTCGATTCAATAGAGTAAAGAGTGAGATCATAAATGAAATTAATGAATGGTTCCATACAATTAAGGAACAGGTAATAGAGTCAGTACACAAGAAGTACAAATTCAATGAACAAATTAATGAGATTAACGAAAATTTAGAAAGTAAAGTAAATGAATACAACAATGACATGGAATGTAAAATACATGAGTAGTCCAGATTGAACACGTTAAAAAGAATACCCAGAGTTATGAAAATAATACTAACCTTAAATTCAATGTCATGGAGAATAAGTATAACCTAGAGATACAGTCAATACAAGAGAACGTGGATGTTATGAACAAACATAGCAATCAGTTCAAAGGTATTAACAATAACAAATTAATGTCAATAGAACAAAGTACTATCGAGGTTAAAGACGAATTGCACGTGGCAATAAGTCAGAAAGTAAACAATATTACGGAAAGGGTAATAGTTACTCGAGACGTAAATAATGACATTGAACTAGAACCATTTAGTTACGACAAATAGGGGGTGCACCCTATGCAATTTCTAAATCGGGTACGTGAATTTAACCGATTTAACAATAACAGCTGGGAAGTACAGTTACTTAAAATTATCAAATGTTTTAAAGGGAGTTCCGCGATATGGGCGGAGGTTCATAAAACCGAATGGGAGAGTTACGAAAAGTTTGAATGAGCTTTCCGAGAAAAATATTGGTCGGAAGAGAATCAGGAGGTGTTGAGAAGTAAGATGATGGGAATGGGGAATTTTGGAATGCATAGTAACAACGTGACCCTCTACGTTATGAGGATCTTTAATGAAGCTAAATACCTTGAACCACTAAACGTAAAGACGTAAACAAAAATATTCCTTCATTACCCGTGCCGGGTTGACTATAGTAGGGATTACCGGGGTGAGGAGTAAGCATGTCACAAAACAAGTTCAGTTAAACATGGTAATAAACGGGGCTGAATATGAAAATACATTTTTAATAGTATGCGGTTTAAATTTGGAGGTTACTTTAGGTAAAGATTTTTTAATAAGGCATAAAGCAGTGATTGATTTCCATAAACGGGTATTAGAATTAGATAATGAAATTGAGCCAATCAGAATTAGTTTTGAACGGATATTGGACACAATAAGAGTTTCAGGTATAAAAGTGATACAAAACAGGGTCAGTGATAGGGACACACAAGTGAGAGTGAATGTATGTAAAGAGAGCGAGAGTGGTGAAAGTGAGGAACGAATATGGGAGGACAGGGAATATAAATTTTGTAGTGAGGGTGGCGTTGTAGGGAGTCCCCAATGTAAGGCGTTGTGGCGGATGGTGGAAAGTTTTAAAGAGGTGTTCTCAGAGTTGCCTGGTAGAGCCAGGAACTATGATGTGTGTTAAAGGTAAGGGAAAACACACTCTACATACAAAGAAGTTATCTGGTGCCATATTCGAAAAGGAGAGCGGTTCAAGTAGAGCTGGATAGAATGTTGGAGGTAGATATTATTGAGAGGTCGGTGTCGCCCTATTCTAACCCGTTAGTTGTAGTTATCAAGAAAGATGGGAGAGTAAGATTGTGTGTGCCTAGATGCCCATAAAATTGTAAACTTTATTTTTTTAATTTTACTTTTTGTTGAAATATCTTTTGTTTCAAATTGTTGCTTTATATATCTCTAACCTACCAACAACATAACCTAACAATCACAATATAACCTCTTACTCACGTGTTATGTTATATATTAATTCGATAGCCAATCTGCTTCTGTTTTCTGGCTTATTTATATAAGTAGAACTTTATATAAAGTCCCTACTTCAGTCGCCATTGTAACTTAATTTTTTTAATTTTACTTTTTATTAATATTAATTTTACTTATCGTGTAATCCAATACAAACATCCGGTCTGCACACGTGGCGTTATGACCACCATTACATTGCTTACTCGGGTCCAAGGTTCGTTGTTAAGCGAGCACAGAAACAGTTTGGGAGTTCGAAATAATAAGTCTAACAACATTTATGGTGAAATAAAACTTTTGGTTTAATATTTCTGAATTGCCATTATTATCATTTACAAAACCCAAAATGGAGTCGTATACACACAAAAATAAAATGGCGGCTATGTACTTCCGCCCCAACTAATTACACATCAATTTTAATTATTCATTTCTTGTATTTAATTTGCAACAAGAGCATTTTTTATTAAACTGCAGTTATCTTTGAATTTACGTATTATGTTTCAGATCATATTACTGTACTACATAAACCAATGCCTCACGGTTTTGCTTTGAGAGGCCGGCACTCATTCGCACGCACACATTCTCTCTCCCCATACATTAATTTATTTGTACATATTTTTATTGGAATTTTGAGCTCAGATTACCAAATTAATATGATTATAAAATTTTAACTTTCCTGGATTTGCTGTCGCAGTTTCCCTTCAGACGTTCTCCATCTCAAGCAGGTGGTCGGCGAACTTTACGTTTTGCGTCTGTCCTTTCGCTGCACTGAATTTAATTTACATTGTCCAAAACTGGTTACATAATGGCACTGCTACCTGTTAATTACATTTTTTACTGTTCAAAACACTTTGGCTGACAATACTTGGCCAGTAAATTTTGTAGCGTGCTAACGCTCTGAATGTAGGTTGAAGACTGAGACTGACATCTTAGTGCAAATTAACCAGGTGGAAGGGATTATTCGTCATCACTCTTTTGTTATAAGCTGATGACGGCATTGTCTTACGTCTCAGTTGTTACGTTTGTCGTATTTATTATGACGTTTTAGCATAGTTCGATCAGTGCTTTGTCTGAATATGTGTAGTTTTGCACGTACGCCTGTGACCTTGGCATCAAGTTGCTCTGGCAAACTGTGTTGTATGTAACATATTGGGAAAATTTAACCTAACCACTTTTAATACATGAAATCACAATAAAATTATTTTTGCCTGTACCGACAAATCCTTACATGGACTTACGTACCGTTACAAAACCCCCTCAATGAGAGGTTTTATGTCGAAACATAAAAACTCTCATTGACTCATTCACACTTTCTAAAGGGATCAGCCCAGATATGTCGCCACAACCCCCTGTAGTGTTTATATAAAATAAAATATCAATAACTTACCCTGGTCCAATGATGGTGATAGTACCTGCCTGACCTTACTGGACTTCTCATGTGAGATCCCAACACTGCAAGGCCATTCAGGCACTTGACGTTCCTGCTCTGACGCGCAGGCCAGCTCAGGACCGCCGTCACAGCATCACTAAACTCTGAAACATCGAATACAAAAAATTAACTACTGGCCTCGCATAATCCCATACCCACAACTGATATGTCTCCCCTTAGCTGCATTGGTTTATGTTAAGAGGCATTGCTTCTCTTAATTCCTAAGTTTTCAAAAGCAACAAACAAGATTTATGACAGAATGATTCTTTCTCCTTTTTGCATTCCTACATTTATCAACTTTCTGACTCCAGTCAATAATATTTTACTCTTTTCACCACAAGAAAAATATATTCCTATACTAAGGTGATAAAACGTAAAATAATTCCTTAAGTTTTCAAAAAGCAACAACAACTAATCTATATCCCTATCATATAGAATTCAAAACACAACTTTACTATGGCAAACAATTTAATTATCTCAACTTCATGGATCAGTTTTCCTGATTTTAATACTTCTTTAAAGCAGAATCATAATTATATTTTTATTCAACACCATTATCAGTATCATATACTTAATGCTTAATATTTGTTTACCGTTGCTACCCTTGTAGCAACCTCCTCGCCACACACACTATGACCATATTATTACCCTGTTCCTGTATTATTGACACTTATTCCCAAAATTCTTATTTCTCTAACACCCATTTACTTTGGTTGACTCGAATGCCTTATTTTAAATAACTATTACCCAAACTCTATCTTTTATAATATTTCACCTTAATATGATCTTTAACAATTACCCTAACAAATTCATCACTTATCTTATCATAATATCGTAACTCAAATTCACACATTATATGTTTAATCCTCTACTAATCATTCCTATTACATACATGGTTTACACAAAAATACATATAATACACAACATATTGTAGTACACAAATACATTTAACATTGAAAAAAAAAAAATATACAATCCAACTTATTATTTTATCATTGGCCATAACTCAGTTCATTATACAATCCATTTCAAAACCACGCTGTTCACATAATTAAATGTTCATAACACAATAAAACATTTATCCTCCATCATCGAACAACAGTTGAATCTTAGGTCTACATACATTATTTTTTATTGAATATCTTATATTAGTACACTCAATATAATACTTATTTCTTTTCTCATATTCTTCCACAAAACTATTGTAATGAATATGGTTACTCCATATCATTATATTATACACCGTGTCGTCATATAGTATAGTCCTGTCGCCCTTAGTATAATTTGTCATAATCAGGTAAGTTATATTATCATCTTTAACAACATCATCTACTGCTTGTATGTCAGCTTCAATGCAAGGTAAAATTTCAATATAACTATACACCATCTCTACACCTATCCTTTCCACAAATTCTCTATAATTCCTATTCACCTTAAAAATCTCTATCTCTCTCTCTCTCATCACAATATTTCTCACAACCCCACTGACCTATTTCATACCACGCCAAGGGTAACACAACGTTATCATGACTCATCTGGGCTTTTCCAATGAACTCATGATACACGAAAGGGGACACTACAACTTTATCATCGCACCACCTATCAGGTGCACAAAAAGTCCAGGGACGGCTATTTGTAGACCATGTGTCTTCCAAATACGCACGTGAAGCCTTTTCTTCACCCCCGACTACAACATTATGGGAAAAATTTACCCCCTGCAACCCCTCTACCTGTATATTCTTTCTTCACTTTCTCTCTGACTCATCAACACTTTTTATCATTTCATTATCAAATTCTACTCCCACTATAATTTTATCACCACTCTCAATATCCACACAATTATTTTCTAACACCATATTCTTACTTCTATTATCATAATTCTCATCATACTTACCTTGTCGTCTTTATTTTCATTTAATTTATTTGATTCTCTACTATTCTCTACCCCCATTTTACTCTCGTAATTTTCGTCTACTTTATTCTTTTGTCTATAAAACTTCTCATTAACTAATGCTACTATTTTCTCTTTCGTTTTATCGAAACGTGCATTCATTTCCTTAATCTGTTTTTCATAATTACAATTTTGTTTTTTAATTTCGTTTTTTACTTCATTAAATTTCTCATCAATGTTATCAAACTTTGCTTTCTGTTCATGAATATCCTTTGATATTGTTCTTAACATATTCATTATGTCATTGTCAAATTGATTGTTACCTTTCTTTGAGGTTGGAGTTGCTTGAGTATTCGAGTCGTCTATTGTTGACTCAGTTAAACTGTATTCTTTGGACCTATTTACTGGGGTTGAATGAACCCCTGGTTCCCCCACACCAGCCGACTCGCTGTAACGGGGCTAAAGGAGGGTTTTGATTTTATTTAAAAAAGCGTAAATTCATTTTCATCTGTGTGGCCAGCCACGTGTTAAACAAAAGCTTTGTTCAGACAAAGAAACGGTGAGGTGAACTAAGTACAATGGAATGTGTCGTGTTGCACACAACTTCTTAATTCTCAGAAATGTAGTACTGTATAATGCGCCCAAACGCACTAACATCTGCGGAGCGCATAACCCACGCTAACCAAAAGTCGCACAAAATGGCTTGGGCGAATTTTGTTCAACAATGTGCTCGGGGCAAGGCGGATATAAGATTAAGGACACGCCTTTCCAATGACGTCAACTAATGGACACCAGATTTCGTCGACGTCCAACACGCGGGAATTGCATGTGTTGCCTGAACAGTGACTATGACTTTAACGCACAAGGCCTTGCTTTCCATCTTGTTCAAAAAAAAATCTAAGTGGTGGGGACTTGGTGAACGTTCTTCGCAGTACCTCACCGACGCTCGCCTGCGCAGGCAGCCCGCCAAACTGGGCTCATTAATAAAGTTTCAATATCAAGTAAAAGTGAGTTCAGTTACTCAAAATGAGGAAGTGAGTATAGTTTTCGGAAGAAGAAAAGGAAATTATAAACCGTTTCGGACCTAGAACTAGTTTTGTGAATGATGTAGCACGTGGTTGGGGAAAGCCACGTTGCCGGTAGTGATATTGAGCAACAGTATTACAAATATATGGGTAACCTGGAATAAAATGGGCCTATCTAATTAAAGGGGTAACATTTTTCAATGGTGTGAATGTGTGTGTGAGCAGGCTGGGCGGCCACTTTAAGGTAAGATGTTTAATTGTAGTATTGTAGTACATCCAATCATGTCATAAATATTATTAAAAAAGTTTTATCTATTTTGAATTTCTGGCAAGTAGTAATAGATTGACGGAAAGAAATTGAGGTAAAGAAATGAATAATGAATATGTTGAAAGTTTTAAAGAAAAGAATTTAATAAAATTTAATTTGCTTCTCTTACTAAATGCGAGTTGTGTACGTTATTAATACAACCGTGAAATCATACTTGCATTTCAACGTTCGTGTGACGAACTCTGGGCGAAGAAGAAAATGTGGTAAAATTCACAGGTAAGTGGAGAACAAAATAATTTTACGATTTTAATATACTAATAAAAAGTAAAATAATATCACAGATGGCGCGTCCGAAGCAGGGACAGTTTTTATAAATTAAAATTAAAATATAAAGACCACACCTACGGAAATGCAAGTTTGATTGGGAGGTTAAGTAACTATGTAAAAAATTATGTAGCACATAGAAAATGGTACATCAATGCTCAAATGTTAGATGTTTTATGTAAGAAAATTTAAATTAATAAATGTATAAATACGGCAGGAAATGAAAACGATATCAATGAAATAACTAGTGTTGACAATTTTGATGAATTAAACATTATGAGTAATTTTGAGGTACATTTGACTCCAAGTGCGAGTCAAGATACAATAGAATTAAATTTAACAGATCCAAGTAATGTGACGGAGGACTCGTGAGTACAGTTGACTCCAACCTCAACAAGATGTAATAACAAAGTTGATAATGACATGATGAGTATTTTATTAAATCAATTCGATAAAATGAATTGTAAATTTGATGTTATAAATAGTCGTTTTGACAATAATGATATAAAATTTAATGAAATTAAAAGTGAATTTAACAGTAAATTTGACACTAAATTCGAGGAACAGAGTAGCCAGTTTAACGAACTTAAATTTGAGATTAATGAAGTAAAAAATCAGTATGAGAGTAAGTGTAACGAATTGAAACGAGATATTGAGAAAATAGTAGAGTCAGTAGGGGAACAGATTAAAAGTAATGCTAATAATGGTAATAAAAAAGTAACAAGTGATAAAAATGATGTTGAAAATGATAATATAATTAAAAATGTGGTATCAGAGAGTGATATGTTGAAAATAGTTAGTGAGATAGTGAGTGAGAGTGAGAGAGTAATGGGTTGTAACGGAGTAGTAATTAGTGTTGATGAATTAGAGAAAGAATGGCAAGAGAGATTAGATGAGTATGTAGGGCAGAGGGTAAATTTTCCCCATATTTATGATGAACCAAGGGGTTCACAAATGTTATTGTTGAAGGGCAAGAGTCCCTTGTTATTGGAAGACATGAGGTCTTTGAGTTGTTCCCCGAGTTTTTATGAGTTAGTACCCTCTGTGTGGGATGGTGTCGAAAGTGTGAGATGGTGTTATGGTGAGAGAGATTTAGATAGAGAGTTGTGTATTGATAGAGAGATAGAATTATATAAGTTAAAGAGAAATTATAAAGAGTTGAAAGAGAGGTTAGAATGGAAGGAAATAGATGATATGAAATGCTTACCTGTTGAAAGAGAGATAAATGAATATTTTGATAATACCATAGTAAATGATAAACACTTACCTTATGTTGTAATGAGTGTAGTAGAAGAATATGATGAGAAAATAACTGACTTTAGATTGAATAAAACTACTGATGGAGACCAAACTAAAATCACTAATGATATTGACAGGTTTTATGATTTGATGATAGTGGAACAACTTGAAGTATTAGAGAATTATTATATTAAAATTAATAAATTGAGTGTGGACAAGAACGATTTATATGATAAATATATTAGATTATTATTCGATGATGGCGGCTGAACATAAACTTAATAAATGGACATTTTAAATATTTTGATTTATGGCTCTGACCTTGCTCATTTTGGAAATGAAGTGTGGTAAAATTGAACAATTAATGATGAAGAATTGTAAATAATTGATAGTGAAATTAATTGTGTGTATTGTTAGATGTTATGTAAACAATGTGTATATGTGGTAGAATTTGTTTAATAAAATTAATAATAATTTTTTGTCAGATTAAATAAATGATTACGAAGGTGGTAATTAATGAATGATAAATTGTTTTGGAAGTAACGTAATTAAAAATGTTGTGTTTTCGATAATTGATTTAATTAAAATAATTTGAGATAATTGTACTAAATGGAAACCATACCCAAAAGGTAGTAATAATTGAAATACGAGATAAAATAAATGTCAATAATAAATTTGAAATTTTTGAGGAATCTAATTGTAGTAAGTGATAAATAATGAAATGATGATATATAGAAGAGTTAATAAAAATTTCAAGTAATAATGTTTACAATTTTCTGTATAAATTATCTAAATGAGAATTGTTTAGTAACGTAAAAATGTCAATGTTCAAGATCAATGTGTGTTATGTTATACAAGATATGTGGGTAATTTTGGGGGGGTTGTGTGGTGTTAATAGAAGTGATATACTTATGGGATGTAGAAACTGTAACTGTAGAAGGGTTAGTTTAGTTATTAGGTTGGCTAGTACAGTGGTGGCATGTGCCACTGTAGGTAGCGGTAAGTGTTGGGGGTAACAGAGAGTGTTACCTCCATCGGAGACCAAAATGGCGTAAAATACACGGCACAAACTTTTATATATAATTTTATGTTATATGCTGATTGATTGCCGTGCCGTGCATCACAATGACGAAGAGAACATGCCTGAAGTTAGAGTTGATTTCCCCGCCTTTTCGGGTGATTACTGCCTTACCAGCACTAATCGTGGCTTTGGACAGCGGTCAGCTATGGCCAGCAATTGTGAACTTGACCATAGCTGGCTTGAAATTGGTGTATATTTGAAATTAATGGGGGGTGACTGTAGGGGAAATCCCCGGAACTATGGAACAGCGGCTGCCACTCTGTTCGCGTGGGAACAGTAATCCAGGTGGTAGAACCGCATTAAGGGCTTATTAATATGTAACAATAGATATGATGATATCTAAATATTTTAAAATGTAACGCAGAAGCAAGGACAAGGAGATGTTAAATTCCTCCACCAATGCCGTCCTTGTGGAAGCAAATAGACACAACAGTCTACCCTCAGAAAACAATAGTGTGTGTTGTTAAGGAGGTTGCTCAGGGGAGCAACGAATTAAAAAATTTTGTTGTAACTTAATAATGGCGACTCGCTACTAAGCGGACTAAATAATTTTGTTTTGATTTGAGAAAATGGATACAGTAGATGTTTATTATATTTTGGTTATCATGTTTTAGTGGGTCATTAGTCTTGTTACATTAGAGTGTAAGAATTATAAATATGTGTTATGTATTTTTCGTTATGTAATTTTGTGTAGCATTTTGGAACAAAGGTCATTCACCCGACCTAGAACATCAGCTGATGGCTGGAGTTAGATGTGTAAAATGTCCCTTATAAATTGTTTGCAAATTTCCAATGTAACTAATGTTTGAATATAATTGATGTTTGAATAATAGACTTTCAATGTGTTAAAAGATTTTGATTTAAATGATGGAAGTGAATTGAGATAGTTAAAAAATTTTAAAGGTTATGTAAAAGGTGGTAAAGTTGATTTTGGGTGATTAATATTGAGTTAGGACATTTAGATCAGTCCATGTTGAATTTAAAGGGGTACTAGAGAGAATAATATGGTTATGAATAATGTAATGTAGAATTTGAGAAGTATTGATAGTGACATAGTAGCTATGGGAAAAAAATGTATAGTAATGATTGATATATTGAGGTAATAGATAAAGGGAGATATTTTTTGTAGACGAAAGTGATGTATTGGGAGAGTAATTAGTTGATGGGAATTTTGTAAGGGGGGTGGTGTGATAAGGAGTCCGCAACGAAAGGTGTTGGGACAGGAAGGGACCGTTTAGCGCCGGAAAGGGTTGCCTAGGGAGAGTCCAGGGACCAGATAAGGGAGTGAGCTTTGGGAGGGGAACACACATCCTGAGTACAAAGGGGTAGAGAGTATTTTTTTTATATAAGGGTAGAATGATGCGAATTGAGTTGAGTAGTAAGTTGGGTTTAGAGAATGTTTGATAGATGTTTTTGATAGATATTGGGTGTCATATTAGTTAAAACTGTTAGGGATGTTAGAGTCAGAAGGGGATTAAGAGTCTATATATATATATATATATATATATATATATATATATATATATATACCAAGTTGTAAATCAAGTTATTATGAATAATTAAATCACCCAAGCTAATGGAGAACGAGATTGTTAAAGAAAGTAAATCAGAGTTAAAATAAAAAATTAATTGAAACAAGTGACAAATTTTAATAGAATTTGAAAATAATATAAAGCTATACAATGTGTAATTTCGGTCGATTTAAATGTCAATTTTATGGTTTATTGTAAGATCATAATAACTATGTTAATTTTAAATGTCTTATTTTATTATGTTGTATGTGTTTAAAGATAAATGATTTTGAAGATGTTCTATGTACTTATGATGTAGTTCTGTGTATACCATATGTATGTCAAGGTCGTTGACTTGACCCAGTGTGATCAGCTGATGGTTGATGTTATAAACTAGACCAGTTTCTGGCAATTGATTGATGCAATCTGGTTGCCTAATTGAATTAAATGATTTTGATTTTTTTTGAAATTGATAAAAATAATATTTTGATAAATTTAAATTTTTTTGGAAAAAACAAGAAGGCGACCCAGTATGCATGACAAGAGGGAACATATCAGTTGAGGATCTGGCATGAGATAAGGCCAGGGATTTGGAGTTTGGGGTGGCATGTTAGAAGGTTAGAGTCGCTGTGGTGCGTGTCTGTTCGATTTTATGGTGTTGGGATCTCGAATAGAGAAGTCCAGTAATCGCGTTCAGGTGCAGCCATGGTCGCCGAGCCAGGGGGGTACTTACCCATGATGTATAAGGACTAATGGGGGGGGTGGTTGGCACCATATACACACCGATCCTCTTAGGGGTTTAGCAATGAGATTTCTTGTTTCGACAGAAGATCTCTCATTGGGGGGGGGGTATTGTAACGGGGCTAAAGGAGGGTTTTGATTTTATTTAAAAAAGCGTAAATTCATTTTCATCTGTGTGGCCAGCCACGTGTTAAACAAAAGCTTTGTTCAGACAAAGAAACGGTGAGGTGAACTAAGTACAATGGAATGTGTCGTGTTGCACACAACTTCTTAATTCTCAGAAATGTAGTACTGTATAATGCGCCCAAACGCACTAACATCTGCGGAGCGCATAACCCACGCTAACCAAAAGTCGCACAAAATGGCTTGGGCGAATTTTGTTCAACAATGTGCTCGGGGCAAGGCGGATATAAGATTAAGGACACGCCTTTCCAATGACGTCAACTAATGGACACCAGATTTCGTCGACGTCCAACACGCGGGAATTGCATGTGTTGCCTGAACAGTGACTATGACTTTAACGCACAAGGCCTTGCTTTCCATCTTGTTCAAAAAAAAATCTAAGTGGTGGGGACTTGGTGAACGTTCTTCGCAGTACCTCACCGACGCTCGCCTGCGCAGGTAGCCCGCCAAACAGGGCTCATTAATAAAGTTTCAATATCAAGTAAAAGTGAGTTCAGTTATTCAAAATGAGGAAGTGAGTATAGTTTTCGGAAGAAGAAAAGGAAATTATAAACCGTTTCGGAACTAGAACTAGTTTTGTGAATGATGTAGCACGCGGTCGGGGAAAGCCACGTTGCCGGTAGTGATATTGAGCAACAGTATTACAAATATATGAGTAATCTGGAATAAAATGGGCCTATCTAATTAAAGGGGTAAAATTTTTCAATGGTGTGAATGTGTGTGTGAGCAGGCTGGGCGGCCACTTTAAGGTAAGATGTTTAATTGTAGTATTGTAGTACATCCAATCATGTCATAAATATTATTAAAAAAGTTTTATCTATTTTGAATTTCTGGCAAGAAGTAATAGATTGACGGAAAGAAATTGAGGCAAAGAAATGAATAATTAATAATGAATATGATGAAAGTTTTAAAGAAAAGAATTTAATAAAATTTAATTTACTTCTCTTACTAAATGCGAGTTGTGTACGTTATTAATACAACCTTGAAATCATACTTGCATTTCAACGTTCGTGTGACGAACTCTGGGCGAAGAAGAAAATGTGGTAAAATTCAAAGGTAAGTGGAGAACAAAATAATTTTACGATTTTAATATACTAATAAAAAGTAAAATAATATCAATCGCTCATTTCAACTCCAATCTCGTTGTTGTTTGCCATTTTAAGGAAAAATTTTGTTGAAATATCTTTTGTTTCAAATTGTTGCTTTATATATCTCTAACCTACCAACAACATAACCTAACAATCACAATATAACCTCTTACTCACGTGTTATGTTATATATTTATTCGATACCCAATATGCTTCTGTTTTCTGGCTTATTTATATAAGTAGAACTTTATATAAAGTCCCTACTTCAGTCGCCATTGTAACTTAATTTTTTTAATTTTACTTTTTATTAATATTATTTTTACTTATCGTGTAATTCAATACAAACATCCGGTCTGCACACGTGGCGTTATGACCACCATTACTTTGCTTACTCGGGTCCAAGGTTCGTTGTTAAGCGAGCACAGAAACAGTTTGGGAGTTCGAAATAATAAGTCTAACAACATTTATGGTGAAATAAAACTTTTAGTTTAATATTTCTGAATTACCATTATTATCATTTACAAAACCTAAAATGGAGTCGTATACACACAAAAATAAAATGGCAGCTATGTACTTCCGCCCCAACTAATTACACATCAATTTTAATTATTCATTTCTTGTATTTAATTTGCAACAAGAGCATTTTTTATTAAACTGCAGCTATCTTTGAATTTACGTATTACGTTTCACATCATAATACTGTACTACATAAACCAATGCCTCATGGTTTTGCTTTGAGAGGCCAGCACTCATTCGCACGCACAGATTCTCTCTCCCCATACATTAATTTATTTTTACATATTTTTATTGGAATTTTGAGCTCAGATTACCAAATTGATATGATTATAAAATTTTAACTTTCCTGGATTTGCTGTCGCAGTTTCCCTTCAGACGTTCTCCATCTCAAGCAGGTGGTCGGAGAACTTTACGTTTTGCGTCTGTCCTTTCGCTGCACTGAATTTAATTTACATTGTTCAAAACTGGTTACATAATGGCACTACTACCTGTTAATTACATTTTTTACTGTTCAAAACACTTTGGCTGACAATACTTGGCCAGTAAATTTTGTAGCGTGCTAACGCTCTGAATGTAGGTTGAAGACTGAGACTGACATCTTAGTGCAAATTAACCAGGTGGAAGGGATTATTCGTTATCACTCTTTTGTTATAAGCTGATGACGGCATTGTCTTATGTCTCAGTTGTTACGTTTGTCATATTTATTATGACGTTTTAGCATAGTTCGATCAGTGCTTTGTCTGAATGTGTCGTTTTGCACGTACGCCTGTGACCTTGGCGTCAAGTTGCTCTGGCAAACTGCGTTGTATGTAACATATTGGGAAAATTTTACCTAACCACTTTTAATACATGAAATCACAATAAAATTATTTTTGCCTGTACCGACAAATCCTTACACGGACTTACGTACCGTTACAAAACCCTCTCAATGAGAGGTTTTATGTCGAAACATAAAAACTCTCATTGACTCATTCACACTTTCTAAAGGGATCAGCCCAGATATGTCGCCACAACCCCCTGTAGTGTTTATATAAAATAAAATATCAATAACTTACCCTTGGTCCAATGATGGTGATAGTACCTGCCTGACCTTACTGGACTTCTCATGTGAGATCCCAACACCGCAAGGCCATTCAGGCACTTGACATTCCTGCTCTGACGCACAGGCCAGCTCAGGACCGCCCTCACAGCATCACTAAACTCTGAAACATCGAATACAAAAAATTAACTAGTGGCCTCGCATAATCCCATATCCACAACTGATATGTCTCCCCTTAGCTGCATTGGTTTATGTTAAGAGGCATTGTTTCTCTTAATTCCTAAGTTTTCAAAAGCAACAAACAAGATTTATGACAGAAGGTCTCTTTCTCCTTTTTGCATTCCTACATTTATCAACTTTCTGACTCCAGTCAATAATATTTTACTCTTTTCACCACAAGAAAAATATATTCCTATACTAAGGTGATAACACGTAAAATAATTCCTTTAGTTTTCAAAAAGCAACAACTTATCTATATCCCTATCATACAGAATTCAAAACACAACTGTATTATGGCAAACAATTTAATTATCTCAACTTCATGGATCAGTTTTCCTGATTTTATTACTTCTTTAAAGCAGAATCATAATTATATTTTTATTCAACACCATTATCAGTATCATATACTTAATGCTTAATATTTGTTTACGGTCATGAATTTGACTTCAACAACACCCAAATTAAATATTACGAAAATAATTATTTCAAAAGGTGCGTACTTGAAATGATTCAAATTAAAAGTGACCCTCACTCCATTAATTTTTGGACTGATACTCAAAACCTCTCGTCCAGTTATGCTCAACTTATACACACCGTCAAAACATGAAATTTGTAGAAATAATCAGTAGTCTCCCTACAGGATGTGTTGGTCATAAGTGGCCAGCTTGTCGTTAGATATTAATTAGTGTCACACTCCCCCCTAGTGCAAATCTTTCTCAACTGTCTTCCGAACACATGTTACTTAATTTCCTACAAATGTACAAGGGTCATCTGTTCTGCTTTATAATAAGGTGTTGGTTAGGGAAAATTTACAGTTGTGTGTTTGGCGTCAGCAACAATTGTAAGTGTCTCACTGATCATATTATTTAGTATTAGCTAAGAAACATATAACATTTCTTATAGACACATAGTCGATCAGTTTTAAACTCAGTACAGTGGGCATCTCCGTTGTGCATAATTTACACTTAGATGATAAAAATAAGTGAATAAAATAGTGTTATATTTATGTATGGATTCTCGAATGTGTAGTTGACTTGTGAGGTTGTTTTGTTGTGTGTGTGTGTGTGTGTGTTCATATGTAATTCTAGCGTGTGTGTATGTACACGTCTACGTGTTAGGTTTGCGGTTTATATCTGTTTAGAATAGAGTGAGAGAGAGAGAGAGAGAGAGAGAGAGAGAGAGAGAGAGAGAGAGAGAGAGAGAGAGAGAGAGAGAGAGAGAGAGAGAGAGAGAGAGAGAGAGAGGGAGCATGTGAGAGAGATTATGACCGACATATATTTGAACTACATTGACTAGGTTACTCTGTATAGACCAAGTTCCAGGTAAATAACATTGACCAAAATGTAAATATTAAGTAATACCGACATATATTTGAACTACATTGACTAGGTTACTCTGTATAGACCAAGTTCCAGGTAAATAACATTGACCAAAATGTAAATATTAAGTAATAACCATTTTCATATAATAGATCTGTTATCTATAATGTTGTGTTATAAAGTCTGTAACCCTTTAATACAAGTTGGTAAATCATTTCTGTTATCGTGTGCATAAATTCTCTATTTATATGAGGATGATAGTGTAATAAAAATGGTGAGTGTTTTAGAGTGCCAGTCGTGGACAATGACAAATGAGAGGGAGAGAGAGAGAGACCGAGAGAGAGAGAGAGAGAGAGAGAGAGAGAGAGAGAGGAGAGAGAGAGAGAGAGAGAGAGAGAGAGAGAGTGAATGAAGAGAGATAATGAGAGGGAGAGAGAGAGAGTGTGAGAGCGAAGGGTGGAAGAGTGAGAGAGGGAAGAAGGGAGACAGTGAGTGAGATGTAGAAGAGAGAGAGAGAGAGAGAGAGAGAGAGAGAGCGAGTGAGTGGGGGTGATAGTGAGTGATAGATCGATTTCAGGTTAGAGTGAGAGGCTGTGAGGACTGGCGGGGGGAGCATGGGTGAAAGAGAAGGGTGATTGTGGACACATACATAAATTACATTATTCTATAGTACTCTTGACTATATTTTACAATATGATTACAATTACCGTATTATCCAAGTTTACCTGTTAGTAAAATTTACCAGAAACTTTTGTTTGTAACCTTTGTCAACTATCTGATTTAAGTCGCAATGTTTTACAATATTGTGTAAATTGTATGTTTCTACATTATGATTGTTTGCTAACACCAGTAGGGAGTGAAACATGGTAAAAATAACTTTTAATAATTACGTAGTGAACATCCCCTAATCTGTTTTAGTTATAGGTAATATATTACTTTGCTATATGTTGACTGTTGTAGGTATAAACAATTTATGTACCAATCTACTGTAATATCCAATTGTTGGTTACTGTTTGTTTAATTAATTAAAATAACATTATATTTAGTAATTTAAATTGTAATACTGTATAAATTAAGTTCTCTCATACTATAATTTTCTCGCTTTCTTAAAGATAATTTGAAGATGTAAACAAACTATCATAAGTCTTCACATAAAAAATGATACATACATACACACGCACACACTCACATCACCAACACGTTCACCCAAATATTTAATTGTTTCGTTATGTTTGATATTTCTATTGTATTTCATACACAGGTCCTGAGATGACAATAAATATTGTCGAAACGTCGACGCAAAATAACTAAAGTTGTATTATTGACCGATCCTCACTAACCATCCACTAAAACATTTATAAGTAATATTTTACTGCTGATCAGTTGACTTTCTTAGCAAGGTGAATGACCTCACTACAAACACATTTCAAAATTATACTCATGTGAAATACATTACACGTTGACAAACCTTATATCCTAACATAATATAATAAAACACAATAAGACATACTAAATACAATATGATAAACATCTGATACGCCTACTTGTCAAATCAAACGACAATTCTTTAATTACTGCAAGAGCGAGTCATAATCATTAAGTTACAAAATTTTCATTCGTTGCTACCCTGAGCAACCACCCAGCCACACACACTATTGTTTTTTCTGTTGGACTGTTGCGCCCATTTGCTTCCACAAGGACGGCATAGGTGGAGGAATTTTGCATCTCCGTGTCCTTGCTTCAGCGTTACATTGGAAATTATTTGGATATCATCATATCCCTGTTACAAATTTATACGCCCTTAAAACGGGTCTACCACCTGGCCTTGCGGTTCCTACTCGAACAGAGTGGCAGCCTGAGATATTGTTTTCACTATTAAATATATAAAAACATAAATTTTACTTTCACCTACCTGCACAGTTTCTTTTGTCTGGGTCCAGGATTCTTCTCGCACGAACGTAAGATACAAACATGTGTTACGGGTTTGTGTAATAATTAACTATACTCATTCTTGGAAGAGAATTAATATTTTTATTTTCGAAAATGCATTTAAATTCCAATAAATTTTCTCATATTGCTTTTAAATTTTATACCTCTTGTTACAGGGATATGATGATATCCAAATAATTTCCAATGTAACGCTGAAGCAAGGACACGGAGATGCAAAATTCCTCCACCTATGCCGTCCTTGTGGAAGCAAATGGGCGCAACAGCTTATATTGGCATACTTAAATTACTTAAGCTAGATTACTTACGCCTATGAAGGTTGCCCAGCCTGCATTACACACCCACTCACATACATTATTTAAGAAAAACTTAACATTTTAGATACAAAATACCCTTAACATTTTGTAATAAAAACACCCATCCCTGCCGGCACGTGGTTTTAGTTCGAACTATTAATTTCGCATTTTTTGTATTTAGTTATGTCCGAAATAGACTTTGGTATTTTCTGGTCTATTACTCACTCCACTGTCATATTATGATTACTTTATAAATCACTTTTTACTGGTAAATTATGGTCAAGGTTCTTAATTTATGGCCATAGCTGACCGCTAGCCAAAACCACGATTAGTGCTGGTAAGGCAGTAATCGCCCGAAAAGTCGGGGAAATCAACTCTACTTTCAGGCATGTAATCATCATCATTATTCTGCATGGCACGGCAATTTATCAGGATACAACATAAAATTGTATGAAAGGGTGTGCCGTGCATTTTACGCCAGTTTGGCCTCCGATGGAGGTAACACTCTCTGTTACCCCCAACACTTTCCGCTATCCACTGTGGCACATGCCACCACAGCGATAGCACACTAATAACTAAACTAAATCTTTCTCCAATAGCAGTCCCTACACTCCCTAGGTATAGCACTTCTATTAATACCACTCAACCCCCCTAAATTGCCCACATATCTTGTATGTTAAACAAGTTTTTATTTTATTTAACACATTTCTTACACAGACACCTTTGCAAGTCCAAACTTTTTCTCTATGACCAACATAGGAACTACAACAATGGATCATCTTACAATTTTACCTTAAAAGTACAATACATTTTGTTTTCTGAAGGAAAACAACTTCTTGAACAGTTAAGTATTTAAGTTACATAACTTCGGTTGTTTCATGCTGAAAATTTTTTTTTTCCCTAAGATTTTTATAATTTTCCAGTTTCAATTTCTAAAACAACCTACTGTAGTTCGTGGAAAATACTACTTTTTTTTTTACCTTTCCACGAAGCTAGGGGCCCCCTCCCCGTTCAAGGATAATGTTAAATTTCTAGTTTACACCAATTTGTGGATTAGGACCATCGTTGATTTCACCCTATGCGGGGCTACCGTCAACCATGGTCTGCCTCCAGAATGCCAAAAACCACGATCAGAGGTGGTGAATCTGTGACCGCCCGAAAATGGGGGAGGATTCCTTCTACTTTTAAGATACCATAACGTGTGTATAAATAATGATAAAAATTATAATAATAAAATATAAAATGTCTGTCCATGTATGAAAATTTTAATAATTACAAATATATCTATCATCACTCAGCTAGATAATACTTTTTTAATTGGGTCACATTATAAGTTCCTTTTATTTCTCGAGTTTGCAAATCTACAAAAACATAAGCATTCTCCATTTTCACTTGGCTAACCTCATATGGACCGTCATACAATAGGAAGAATTTTTTAATTTCTTTATCCAACGCTGATGATTGATCGTGATTTTTTATTAATACTAGTTGTCCTACCTCGTATTGTATGGGTGTTAAATTCCGGTCATGTCTCTGTTTCCGCTGTTCGGCCTTACTCAACAGGCGCTCCCTAGTGATTACCAGTTTCCTATCATGTGGTATTTCCGTCCGGGTTGGAAATTTACTAGCTCTTCTAATATGCGTGACGGCCTTCTCTGAAACATTAACTCACATGGGCTGTAACTAGTGGATTCATGTAAACTATTGTTAATATACCCTTCTATCTTGCCTACAAAGGTAGCCCACAAAGAATGTTTTTTATGGCAAAAGGTTCTAAACATTCTCCCTAACTCCTGCATAACACGCTCACTAGGATTTGACTGTGGATGATACACTGATGTATGTTTAACTAAGATGTTTTCCCAACCTAAAGTTTCCCGCCAGGTGTTGCTGGTAAATTGAGAACCATGATCTGATAATACTATTTTAGGTCTACCTACTTCGATAAGGTATTCATTTACTATCTTCCTAGCCAATACTGATGAGGTTGCCTTTTTAATCGGTTACAATTTTACAAATTTGGTAAAAACATCTAACACCACAAATAAATAATTTACCCCTCCACGACCTTTGGGTAAGGGGCCATATAAATCAACGGCAACTAATGCTAAAGGACTGTCTGGCATTACATGCTGCATTAAACCCTCCTGTTTACGATTGTTTACTTTAGCTTTCTGACAAATTTCGCATGTTTGTAATATTTTACGCACCATTCTTTCCATATTATTGAATTTACATGACTCTTTTAATATGTCACTACATTTCTTGGGGCCTACATGACCATACCTTAGATGGCAATCTCTCACTACTTCAGGTATTATAACTTTAGGGATGCACACCTTCCAATCGTCTCCCTGTTCATTTGCCCGGTGAAATAAGTGTTTATTAAACAAACTAAAATGTTTCTCCCACTTGTGAGGTACGTTGGGTATTTGACTCAAAGCTAATATTATTTTATTAAGTTCGGTGTCTCTTTCTTGTTCCGTTGCTAAGTTACTTATTAATTTTTTCATATTTACTTCCCCCACTTCTTTTACTATAAATATTTTATATGTATTTGCTATGTCTACTTCGGTATTATTATCAAAATCTGTCCTGGATAGGACATCAGCTACTATATTTTCTTTACCTTTGCAATACTCAATTGTTAAGTCATATTCTTGTAATATTAGCATCCACCGCACTAACCTACCATGTGTTAATTTACAGTTCTTTAAAAACGTTAAAGCTTGATGGTCGGACCTTATGATTACCTTATTTCCTAATAAGTACGTTCTGAACTTACTACAGGCGAAAACTATTGATAATGCCTCCTTCTCCGTCGTAGTATAGTTCTTTTCACTAGTTAATAGAGATCTACTTGCAAAAGCTACTACTTTGTGGTTACCACTCCCATCTAACTGAAACAACTCTACTCCCAAGGCAATGTCTGACGCGTCTGTGTGTATATAAAATGGTTCTGAAAAATTAGGATGAGCTAATATAACTGTGTATAAGAATTTATTCTTTATCAGCTCGAATATATTTTGCTCTTTTAAATTCCACTGCCATCGATTGTCTTTATTTAATAAATGTCCCAATTGTACTGTTAAATATGAATATTTGTCTACAAATTGCCTATAATAATTGCACAAACCTAAAAAACTTTGCAACTGTTTAACATTTTTTGGTATCGGAAAATTTTGTATTATTTCTACTTTTTTAGGGTCTGTACTGATACCCCTTGCTGAAATTATATGTCCTAAAAAATTGACTTGTTCTTTCAAAAATTCCGACTTCTTTAATTTAACTGTTATGCCATATTCATGCAGTCTACTTAGTACTCTATCTAACCTTTCACAGTGTGTATCAATGTCTGGTGATGTAATTACTATATCGTCTACATAAACGGTTGTGAATTCTAAAATCTCTCTCCCTAACACATAATCCAGGCATTTGATAAAAATTGAAACACTTACGTTGAGTCCAAAAGGTAGCCTGCGAAATTGGTAATTCCTACCGTTGTATAGAAAGGCCACATACTGTCGAGACTCCTCTTCCAGCTCTATCTGCCAGTAGCCTGCAGTCAAGTCCAAGGTGGTGATGTATTTGGTCCCACTAAAACATTGCAGAATTTCGCTTACTGGTTCCGGTGACTCTCTGTCTGGAACAATTATTCTGTTTACTTGTCTTGCGTCTAAACATAATCTTATCGATAAATCTTTCTTTGTCACCACTACTAAAGGGTTGGAATATGGTGATGTAGATTTTTCTATTATACCTTCCCTCAACATTTTATTTATTTCCTCCTGTACTAAACCCCTCTTGGAGTATGGTACCGGATAGGTTTTAGGTGCAAAGGGTGTTTTTTCTTTAACGACCAATTTACCCTTAAAATTCTTTACTAAACCGGGTTCATCTGAAAAAACTGATTTATTTTTGTTTATTATTAGTACTATTTTTTCTCTGTCTTGGTAGCTAAATTCCCCATCTTGATATAGGATTTTATTCATTTTCTCCTCCCAATTATTTTCATTTTCAAGTAATTCATTTCTATTTACTCTCAGGTTACAATAATTTATCATTAAGGGCCTACACTCATTTATATCATTGTCAGAAATTAACATTCCCTTACTAATTATTCTTAAAGCTTTCATTCCTACAATTTTCTTTTGTATGAATGGTATTTCAATTGTATTATTATTATTGTTTAATTTCATAGTCTGTGTGTAATAGTTTAACTCTACTTTGAAATTATTTAAAAAATCATTACCTATTATAGCTCCCATATTTAGTCCTGGAATAACTAAGAAAGGTACATTTATTGTGTTTTTATTTACCTTTAATTGTAGCCTTATTTGTTTAGTTACTTTTTTACTGCGAACACCCGTTACTCCTATAACACTAATTCCCAGTACTGGTAATTGTGGAATTGTTTCTGTAGTTTGATTTTTTATTCTTTCAAACATTCTATCGTCTATAGCAGTTAGTTCACTCCCTGAATCTACTAGAAAAATGTATTTAGAATTAAACACTTCGGCTTCAAATTCTGCCATCCCAAAAGTATTACTACTCTCTCCTGCTTCTTCGTCGGATAGATCATTATGGATATTGGTAATTAGTGACCCTATTGTTAGGTGATTACTAGATGGCTGGGGGCTTTCTTTTTCAACCGCCCTGATTAGTTTAACGGTATTGGAGGTGGTGGTTCACTGTAAACCCCCCTACTGTTTTGATTATGAGCTGGTGCTTCTACGCCCCGAGTTTCGTTTGGGTTACTATCATATCCCCCTCTCCCTCTATGATTAAAGTTTCCTGGCACTCCCCGATTGTTGGTGTAACCTCTCCCTCTCTGATTCCCTCTAAACCCAGTATGTTCAAAACCTCGATTATAATTCTCCACTCTCCCTTGGACCCTGACACCGGTAACATTGATTCCGCGACCCGTTATAATTACTAGCTCCACAACTAGGGTTTGGACACAACCACGCCCCCTCCCCTGATCTACTCACATTACTAATAAAATGGTCTGGTTGTCTTATTTCAGTATTTATTTGATTTGATTCATTTATTCTAAACTGGTATTTATTATCTTCTTCCTCTTTCATACTCCGGTATGCTTCTAGTATTTTTTCTAATTCTGCAATATTAGCAAAATCCCGGGTTCTGATTGTGGACCGTATGTCCTTAGGTAAATGTTTACTAATGTATCTTATAAAAGATGAAAGAGGCATTGGTGGTTCTAAATATTTAACCTGACTATATAGTCTTGTCACATACGATGTAATACTCATGTTTTTTATATTAAAATTTCCCCATCCCATTATAGTACTACGTAACCCCTCTTGTTTGTCTTCTGACCAGTACTTATTTCTAAATGCTTGCTCAAACTCATTAAAATCTACCCAGTTATCGTTATGAGCATCCGCCCATATTTTAGCATCCCCTTTAAAGTACTTTAAAATTTTTACTAATTTAATCTCCCAACTTTCTTGGTTATATTTATTAAAGCTTTTTACAGAGTTCAAAAATTGTATGGGGTTCACTCCCCTACTTTCATTACTAAAGTACCCTAATTCTACTTCCACATTCACTCTCTCACTCACATTAGTTAATTTCTGATTAATGGTTACACTCAAGTCTTCTCTGACTTCAATTATTTCACGCTCATGTTCTGCTTGTTTATTTTTTAAACTAGTTACATTAATCTTAATTGCATCAACTTGTTCAAAGTTACTTCTGAATTCGTCATTTATATTTTCTTGTATTTCACTTGCTCGCTTGATTTGTTCACACTCATTAATTATACATTGAACATTACTGTCAATTTTGTCATTTTGCTTTTTAATTTTATCATTAAATTTATTTGTCAATGTGTCAAATTTTTTATTTGTCTCTACCAATTTCTCTTTCTGTTTTTCGTTAATTATTTTTATATCGTTTTGTATCTTATTTATATCACTAGTCAGTTCATCTTTCACTCCAACAATAGCCTCATTCATACTTTCCAAACGGCTGTTCATATTTATTTCACTCGCTCTCAATTCGCTCCTCACACACATGAATTCGTTATTTAAGTCAGTAAGTTTAATATTTACAGCATTTATTTCTGATTTGATATCAGATTTTAAATTACTATTTTCTGATTTGATTTCAGTTCTTAAATTATTATTTTCTGTTTTCATTTCATTTAAGCTCATATTCACGACATTTATTTCTGATTTGATCTCAGTTTTCATTCCTGACATCATCTCCATCATCAATGCTAATTGGTTAAATATATTTACCCCATTGTCTTTACTACCCCCCGCTACTACAGTTTCGTTTACATCTATTTTAACACTTTCATCAACAATATCTTTGGTTGTTACCATATGATCTTGCGTAATATTTAAAATAGATTCTTCTACGCTACTTTTAAATAAATCTGCGTTATTTCCCTCTGCCATTTTCGACCAGTTTGTAAACTAATTTAATTTTTTAATTTACAAAGTCACTGTTAGACGGGCGCCATTTAAAACGTTACAAGTTTAAAAAATTATTAATATTGAAATATGGATTTTTTGTTGTATTACCTACCTTTCGTGAAACTTCCAGGGTCTCGTCTAGTGTACTCATTAGCAGAGAGAAATAGGTAAACGCAATAACCAATACATCTTGATATGTGAAATTAACCGTTTTATTATATCTACTTTAACATCTATAAGGTATCAAACAATTTATTTTATGTATCACTGTAATACTCATTGTATGTGGTTGACTTTACTTACGTTATACAGGAAACCAAATTTGTTACGCCATTTAACACTAATGCTTATATCCTAACCAAACTAACAAAAATTATTAAACTAATTAGGCCGCCCAGTCTGCTCACGCACAACTCACATACCTATTTTAAAACCCCATTTAATTGATTAATTTAGTTGGAACATTTTAAAATGAAATTACGATGCTGGATTACCAAACGGCGTCACTCCTTCGCTGCACTGTACCGCGTGTGTTTTAAGGCCGAAATCTTTTACTGTTCCCATTTTTATTTTTCATCCTATTGACTTCACTGACTCTATCTGTTATTTTATTCACTCTAACTATTGGTGATCACTTTCTACAGAATAAATTTAGGTTTTACTTGCACAAGTTTTTTACTTCACACCCGGCCAGGGTTGAGAATTTTATTCAACTGGGGTGAGCGTCACCAACAAAGTCTCCCACCATAAGTTAGGCATAGCAAAACTTACAATGCCTTATGATCGAATCGTCCATCACTGTTCATTCAACAAGGGTTACGTCTGTGTGTGTCGGGTGTTGACGATATTGAGTGTTCACTTGTCGACGTCACAAATAGGCGGGACTAAGTTTCGTTTCCGCCGTCACAAACCCACATGTTATAAAGAATTCACCTCCAAGCCATGTTGTTTTACTAACTTGGTGTCGTCTGCGCACCTGCTGGATGTGACGCGTTTGTGCGTGTGTGTCACACAATCGTAAAGTTCCATGAATTGTGTCACCGTCAACCCGCACATTCCTTTGCAATTATTTCATCGCCGTCTCTTTGTTCGAACTACGCATTATCTAACACGTGGCTGTCTCCACAGATGAAACCGAATTCAACAAATTGTTAATAAAATAAAAACCCAAAGTTAATCAAATAAAAAGCCCCCCTTTTTTGTCCCATTACACTCTCCCCATACATTAATTTATTTTTACATATTTTTATTGGAATTTTGAGCTCAGATTACCAAATTGATATGATTATAAAATTTTAACTTTCCTGGATTTGCTATCTCAGTTTCCCTTCAGACGTTCTCCATCTCAAGCAGGTGGTCAGCGAACTTTACGTTTTGCGTCTGTCCTTTCGCTGCACTGAATTTAATTTACATTGTCCAAAACTGGTTACATAATGGTATTGCTACCTGTTAATTACATTTTTTACTGTTCAAAACACTTTGGCTGACAATACTTGGCCAGTAAATTTTGTAGCGTGCTAACACTCTGAATGTAGGTTGAATAGTGAGACTGACATCTTAGTGCAAATTACCCAGGTGGAAGGGATTATTCGTCATCACTCTTTTGTTATAAGCTGATGACGGCATTGTCTTTCGTCTCAGTTGTTATGTTTGTCATATTTATTATGACGTTTTAGCATAGTTCGATCAGTGCTTTGTCTGAATATGTGTCGTCTTGCACGTACGCCTGTGACCTTGGCATCAAGTTGCTCTGGCAAACTGCATTGTATGTAACATATTGGGAAAATTTTACCTAACCACTTTCAATACATGAAATCACAATAAAATTATTTTTGCCTGTACCGACAAATCCTTACACGGACTTATGTACCGTTACAAAATAAATCAGATCATCATTCCTGACCGGGAGTCACCTGAAGCAATAGATGAGATATTTCAAAAATTTAGCGGAGTTAAATACATGACATCATTAGATTTAACCGCAGGGTATTGGCAGGTTCCGTTAGCGTTTGAAAGCAGGAAATACACTGCGTTCCTTTTCAATGGAAAAAATTACCAATTTAAACAGTTACCCTTGTGGCCAGTTTTATAAAGTGTTTAGATGAGATATTACAACCAAACAATTTAGAATTTTTAACCATTTATGTAGATGACATACTGATAGCCTCACACACATTCTCAGAACACACTGAGCATTTAGAATATGTGTTGGACAAATTGCATAAAGTGGGGTTGACTGTCAACTGGGAAAAATCTGAATTTTTACAAAAAGAAATACATTTCCTAGGCTTCATAATTACACTGGAAGGGATAAAAGGCAACCCAGAAAAGGTAGAGTCAATTATAAAATTCCCTGAACCTAGAAATATTAAACAGTTGCAAAGTTTTTTAGGGTTATGCAACTTTTATAGAAAGTTTCAGAAAAACTATGCCTATATAACTTCAAAATTGAGTACAGTATTACAAAAGAATAAACAGTGGAAATGGGGGAAAAAATAAAGAGATGCATTTAACGAGATAAAGGACAAATTTGTAAACATGATCATGATGAATCACCCTAACTTTGAATAAAAATTTTACTTGCAGACGGACGCTAGCAACGTCGCTCTGGGTGTGGAGTTGTACCAGGAGGACGGCGACAGGGAACACCACACCATCGCTTTCGCCAGCCGTACCTTGTTAGTGGCCGAAAGGAATTACACAACAACTGAGAAAGAATTACTAAGTATTGTATTTGCCATGAAGAAGTTCCGTACATATCTGCTTGGAAGTTCTACCATCATCAGGACCGATCACAATGCACTGTCTTTCCTAAACACCTGCAAATTGACCCACAGCAGACTAATCAGGTGGGTGCTAGCTCTACAAGAGTACGTATAACTTTACTTGGGAATAAAGGGGTGGAAAACAAGATACCTGACACTTTATCCAGGGTAGATACAGAGGGAATGAGAACAGGGAGAGACTTAAAAGAAATAGAAATATTTAGGCTTAGCAGGCAAGATAGACTTTTCGGGGAAGAATTAAAAGACATTCAAACTATGCAATGGTCAGATGACAAATTGAACAAGATAATACCCAGTTTAGAATCCAACTTAGATAATTTTCGGTATTATAACGTACTTCTGTACTTCTTTTAAAACCCCCAAGTTGTTGGCGTCAATTTATAAAGAAGCCGATAGCGCCCTTCTATATTTTGTTTGATCAGTAATTGATTATGTAACGTGACTTGCCTCGGCGTTGATCTTCAGTCTATCGCTAACGATGACGATCGCAAACGCACTAATAACCAGTACCGAATGTGTATCGTTCCTCTCCTTACCTGTCATTATATTAATGTACCTTAATTCCTGATAGGCGCCAAATTGTTTTACTAAAAACAATTAAAAGTTTCTTCCTGCATCGTCTTCTTTTTCTTCGATAATAATTTAAACTTACCCAAACGGACTGGCGCGAATTCAAATCTCGAGTGGAGTCTGAAGTGTTGCCAACTTATAATTCTGGTAAAAAATTTTCTTCACTGCTAAAGTACACAATTATTAAGACATATATCAAATAAAACAAGGAACGTTTATTAGTGTTCAGTACTAATTTATTAGTGTCCAGATTCGCTGATTATTTATAAGTACAAAATATTTGTTATTATAAAAAGGTTTGCTCCGGCTATTAAATTTTACTAGCTCAGTGGGTGGTCAGGCGTATCTTCAAGCGTTCTGGTTAATGATACAATGTTTTGTTCAGAACGATGAATAAGTTCTTTGGATTACAACAAAATAAAGCAAGATGTTTATGAAAGTACACAACCTTACATCAACGTTAATTAAATACTATACAGGTTTACTTACAACTCGGTTCTTAGTGTCTAAAAAGTGTGTCAACTTATAGGCGTCGCATAGAGGTTAAGTTACAGTTTCAAATAGGCTGATGCAGTTTTAAATAATTTTTCAATAATGGTTTGTGAAGTTGTTCAGTTTTTTTTTTAAGATATAGTTTCAACTAATCTTTAAAAGAATTTATTATACCAAGTTCAGAGTGAGAGTTATTGTGTTGTGGAAAAGTTAATTAATTTTATTCGCCATTATATAGAATTCATTTATACTTAACAAAATCTTGTTGTTTCTTCTGATTAGTCCCAGGTAATTCTTCAAAATATTGTTGATTATAGTATTTAGTTCTTCATCATTCGGGTTTTCTTTTTTTTCGATTTTATTTAGTCAATGTGTTTTTTTCCATGTGTTCAATGGATCCAGATTCAATTTCTATTATTCATATTTGTTCATTTTGAGTACATTTCCCTCTTATTACTTTTTAATTAGAGCGGATTCAGTTTGGCATCTGCATACCTTGAGCATTAATAATGGACTGTCTAAAAAATTCTAACGGTTTTCTTAATTACAAGCATAATTCCCTGCTTCTGATTGGTTAAGAATTTTGTTTACATTGTTATGAAAGCATGGGTTTTTGGCCCCAAATTGACCTAATATTTTATAATTGCTATAATTTATTGGTGTTATTACCAATGTGTGAGATATTAACATCAATGTCTTTATTTTCTTTCAAAGATTAATTTGATATCCCATAATGCTGGGCCTGGTCCTGTATCAACGTTTTGACCAATTTGCTAATGTTATTTTATTACATATTGCACTTATTTTTTATGTTTACTCTATTTCTGACATACTCTTATGGTTAGATAATTGAAATTAACAAGTCACTTTGTCTTATTTCTCAAATACAATGGTTAATTGCTTATAAATTGCTTTTTCTGAATTTTGACAGTTAGACATTTTATAGACCTAAGCTATAAATGTCTGGAATTTCTTAATTTACACAATTTAAACATTACCTATTACTTTCATAGGTTCTGCTTTCCATTACTTAGTTATAGTGTCTACTTTTGAATGACTTTGGGCCATTTTACAATAAATAAATGTTATTATCATTTTAAAAAATCATTCTTTGATCTTTGCTAGTTCGTTTGTCTAACATTCTTTTTTCCTATCTTATTACAATTGTGAGTACTGTTGTGATTATTAAACTTATACAATTGCTTGTCTGTATTTTCTAATATTTCTTACACAAACTTTTTACCACTTAATCTTTCTATGGTAACATATAACATTAAAATGGTTTATGGTCTTCTCATGGCCCAGCCCCATTCCTTCTTTTAAAATACAACTTTTTTAGATAAACTAACAACAACTTTGGTGCATGGTGTCTTGACACCATTTACAATATTGTGATCACCATCCTTGTTACTATTTTGTAACATAGGATGTTTTACTATTATTTAAATCATAAATAATTTGTTTCTTAGTTATTAACACAATAAAATTGGTTGACATACTAACTTTGTTGTCTAACATTTGTATGAACATTTAACATTATTTCTTAATTGAACAAAAGAATTCCTTTAATTAAATCTAACAATATGGTTTTTAAATTGATCTTATTTTCTACTAAAACTTATCTTTTAATAATCGTCTAACATAATTCTTATACCGTAGGTTCTACACACTACTAATGTTTCTTATTGTTTATCTATCAACATTTTAGTATTGTTTATTGTTTATTACCACTGTTCTTTTCTTTTATTACTACTATTAATTGTTTATATTAACTCATCCCTATCCTGTCTATCACCTTCACTGATTACACTGGTTAAGTCTTTATTAAACTACAGTCACATTTGTAATACACTCTGTTTAAATTCACAGTAGTGATTCATCTTCAAATTCTTTAAGTTTTACAATCACTGTTGCTATCATATATTAGTTTGGTTCACTGGTTATCATTAACACTCACTGCCTACCTCTCACTCTTGGTTTAAATTAGTTTTGACAAATCTAATTTTAAAGTCAGTTTTTAAAACCTCATGTGTTTGTTTTTATATTAATAATGTTATTTTAAAACACATAACATTCTAAATCACAAAGTTAGTCATACAACTTTGTGTAAAGTTAGTTTTTTGGGCTATTAACATTAGTCCCTATAATTCATTCATCAAGTCTTTACAATTCGATTCTATTCTACCCTTTCTTGGTAGTATTTTTATCATCATAATATAATAACAAAGGGTTTACATGTTTATTACTGGTGGTGTACTTTCTTTTACATAACTTGGGTAATACATGCTACAAAATGAAATATTAGTTAGGTTTTTTATTTGTTTACTTTTTATTTTATAGCCTTTATCTGGCCAATCACTGGGGTTGGGTCACAGTCATTTGTCTGTCAGTCTAGTCTATTCACTCATTTATTATCTTTGTCTACTATTTTTCTTTTTATTCTCATTACCTTTGTATAGTTATTGATCATTATGCTTCAAATTAGTTTACTTCTCTTACAGCTATATTATATTTGTGGATCCCTTATAGGGTCTGAGTTCTGCAACGTTATATAATGCCCTTCCACCAAAATTGATCATTTTATAAAACGTGATCCTAAGTTTTAGTGAAATTACCAATTGTATTGTATCTTCTCCTTCTTGGATTCTCCTGCTTCATGTTAAATTTCAAGTTCAACTTTTACTTCTTACTTCTTTTAATTCTGAGTCTCTTCTTCATTATTGTTTCCTTTTACGATCTGGCTTATTGATTTTTCATTATAAATTATTCCCTGTAAATTCTATTTTCCCTAACTATCCCTATTCTGTAGCTGAAATCGATTAGGATGGGCACTATTGGCTAACCTAACTCCGTCGTTCAAAACTACACTTTTTCTGAGGTCAGAGGAACATCAACTCTGCCCAGTTAAATGATTGCTGGACCTATTCAACAGTCAATCTTAATTAATAATTCTTCGATGCAGTCATCTCGTGACTAATAATAACAATAATCTTAATAATATTTGAAGGGAATTTTTTATTTCTTATTTCATTAATACTCAGATCGAGTCATATTTATTTCTCACCTCCTCCTGTTGATATCATTTGACAATACTTGAAGCGTTGCTATTTATTGATACAATTAACATTTTTATTCCTTTTCATTTCTTCGTTGATTCATCTCACTTTTTATACTTTTTTAAATAGTTATTTTTCTTACTTTCTTCTTGATCATTTTGTTTGCTATGGTTCTTTCTTTGGTTTTTTGGTTGGTTTATAACTTTCCTCATCCACTATTCTTCTTGGATTCTATTTTCCTTGTAAACTTATTTATTTGCTTTGGTATATCTTCTCATTCAATTATAAAAAATACCGGAATCGGGTAAAATCATGGGAGCCTATTAGTGAAAGGTTTTTAAAAATGACAATTCAGCTAAGAGGGAGAATTATTACAATAATTGGCATATATGCTTTAACTGAGGATGCCACAGTTCAAACCAAAGACAATTTTGAAGGCGCTCTGAGAGAAATCATAGAGGACATCCCAAACAGTCACGAAATAATCCTTGCAGGAAATCTTAATGCAAGAGTCGGAAAACAAAGAAACAGTAAAGTAGTTGGCACACACGGAGAAGAGACAGTTAATAACAATGGTGAGAGATTAATCGATTTATGTGAACAATATGAATTGAAAATAATGAATACCTTCTATGCTCACAAAGACATCCATAAGTATACGTGGTACCAGAACACAAGAGGTCTAAGATCTATAATAATATGAGACAAAGATTATGTAATATTGAGACAAAGATCTGGTTTGAGAGTGCGGGATGTGAGAGTGCACAGGGGAGCTGAATGTGGGTCAGATCACAGATTGGTCGTTGCTAAACTGTATATTCCCTTCATAGGAGCTCATGTAGAAAGAGCAGAAAATGTTGGCCCGAAAATTGAAGACGCAAAATATAATTTGAAGAGCTTTCAGCACGATAGTACAAGAATGCTGTATTCGTGGAGATTAGAACAAAAGTTAATGACAGCAACCAGATCCACTTTAGAAGAATACAAGCATATAAAGAAATGTATTAGAGAAGCGGCTGAGGAAGCCCTAGAAAGAGAAGATCGGAAATCAAATAAACCATTCTGGTGGGATAGTGAAATAGAAGATAAAATCAAAAAGAAAAAGGAAACATATATGAAACTACTACAAACTAAAGATGAAGAGACTAAAGAAGAATATAAAAGAATGAACAGAGAAGTTAAACAACAAGTAGTAAAGAAGAAAAATAATGCTTGGGAGAAAAGATGTGAATCCACAGATAATCAGCTGGGAGGTACACAAAGCTCAGAAGCTTGGAAGACAATTAAAGCCATTAAAACTACAAACCGGACACAGATATTTTTGAACAATATACCTGAAACAAAATGGATACAACACTTTATGGCGCTATTGGTTGAAACAAGGAATAAATTCATTCCTAATGACCATGAAATAAAAGTATCTGGAGAAATTGCGTCAAGTATTGAAGAAGTTCAAGAGGCAATAAAAGGTACAAAATTGAGGAAATCCCCAGGTCCGGGAGGAATAAACCCAGAATTAGTTAGATATGGGCCCCCCAAGCTGTTTGAAATGCTCAGAACATTATTCGAAAAATGCCTAATGGAGAAGTGCCAGTGGAATGGCGAACATCATATATCTCACCAGCACATAAGAAGGGTTCAAAGTTGGACCCTAGAAATTCAGAGGAATTGCTGTGATCCCGACCATCGGGAGAATATATTCAAGGATTTTGAAAAACTTAATTGAAGAAGACATCAAGACCAAGCAGCCTGAAGAACAATCAGGTTTTAGAGCGGGGCGATCCACGGTAGACAACATCTTTACAATCAAAATAGCAGTTGAAAAGAGAGTACAGCATAATAGAGAAACGCATATAGCTTTAATAGATTTAGAAAAGGCATACGATAGCGTCCCAATCTCACAGTTATGGAAGGAGATGGAGCATTTGAACATAAATGCAAATTTGATTGCAGCCACCAGAAGATACTATCAACAAAATATCACCAGGGTCAAACTGGGAAACAAACTCACTCTCCCATTCGAAACTACAAAAGGCGTAAGACAAGGATGCTCCTTGTCCCCTACCCTCTTTAAAATATACTTAGACAGATCTCTAGTAAGATGGACAAAGAAGTGTAAAAGCATGCGGCTGAGAGTAGATGACAATCTGTTCACTCTATATTTTGCCGATGACCAGATTGTGGTAGCGGAGGATGACGAAGACCTCGAGTATATGGTTAGAAAGTTAAAAGAGGAATATGACGCAGCTGGTTTGACGATGAACATGGCAAAATGTGAGTACCTGATAGTGGGCAACGAAGAAGTTAAGGACTTAAAATTTGATGTGAACAGAATAAGAGGTGTTGAAAAATCTAAATACTTAAAAAGGCGTTATTTTCAACAAACAGGGAAGCAGCAAAGATGAAATTCAAGAACATGTTAACAAGGGGCGAACCGTTATAAGAACGCTGAATTCGCTTCTATGGGAAAGAAGTATAACCACAAATACAAAGAAACATATATATAATAGCATGGTGCAAAGTGTAATCCTTTATGGAGCAGATGTTTGGAACGTTGTTTCAAACGTAAATAAGAAAAAACTGATGGCAGCGGAAATGGACTTCTTCAGGAGGAGTTGTAGAAGATCAAAATTAGACAGGGTTAGAAATGAGACTATTAGAGCCACAATGAATATTGTACTGCTGTAAAAATGAATAACAGTACATAAGAATAAAATAATAATTTCAGAAAAATCAAAGGTATAAATTTAATAATATTTTGAACATATGGTAGAATTCTAACAAAAAACTGATTAATTATTCATGACAAACATAGAGGTAAACTCAAGTATTGGAACGGTATAATACAGAACAGCATGAAGAAAATATATGTTGACAATTATTATAATAAAATTAAAAAATCATTAAAATAAAACTAAAGGGTAATAAGATTATAATATAATAGATACGAATTAGAATGAAAAATGTAAAAATCAGATAAATGTATTTAATAACAATTAGTAAAATTATATATGTTGTTAAGAGTAAGGTGATGAAAACATGTGACAAATTTAGTGAGGTATCAAGATGGCAAAGGTAGATTGTTATAATTGAATTGTGTTGGAATGTAAGAAAATTTGTTGAGTTTAATTTTATATTTAATAGAACACACATCAGACAGGAAGATTCTGTGAATAAGTCTAATTCAATTTTTCATCTTATACACATCTCTGTGAGAGGTAAAGTAACTCAACTGGTATAAATAATAAAAAGAAAAGAATTAATATTGTAACCTATCTTGGATCTATAAGCCAAAGAAAAATAATTTACTTTGAATGTGTAACGAAGTGTATAAAATGTTGGAATTAAAAGAAGTTTAATAAAGAATAAAAGTAACAGAAGATTTAACTAGTAAACATTGGAAATAATTGTATAAACAAAATAATCCTATTAAGAGCGACATCCATGCTGGTGCAAATTGTAAAGGAACTACAAGAGTACAAGACTTGAACCTGTGGCAGTTTTGAAAAGCTGAGAATTGAACGATCCGCATGTCCACAGTATATTCTCTTAATATAATTTCTTCAAATTTTTTTAACAAGAGTTATTTGGTACTGACTAAAGAAAGTAATTAACTATTCCCCATATTAAATAATATAAATCAAAACATTCGTTGTCTACCCTGAGATACAGTTTTTCATGATCATATGTTAACATAAACAACACTTAAAAAATTATTCAAATAGTAAAATAATATAGACAACGCGTACTGATCGCCCACATAAAGGGGCAATTACTATAGCACACAGAAACAAATATAATAAGAAGATAACAGTACATTTATTTGCGCCCACACGTGAAAGCAAAAATTTTCTTTAAGCCAGCACCAAATAACATAGATTGAGTAACAGGCAACAGTGCCAAACTGAATTAATTATATGACAGTAAAGTAACTTTGGTAAATTTAATTAGATTAAAGATTTATTTGTAATTAAATTAATTTAAATATTGTAACACGGCTAACAAATTGGAGCAAAGATATGAATTAAGGAGTAATAGTGCTGAAGAGGAAGGAACTGAAATGGATATGAAGGCAATTTTGGATGCATTAAATGCTAATTCTAACCAGTTAAAGCCTGAAATAACCAGTAAATTAGACCAACATTTGACTCATAATGCTAACCAGTTAAATGCTAAATTTGACCAGCAAAATGATAAATTAGACCAATCCGAAGGAAGGGCAAATAGAATATATGAATTACCCGTGAGCAAAATCACTATAGTGGGTGTAACAGGACGAGCCAACCGAACTGCTCGCAAACAAATATGATGAATATCCAGTTCAGTGGAAGGGTGATACCATTAATATTTGTAGTATACCAAAATACAGAAACAGAAATCCTACTCGGATCCGATAACCTGCGGAAGTATGAAACAATTTGTAACAGTACAGTTAGGCCCATACCGGGGTAACTTGGGGAGAAATAATAATTGTGAATTTTATTTGAAATTACAACGACGTATGCAATGTGACACAGTTAGGCCCATACCGGGGTAACTTGGGGAGAAATAATAATTGTGAATTTTATTTGAAATTATAACGACGTATGCAATGTGAGCGAATCAGTGTCAAGGTCAGTGAAGCAGAACGCAGGCGAAGCAGTTATTTTTAGCCGCATGACATTTGAACTTTGTAAAACGAGATCACAACATATGATGTCAGGGCCGAACCTAGCAATACGTCACTTGGAATGTAAGGCGTTGACAGCGTTCTGTGCTGAGAGCAAACCCAGTCGGCAATGAACATCTAACAACTACGGACGTAGGCCGTTCGCTCGCCCGCCGGCTGAGTACAGTTTTTCGTCTCGCCCGCACATAAGAAAATGTGAATTTTACATTTTGAATCTGAAACCAGTATTTTGAATAACGAGGTAAATGCAGTGACAAATTTAAGGTGGAGTGACAGTTTCGGCTAGCAAATAAAAAGTGAAAACGAGGAGACAGCAATGTAGTGCGTGTGCACGAGGAGACCTCTTATGGACGTACATCCAAGGATTACATAAGGGAAGTAAATAACACCAAATTACAAATAAAATCAATCAAAATCATGCAAATTTAAGAAATAAAATAAAATGAGCTCTAAAGGGGAATCTAAATTATATATTGGGTGAGAGTGTGTGCGTATGTGCGAGTGAAAATTACGTAATTAATAGCACTGGATAGCGTTAAGAAAATTTAGTCTAATGTTTTCAATGTTTGTTTTTTTTTTGTGTCTTAATGAATTTAACTTTTGTAACCTCATTAAAGGGGAAATTTTAACTAACTAATGTACCAAGTTAGCGTTCACATAGTAGACGTGTAGAAGAGGGAGATAAAATATTGTTAGTAGTAATGCAAAGTAAGTTAATTAAATGGTTCATTTGACTATGCAGAATTTAAAATAATGTGTTGAATAAAACCAAGTTCATTTAAAAAACAAGTAGAGTTGAATCATTTATTGGAATAAACCATATCTGTTCTCCAAAATATGCTCAAACGAACTCTGGACCTGGTAAGTAAATTATACGATGTTGGTAGTCAGCAAAGATGGCAGCCAACAGCGTCGAAACCTAAAATTGTAAATAAAGTCAATAGTAAAGTAAAGTAGAGTTTGCAATTGAAATAAATTGTCACAAATTATAGATTTATAAACAAATCAGGTGGTATTTACCTTCGATAAGCAAAAGGTACCTATCAAAATTATTAATAGAAATGAAGGGGTAATGAAAATGGTCAATTCAACCAAATTAAGAGATAGATTTGAATACCCATGTGAGGATAGTCCAATCAATAGAAAGTCAACACAGACATTAACTGTAAAAGACCCAGCGTGGGAGGAGAAAATGCAAGGGATCAAACAATTCTGTAGTCACAACAGTCAACCAACCAAAGAACAAACAAAAAAAATTAATGGAAATTTATTCGAAACATTATAAAGTATTTTCAAATAAACCTGGCAAGATAATAGGAGTGCAGTGTAAGTTACCCGTAAGAGAGAATGTGACATTCAACAAAAGGTCATATCCTATACCCTACAAATTAAGAGAGCAAGTACAAGAAGAAATCGATAAAATGCTTAGTGAAGATATAATTGAAATAAGTCAGTTAGAACACACTAGCCCGTTAGTAGTAATTCCCAAGAAGGATAAGTCCTTAAGATTGTGTTTGGATGCACGTCAAATTAATCAGATGATAATTGCTGATAAGACATCACCTGAGAACATAGGAGAAATTTTAAAACATTTTAATTATGTACAGTTTTTTAGTAGTTGGGATGCTGTATCTGGATATTGGCAAGTAGAATTGCATCCAGAAAGCAGGAAATACGTGAGATTCATAGTAAACGGTAGAAATTACCAATTCAAAAGATTACATTTTGGGCTGGTCAATAGTGTGGCTATATTTATCAAATGTCTTGACGCAGTATTGGGAAAGGAGATTTTAGAATTTACTACGGTGTACGTCGATGATTTAGTAATTGCCTCAAGCAGTTGGGAAGAGCATTGTAATCGGATTGATAAGGTACTTACCAGATTGGGGGAACATGGAATTACACTCAACATTCATAGCCAGCAAAATTACATTCTTAGGGTTTATAGTATCGAATGCCGGCATATCTGCGGATCCTGATAAAATACAATCAATACAGAACTTCCCATATCCAAAAAATGTAAAACAATTTCAAAGTTTCTTACGTCTCTGTAATTATTATAGAAACATCCAAAGTAATTATTCAGACTTAACACATCATTATCAGCATTTAATTTGTAAGAAGAATAAATGGAAGTGGACTGAAAAAGATGAGGAAGACTTCAATGAAGTGAAACATAGGTTTTTACAGTGTTTCATGTTGTCACCCAGATTTTAGTAAGGGTTTTTATTTAAATTCTGATGCCAGTGGAGTAAGTTTGGGATCGGTACTATATCAAGAAAATGAAAAGGGAGAACCAAAGGTGCAAGCAGGACACTCACTAAAAGCAGAATTTAATTATACCATAACGGAAAAAGAAACATTGAGTGTGGTTTTTGCGATGACAAAATTCTGAACATACTTATTAAACAGCGATGTAGTAGTACGAACCGATCATCAAGCAATAACATTTTTTTTAAACTGTAAGATGTCCCATGGAACGCTCACAAGATGGATGCTCCAGTTACAAGAATATCGTATAAAATGGGAGTACCTACTGGGCAGTAAAAATATAGTAGCTGATATATTATCCCGAGTAGGGTGTCAAGAAGAAATAATTGCCAAAGAAGCACATAAAATTTTAGCATGCTTTAGGAACAAAGAACAATTAAAACTAATTGTAGAAGAAATAAAGAAATTACAGTCAATGGATATTAGAATACAGAAGTTGAGGAGAAGGATGGAAACTACCTCCAACACTACATCACATTATATGATTCATGAAGGAGTAATGTTTAGGAACACAGACAAAAGAAGTATTCATTGGAAAATATTAGTGCCAGAAGAGGTATGTCATAAATTAATTGTTGCTTATCATGAGAGATATGGACACCACGGACAGAAGAAAGTAATATCAGCACTCAAGGAACACTTTTACATAAATAAATTAGAAAAGAAGGTAATTCGATCCATAGAAACATGTGATATTTGTCAAAAAGTCAAATTAGCCAATGTCAGATATGAGGGAAGGTGGATAAACAATCAAGCATTGAGAGCATTAGAGCAAGTTTTTATTGACATCTATGGACCATTCCCAACTAGTGGTAGGAGACGTAGTAAGTATATACTAATTATGTTAGACAGTTTCACTAGGTTTACAAAATTATATCCCATCACCAAGGCTAACACAAAGACTATAGTAAATATCGGTATGGAGAACCATACATGACTTCCATATTCTAAGATTTATATTTAAAATCATTTTCAGCCAAACAGCCAGGGAAGGAATTTTAACAAAAAAATACTTCTTTGTTGCCAATAACGTAGTACACATATAAAAAAAAATTATCCCCTCCCCCTTCAACTATAATTTTGATTTATAGAAAATTACCCCCAGCCCGTTCAACTAGCCTCTTCATTTATAGATATTTCATCTACGTTTCTACAGTGGATTATTAAGATCTTATCAGGATACTTTATCAAAATTAAGTACTTTACTCATGTTACAACAAAAAATGTTTCAGGTAAACTGCCCTTTCCCCATAACCGATCTTCACCAAAATCAACAGACATTGAGTTCTCTAAAGCTCAGGCACATATGTAAAAAATTATTTGATTCTGTTTGAATTTACGGCAGTTATGGTTCGTCATATAAAAAATTATCCATGTTAAAACATAAAACATGAGATTTATAAAACATATCTAAGATTTATATTTAAAATCATTTTTGAAATAAAATATTTTCATAGAACCTACTAACGCTGGGGAAATCTGAGGAGCCAATCAGAGTTGGGCCTACCTGTCACTCTGCTGAATTTGGTGGAAAGCCACTGTCGTCAAAGTATCAGCCTTGACAGGGTCCTCTTTTTCTGCAAAATGGGAGAGGCTTGAGATGGAGTGAGTGACATGGTCCCCACCTCAATGAAGAACCCATTGTTTTATAAAAATATATTTAAATTTTGAAAACTGAAAATTCTTTTCTTGTTGTAAATATTTATATTTTATAATCAAAATGACTTTATTTTTGTTACCTGGCAACAAAATTATTTTATTTTCAACAATTACCATTGTTTCAAAAAGTTTAAATAAATTTTCAAGTACTTTACTCTTGTTAAAACGTAAAAGGTTGCAGGTAAACTACCCCTTCCCCTTAACCGATCTTCACCAAAATCGAAAATCCTTGAGACCTCTACAATTCAGGGACGTATTCAAAAAATTATTTGATTCTGTTTGAATTTGCGGCTGTTATCGTTTGCCATAGAAAATACGCTTGATAAAAAAACGTTGCAGGTAAACTACCCCTTCCCCTTAACCGATCTTCACCAAAAACAATAGGTCTTGAGCACTCTACAAATCAGGGCTGTATGCAGAAAATTATTTGATTCTGTTTGAACTTGCGGCTGTTATCGTTTGCCATAGAAAATACCCTTGTTAAAAAACGTTGTAGGTAAACTACCCCTTTCCCTTAATCGATCTTCACCAAAAACAATAGGTCTTGAGAACTCTACAATTTAGGGCTGTATGCAAATAATCTTTTGATTCTGATTGAATTTGCGGCTGTTATCGTTTGCCATAGGAAATACCCTTGTTAAAACATAAAACGTTACAGGTAAACTACCCCTTTCCCTTAACCGATCTTCACCAAAAACAATAGGTCTTGAGAACTCTACAATTCAGGGCTGTATGCGAAACATTATTTGATTCTGTTTGAATTTGCGGCTGTTATCGTTTGACAAAAAAAAAAATTTCCCTTGATAAAAAAAACCGTTGCAGGTAAACTACCCCTTTCCCTCAACCGATCTTCACCAAAAACAATAGGTCGCGAGCACTCTACAAATCAGGGCTGTATGCAAAAAATTATTTGATTCTGTTTGAATTTGCGGCAGTTATCGTTTGCCATAGAAAAAAAATCTACAGACAGACAGACACACAGACAGACACTTTTCGGAAAACGACTTTTTTTCATGTTTTGAGTGTAGTAGAATCAGAATCTGCAATAATCTCGAACACGATTTTTTTTGCCATCACCATACTTCCATTCCTTAAGGAATATGGAAGTAAAAATAATTACAGAAAAGTATATAAAGGAGGTAGGGTTGCCTAGTAGTATCATATCAGATCATGGAACACAATTTAAAGGTGTCAAATGGCAGAATGCGATGAGGCAATAAAAATTAGGACATATAAAACATCTGTATACCATCCAAATAGTAACCCGCCCGAAAGAATGCTCAAAGAAGTAGGTCGTTTATTTCGCACATACTGGCATGATCAACATCATAAGTGGAGTGAGTATGTTAGTAAAGCGGAAGAGTTTATAAATTTAGCAAATCATGACAGTACCGGGGTGATGCCATATGAGGCAATGCATAAAAAACGCCCACCCAGAATTATCGAAAATTTAGTCGACTTTACGTGGTTCACTCAACCACAGAAGGACATCCAAGTTATTATGGAAAGTCGGTTGAAAGTGAAGGCAGAGGAAAGAGCCAGACGACAATACAAGTAGTGGTATAAGCAAGTTAACTATCAAATAGGAGAATTAGTACTTGTTCGTAATAGACAACTTCCCAGCAGTAAGGAGAAGTTGATGAAAAAATTATTCTTATGTTATGTAGGCCCATATTGTTACAACACAAATAAGCCACCCCAATACCAGGAATAAATAAGATGAATCAACAATATAAAAAGTAGTTCGTATAAAATAATGAAAATAAAATGACAATGACACGACAAACGACGACATGACCTAACCCAAGTGATTGACCAAATAAAAATAAACAAAAGGAGAAGGGAAAACCGAAACCAAATAAGAATCCATACAACCAAATGAAATGAAACCAAATGAGAAGGAGAAAACCAAAATAAAATGAAACAAAATAAGATAAAAGTGAAGAAGGAAAATGAACATGAACTTAACCAAGTATAAAGGAAACAAAGTGAAACCAAACGAGAAAACACAGACAAATTATATAGAATATGAGAAGGAGAAATGGTACACTCAAAAGTAATATTGGAAAACGAAACCAATAACTAATCAATGTATAAAATAATTATTATTATCGATTGAAAGATAAATGTAAATGATTTGATAAAACCCAATAACGTAATGTGAAAAACAAAAGTACTCTAACCCAATAATTAGAGTTAGATGTGATAAAAAACTCTATAAAGACATAAACGTATTAATAGTATAAATAATATTTGTAATGAGAGAGATAGTGAGATGGTGAGAATAAGTGACAAAGAAAAAGTAATTATAGGGATTACCCACTAATAAACACTTAATATAAACATTTAAGGAGTGCAAAAGTGAAAGTGTAAAATCCCAAAATAATTAGAAACCATATTAATAGGGATAAACACTTAATAATCTATAATAAACAATAAATGATTAATGGTGAACCATATTGATAATTAAAAATGTTGTTAATGATAGTATTAGGAGTAAACAGATAATAACCTGTAATGAACACTGAATACTGATGGTGACATTATTATTAAAATAAGAATATTATTGTTAATAAAATTAAGTTTAATTGTATACAATAGTATTTAAAAGGGAGAATCCCATGAAAGGTAAACAGTTGGTGTTACCATGGATTGAAGGTAAAGATTAGTTAAGAAGTAAGAAATTAAAAATGAAATCAATAAACACCCCAAGTTATAAGGGATAATCAATTAAGAAAGTTTAAAAAGTGTGATGATGTTTATCACCCAAAAAATAATAAGGAATGAAATGAATTGTAAACAAACATTACCTAATAACTGTTCAAAAATTGTTTAATTAAATTTATGAATAGGATATGGCTGAAGGAATTGTACAGACCATAGGCCTAGATGTTATGTTTTAATAGTAAGTAATAGCCATATTGTTAACAAGGGCAAAATAGATAAATAAGAAGGTGTATCAATACAGATACAATTACACTGGAAAATCAGTTAGGAAATAATTAACAAGCCATGATGTAGAAAATAATAGAAACCTACTAATAGTATAAAATCAGTTCCAAAACACATCAACAAATAAAACAACCAATTATAATAACAAAACAAAACACATTAAAGTAAAATGAGATATAAAATGTATAAAATAAGTAAATATAATCAATGGCTACTTAGGCCCATGAAATGCCTAACTGTCAAAAACAAATAACTACAAATTGTATAAAATCAACAAGGAATTAACAAATCCAAGGCGAGTAACTGGCCAAGGATAATTTGTAAATCATATTAAAAGAAAAATGTTAGAATAAGGACTTAAATTAAAAGAGAAACGTAATTAACAAATATTAACATAATTGTACAAACATTAATATTTTATAGAACCCAACCTTATGGGATATCAAAATAATCTTTGAAAGGAAATAATAACAGTAGTGATAATAGTTAATACATAGGGAGGAAGACAGAAGAATAAAAGCAATCAGAAGATATACAGTAATTTTGAATAAAATTAAAAATTGATAACAATGGTTATAAAGACAAGATTAACCAATCAGAATTAATTTGTAACCATGACAACAGACGTCGGTTACGAATTTTCCGTTAATTTGTAGTACTCTCAATGTGACGCTCATCCAGATTAGACGCCAGATCTTGAATGACCTAAATTTTAATTTAAAATGTACAAAAAGTAACCAAAATACAAAAAGCAGAACCAGTAAGCAGCAGAAGATGAACAATAACATTTAACTGATGCCAAGGACCAAATTAAATAAAAATTAAATGAAGAAATTGATACAACTAATTTGAAAAAGATGCCAGAAGTCCTGGACAATTGAAAATTGAATACGATTGCAGCCCAATTCCATTTTACCTGAACAACGGTTTATCTCAAGCCTACTGATGTGTTAAGTATCATTAAATTACCCATATTATAGAAATAAACTCACTTTAAATATTTCTCACAGTCATCTGAACTCTCACTATAAACTGAATATAATTTCTTTCAAAGATTAAATAAAATAAACAAACACTGAAAATTTATTAACTAAGGAAATAACCTAGTATTAGATTGCGAACTTTTGAAACACACTTTACTACACTGCAGGAACAAACTGTAGCTACACATTATATTATTTAAGTACAAATAATGTAAGGTAGTTTTTATTGTAATCATTATTAATATTTTTCTTGTAATCACAAGGACCCAGATTTTGAACGATAAAAAATGTAAACAGACAATACCGTCGCCATACTTAACAGAATCGCTCGTTCAAAATTGACTTCGCCGAACCCTAGAGATATCAGACTCATATTAATTGTCGGTGCAAAATTGTTAATAACCAAAAATAATTAGATTGTCAAACAGAATAATTACCATTCAATAATTAAAGAAACTAGTACAGAGTGTAACCACTGTTTTTATTTCATAGGGAAGTGTATTGTATAAACTGTGTATTGTATAGCAAAGAGAACGAGAATGACGGAAAGCGCTCACTTCGCAAATCTAGCGAACTAACTGCTCGATTAAGAAGGTCGAACGAAGGCGGGAGCAAAATTTGAATGCTCCAGGCCGTCATCGCTAAGAACACCGTTTACCACACTATCTATTAATTTAATTGTTTTAAATAAACAATTTGGCGCCACCCGGGATTTATAAACCCCTATTGAAACAACAGGTAAGGTTTCCACTCGCGTTGTACTGGTAATTGAAGGATCGCAACGGACTTCGTTAGCGCAACACATAGATGTAACGACACCCGTGTGAGGCGAACACACAACATATACATATTAGGGTGGGCCGAATTTTTATAATATTTTTATTTTGAAACGCTATACTGCAGAAAACTTGCCTCTAGGGCACCTAAGTAAAACGCAGATGAAATAAAAAAAAAATCACATCTATCGGTAGCGCATTGTGCTTAAATATTTGAAATTTATTGAAAAATACAAAGTTATCTTGGACCTATAAAAATACAAGATACAAAATTGCTATATTGAAAAAGCTTTAAAAGTAATGCAAAAAAACACGTTGGATTAAGATAACTATAAAAATTACTTTATTCTGGGTAGCGCAAAGCATTACAAATCTGTAATTTAACATATTTTTTACGAACCGTACGCGACGCGCAATGGTGTCTATTGCAGCCCGTCACCACTTCTAGAGTTCCGGTTGTCGCTCTGCACCTGTACTGCACCCCCCCACCACACCATTGCTATGGAATTTACCCAAAATACAATGCAAAGCGTGCGCGCCTCCCGCCATTTGTGAGCTCCGTGACACAACAGTATCTGTCAGTGCTGAGCCAGGCAATGACCGTGACGGTGTGTTTCAGTAGTGTTTGCTTCAATAATGTTAGTTTATAACTGATAAGTGTGTTTGTTTATAACATTATTTTATTACTGTGTCCTAATGGCTGTGTCTAAGAAAATTACTTGCAGCGAGTTTAACTGTCCGTTATTCGGTCACCCAAAGGAGTTATCTGCGAGTAAACTTCCGACGTATGAAGACGTTCTCAAGTGTTGATCAATGAACATTACAATTTGGCATTGAAAGCAAACAACAGGTCAGTAAGTTTTTCTCAAGTTTCGAATATTGTGGTACCACAAGTTAAAGCCGTGTTTGATAAAGCTTCAATACCAACAGTTACGCTTTACAGAATTGTTCAGTTAATTAATGCATACCATAACAGTTATCGTAATCTTATGAAGTCTTATAAGCGGGATAAGGAAATGGAAAAGTTCAAAAAGAGAGTTGAGGAATTCAAGCAGAAATATTTGTTACTATTTGATATCCTGCTTGTAAGTGCAAAATAACTTTAGACTGCAATTGCCAAAAGGCCACCGAAGTTTGTGAGTGCCCTGTTTCTATTACCTGTACATGTGAAAAAGCAAAAAAAAATACCAGTCATTGAACTAAAATTCATGTACTTGCAAATAAAACATGGCATAGGAAAATATCGGTATGGAGAACCATACATGACTTCCATATTCTAAGATTTATATTTAAAATCATTTTCGAAATGAAATATTACCATAGAAACTACTTCTTTCTACTTACTGCTTCAGCCTTAACCACAGTACTGTGGTCACTAACGTATACCACCTCACGTTATCGCACTCGATTTTCACTGATGATGGAAGTCGATGGCATTGCCGAAATGTCTGGTTTTGTAGAAAACATTGGACTACGGCCAAATATCCCGGGAAGGAATTTTAACAAAAACTACTTCTTTGTTGCCGATAACGTTGTACACATATATATCAGTGGCGAAGTTACATGGAGGCAATTGAGGCAATGCCTACCCTAAAAAATTCTGTAGAATAAAAATTATATATACGTATGAACTACATAACGTAAAGATTATACATTGTTACTGCGACTGTCAAATTTATTAAACCGAAACGTGCTTTATTGAGCGACCGCTAGATGGTGACAGGTGAGATTCGGCATAGTTCGTTTAAAGCGAATGAGGCAACCTGAACTTGCCTCAGCGTTTTTTTGTATACATCGTATGTAAGCAATGTAGTGGTGTGATAGGGAAGTGTAGGGAGGGGGGATTGTCCCGCGCTGTACACATAGAGCGTTGAGGCATGCCTCACTTCTGTGGTCCAAACAGTTAAGTTAAAGCGCCTGTGTTGTTTCTAAGTGTTTATTTTATGCGGTTATTAAAAGTGTCACTGTTATTCCGCTGAACTAACAGATGATCAAGATTGTTATTTGAATTATTTGTAACATTAAACATATATATAGAAACTAATCAAGTTTAAAAATTTGAAGTTCAATCAGTTGTATTATTGTGTATGACTAATACAAGGATTGTTCAATAGACACACATATAGAGCTGTAAAGCATTTTTTATTCAACGATTTTAAAAGAAGTCTCCAATAACATTAAGACATGCGTTCCACTGTTGCGCTAACCTGTAGATTCCCTGCTAGTAAAATTCTTACGGCTGTTATTGGAACCATTCGGTTACAGCAAACTCTACCTCAGCGTCCGATTTGACCCACCGTCCTTTTAGTGATTCCTTAAAAAAAATTTAAGATAAGATTTTTGCCTACCCATTCATTAACTACTAGCTTCGCCAGTAAGCAAATTGATGTCCATTTTTTCGGCTTGCACGCGTTATGTTGGTGTGGGTTTCGGCACTTTCCATTTAAAAAGCGTGCAAACGTAAGAAAATAAACATGAGTGAGGCCAGAAATAACGTGAATTGTGTGTGTGTGTGTGTGTGTGTGTTACCTGCCTTTTTATTGCCGTATTAAATGAAAAATATTATATTACATTAAAATGAAAAAATTTTAATTTTATTGCCTGGCAACAAAATTATTTTATTTTTAACAATTACTATTGTTTCAAAAAGTTTAAATAAATTTTCAAGTACTTTACTCTTGTTAAAACGTAAAAGGTTGCAGGTAAACTACCCCTTCCCCTTAACCGATCTTCACCAAAATCGAAAGTCCTTGAGACCTCTACAATTCAGGGATGTATGCAAAAAATTATTTGATTCTGTTTGAATTTGCGGCCGTTATCGTTTGCCATAGAAAATACGCTTGATAAAAAAACGTTGCAGGTAAACTACCCCTTCCCCTTAACCGATCTTCACCAAAAACAATAGGTCTTGAGTACTCTACAAATCAGGGCTGTAGACAAAACATTATTTGATTCTGTTTGAATTTGCGGCTGTTATCGTTTGCCATAGAAAATACCCTTGTTAAAAAAACGTTGCAGGTAAACTACCCTTTCCCTCAACCGATCTTCACCAAAAACAATAGGTCTTGAGAACTCTACAATTTAGGGCTGTATGCAAATAATCGTTTGATTCTGTTTGAATTTGCGGCTGTTATCGTTTGCCATAGGAAATACCCTTGTTAAAACATAAAACGTTACAGGTAAACTACCCCTTTCCCTTAACCGATCTTCACCAAAAACAATAGGTCTTGAAAACTCTACAATTCAGGGCTGTATACGAAACATTATTTAATTCTGTTTGAATTTGCGGCTGTTATCGTTTGCCAAAAAAAAAAAAATTTCCCTTGATAAAAAAAACCCGTTGCAGGTAAACTACCCCTTTCCCTCAACCGATCTTCACCAAAAACAATAGGTCGTGAGTACTCTACAAATCAGGGCTGTATGCAAAAAATTATTTGATTCTGTTTGAATTTGCGGCAGTTATCGTTTGCCATAGAAAAAAATCTACAGCAGACACACAGACACTTTTCGGAAAACGACTTTTACTTCCATATTCCTTAAGGAATGGAAGTATGGTGATGGCAAAAAAAATCGTGTTCGAGATTATTGCAGATTCTGATTCTACTACACTCAAAACATGAAAAAAAGTCGTTTTCCGAAAAGTGTCTGTGTGTGTGTCTGTCTGTGTGTCTGTCTGTAGATTTTTTTTCTATGGCAAACGATAACTGCCGGAAATTCAAACAGAATCAAATAATTTTTTGCATACAGCCCTGATTTGTAGAGGACTCGCGACCTATTGTTTTTGGTGAAGATCAGTTGAGGGAAAGGGGTAGTTTACCTGCAACGGTTTTTTTTTATCAAGGGAAATTTTTTTTTTTTGGCAAACGATAGCAGCCGCAAATTCAAACAGAATCAAAAGATTATTTGCATACAGCCCTAAATTGTAGAGTTCTCAAGACCTATTGTTTTTGGTGAAGATCGGTTAAGGGAAAGGGGTAGTTTACCTACAAGGTTTTTTTAACAAGGGTATTTTCTATGGCAAACGATAACAGCCGCAAATTCAAATAGAATCAAATAATTTTCTGCATACAGCCCTGATTTGTAGAGTACTCAAGACCTATTGTTTTTGGTGAAGATCGGTTGAGGGGAAGGGGTAGTTTACCTGCAACGTTTTTTATCAAGCGTATTTTCTATGGCAAACGATAACTGCCGCAAATTCAAACAGAATCAAATAATTTTTTGCATACAGCCCTGATTTGTAGAGTACTCGCGACCTGTTGTTTTTGGTGAAGATCGGTTGAGGGGAAGGGGTAGTTTACCTGCAACGGTTTTTTTTATCAAGGGAAATTTTTTTTTTTTGGCAAACGATAACAGCCGCAAATTCAAACAGAATCAAATAATGTTTCGCATACAGCCCTGAATTGTAGAGTTCTCAAGACCTATTGTTTTTGGTGAAGATCGGTTGAGGGAAAGGGGTAGTTTACCTGCAACGTTTTTTATCAAGCGTATTTTCTATGGCAAACGATAACTGCCGCAAATTCAAACAGAATCAAATAATTTTTTGCATACTTCAGTGAATTGTAGAGGACTCAAGGCCTTTAGATTTTGGTGAAGATCAGTTAAGGGGAAGGTGTAGTTTACCTGCAACCTTTTACGTTTTAACAAGAGTAAAGTACTTGAAAATTCATTTAAACTTTTTCAAACAATGGTAATTGTTGAAAATAAAATAATTTTGTTGCCAGGCAATCTGAAAATTTCAGATTTTGTACCACAAAATCTGAAAAGATTATACGATAGTTTATGAAATGGTTAATAATACGTCAGTGGAAGGTGTAATGAGAAATTAGCAGAAATGGAAACCTGGGGAATGTTAACTGTTCTGTAGATACAATTTTGTCAGAATGTTTGGAAATGATCATCAACATTGAAGAAAAAGTAAGCATATTAAGAAACATATGTAAATACTTATTATAAAAAAATAATGTTTGTTTTTTGATAAAGTCATTTTGATTATAAAATATAAATATTTACAACAAGAAAAGAATTTTCAGTTTTCAAAATTTAAATATATTTTTATAAAACAATGGGTTCTTCATTGAGGTGGGGACCATGTCACTCACTCCATCTCAAGCCTCCTCTCCCATTTTGCAGAAAAAGAGGACCCTGTCAAGGCTGATACTTTGACGACAGTGACAGGGCTTTCCACCAAATTCAGCAGAGTGACAGGTAGGCCCAACTCTGATTGGCTCCTCAGATTTCCCCAGCGTTAGTAGGTTCTATGAAAATATTTTATTTCAAAAATGATTTTAAATATAAATCTTAGATATGTTTTATAAATCTCATGTTTTATGTTTTAACATGGGTAATTTTTTATATGACGAACCATAACTGCCGTACATTCAAACAGAATCAAATAATTTTTTACATATGTGCCTGAGCTATAGAGAACTCAATGTCTGTTGATTTTGGTGAAGATCGGTTACGGGGAAAGGGCAGTTTACCTGAAACATTTTTTGTTGTAACATGAGTAAAGTACTTAATTTTGATAAAGTATCCTGATAAGATCTTAATAATCCACTGTAGAAACGTAGATGAAATATCTATAAATGAAGAGGCTAGTTGAACGGGCTGGGGGTAATTTTCTATAAATCAAAATTATAGTTGAAGGGGGAGGGGATAATATTTTTTATATGTGTACTACATTATTGGCAAGAAAGAAGTATTTTTTTGTTAAAATTCCTTCCCTGGCTGTTTGGCTGAAAATGATTTTAAATATAAATCTTAGAATATGGAAGTCATGTATGGTTCTCCATACCGATATTATTTCATGTTTTGAGTGTAGTAGAATCAGAATCTGCAGTAATCTCAAACACGATTTTTTTTGCCATCACCATACTTAAATAGTAAAATTGGAAGTGTGGACGTAAAGGAAACAAAAAAAAATTACTCAAAGACTTGAAAGAAAGGTTATCGAACATAAAACAACTCATTCCACAATTGACGCGATAGCACAGCCATCTTGCTCAAAACAAACAGATACAGAAACTTGCCTGCCAAAAGAGGTAGTAAGTAATTCGTCTGAAGACACTGAAAATGACAGCGATGAAGATTTTAAATTACCAAAGTCTGAAATTAAGTCACCATGGCAGATGCGCATTAAATTGAAAAATACTGCGCTGACTAGTGATAGCTTTGGATTGTCAGATAGAGCAACGGCAGCTGTGGCTTCAAGTCTGTTGCGGGATTTTGGTATTGTAACTGATGAAGACAACACCTATGTTGTTGACAAAAATAAACTTAGATGGGAAAAAAGTGTTAACCATTCAGTACTTCAAATGCAAAACGAGGAAAAGCATAACCCACTTCAAGGACTGTATTTTGATGGAAGGAAGGATAACACTCTCGTGGTTGAAAAAGTTAACTCAAAGCAGTTTCGAAGAACAATAAAAGAGGAGCATTACATGATTTTAAAAGAACCAGGTTCTGTTTACATCGGCCATGTTTCACCCTCTTCTGGTTCTGCTGAAGACATTGCTAACAGCATTATCTCTTATTTAACTGAAACTGGATTTTCACTTCAGGAACTGGATGTAGTTGGATGTGATGGCACCATTACTAATACGGGTTGGAAAACAGGTGTCATTCATAAAATCGAAGAACACATTAAAAGACCACTACAGTAGGGGGTGTGTCTCTTACACTTTAATGAATTGCCATTCCGGCATGTGTTTCAAGCTTTAGATGGTGAAACAACGGGACCAAAATCATTTAGTGGTCCGATTGGCACACAACTCAGTAAATGTGAAAAACTCCCGGTGGTAAATTTTGACAGTATTGAGTGTGAGATTCCAGATATTGACCGAAAAATACTAAGCAGAGATCAACAGTACCTGCTGGACATTAGTTGTGCTATAAAAGCAGGTAACTGCCTTGAAGATTTATCTGCTCGTGAACCTGGCCCACTTTCCCACTCAAAGTGGTTAACAACAGCGAACAGAGTTCTCCGATTGTATATATAAGTATCGAAAACCCAACAGATCTTAGCTTCTTTCATCTTAAAATCATATATGCCTGTATGGTTTCAAATTAAAACAAATAAATATTTCAAAAATGGACCAGAACATGTATTTGAAGTTATAAAATCGTCAAGATTCCTTCCAGAAAACTTGCTAAAGGTCATTGACCCATTAATTGAGAGAAACGCATTTTTTGCCCATCCAGAAACTTACTTTTGATTATGATAGTAGACAAAAGGGATCATGTAAGAGAGTTGGGTTATAGAAGAATTATAAAGGCTAGAAACATAGCTTCTAAAAGGAAGCACTCAGGAGTTTCCAAACACCCAAAATCAATTTCCAAGCTAAGGACCACATCGAAATGATTCACTGGGGCACTACTACACTTTCACCACCACCTTTGCTGCGAAGAGTCACCGATCAAGAGATTTGGTCTAAGGTCAAATCAAGTGGAACAGCAGCTGAATGGAACTTTAACAAATTCCCATGTCATACCCAAGCAGTAGAACGATGCGTCAAGCTTGTCACCGAGGCATCTCAAAAGGTGGTTGGATTTAGTTCAAGAGATGGTTTTATAAGAACGACACTTCTTTCAAGATCATCAATGCCAAGTTTTTCAAGCAAATCTAAATTCAAACTACCTGAATAAGATAAGTAAAAGACTACATTGCCTTACAAACTAACATTCCAAGTGACAGAAAATAAACTTTTATTTGTTTCTTTAAAATATGTCAATTTTGGTTTTTTATGTTGTTTTTTAAGTTTAATGTACTAATAAAATAAAGTAAAATGTATTATTTTTCAATTTATTTATCCTTACTACATGTTGTCCTACTAAATGAGCCGATAATTGATTGTACCAGGAGTTCTTATCTCTACTTTATTTTTTGGAAAATGTACGAAATTTGTATATTTTCTCAAAGTTTCAGGCTAATGCGCTACCACCAGTGTAAGATAATATAATTTACCTTTTTTATTTACACATAACTGTTCTAGAGGCAAGTTTTCCATGGTATAGCACTTCAAAATATTAATTTTTTTATTTTTCGGCCCACCCTAATACATATAAACAGAGACGAAAAAACAATCTAATTCGTTACAATATATAATTGACACAGTGAACAATAACAATACCGTAGTAATCAAATACCAGGATGGAAAAATTAAAGGGACTTACAATATTAATCAGCTTCGCCCTTATAAATCAAGTAATAACTAAAAGAGTGTTAATTCTAAAATAAGCAACAAATGGACTTTATAACCAGGATTGGGAAGGTGAAAACAGAAGAAAGAAAAAACAAATGTATTCATGATTTTTTAACCAACTGGTTTTTTAGCCATGAAATTAGGCACAGTTTGTTAAATCATATTTATGTTTATGTAAAACCAGTTGGTTTAACTAATGTTATTTTAATGAATGAATGAGTGTATAAGATACTATGATTCGTGGTAATGCTAAACCATATTTGTTATGTTAATGAAAAACCAGTTTGTTTAAAGAACTTTGTTATATATAACTAGCTGAAGTACCCGTTCTACGCCCGGGTGGTGAGCATTTTTATTAGCACATATTTAATTATTTATTGGCATATATTAAATACATTTAATTACATATACATTTAATTACATATTGGCTATGAAATTTAATTATTGGGCGAAAACTTCTTTGTAGACCACATTTTTGGTGTAAACTCTGTGGTCTTTCTTTAAGCTGCCTTGTTGGTCAGTTCCTAAGACTTTTACCTTGACTTGCTGAAAGGACTTTGTTCTTGAAAATGCAACATAAAGTTGTCCATGACTGAATACTGGATATGGCAAATAAATACCAACTGAATCCAGTGTTTGCCCTTGGCTTTTGTTGATGGTCATAGCAAAAGTCTAAATGGAAACTGTTTTCGTCTTAATGTAAAGGGAAGGTCAGGGTCACTGGGTGCAAGAATAACTCTTGGAATAAATACCCTGGTACCTTTAAAAGATCCGGTCAGGATTTCACAGTCAATGACTTTTGACATCATTTGCTTGATGACCATTCTGGTGCCATTGCAAAGACCTCTTGTTGAGTCAAGGTTTCGTAGCAACATTACTACTGCACCAACTTTCAAGTTAAGTCTATGAGGAGGCATACCTCCAGGTGTTAAGCTGTTCAAAAACTCCATTGGATAGTTTGCTGCCTCCTCGGCATTTGCACTGTCTTGCTGAATAGAATCTATGCTGGTATAGCATTTCAATTCAGATTGAATTCGTCTAAGGACATTTTCATTAAGTTCAAGTGACTCGTGGTTTTTTGGAGTCAGTATTGCACAGTTAGCAATGCTGTCATCTCCTGATTGGATGACCTCAGGAAAGACAGCAGCAACAATACATCCATTTTCAATGGAGACTGGAGGAATTTCGAAGATGCCTTCCTCTAATCCAGGCTCTTGGAGTTTTCCATTCCCAAGTTTTAAAAGCCAATCGGAAAAGCCTCGGTGTTCTGATGGGACATTGTCCTCATTGGCACGCATGTTTTGGTCTAACTTTAGGACCTGAATATTTTTCCAACACTTACTATTCTTCATGCATGAAGAAAGTATTCGGTTCTGCTGCCATGTGGAACAACAGGGAGAATTTGTCTAAAATCTCCACTGAAAAGAAAGACTGCACCTCCAAATGGTTTTTTAGAAGGAACTTTTGGATCTTCAGCTAAGAGTTCTTTATACAGTGTGTCAACTGCATTTACTCCATGTGCTGGGGCCATTGAAGCTTCATCCCAGATTATCACTTTGGCCTTTTCCAGTTCATTTGCCGTATTAGTCCCATGTCGAACATTACAGGTTGATGTTTCATTTATTGGAATAGGCAGCTTGAAACGACTGTGGGAAGTTCTGCCTCCCTCAAGCAAAGTTGCTGCTATGCCTGTAAATGCACATGGCAAGACTAATTCATTTTTGCTACGCACATAGTGCATGATTCTGTTGTAAAGGAAGGTTTTACCACTTCCGCCAGGTCCATCAATAAAGAATAGACGTTTGGGTAAGTTAGGGTTTTCAATTGCTTCCCTGATTTTGTCGAAAGCCCTTCTTTGCCCTGGGTTGAGCATTTGAAACTTTTCTTCGAACATGGTTTTTTCGGCAATTGGATCGTAATATTTTCCAGAATGGATTGGCTCGTCATAGCTGCCGACTGGAAGTTCTAGGCCAAAATCTACCAATGACTTTCCATGTGTTCAAAGGACAGATTCAATTTCTTTAAGCGTCAAATAGAGAGCTTTTTCTCCATCAGGAAAGCATCTCTTATAGTCTTGCATAAGATTGTCCTTATGTCTGTCGAATAATGCTGCTGCATCCAACGGCTCACACATGATACAAATAAATGCAAACAACTGCCCAAGTTGTACTGGCATTTGATGGGTTGCAGCTTCTGTTTGGCAAGTATCCCATTCTGAGTCATTATCAGTTAATCCCCTTGCAATGCATGCTTCTTGGAAAGTTGCAAAGGGGATAGGATTTCCTTCGACCGTTCTTAGGTCCTCAAAAGATGTTGCTCCTCTAACATTGAGAAGGAGAATTCGGAGGAACCATTTTTCTCTATCCGTGGGACTTACGGCAAACATTCTGCCAATTGTAGTTTCACGTCCTCTAAGACGTGGTTTCCATTTAGAATTTTTGTCATCCCAGGTATAGTGTTCGGGAATTTCAATATATAAATACTCTCGGGCATTAGGGTCTTCCTGATTAAGTTTAAACCAAGCCAGAAGTTTGGACTTGGTGGCTTTTTGCTGTACAGCTTCAGCTTCCTTGCCTGGTATAAAACATATTGTATGCTTGTTCTCAAGGTGGACATTTAATCTTTCCACATGATCAGTTTGGTGGTGCATTTTGTATTCCCTGAGCCTCCAGCATGCTTCAGGTGCACTTACATATCGGGTCTCCAAGTAATTTTTTACTTCGTCCCATTCAATAGTAGCTTCCTGTTCTGTGGGAACAGTAACGAATTGAATATTTGCACAGTCATGCCCCTTGTAAACGTATTTGAAGAGGTATTTCATGCTTTGAATTGAGCTATAAATCTTTACGTTAATGTGGGCGTTGTATTTCAGAGACAGGTATGGGTTGTACGGCACCACCCATCTGTTATCCACTTTGTTTCCCCCAAGTTCAACAAAGTTACCATCATCTCGGCGTTGATATTTTGGGTAACCATTGACATTGCTGTTGGTCTCGGCACAGAAATCTTTTGGGAATTCTTTTGTGCATTTGCCATTTTCCATACACGGTGCGTCTGGATTTAATGGACCACATGGGCCGTGTATCATACAGGATTTTACAATTTCATGTAGCCTCGTGTGGGCATCTTTATCATGGAGTTCTGCACAGACAATTTTGTCAATTCTTTCATTCTCCCAGACTTTGTCTTCCGGGGCCATGAATAGCAATATGTGCCCATGTGGTAGACCACGTTTTTAGAACTCGATCACGTGGAGCATAGCCCTAACACGTCCAAATCTATGGTGTTTGGTTAAGTCTTCAAGTAGCAATTTCAGTTTCAACTCAAACACTCTTGCTACTAAATCAGGCCGGTCGCATGGTTGCTGACCGGGAAGTAAGTTTTCCCTGATTTCCCTCCATTTAGGATTGCACGTGAATGTTACAAATAAGTCAGGTTTGCCATATTTCCTGACCATGGCCATAGCATCTTGGTAATTTTGAGCCATATTTCTTGGACTCCCTTGGAAGGTTGAAGGCAATATAACTTTCTTTCCAGGCAATATGTTAACGTCCTCAAAATTGTGGTTGTTCACAAATCGGTGAAGAACATCATAGTCTTCAGCTCTTACTGTGTTTTGATTTTTTCGAAACCAATTCAAACGGTTTGCCTCGGTCTTGCAATAGGCATCAACCATGAATTGGTGAGTCAGCTTTCCTGCGTTGAGGAACTCGTTAAAGTTTCCATCACGAATGGCAAAATGGTATGAATACCATTGAAGCTGGGACACATTTCCTTGACCAACAGCTTTCTTCAGACCTGTGGTCCCCCTGAATCCCCATATGGGAAAAGCAAAGGGTAGCACATTGGGTCACAGAGTCTACTCAGGATGGATATATTTTGTAAAATTCCGCTTTTCGGATAAATTGTAATATCCCGATTTTCTGGAGGTGCACCATCTGCACTGTGAAAAACGGCAGCAATTTCTCCTCTGGCAGTGGGAGCGTTGGTTCTGCCGGGGAGCACATTATTTACTCTTTCTCTCAAGAAAGTCATGCTATATTCAATTGGTGTTCGGTTTTCCCGATTTGCCTTTAGCATTTCGTCTTGTTCAAATTTGAGCATGTTCTTGTATTCTCTAGAGAACGGATTGATATCTCCAAGAAGTTTTTGGAGGTTCTCCATTACGACACGAATGCATCCATTGTTTGCTTGATTGTTCATTCTTTCTGTCAAGGCTTGGGCCGAATCCAAAATGTACAGTTGGGCATACTTTGGTAATTCACCTTGATTTGGGTGTAATGCAGATGTAGCGTGATAAATTTGCCCATGGATTCTGTAACAAAAAGGACCTGAACGTCTGGTCACTGATTGGTCAACTTGTGTTCCCATTGAGGCAAAGGCCATTGCACTGTTGTAGGATCTTATGTTTTCCATGACATTTTTGGAATTTGGATCAGATCCATTCATGTAATTTGTAATGAAGGGATGCATTCGTATTTCATCTAATGCAATGGTCCCTTTATGGCAGCAATTTAACATTAATTCATTTTTGAAATGCGTGGCATTGCAAAATGGACATTTAGCGCCCATTGGGCCAAGATAACTTTCTTCAATTTCGTATTCATTGAAGTTTTCGGGAAGCAAAGCGGTGTTTCGGGATCGGACATACTGTATCTACTCAGACGTCCTCTTTGATGTTGGTGTGCAACCCTCTGTCTTTCAGCGTTTGGCTCGCGCTCTTGTTGAAGTGGTTTTTGTGGCATGTTTTCTCTGTGTTGCCGGTGACTTACAGCATTAGATTCACATTCTGCTTGAAGCTGCTCTTCTGACATGGCCGCTCTACGGCGTCTTTGAGCTTCAGCATTACGTGCTTTTTTTGCTGCAATTTCTTCAGCAGTTGGTGGTTGCTGGCATTTAGGAGGCATATTTGATCATATTTCATTACTTATTCATTGGATCATCAGAAATACGTATAACCATAAATATCACAATTAAAACATATACAGAAATATAGGACAATTACAAAATATATAGACGTACCTGTATACAAAATTACAAAACATATCAACACAATCGCATAGTAAAAACATTAAAAACTATAGGAACGGATTCAATGCTGGTAAATATCATTTGTTTATTTACTTGTTACTATGGTAACATACCGATGACTGACACACTACATACCGCGTTATATTATACAGAAATATAGGACAATTACAAAATATGTAGACATACCTGTATACAAAATTACAAAACATACCAACACAATCTCATAGTAAAAACATTAAAATGGTAACATACTGATGACGGACACACTACCTAGCACATTATATTATAGATTAGTTAGTTAATCAGATATTAATGTTAGTTATCAATATTAATGTTAGACCATGGTCGTGATAAGAAGTTAATTATTTCAAAATCTCTTATCAAATTATGTCAGAGATTATGAAATAAGGGAGGTATTAAGTACTGCTGTAAAAATGAACAACAGCAGTACATAAGAATAAAATAATAATTACAGAAAAATCAAAGGTATAAATTTAATAATATTTTGAACATATGTAGAATTCTAACAAAAAACTGATTAATTATTCATGACAAACAGAGGTAAACTCAAGTATTGGAACGGTATGGTACAGAACAGCATGAAGAAAATATATGTTGACAATTATTATAATAAAATTAAAATAAACATTAAAATAAAACTAAAGGGTAATAAGATTATAATATAATAGATATGAATTAGAATGAAAACTGTAAAAATCAGATAAATGTATTTAATAATAATTAGTAAAATTATATATGTTGTTAAGAGTAAGATGATGAAAATATGTGACAAATTTAGTGAGGTATCAAGATGGCAAAGGTAGATTGTTATAACTGAATTGTGTTGGAATGTAAGAAAATTTGTTGAGTTTAATTTTATATTTAATAGAACACACATCAGGCAGGAAGATTCTGTGAATAAGTCTAATTCAATTTTTCATCTTATACACATCTCTGTGAGAGGTAAAGTAACTCAATTGGTATAAATAATAAAAAGAAAAGAATTAATATTGTAACCTATCTTGGATCTATAAGCCAAAGAAAAATAATTTACTTTGAATGTGTAACGAAGTGTATAAAATATTGGAATTAAAAGAAATTTAATAAAGAATAAAAATAACAGAAGATTTAACTAGTAAACATTGGAAATAATTTTATAAACAAAATAATCCTATTAAGAGCGACATCTATGCTGGTGCCAAATTGTAAAGGAACTACAAGAGTACAAGACTTGAACCTGTGGCAGTTTTGAAAAGCTGAGAATTGAACGATCCGCATGTCCACGGTATATTCTCTTAATATAATTTCTTCAAATTTTGTTAACAAGAGTTATTTGGTACCGACTAAAGAAAGTAATTAACCATTCCCCATATTAAATAATATAAATCGAAACATTCGTTGTCTACCCTGAGATAGGGTTTTTCATGATCATATGTTAACATAAACAACACTTAAAAAATTATTCAAATACAGTGGAAATCGTTAACGTGAAAACGGTTACCACAAAATATCGGTTAACACGAAATACCACTCGGGTACCGATCGCCGTTTGTTATGTACAGTGTATTATTTGTACGGTTAACACGAAAGGTTTACCTGAAAAATATCGGTTAACACGAAAAATTTTTGTTAAAAATAATTTCTTTTTGGCTGGCTTTTAAGTAACTGCATACAAAATAAAGCCACACAAGTACGCCCAAAAGCTTGTTTTCGATGTAACGGAATCCATTCTTCATCTCTAAAAGAGAAAGAGCAGGTAGTGACTATAGTTTGTTTTGTCTACCTGTTTTGTTTTGTCTTCAGTACCAAGTTCTGTTTACAGTACGTACTGTATACAGTGTACAGTTGTTTACGAGAAACCATAGCCTCTCCTTCAGCACCAAATGTGTTGTTCATTGACCGCAAATAAACCGTTATCGCTTACATTAACTACCTACTCTATAGAGTGTGGTGAGTTCAGTTCAGTTGTATTCTGTGCGTGTACAGCGGTGGTAAAGTTTGCGGTACGGTACCGATAACACTTTATTGTAAAAAATTTACTCAGTTGTGAGGATTAACTGTTTACTTTTTTACTGTACAAACTTCTTAGTCTTTTACAGCCAGTTAAGTGACGTTAAGCGTGTGACGTGTACGTGTTATGTGAAGTTACGCTTTCGTAAATTTCGTTTTTGCAGTCCGGAAGTAAAATGGACCATGTGACCTAAAATTGATGGCAATTAAACTTGTTTTTCTACCACCGAACACGACTAGTGTCCTACAACCTTGTGATCAAGGTATTATTCAAAGTTTAAAATTTCAGTACAGAAAGTTACTTCTGCGGAAATACTTGGCCACTATTGAGGGGAAAAAAGATTTCTGTGTAAATGTTCTGGATGCTTGTAACTTGTTAAGAACAGCGTGGAACCTCATGACGCCTACAACAATTCAAAATTGTTTCGCTCATGCTCGATTCATTTTGAATTCAGAAACTGAACAACCCGAAGAAAATGAAATTGATCCTACACTATCTGAAATGTTTAATCGCGTGTCATCTGTATTAAATGTTTCAATTTCTCTAAATGAGTACGTGACTGTCGACGAGAACGTAACTACGGCTCCCGTATTAACAGATACCGATATCGTGGAAACAGTGCAAGTTGACAACTGTGAAGGTGATGATAGTGACGACGAACTTGACACGGAAAATGATAGTGAAAATGTTCCTACCGCTACCAATATGCTTTCGTTGCTGAGCCGTGTTCGTCGATATTTTGAAGCCAACTCGGAAGGTGAAATGTTTGAACACGTTGATAAATTAGAACAATTTTTTGAAAATAAAATAGTGCAAAATTGTGTGCAAAAGAAAATAACGGATTATTTTAAATAAAGATAAACACGAAAACTACGGTAAAGTCGAAAGACATACAGTAGTCTATAAGAAAACCTAAATCATAGGACTAAATTTAGAACAGCTAATAATAATTTTAAGAAAAATTAACAATAATAAACCATGAGGATAAATAAAAGGTTGTATTTGTTGCATTTTACTAGACAGTACAATAAATAATCTACAGTACACTATTTGTTCACTTCCTCATTTTGTTCCACTTTTTGTTCGCTTAACGCGAAATTCGGTTTACACAAAAAAAATAACTGGTCCCCGTCATTTCGTGTTAACCGATTTCCACTGTAGTAAAATAATATATAGACAACGCGTACTGATCACCCAGATAAAGGGGCAATTACTATAGCAGACAGAAACAAATATAATAAGAAAAGATAACAGTACAATATTGACAGGACAATAATAGATGAAATAGAAAGGAGACAATTGACTTGGTTTGGGCATGTGAAGAGATTGGAAGATGACAGATGACCCCGCAAAATACTGGAATGGATACCACCGGTGAGGATGAAAAGAGGACGTCCACGGAGGAGTTGGCGAGATGACGTAGTGGAAGCAATGGTTGCAGGAAATTTAGAAGAACTTACATGCTACAATAGGTTACAATGGAAGTTGGGAACGGAGAAACGGTGACAGCTGTAAAGATCCGTGTTATATATATATATACATATATATATATATTGTCACCGGACAAAAGACTTGCCGCATGACAAATGGCGCCAATTGTACACTAGTGTTTTTGGTGGCCCTAAAAAGGACCTGGTGGCGAGAACGCTGATGTTGGTAGTGCTGCGCTGAGATGTTCGGCGGCTGCGCCTGCTGTTCGTGGCGTACTGCAGTCCTCCTCTTCTTTCGGCACGGTTGTAGAGTCGGCTGCCGGCCCAGCGAAATCCATCGCTGGCGCGGAACGGGAGTGCAAAGACGCAAGAACGGCGGCGGTTCTATTCTTCGGCTGTTCCTTCCGGCTGACTCCGCCTCGATGTCGTCCGAGAGAGGAGAGGAGGCAAAATTTTCTGCCGGCCCGGGTTTTACTAACTAACCGGGATCGTTGAATGGCTCGCTCCGAATGCTGGTGCTGGATTGGCTCGCTGTGTCCACCGCTGGTACCGGAGAGCAGATGTTCGCGCATACCGCTGCCGTCACAACTCCACCGGGTCTTGAATGCTCTCCGGTAGCCAGCCTACTGCTCTTCTCCAGATGTTGTGGAGGTGTCTGTTGGGCGCCATGTTGATTGGTGTGCCGGCTGGTAGCTCGCTGGCGTGGCTGGATCTTGCATCCGCAAGATGATCGTTGCCCACGCTGGGCGCACTTGTCACCGGACAAAAGGCTTGCCGCGTGATGAATGGCGCCAATTGTACACTCTAGTGTTTTTGGTGGCCCTAAAAAGGACCTGGTGGCGAGAACGCTGATGTTGGTAGTGCCGCGCTGAGATGTCGGCGGCTGCGCCCGCTGTTTCTAGCGTACTGCAGTCCTCCTCTTCTTTCAGCACGGTTGTAGAGTCGGCTGCCGGCCCAGCGAAATCCATCGCTGGCGCGGAACGGGAGTGCAAAGACGCAAGAACGGCGGCGGTTCTATTCTTCGGCAGTTCCTTCCGGCTTACTCCGCCTCGATGTCGTCCGAGAGAGAAGAGGAGATGAAGTGCATTTGATGGTGTGGCGATGAAGAGTACGCAAAATTTTTTTGCTCTGGGCTTTGCGGTTGTGCGTCGCAGAGACGAACCGCACGGGAACTGAGTTCCGAGCTACCATCTGGAGCTCCTGCCTCGTGGCCCTGCCCAAGTAGGGCGTGTGCTCTATAGCAGGCCTTTCTCGGCTGTTGTGCTAGCCTACGCTAGCGCAGTATACACCGAGGGCGTTTCCATGAATCACCTGGGCGTATACGGTACCTTCCCAGCCCAGTCACGAGAGGATTGTCTGGGAACCTCGCCGCACGTGCATAAAATTTGCGTGCAAGCCGCCTGAAAGTGTCGTCTAAGGAGCGGACGCCAAGTCCTCTCCTTAGAAGGCGAGATGAGAAGCGACGGGGGACTTTGGCCGCTAGCCGAAGCCCCTTGTCGAGGACGCTCTGCAACTTCTTTTTATGGATTGCGGCGAGGTAACCCCAGACCGGGCAGGCGTAGGTAATGACCGGCAGCAGATACGCGCCGACGATCATCCTACCCAATTTCCTGGTCATGGCTGGGCTGATCAGGAGTGGAAACAGTGCGCACAGGCGAGTGGATGCTCGCTTAAGAACTGTCTGTGCGTGGGTACGCCAGGTGAGCCGACGGTCGAGGTGTAAGCCGAGGTACTTGACCTCGTTGGACCAGCGCAAGTACGTTCTGCCGATACGTAGTTGCCTAACGGGGTTCTTCCGTCGCTTAGAGAATTCGACGGCTACGCTCTTGGTAGGGTTGAGGAGCACTCTCCAGTTATCAGTCCAGTCCACGAGCGTGTCGAGCTGGCGATGCAGTCGTAGGACGGCCCTTTCCTCATGACGATCGGCCGTAAATACGGCCGTGTCGTCAGCGAAGAGGGCCATCTGGACTCCAGGCTGTCTCGGCACGTCGTTGACGTAGATCGAGAACAGAAGGGGGCCTAGAACACTACCTTGAGGGACGCCGGCTGTGATTCGCCTCTCGGAAGAGACTGAATCGCCAACTCTCACGCAGAAGGTCCTCTCCGTCAGAAAGCTAGCAACCAGATGGAGGTAGCAGTCCGGGAGCTGGACTTCCCTAAGTTTGAATAACAGGCCATCATGCCATACGCTGTCGAAGGCTTTCTCAACATCTAAGAAACAGCCAACGGTCCGTTCTCTCCGACACCCGGCTTCCGTGATGCCTTCCACCTGTCTCATCAATTGATGAGTGGTCGAATGCCCCACACGAAAGCCGAACTGTTCGGGGACCAGCACGTCAAAGTTGGTTAGATGTTCTCGTACACGACGCTGTATGAGGCGCTCAAAAACCTTGGACGTAGCGGAAAGTAGGCTGATAGGCCGGAGGTTTTCCGAGCGGGTGGTATCCTTTCCCGGCTTCGGGATCACGATAACCGTCGCCTTTCTCCATTTCTTGGGAAAGTAGGCCAGTCTAAGACACGCGTTGAACAAATCAGTCAAGAATTGAACTCCAGGCTCGGGAAGAAGACGTAGAGCGGTGTTGGTAACACCGTCCGGGCCTGGAGCTTTTCTTGGCTGAAGTTCAGCGAGCCGATCTGAGACCTCTTCCAAAGAGATGGGTTCGGGCTCCGTCGTGATCGGAAGTGACAGAAAGTCTTCCACGGCCATCTCGACTTGTTCGTCGAAGTCCCAGTCCATGGGCGGGTTGGGAGCGAACTGTCGCTCGAAACACAAGCCCAAGTACTCGGCCTTCTCCTCCGGGCGACCCAGGGGTCGACCGAACGGTCCAACAATGGCGGGAAGTGGAGGTCGGCGCCTCCGTCCCGTCAATGCGGTAGGTATTCTGTACGGGTGAGATTGCGGGTCCGCATCCCCCGTTCGGGCCACGTCGAGTTCCCAACAGCTACGTCGGAACGCCTTCAGACTGCCACGCAGTCGTCCGGTGAGCCGATTGTATGCTGCCTTATCGGCCGGATCACGGGTCCTCTGCCAACGTTTCCGGAAGTAATTCTTCTCGCGAGCGAGAAGAGAGACTTCCTCAGGGATGCGTTGGTAGCCAGGCGTGAGACCAGCTCGCGTACGTGAAGACACGCCTATAGCCGAGATGATTGCCTCTTCGATTCCCGCAACTGCTTCGTCTAGGAGGCGAACGGAATCGATTGGGGCCGCTGGCGGCAATCGACGGCACAAGGCCGGGCCGTAGCGATCCCAATCGATAACCTTCTTCTGGTCAGAACGTGCATAGGCGTGCTGGGTAGCGACGTGGACCAAGATAGGGTTGTGGTCGGATGTCAGCTCCGTAAGTGAGAATACCTCGACCGGACAGACAACTCCTTGGGTCACCGCGATATCCAAAACATCGGGAGCCGCGTTAGGCTGTGACGGAAAGAACGTGGGTTGCGCTGGACCAAACACCATCGCCCGGCGCGATTCAACAAAACTGAGCAAGCGCCTCCCGTTCGGAGTAGTCAGGCGACTATTCCAAGCGCGATGCTTGCAATTCAGATCGCCGGCCAAAATTACCCTTCGATGGGAATCGAAGATGACGTCCAGGTCGCCGACAAGGAGTTCAGCTTGTGGGGGCTTGTAAGCTGAGACCACGAGGACGCCGCCAAGAGCTCCGTGGACCTCAATGGCGGTGGCCTCTAGGTTGGTAAGCTGCGGCAAAGCGACACGATGATGACCTATGGAGGTCCTCACCGCGATCGCCGTGCCGCCTCCTCGTCGGCCAACTCGGTCATCCCGATAGACCACGTAATTTGGTAATCGAAACCGGTTCGCCGGGGTCAGGTGGGTTTCAGTAAGGAGAAGTACGTCGGGTTTGAACCGAGCCAGGAATTCAAGAAGGTCGGAATGCTTGGGACCGATGCTGTTAGCATTCCAGGCTACGAGCGAGAGATCTCGTCTAAGGGCTCGGTTCATAGAAGACCTATGACTTCGCAGGCTTCCACCAAGAGCATGAATCTCTCAGTTGGGTCGGCAGTTTCCAGGCGGGCTCGGATGGACCTGAAGGTAGATGCGACTTTCGGGAGGTCGTAGCTAGACAGAAAGCCGCGGACGAACTGTGCGTCATTGGAACTGACGGACTGGGTGGTTTGCCTGGAAACTGAGGCCGCATAAGAGCGACCAGGTGTTACGGCAGATCGGGTCATGGTGGAAGCCATAGGACCAGGGCCAGACGGTTTTGGATCAGCGGCAGGAAAAGTACGCTGTTGCGCTTCGTCGGACTTATACCGGGAAGCAGGACTTTTCTTGGGCTGTGGGCAGGCAGGAGCTCGGGGCCGAGCATCCGGTGTGGGTATCCCTTTGTTCCTGGGTTTGATGCCTGCTCGCGGAAATCGCGGAGGTGGCAGGGGCGGCGAGGCTACCTCTGGTTCAGAGGCGGGAGTAGGAGGTTCCGCGGAGGTGGAGGGTTCATTCTCCGGCTCCAAAACCGAGATAACAGCTACTGGGCGTGTCTCTGCTGTGGAAGGAGACGCGGTACGTTTAGTTGCCTTTGTAGGGGCTGGAGGTGGAGCCGGAGAGGGCGCGCGCCGTGCCGGTTGTGCCTGAGGTTTAGGCCTAGCCTGCATTTTAGGCTGTCTAGGTTGGGGCTGCATAACTGGCTGCCGTGGCTTCGGGAGGGGCCCCTGCGGCTTTTGCTTCCGCAGGAGCTCCGCCTTATAGACCGGGCAGTTTACGTTAGACGCTGCGTGGCCTTGGCCACAATTTATGCAGCGAAATTTGGTTTTGTCCGCCACAGTGCAGGCCTGTGTTGAATGTCCCAGAGAACATCGGAGACAGGCCGGGGCATTGCGGCAGACGTCGGTGTGGTGGCCGAACCTCTGGCACCGGTGGCACTGCGCGAGCTTGCCCTGGGGACGACTGGTTTCCACCCTGACGCGGAAGCCAAACAGCCGCGTCAGGTGGAAAATTTTGTCTGCAGCCTCGCCCTTCTCGAGCTGGAGACGGACGAGCGGGAGAGGGACTCGGGTCTCTGAGTGAGTGAACAGGCGGAAAATTGCCTGCACCGGGTACCCGAGGTCGCGGAGTTCCATAAGGATCTCCTGTGGATCGGTGTGCGCGTCAAGCCCTCGCAAAATGACAGACAAGGGCTTGACTCGCTTAGAAGTGAAGGTGTGATATTGGAGGTTGTGTGCTTGGAGGAAGGCCTCGACCAAGCGATGGTCCTCGAGCTGGCGGACGACAATCCTGACCGTATCACCGCCAAGCAGCTTCAGGTCAAGCTTGTCGGCCGACAGGCCGTGGGCCGCGATCAGCCGTCTGTATAAGGCGGCGACATTGGATACGCTATGGACGTACAGGGGCGGCGCACGACCAACAGCGGCAGCAGCCGGAGCTGCTGTCGAAGCAGTCGGAACCGCGACCTGTGGGCCCTGAGAAGGTCCAATGTCCATGGCCGAGGTCTGTGAGGAAGTGGATCCAGGTGCATGGGTCCTCTTGGGCTTCTTAGCCGGGCGATTTCGCCGACCAACGGTCGCGAACTCGCCCGACTCGTCAGCCGGAAGAGGAGGAATCGGGTTGGGGAGAGGATCGTCCGTCTCCATCGCCCGAGGCGAATCGGGCGAGTCGCCCAGATGGGGTAGCAAGGCGGGGCCGAGCGACTCGGCACTTGGGCCGTTGCCTGTAGAAGGCATGCTGGCCAGGTGCGACGGCTGCCGGGCAGAGACTGCTAGGCAGTCACTGCCAGACGCCAGGGATCTCGGGTCCGGCCGAAGCCGGATTACCCGCGCGTCTTCCTTGTTCACGACGATGCGGGAGGAGCTGGGCTAACGACCAGCTTCGTTGAATACCAGTCCTTACCAAGACTGGTGTCCACTGGCCCCTTTACCCCGGCGATATCCTAGCTCGCTTACCACTGGTGGGGGCTTGCAAGGATCGTCCGGGGCAGCGCTACCTAACAGTCGTGAACAAGTTAGGAATTACACACTGGAAATGCGGCACTCACCAGGTGAGCCCAGAGCAATCCTCTTCAGTTCTTCGCCAGCAGATGGTATCCGGCAAGGTGGTCCTTAGCAGGGCAACTTCGGCCAGCTGTTGCTTCTACCAGCTACTCGATTCACTGGTAACAGCTGGCGCGAGAGTCTTGTCCCACGAAGAGAGCAGCGAAATTCCTCGTCCTGCGAGGTGGGCGGATGCAGCCAGAAGCTGAAGCAACGTCCAGATTAGAGAGCAGTCCAAGGAGCAGTCCTGTCCGTCTGAAGTCTGGAGATGCTCAACAGTTCATCGATCGATCCTCTCTCGTGATCAAAAAAAAAGAGAAAGTGTACGCAAAATTTTCTGCCGGCCCGGGTTTTATTAACTAACCGGGATCGTTGATTGGCTCGCTCCGAATGCTGGTGCTGGATTGGCTCGCTGTGTCCACCGCTGGTACCGGAGAGCAGATGTTCGCATACCGCTGCCGTCACTATATATATACAGTGGAACTTGGTTATTACGGCCTATATTCCGTCTGGACAGGACCACTAGGCAGGAGCCCCTCATAGGAGGCTCGGTACTAGGATACCATTGGGTCGTCTCACGACGCACAACCCAACAGCTCTGACCACTTATTACGGCTTCGGCTGTTACATCAACTCGGGTGTAGCGTTATTTTGTCATAAGTCCGGTCAAACTGATATCTTTAACATTATAAAAATTCCCGGTTTTAACGTCACTAAATATTGTACTACTCTGTTATAGCGTCAAAAATTTTTCAGATATTTTACTCTAAATTTCATATAAACGTATATATGTGCGCGGTACGCCCATGGCTACAGACATACATTGTATGCAAGCGATAAGCACTGTAACAGGACCGCCGGCGCCAGCGACATGTCTCCCCACCACTCTCACCGGGTCAGTAGCACTGCGCGTCTCGAGGCTATTGTTCACGCCACGCTGTTACAGTATTTACTGTACAGTATTGTTTACACGTAGTCTCATCTCTTTTTTTTTGGTTGTTATTGTTTCTGTATCTGCTCGTACTGTGACAGTTTCTTTTGTGTGTTTTATAACTTAAGTTTCGGTAGCCACTGTTTATAGAATTTTATACGTAGGTCTATATTTTTATACAGTAATCATGGCAAGTTCTAGTACAGAAAGAAAGGTTCTGTCTATTCAAGAGAAAGTACGTGTAATTAGATCATATGAAAACGGACGTAAAATAGCTGATGTATGCAGAGAGTTTGGTTTAGTGAATTCTACTGTAGGTTCAATTTTAAAAAACAAGGACAAAATTTAAAAAAAATTTGAGGAAGATGGAGAAAAAATTAAAAGAATTAGGAAATGCGAACATCGTGATGTGGATGCAGCATTATTGAAATGGTTCAAACAGTGTCGATGTTCAGATATTCCTGTGAGTGGACCAATTCTGAAAGACAAAGCTACAGAATTCGGAAAATTGTTTGGTATTGATTTTACGTGCTCCAATGGATGGCTAGATCGATTTAAGGCCTGACACTCGATTTCCTTTGCAAAAATTTGTGGTGAGGCAAAATGCGTAGATCTGAACGTTACAGGCGATTGGGTGCGTAACACTTGGCCAGAAATTAGACGATCATATAAAGATGATCTCCATCTTTAATGGAGATGAAGTCGGAATTTTTTATAAATTAACTCCAGGTAAGACTTTCAAATTTAAAAATGAAAAGTGCGTTGGTGGGAAGCTCTCTAAACAAAGAGTTACAGTTTTTGTTTGTGCGAACATGACGGGAACCGAAAAAAGGAAACTTTTAGTTATCAGGAACAGTTTGCATCCTAGATGTTTTAAAAACATCAAAAAACTTCCTGTAAGTTACATTGCTAACAAAAAATCGTGGATGACTTCTAGTATTTTTGAAGATGAACTAAGAAGGTTGGATAAAGAACTGTCATCAAAAAACAGAAAAATTCTACTTCTAGTTGACAACTGTGCAGCCCATCCAAAGTTAAATTTGACAAACATTAATCTGGTCTTCTTACCGGCCAACTGTACGAGTGTCCTGCAACCTATGGACCAAGGCGTCATTAGAAGTCTAAAGTGTCACTACCTCAAGCAACTTAAAAAAAAAAATTATTTTCTGTATGGACACGGCGCAACCTGCCACAATTTCACTCTTAGATGCAATACAATTCCTAGACGACTCTTGGAAGAGTGTAACACAGAAGACGATAGCAAAATGCTTTAGTAAAGCACAACTCGTACATGAAAATTTACCCGATGATGACAAAGACGACGACTTGCCGCTCTCGGAGTGGATTAAGAAATTCGACGTAAATGAATTTGGAAATGAACTTGATTCCTATGGATCAGTGGATGACCAAGTAGAAACATTCCAAGTGTTGAGTGACGCAGAAATTATCGCGGAAGTAAAAAACATAGAAGCAAAGATAGTGTTGAAGAAGATGCTGAGCAAGAGGAGGATGCCGACATTGTTTGTCCGACAGTAAAGGAAGCAATGAGAGCCGCCGAAACTCTTTCACGATTTTACTGCTTTAGAGAGTCGTCTGACGACACGTTCAATGCAGCGCAGCATCTCCACACCACAACAGAAAGAATTTATTTTTCAGAAAGGAGCGTTCAAAAGAAAATTACGGATTACTTTCAACAGTAAGCCTAAATTTAAGTTACATGTACTTTCTTTTTGATCTTTTAAAATATTCTTCATGCTGTTTGTATAAATGAAATGCAGTTTGTAAACTTTAGAATAAATATCACGAATAATGTTAATAATGCAAAGATCTTTTTTTTTATTTCTCCTTCCTTACTAGTGATTAAAAAGGGTCTTTTATAACAACTCTTTTATAACGTCACTCGGACATAACGTCATTATATATATATATATATATATATATATATATATATATATATATATAAAGTACTACAGTTGATAGATGCGTAAAGCATAGGTTAGCCAATGAAAGTTTATTAACGAAGGGCGAGAGGAGAAAACGTAGACATGACGCGAAGGGTACATGTACCAAGTATGAAATTGGTCAGCGAGTGTTGGTTAGAAGGCATGATTTATCGAGTGCACAGGATAAAGAAATTAAGATGTTCTTTTTATTGTATGAGGGGCCGTATGAGGTAATAGATATCAAGATGGGCAACGCGTATTGTAACTAGCCGTTTCTCCGGGTGTATTGTAATTATTATTGAATGGTTAATTTATTTTATTAGTGTGTAGCTAGCCGGTTTATACTTTGTCTCAATACTTCTGGTCGACCGTATTTCTCGTCGCTCCGTTCAAATTTTCCGCCTCGCCGCCTGATTGGTACCCACTGTCTGGTGGAGTTCAAGTCGTTAACTAAAATATTTTTTGTTGTTTGTATCACCCACTCAGTTATTACCTTTTTAAAATAATTCAAACATACAGTGGTTGGCAAGTACGAGGATTTATTTAATTACTTTTTATAATATCAGGTCAATTACAACTGGGAACAAAACATACATTTATTATAGCTCCTGCCTTTACAAGTTACGAGGTTGGCAGTCCGTTCTGATATCGCTCAGTCCATGCAGAGATGCCGTGATGGCGTATAGTTTTCGTTTCAATAATTTATTGTCTCAGGGGAAAAAGTTCTTTGGACTACAGAATGTTGGTTTACAGACAAATAAATGCACATAAATTTACAATACTCCTTATATCTAATACATGTGATATTTTATAATGTAAAAGTAAGTTATTGCAAAATGAGAAGTAGTACGATTCTAGGTTAAATTTTGTTGACAAGTTATGTTTTTAAAATAGTTAATGTTAAAATCGAAATGCAGTGATAGATTAGTGTTAATAAAAAGTGATTATTTAGTCAAGTTCTCCTTTGAATAATTTTTTTAGTGACTTGTGAATTGGATATAAAATTGTTCCGTTACAGTGAGTAGTTAAAAGTTTTTTTGTTTAGGGGTAACGTATTTAGTTTATACTCATCGACTCTTGAATGCAGTTTTTCTTGCGATCCTCATCTTCCTCTGGAAAATGTCCAAGGTTCCTCTCTTGTATGTGTTGTTTAAGATCCAGGTTCAAAAGATCGAATTTCCAGGTTCCGTTTCTATCAGACTTGAAGCTTTTTAAGTTCCCTCAGGTTGAGTTGAATATCTTCTTTCTTCCTTCAGTATTGATGGTATTAACTTGGTTTATTTTTGTTTTCAAGTTTCGGATATAAAATATTTATATAACTTTTTAATAATTCAATAACTCATTTACCGATATAGTTAATTTAGATTATCTTCTTATAATTCTTCATTAAAATTTTACTGCATTTAATTATTTTGAGATTTATTCTTCTGCAGGGGTTCCATACATCTACCCTCTATGCTGTTCAATAATGGAATGCTAAAATTTCAATGGCCTAAGCTTGTAACAAACTCAGTTGTCATGGTAATTCCTCAAGATATACTATTTCTCATTGGTCAATATCTTATAACATTCTTATAATCTAACATTTTGTTTCTGTTCAATTTTTACTAAAATCCTTTAAATTATAAAAACTAACCTAACCTAACCTAACCTTATGCTAGCAGTAATCTCAATTACAATAATATCATTGTTTTGCTTTTGGATAAGGATTAATTTGATACCCCTCATGACTACCTTTGGTACATTAATAACATATTTCTTATTTATACTATGGACATTTCTTTATATAACTACTATTTGGAAACTAAATATTATTTATACATTTTTGTACCTGATATTCTTAATTAATTATATAAACATATCATATACTTTAATTGCCCTTTTTATACTGTTTTGTTTTGAAACTTACTAAATCCCTTCATTCCTGCTAAGCCTAGTGCCTAGTTTCTCAATACTTCTATTTAAACATTCTTTACAATCCTCTTATATCGGTTACTTCTATTTACTTGTTTATTGAACATTGTATAAAGAAACAAATTAACTTAGTAAAAACATTGGTGCCTTGAACATCACACATTTTATATAACTAACATATTTTTCTTTCTAGGCCCAATGCCTGAAACTAATCTTTTACTTATTATTGCTTACTAATTTCCACATCACTTGTCTTTTTAAACTTATTAATACTAGGGTTCATTTAGTAACAAAACTCTTATAACTATAACTTTTTAACATTACTAATCATCTTTATCAACAAATATAAATTCCCTTAACAAGATTCAGTGTCTAAATCTCACTGTTTCCATTAATATATTACTTTTATCACATTCTTCAAAATGTTTATTATTTATATATTAGTTAGTGTTCCTTGTTTTAATAATATAATAATTCTTATTGGTTAATCTACTATTTTAACATTGTTTGCTATATATTTTGTATAGTCTTATTTAAATAGTATTTCACAATGTGGACACTTACACTACTCTTTTTCTATTCACATGGGGTTTATTTCCCTGATGTCACTATCACTTTTGTTTTTATGATTTTATTCTATGTTATTTACATAGTTAGTGTTTATTAGTTTCTACTTATGTAGTTCCATACTTCACTCTACATTTCATATATATTGTTTATTTATTTACTATATCATCATTGGGTTATCATTGGTCATTAAATTTGTTTTTTATTAATTTATTATTTGTCACTTCTGTATTAATTATTACATATTCTAGGCTTGATTATATTGTATTTGCTTTTGCCTATTTAATATTTAATAAGGTATTTTTATTTCTACCTTCCTATCTTAGTTTTATACAACTATTTTTCTTTTCTTCTCATTTAACACATATAATATATCCTTTATTTTTTTTATGGTTTATACATTTACATTTCATTTATGCCCTATCTGATTTAGTGCATTTGTTATACATATTATTTATTTATCAGCTACTTTTGGGATTATAATGATTGTAGTCATACTTTGGGTTGTATTATGGTTTCTTGTTCCTTCACCTTCTTTTATTTCCAATCTATTGGGTTAAGTCATAGTCAGTTTCTTAGTCATATGTGGTTTCGTAGTTGGGTTATCAATCTTCATTTTATAAGTTTCTAATATTTCTTTCTATCTTCAGATTTTCTTTTTTATTAATTATTATTGGTACTTTGTGCTGTCTTATGTCATGTTACAGTATGTACTGCAAAATCAAGTAACGCGGGAGATAGTGGGTACGCATAACGCGACAAATTTAAAATTGTACTGGACTAAATAGAAATAGTTGTGTAACTAATGTAATTGTACATGTAAAAATGTTTCAGAAGGGACTCTCCCCCATTTCGGGCGGTCACGGCTTCACCGACCCTGACTGTGGAGTTTGGCTTAGTAGGGGCGGGCCATGGTTGGAGTCCACCTCAGAAATGGGGTGGAACAACAATGGTCATCCTCTGCAAACAAATTGGTGGAAGTAGAAATTGTGAAGTGTGGAGAACGGGGAGGGATACCCCTATATAAAACTTGAGTAGACATTAAGGTAATAAGTGCACTGTTTGGCACCACTCGAGTTTTGGAAAAAAAAGTGTAACCAAATTTTAAATTTTGTGGATCTGTCTGTAGTTGGTACTCATAATTGTTAGCCTATGAACGTTAACAGACAAGTGTTTGGTGCACATAAAATAAAATAATGGTAATTCAACCAAATCGTTAATTGGTACCAGTTATTTGTGAGAAGTAGTAAAGACATGGTGAAGTTGTAATGTGACTATGGGCATGTGTAATAGAAGATGGACACTTAAACTGTAATGTTTGTAATCTTTATTTAAGGTCAGAACTGATCGGTGTATTGTAATATACTATGTGTAACTTTTACTTAGGAGTAAGATAATGGTGTGTAGATATAAGACATGTATAATACATGGTAAATGCGATTCCCCATTGTCGGGCGGTCACGGCTTCACCAAACCCTGACCGTGAAGTTGGCTTGTTATTCTAAATTGGTGGACTTAGAAATTTAACTGGGGGTAGAATCAGGGAAATCTAATATAATATAACTTTGGAACATGGCTATATACATATAGGAAGGGTGATAGGCCGCTTAAGGGTGCATAAATATTTATTTTGTAATGGGACAAACTACTGGCGTTTGGTTTATTCTTGAATAATTGTGGAATATAGTAGCCACTCAAGCTGAACAACATTTTGATCATAAACGCTTGACAGTTTTTTAACACCTTGCAGTCAGTGCGTACCAAGCCGTGCGAGGCACAAGAACTATTAAGTCTGGGAATGTAAATGGTCAAAAGGGGTGCGAATTCATGCGTATGCGCGCGAGTCGGCCAACGGTCACACGATATAAAGCACGTACATACATTCCAGCGTCGAACATGTGACGAAAACAAAGAACAAAACGCAGTAAAATCCGCCTCAGTCGCATATACAGCTTAAAGCCGGCCGGTGGTGACAAAAGTTCCGGAACGAAAATGCGGGCCCGCAACTCAAGCAAAATGTGATTTATTCAAATTTATAGCGTTAACAATCATGAAGTGACAGTTTCTGCGATATATAAAAAACAAATTATCCGTAATAGAATTGTGTGAAATGAAGACCAATACGCGAGGAGGCTGGACTACGGAAATACCACGATTCAGTTAAGTGACACCTACAAAAGTAAAAACCAAAAAAGATTTGCAATTAGGGCTCATAAAATTCAATTTTAACTATTTTAATAAAAATGGAGATCTCCCAAGTCATGGGGTGTATGTGCGAGTGTGTGACTGCAAGCGCTGGTTTCCGTATGTAAAATTAAGTTTGTAACTAGATTTTATTTTGAAACTAACCTTTTGTTGAATATTACTGAACCTAAAATACAAGAGAGGGTGGGAGAAGATTTTGTATGTAATGATGGGGTTGAAAGAAATGTATAAAGTTCTTATTTTGATTGAAAAGATAAATTTAATTGGATTCTTTATAATTTAGTAAAGTGAGATTGATTTGAACATCTGAATTTGAATTAGTTATTCCAAGCAACCATCTCGTTTTCAACACGTCTAATTAGAACCCTGGATATGGTAAGTAAAAAAGTTAAGTTGGCAACTAATAAAATGGCGGCGACACTAGCCGTAAGTGATAAAATGTAAACAATATTCAATTCATAAATTTATAAATATAAATACAGTAGAGCGTCAATAATTCGGACGTCAAAAATCCGGATCGTCGATAATCCGGATTCGATTCTGGCGAAAAAAATCGGTATGGAGAACCATACATGACTTCCATATTCTAAGATTTATATTTAAAATCATTTTCAGCCAAACAGCCAGGCTGTGTCTTACCTGCCTTTTTATTGCTGTATTAAATGAAAAATATTATATTACATTAAAATGAAAAAATTATAATTTTATGGCCTGGCAACAAAATTATTTTATTTTTAACAATTACCATTGTTTCAAAAAGTTTAAATAAATTTTCAAGTACTTTACTCTTGTTAAAACGTAAAAGGTTGCTGGTAAACTACCCCTTCCCCTTAACCGATCTTCACCAAAATCGAAAGTCATTGAGACCTCTACAATTCAGGGACGTATGCAAAAAATTATTTGATTCTGTTTGAATTTGCGGCTGTTATCGTTTGCCATAGAAAATACGCTTGATAAAAAAACGTTGCAGGTAAACTACCCCTTCCCCTCAACCGATCTTCACCAAAAACAATAGGTCTTGAGAACTCTACAATTTAGGGCTGTATGCAAATAATCTTTTGATTCTGTTTGAATTTGCGGCTGTTATCGTTTGCCATAGGAAATACCCTTGTTAAAACATAAAACGTTACAGGTAAACTACCCCTTTCCCTTAACCGATCTTCACCAAAAACAATAGGTCTTGAGTACTTTACAAATCAGGGCTGTATGTAAAACATTATTTGATTCTGTTTGACTTTGCGGCTGTTATCGTTTGCCATAGGAAATACCCTTGTTAAAAAAACGTTGCTGGTAAACTACCCCTTTCCCTCAACCGAACTTCACCAAAAACAACAGATCTTGAGAACTCCACAATGCAGGGCTGTATGCGAAACATTATTTGATTCTGTTTGAATTTGCGGCTGTTATCGTTTGCCATAGAAAATACGCTTGATAAAAAAACGTTGCAGGTAAACTACCCCTTCCCCTCAACCGATCTTCACCAAAAACAATAGGTCTTGAGAACTCTACAATTTAGGGCTGTATGCAAATAATCTTTTGATTTTGTTTGAATTTGCGGCTGTTATCGTTTCCCATAGGAAATACCCTTGTTAAAACATAAAACGTTACAGGTAAACTACCCCTTTCCCTTAACCGATCTTCACCAAAATCAACAGATCTTGAGAACTCTGCAATGCAGGGCTGTATGCGAAACATTATTTGATTCTGTTTGAATTTGCGGCTGTTATCGTTTGCCAAACAAAGAAAATTACCCTTGCTAAAAAAAAAACCGTTGCAGGTAAACTACCCCTTTCCCTCAACCGATCTTCACCGAAAACAATAGGTCGCGAGTACTCTACAAATCAGGGCTATATGCGAAACATTATTTGATTCTGTTTGAATTTGCGGCAGTTATCGTTTGCCATAGAAAAAAAATCTACAGACAGAGACACACAGACAGACAGACAGATAGACAGACAGACAGATAGACAGACAGACAGACAGACACACAGACACTTTTCGGAAAACGACTTTTTTTCATGTTTTGAGTGTAGTAGAATCAGAATCTGCAATGATCTCGAACACGATTTTTTTTGCCATCACCATACTTCCATTCCTTAAGGAATATGGAAGTAAAAAAAAATCGCATGAAGTGAATACATTTGTTTAAAAGCGTCGGCACAACTGTAAAACTCGCTGTGCCCTACAGAGTGGAGCACGAATTGCGTGTTGTGTGGAGGAGGGAGGGGCAGTGAAAGCAGGAGAAGGTCGCACAGTCACATGTATACCTGCTACCCTGCCCCTGTCAGTCGCGTCAGGCAACTGACCTCGAGTATTCTTCTCTGTGCGTGCACTAAGTTTTTGTTTACCAAATCGATCGTTTGTGTACAGTAGAGTGTTTGTGTGTGTGTCGGTTTGTCTGTGTTTTGTTTTTTGACTGAGAGCACACCAACCCAGCTCATTCTCCTAAAACGAATCAAGGACTTAGCTGCAAAAAAACGAACCACTACCGCTGTTCAAAAGTCCATGAAAGATTTTTTTAAAAGCTCAAATACTGTATGATTTACTGTACGTATTTTTATTACTGTACTTTACTGTATTTTGTTGTAGGTCTAGATTTACTGTACATAAAATAAGACAGTCTGTAAATGCAATACTGTACATACAGTATTTTTTTCTGTAATTGAAAAACGTATAAATTTAACTAAATTAATGGTTTTATTCATCCGCTCCACTTCTGTTACCATCAGAGTGAATTATGAACGATTTTCGCAAGTTTGTTTTTACTGAAGACGTTTACCGGCGCTTTTATTGGTTCATTTCGAAAATCCAGACAATTTGATAATCCGGAAGGGGTCTGGTCCCAATTAATCCGAATTATTGACGCTCTACTGTATAATAAAAACACAACAAATGGCGCCCGAAGCAGCTGGACCATTTGCATAAATAAAATTATGCAAATGTGGACCTGTCTGAGAAACGATATGGTTAATGAGAATGGGTATGTAATTAATAAGTAAATAGTAAGGTTATGTAGTAACCATGTGTGGTACTAGTAAAACAGATATCTTGTTAGATAGTAAGTTTGTGTTATATCACAGAATAATACTTTGAAAAGATATATACAGGGTGTCCCAGGAGGAGAGGGAAATAATTTGAGAAATGGTTCTATAGTGTAAAAGATCGCCTTTATGAGAGGTGACTAAATGTTTTTTTAGGTTAGAAGTACAATAACTTTGTTAAATGACTAATAAATGCATAAATGTTAAAAACAAAACTTGTAAAGATTTTAATTCTGAGAAAAATGGTGTAAATAAAGTCAATAAAAATCAACAAAAAATTCCAATTGTCCAAACGTGTTGTCACCGGACAAAAGGCTTGCCGCATGACAAATGGCGCCAATCGTATACTCTAGTGCTTTTGGTGGCCCTAAAAAGGACCTGGTGGCGAGAAGGCTGATGTTGGTCGTGCCGCGCTGAGATGTTAGGCGGCTGCGCCCGCTGATCGTGGCGTACTGCAGTCCTCTTCTTCTTTCGGCATCGGTTGTAGAGTCGGCTGCCGGCCCAGCGAAATCCATCGCTGGCACGGAACGGGAGTGCGAAGACGCAAGAACGGCGGCGGTTCTATTCGTCGGCTGTTCCTTCCGGCTGACTCCGCCTCGATGTCGTCCGAGAGAGGAGAGGAGATAAAGTGCGTCCGATGGCATGGCGATGAAGAGTGCCAAAAATTTTCTGCCGGCCCGGGTTTTATTAACCAACCGGGATCGCTGATTGGCTAGCTCCGAACACGTATTTGGTCACGTCTCGGCGGCTGCTGATGCTGGATTGGCTCGCTGTGTCCACCACTGGTACCGGAGAGCAGATGTTCGCATACCGCTGCTATCACAACTCCACCGGGTCTTGAATGCTCTCCGGTAGCCAGCCTACTGCTCTTCTCCAGATGTGGAGGTGTCTGTTGGGCGCCATGTTGATTGGTGTGCCGGCTGGTAGCTCGCTGGCGTGGCTGGATCTTGCATCCGCAAGATGATCGCTGCCCCACGTTGGGCGCCACTTGTCACCGGACAAAAGGCTTGCCGCATGACAAATGGCGCCAATCGTATACTCTAGTGCTTTTGGTGGCCCTAAAAAGGACCTTGTGGCGAGAAGGCTGATGTTGGTCATGCCGCGCTGAGATGTTCGGCGGCTGCGCCCGCTGATCGTGGCGTACTGCAGTCCTCTTCTTCTTTCGGCATCGGTTGTAGAGTCGGCTGCCGGCCCAGCGAAATCCATCGATGGCGCGGAACGGGAGTGCGAAGACGCAAGAACGGCGGCGGTTCTATTCTTCGGCTGTTCCTTCCGGCTGACTCCGCCTCGATGTCGTCCGAGAGAGGAGAGGAGATAAAGTGCGTCCGATGGCGTGGCGATGAAGAGTGCCAAAAATTTTCTGCCGGCCCGGGTTTTATTAACCAACCGGGATCGCTGATTGGCTAGCTCCGAACACGTATTTGGTCACGTCTCGGCGGCTGCTGATGCTGGATTGGCTCGCTGTGTCCACCACTGGTACCGGAGAGCAGATGTTCGCATACCGCTGCTGTCACAGTGTTTTTAGGCAAAGATTTTTCTGTTTTGCGTCAGATATTATGAAACTTATGGGAGATACAGTTCTGCGACCTGTTTTTTTTTTCAATTTTTCAGGTCAAAAACCATAAGAAACAACAGAATTCGGCCCCTTAATTTACCTTCCTAGAAATTCAGAAAGTCTTCATTTACCCGGGGGAACCGAAACCCGGGCGAAATCTTTCGCTAGTCGTAACTCGCTTACAAAGTGTTTCCGGACATATGTCTATATGAACTTTTTTCTTCGTTTACACTATAGAACCATTTCTCAAATTATTTCCCTCTCCTCCCGGGACACCCTGTATATAAAATTTCGAGATGGCAGATAATAATGAAAACGTCAGCTTAACTGACATTGAAACAGAGAGCTCAGTAAATGTTGAACTAAGCGGAACTGAATTAATGATTATGAGCGGAGTAAATGCTAAATCGACACCTACAGCTAGTAAAGTGTCGTTAGACGATTTGTTCAATTTTATGAAAGCTCAAGATGTTAATTTAAATGTAAAATTTGATGAAGTGAAAGATGAAATCAAACAACAAAATTCTAATTTTAACAAACCAATTAACGAAATGAATACACGTTATGAGAATATGCAAGAACAGATCATAGCATCAGTTAGTGAGAAGTTTGATAACCAAAATGCAAGAGTAGACGACATAATTAATAACTTTAAAATGAATAAATTAGATGCTAATTATGAGATTAAAATGGGGGTAGATAATAGTAAAGAGGCCGATAAATTCGATGAAAATAAAGATCAGATAACGTATAACAAGGTAAGTGGTAATTACGGTAGTGAATCTAATAGTGAAGAGAAAAGTGAGAATTATAATGATATAATTAAAAACGGGGTATTAGAGAATAAAGTGGTTAATATTGAGAGTAATGATGAAGATTTTGGTGGAGTAGAATTTAGTAACGAAGTGTTAGCCAGTGTTAATGAAAGCGAGAGAGAGTGTGACGAAAGGTTAGGTGGGCAAAGGGCAGATTTTCCCCAAGTAGGTGGTGAAACAGAGGTTTCACAAGTGTTGTATGAGGACAGAGTTTCCTCCCATGGTTATAGAGACGAGGTGTCTCTAAGTAGGTCCCCTTTCGTGTATCACGAGTTCCTTGGAAAAGCCCAGAGGGGTCATGATAACGTTGTGTTACCCTTTGCGTGGTATGAAATAGGTCAGTGGGGTTGTGAGATGTATTGTGATGAGAGAGAGAGAAAGAGAGAGATAGAGATTTTTGAGATTAATAGAGGTTATGAAATGTTAGTGCAGAGTTTAGATATTGAGAGAGGTGAGCAGATTGACTTACCTTGTAAAATAGATACTGATGATACTGTTGTAGATAATAAACACTTACATTATGATGTAACTGATATAGTGGATGAATATGATGATAGAACGTACCTTATGTTAACAAAAAATACTGACGGAAACAAAACCAAAAATACCAGAGTAGACGGATTTTATGAGTTAATAGGGGAGAATAATCTGGTGCATTATTCTTATGATAAGAGGGAAAATTTTAATATGGAAGGGTTATTATATAAATAGTAATAACGATAGGAGTGTAATTAAAGACGATAATTTTTATGTAAAAGTAAGATTATTGTATGATGATGGGGGTTAAATAAAAATCAGTGAATGGACATTTTAAATATTTTAGTTTATGGTTATGACCTTGCTAACTTATGAAATGAGGTATGGTAAACAGAGAAATAATGACAAGAAATTGTAAATAAATTTATAGTGAAATTAATTGTATTTGTGTTGTAAAATGTATTTGATGTAAACAATGTGTGTATGTAGTAGAAAAAACTGATGTAATAATAATAATAATAATAATATTTTGGCAGACTAAATAAAGAATGAGAGGTTGTAATAAATGAGTTGTAATTGTTTTGGGAGTAAGGTAATTAAAATATGTTGTTTTAAATAATTGATTGAATTAAAGAAGTTGAGATGAATTAATTGATTAATTTAAAATGTTATATAAAGAGATTTTGATGATGAATTTAAATTATTTTATGAGATTTGAACTTTATAATAAATAGTAAATGAAGAAATGTAAAATGTGTTTAGTTGTGGAGTCATATGATTGTAATGTTTCAGAAGATACGTGGGGTTATGTACGCTGTATTTGTGGTAATGGATGTTTATAATCTGTTTATTCAAATGCAATTTAAATAAAGTAAAATGATTAATGTTCGAACAATAAATTTTAAATGAGTTTAAAAGGTTTTAAATAAGGTGATTAAATTAATTTGAGATAGATGTGAATTTTCTAATGTAATTTTCAATGGTTAACTTAATGTAAAATGTGGTAAAAGTTGGAGTTTGGGTGATAATAATTATTTCAATAAGGCATTTGAGTAAGTCAAAGGTAATTTTAATGGGTGTTAGGCAGAATAATTTTGGAATATAAGTAATGCAGAAACGGGTTAATAGTAGGGACACAGTAGCGATAGTGTATGTATGTAGAGAAAGCGAGAGTAATGTAATTAGAGAGTAAATAGGTGATGGTGAGATTTTGTAGTTAGGGTATGTTAAGTTACGTTTATTTATGATAATAATAATAACTGTATATCTGATAATTATGTATTTGTATTCTATTGTACTTAAATACTGTACACCAGACATCCGGTGTGACCATGTGCTCAGTTTATCAATGTACATTAGGCTTTTCGGGTCCAAGGTTGTGTTAAGCGAAAAATCAGAGGCAGTAAGGGTTTCGAAATAACATCCAAATAACATGTGGCAAACAGATTAACTTTATTTATATCAGTATCTAAATGCAATAAACAATAGGAGTCATCAAATGACTATTAAATTCCAAAATGGCGGCTACGTTACTTCCGCCCTTCACCATGCTTTTAATTCTATATGGATATACTTTTGTTTTCTTTAAAATAATTCTTTTATCAACTTCTTTACTGTAATTAACTTTCAAAAGTGTTATTTATTTCTTTGACGTAAATAATTACTCTACAATTCACCACAAACCAACGCCTCAGATATCGTTTCTTTAAGGTTGGCCAACTATCACTTTCACTCTCTCACTCAAACCAATCATACTATAATATTGAACACATTGATTATTTCTTTTGATTAGAGCTCATTTTTTTGTTTTAAATTTAGAAAAGAATTTTAAAGGGCTTTCCTGAAATGATGTGGCGTTGACTATCCTCGGCAGACTCCCATGTTGGCTAGCAGATGTTCGGCCGAACTTTTACTGTTTTATTTAAGTGCACTGAATTTACTTTTTTCTCTACATTGTGATCCACTGACTTTACTTTACTGTTATGATTACATTTTTGAACAAATTTACATTTTTTATGGCAAAACTGCCCACTACACTGTTTGAGCGTGTGTGCTCTCTGAGTTGCTTTTGAAGACTGGGGCCGGGTCAGATGTAATTGTTATGTAAGTGGTCGTGCATCTGACGTCATTGTCTATTGTTTTCCAACCACCGCCCTGGTTAATACGTAATTGATTGCATGCCGTCATTGTTTATTTATGACGATATGGCTTTGTGGACCAATGAAAGTTCATATTGCTAGTTCGTTTTCACATATGCCGCCATTATACATGTTAAATTCCGCTCGTACACCGATGACCTTGGCTTCACTCCTCTCTTGTTGAATATGCGTCTTTATTGGGGCTTGGGTAAAACTAACCTAGCCCTGGTTAACATTCATGATCAGAATAAAAATACAATATAAGATTCCTTAATCCCATTATTATGGTAATAGGTATTTCTGTACTGTCACAAAACCCCCTCAATGAAAGGTTTGGTGTCGAGACACAAAAACTTTCATTGACTCATTCACACGTTTCTAAAAGGATCAGTCCAGATACGTCGCCACAACCCCCTGTAGTGTTAATATATAAAAGAATAATCACTTACCCTTGGTCCTATAGTGCTGATCGTACCTGTCTGACCTTACTGGACTTCTCCGGAGAGATCCCTACACCATAAGGCTATGAGGCACTGAACGCTCCTGTTCTGACGCTCCGGCCAGCTCAGGACCGCGGTCACAACACAAAATTCTGAAACATGTAATACAAAATTTTACAATAATGGTCTAACATACTTCCATATCTACGACTGATATGTTTCCCTTTAGATGCATTGGTTTGTGTTTTGAGGCGTTGGTTTTCTTAACTCATAAGCTTTCAAATAACACAAAAATAACAAGATTTAAGATAAATAAATTCTTCCACCTTTCAACACTCCTGCTTATTTTTTTTTTTTAATCAAATTCTCTGACTCCAGTTAACATCAACTTACTTCTCTCACCACAAGAAAACATACTCTTATACTAAACATAAAACAAATTCTACTCTCAAACAACAACTGCTATCTTTACTAATTTATTTCAAATAACATCAGCATATTTAACTATTATGGCAAACACTTCAAAACTATTTAACTTTTCTTTACTCAACTTTCTTTACATTTAATCTTCTTTATAACAGAATCATTCTTATAGACTTGATAACCAGCATCAATCTCACTATTAATTCCTTAAAATTTCATATTATTACTGTTACTACCCTTGTAGTAACCTCCCATCCACACACACTATTTCTTTATTAGGGATGGACTGTGGCGCCCATTTGCCTCCACAAGGACTGCATTATTGGAGGAATTTATTGCCTCAGTGTCCTTGCTTCAGCGCTACATTTGAAAGACTTAGGTATCAACATACCCTATGTTACATAATTACACGCCCTTAATGCGGGTCTACCACCTGGCTTTGCTGTTCCTCCTCGAACAGAGTGGCAGCCGCTGTTCCATAGTTCCGGGGGATTTCCCCTAATGTCACCCCCCATCAATTTCTACTATAAACCAATTTCAAATCAGCTATGGTCAAGGGACTTAATTTACGGCCATAGCTGACCGCTAGCCAAAACCACGATTCGTGCTGATAAAGACAGTAACACCCGAAAAGCGGGGAAATCAGCTTTACCTTCAGGCATGTTTTACATCACATCATTGTCATACACTGTACGGTCAATAATCACATATAATACAAAATTATATTAAAATTTGTACAGTGTAGTCATGCCTTCTTGAGGCTTACGATGATGGCAACGGTCTGTGCGTCACTCATCAACCCACTTCGCTAGCTACAATAGCACATGCCACTACTGCACTAGCCCAATTAACTCTAACTTAATTCCTCCTACATATACTGTTCATACAGTCCATTTTGACTTACATTTTCTAACACCAAACAACTATAAAACACCTTTTAACCTTGCTCAAAAACAAGTTCTTTAATTATTTAAAATTTCTCAGATAGACACTTTATAGGTTCAAGCTTTCACTTTCACTAACAACTTCTTCTACTACAAAATAGGAATTACAACAATGGATCACCTGATAGGATTACATAAAAATAAAATATATTCCTTTGCTCTCTGAAATAAGACAAACACTTGGAAAAGTTTATCATTTACATTACAATAATTTTAGATATTCGTGGAACACATGTATATAAATACCTTTTTTTTTTTTTTTTTTTACTTCCACAAACTCTGGGTCCCCCTCCCCGTTCTTGCACGTTAAAATTTCTACTCACACCTTTTCGTGGAGCCAGACCATCGTTAGTTTCACCCCGTTGTGGAGGCTACTGCCAACCATGGTCTGCCTCCTTTGCCAAAACCCACGATCAGAGGTGGTGAATCTGTGATCGCCCGAAAATGGGGAGTGTCCCTCCTGGAAACATAAACATCAAACTAAACTCATTGTGATATATCGTTTTATTGATATTTATATTTCTTGATAATAGGTTACTGTTCACTGAATTCTTCGAGCGCCAGCTTGTTACCAACTACGTATGAAAAAATATACGTACTTACCGTTTTTCTTGGGTCCTCGGTTCTTTTTGGCGAACAGGAGATCAGAATGGTTTATTTGTAATAATTAATTTAATTCATATTGGCAATGAACCTAAGGTTTATTTATTCTTTAATACACACAACAACAAAAAATAAAACTTCTTTTCCTACACGTACATACTATTGCCAACTTAACTATGAACTCGTGAAATGAATGTCATTAAAATTATTTTTCTTACATCTTTTTCATTATTAATTTGGTCTTATTTATTAATTATATTTCTTTGATTATATTTCACCAATAATTACATTTAATGATTATATATCTTCACAAACCAGCACTTCTTTTAAATTTCTATATTCGCTCTCTCTCTCTCTCTCTCTACATTTCTATTCCCCTCCCATGTTTAATTGATTCATTAATTTAATTTTATTTTTAGGCTGCCAGTTCTTTGTTAAACATTCTCAAAATTTGCTTTCAAAAGGTTTTAGATTTAACCAATGTTGGTTACTTATCTGCCAAAGATCTTGATGAGTCCGTCTCTACCACGTATTTCGTTTCGATTCCGCACATTTTCTTATTTTATTCACTCTCCGGAACTGTAACTCTATAAAACTGTTTATTTTTTATTGAGAGTTCACATTTTGAAACCAATTGTTATATACGGGTGCCCGATTTGCGTTCCGGAACTTATATCTGTGACCGGCCGGTTCACTGACTAATTTTATACTGGGACTTAGCCACTGGCGCTATTTTATGAAGTCGCCGTTGTTCTTGCAATTCTGATTGGTGTTCAGTGTGTATCCTTGCGCCAGTGGACTGTTTTTGGCTTGTTGACAGAACTGGTGACACACATCGTTATATAATTTGCTGACGCAACACATCGCCTGATGTCTGGTTGTGTAACGTGTTTACTGTTACATAACGGGTTTACGTTTTTTGTGTTCGTCATTGTCCTTGAACTGAGTTTGGTACAGTTGCCGGTTATTAAAACTGTTTATATGAATATTGTTGAATCATATGGTCTTTACCGTCTCAAACAATGCTGCCATCGTCTCGATCGCTTCAAATAAGAAATTTACCGTTCTATAATTTCTGTCCCTATCACTCAACAAGGGATAAAGTTATTATTATTTATTTATAAAAAAAAATACAAATTATGTTATTTATTATCAATAAAATATAAACTTCTTTACATTGTCTCAGGTAGGCCCCAAAAATGCCCCGCTACAATACCCCCTCAATGAGATATTTTATGCCGAAGCATAAAAAATCTCATTGACACATTCATACTTGCTAAAGGGATCAGCCAGGATATGTCGCCACAACCCCCTGTACGGTTTCCAAAAAAAAAATATTAATAATCAACTCACCCTTGGTCCGGTGACTGTGACCGCATCTGCATGACAATACTGGACTTCTCTCTCGAGATCCCAACACCGTAGAGTCAGACAGATACTCAACGCCCCTGCTCTGACGCATAGGCCAGCTCAGGTCCGCCGCCACAGCATCACCAAACACTGAAACAACAAATCAAAATATTAAATAGTGGCCTTATACAACACCATATCCCCAACTGATCTGTTTCCCCCTAGCGGTGCTGGTTTGCGCTAAGAAGCACTGGTTTTGTTTTTACTCACTTATTACTAACATGTATATATCAGAATACCTAACATAACTTAACATAAGAAAACACAGTACATTAATAATTCATTTTAAAATAAACAACTTACAATTAAAATGTTACACCCTTTACATCATTAAATTGGCATATAAAATCAAAAAATTACTTTTAAACTTGATTTACTCTTATTAATTCGTTTCTCAAAATTACAAAAATTATTTATTTATTTATTTATTTTTTTTTTTTTTTTCAATTATGGCCATCATTATTCCATTTCATTACTTTGGGTGATTCTACGTTATTCATTATAATTTACTTTATCCACTTGGCATTTACTCATAATCTTACCCCTTTTATTACTCTAACACTCCCTTACAAAATCTTTAACTAGTATGACACCCCACTATCAAAATTTTACTAACCCTTCTCTACCTCTAACTACTTACTACTTTAACTCCAATCGCCACCTTCTACTCTTATATAAAAAAAATACTCTCTAACCCTTTGTACATAGGATACGTGTTTCCTTCCCAAAACTCATTCCCTTATGTTGGTCCCTGGACTCACCCTAGGTAACCCTTTCCGGCGCCAATCGGTCCCTATCCCGTCCCAACCCTTGTTGCGGACTCCCCAAATACACTACCACTACTACAAAATTACCATCCCCAAAAAATCTCAATCTCATAACCTCACTACAATTACAACAAATTAACATCAACAAATAAACAATATATCGCTCCAAACTCTACATAAAATCTCCATTTCTACTGTGTCTCCACTTATTTCTCAAAATTCTATAACATACATTAACTCAAAACAACATTGCATTATTTTCATTTCCACTATTACTTTAACTTTTACTTCGATTTGGACAAATCTATGTCCCACAAAATTCAACTTGAATTGACTCAAACATTTTATTCAAACAATTACTATCACCCACTTCTATCTTTTACAACCTATTGAAAATTTTACTTATTACAACTATTTTTCATTTTATTTTAAAATCTGTAAACACATTGAAAACATATTATTATATTTTTATAATACTTATTCCTAACATACTAAATGCAAACAACACAATAAGACACAATAACACAATATAAGAAGTATTTAGTGCATCCAATTTTTAAATTCAAACAAAATTATTGAGTAGCAAATCATCATTATTAATTAAAATATATCAAATTTTTAATACGTTATCCCCTTGGATAACCTCCCAGCCACACACACTATTTCAGATTATGGAAGACTGTGGCGCCTTTTCGCTTCCACAGAGACTGTATATTTTGGAGCAGGGTTTTACCTCTCCGTGTCTCTGCTTCCGCTGTTAAGTTTAAAATTGTTGAACATCAACATGTTCTCGTTAATAATTATACACCCTTAAACGGATCTACCACCTGGCTCTGCTGTTCCTTCTCGAACAGAGTGGCAGCCGCTGTTCCATAGTTTGGTGATTCCCCTTTTATTACCCCCCATCAATTTCAAAATGCACCTTTACAACGATAACAGCTATGGCCAGTTATGGCAGCGCGCAATCGTAATGTGCCCCAACCATAGCTGTTAAAGCTAAACCAATTCCACGGTCAGGGTTCGGTGAGGCCGTGACCGCCCGAAAAGTTGGGGAATCACAAGTAAAATTAAATTTACGAATTTATATTTAAATGACAATATTAATTTAGATGGGGTTTTAACCCACTTTATATGGAAGCTTAACCATTGTTAACATAAAATATTAAATACAAAATCTACAACCTTCTCCCATAGCAGTTCCACACTACACTGTTATAATACATCACATAACACAATACACAAATGGCAATACCTCTGGATTATTAGCATACATCAAACAAACAATTCTCTTTTAAATAATTTATATACAATTTATAAACATTATTATTTAAAATTTTTCATTAACTGTTTTTATTTATCATCATGATGAATTTATCCTGTGTTGCAATCAGATTTTCAAACTTGCTTAAAGTTTATTATTAACATATATTTTTAATCATTATGTTCCACAAAATAAACCATTTAACATTTATTTATTTATTCATGATTATTAAATTAAAATCTCATCACACAATTTAATTACCTTATAAAATTCAAACACATAACATTCAATCCCAATATCTAAAGATCTCAAATTATTTACTTCAATTCTACAAATCATTAACTATTGTCTTCATAATTATTTTGTTATTTAATTAGAGTGCAAAAATATTAATAATATTATTATTATTAATACAACATTTTCTAAAACATATACACATTACTTTTCTAACATTGCACAATACACACAAATGAATTCAATATTATTTACAAAATATGCGTCAAAACTGTTCAAGTGTATCTCACTTCAGATGTCCAAATCAGCAAGGTCATTACCAAAAATTTACAATATTTAAAATGTCCCAACACTGATCTTTTAGCTCACCCTCCATCGTCATATATATATCTAACATATTTGTAACATTCATCATTTTTATCAACATACAAATTATTATAATTGTTACTATCATAATAATCCATCAATTCTATTTCATCCATTGTACCACTATAAATCTTGTTACCATAGGTTAGGATTGTCCAGTCTATATCAGTGTTATTTGTTAACGTCAGGTAAATTGTTTTATCATTTTTGTATTCCTCAACTACTACGTCAGGTAAATCATTATAGTCAGGTAAGATATTATCAAAATTATTTTCTGTCTCTCTTTCAACAGGTACGTATTTCACATGATTCATCATCACCCCTTTTATTAATTTTCTCAATTCATCATACTTTCTTTCTAACTTATATATTTCTATTTCATTCTCAACATATAACTCTCTTTCTTCATAGCACCACATCACACTCTCACAATTATTACGGACAGAGGGTACAACATTATACAACATTACTTCATTTAACAATAAGGGTCTCTTGCCCTGAAAAAACAACATTAAATCATCATCATCATTATAAACAATAAGGGGAAAATTTGCCCTCTGTCCCCATTCAATTACTACATTATTCTTCCACTCTCTTTCTATTTCATAAACACTCATTAACATCTCATTATCGCATTCTAAAACTTCATCAGCACTCTTTGTTATTATATTTTCATCATTATTCTTCACCCCCATTATACTCTCAAAATTGTCTACTCTTTCGTCATTTTTACATTTTGTCTTACTTAAAACATTGTTACCTAATGTCTCGAACTTCTGTTCTAACTTATTTAAACCGTTTCTTATTGTTTCGTTAGTGCTTTCTAAATGTTTATTCATTTCTTGTATCTCATGTTTCAACTCTTTATTCTGAATTTTTAATAACTCTTGCATATCGTTTTTCTGTTCATTAAAAAGTAATTTCATCATCTTGATCAAATCATTATCTTCAGCCGTTTTATTCGCGACTGGTGTTGAGTGAACACCTTCATGCATGATTTGAGATTCAGTTATGCTTATCTGGCTTTCATCTACACTGTCAGTGACGCTGACAGTTTCCTGATTGTCTGCCATTTTTCTTAAAAAAATTTTTTAATATATATTTCTTTATTAAAATCCTATTATATGTAACATATACTTATTGAAAAATATTCTACTCACCCATTTTGAACATAACCTCTTACGTCTAATTTACGTACATACGTAAATACACATTCCAAACAACCATCCTGTTCTCCCCGTAGGCCTATATTTATATAATATAATTATATAAATTGTCCCTGTTCGGGCGCCAAATGTGATATATCGTTTTATTGATATTTATATTTCTTGATAATAGGTTACTGTTCACTGAATTCTTCGAGCGCCAGCTTGTTACCAACTACGTATGAAAAAATATACGTACTTACCGTTTTTCTTGGGTCCTCGGTTCTTTTTGGCGAACAGGAGATCAGAATGGTTTATTTGTAATAATTAATTTAATTCATATTGGCAATGAACCTAAGGTTTATTTATTCTTTAATACACACAACAACAAAAAATAAAACTTCTTTTCCTACACGTACATACTATTGCCAACTTAACTATGAACTCGTGAAATGAATGTCATTAAAATTATTTTTCTTACATCTTTTTCATTATTAATTTGGTCTTATTTATTAATTATATTTCTTTGATTATATTTCACCAATAATTACATTTAATGATTATATATCTTCACAAACCAGCACTTCTTTTAAATTTCTATATTCGCTCTCTCTCTCTCTCTCTCTCTACATTTCTATTCCCCTCCCATGTTTAATTGATTCATTAATTTAATTTTATTTTTAGGCTGCCAGTTCTTTGTTAAACATTCTCAAAATTTGCTTTCAAAAGGTTTTAGATTTAACCAATGTTGGTTACTTATCTGCCAAAGATCTTGATGAGTCCGTCTCTACCACGTATTTCGTTTCGATTCCGCACATTTTCTTATTTTATTCACTCTCCGGAACTGTAACTCTATAAAACTGTTTATTTTTTATTGAAAGTTCACATTTTGAAACCAATTGTTATATACGGGTGCCCGATTTGCGTTCCGGAACTTATATCTGTGACCGGCCGGTTCACTGACTAATTTTATACTGGGACTTAGCCACTGGCGCTATTTTATGAAGTCGCCGTTGTTCTTGCAATTCTGATTGGTGTTCAGTGTGTATCCTTGCGCCAGTGGACTGTTTTTGGCTTGTTGACAGAACTGGTGACACACATCGTTATATAATTTGCTGACGCAACACATCGCCTGATGTCTGGTTGTGTAACGTGTTTACTGTTACATAACGGGTTTACGTTTTTTGTGTTCGTCATTGTCCTTGAACTGAGTTTGGTACAGTTGCCGGTTATTAAAACTGTTTATATGAATATTGTTGAATCATATGGTCTTTACCGTCTCAAACAATGCTGCCATCGTCTCGATCGCTTCAAATAAGAAATTTACCGTTCTATAATTTCTGTCCCTATCACTCAACAAGGGATAAAGTTATTATTATTTATTTATAAAAAAAAATACAAATTATGTTATTTATTATCAATAAAATATAAACTTCTTTACATTGTCTCAGGTAGGCCCCAAAAATGCCCCGCTACATCATTCACACTCATTAATATACAAATCCTATCCAAATCCTAAGATGACCAATATAACTTTAAATTTGTTGCATTGTGTGTTCCTACTATTTCCCTAGTCTCCCTGTCCTGCAACACATATGAATTTTTTATTTTGATCCCTACTATCTCATAAGGTCCTTCGTAAAGCAGGAAGAATTTCTTAATTTCCTTGTCTTGAGCGCTCGATAGATCGTGCCTCCTCACTAATACCAACTGTCCCACTTCATATTTTACCCACTTACCTTTTGCGTCATGTCTACGTTTTCTTTGTTCACCCTTGCTTAACAAATTCTCGTTGGCCAACCGGATCTTAATGCTCACATCCGTATGCTCGCTCTCCGTTGGATAATCAAACAACTGCTCCAAAATTCTTGGGGGGCGTGTTCCCTTTACCAACTCGTGAGGTGTATAGCCGGTGGACTCGTGGGTGGTACTGTTCAGCCAATTTTCTACCTTCTTGACATACAACGGCCACTCGCTGTGTTTAGCGTGACAATAGGCTCTAAAGATCCTGCCTATCTCTCTCATTACACGCTCAGCCTGGTTTGACTGGGGATGGTACACAGCCGTATGCTTTGTGAGGATTCCTTCCCATCCTAAGGTCTGGTGCCATTTTCCACTGATGAACTGTGGCCCATGATCTGACAAAATCACCTTTGGCTTACCCACGTGAATCATGTAGTCCTTAGTCACCTTCTCACTCAATACCTTACTGGTAGCTCTCTTTACGCTATACAATTTCACATACTTCGAAAAAATGTCAAGTAATACAAAAATATACACAACTCCGCCTCTACCCTTCGGCAATGGTCCAAACAAGTCTACCGCAACTAAATCAAATGGTCTCTCTACCCTTATAAAATTCAACTCACCTTCAACCCTGTAGTTTACTACCTTTGATTTCTGACACAAATCACAACTCCTCTGCAACTTTTGTTGAATATTACTGAAACTAAAATACAAGAGAGGGAGGGAGAAGATTTTGTATGTAATGATGGGGTTGAAAGAAATGTATAAAGTTCTTATTTTGATTGAAAAGATAAATTTAATTGGATTCTTTATAATTTAATAAAGTAAGATTGATTTGAACATCTGAATTTGAATTAGTTATTCCAAGCAACCATCTCGTTTTCAACACGTCTAATTAGAACCCTGGATACGGTAAGTAAAAAAGTTAAGTTGGCAACTAATAAAATGGCGGCGACACTAGCCGTAAGTGATAAAATGTAAACAATATTCAATTCATAAATTTATAAATATAAATATAATAAAAACACAACAATTTTAGTAGGATTACTGGTATCCTGGATACCAGTAATACCGAATTTTGTGTAATGCCGAAGCAAGGATGGGGGAGAAATAAAAGGAAAAAATGTTCACCCCTTCCGCTTCAGTCCTTGTGGAAGCAAATGGGCGAGATAGTCCGGGAGGGGGGCTAATAGTGAGTGTGGAAGGAGGAGTTTAAAATGTAAAATAAAAAATAAAAATAGAGAGTGATGATTAACTCATGATATAACGAGTAATAGTATAGTGTTAAAATTTAAAATACACATATGGTTGACTGTACGTATAGTATTGTATAATTCTTTATTTTTGTGTTCGTCATGTATTGTATACAGATTGATGATGAAGAAATTAAGAGATAAAATGAGATGTTTAAATAAAAGAGTAATAGGAAGTTGTTATTTAAATTCTGATTGGAATCAGGAAAATATTTTGAATTTAGAATAAGAAATAATAAGAAGATGGTCATGTAAAATGTTTGAATTAAAATATATCATGTTAGGTTAAGGAGTTCTGTTAACATAGAATGTGTGTATTAGAAGTTAAGAAAAGCCAGTACTTCAAAAAAGGCTAACCAGTACGAATAAAAGGAAATCAAATCAGTTCAGGATCTGGAAAAGTGAAAGGCCTACTAGTTATGTTTTGAATTGATTGTTTCAGAATCTAGTGATGCTGTGGTGGCGACCCTGTGCTGACCGGTGCATCAGGGCAGGGGCGTCTAGTGCCTGCCTGGCTTTGCGGTGTTGGGATCTTGACAGGAAGTCCAGTAACGTCATGCAGGTGCGACCGCAGTCACTGGATCAGGGGGGTAAGTTACCCATGGTTTTAATAAAATTTAAGGGGGGGTCAAGGCGCCATATCCGGACTGATCCTTTTAGGTTATGTCAATGAGTTTTTATCCTTCGGCATAAAACCTCTCATTGAGGGAGTATTGTGATGGTACAAGTCAGGGTCACAAGTAAAAAGGGGTTCAGAGTTTTTAACCATGTCAAAATTGGGAAATCAAATCATTTATGGAGAACAGCATGAAGATCCGATGTAAGAAATTTGGGTGTGGTTTGTAAACAAGTGAGTCGACTGCTATTTTTAACTGTGTCTAGCCAAAGTGGAGCCGATCTAACCCTATAGGGGCACCAATATTGTAATTATCGACTGACGTCACAAAAACGTCAAGGGCCAAACCTTTGTTTATCTAACATTGGAATGCGGGTTGGGCATCACCAAGCCTTGGAAATTGCCAGTTTGGAACGTCTAGCATGGAGGGAGTATCACGTGACACACGAATATATATATACTCGACGCAGCCAGTGGCAATCACCCTGTTTCGACCAACATCTTATCCTGGCTGGGTGTATTTAATCTAAGTCCGCAGACAAACCTTATTTTTGGACTCTAAACAGCAAAAAAAATGTAATTTAACTATAGCAAATTCAGTTTCAACAAGTGTCGACAGTGAGTGACAAATAAATTAAACACTTAAAAACAATTTCAGACAGTTTTAGCGAGTGTAGGAGAAAAGTGCGCATGAGGAAGGATGTGTCACGAGGAGTAACGAAAATCAGCTAAGTACAGTGCAATTAGATCAGCCAGATAACCACTGATGAGCCTATTATTACAAAATTGATTTTCAAAAATGAGATCTCAAAAATATAAAAAGGGGGAGGAATGTGAGAGAGAGAGAGAGAGAGAGAGAGAGAGAGAGAGAGAGAGAGAGAGAGAGAGAGAGAGAGAGAGAGAGAGAGAATTGAGTACTGGTTAGGCTATAATCATATAGTTTTAAATTGATATAATAGGAATTAAGTTTGTGTAGTAAAATCATCTGTTTTAACACCCATAAATGGGGTAACATTGGCCTTTATAACAAAGAAATGAGAATAAAAAATAATGTCTATTTCACAATGACCACATGTTAGTGTAAATTATTAGGTCGCTACCTCAGTCTGTTTGCGCCATTCAACACTCGCTTAACGAATTCTGGAGTTTCTGGATACCGGAAATCAAAAAGGTAGGTGAGATGACAAGGTAGGTGGTACTAGTACGTAGGCTTTCACGGCCGGTGTCACTATAATTACTTAACGCTTCCGGGCTGAAAGGCCATGGTCGAATGCTTGTTGTTACAGTGGTAGACATTTCGTCCACACCACGGTGGCCATCTTCAGTAGCAAAGAAAAGTTCGTGAAAGATGGAATGCTGAACAATTCGCCCAGTGAAAAGGGACAAGCCAAGCTATAATCAAGCCAAGCTTGTCCCTTTTCACTGGGCGAATTGTTCGGCATTTCATCTTTCACGAACTTTTCTTTGCTACTGAAGATAGCCACCGGTGGTGTGGCGGAAACGTCTACCACTGTAACAACAAGCATTCGACCACGGCCTTTCAGCCAGGAAGCGTTAAGTAATTATAAGGTAGGTGGTAGTTTGTAAGGTTACAGTATTAACTAACAATTGAAAGTCAAAATCCCTAACACTTCCTTGAACACCCCAAGCTATCATGGGCATCAAGTCTCTACACAGAAATTTCCCAATGTCATCTGTCATTGTCCAGATGTTTAACACAGTTTGTTTATATTCTTTCACTTTACTATTTACGCTCAAGTCTCCTCCTCTGAACAACACTATTTCTCAATCTATCTGTATGTCGACGACCTTCACAGTACAATGTCGATTTCATCTCCACATCATGTACAGTAAAACTAAGTTATGAATCCATATTAATGCAATTTTATTTCATCTCACCAAAACAGCTTGCTAACTTGATTATATTATTTACAAACAGTTTACTGTACATTATAAGAACTGTTGGCTACACTTATAGCAAAATTTGCATATTTTGTTACAAGCACTGGTTAAATTGTATTTCCTGATATTCTAAAATGACACTGCGTGTACTACAGCCATTTTTAAAAGGCTTTGGTAATATGGAAAAAATATTCAGAGTACTCAAATTATCAAAAGGATGCTGTGTGTAGCTTATGTGTGCAAATTGTGACGTTTTGTTACTTTTTACCAATTTTCCCCCCACATGACTTCTACTTACTGCGTGCGATCTTTTTACGCACTCGCCCTGATTACACTTTACCCTGTGCCTCGCACGGCTTGGTACGAGGGGGACTGCAAGGTGTTCAAAAATGTCATGCGTTTGTGATCAAAACGCATGACAGCTACTACTTCAGCTTGAGTTGCTACTACTTTTTATAATTATTAAAGAATAAAATAAATCCCAACAGTTTGTCCCATTACAATATGGCAGTGATAACAATGTCAAGATATTTTGGTTTATTTATCATTTAGTAATCAATTTTCTTTGATAAATAGCCATTAATCGCCTATGTTCTGAATGTTACTACTATTTTTTTGTTTTAACAGTGTGCACTCAAATCAGTAGCATCTTATAAACATAAATTTTTACTTTATTTGTAAATATCTTCCTATAAGACTACGGCATCTTATTTATACAGGGAATTGCTTATTAGAGTGAAAGCAGTGAACTTGACTTCTGTGAATTTCAAATTACATGATTTCACAAGAGGTTTTATATGATCCTTTACAGCACCCAATATTCAATGCCATATAAAAGTAGGTACAGCTGAAACCCTACAAAAATTTATCCTAGTATCTGAACACGTTTGAATTTTTAGACCCTGTTTACCACCACACGTATACCACAATATTTACCCAATTTAGTCAGACACTTGTAATTCAGGAAATTAAAAAACTGAATTACTTTTTGATCAAATCGCATAAATCAAGCAGGGTACTTTTGACCAGCACACAGCATCTTGGAGTACGCATTCATTTATATTACTACTGCACTATGCCTTTCATTGTCACAAAATGTTTTAGTATTCATGACATACAATGATCATTAGTTTAAATGTGCCATGTGCACATTCAAATGGTTTCATAAACAAAAAGGCTTCTGTAAACAGTTAATTCCATAATTTTACAATTATATACTTCAGTGTGCATGTGCGTGTGTGGTATACCATGTACTTGTTTTATTTTAAATTAATCAGAAAAATATTAAATGACAGTGACATTTACAAGGTGAGTCTGGAAAGTAAAGATACAAAAATGTCAACGTTTGAAGAAAAAACAAAACATGCTTCAGTATGCTTAGTGTGGATAATTTCACAAAATGTTCAACTCATTTTCAAAAAACTTGTAGTAACAAAATATATGCATAAAACATGAGAAAGGTTAGGCTAGTTATGTAGGTGAGAAAATGTTAGTTTAGCTAGTTATTTTGGTTTACAGAAAACAGTGGTTTACAAGATACAAATGTGTATAAGAAGCAATAAGTTACACGAGTTTGATTGAGCTATTAATACAAAATTTCCCAGTACTTTTCAGGAGGAAAAGCATAACAATTTGTTCAAAAAACTCAAATATATAAAATATATATTCTTTGTGAGTTTCTCAAAATTTGTTCTGAACTTTATTTTTTTAATATATTAAATAAGTGGCCAACTCGTATTTATCAACCTTGTAGCCATACAGTTCATAAGATTTGTTTTGTTACCTGAAAATGATGAAAATGAAGCCCACTTAATCAGCTGGTATAGGTAGTAATAATGGTGTGATCCGTCCCATATGTTTAGGTAATTTACTAAGAATTTTGTCACTACAGGAATGCCTTGCTGCATGTATTCTTCCAAATTTAATAACTGTCCCAGGAAAGTACTCTGTTCTTCAATGCTTAAATCACTTTCATTTCTTATGAACACTGTAGAAAAAGGTACATAAATAAAAAGCACTAACACAACTTATTACTTACGACTAAATTGTTTAATCAATTAAATTAGCATTTCACTTGTAGTAACATAAACAAGATTGGCTGTATGTTACTTGACGTATCCTATATGTAAGACATTATCCTTAGTGGTGCAATGAACGTGAATTAATAAGGATTTGTCAGAATAGTTAAGTAGATACAATTTTAAAACATGTGTGTCGACATTTGGACAAAATTAGGTCACAATCAGTTTCTGTACGCAAGCGACACAGAAAAATACACATAATGTTAATATTTTTGTGTGAATGTGTCTGTGTACATTGCATAAAGAATAATAATAACTATTATACATATACTGTATTATTATTATTCTTATATTAAGAAGGATACATATAACATTTTATAAATGTGTATTATGTGTTTTAATTATGTCTGTACTGCTTATATAACCGTTTATTACTAGTAGTTATCAACAAATACAAGTAGTTTCTGTCAAGTGACTAATGGCTCATCCCGTAGCTGAAATAATATATCGCATAATACAATCAACACTGGTTATTAAGTAACTCTCAGGATTAACTAACAAATTCTTATGCAAAGATGCAAAATAATTATCCATTATTATGTATTAAATTCACACATATGATACTCTGTATTAATAATTATGCACATTATGAAAAACTATTATGTACCACAGTATATTATGTTTACTTAGGGAAAAAATCATTATAACTAGTATGCTCTCTGAGCTGTAGAACTTGCTCACTATTTTTAACAAAGTACATTTACTATTACATAAATTGTGACAACAGGTCATTTTTCAATTACAGGAAAAATTACAAAAATCCCAATTATTCTACTATTTCTTTAGTGATATAACAATTTTGAGTGCATAATCATACAACAAACACTAAAAATTCGAAACATTCATATTTTGTTACAATTCCTTTCAGTCTTGACACCCTGCTGGATTTTCAAATTTGTATCTCTTTTTTGAGCCCTGGGGAACCAAACTTATAAAATTTCCAAAATGCAACACTACACTCAGCTGTTAGTTAAAATTCTTGAACAAAAATTAATTATTCTACAAATTAAGCAAATGAACAATTGGTAACTTTTAACTTATATTCTTCCAATTCTAAGTGCCAAATCAGAATACAATCAAATCTATCTAACTCCTTAAAAACATTGAATGGGCTGAAACAAGGAGATGCCTTAGCGTGTCTGTTGTTCAACATAGCTCTAGAAAAGGTCATCATGAATTCAGGAATTCAAACTAGCGGACACATATTTTACAAGGAGGTACAGCTTCTGGCATATGCCGATGACATTGGCGTCATAAGTAGGTCTGAATCTGGCTTAAAGGAAGCCTTTCAAGAACTGGAGTTGTCCGCTAAGGCTATGGGCTTGGTTATAAACCAAAGCAAAACTAAATATATGGTTGTAGGTGCCAACACTCGCGCCCTGTCCCTGCGCATTAATGATTACGAATTTGAAAAAGTTCAAGGTTTTCCATATCTCGGGTCATATGTGGACTCTGGAAATGACTCCTCTAGAGACATTGAAAAACGAATATTATCTGCTAATAGGTGTTACTACGGACTAGTGAAACATTTTAAATCAAAATTAATAAGTAAAGAGACAAAAGCCACACTCTTCAAGACCTTGATCAAACTAGTTATGATGTATGGCTCGGACTGCTGGGTGCTAAAAAAACTAGATGAGCAGAAACTAGCCGTGTTTGAGAGGAAGGTACTGAGGAGAATCTATGGCCCTGTGAAGGAAAACGAGATTTGGAGGTGACTGCATAATCGAGAGTTGTACAAAAGGTTTAAAGATCTTCCGATTCATACAAATTAATACAAAGTTCATACAAATTAACAGTTTGCGTTGGGCCGGGCATGTGCAGAGAATGGCGGAGGATAGAATCCCAAAAAAGCCAAAGACTGTCATGGAAGCATACCCAGTGGGAGAGAAATAGAAAGACCAAGATATGAGTAGGTCAATGGAGGGTAGAATATATTGAGAAGCTGGCTAATAGAAGAAGGAAGACCATGTTAGAAGACAAATGCTTCACCTGTGATATAAGGAAATCTCAGAAATGGTTGAAGAAACCCAATGCTTAATTGCAGAGGGGAATGGAAAATAAGAAAAAGAAGACAATGTGTAATTTATATTCTTAAAGGTATTTGAATTTAGTCAAAAGTCTTAGTATATACATGCTGTCTCTGATTTCATCACCCAAACACTCTGTCTCACTTTTTCCTTTTCAGAAACAAATTCTGAAAAAATTGTTTCCCTTCGTCTATTCAAAAACAGGTAAACATTTTTATAAGAAGACTCATGTCAATAGAAATTTCATTGGATGCGTCAATAAGTTTCATTATATTTCACTGAACAATTTTTAAATAAGTAATAAGAAAACTCAATTAGCATTAATCATATACACACCTCTTTGTAGAGTGTCAAATAAAAATGTGGAAAAACGATTCTGCACTTCAGCACTGGACATACTTAAGATATGAAAGCCTCCTTCATTTGCCATAAGAGACATGATCTTGTCTGGTATTATAAATTTAATTCTCTTACTTGTCTCCTGTAAGCTAAAACATTAACTGGTATTAATAACAATACATACATATGTAATCTATTCTCCTCTAAATTAAGGGTGTTGAGGTTTCTTCTACAGTTACTTAGATCTTCTTTCTTCAAAACCGATATGTCCTATGATCTCTTCTCATATATTTGGCTATGCTCCAAATATTCTCTTCCTTGATTAAAATAACTTCAACAGAGGTAACTGACTTCTCTCTGGGCCTTATTCTTCTGTTCTTTCCAATCTAACTGACCTTCCATATGTTCTTGTATCTCTTACTAGATTTCTGAACTACATTAATTTCTTGTCTCCTAGACATCACCAATTTCTCGAAAATTTCTGGAAAAGTTTCACTTTTTCACTGTTTTTCCTCCCAGTACTCTTCTGAGATATTTCATTTAATTTACACTGCAATTAATTACTGTATAGTTACTGTACAGTCCAGTCCATGTAAACCTATAACGCCTTTCCACCCACAGTAGCCTCCCTTATCATACTCCAGTTAAGTGTTGTGGAACAGTTCTTGTCTAGTTCATTATTCAACAACACTTACCCAGATAATAGTGGGTATAACCACAACCCTTCACTCTTCCAAAAGGCCACTGTCATGGTGTCTTCATGTCACATGGTCTCAGATCTAATACTCTTTATGAACATGTGCCAAAATTAAGCACTTTTTTATCTATGCATACTAAACAAGATTTGGTATAAAAAAAGTGCAAAAATACAAAACAAATTTTGAAAAACTTAAAATAGGTTTACATATTTTCATATTCATATTTCGATTTTTTATGGATACTTTTTTGCAAAAATCATGTTTTTTTTCTTAAGATAGCTTTAAATTTTGTGTAGCTTTTAATTCTGACATGTTCTACCCACATCAAACTGCATAACCAATCACTTTTTGTACAATTTATTTTTTGTAAATTGGAGTTTTACATCCATGCAAAAATCAGAAGCAGCGAAACTCGTCCAACATTTTCTGTTCTTTGTAATTGCCAAGTCTGTATAAATCAAGTTACAAATTTCAACCTTCTTTGTCTTTCTGCAAACTTTCCCTTTTTTATGGCTAGTAAAAAAATAGTGTACTCAGCTAAAAAAAATGGATTGTTAGTACAGAATTTCATTATTAGCAATATTTAATTATTATTATTATGATTGGTTAATGTCAATGTTCTTTAGAATCGCATAATATACACATCTGGATTGTAGTTTTGGTATGATTAATGTTGTATTTCTACATTTCACAATCAATTATTTACAATAGGAAAATCAAATTCAATTTATGTAACTACAACTAAGAAATGTGAAAGACCTACGAATTACGGAAATATTAGACTATTAGAACTAAGAAAATGTGGAAATTAAAAAAAAAAACAGGTAAATTTCCATTACCAAAAATTTGTAAATTTCATGGTTGCCAAGATCAAGTAGTGACATAGAATGATTACCTATATACCACTACTTTGCAGTTCGTGACCAATAAGATACAAAGAGTTGACTTAATGTTTGTATAATACCCTATACACTTACCTTATCATATGAACACTCTCAGCTTCTCCAAACCGGAACGTTGGTACAGGAATCAGTTTACTCTGCAAAAATATTTCATAATTTTAATTCAAATTATCATAAATTCTTTAAAATCATTTCAAATTTATACCAATTTTTCAGATTGTCTGCTCGTTCACAACAGAACTGAACTAACATTTAGAGGCATAGAGACAGCATTAGTTTATTATGAGAATGTTCTTAAAAGTTTATTATGTATACATAGTTTATTAATTCAAACACTTTCTGCTACAGTCCGTTTCTTGATGTATATAATACATTTAATATTTATAAATAAATTTACCTCAAGTGTAGTGCGAATGTATGTATTATATTTAATTAATATGATTAACTATTTAATTGACAAAGTTATTAATTAAAGACTGTGAAAAAGTGTAAATTTGTTAGGCTGTTATATGCATAATCTTTTGATTAGTAATGAGTAATTAAGTGACTGTTTATTAATTATCAAAAGGTGTATCAAATAATACAAAGTTATGCGGATCTGGGTTCTCAAAACATGTTTATTATAATCATGCACTTATCATCTAACATTACACATACAAAATACATATATTCCTGCAAATGATACATAAAACAAACAAATTCCTCCTTAGTTGGGAATATATCCTGAAACAGAACACATACATAAAATACACATAATAAAATTCACCTTATTGCTACTTCTAATTCTATACATTTTTACGTTTAATGTATTCATACCCCAGATTTATGGTCCGCTTTGATTAATATATTTACTAGATTGAATTTTGTTTATTTAAGACTATGTTTTCTCAAGCTGGTTTCTTTGTAAGTTACAGGTCAGTGGTTTTTCTACGTTAACATAATATATGAAATTTTACTTGATATTGAGTATCCATAGTGTGTTGGCTAAACTCTGAATTTCCCATCCTCGTTCCAGCGCTGCCGTTGTCACTTGGTGTTTAAAATGTTGTTGATCAGAATACGGTTGTTTCCACTTTCCACGTCTGTCCCGCACTCCTGCGTCATTACGTCACCAAATTCTCACACAAAGATCAGATTGTACATACTACGAGTCGCTTATAATTTCACTTATTTATTCAAAGTTCCCGCATTCAAGATAATTATATCGATTGACCTTGACACAGTTTGTATATAGTTCATACAAGCATCGCACACATTGTCCTTGTTTATGTATACATATCACTTCGACTCCGTTTACAAATCGTTTATGGCACTGAATTTACAATTCATCGGTTAATGTTATACCGAATAATACTTATATATTGTTTATGTTTAAAACAAAACGTCCGTATAATACGTTGTTAGTTAATGTTCTAAGTCTCTTTGTATTTGAAACACGAATGTTAACACTGAATTTACAACTTTTAGAAGATTCTCATTAAAAAGACTCTACTTAAACGACTGTCACTTTTAGAAGATGAGTTCACAACTTTCTTAAGAAGACTTCACGATTCTACGAAAAAGAAAAAAAACTCTTCTTGGCGAACACTATCTTTTATAATCTTCGTTCCCACCATGCTACTTCATACTTTTATGTCCAACCCCTATAGCTGTGTCTTATTGGCTCAATAATACTGGTACAATATTACTGGTACAATACAATCGTGGTATTGTACCAGTGTTTTCTCGCTACATATTCTCTGCTAACAAGCGTTATTTCTTTTCAAGTGTTACTTGGATCCCAGCTGTGTGTGACCTCGTTATTTCTTTGTTTCATATTCTTCTCAATTGCTTCATTCCTTGAGTTCTCGTCTACCCTTTTAAGCGGTGTCGTCGTATTGTCTCGTATACGTATTACCAACAATATTATCGACTATGTACAAAGTATTTCTAAGTAAGCCCTGTGCCGGTCATTTCATTGTTACGTTTCCGTTCGAAACAAAGTAGCACGCTTCACCCAATTCGCTTCGGCTATACTTATTGTCCTTTGTTCACGTCGACCAAGGCGTAGATCAGTTGTCTGTCAACCCATTTCTTTGAACGACTGTTGCTGCTAGCGTATACATTCATCAATGCTGTGACAGCCAACGCTTGCTCTTGTGTGTCCATATCAATCCCAAATTTTCAAAAAAAAATCTAGCGTTACAGTGTCCCCAGTTTTGATTCGGCGTGATGATCTCAGAATCCGACGAACGAAACTAGCCCTGTGTCTGCCTGACTTCCCCATGTTCATCCCTCACAACAAAAGGTTTAGTACTTTCACTGTTGTACGCACTGACCCACTTTCGCTTGTCGCCCCCTTTACTGTCACTATTCAACCTATTTCTGACCATTCTGGGTATATGAATTCATTTTACATTAATATTCGTACTTACATACTATGAATACAATGCAAAAACATATCTTCTCATTAACATATTAATAAACATCTTAACATTCATATTAGTCCAATCGATATTATGGGCTAAAATTACAAATAACCACTACCTATTCTCCCTTCAAACAATTAAAACAAAATTTACACGCTAGTTTTTTTTTTTTTTATATTATTAACATAATTGTACATTAATTCAACACATACTCATACTTTCATATTATAATCAATACTGTAAAATTTTATCACGTTACTTTCTATCTATTCAAACAAGTTTAATTCAATACAATTTTTACCTTTAACTCCTTATATCATCATACGATACATGAAATAATTCTACAAAAAAAATCCATCTTATTACTTATAATTTATTAGTAATGTTTACGTATCATTATTTATATATTCCTTACTTTTACAACTCTACATCTTATTTTGTTTATCACATTTATTACATTTTGTACAAAAATTTACCAACTTTCTTTCTAAAACATCTCTTCTATTGATAGATCTTAATAATGTATTAATTGTTTATTTTGGCAATACATTTTTTTTTCTAGCTAAGTTAAGCTAGCCTGAATGATATGGCCGCGTCAACACCCTATTCCGTGACGAGATTCCATCCATTCGACTTCCTTAACTAATTCATACGTTATGGTACACTTCTTGTTTACCATATGGCTTAGTCACCACCTCCGCTGTCTTCATTATATCATTCCTTCCGTTTCTTCCTCAGTCCCTTTTCATAATATACTTCTTCAATTGGCGTATATTAAATTTTCCTCGAATCCTGCTTTCGTCTCTGCAGTCTACTACTACGTATGTTGATTCGCCCAATATTTGGCTTATCTTGAACGGTCCACTGAATAATTCGCAAAACTTCTCTATACGTTTTTGAGTTGCGTCTGATTGTGTATACGTCCTGATTAATACTAAGTCGCCAATCTCAAACTTTGTTGTTTTATTCGATTCGTTCATCCGCTTAGCATGTTTTTCCCTTTTGGTAAATATAACCTCCATCGTCCTTTCCATTTTCCGTATAACTTATTGTTATTGTATTTATAAAATTTGTTTAAGTTGTTTTTGCCATCGCCGTTCTCTAACCTATCAATAATATATTTCAATTTCTCATCATTTATTTGGTATTTATTTATTTCTCTTAGCACTTTACTAACCTCTCCATTCATCTTGATTACAATGTGGTTCATTATATACTCGCAGCTGTCCTCGAATGTTTCTCCTTCCGTCACATAACAAGTCATATCATAAATCAGGTAGTAGTACGTTCATTCTGTCATGTTGTGTTTGCGTTGTTACAGCGGCTATCTCTCCTCATAGACATTTTAATTTCTTGTTCTCTCCTCGTAGACATTTTAATTTCTTGTTTCACTCTCTATCCTTCCTGCGGACGAGGTCGATGCCTTGTTATTTGTAAACTCAACCGTATTTACTGTATGTCGGTCGACGGGTTTGACAAATGGCTTTTTACCGTCTCTTTCTACCCACCCTGGTCTCGGCGAAAATCCTTTGTTCTGTGTAACTGTGTTACTCGGTGTTGTGTCAACCCCTCTTGGAATCACTTTCTCCTGATTCGGCGCGTAACCAAACTCTCTGTTCCAGCGATTTTGAATGTTTGAATATTCTACTATTAAAGATTCAAAATTTTGTATCGCATTGACACCCCGCGTCACTACGGCTACTTCGAATTCACGTCCAAAATGACGGGCTAATTTTTTGATCAGTTGACGATCAGTTACGGCCGGTGTTAACTGTCTACTTTCAAGTAAGAGCCTCTCCATATATTGTACTGGATTAAATCCACTGCGCCAGTTGTATCGGCCGAATTCCAGATTATCACGTATCGTGTCTTGTTTTTCTTACCCCCAATACTTCTGGATGAATGCTTCCTTGAATTCTTCGAAGTTACTGACCTGGTTGCAGATTACCCTCCACCAGACCTCTGCATCAGCTTCTAAATGTCTTCCGATCCATTTAATGTTGTCACTCGGGTAGTGCTGCTCTTGAAGTTCTGATAATTCTTTTAGAAACTCCATGGGGTATCTGTCGCCTCTATTGTATTTTAATTCATTATGTGGCGTTCCGTTTATACGATTTCCTGGTACACCTTCGACGCCTGCTAATTGCCATTGCAATCTCTCCTGGTTTTCTTTCATTTTAGCTAAGTGACCTTTCAATTCTTCCAGTCGCGTGACTCTTTCTCTGTCAGTTTCTTCTGTAGATCGCTGTCTCCCGTCTACTTCCACAATTTTCTGTTTGAGCGTGTTGATCGTCTCTCCATGTTCCTTATGTTGTAGTTGCAAACTCTTTTGTATTTCTTTCTTCAATTCTTCATTCTTCTTACCAGCGTCTTTGACGTGTGAGTCGACTTTACTGTCCATCTTCTCCATTCTCGTCAAGGTTTTAGGGATCGCCCCTTGCCATTCTTGACGATCTACTTCACGTAATCTTTTATTCTCCACAGTCTGTCCTTTGAGTTATTACTCAGCTCCTTCACTGCACTCTCCGTTTTCTCTTGTAATTCGTTAAATTTTTCTCCCATTTCTCGTTGTGTTCCCACAGTTCGTTCTTTAGCTGTCCGAATTGTTCTACTTGTTTATATAATTTCTTGTTAATTTCTTCATTCTGTTTCTCGAATTTCTTATCTTGTTTATCTGATTTCTCATCTTGTTTCTCGAATTGCTGTTTGATGAATTCCATCAGCATCTGAAATTCATTCTCTCGGGGTTGTGACATTTGTCCCTGCGCCCTGGTCATTTCGACCTCGGTACTACTGTCCTGGGTAATTGGTGTGTCTTCTCTAATCCTACAATGCCTAATTGGTTGTTAACATCCAATTCGATACTGTCGGAATTGTCCGCCATTCTCGATCTACTCCGTGTTATTATTCAAGCTAACTACTTTCACTAGTTTACACTACTCTTAACTTACTTATATACTACACCACTGCCTGCACTCAGCCTTTAGTGAATTTAATTTGAATTAACTATTCAATCAAATTACTCACGCTTCGCATTGGGCGCCATATTATATAGTGCGAATTTATGCATTATATTTAATTAATATGATTAACTATTTAATTGACAAAGTTATTAATTAAAGACTGTGTAAAAAATGTAAATTTGTTAGGCTGTTATATGCATAATCTTTTGATTAGTAATGAGTAATTAAGTGACTGTGTATTAATTATCAAAAGGTGTATCAAATAATACAAAGTTATGCGGATCTGGGTTCTCAAAACATGTTTATTATAATCATGCACTTATCATCTAACATTACACATACAAAATACATATATTCCTGCAAATGATACATAAAACAAACAAATTCCTCCTTAGTTGGGAATATATCCTGAAACAGAACACATACATAAAATACACATAATAAAATTCACCTTATTGCTACTTCTAATTCTTACATTTTTATGTTTAATGTATTCATACCCCAGATTTATGGTCCGCTTTGATTAATATATTTACTAGACTGAATTTTGTTTATTTAAGACTATGTTTTCTCAAGCTGGTTTCTTTGTAAGTTACAGGTCAGTGGTTTTTCTACGTTAACATAATATATGAAATTTTACTTGATATTGAGTATCCATAGTGTGTTGGCTAAACTCTGAATTTCCCATCCTCGTTCCAGCGCTGCCGTTGTCACTTGGTGTTTAAAATGTTGTTGATCAGAATACGGTCGTTTCCACTTTCTACATCTGTCCCGCACTCCTGCGTCATTACGTCACCAAATTCTCACACAAAGATCAGATTGTACATACTACGAGTCGCTTATAATTTCACTTATTTATTCAAAGTTCCCGCATTCAAGATAATTATATCGATTGACCTTGACACAGTTTGTATATAGTTCATACAAGCATCGCACACATTGTCCTTGTTTATGTATACATATCACTTCGACTCCGTTTACAAATCGTTTATGGCACTGAATTTACAATTCATCGGTTAATGTTATACCGAATAATACTTATATATTGTTTATGTTTAAAACAAAACGTCCGTATAATACGTTGTTAGTTAATGTTCTAAGTCTCTTTGTATTTGAAACACGAATGTTAACACTGAATTTACAACTTTTAGAAGATTCTCATTAAAAAGACTCTATTTAAACGACTGTCACTTTTAGAAGATGAGTTCACAACTTTCTTAAGAAGACTTCACGACTCTACGAAAAAGAAAAAAAACTCCTCTTGGTGAACACTATCTTTTATAATCTTCGTTCCCACCAAGCTACTTCATACTTTTATGTCCAACCCCTATAGCTGTGTCTTATTGGCTCCTGGTCCTAAGTTCCAGATAATTCTTCTCCCAACATCTCAAATTCCGGAGAAAACTCCACCCAACGTCTTGAGTCGTTTCCACCACCTTCACATGATTCATTCTCTGGTTTCATCACCATGGAGACGTAGTCTAGATGTCCAACCCTTGTCAATCCTCGGCTTCCTATAGGTCGACACTAGTTCACGTAGTCACCCCCAAACTCTGGTTAAACTCTCCTCCTACGCGATTCCATGAAAAAGCAATATTCTCGCCTGTCAATCGATCCTTTCAGTAGTCTTACTGTTTGAGCCATAAATTTTCATCTCCTTGACACCTCTCTACTTCCAGCGTGTCGAATCGTGGTATTGTACCAGTGTTTTCTCGCTACATATTCTCTGCTAACAAGCGTTATTTCTTTTCAAGTGTTACTTGGATCCCAGATGTGTGTGATCTCGTTAGTTCTTTGTTTCGTATTCTTCTCAATTGCTTCATTCCTTGAGTTCTCGTCTACCCTTTTAAGCGGTGTCGTCGTATTGTCTCGTATACGTATTACCAACAATACTATCGACTATGTTGTACAAAGTATTTCTAAGTAAGCCCTGTGCCGGTCATTTCATTGTTACGTTTCCATTCGAAACAAAGTAGCACGCTTCACCCAATTCGCTTCGGCTATACTTATTGTCCTTTGTTCACGTCGAGCAAGGCGTAGATCAGTTGTCTGTCAACCCATTTCTTTGAACGACTGTTGCTGCTAGCATATACATTCATCAATGCTGTGACAGCCAACGCTTGCCCTTGTGTGTCCATATCAATCCCAAATTTTTCAAAAAAAAATCTAGTGTTACACAAGATATACCTTTTTCTTTCCTTATTAGGAACATGTTTCGGGTACCATCTTGTACCCATCCTCAGCCTTCCGGTTTTTGTGTCTGGTGAAGTACATATGTGTTGGTTGACTATTAGTGTTGTGGCTTCCTGTTGGCTTCTGGTACTTCAAATTGGTTTTATTGTGTGTGATTGTGGTGTATGTGTTAGTTTTTTGTGTATTTTCGATGTTGAGTGCTTTGAATATTGTGTCATGTTTTGTTTGATTTGTATTTGTTCAGGTATTAGTTTGTTTTGTGTTTTAGTTTGTATATTTGTAAATTTTCCCAAATGTTCATTATGGTGCCTTTGTGTGGTATATGTTTTATTAGTGTCACATTGGTTATGTCTGGGAATTCATGTCCTGTGTTTATTGCATATAATTTATTATATAGTTGTCTAAAACTAACACTTATAGACAATTCACATTCTCCAAATGTACCGGTTTCTGTATAATGCTAGATGTAAAAATATACCAGCATGTTTGTAAATTAAAAACTGATGCTTTAACTAACGAAATCATCTGCTATTCTATATTTGAAGTCATCTTTCAGTACAGACCGTGTCAGAAATGTCTTATCAGACAACTTTTCACTCGTATTACAAAGGTATCTTCAGGTCTATGTTGCAATAAGGCTGGCAAGCAATCTCAGTTATATTCTGTACAGGTGGCAGTAGGTGGGTCAGTAAGTGGACCCTGTCAGCCAGATGTTCTACGTATACCACTTGCATTATTTGTGCAGTCAGTCAACTCACATACAGTTAGGCCTGAAAGTACGAGATATCAAGTTGTGCTGAGTGTTACTGCTTCTCTGTTGGTTTTATCTTTGTGTTTAATAATTTCTATGGCTTCTAGAACCATTGTGTCATAATATCTGCATGACCTGAATGCATAATGCATAATATATACAAAAAAAATATTTGGAAACATGTTAAGTTCAAGGAAATCAACATCTGGAGAATATGGAAGTTACGTTTCAACTTTGTAGTGTAATTACAGCAGTTTTGCTGCTGTCATCGAACTGGAACATTGCCATGAGAGAAAAATATTTTCCCACTAAATTTAGTGACTGTTTAAACAACCCAGTAAGGTGCATAGTATTCTTCGTGATTGGTTTGCCCTTTTCAATATGTCATTGGTATTGGTCTTTGGTTTGCCAAAGACAATATCTCAGACAACAAATGGTCACAACCTTTCCTGTTGATGGAATTATTTTTTATTTATTTATTTTTTTTTTTTTGCCTTATTTGCTATACATGCTTCAGCCAATTGTTTCAATTGTTCTTCCCTTTTCAGCTGACAGCAAAAAATTCATGTTACAAAACAACACAAAAACTTATCTAGGTTTCCTTCAAAAACTCTGAATTGTTCTTTGAAGTGTTCACTAGTTCACATTTTTGATCAACTGTTAGCAAACCAGTACATAACTTGCCAACAGTTTTCTCATATCCAAATATTTATATAAAGTATTATGCAAGGATTCTGATAAGATGCCAACAGCTATAGAAATGCCTCATTTTTCAACTTCTATCCTTCATTCTACATAGTGGATTTATTTTCAATTACTGGAGTAGTGTGAACAGAACAATCAGAACACTTATTTGGCCACAACAAAAATCACTAAGTCATCCGTTAGTCATTCCATGTCAAACCAACCAAAAAACAATCAAATTCAACCAGACCATTTTCAGTTTGAATGAAATAAACTGATTCTCCCCACGGATTGTGACAACATCGAGGTAAAAACATATGTTCTCCGGTATACCAGCCACGAACACCTGGCGCCGCGTGACATCTGACGTGTTCAGAGCGGGCCAATCAGTGATCCCGGTCAGGGCATAAAAAGAGCGCTGCTAGAATTTTTTGCGCGCTCCATCGCCACGCCATCGGACACACTTCATCTCCTCTCCTCTCTTGGACAACGACAGGGAGTCAGCTGGAAGGAACAGCCAAAGAGTAGAACAGACTTTCTTGGCATTCTTCGCCTTGGAACGCACCAGCGATGGGTTTCGCTGGGCCGGCAGCGGACCCGACGCAACCGATGCCGAAAGAAGAGGAGGACTGCAGACGCCACTAACAGCGGGCGCAGCCACCGAACACCTCAGCACGGCTCGGGCGGAACATCCATCACAGTGTCTTCACCAACCGGCCCTTTTTAGGGTCACCAAAAAAAAAACAAAGAGTTGTATGATTGGCGCCATTTGTCATTTGACAAGCCTTTTGTCCGGTGACAGAATAAAAATAAAATTTTCTTCAACTTTCTGCGACTCTATATTTGAGAATCCACGTAAATCCTGAACAATTTAAAAAGTAATGTTTTATCAACACACAGAACTTATTTTTCCCCACTGTGTGAGCAATAACAAGACTTTGACTGTTTAAAATGGCTACCAATCATAGACTAAGCAACCCTCGAAAATTGTTGGCGTTTCCCACTCGCCAGATACCGTTTCCCAGGGGGGGGGAATAAAACTTTATTATTTAATATTTAGCATGTACCGCTACATTATTCATTAGCCCAGTTTATATTCTGATAGTCCCTTATCGAGTTGAAGATGAAAAATAAATGATCAAAAATAATCAAGCTGGACTAGGCTGAGTGTTTCCTCTTGTGGCCACTAACATGGCGAAGTCCCGACGAGAAATACCATTTGTCTATTGCTACACCAGGGTTGAAATCTTCTAAGGGTGGTCCATTTACTGCCAGCTGCATTAGATCTCCTAATGAAGTGATGTCCAGGGAAAGTCTCTGTTTCACTTTTATCCTGTTAACGAAGCTAAATCCCCGTTCACAAGATGCTGTTGTTACTACCATGCATGCAACGCCGTAAAATACTTTCTTTAGCTCACCAAAACGCTCAGGAAACTTGTACAGAGTTTTTAATAGCTCACCCAGTCCTTTTGAAGTTATTTGCTCTTCTTTAACCATCATTTTTAATTGAAGCCATTCCGATAGCAAAACATCCTCATTTATATCACCAGTAATAAAAACATGCGCCAATTGAAGAATCTCCTCATTGCCATATGCAGTTAGGGTGTCATCTTGAGGAAGGCACAAGAAATCCAGAACGTGGCACTTGGTGCCTACTACAGTCTCAAGTGTATCAAGACGGCACTTCAAGTAATGAACTGTGCTTTCAATCAGCTTATTACGGATTGATTTGTATTCTTCCTCCCCTTGAGACATGTTTGTGAGAACAATTCCTTGGTCGCCTTTGTATTTTGAGCAATTCAGTTTCTCTGAGTCTGAAGTGTCAGAAAGGAACTGTTTCACACTGGATCCTTCAGATGAAAGCAAGAACTGAACCATTTCCACCGTTACCATCATTGACGATCGTACCTGTGAGACCAGTAACTGTTTCAACTGTAAAACTTTACAAAATTGCTCTAGTTTCCCATACAGGTCAATCAAAAAGTTTAATGTTTTTACAGACTTGTATGATGTAAGGATTTTTAGATAGCCTTTTGCTCTAGCTGTATCCGTAGCTTCTCCTGTTGTAGCTTTCCGGTTCGTTATATCCTCAAGATGGATGACCATAGGTACGAGATCACGCCGCAAAGCTTTCAAAGCGTCAGATTTACTACATAGCCACAGTACATTGTGAATATTTCTGAGTTTTACTATCTCACTTTCTAAAGTTTTCGCGGTGTTTTTAAGCTCATGGAGGCGTTTTGAGGATCGTTTGTAAAATTTGTATATGTTCTTCACAGTTTCGTCAAGCTTTTCTAGGTAAGGGATAGAATTGGCAGCATCATGGCCAATTGTAGACGATGCGCGGCGCAGTGAATGCTAATTAAATGCGGAGCTTCTTCTTTCAAACGAAGTACAAAACCTGACTTTGAGCCAATCATAGACGACGCCCCGTCAGTTCCCACACTAACCATGTACTTTTCTCTTTTCCAATCAAGCCCTAAGTTATCCAAGAGCCCAGTAACAGCAGTGAAATACGACTCTGCCCTACCGCTCTCGAGAGGCACAAGGCCTAAAAGGTCTTCTCTTATCTCACCTTCACACACATAACGAGCATAAACAATCACATGTTCCTCAGCACTTCGGTCCGTGGAACCATCAATCAAAATACTGAAACACTGAGCATTTTTTAATTTTTGAACCACATCTTGTAACTGTTTAGCAATAAAATTAATGAAAACTTGGCAGTTTTTATCGTTCACATATTGTTTTGTCTCCACATTTACACCTAATTTAGTTGCAAGGGCAACTTGCTTAGGGAAGTCGGTAAATGGTTTTTCATTGATGCCTATAAAATAGGCTATGTTGAATAAAGTTGTTAGATGCTCAAACATAGAAGACTCTATTTTCATAATACATTTGGCAAGAGGAGCTTTTCCTGGTTCTGACTCTACTTCAAACCGCGTTAAATTGTCCATTTGTACTAGGCTTTTACCATGAAACACAAAAGTTTCCTTTTTCGTGGAACCAGAACATCCTGCTACCCATTTTGGGTCACTATTTTGAGGGTATTTAGCGCATATAGTACATTTTGCGCGGTCGGAATCGTAAGCTAGCCAGGGGAAGATATCCAGCCAAGCTCTTTGAAATTTTCGTTTCCCAGAGGAACCATGAGTAGGCCTAAGTCCACTAGAACTCGGCGTTTTCCACAGTAGGCTTTTCAGTTTCCCTACTAGGCCCTGGCACTTACATCTCTAGCAGTAGACGTCGCACTCGCAGACTCACTAGGCATCATCGTACTGACAGTAGAACTTTTTTTAAAGAAATAATTAAGTTTAATCTGTTTCATTATGAATAAAATAACACACGAAAAATAAAATACACGCTGAACACGATTTTAGAAATTGAGAATACTCTTAGTACACGAAACAATAAATCACACGCGTAATACTTCCGGTCAACTCAACAATAATTAGCAGACTGTACAATTTGGAAGGAGTGACAAAGGCCGGTGGCCGGCGGCCCGCGCAGAACGGCGTGAAATTTCCACTCCCCTCTCTCAGCAACACTATTTTGTTCGACGTGTTTTAAGATGTTTATATCCAACAGAGCAGTTTTGTTTATTAAATTCACATGGTGACAGCTAACTACTGATGGCCTATGACTTCAACACGCGCCTTTACTAAAACAAAAACATGACGTGTTTTGGTTTAATAGACATCCTTCTTTTTTCCATTTTTCATTCTTTCTAACCTCTTTTCTCCTTTTTTTCACAGTCAAAACCCACTCGCCACTGGCGAGTAGGCGAGTACAATTTTCGAGGGTTGGACTAAGTGTTAAATCCGTTTACAGTGGCCTTTGAACCATGTGAGTGCCAATAATGTCAGCACAGTGGCATCCACCTCAGATTTGCAGACCCATCAAATGTTCCCTCTGCACTGTGTGCTGCCTACTAAAAGTGAAGAAACGTGCTCAAACAAGCTGCATCTAGTTATATACATAAAAGAGTCATGAAACATGCTATTACAGTCCACTTGGTGATAGAAAAAGGTCTTAATGTGCAAGGACATTACAAGTACTGTTATAAATAAACATATTAATAAGTCTATTATAAATAAACACATTATAAATTGTGATGGTACAATCATGGTACATTGTATAATTACATAAAATATGGTAACGAGATCATAAATATTGTATTTTCCTATTTTTTGACATACCCAACCCAACCTCAAACACCCTATATAGAATTTACGGTGAGTGGACTATATTACAGTATTTGCCAGGATTTGAACTAATTCATGACAAAAAACGGTGTCACATCACAAAAACAGTGTGCAGTTATTGAGATAAGCAGAGCCAAGCCTTCGTTACGTCAGAGGCGGAGAATGTGTTGACAACTACAAACAGCGATGTCAACAATTTAGACAAAGGAATGTGACGTCAATACACCCCACTTCCGCAGATTTCAACCAGAAATTGCCGTCATTTCATCTGCAGCTCTGATTTGAGCCGGCCGGCCGCCCATTCACTTACGAGTGAATTTTAACTTTTTAGACCACTGTAGGTGGTTAATAAACAGTATAATATCAAAATGTATTAAGGAAAGTAATAGTTCGGTTTGGTGTAGGCGTCCTCGACCGATTAAGTCGTTCGTAAACAAGATCGACGTATAGAATCGGTCCCACGACGGTGGGTTACGTGGGTTAACCAAAGGTGTCCCGTCAAGCGCAGTAAAATACACCGATTGTGCCGATATACGAACGAGACTGGCAGTGCGAGGAAGCCAACACGGAAATTGGTGAGAGCGTTCCTTATATATTTTGAATCCTTTATTTCCCAATATATGTTATTGTAGAAATCAATCATTTAACAAATTATTCAAAATTTCAATCTAAATTTAAGGAGCTCCAAAATTTAAATAAGTTGTACCATGAGAATGAAAGGGTGCGTGGTTGTGTGAGTGCGTAATTATTCTAAGTGCTGGGTTGAGCACCACTATATAAATATAAATATATACATGTTATTATTGTATAATCATTTAAACATATAATCATTAAACTTAATCAAAGTTATTATTACACATTATGTTTTTGGAAGGGTTACAGTTGGTTTAAAAAAATGTTATGTAACAAAGTAAAGAATAAAAAGGGGTATTTCATTGGTAACAATTAGAACAGCTGTTTTGTTATTTCAAGCAATTTCCGTTTCCTATAACTTCGCGTAACGAACTTCTGGCCCATGACTTAGTTAATTGCATAGATGGCGTCCTAGTTTTGTATACATAACCACATTTGTGAGATATATCGTATTTATAAAATCAAAAATAACGTAACTGTACAGATGGCGCCCGAACAGGGACCTTATGTAATATTATGTATGTATATTATTACATGGGATACGCCTAGAAAGAACACGGAAAAAAAAAATTGCTTGAGGTAACAGACAAAATTTTATAATTCGTAAACATAACCTCACAATTAGGTTATACAATTGTATGCATGCGTGCATTACACAATTGCCAAAATGAGTACTAATGACAATATTACGTTAGAAATAGGTACAACTAATGTAAATTTGACTGGCGAGATGGATGTACAAACACCTCAAACTAGTCAGATTGACGAGGCGCATACGCCTGTATCTGTAGGAATAACGAAAGTCAATACATCCATTTCAACTAGTTTAGATAGTAAACAGGATGAAACTAATGCAATGATACAATTGTTATTAAAACTAGATAAAAAACTAGATGAGCAGAATAACGAAATTAAAGAAATTCAAAGTAGTTTTAAAATTAATTTCCATGAGATGAAAGATGAAATTAAAAGACAAAATTGTCAATTTGATGAGCGAATTAACACAGTAGAAACACGTTGTGATAACATACAGAAAAATACACTAGCCATTGTTGATGACAAGTTCAGTAGTACCATAAATGATTTAGACACGAAAATCGATCTAGTTTATGGCACAGTAAATAAAACAATTAAAAGTCAATTAGAGACAAGCAGTACAGAAATACAACAGAAATGTTTACATTTTGTAGAAAGTCAAGTAGAAGTTACAACCAATGTGTTGCAAAATCATTTAGAAAACATTGAAATAAACGTGATAGATATTACTAAAAATTTAGAAGCTATAGATAGTACTATGACTGAACATGAGAAAAATACCAAGAGTAGATTTAATTTGTTACAAAGTAAGATTAAAGAAATTGATGACTTAACTGTACAAAATAGTATGGATGTGCATGATAAATATGATATGATTGCAAATAATTTGACCAGTGTAAAAAACGAATTATGGGGAGAAATAAATAAAAATGTTTCAAGCATAACTGATAGAGTAGTAGTACCTAGAGATTTCTATAATGAAATAGAACTAGAGAATTTTAGCCATGAAAACAGAGTAATACATCCCATGCGATTCCTTAATCAGACTAGGGATTATAATCATTTTAGTAGTAGTAGCTGGGAAGTGAAATTAAATAAAATTATTAAATGTTTCAAGGGTAACTCAGTCATATGGGCTGAAGCTCATAGGTTAGAATGGGATTGCTATAATACTTTTGAAAAAGCTTTTAAGGGTAAATATTGGACAGAAGAAGAGCAGGAGACTTTAAGAAGCCGTATTATGGGAACGGGTAATTTCATGGGACGTAACGTTAGTAATAATAACATTACTATTTATGTAACAAAATTGTACAATGAAGCTAAATATTTAGAGCCTCCTATACCATTTAAGTCATTTGTTAGGTATGTTAGTAAGCACTTACCTAGAGAAGTGCAGGTCACTCTGATGACTAAAGAAATAGAAAATCTTGATGAACTGGAAAGGGTATTAGATATACTACAAAGTATAAATGATCGTGAAATGGGTAGACGCCCTATACAACCAAATACGTATAACCATAACAATAATAACAATGAGTTTAATCGGCCAAGGCCTTATTTTAATCATACTGGCAATAAATATAATGTTAGAAATGATTTACAGACACCAGGCGGTTGGAGTTGTTCTAGTTGCAGGAAGGAGAATCGGGGTCACATGCAGCATTGTTATTTCTGTAAAGCACCAAGAAATAACCAAGTAAAGCAATTCATACCTGCGAACAGAGGAGCCCCGAGTAACAAAGGAGCACCGTACCACCATCAGGGACCAACACGCGGACACCCTGTGCCATCAACAAGTCATAATAGGACACAGCCGGAAAACTGAAGTCAACAGTGGTAAGTAGGACCCGACCACTGTTCAGGGAAACTCATGAGGTCCGACCCATCGAGAACTTACAATCCAACGTAATAAAAGCAGACATCGTTGCAGATTTATTGGAGGAGGAGTGTAACACGACATTGGAAGTGAGAGCTGGACTCACGGAAATACAGGTAACAATAGATAATAGAAACTTTAAAACACTTGTCGATACAGGGAGTGAAATTTCAGTAATAGCCGAGAACATTTTAAGTGAATTGAAAGAATTGAATAAGAATATTCCAGTTTTACCCGTAGCAGGGGTTACAGTAATAGGAGTCACGGGGGTACGTAGTAAAAGGGTGACAAAACAGATACATTTAAGCTTCTCAATTGGAGATATGAATTTTGATAATACATTTTTGGTAGTCAAGGGGTTAAGTTTAGACATCATTTTGGGAAATGATTTTTTACAAAGAAATAAAGCTGTAATAAATTTTAAAGAAAAAGTGGTGGAGTTAGATGGGGGTGATCGGTCTGTGAAAATTAATTTTGAAAATGTGATAAATAAAGTTAGAACCACTGGTGTGAAATTGTTACAGAAACAAGTAGTTGAGAATCACTTAGATACTAAAGTAAATTTTTGTATAGAGGGTGAGTATTTAGAAGATGTTGATAATGAAATGAGTAATATTAATAATGAAGTATGGGAGATAAGGGCGGATGAATTCTGTAGTGGGGGTGAGGTGATAAGGAGTGGCCAACGTATAGCGTTATGGCAGGTAATAGAGCAGTTTAAGGGAGTGTTTGCCGATATTCCAGGAAGGGCAAAAAATTATGAATGTATGTTACAGATAAAGGAACACACACCATTCATGCAGCGGAGTTATCCAGTGCCTTACTCTAAAAGACGAGCGGTGCAAGAAGAGTTGGACAAGATGTTAGATAATGGTATCATAGAGAGGTCAGTGTCTCACTACTCAAATCCGTTAGTGGTGGTAATCAAGAAGGAAGGAGGAGTAAGATTATGCCTAGACGCAAGGAAAATTAATCAAATTATTATACCAGACCGAGAATCACCAGAATCTATAAATGAGATCTTTCAAAAGTTTAGTGGCGTAAGATTTATGACATCATTAGATCTGACTGCTGGATATTGGCAGGTACCATTAGCAGAGGTAAGTAGGCAATACACAGCATTTTTGTTTAACGGAAAAAATTATCAGTTTAAGCGACTACCATTTGGGCTAAATACCAGCGTAGCTAGTTTCATTAAATGTTTGGATAGAATTTTGAGACCAAAAGATTTAGATTTTCTCACAGTTTATGTAGATGATATTTTAATAGCTTCACGTACATTTGAAGACCATTTAGAACATTTAAAATATGTTTTAGGAAAATTAGAAGCGGGAGGATTAACCGTAAATTGGGATAAGTCCAAATTTCTACAAACGAAGATTAATTTTTTAGGATTCATTATTACATCGGAAGGAATTTCCGCAAACCCGGACAAGGTCGAATCTATTATGCGTTTCCCTGAACCGCGAAACATCAAACAACTTCAGAGTTTTCTTGGGCTGTGCAACTTTTATAGGAAATTTCAGAGGAACTACGCCTACCTAACCGCAAAGTTAAGTGCGGTATTACAGAAAAACCGACAATGGAAATGGGGAGAAGTGGAGCATGGAGCCTTTGAAGAAATAAAACGAAAATTTAATCTCATTATTGAACGGGGAGGGGGACCCCTAATTCTTGGGATTAAAAAAAAAAAAAAAAAAAAAAAAAAAAAAAAAAAAAAAAAAAAAAAAAAAAATCTTTTGGCATTAATCCCATGAAATTTTGTTTTATCATAGAATAAAATTTGAAAATTGTGTAACTTAAGAGGTTAACGCATTAAGGAGTTGTATATTTTTTTTATGTAACTAAGTATATCAGAAGATCCATTGTTTTCCTGGAGTGTTAGAAAAGTGATGTTTTGGACTTGGAAAGTGTCTACAAATTTATTAATGTAACTAAAGAATTAACATTTTAAAATGATATTTCAATTTTGATATATCTTAATTATTTATTAAGATATGATTGAATATGATTGAGTAGTTAAAATGTATTAACTGTATTATTAATATATCAGTGTTAATTATTAATGTATTATGTATTTATTTGAAAACTTTTTAACATGATTTTATAATATGTGTAGGAAGAGAAAAAAAAAATTTTTAAATGGCGTTGTTAATAATATTTATCAGCCAGATGATTAACTGTTATAATAATAATAATACTAATAATCATAATAAAAGTTTATTTTAAGGGTTATAAATAAATAAATCGATTTATTAAATTTCTTGATTTGTTTTCTCCAAGTTTGGGAGATATATAATTATATTTTATATTATATATATTTTATATTTTCAATTATATTTCATTCAATTTTAATCCTTTTTCATATTCTTTTTAATCCTTGAGATTTATTATTTTTATAATTTTTATACTTTCTAATTTTATTTAATATAATTTATAATTTTATAAATAGTAAGCCAACCCAGTGCTTATTGGCACAAACCAGCACTTAGCTAAGGGGAACCATATCAGTTAAGGAGGTAGTGATTCAATAAGCCACTATATTAATATTTTTTATAAATTGTTTCAGTGTTTGGGGTGTGACAGCAGTCCTGAGCTGGCCAACGAGTCAGAGCAGGGGCGTTAAGAGCCTAAGTGGCCTTATGGTGTTGGGATCTCGCAGGAGAAGTCCAGTAAGGTCATGAAGGTACAGTCATTATCACCAGACCAAGGGTGAGTTATTGTTATTTTTTATATAAAATTGTAAGGGGTTTGTGGCGACTTGTCCTGGCTGATCCCTTTAGGAAGTATGAAAGGGTCAATGAAAGTTTGTGTGCTTCGTCACACCATCTTTCATTGAGGGGGTTTTGTGATGGTACAATCATGGTACATTGTATAATTACATAAAATATGGTAACGAGATCATAAATATTGTATTTTCCTATTTTTTGACATACCCAACCCAACCTCAAACACCCTATATAGAATTTACGGTGAGTGGACTATATTACAGTATTTGCCAGGATTTGAACTAATTCATGACAAAAAACGGTGTCACATCACAAAAACAGTGTGCAGTTATTGAGATAAGCAGAGCCAAGCCTTCGTTACGTCAGAGGCGGAGAATGTGTTGACAACTACAAACAGCGATGTCAACAATTTAGACAAAGGAATGTGACGTCAATACACCCCACTTCCGCAGATTTCAACCAGAAATTGCCGTCATTTCATCTGCAGCTCTGATTTGAGCCGGCCGGCCGCCTATTCACTTACGAGTGAATTTTAACTTTTTAGACCACTGTAGGTGGTTAATAAACAGTATAATATCAAAATGTATTAAGGAAAGTAATAGTTCGGTTTGGTGTAGGCGTCCTCGACCGATTAAGTCGTTCGTAAACAAGATCGACGTATAGAATCGGTCCCACGACGGTGGGTTACGTGGGTTAACCAAAGGTGTCCCGTCAAGCGCAGTAAAATACACCGATTGTGCCGATATACGAACGAGACTGGCAGTGCGAGGAAGCCAACACGGAAATTGGTGAGAGCGTTCCTTATATATTTTAAATCCTTTATTTCCCAATATATGTTATTGTAGAAATCAATCATTTAACAAATTATTCAAAATTTCAATCTAAATTTAAGGAGCTCCAAAATTTAAATAAGTTGTACCATGAGAATGAAAGGGTGCGTGGTTGTGTGAGTGCGTAATTATTCTAAGTGCTGGGTTGAGCACCACTATATAAATATAAATATATACATGTTATTATTGTATAATCATTTAAACATATAATCATTAAACTTAATCAAAGTTATTATTACACATTATGTTTTTGGAAGGGTTACAGTTGGTTTTAAAAAATGTTATGTAACAAAGTAAAGAATAAAAAGGGGTATTTCATTGGTAACAATTAGAACAGCTGTTTTGTTATTTCAAGCAATTTCCGTTTCCTATAACTTCGCGTAACGAACTTCTGGCCCATGACTTAGTTAATTGCATAGATGGCGTCCTAGTTTTGTATACATAACCACATTTGTGAGATATATCGTATTTATAAAATCAAAAATAACGTAACTGTACAAAATTAAGTTTTAATAAATGGATGTAAGCTTTTTGTTTTATTTTTTGTTACAGTTTCCATTATTTGATACTAATTTTTGACAGTAAAAATGCATATCTATGAAGCTTGGGTAACTTTCTGGACTTATTTCAGCTGCCATTACAAATAATTTACATACATCTGTTACAAACGCAGTCAAACATTTGCAGCTGATTCTCAAAACTAACATGTGTTTGTTTATGAGTTAACATGAAGGGTCAGATCGTCAGGAACAAGTTAATTCATATTTGGCAGTAAATGTGTTTGTCAATTACTAAAAATTATACACTAGTTTTTATTGTATGAATACAAAGTAGTTATAATAAAAAAATTTAGCATTCAAAAGCATTTTATTGAAACTTGTAAACTTACAGTGTGACACTGTTTCAGCTGACTGTCCTTGTTGTTGTTAAGGTTAAAGTTGTTGTTAAGCATTTGACACATACTCAGTGAAAGGGGCGCCTGTTTACGTTTCTGCGAAAAATGTAGACCCGGTGCAAACTGACAAGGTATTTTCTTCACCAAACTGTTCGCATTAACGCAATGAATATCTTCTAGTATCAGGTGTGGTTTATATGTTTTGAATAGCCTGAAAACAAAATGTTATTTTTGTATGCCACTTAAAACGGTCTATCTGCAATAGAAATACTGCACTACAATAAAACATGCAGAATGAGTGATGTATGTGTTTACTTAAATATTTCCAGAATAAATCATGATATCTATTACACCATTAAATGTGCACAATAGAAATTATAGTGTATTTCTATCTGAAAGCAGTATCTGCATATCTTCGGTATAGCGGTATAGTCTGTAGTCTTCGGAACACTGGGCTCCCTTTCTCTTCTCTATCCTTGCCTACAACGCAATTCTCTAAACCGAGATGAGAAGTCCCTAAATGAATAGAGGTTTGGATATTAAAACTTATAATAAAATACTATAAATACGGGTAGTACATATTTAATGTAAATAATGTCACAGATATGCAAACTGGTTATGAAGCAGAACACTCATTGTCACAATTTTGTAACATATTGTTATGACGTCACAGAACAATCTACGCATTTATCGAACGTTCCAGAGAGATCCAGAATGTAAGCGTGTGGCGTACGTGCTTGTAGACGCATTTACGAGAGAGTTCTCGATGCCGCCAGACGTGCGGACTGGACTGTGTCAATGCCGTAGTTAATTACGTAGTTCATACGTACGCTAAGACGCAATTAGGAATCGTCTAGATATTCGACTGGCTATAAATACCGGTACTCAACGAGGTTCAGTTAGTTCAGTGCGATATATTGGATAGTGCGGTTCGAGTTATAGTAGCGATACTACTGTGCGCGTACAAGTGGTTATTAGTTAAGGCTTGTGTTTTATAATCGGGCGGTATAATTGTAATACAAGTGTGTTTAATATTAGTGACATTTTATTGCGTGTGAACAATTTATATTTGATTTGTTGTAGTAGACTGTGTCGTTAATTACGAACTGTTTAACTGTAAAAATTAAAGCTGGTAATGAAGTGACAAAAGCATCTTGTCTCTAAGTCATTCTAAAAATCTTACTAAAACAAATATTCTTATTCTTATAAGACACTGTTAAAGAATTAAAAGCAGTATACTGCAGTTCACTGAATATAACATCCCATTGATACAAAAAAAGTATGCTGTTAATTAAGCTCAGCTATCTTTACGTAATTGTTATAGAATCTCATAATTAAACGGCTAGATAACTACTGATCTATATAGTGTTAACACTGGTCAAGAGAAATCATGAGAATTATGCATTCAATAAAGGATAACACCAGAAATAAACAGTTAATTATATATGGATACAACCAAAAAATGGCTGAAGACAGAATCATAAAAACTGCGAACCTAAAGATAAGACAAGACAAGAATAGGCAAGACTAAGAGAAGGCACAAAGGGACCATGAGTATGACTTATCAAACAACCAAGAAAGACAGGGAGGACACTGTAAATTTATATACAGTGTTAATCCAGTATTGAAAAACAATACACCACATCTGAGGACATGGTTAAAATGAGCATGTCATGTTCTTAATGATGACTACAAAATGAGGCAATATTGCAACTCCCCATACTGAAAGTTGCCTTAATGTTAATACAGATACACGAAACAAAATTATAAAAAAAAAACTTTTAAAATACTCCATACAAAACAATAGCTTTTTATCAGAAAAACCAAATCTAAAACACTTAAATCAATTAGTTAATACCATATCCAATAAGAAAAACTTCATAATACAGTAAACATTCAATTTATCTGTCATCCTTTTAGGTAACTTAAGCTGGGGGAAAAACTTAAACTGAGCAGTGGTATTATTTTGGCGTACCTCTCCAGTCTTACCATTAAGGCATTACCTTCAATTCCTACCACTCCTGACAACATGACATATGGAACACACAAATGCTTGGAGATCTTAAAATAACACAACATCAACTTAAAAAAATCTTGTAACGGTACATATTGGGGTGATAAAAAATAATTTTAATAAATAACAACTCCAAGCAGATTTAATTCAAATAATGTACAACCTTTGCGGAACCCCTGTTTTAACCAAAGACGCATACAATGTTATTGCAAAAAACCCATCTGTGTTTGTCTCTGGAATCAGCCAGGCCAGACATATTACATAACGACATATAGTTTGAGCCATCCGTGAATTACGGAAAATATGAAGGCAACGTGCAGATTTCACCAGGCGGCAAAAAATTGCAGAATTCGCTGGCTCAGCTTCTAGAACATTTTAAACCCACCAATCAGAGCGTGCATGGGTGATCACGTGACCAGTCTCACATCTCACAAACTGCGCCCCCACACCAGATTAAGAGGCCAGTCGACACTCAACTTTCTGACCGGTCAGTCACATATAACTGACTACGCAAACCAATTAAAGTCGGCCGACTAAAAATGTTACGGGAGTGAGTTTCAAACACCTGTACAGTAAATAATGATGGACAATCAACAATAGTATCGAGTTTTCAACATTCAGAACCGAAGTTTTTGCGAGTGCGACATAAAAAGTGACTAACACGTCGTGGTGAAATTGAGCGGATATCTGAGCCAGATAAGTAACAGTCAGAAATTTAAATAAGGATCGTTAACCATTCATGATTCATCCCGTTAAAATAAAAGTTTGGAGTCTAAATCTAACAATGAGATCTCATAAAAAATGTTAAAATGTAAAATAGAGAGAGAGAGAGAGAGAGAGAGAGAGAGAGAGAGAGAGAGAGAGAGAGAGAGAGAGAGAGAGAGAGAGAATCTGTACGTACAAAATCAAGTACTGGTTTGATAGAATAAAATTAATTCCAGAATTCTAGTGTAGCTATTAATCAATTGTAATTTTCATTGCATAATTTGGAGATTCTAAATTGATGACTTAAAAGTAACTCTGGTAATTTGTAATATTCAGTATCATGTGTTAAGCAGTTAAGTGAGTTGTTTGTGTAAATCATTGTTCAACAGTGACCATAAATAGTGAATTTAAATCAATAGAAATAAATAAGATTAGTTACTACAGCAGCCATGTGTTAGCATAATTATTCCGCAACTCACACCTAAATAATCACTCTGCGACAATTTTGTCTATAAGACCCTGGAGGTGAACCAGAAGGTAAGAAAAAGTTATAAATTCTTAAATCTTGGTTAACATTTTATTTGAGGAGAAATTATTATTGTTACAGTGGCGCCCGAACAGGGACGGTTTATATAATTGATTTTAATTATATAAACTAGACCTAATTTAAGTTGTAGAGACGGATTATTTGGGAGTGAGGGTGTTTTTGTAGGTTACATATAAATGTGTAATTAAAGGTTATGGGTATAAGATTAGTAACACAAAACGAAGAGTAAATTTTAAGATGTTTTTATAATTGTATAGGCAGTTTATATAATTATTTGCTTAAATTAGTTATATTGATAAATATGGAAAATAAGAACGAAATAAATATGACCGACTCGACAGTTACGAGTGAGTTAGGAGACAATTTAATGCCTACAACGGTCCGAGAAAATGTTTTAGCTGAGTCAGCGGTTATGAATGATTCGGGGCTGGAGACGACTCCAACCATAGTTAACGAAAATAATGTAACTGATTCGATTATAATTAGTAACGTGGGAGCAAAATCCACGCCCATGGTAACTAAAACTAAAGAAAAAGAATGGTCAATGGCCAACATGATTGATTTAATGAGAACAATGTCCGACAATATGAATAGTAATTTCAAGGAAGTAAAGAGTCGCTTTGACATAAATGATCATAAATTTGATGTACAAAAGCAAAATTGAATGAATTGAGTAAACACTCTGATATAAATGATGTTAAATTTGATGAACTAAAGAGCGATATTAATAATATGAAGCTACAAAGCTATAACATTGATAAACGTATAAATAACATTGATGAACGTTTCCAGACAGTTATAAAACGAATGAGAGATGATGTAGATGATATTAGAAAAAGAAGAGAGAGTAGAGAAAGTAAAATAAATGTGTTAAGGGGTTTTAGTATTGGAAATAGTAGTAATGAGATATTAGAGAATAAAATAATCAGTTCTGATAATGAACATATGGAGACTATATGTAGTAATCATGATGATGGTAAGTTAAGCGCTAATGAGAATATAAACAAGGAAGCAACAGTTAACAAGGTAAGTGAAAATAACGGAAATATAAATGATAATGGTGGTAGTTTAAGCATAAAACAAGTGACAGTAAACAAGGTGAGTAATGTGGTTAATACAGTGAATAATATTAGTGATATTGAGAGTAGAAAGTTAGTTGGCGTTAGTAATGGAGTAGTGATAAGTATTGATGAGTTGGAGAAAGAATTGAGAGATCGTCTAAATGTAGAGTGGGGGGCAGAGGGCAAAAATTTCCCATGATGTTAATGAAGCAGAGACTTCACAAGTGTTCTTGGAGGACGAGAGTTCCTCAATAGTGTTTGTAGAAGATAAAAGATCTTCAAAATGTCTCTTGGTTTTTAGTGTATCTGGTAAGGCCAGATGGTGTTCTAATAATGTGGTATTGCCCTCTGAGTTAAGTGGGAATGTGAATGGGGTTGGGAAAGTGATTATAAAGAGAGAAATAGAATGATAGAGATGTTTAATGTAAAGAAAGGTTATACAGAATTTGTAGAGAGAATAAATAACATTAAATATTTACCTTATGAAGTAAACAGTGCAGTAGTAAACAATGATTATATTGATGATGATGATAAACATTTACCTGATGGGAGAATTAGTGTACTTGTCGTAGCAGATAATTGTGACTCACCTGAGTTTAACAATAAATACTAATGGAGACTGGACAAAAAATACTAAAGTAGACATGGCTTATGATAAAATAATAATGGGGGATAACCCTGGGAATTATTATTATGGTAAAGTGGATAACAAAGATTTAAATGGTTATTACATAAATGATAGCCATATGATGTATGTAAATAAGAATGAAAACTGTTATGTGAAAATCAGACTAATTTTCGACGACGGTGGTTAGATAAACAGTTATCACTAATGAACATTTAATTAATTGAGTTATGGTAATTACTTGGCTTACTTAGGTAATGAGGTGGGATAAACAATGAAATGATATGACGAAAATTTGTAAATAAATTTGTACTGGTGTTAAATGTAGTGTGTCAAGGTTATATTGTTGGAATGTGTACAATAGTTATGTAACAAATGTTTGTAGTAAGGATTGATGTTATCATAATAATAATATTTTATTTGACCAAATAATTAACAGGAGGTAATAATGAATTTTATGAATCAAAAGTGTTTTGAATAATATAATCAAAGTTAAATTGTTTTGGGTGGAGTTGGAATTAAACTGATTTAAAATGTGAATTTTGATAATGAATTTAAATTTATTCCGATTTGAATTTTGATTTGAATTGTAAAATAAATGGTAACTGATTAAAACGTAATGAGTAAAATATTTATTCAAATGGAAAATTGAAGCTAAAGTGGTCATATTTGTAAACTCTATTTAAATTCAAAAAGGAAATGTTTGTGTCAATATCATCTGGGTAATGTTTATGCTGAGATAAAGTATTTATGATAAACCTATGTTATGTTTAATTGCAGATTCCCCGTTTAAATGCGGTCACTGCCTCACCAAACCGTGACCGTGGAGTTAGTTAATCTATAGCAAGCCATGAATAAAAGTAACCGGATCATGGTTTGTTTTTGTCAACCTGGTGTATTGTGAATGTTAATTGGGGGTTAGTTTAGGGAATCTACTAAAAAACTTTTATATACAAGGCTAGGCACCGAAAGAGGTGATAGACCGCCCAAGGGCTCATTAATCATTACTCAAGGAGATTACTGGTACTAAATAGACCAGCCAAATTTGATACCGAATTTGATTGTAATGCCAAAGCAAGGACGGGGTGAAATAAAAGCAAAAACTGCTCACCCCCTTCTACTTCAGTCATTGTGGAGGCAACTGGGCGCTACAGTCCAGGGGGGGGGTAATAGTGTGTGTGGAAGGGTGCTGGCCATGTTACTGCAGGGCATAAAATGAAATGTTTATGCAACCGTGTTAATACCAAAACCGGCGTACCCATAAGGTAACTTGCACAATTGTAACAGGGGTATCAGGGACTAAGGGGAAAAAGGGGGTTGAGGGGTAGAAAAAAAATGTATAGTTTAAGACTGAGTCGTAGTCAGTGTATTTTGCCATTGTAAGTTGGTAGTAATGTATTATTGTGTATGTAACATGTATTTTATAGTAATGTCATAATTTTTTACTTTGTGTTGTATGATTTTGGTGGGGAATAGTGTTTTGCTGGGGAGAGAAAATTAACATTATATAATTTGTATGGGATTTATATGTATTAGATGCAAGTATACAGAAAGGTCATGTTGTTATGCGGACATTGTATTTTATGTAAGCAGTTACAGGGTTGTTTGAAATTAATATAAAATGTAAAAGATAGAAATCCTGGTAGTCCATTTGACTATGATGAATTGAAACTGCTGTGATGGGATAATTTAAAGCGCCCCACAATTGCTTTGAAAGACGACGAAATTAAATTAATTTGAGATGGGTTAATAAATTAAAGATGGAAACCTTGGGTAATAAATTTTGGAAATTTATTTTGACTAGAATTTGTAATAAATGGCACAGATGTTGTAAGTAATGTTTATAGTTTGTAGTGAGTTGATGTGAAGTGTATATATATATATATATATATATATAATTGAACCAGTACTTTGTTAATGACAAACCAGTACGACTAAGGGGAACCACATCAGTTGAGGATAGGGTAGAGTGAAATGCCATTTATTGATATTTTAATTGAATGTTTCAGAGTCGGGTGATACTGAGGTGACGTGCCTGTCTGATTTTATGGTGTTGTGATCTCGAGTCAAGAAGTCCAGTAAAGTCGGATGGTGCAGCCACAGTCACTGGACTAGGGGGTAAGTAACCCATAGGTTTTAGTAGGGATTTAAGGGTGGTTGCGGCGCTATATTCTCGCTGATCTTCTTAGGTTTAGGCAATGAGAGTTTTTATGCTTGGCATAAAACCTCTCATTGGGGGGGGGGGGGTATTGTAACAGTACATATTGGGCGATAACAAATAATTTTAATAAATAACAACTCCAAGCAGATTCAATTCAAATAATGTACAACCTTTGGGGAACCCCTGTTTTAACCAAAGACGCATACAATGTTATTGCAAAACACCCGTCTGTGTTTGTCTCTGGAATCAGCCAGGCCAGACATATTATATAACGACATATAGTTTGAGCCATCCGTGAATTACAGAAAATATGAAGGCGACGTGCAGATTTCACCAGGCGGCAAAAAATTGCAGAATTCGCTGGCTCAGCTTCTAGAACATTTTAAACCCACCAATCAGAGCGTGCATGGGTGATCACGTGACCAGTCCTCACATCTCGCAAACTGCGCCCCACGCCAGATTAAGAGGCCAGTCGACACTCAACTTTCTGACCGGTCAGTCACATATAACTGACTACTCAAACCAATTAAAGTCGGCCGACTAAAAATGTTACGGGAGTGAGTTTCAAACACCTGTACAGTAAATAATGATGGACAATCAACAATAGTATCAAGTTTTCAACATTCAGAACCGAAGTTTTTGCAAGTGCGACATAAAAAGTGACTAACACGTGGTGGTGAAATTGAGCGAATATCTGAGCCAGATAAGTAACAGTCAGAAATTTAAATAAGAATCGTTAACCATTCATGATTCATCCCGTTAAAATAAAAGTTTGGAGTCTAAATCTAACAATGAGATCTCATAAAAAATGTTAAAATGTAAAATAGAGAGAGAGAGAGAGAGAGAGAGAGAGAGAGAGAGAGAGAGAGAGAGAGAGAGAGAGAGAGAGAGAGAGAGAGAGAGAGAGAGAGAGAGAGAGAGAGAGAATCTGTATGTACAAAAACAAGTACTCGTTTGATAGAATAAAATTAATTCCGGAATTCTAGTGTAGCTATTAATCAATTGTAATTTTCTTTGCATAATTTGGAGGTTCTAAATTGATGACTTAAAAGTAACTCTGGTAATTTGTAATATTCAGTATCATGTGTTAAGCAGTTAAGTGAGTTATTTGTGTAAATCATTGTTCAACAGTGACCATAAATAGTGAATTTAAATCAACAGAAATAAATAAGATTAGTTACTACAGCAGCCATGTGTTAGCGTAATTATTCTGCAACTTACACCTAAATAATCACTCTGCTACAATTTTGTCTATAAGACCCTGGAGGTGAACCCGAAGGTAAGAAAAAGTTGAAAACGTTATAAATTCTTAAATCTTGGTTAACATTTTATTTGAGCAGAAATTATTATTGTTACAATCTCTCTCTGTCTCTGTCTGTCTCTCTATTCTCTCTCTCTCTCTCTCTCTCTCTCTCTCTCTCTCTCTCTCTCTCTCTCTCTCTCTCTCTCCCTCTCTCTATTTATGCACCTAAGCATTCAAAGAATTTCAACGAAACCGAAACATCGAAGCATGATAATGTTTTTAGGCTTTTGAAATGTATAATGTGGATTACGTTTGGGGGATTATGTAAATCATTTCCAAACCACAGATGATCACAAACAGAGCATGTAAAACCAAATTTATTCTCACTAAAACGTTTGCTAAACTCAATGTCAGCAGCGATTATTTCTGTCTTGATGCGTTTACATATCAAATTTCTAGACTGTGGGGAATCGAAATTGTGGAAGCGTTACGTTTTTCGATGACGATTTTGTGGAATGACCCCCACCCTAAAAACATTATCATGTTAATAATAAATTAACCTAAATTTTAAATTGTTTCTTTCCTCTTTTATTACTCCCATGTTCCATAAGGAAATGGAAGTATGGCCATGGCAAAAAAATCGTGTTCAAGATAACGGCAGATTCTGATTGTACTACCATCAAAACATGAAATATCGGTATGGAGAACCATACATGACTTCCATGTTCTAAGATTTATATTTAAAATCATATTCGAAATGAAATATTTCCATAGAAACTACTTCTTTCTACTTATTGCTTCAGCCTTAAACAACAGTACTGTGGTACTAACGTATACCACCTCACGTTTTCGCACTCGATTTTCACTGAGATGGAAGTCGATGTCACTGCCGAAAAGTCTGGTTTTGCAGAAAACATTGGACTACGGCTAAACAGCCCGGGAAGGAATTTTAACAAAGAACTACTTCTTTGTTGCCGACAACGTAGTACACATACAAAATTCTCCCCTCCCCGTCAACTATAATTTTCATTTATAGAAAATTACCCCCCACCCCATTCACCTAACCTCTTCATTTATAGATATTTCATCTACGTTTCTACAGTGGATTATTATGAGCTTCTTATCAAGATACTTTATTTATCAAAATTAAGTACTTTACTCTTGTTAAAACATAAAACGTTGCAGGTAAACTACCCGTTTCTCTAAACCGATCTTCACCAAAATCTTCAGTCCTCTACAATGGAGAGATGCATGCAAAAAAATATTTGATTCTGTTTCAATTTGCGGGAGTTATCGTTCGTCACGAAAACATTTCTCTTGTTACAACATAACATGTTTCAGGTAAACTACCCCTTTCCCTTTACCGATCTTCACCAAATCAACAAGACTTGAGCTCTCTACAATTTAGGAAGGTATGCAAAAAATATTTGATTTACTTTTAATTTACGGCAGTCATCGTTCGTCATAGAAAAAATTACCCTTGTTAAAACATAAAACATTGCAGGTAAACTACCCCTTTCTCTAAACCGATCTTCACCAAAATCAATAGACCTTCCGTCCTCTACAATTCAGGGCTGTATGCAAAACATTATTTGATTCTGTTTGAATTTGCGGCTGTTATCATTTGCCACAGAAAAAATATTACCCTTGATAAAAAAACGTTGCTGGTAAACTACCCCTTTCCCTTAACCGATCATCACCAAAAACAATAGGACTTGAGTACTCTACAATTCAGGGCTGTATGCAAAAAATTATTTGATTCTGTTTGAATTTGCGGCTCTAATCATTTGCCATACTAAATACCCCTGTTAAAATATAAAACGTTGCAGGTAAACTGCCCCTTTCCCTTAACCGATCTTCAACAAAATCAACAGACCTTGAGTTCTGTATAACTCAAAAAGGTATGCAAAAGAGTAGTTGATTCTGTTTGAATTTACGGCAGTTATCGTTCGTCATAGAAAACATTACCCTTGTTAAAACATAAAAGGTTGCAGGTAAACTACCCCATTCCCTTAACCAATCTTCAACAAAATCAACACACCTTGAGTTCGGAATAATTAAAAAAGGTATGAAAAAGACTAGTTGATTCTGTTTGAATTTGCGGCTGTTATCGTTTGCCATAGGAAAAAATTACCCTTAATCAAAACAAATGTTGCCGGTAAACTACCCCTTTCCCTTAACCGATCTTCACCAAAAACAATAGGTCTTGTGTACTCTACAAATCAATGCTGTATGCAAAAAATTAGTTGATTCTGTTTGATTTACGGCTATTGTTTGCCATAGAAAAAAATTACCCTTGATAAGAAAAACGTTGCAGGTAAACTAACCCTTCCCATTAACCGATCTTCAACAAAAACAACAGATCTCGAGTACTCTACAAATCAGAGCTGTATGCAAAAAATTATTTGATTTTGTTTGAATTTGCGACTCTTATCGTTTGCCATAGAACACCTGGCGGCGCGTGACATCTGACGTGTTCAGAGCGGGCCAATCAGTGATCCCGGTCAGGGCATAAAAAGAGCGCTGATAGAATTTTTTGCGCGCTCCATCGCCACGCCATTGGACACACTTCATCTCCTCTCCTCTCTCGGACGACAACGACAGGGAGTCAGCTGGAAGGAACAGCCAAAGAGTAGAACAGACTTTCTTGGCATTCTTCGCCTTGGAACGCACCAGCGATGGGTTTCGCTGGGCCGGCAGCGGACCCGACGCAACCGATGCCGAAAGAAGAGGAGGACTGCAGACGCCACTAACAGCGGGCACAGCCACCGAACACCTCAGCACGGCTCGGGCGGAACATCCATCACAGTGTCTTCACCAACCGGCCCTTTTTAGGGTCACCAAAAAAAAAAAAACAAAGAGTTGTATGATTGGCGCCATTTGTCATTTGACAAGCCTTTTGTCCGGTGACAGAATAAAAATAAAATTTTCTTCAACTTTCTGTGACTCTATATTTGAGAATCCAAGTAAATCCTGAACAATTTAAAAAGTAATGTTTTATCAACACACAGAACTTATTTTTCCCCACTGTGTGAGCAATAACAAGACTTTTGACTGTTTAAAATGGCTACCAATCATAGACTAAGCAACCCTCGAAAATTGTTGGCGTTTCCCACTTGCCAGATACCGTTTCCCGGGGGGGGGGGATAAACTTTATTATTTAATATTTAGCATGTACCGCTACATTATTCATTAGCCCAGTTTATATTCTGATAGTCCCTTATCGAGTTGAAGATGAAAAATAAATGATCAAAAATAATCAAGCTGGACTAGGCTGAGTGTTTCCTCTTGTGGCCACTAACATGGCGAAGTCCCGACGAGAAATACCATTTGTCTATTGCTACACCAGGGTTGAAATCTTCTAAGGGTGGTCCATTTACTGCCAGCTGCATTAGATCTCCTAATGAAGTGATGTCCAGGGAAAGTCTCTGTTTCACTTTTATCCTGTTAACGAAGCTAAATCCCCGTTCACAAGATGCTGTTGTTACTACCATGCATGCAACGCCGTAAAATACTTTCTTTAGCTCACCAAAACGCTCAGGAAACTTGTACAGAGTTTTTAATAGCTCACCCAGTCCTTTTGAAGTTATTTGCTCTTCTTTAACCATCATTTTTAATTGAAGCCATTCCGATAGCAAAACATCCTCATTTATATCACCAGTAATAAAAACATGTGCCAATTGAAGAATCTCCTCATTGCCATATGCAGTTAGGGTGTCATCTTGAGGAAGGCACAAGAAATCCAGAACGTGGCACTTGGTGCCTACTACAGTCTCAAGTGTATCAAGACGGCACTTCAATTAATGAACTGTGCTTTCAATCAGCTTATTACGGATTGATTTGTATTCTTCCTCCCCTTGAGACATGTTTGTGAGAACAATTCCTTGGTTGCCTTTGTATTTTGAGCAATTCAGTTTCTCTGAGTCTGAAGTGTCAGAAAGGAACTGTTTCACACTGGATCCTTCAGATGAAAGCAAGAACTGAACCATTTCCACCGTTACCATCATTGACGATCGTACCTGTGAGTCCAGTAACTGTTTCAACTGTAAAACTTTACAAAATTGCTCTAGTTTCCCATACAGGTCAATCAAAAACTTTAATGTTTTTACAGACTTGTATGATGTAAGGATTTTTAGATAGCCTTTTGCTCTAGTTGATTCTGTTTGAATTTGCGGCTGTTATCGTTTGCCATAGGAAAAAATTACCCTTAATCAAAACAAATGTTGCCGGTAAACTACCCCTTTCCCTTAACCGATCTTCACCAAAAACAATAGGTCTTGTGTACTCTACAAATCAATGCTGTATGCAAAAAATTAGTTGATTCTGTTTGAATTTACGGCTATCATTTGCCATAGAAAAAAATTACCCTTGATAAGAAAAACGTTGCAGGTAAACTACCCTTTCCCATTAACCGATCTTCACCAAAAACAACAGATCTCGAGTACTCTACAAATCAGAGCTGTATGCAAAAAATTATTTGATTTTGTTTGAATTTGCGACTCTTATCGTTTGCCATAGAAAATACACTTTTAAAACAAAACGATGCAGGTAAACTACCCCTTTCCATTAACCGATCTTCACCAAAAACAATAGGTCCTGAGTACTCTACAAATCAGGGCTGTATGCAAAAAATTGTTTGATTCTGTTTGAATTTGCGGCTCTTATCGTTTGCCATAGAAAATACCCTTTTAAAACATAAAACGTTGCAGGTAAACTACGCCTTTCCTATAACCGATCTTCACCAAAAACCAAAAAGTCATTTTACTTCAATGTTCCTTAAGGAAATGGAAGTATGGTGATGGAAAAAAAAATCGAGTTCGAGATTATTGCAGATTCTGATTGTACTACACTCAAAACATGAAAAAAAGTCATTTTTCGAAAAGTGTCTGTTGTGTGTCTGTCTGTGCGGTATGTAGATATGTTTCTATGGCAAACGATAACAGCCGCAAATTCAAACAGAATCTAATAATTTTTTGCATACAGCCCTGATTTGTAGAGTACTTAAGGCCTATTGTTTTTGGTGGAGATCGGTTAAGGGAAAGGGGTAGTTTACCTGCAACGTTTTGTTTTGAAAAGGGTACTTTCTATGGCAAACGATAACAGCCGCAAATTCAAACAGAATCAAATGATTTTTTCCATACAGTCCTTATTTGTAGAGTACTCAACACCTATTGTTTTTGGTGAAGATCGGTTAAGGGTAAGGGGTAGTTTACCTGCAACGTTTTTTTTAATCAAGGGTAATTTTTTTCTATGGCAAACGATAACAGCCAAGCCGCAAATTCAAACAGAATCAAATAATGTTTTGCATACAACCCTGAATAGTAGAGTTCTCAAGACCTATTGTTTTTGGTGAAGATCGGTTAAGGGAAAGGGGTAGTTTACCCACAACGTTTTATGTTTTAACAAGGGTATTTTCTAGTGTTGCGGATTTAATCGGTTAATCAATCAAAACTACTTAATCGAATAATAGAGTCGATTAAAATTAATCGGTTGTTGAAATTTTCTTTTATGAAAAGTTGAAGCTTGTCTACCAAATACCTGAGTTCTGTCTTGTCTCTTGAACGAGAGCCCATTATTTTAAATCATTTAGTACTCAGATAACCTGGTATACGCGCAGAAATCAATTTATGGATGGACGAATCCACTTTGAAATTGTGAATGGCGGGAGGGTACCAGAGAATCAGCTGGTATGCAAGTGAAGGTGTCGCCAACTTGCGTGTGATGTTTTAGTTACCCGTACATTCTTAGTTATTGTGTAACATACTATCTCATTCGTGCATTTGTTATTATTATTTCAATTTATTTTTAATTATATCGTTCTTTTACAGTCACTCATTGTTATTACTTTTTTAATTAATTTAGTTAATTTCTATTGGTAGTTTTTATTCTGTAATTACAATTACGTATTATTGTAATTATTTGGGTTATCATCCAGTAACGAGATTTGTTAAAATGGATACTTTTCCTTCAACTAGCAAAGACAGGAAAGTTATTCATAGTCAAGCACAGGAAGTTATAATACACAGTTTTTTGTTGTCCAGGATTAAAAGATTCTTGCAATTAAATTAATACGAAGAATGCGTTCCTTTATGTAACGAGAAACTGTAGAGATAGTCGCGTGTAATTAAGGAGTGGAAGTGTACAGTTTGCAAATTCCGTTGCGATAAGAACGGTCAGAAATACTGTAGTTTTTTACGTCTCAGCAGTACACAATGACAGACCAAACAACACTCAGATATGTTTATAAAACATTCTGATGTGTAAAAGAATGTAAATTCTCACATCTCACAGCAACTCCCTCCACATAGCCTTTCCCCTCTGACCGTAAGCGTTTCGCGCATTTCCATGCCCTTAACTTTCAATTTCGCTATAATAGTAACAGTTGGAGAGGTGGCGTGTTACAGTGTGTTTATTCAGGTGAGGAAAACTTGTGTTTTTCAAAGAGGCTACTTTTTGTGTGTGTGTTTCCTGATACCGTGCGTGAAATCTGTGTTATGGCGTACGAAGACTTACGAGGAAGACTCTATGAAAGTTTTGGATATAAATTGAACGACAATGGTAAAGTGACGGACAGGAAAACCGTTTTCTGTAAGCTTTGTGGGAAATCATTTAGCTACAGCGGTAGCACTAGTAGTTTGCAATACCATTTAAAACACGTCCATCTCTTACAAAGTGTTGCTGAATCATCTGTTGTTAATGCAAGTTCATCTCAGTCGAACTTGAATCATTTCATAGTGAAACCAATCTCTTCATTAAAGGAGGCTGAACTAACAAATAAAATTGTGAAATGGATAGTAAAAGACAGTCGACCTATCAATATAATTTCGGATGAAGGGCTAAAAGAAGTTTTAAGGGAAGCTGTAGGTAGTAGTTCTTATAATCTTCCATCTAGAGACGTTGTAACTAGACGGATTGAGAAACTTTATGATGTCGAACGATCCAAGCTGCTAGACAAACTAAAAGAAACTGAATTTGTTGGCCTAACAGGGTGATTTCTGGACATCGATAGCAAATCAAGGTTATTTGGTTGTTAGTGCTCATTGGATTGATTCTAACTGGGCGTTCTGCAGCGCTGCGTTAGAAGTGAAACATGTGGTGGAGAAACATAGTGCAGCAAATTGTACGGAAGAATTCGAACAAGTTGTGTCTGACTGGAATCTCCATAGTAAAGTAGTTGCAATATGTACAGACAATGCCAGGAATATTGTTCTTGGTGTCGAAAATTTGAAATACGATAATGTTAGGTGCACTGCTCATACCCTGCAATTAAGTCTGAATACAGCAATTGAGAATGCGTCTATAGATAAACTGCTTTCCAAATGTAGAAAAATGGTGGGTCATTTCAAGCACAGTCCTTATTTAGAAAATCAGCTATGCCAAGAACTTAATATTCCGCAGTGCAAACTGAAACACGATATAGTCACCCGATGGAATAGTACATGCCTTATGTTCGAGTCTCTTCTGGAAGCCAAGGAAGGAATTGTAGCTATAATGTCCACCAATCCATCAAACATCATTCCATTAACTGAAGTGGAATGGGAAATGACACAAAAAATGTATAAATGTCTTAAACCATGTTTGGAAATATGTGATTTTCTTGGAGGAAGTAAATACGTGACGCCAAGTGTTGTACTACCCACCATAACTCATTTAAGAGTAAGTCTAAAAATTACCGACATGGATCCTGGTTACGCTGCTCGATTCAAAACAGCTCTGTTAGATGATTTAATGGAAAGAGTAAATGCCTAGCCTAAAATAGAAATGTATCAAGAAGATGATGATGACAAGAGGGAAGAAACAGCTCCGTTAAAAACGCTCGCAACAGAGGCTGATGTCTACAGATCTTTGGCAGAACTGGATGATGACTTTGCAGACCCCTTACTGTGGTGGAAAACACATTCCATTCAGCTTCCACTTCTTTCATCTGTAGCGAAAAAATTGGTCTGCGTTCCAGCTACATCGGTTCCGTGCGAACGAGTGTTTAGTGACGCAGGCAATATTGTTACTAAACGTAGAGCAGCCCTTGATCCGGACCATGTGAACACACTCACATGCTTAAAATCCTGGTTGAAGCAGTACTGACTAGGTGCGTCTAATGTTATATCATATCCTTACCTTCAAATTCATATTTGTCACTTAGTCTCCTGATAACAGTTCATATTATTAAATATGTTCATACATATTATAATTATAATATTATTATTAACTGAATGTAATCCATGCTAATATACTGATTTTATAAGTTACTTAAAAACAAAAAAGTAACAATTAGATACATCTATTAAAATTAAATTTGTAAGCCATTAGTATGATAATTTTTTAGTACCCAAACTCGATTAATCAACCGATTAATCGATTAAACCTTCTTGATTAACCGATTAAATATTTTGATCGATCGACAGCACTAGTATTTTCTATGGCAAACGATAACAGCCGCAAATTCAAACAGAATCAAATAATTTTTTGCACACTACCCTTATTTGTAGAGTACTCAAGACCTGTTGTTTTAGGTGAAGATCAGTTAAGGGAAAGGGGTAGTTTACCTGCAACGTTTTTTTTAAATCAATGGTAATTTTTTTCTATGGCAAACGATAACAGCCGCAAATTCAAACAGTATCAAATAATGTTTTGCATACAGCCCTGAATTGTAGAGTTCTCAAGATTTATTGTTTTTGGTGAAGATCGGTGTAGGGAAAGGGGTAGTTTACCAGCAACGTTTTATGTTTTAACATGGGTAATATTTTCTATGATGAATGATAACTGCCGTACATTCAATCAGAATCAAATAATGTTTTGCATACCTTCCCGAGCTATAGAGAACTCAATGTCTGTTGATTTTGGTGAAGATCGGTTAAAGGTAAGGGGGTTAGTTTACCTGCAACATTTTATGTTTTAACAAGAGTAATTGTTTCTATGACGAACGATAACTGCCGCACATTCAAACAGAGTCAAATAATGTTTTGCATGCGTCCCTGAATTGTAGAGGACTCAAGACCTATTGATTTTGGTAAATATCAGTTAAGAGAAAGGGGTAGTTTACCTGCAACGTTAATGTGATAACAAGGTTAATTTTTTCTATCACGAACGATAACTGCCGTAAATTCAAACATAATCAAATAAGTTTTTACATACATCCATAAATTGTAGAGACCTCAAGGCCTGTTGATTTTGGTGAAGATCGGTTAAGGGAAAGGGGTAGTTTACCTGCAACGTTTTATGTTTTAACAAGGGTAATTTTTTCCATGACGAACGACAACTGCCGTAAATTCAAACAGAATCGAATAATGTTTTGCATACAGCCGTGAAATGTAGAGGACTCAAGGCCTATTGATTTTGGTGAAGATCAGTTAAGAGAAAGGGGTAGTTTACCTGCAACATTTTATGTTTTAACAAGGGTAAAGTACTTAATTTTGATAAATAAAGTATCCTGAAAAGCAGATCATAATAATCCACTGTAGAAACGTAGATGAAATATCTATAAATGAAGAGGTGGGGGTAATTTTCTATAAATAAAGGGGGTAATTTTCTATAAATGAAGGGGGGTAATTTTCTATAAATGAAATTGTGTGTTAAGGGGGAGGGGATAATTTTTATTTATGTCATGTGCACTACGTTATCGGCAACAAAGAAGTAGTTTGTTGTTAAAATTCCTTCCCGGGCTGTTTGGCATGCTCCAATGTTTTCTACTAAACCAAACGTTTCAGCAGTACTATTGACTGTCATCATCAGTGAAAATCGAGTGCGCTAACGTGAGGTGGTATACGATAGTAACCACAGTACTGTGGTTAAGGCTGAACAAAGAAGTAGTTTCTATGAAAATATTTCATTTCGAAAATGATTTTAAATATAAATCTTAGAACATGGAAGTCATGTATGGTTGTCCTATTTGAAATATCGTTATGGAGAACCATACATGACTTCCATGTTCTAAGATTTATATTTAAAATCATTTACGAAATGAAATGTTTCCACAGAAACTACTTCTTTCCACTTATTGCTTCAGCCTTAACCACAGTACTGTGGTCACTAACGTATACCACCATACGTTATCACACTCGATTTTCACTGATGATGGCAGTCGATGGCATTGCCGAAACGTCTGGTTTTGCAGAAAACATTGGACTACGGCCAAACAGCCGTATTCCGAGAAGGAATTTTAACAAAAACTATTTCTTTGTTGCCGATAACGTAGTACACATATATATATAAAATATGCATAAAATTAATGGCTTGTATAAGTTAATGATTGATCTCCATTAAGTAGTGCTCAAGTTTCCAAAGTTTTAATATTATGATGTCCGTAATTAAAATATCAGAGCAGGTTTAGTGTGTATGAGGGTACACCGTGGACAAAAATTTTCAACATTTCCTATTGAGCGTTGCTCAGAGTAAAGCTGCGAATCTACAGTGTACGTTTCACAGAACAAACACACGGAAAAGAAGGAGCGCTCCGAAGTCACTCATGGACCCTCAGCATCTTGCAGAGGGTTCATTCCCTAAAGACAAAAAGTCTGGCTATGAATTGTTCCTCTGTAAAAACGTGCAGTTACACTGCCCAGCGATCCACAGGAAGCAAATCGCTATCCACGCTGGACACTTTTTCGGCTTGCATGCGTTATGTTGGTGTGGGTTTCGGCACTTTCCATTTAAAAAGTGTGCAAATGTAAGAAAATAAACATGAGTGAGGCCAGAAATAACGTGAATTTTGTGTGTGTGTGTGTGTGTGTGTGTGTGTGTGTGTGTGTGTGTGTGTGTGTGTGTGTGTGTGTGTGTGTGTGTGTGTGTGTGTGTGTTCCCTGCCTTTTTATTGCAGTAATCATAATAATAAAATGGAAACGTAAACATTACATAATTGAGATATGCTGGCCTGCCACGAACGATATATTTTCACTCATACATGATTTACATTAAAATGAAAAAATTATAATTTTATTGCCTGGCAACAAAATTATTTTATTTTTAACAATTACCATTGTTTGAAAAAGTTTAAATGAATTTTCAAATACTTTACTATTGTTAAAACGTAAAAGGTTGCAGGTAAACAACCCCTTCCCCTTAACCGATCTTCACCAAAATCAAAAGTCCTTGAGATCTCTACAATTCAGGGACGTATGCAAAAAAATTATGTGATTCTGTTTGAATTTGCGGCTGTTATCGTTTGCCATAGAAAATGACCCTTGATAAAAAAACGTTGCAGGTAAACTACCCCTTCCCCTTAACCGATCTTCACCAAAAACAATAGGTCTTGAGTACTCTACAAATCAGGGCTGTATGCAAAAAATTATTTGATTCTGTTTGAATTTGCGGCTGTTATCGTTTGCCATAGAAAATACCCTTGTTAAAACATAAAACATTGCAGGTAAACTACCCCTTTCCCTTAACCGATCTTCACCAAAAACAATAGGTCTTGAGAACTCTACAATTTAGGGCTGTATGCAAATAATCTTTTGATTCTATTTGAATTTGCGGCTGTTATCGTTTGCCATAGAAAATACCCTTGTTAAAACATAAAATGTTGCAGGTAAGCTACCCCTTTCGCTTAACTGATCTTCACCAAAAACAATAGGTCTTGAGAACTCTACAATTCAGGGCTGTATGCGAAACACTATTTGATTCTGTTTGAATTTGAGGCTGTTATCGTTTGCCAACAAAAAAATTACCCTTGATAAAAAAAACCGTTGCAGGTAAACTACCCCTTTCCCTCAACCGATCTTCACCAAAAACAATAGGTCGTGAGTACTCTACAAATCAGAGCCGTATACAAAAAATTATTTGATTCTGTTTGAATTTGCGGCTGTTATCGTTTGCCATAGAAAAAAAAATCTAAGACATACAGACAGACACACAGACACTTTTTGAAAAACGACTTTTTTTCATGTTTTGAGTGTAGTACAATCAGAATCTGCAATAATCTCGAACACGATTTTTTTTGCCATCACCATACTTCCATTTCCTTAAGGAACATGGAAGTAAAAAGTGTCTTTGTATAGAATTTTTTCTATGGCAAACGATAACAGCCGCAAATTCAAACAGAATCAAATATTTTTTTGCATACAGCCCTTAACTGTATAGGACTCAAGGCCTATTGTTTTTTGTGAAGACCGGTTAAGGGAAATGGGTAGTTTACCTACAACATTTTACGTTTTAACAAGAGTAAAGTGCTTAATTTTGATAAAGTATCCTGAAAAGTAGGTCATAATAATCCACTGTAGAAAGGTAGATGAAATATCTATAAATGAAAATGGTAGTTGAAGGGGGGGAGGGGGTAAATTTTTTTTATAAATTAAAGTGGTAGTTGAAGATGGAGTAGGTAAATTTTTATAAGTTTTATATGTGCACTACGTTATTGACAACAAAGAAGTAGTTTCTTTGGAAACATTTCATTTCATTTTAACAAAATTCTATATTTTTCATTTTAATTTAAATCATGTATGAGTGAAAATATATCGTTCCTGGCAGGCAAACATATCTCAATTATGTAATGTTTACTTTTCCAAAGTTTTATTATTGTGATTACCGCAATAAAAAGGCCGGCAGGACACAAACACACAAAATTCGCGTTATTTCTGGCCTCACTCATGTTTATTTTCTTATGTTTGCACGCTATTTAAATGGAAAGTGCTGAAACCCACACCAACACAATGCGTGCAAGTCGAAAAGGTGGACATCGATTTGCTTCCTGTGGATCGCTGGGCAGTGTTGTTGTATTAAAGCAATTAATACAATCTGCGTACTTATTTCTATTATGATATGAGAATTATAAACTAATATGTGCATGTGTGTATGTATGAAAAATATATAAATATTTTTCTCCTTTGGAAAATTGTTTGCTCCTCCTTGAAAATATTTTGACCTCCCTGATGGCTAGTTATTTACTATAGCATTATAGGAATATAGCATTATGACATGGATCAGAATGGTGGGTGTTAAACAGAAGACACAAACGTATTAACGAAGAAATGTTTTGCTGAAAAATTATAATTATATGGGTGAACAGAATAGTCATTCAGAAAATCAGAAGACAAATGGAAAGAAAGAAATCAAGACTCGATTTTAAAAAAGGAAAATGACTAGTACAGTATTGACAGGAAAGACTTTGATAACACTATAGACATCCCTCGGCCCCTCGCAGCGAGAGTCCAATTTCATTACAGGAATCAGATCGCAGCTACCTTTAGCTAGCTCTTCGTTCGACCTACAGACATTTTATCCAAAAGTACAGTCCTTCCTCACGAAGGTTGAGGATAGTCTTAATCCACCTGACGTGGTGATACGATTTTAGCTGATACGTAATTTCTTCAGGACTCAAGCATCCACTTATTTAAATAATATTTAAATGATTTTAAATATAAATTTTAGGACATGGAAATCATGTATGGTTCTCCATACCACAATGAACTACAGTATTTATGCAACCCTTCATTACTGTTGCTTGATTGAACAAATTGAGAACTGTTTTATCTTGTGTAACAGGAGACTGTCACCAGTTACATTACCTGAGTACAAATGATTCGTTTTATCTTTTTTAATGTTACAGATATGTCCAACAAGCTACAGAACTTTTTTTTGTTAATATTTTGGAACATCTGTAATTTCACGAACACCTTTCCTTCAAAGTACTACTCTTTCGCATTGACACTGTAATAGGACAGAAAGGGGGGGGGGGTTCCTTTTAGTAATTTCTATATTCAAAAGTGACATCGCAAATTCCCATGCCGACTTGCACAAAGAACTACAGCAGAGCTTTTTAATCATGCATTAGTCTGGAACGGTGTGTGCGGTACAAAAAAATCCGAGAATTGTCACGTGTGGAATGTGAGTCCACCCGCACGAGCGCCTCACCTGCGTCGCACAAGCGAAAAGGGCGCCATAACAAAAAATTGCTAAGCCAAAAGATTTCTTGCCATGTGCTATGGAGACGAAGGAAATGGTGAGCCACAGCCTGTGGTATCACCACAGAACAGCGTTGACGATCGAAAAGAACCAATGAACTGTCTGAACGTCATTGTATTTCCGCCAACATCATGTAGGCGGTGAAAACGGAAATGCTCGCCAGCTTTCGTAGCGAGCGTCACTTCTCACCAAGTAATGAGACCGGTCGGTCGGGTGTGCGGAAATCACTAAAGTAATTCGAATCAAATTACAATTAAGATGTGTGGAAACTAAACAAAAGACTAAATGTGTAATTCGGTGTGAACAAGAACGAATCGTAATGAGTGGCGGAAGGTTAAAATGAACTAACTGCAGCGAAACAGCACGTGAGACGTTGCATAACCCGTGGAATCCTGGCCAGGATGAGTACACTGTATTACTACCTACTATAATATAATCACTAAAGGAAATAACTTTCCAAACTAAATTCATTGTTTAACAAAATCTAAAAAATGGGGTAATTGGAATGTGTGAGTTTGTGCGATAACAAAGAATTTGTTCGTCCCAAATTATTATAGAATACATAATTTAATAATTAAGATTTTATAAGAAGTAAGATATATATTGTTTTTATTAGTAGTAGTTGCGTGACGCAGAGGTCGTCACTATGTATCATGTAGTACGATAACAAGAATAGGGTTATAACAGTAGATTAAAAAAAAAAAAGAAAAAAGAAAATGTCATGCTAAAGAGAATAAAGTAATATTTTATTTGAACTTATAAATACGTAATTGTTAATTGCATTTACCTGTTTTTCTCTGCTAAGTACACCAGACGACACTTTGGTCAATTACCAATAAAGGTAGGTAATACAAATTTCAATATTTTAAACCTTTAATTAACTCGTAATACTTCAGTTGGCGCCCGAACAGGGACGTTGTAAATTAAAATCAAATTGAATTAATTTACAACCTGGTCAAAATGGCAGAGAAAAACAAGAATGCAAATTTGTGTGAAAGTGTAGAGGAGGAGTCAATTTTAAATGTCACACAAGACAATTTAATATCGACGAACGAAAATATTGATGAGAGCGTACATGCAGAAATACCGAATGTAAATAAACGGTCGAAGGTGAATGTAGTAGTAAGAGCCATAATGTAGATATATTTAAGCAATTAGCAATGATTATGGAAATGATGTCAGGAATGAAAACTGAAATCAAATCAGAGATAAACGCAAATAGCATAGAAATGAAAGAATGAATAAGTTTGATAAGAATAACGATAGTTTAAAAATTGAAATCAAATCTGAAATAACTGTAGTAAATAATAAACTTACAGACTTAAATAACGAGTTTGCGAACATAAGAAGCGAACTAAAAATGAGGGATGTGAATATGAACAGACGATTAGAAAGTATGAATGAGACTATGGCTGAAATGAAAGGTGAGATAACGATAAATATAAATAAAATACAAGACGAAATAAACGAAAGGAGGAGGTAGAAAATGATACAGTTACAGGTGAGTATAACGAAAATAAAAATAATGAAGGTACAAGTACTAAGGTAAGTGACGAATTTAAAACTAGTGATAATCATGATGATATAGTTAGAAATGTGGTGTTAGAAGATAAAATAAATAATAATAGTGGTAATGGAGTTTTGATGGAAATACAAAGTGATTATGAGAGAGAGAGAGAGAGAGAGTGATAGAATTATTTAAGCTGAACAGAGGTTATAACGAATTAGCAGAGAGGTTAGATATTACGAGAATTAATAATATTGAATACTTACCTTGCGAAATAGGTAGTACAGCAAATGATGATTGATGATAAGGTTGGGGATATTGATTACTTACCTTATGAGATAACTGATGTAGTCGATGAATATGATAAAAACTTACCTGATGTTGGGATAGATATAGTGGAGGAATATGCTGATAGAATGTACCTAATGTTAAACAAAAATACTGATGGAGACAGAACTAAAATCACCAATGTAGACGGGCTTTACGAATTAATGGGAGACAAATATGTAGTTAATTACTGTGTTAATATAATAAATGAAAGTGGTCATTACAGTAATAATTATAATGTAATGTATGTAGATAAAAATGAGTTATGTTATAAATACATCAGGTTAATATATGATGATGGGGGTTAAATAAAAAATCAGTAAATGGACATTTTAAATATTTTAGTTTATGGTTATGACCTGGCCAATTTATAAAATGAGGTGTGGTAAACAATAAAATAATGACGAAAAAAAAAATTGTAAATAAATTTATAGTGAAATTAATTGTGTTTGTGCTGTAGAACAGATTTTATGTAAACAATGTGTGCATGTAGAAGAAATTGATTTAATAATAATAATAATAATAATAATAATATTTTAGTAGACTAAATAAATAATGAGAGTTTGTAATAAATGAATTGTAATTGTTTTGGAGTAAGGTAATTAAAATATGTTGTGTTTTAAATAATTGATTGAATTCAATTATTTGAGATGTACTATTGATTAATTTAAATATTATATAAAGAGATTTTGATGATGAATTTAAATTATTTTTATGAGATTTGAACTTGATAATAAACAGTAATTGAATAAATGTAAAATGTATTTAGTTGTGGAATCATATGATTGTTATGTTTCAGAAGGTACATGGAGTTATGTATGCTATATTTGTTGTAATGACTTGTTTATATTTGGAATTAATGACAGTAATCATGTGTTTATTAGAGGGAGTGATTGACCGTATGTAAGTATGAATTTGATAATGACCTTGAAGTAAAGTAAAAGAGTCTTATAATGGCACTAAATGAGATTGAAAGAGTTTAACTTGGGTAAAATATTATAGTGAAATGTTATGCCAAAATGAAGGTTGATAATAGATTTGAAATTGTGGAGAATTTAATGGCATAATAAATGATAAATAGTTAAAAGTTGATATAAAAAGAGTTAATAGAATTTGAAAATAAAATAAAGCTGTAAGGTGGGTAAATTTTGATCAAACTTAAATGTGAATGGTTTATTTTAAGGTAATAACAACAATGTTAATTATGAACGTACTATGTTTTATTATGTTGTATTATGTTTGTTAGTGTGTAGAAAATTAAATGATAATATAGCCAAACATATAAGGGTTTACCATCTGTGAATTGCAGTAGCAGTGTAAGTGTAAACCTTGTATGTCTTTTAGTAGTTTCCCCTACATTTCGGGCAGTCACGGCTTCACCGAACCCTGACCATGGATTTATAATGTAAATATAACCACTAAATTGGTGAACTTAGAAATACAACCGGGGGGTAACTCAGGGGAATCTACGTAACTATGGAACAGCGGCTATCATCGAAGGTGGTGGTAGTGCCGTATTAAGGGTGTGTGAATCATTATAGTAGGATTACTGGTGTCCTCGGACATCAGTAATGCCGAATTTTTATATAACGCTGAAGCAAGAAAGGGGTAGGCAGCGTCTACCCCTAATAAACTTCCGTTCTTGTGGAAGCAACTGGATGCCACAGTCCAGTGGGGGATCATAGTGTGTGTGGCAAGGAGGTTACTCAGGGGAGTAACGAATTCAAATATTGAATGGACATAAACTAAATGAGCTAATAAGCTAATTAAATGATGTTATTTTGATTCATGAGATGATTACAGTAGACAATTTGTACGAAAGTAATTAATTTACATGTGTTATACTCTGTATGATAATTTTATAAATGACTTTGCTGATGGAAATGATTAATTCAAGGACAGTAGATGTTTGTTATGTTTTGTTTAGTAGGTTTTATTATGTTTTATAATGTTGTACTATGTTAGAATGTAAGAATTATAAACATATGTTATGTATTTTACATGGTATAATTTTGTGTAGTGTATCTAGGGTAAGATCATTCACCTGACCCAGAGAGATCAGCTGATGACTGATGTAGAGCCATGATATGTTTCTCGTAATTGACTCATGGATTTTTTTGATTAATTAATGTAAGTAAATAATTTTGTTTTTGGAAATTTTGGAAATTGATAAAAGAAATATTTTGCAAATTAGTTTTTTTGAAAAAAAAAAAAAAAAAATTTTTTATTGAAATATTGATGGAAAATTATATTTGAAGAAAGGATAAAATTTTAATTCACGTTAATAATGATGTAGAGTTCAAGAGTTTATGCCGATGTCCCTGGATGGTCATACTCTGTTTACATTGCTGTTAAGAATATATCAATATAACCAACTGTTTTATGTATGTATTAGAATTAAAAACAAGAACCAATGCTTTCCCTAAGGCGAACCAATACAATTAAGGGAAGACGCATCAGTGGAAGATATGGAAAATTAATAGAGCCATTTATGAAATGTGTTGACGGAATGTATAAGAGTCAGGTGGTACTGTTATACAGGTGGCCGGCGTGTCGGAACAGCGACGTCTCGTGTCTGTTCGGCTTTGTGGTGTTGGGATTCTCAGGTAGAAAGTCCAACAAAGTCGGATAGATACGTCCATAGCCGTTTGACTGGGGGGGGGTGGATAAACCCATAGTGATTTTAATGAGAACTAAGGGGGGTAATGGTTCCATATTGACACTGGTACTTTTAGAACAGGCAATGAGAAATTTTATGCTTTAGGGCATGAAACCTCTTATTGGGGGGGGGGGATTATAATAGGACAGAAAGGGGGGTTCCTTTTAGTAATTTCTATATTCAAAAGTGACATCGCAAATTCCCATGCCGACTTGCACAAAGAACTACAGCAGAGCTTTTTAATCATGCATTAGTCTGGAACGGTGTGCGCGGTACAAAAAAATCCGAGAATTGTCATGTGTGGAATGTGAGTCCACCCGCACAAGCGCCTCACCTGCGTCGCACAAGCAAAAAGGACGCCATAACAAAAAATGGCTAAGCCGAAAGATTTCTTGCCATGTGCTATGGAGACGAAGGAAATGGTGAGCCACAGCTTGTGGTATCACCACAGAACAGCGTCGACGATCGAAAAGAACCAATGAACTGTCTGAACGTCATTGTATTTCCGCCAACATCATGTAGGCGGTGAAAACGGAAATGCTCGCCAGCTTTCGTAGCGAGCGTCACTTCTCACCAAGTAATGAGACTGGTCGGTTGGGTGTGCGGAAGTCACTAAAGTAATTCAAATCAAATTACAATTAAGATGTGTGGAAACTAAACAAAAGACTAAATGTGTAATTCGGTGTGAACAAGAACGAATCATAACGAGTGCGGAAGGTTAAAATGAACTAACTGCAGCGAAACAGCACGTGAGACGTTGCATAACCCGTGGAATCCTGGCCAGGATGAGTACACTGTATTACTACCTGACTATAATATAATCACTAAAGGAAATAACTTTCCAAACTAAATTCATTGTTTAACAAAATCTAAAAAATGGGGTAATTGGAATGTGTGAGTGTGTGCGATAACAAAGAATTGGTTCGTCCCAAATTATAGAATACAGTAGAATCTCGTTAACCCGGACGTCTGGATAACCGGACCAGTTTTGGAAAAAAAAATTATGTTGTTTAGCGTAGTAAAAGAAGACTTGTTTTACAGACGATAAATCGCTATTCTCAGTAGGTACATTACTCGAATTCACTTGCCAGCGGACGAGTTCATTGCACTTACCCCACCTGCCAACCCTCTCCTTCCCCTCCCCGCGCCTCGCACTTGACATTGACCTAGAAACAACATTCCTCAGTTGCGCTGCAATCTCGGTAGTGTTCGCGTGTTGTCCTAGTGTCACTGTCGAGGTACAGTATCGTTGTGCTGTTTCGTTAGCGTGTTGTTCGCGATGGCGACGAAACGTAAAAACATTGTTGTGACTATGAAAAAAAGGATGGAAGCATTGACAAGAATTGATAAGGGAGAATCGTTAAAGAACATTGCTGCTGAGTTTGGAGTAGGAACATCGAGCATATCTGATTGGAAAAAGAACAGAAAACGCATTGAAGACTTTTGTTTCCAAATGATTTCTAAGGACAGTTTGGATAATCGGTGTAAAGCAAAAACTGCTAAACTAGAAACTCTGGATGAAGCATTGTTTGTCTGGTTTTGTGCTGAAAGAGAACGTGGTTTGCCGATTTCTGGACCCATCATCCAACAGAAAGCATTGAGTTTGAACAAACAGTTGCCCCATGGAGACCCGAGTTTTACAGCTAGCCAGGGGTGGTTGGACAGATGGAAAAAATGGCAGATTGTCAACTTACAATCACTGGAGAAAGCTTGTCAGGTGATGTTGAAGCAGCAGAAAAATTTAAAAGAGTTTGAAGACTTTATTAAAAAGGAAGAACTGACTGCAGATCAAGTTTACAATGCCGATGAATCCGGTTTGTTTTACCGGATGTTGCCGAGTAAAACGCTAGTCTCAAAATTAGGAGATTCAGCGAAAGGGTATAAAAAAGGGAAAGACTGCCTCACCATAATGGCTTGCAGTAATGCGTCAGGAAAGCACAAAATTCTTCTCCTTATAATAGGGAAGTCTAAAAACCCCCGTGCATTGAAAAATGTGAAACGAGGCTCATTGCCTGTCGTTTACAGCTCACAAAAAAGTGCTTGGATGGTTAGTGACATTTTCAAACTGGTTTTTCGAGAATTTTGTGCCGTCAGTAAAAAAAATATTTGAAGAACTGTGGCCTTCCCAACAAGGCGGTTTTGCTGATTGACAATGCGCCTTCGCATCCATCTGTCAATGAACTAGTCAAAGATGACATTTCAGTGAAGTTTTTACTGCCTAATGTAACTTCTCTCGTTCAACCGATGGACCAAGGAGTTCTAGAAAAAATAAAAAAAGTGTACAAAAGGCAAATGCTAAGTCAACTGGTAGAGGACGAAGGAGAGCATGGTGTGGTAGAGGTGCTGAAATCTTTTAACGTAAAGACTGTTATTTATATGATTGCGGAAGCTTGGGACCAGGTTGGAAGAGAAACTTTGATAAAGTCATGGAAAAAGTTGTGGCCTGGTGTGTGTGACTTGCCAGAAAACAATACAATTGAAGAAGAAAAAACAAGTGTGGGAGAAGATTTTATAGACATTTTTAAAAATATCGATGGCTGTTCCGATGTTGATGAAGAAGACATTGACACTTGGTTGCAAATTGACAATGACGAAGGTTATAAAGCGATCACAGAGGAAGAAATTATTGCATCATGCAGTGTTACAGAAAATGAAAATGAAGAGGATTCAGACAGTGTTGATGAACCAGCTGTGGTTATGACCCACACAGAAGCAGTAGCAAACATAGATAAATTGATGGTTTATTTCGAGAGTCAAGCCGAAACATCGCCAAACAAGCTTCTAATACTAAAGCGGACGCGAGATCACGCTGCTCGTAAGCGATACACAAAACTGAGGCAGCAAAAGCTCACTGCCTTTTTTACTACCGACTAGTTTGTACCTATACTGTGTACAGTGTAAATACATATTATGTGTTTTTAGGTGAAAGTGTGCCGATAATAATTTTTAAACTCCATTAAAAATATTTTTGGTAAGTACATGTTCTTTTTTATCGTTTTTCCCTCATTCTCTGGATAACCCGGATTTTCGTTAACTCGGATCGGCCCCAGCCCCAGTTGATCCAGGTTAACGAGGTTCTACTGTACATAATTTAATAATTAAGATTTTATAAGAAGTAAGATATATATTGTTTGTATTAGTAGTAGTTGCGTGACGCAGAGGTCGTCACTATGTATCATGTAGTACGATAACAAGAATGGGGTTATAACAGTAGATTCAAAAAAAAAAAAAAAATGTCATGCTAAAGAGATAAAGTAATATTTTATTTGAACTTATAAATGCGTAATTGTTAATTGCATTTACCTGTTTTTCTCTGCTAAGTACACCAGACGTCACTTTGGCCAATTACCAATAAAGGTAGGTAATACAAATTTCAATATTTTAAACCTTTAATTAACTCGTAATACTTCAACACACACTCCAAATACTGTAGTCTTTCAAGCATGTCCATCTTAATTTTCCCTTTATGCCATCAATTGTCTGAAATTGTACTTATGAAATGAATTTCAATTTCATCATCATCTAAAGGCCATGCCTTGTCAAGTTAGCCACATCTCTCTCTCCTTCAGTGTCTCTTAAATCTCAGTATGATAGGAAATTCATCTCCTTTTCCATGTCTTTTAAGAACGCTGCTCTTGGTCGTCTCCTTGGTTTTTCTCCCAACATCTTTCCTTCAAAAACGTTACTGGAGAATTGATTGTGTCATAACACGTGGCAATCAATTTTGCCCTTCTTCTTCCAATCATTTTTAAAAGTGATCTATCTTCATTCACTTCTGCGAGGACTTGCTCATTACTTTTCTTATCCATCCAACTCATCCTCATTGTTCTCCTTCAGACCCACACTTCCATTGCTTCCAGCTTCCTCCTTTCTATTTTGCCAAGGGGACACGTCTCATACCCATAAGTTAAGACACTCCACACAAATGTTTTTGTGAACCTTTTCCTTACCTCCATACTTAAATGATTATGTGTACATAAATTCCTTTTGTTATGAAATGCCTGCTTTGTTGGAGCTATTCTTCTCTAATTCTCTGTCCCACATCTATTTCATAAGTGATGGTGCTCCCCAGGTATCAAGAATTTTCAACCTGTTATAAAATTGTATTACCCAATTTAATATCAAGTTTTACATGATATGTACCACTACACACATTTTCCTTCAAAATACTACTCTTTCACATTGACGCACACTCCAAATACTGTGGTCTTCCAGGATTGTGCATAGGTCCATCTTAATTTTCCTTTTATGCCATCAATTATCCGAAATTGTACTTCTGAAATGAATTTCAATTTTGGAAATAAAAACTGCTGAAGCCAGATAACATCATCAGTAAACTGTTTAAACCGTTCCCAATAACATATACAACTAATGCATTGTCACCAAAAATGTGTTTCATCATTTAATCAGTCTCTGTAGACGTATTTACAAGTTTGAAGTAAAATTTACTATTAAATCACTGTTCATTAGACATCCATTTCAAAAGCCACAAAGCACAAATGAATAAACAAGTGTAGGGTGATGAATAGGATTAACAGCCAACACAAAGTTAATGAAGAAGGTTACCTGTAAGCAGCATACTGCCATGTTGGTCCACTGTATATCTGAAACTTTTTGAACAGATTTTGTACATTGTAACTGTAATACTGAATGGTGGAGTATTGAATTACCTGTCTGTTTTTACATCCCTTGTGGCCTTAGTCCCTAATCCTGACAGACAATTGAGTTTCTATTATAATTATACAGGCAGAGAAAAGTAAACAGTCTACTTACATCTGTATCAAAAAACCAAAAGACTCGGGGCAGCTGCTTTGTTCCACTGACAGACATATGACAAAAATAATAACAATATCAGAGTTATACTTATACCCTAGGCGACTGCACCAACTCATGCATACATACAATTCTTTCACACATTTCAATGTTCTGTAACTCCACTAAGGTAATTTCCTTAACAGTTTAACTTATTCATTCCTTGTGGATAGTTGTAATGAAATTTTTCTTTTATTCATTGCTTAGCAATCCCTTTTTCAGTTCAAATTATTCCTATTTTTTTCTGTTGTTTGTTTCCAGTTGTAATAGTTAATCTTCTTTGCGCCTCTCGTCACCATCTGTCCTAACAACATTTTCCACTGACAAATTTGTTGACATTTTAACCTGGTCAATCAATCAGATCAGTGATTGACTTCTATCCCTCTCTTTCCCTTCTTAAAATGTGGCAGAACATCAGAAGTTGCTTTTGTATAGTCAGTAGGAGCCAATCTGTATCATCAATTTTCAGTTCAAACAAAACTGATCACCACATAAAGATCAAGATCGTGAGCTCAACATAAGAGTGGTGTCAAAAGTAGGATACAGGATTTTAACCAGATGTAATGGAAACAGAATGGACATATCATTGTGTGTGATTAGTGACAGTTATTTCTACTGATGGCTATGGTGGAAGCTTCTGAAGTGCTACTACTAGGAGCAGAGGAATAGCAGAAACAATACAAATGGCAAGCATGAGAAGCATATAAATGGCAGAACAAGAAGAGGAAATGACAAGAAGCACTCTTCCTCGAAACAGAGAATGGCAGAAAGCAGATAAATGGAAGTGTGAATGCAGAAGCCATCAAAGCACCAATACACGAGCAAAACAGGATTCAAGAAATATCACTGCAGAGTTGAGTCTATTATTAGGTGAGCTGAATCAACAAGTTAGTAGAATATCTGATTAGAAGAAATTATGTCAAACAAATTAGATGAAGTAAAAAAAAGCTGTGTCAAGTATGAAAAAAATATGTCTAAAATATGGAAGAAGCAATAGCAACAAAAATTCAACTGCAAATATAAGAGAACAAAGAAAAACAATTTTATCACAATACATCAATAGTTTCACAAAGTTGAGTCTAGATTTCAAAAAACAAAATAACTAAATAATAATAATATGTCTAAAAAAGACAATGTGGGAAGATATTTTCAAGCTTTAGTTCACATCTTGTGATAAATAGCATTAAATAACAAGGAAACACTATTCTAATTACTTGCATTTTAAGGATTATTAACAACCTAACTTGATGAAATTACATTCAATCTGACAGGATACCATCTCTAGACTTTTAAGTCAGTGTTATCTAGAATGTGAGGAGTGGTTTGTATAGGGCGTTGTGTTGTTTTAGGGAACATGGCTGCTAACGATGACAGGACACCAAAATAATGCAGACACATTTGTGTAAATGCTGTAAAGAAACAAGCAATTTTAATAAATATTACCTGCCAGAATCTTACCTGTCTTGCGATCTTTTCTCGCAAACTTACCTTTTTTCAAACACCATCAGAACTTCAGGGCCGCCACCAATATCTTTAAAAGGATAGATATGGAAACCTTTACACTTTACCTTAATTAAAAACACTGGAACAATTTTGCTAACTGACTTCCCATAATTCAGAAAATTCCCCGGAACGTTAGAAGAGTTTTTCAGCACAAAGTATAGGAAATGGTTACAGGCAAAATGACTAAGCCTAACACATTATTTATAAGACCAAATCTTGTTTTATTTTTTATGAACCAAGCTTAAAATCTCTCTCCTTTCTTTAAAACACAATTTCCAAAACTACCATACGTTATAACCTTATTTTCTACGACAAGCCAGTGTAACGGTACAGGTAATACTGTCCAGGGATATTTTGTGAATGTGGGTAATTTTATTTGTAAATGTTATTGGGCAAAACAGCATACAAATTATTAGCGTCAAGGTTGGCGATCTAACGGCAGGGAGACAGTTATTTTTAGCGAAACGAACTTTGAACTTTGCATATTGGAGTCACGCTATATGACGTCAAGAGCCAAGCCCGATGTTTTCACTTTGGAATGTGATACAAGGTCAGCAACGCCTTGGAATCGGGCTACGTAATACAAATTAAACAATAGGACGAGACCACGTGATCGCCCCTCCAGCTCAGAATTGTCACCAACTTCACTCGCCCCAGTTGAAATTACACTCTTGTGCCGATCGGTCACAAAAAAGTTCCGCGGACAAATTTACGAGCACGCGCAAATAAATAAAATGTAAATAAGTGAAAGAAATCAGTTTTTTTTTTTTTTAATGGAATAAAAGAAACTAGCAGTTTCGGGTTCAATGGTGAAAATTACGAGGAAAGTGTGTGGGACAATGTGGAGCCATCTGGACTTCAGCTAAGTAAAAAATGGGGGATAGAACAAAATTTTAACAAGGGCCAACCAAAATTTCAACATCACTCTTTTTTATTTTTTTTTTACTACTAAAATGAAGATCTCCTAAGTGTGTGTGTGTGTGTGTGTGTGTGTGTGTGTGTGTATGTGTGTGTGTGTGTGTGTGTGTGTGTGTGTGTGTGTGTGTGTGTGTGTGTGTGTGTGTGTGTGTGAATTATCTCATAAATTTAAGAAGTGCTGGCTTGCGTCTTTTTATGATGATTTAAATACATGTTTAACTGATCAGTCTTTCTTGTGTTAATGATATATATATATATATATACATATATATATATATATACACAGTAGAGTCCCGGTTATCCGCCATAAACGGGCTGGCAGAAGGGCGGATAAGCTGGAATGGCGGATAATAGGGAGAGTTAAATAAAACGCAAATTTATCATAAAATTACGTTGTAATTTTGTAAATGTAATTAATAAACATCACGTTTTACAACAAATCAATAGAGAAAACAATACAGTACTGTACAATTATATTACAAAATTATAGTAAAACATTTTAGAAAACAAGCAACAATATTAAAGTTATACACTTACAAAAAAAGAGAAAACAATTACTCCTACTTTAGTACTTCATGCTTCAAGTTTAAGAATTCAGTAAATTTTAACAAGAAAAATTTACTAAAAATAAATATAGAATCAGACTAATGTGTACGTAATAAAATTGACTTACACTGTCAGAAATGATGGAAGTGAGAGTTCAGTTCATGATGAGTGAAAAAAATTAGTGATCTTCGACTGCTTCCCTGATGATTCCCGCTTCTTTGCTGCCAAGTCTCGCCATCTTTGGAGCATCATTATGTCGACAACCCTGGCTTCCTCTTGCTGCTCAACGTACTGAATGGCTGCTTCAAGAGCTTTAACCCCTTCTTTGTGTGTGATCTTTTGGGGCTCAACAGTTTCAGAGTCTTGATCTTCAACAACATCATCACTATTAACAAGTGTTACAATTTCTTCATCAGTTATTTCATATTGGTCGTCTCCTGAAAGCCAGTTCCTTATTTCATTCAACGATGCATCCTCACATCCAGGGATACGTTGCACCAAGGGCAAAATACTTTCATAAAGTTCATCCAGCATGCTTTCAGCCATATTTTCGTCCTCGCCCAACAGCTTATGCCACGACTTCGCAATTGTTTGTGCCCCGATGTCGGCCCAGGCCCTTGCGACCCATTAAGCGACATCCTTCAAATTTATACTTTTCAACTTCTTAATCAAGTTTTGCCCATCTTCAATTTCTTGTATGACTGTTGACAGAAGCTTTCTTTGATAGTTTCGTTTACGTGTTTCCAAAACACCCTGGTCCATAGGCTGACAAATGGCAGTCACATTTGGTGGCAAAAACATAGCCTTTATGTCCCCATCTCTAAGTTCGTCTGGATCAGGGTGAGTTGGGGCATTGTCTAGCAGTAAAACTGCTTTTCTGGGTAGGTTGTTGTCTTTTAAAAACTTCTCTGTAGAAGGAACAAACTCTTTAAAAAACCATTTCTTAAAAATTTCACTAGTCATCCATGCACTTTTTTGATTGAAATATTTTACTGGAAGAGCATGTTTTGAAATGGTTTTAAAAGCCCTAGGGTTTTTGGACTTTCCAATCATTGCCAGGTCCATTTTATGGTTTGCTGTGGCATTACTCCATGCTAAAATAGTCACTCTCTCTTTACTACGTTTATAGCCAGGGGCTGCAACTTCAGTTCTAGCTGCAAGGCTCTTACTCGGTAACATTTTGAAATTAAGGCCTGTTTCATCACAATTAAATACTTGATCTCCTGTTAAGCTTTCAGTTTCAACAAAGTCTTGAAATTTTTTCTTAAACTGTTCCATTTCTCGCCGCAAATATTCAACTGACGGATTCCATAACGCTTCTTCCATCTATCAAGCCAGCCAATGCTTGCTGTAAAATCTGCATCACCTTCGTTAAATTCTTTTTGAAACTGCAACGCCTTTTCTTTTAAAATAGGTCCCAAAATAGGCACCCCTTTCTCCCTGAACTGTGTAAACCAAATGTACAACACTTCGCTAACTTTTTCATAATCACTATTTTTCATAGTTTTTCTATCTTTAAAAGCAGTCTCAGTAACTCGTGAGGAACACCATTTTTCTAATTCTAATCGTCTCTTCTTCCAATCTCCAACTGTGCGATGACCGACGCCGTAGTGGTCAGCCACCTTCTGCAGCGTTTCCCCTTTATCCAGTCTTTTTAATGCCTCAAGCTTGTCTTTTATTTATAAAACAATTTTCTTCCTTTTCGTAGCCATAATCGCAACACTATTAACAAGACTACACTACGACACTTTCACCAAAACTGCACTAGTCACTCACAGACACACCGCATAAAAATAGCCTCACTGCTCACTACAGCACACACCAAGAAACTGCAGTCTACTAAGCGATGAGCATGTGAGCGATAGCGTTGGATGTTGGGGCTGGGGTGGGGTGAATGACACATGAGTCACAGCTAGGCTATTATAGGCGATGGGAAGTAGGCCAAATTCCTGCGGTACAGTCAGAAGCAATCACAAACAGAGCACGTACACTCACGCCCGCAAACTATTGGCACACTATTTTCGTTGCAGTAATTAAAGAAAATATTTTTTACGTTTACGTTTTTTTATGCCGCTTGGGCGGCGGATAACACGGAAAGGTGGATAATCGAAGGGCGGATAACCGAGACTCTACTGTGTATATATATATATATATATATATATATATATATATATATATATATATATAAACGTATAAACGAGATAACTGGTGTGTCTCTGTAAAATGTGAACCAGTTTTATATGTGTATAAAGTGTTAGTGCGTTCGTCTCGCACTGGGGTCGTTACATCAATGGTTGCTGCTAACGATGTCTGTAGCATTGCGGTAATCACCAGTATAACACGGCAGTAACCTTACCTGTTTATAATTATAGGGGTGTGTTAATCCCGGGTGGCGCCAAATTGTTTATTAAAACAATTAAAATTACTGAATAAGTGTTTTCAGCGGTGATGGTCGGGCGTTCAAATAATTCCCGCTTGTTCCGCCTTCTAGATCGTATCGACAGTTGTGCAAATGACGACTTGAACGCTGCTCATCAAACCTAGACTTCATAAATAAACACAAGTAATATAATTCGCTCCCTATGAAATAATAACAACGGTTACTCCCTGTAATAGTTATTTTTAATGAGTGATAATTAAAATATTCAATCTGACAATTATATTATAATAAATTTGCACCGACTTTTTACATGAAACACTTGCTCTCAAGGCTGACGAAAATCGATTCTGTAACGACATATATCCGTATCAGCAAGGCAGCTGAATGTTTGGATATTACTATGTTTTTTGTTTCAAAATCGGTGTATTCTTGTGATTATGAGCTAAAGAATTCCTATGGTTACAATAAAAATATTTTACCTTACTCTAAGTGTACATAAATAATAATGTGTGATGTTACAATCTGTTTTGTCGTGTTGTTAAATGTGTTTTGAAAGTTCGTGTTTAAACAATAGGTTAGATTTTATGTTAACAAATTTTCAGTGTATTTATTTTACTTCAATAATCTTTGAAAGAGAAATATTCGGTTTATAGTGAGATCAATTTACCTTTAGTAAAATTTAGAGTGATTAAATTTTGGGAAATACGGTAATTTAATTGTACTTAACACATCAGCATGACATGGAGTTTTCGTTCCTTGGATCGGGACAGGATTGGGCTGCAATAAGTTCGTTTTTCATTTATCTATCTATGGACTTAAGTAGGTCTGGCGTCCTTTTCATAGAGTATCTGGTCATAATTTTCTGTTAATTTTCAGTTTTATTATCCTGGATCTTGAATGGACTGCTCTAATAGGTCGTCTGCTTCTTATACAGTCTTGGTTATGAACTTCGCTTACTGTTTCACATTATTTTATTGAAAAATTGGTCTTCCAAACTTTGGCTTCTGTACTGCTTGACTGACGCTTTACGAGTAACGGTATTCAATGGTAATTTTCGCCACCAACATCCGTTTTTATGGTAACTGAATAATTCTGATTGGCTGATTTTGATATAAATCCATTGTTATCAAAATTTGAATTCTTTTCAAAATCCTCGTATATCTTCTGACTGCTGTTATTCCTCTATCTTCCTTCCTGATTATTAAATATTGTCACTATAGTATGTATTTCCTTTCATAGATTATTTTGATACCCCACAAGGTTATTCAGGTTTTTATGTTTTTACAATTATGTTAATACTTGTTAATTACATTTCTTTTTGTATACAAATGCTTATTATAATATTTTGTTTTACAAATGATTTACAATTTATTCTTGGTGAATCCCTTACCTCGGATTTGCTAATTTCTTTGTTACTTTGTTATAATTTGTAGTTGTTTGTTTCTGACAGTTAGTCATTTTCATAGGCCTAAGTAGACATTATGGTATTTGATTTATTTCATTTAAATTACATTTCATTTCAGCCTAATGGGCTTTATTTTGTTATTATAATTGGTTGTGTTGTGTTTTGGGTCTGTTTATGTGTTATTATTATGTCAGTATTATTTTGTACATAATGGTTTGTAACGGTACAGAATTGTGTGCTACCCAGTTTTAATTTTAATTCAGTTTTAATTTCTAATTGTCAGTATCCACCTGTGAGGTGCCCCAGTGCAACACAATGTTAGCATAAACAACTGATGTCTAGACAGTTAGACTAGACGTATTACGTAATAGCCTCAGGAGCAGCCTTTGTGAATCACAGTATGCAGATTAACATCAGACAGTAAGGAGCAGCATACAGTTTGTTAAGTAAAACGGTGGCCTCGGGTGTAAGATAGGCCAAAAGATAAATTCGGCCTATCTATTAAAGCATTAAAACATGTATATACAAGTGTACGAACTATATAGCGGCCATTAAACATCTAAGTGCCCGGGCAAATCTTAAAAGCCGGCCGGCTATATAAATAGATACATATATCTCCAAGTGCATAAAAATTTAAAATAATACATTCTGGTGCGTAAAGTTCAATGTAAGTGACAATAACTAAACAATGTAAACTAGTGTCGGAGTGCGATGACAATAAGAAAGCGTATCAACAGGCAGTTAAGTACCAGCGAAAATATATAATTAAATGACCCAAAACAAATTATAAGTTGATTTTAATAATAACAATAGTAAAATGAGATCTCTAAGGGAAGGTTTTTCTTTTATAATATAAAATATAAGAGCAAGGGGAAAAAAGGTAAAAAGTATTGGTTCATTACAAATAAGTAGATAGTAACAGGTTAGTAGCAAGGAAGATTTATTTTGTTAATCTCCTAGATTTTAGGTTGTTTGTTATTTATTAGTTGTATTTCTAATACAACATAATATGCTCGTTTTAATGTGTGTAATAAACCAGAAGTATTTGTTTCAACATAAATTGCGTATTTATATGTGTACAGCTAACCTTCAAATAATCCTTTTTGCAGCTGTGTTCGTCTGTAGAACCTTGGAGAAACCCCTAAGGTAAGAGTTAATTATTATTTGAACTAACTAATATAGTTTCAGTGGCGCCCGTAACAGTTGGACGATTTGTGTGATTTATTAAAATCACACAGATCAGACATAATTAAGCTGCAGAACAGCTTGGGATGTAGCGGCGTATTTGTAAAAAATAATCGTATATATTGTAACATGACATAAGGTAGTGAAGATACAATGATAATTAATTATAAAACAAAGAAGCTGAAGACAAGAATAAAAGGCAAAAACTTATAAACTCAGAGATTATTAACCCAATAACCAAATGACAAATGACTAATAAACTGACAATGACTTGATTCAATAGATCGGATAAATACAAAAGGAACAACGGAACAAGGAAGAAGGAACCAAGAACTAAATGTAATCAAGAAATTGATAATGAATATTGTAATTCCCTAATAATGACCATTAAAATGTATGTTAACAAATGCACTAATGTAATTAGAGTATAGATGAGATGTACCTAGGGTAATAATGACAAATAAGAAAGATAGTAATGTTATGTATATTTTGTTAATGAAGGAATGTACTCATAAATATAAGATAGAGAATTAATAATACACACACCCTAATGAATAGTGATAAATATGATCAAAACTAGTAAACAATACCCTGAGGCAAATAAAGGCCACAGTTAATAACCAAAAGTGATCATTAGTGAAGGGAAAATAAAATAAACCCTTATAACCAGTAACCCCATGATGATATTAACCTAAATAAACAACCCAGTGAATAATCAAGTGAGTGGAATAAAGAGTATATTAATACAAAAGTGGTGACATGTAGTGATAGCATGTTGCATATAATAAGTGAAAGTGAATAAATACAAGATAGTAGCAAGAAAGTGGACAAGAACAGAAGCCATTCTGAAAACGTCAGCAATCCTAACAACAGGAGCAACTCATATAATCATGGACCATGGCTAAACCAAGTGCGGAGGAACACTGAGAAATGGGACTGATTTTAAGTAGACCGACCACGCGAACCAATTAATGTATTGTAACATAACAAAATTATCACGCTAAACATTTGACTTAATGCAACATAAATAAAGGAAAAAGTTCCATAGTGAGTGAGAAGAATAAATTGTTTTAAGGATTACACTAGAAACTGTATATTAAGTCAATAAAATGTTAATAAAAATGAAAAAATAACAAAGAAAACCATTGATTAAAATAACTTACTATGTAAAAACCAGTTAAACCAGCAGTATACCCAGTAGATTGGGGAAGCAGTAAAAAGGGAAGGACCATAAAAAAGGGAATAAAAGGATGAAACCATATTAATAAGGGAAAAATAATAAGGTCAAGATGCAGAGAAACCACAAGACCAGAAACTACTAATGTGATATTGAAATAGGGACAAAATATATCAAGATTCCCACAAAGAGACCAGAACCAGGAAGAGATATTCCAAAAAATGATAGTCATGTAATACATACCATGGAACAAAATTAAAACTGATATATGTAGACCCAGAACAAGTTACAAGATACAATCCCAGAAAACCAAATTGTATACTAGTTGTAAGAATAATATGTCAAAAAACTATTAAAACAGACTACTATTAGTGTAGCCAAAATAAAGGACACCTTATAATAAAGTGGGATATAAAAAATATATTAAAACAGACTACCATTAGTGTAGGAAATACTGGATAAAAACTAAAGAGACAGTCTAATGACTGAGTGTAATTTAGATAATAAAAGTGTTTTCGTGTTTAGGCATAATAACAATATGATAGGTATAAGATGTTTTTATTTTATTGTATGAACAAATTAAGTATAGGGAACACGAAAGACAGTCAATAACTGCAAGTGTCAGTAGTTATAAGATGTTTTTATTTTATTGTATGAACAATTTAGGTATAGGTAACAAAAGAGACAGTTAATCACTGAAAGTGTCAGTAGTTCTAAGGTGTTTTTATGTTAATATTTTAGCAAAATAGTTATAGTAAATAAAAAGAGACAGTGAATAACTGAAATTGTTACTAAGAATAAGATATTTTAATAGAATAAGGTTGTGATAAAATGAAACATAAAAACAAAGGACTGCCAAAGACTGATAATAATATGTTCTCATTATAATTCTAAGTATAGAGAAAATTAGGCATAAGATGTTTATGTTATGGTTCAATGATGTTATTATTATAAAGAAAGTTTAGTAGATACAAGATATTCTATTGTATTTTAAAATCATGTCATTTAATTTTCCATTGTGTAAGTCAGAGAGGCAAGTAGGACATAAAAATGTAATAATTTTATTCAAAACAGTAAACCATATATAATGTACAAACAGACCAGCTAAGACACCATTTTAGTAAACACAGACTGGCATATAAACCAAAAAATTATCTATCAGAGAATCAATCTATGTAATAGGAATAGAATTCAATATATACAATACAGAAATTGAAAATATAATTAATACAGATACAGTTAATAGCAAATAGAATGACAAAGGAAAGGAAATTAACTTCTTTTGGAAACAGATAATAATAGGCCTATAATAGTAATCAAATCAGACTAAACAGTAAATTAATCAATATTGAAATGTTTTAACAACCAAATTATTAACAACAAAGTAGTCACGGAGTTATTAAGTATATTCCATGGAAATATTATAAGAAAAAACAAATAAAAACCATTAAAACACCGAATTTGTACAAAATATGAGGCATACAATCATTATATAAAATTGTAATTTTTGGGCTTAAATGAGCTTGAAACAAACCCAGCTATATATCAAAAGATGTAAAATTAACTAATCAATATTACTGAGTAGTTAGATTTAGGTAAAATTAAGAAATATTTGAAATACAGTAAAAAATAAGAAAACTTATTATGTATATTTAGATGGTGAACCAAGTCTTAAACAGATATTTTTATAGTTAAACAATATAAAGAGGAAAAAGACATAGCACAAATTACCCTAAAACGACGACGTTGCGTCTATTAGTCTATTGTTAATCGTGAAACCGAATAGTTGGAAATGTGTTAGCAGAGTACTGAAAACAGAATAATTTGTATAAAACCAAGTGTGGTTATGCGGCGTGTAACGGAGATGATCTAAAAAGTGAAAATAACCTTAACTATCAATTTCTAACACTTCACAAATTTCCAAAACACAGTAATAACACCATAAAACTCAACACAAGAAATCAACAGCCATTTTGAACAATTTTGGACCAAATTCACAGAACACCAATACACATATTTGAACACCGAACACTTCACAAGAAACCCATCACGAAAACGACATCGCAGAAGACGAGAGGACACTCTACACTATATTCCTGGACCAACACCACTTCGCAGAAAAGGGAATATCATTTTATTTCTGCGGGAGAAGCTCAGCCAATTCCAACAGCATAGCAGTTAAAATCGAGGAGACGGCGGCCATACTGGATTTCTCACCAGCACGGTGCACTGCCAGCCTGAAGGGAGTGACGTCATTTCATCGATTTGGTTCGCAATTCAATTTTTTTTAATTGACAATTTCAATAATAATTTTGTTCTATTTCAGCTATTACCATTTAGTTTAAGAATACCTGTTAAGAATGTATCTTGTTCCTTGCCCTCTGACCATTTCGACTCGTTAAAAGAACCACAAATTTAACCTTGTAAAAATATATTTGTTGATTTTTTCGCTACCGACTGGAGCAAATAATAGCCAATGCCTTGGTCATGCGCAGTTTCACTGGCGCATAATTTTGGATGTTAATAAACGCAAATCATTACTCAGTTACCAGAATTGTTTTTATTTCTATAATTAATGTTACTATTATTTTTTTTTTAAAACAAAAAATAATTTACAGTGATAGAATAGATATCTAGGGAAATTACACACTCAATTAATTAATTAATTATTAATTAATTAAATTAAATAATTAAACCAGAACTCAATATCAGAAAAAAAAAATATTTTCACAATTTATAAAGTTTGATTTATTTGTTATTTATCAATCAGTCACACTTAATCATAAAACATATTTATATTAAATCGATTCTTTGTATTTGGTGAATCCAAAATGGAGCTGTATCATCGGTGAGTTCAATACCGAGACCCAGACAACATACACAATTCTTATCATCAATATCTTTATATTTTATTTATTATTATATTTGAAATTATATTACAAACTGACTAGCCTAAACAGTGGGGCTTACAGTCAGGGCAAAACAACACATAACACATATCTATATCTTTTTATTTTTATTTTAAATTTGTAATAAATTATATTACAGTATACATGAGAAGAAAAGAATTTGGAGAGTAAAATTATCTAAATTCAAAAAATTAAAGTAAGCACAACTTACAATAAGTATTTGATTGAAATTATTATATGAATGAAAAGGAATTTAGAAGAAAGATTAGCTAAATTCAAAACAAAGTAAGTACAAACTTACAACCAAGTGTGAAACAAAATGTGTAAACCCATGTAATTTTGAAAAAGATGTATAATGAAGTATCATAAAAAATTTATATAAAATAATAAAATGTTACACAAATAATGAAAACGCTACATAACATCATTAAATAACCCTCTCACAAAAGGGAATAATAACGAACTAACGTTTCACAAAAGAAAAGACAAGACAATCAAATAAAAAATGACAATGACATATTAACTGAACAATCAATGATGAAAAAATATAAGTGAGCCAGAAACCAGCTACAATGTTAATATTGAATATAAATGAAAAATAAAGTGATAACAAATAAAATCACTACCATATGAAGTAAGCTAATGAAACAATGCAAAATACCTATTAAATATTGCCATAAACTTAGAAAAAGGAATCCAAGCAAGTCACTGAGAAGAAAAGGTCATGAGATGTATAAAAGAGAGAATAATTAATCCCAAAAGTGTTTTATTGTATTGATATTATATGAGTCGAAAACAAACGACTATTATTATAATTATTATGAATATTATTATGTGATGATTTTATGTTGAGATACGTCCAACAATTATTTATGTTATTGAGCAGATAGGCAAGGCCTCTGAACTCAAAATGTGTATAAATGGATAGCAGAGTAATAGAGCCACACGTGCCCTCTGGCTAGTACCAATTTATATGAAGGGGAGAGAAGAAAAATTTTAGGGAAATAGAACATACAAGGGATAACACTTATAATAAAATAATACCAAATACCATATCATGAACCATGACTAAATAAAAATGAATAAAGAAAAAAGTAGCGATTGATGAATTCCTGAGTGATAACAACTTGATTACATGAACTATATTGATGATTTCCGAAAAAACATAATGATCTTTGTTTCGAAATAATCAATTTTGGTGGCGATGCATAATGTAACATGACATAAGGTAGTGAAGATACAATGATAATTAATTATAAAACAAAGAAGCTGAAGACAAGAATAAAAGGCAAGAACTTATAAACTCAGAGATTATTAACCCAATAACCAAATGACAAATGACTAATAAACTGACAATGACTTGATTCAATAGATCGGATAAATACAAAAGGAACAACGGAACAAGGAAGAAGGAACCAAGAACTAAATGTAATTAAGAAATTGATAATGAATATTGTAATTCCCTAATAATGACCATTAAAATGTATGTTAACAAATGCACTAATGTAATTAGAGTATAGATGAGATGTACCTAGGGTAATAATGACAAATAAGAAAGATAGTAATGTTATGTACATTTTGTTAATGAAGGAATGTACTCATAAATATAAGATAGAGAGTTAATAATACACACACCCTAATGAATAGTGATAAATATGATCAAAACTAGTAAACAATATCCTGAGGCAAATAAAGGCCACAGTTAATAACCAAAAGTGATCATTAGTGAAGGGAAAATAAAATAAACACTTATAACCAGTAACCCCATGATGATATTAACCTAAATAAACAACCCAGTGAATAATCAAGTGAGTGGAATAAAGAGTATATTAATACAAAATTGGTGACATGTAGTGATAGCATGTTGCATATAATAAGTGAAAGTGAATAAATCAAAAACCTTCTATGAAGGAAAAAGTGTAGTTGGTGAACTTGAAAAAGTATTCTAGTTAGTAGACTGTATTAGAATAACTGGAATACCTGTGATAAACTTTGTACTAGCAAGTAAGAGGAACTCATTATAATGTGATTAAGTTAAGCAATAGTTAATAAGAATTATAGGATAAGATAGAAATTAAGTCATTGGAATGAAAGGCAAACAAGAAAGATAGACACTGTTTTATAGTGAAGGAATGAGGGAATAGAGTATATTGTGAAAAGTACAGTTTAATAGTAGTATAATAAGAGTGTTATTATTGTTTAAAAAACCAATATAATATAATGAATCATCAGTTGAACCAGATAGTAGTAAGGAATAGAAAGGTAGTTAGAAGTCTTATTTCAGGCTTGAACCTGTCAAGAAAATGTTTATTATTATAATGTTTTAGTGGATGGTTAGTGAGGATCGGTCAATAATACAACTTTAGTTATTTTGCGTCGACGTTTCGACAATATTTATTGTCATCTTCAGGACCTGTGTATGAAATACAATAGAAATATCAAACATAACGAAACAATTAAATATTTGGGTGAACGTGTTGGTGATGTGAGTGTGTGCGTGCGTATGTATGTATCATTTTTTATGTGAAGACTTATGATAGTTTGTTTACATCTTCAAATTATCTTTAAGAAAGCGAGCAAATTAAATTGTATAAATTAAGTTCTCTCATACTATAATTTGCTCGCTTTCTTAAAGATAATTTGAAGATGTAAACAAACTATCATAAGTCTTCACATAAAAAATTATACATACATACGCACGCACACACTCACATCACCAACACGTTCACCCAAATATTTAATTGTTTCGTTATGTTTGATATTTCTATTGTATTTTATACACAGGTCCTGAAGATGACAATAAATATTGTCGAAACGTCGACGCAAAATAACTAAAGTTGTATTATTGACCGATCCTCACTAACCATCCACTAAAACATTCACTGATTGACGGTCACTAAAAATTTAAGGATTTATTATTATAATAAGAGGTGTAGTTAGAAACACCAATGTTTATTACTTGTTTCTGTTAAAAATTGTTTTAAAATACCAAATATAAAGGTAAGAAGTTATAAAGAGATGTCAGATAGTAGTATAGGAAAATCTAGGCTCTAGGCCTGACAGTTGATGATGAATTTTGTAAATTAAAGAACAAACAATAGCCCAATATCAAAGCAGAATATACCAAATGTTTAAACAAGTTAAGTGTGTATTCCTAATACCAAAATGTACAAATAACATCCAATTCTGGATAAAATATATATAAAATATAAATAAGGAAAATAACAAAAATGTGATTAGCTACCCAAAAGTAACCATGAGGGGTATCAAAATGATCCTTATTAAAAATTATGAACAATGGTATTCATGTAATAAACCTAGCTACTAATATAAGAAAGAAATCTTAATTTGAAGATATTTTGTAGATTTAAACTAAAATAAGACGTTAGAATATAACAATGACATAAATTTACGACCAATGAGAATTAGCATAATTTATTAGGTAACCATAGCAACCGAAATTTATTGCCAAAAAACCGTTGAATTTTCATTAATCCATTATTGACCGACGCCGAGGGCGATGAATGCAGCTCTCAACCCAAATTTGATCATAAATAAGTAAATTTTGACGGAAATCGTAAGGAAGAGAAATAGTAATAGCAGTCCAGGGAACACCTGATAATATATTTATTATTAAAATTTTCACAAACCAAAATTATCCGTGGAAATTAAGAAGACTTCTGGAATAATAGCTGACGACTCATCCCGAAGGAAGACCAGAGGTGACCTACTTCAACCCAAGAAGACGGACGATTGCTGAACGAGTACGAAGCCGAACTTTATGGGAAAACCCGTCTGAACGAGATTGACGATTGACAAATATCCGAAGAATAGAAGACGACCAGATCCATCCAGAAGAAGCAGACGAGCATCATGGAAGCCCCAGCGAGAATCGATGAGTATAAAACCACTAATCTCATAAAAACGAATTCCCAATTTTTCTATCCAAAATAACAAATCACAATTTTCACTTCACTGATCACTATTCTGAACTAGAACTGAAAGTATTTATAATATCACTATTATTGAACTTTAATCAATTGATAATTATTTAAATTGAGCTATAATAAATAATTCATAAACATAACTTGTTGATAAAATCCTAACCAAAAATTTAGACTAACTCTCATTGATGATTACTTACTTGGATGTATTACGATATTAAATATTGTGTACCTAGTTTTAAGAATTATTATAAATTTGTGTATTTTAGCCGTAATCCAATACTTCTCTAGCCAAAAGGACTTATTAACACCCCCTGGGTAAAACATTTTATTGTAAACTAACGGTAATCGCCAAGCGGCGTGTACATGACACATTGAAACTGAGCATGCCAACTGAGCAACTGTAAAAGCCGGTGCTAAGATAAAATGATGTACTACTAACTGCAAACTATTAAAGGGTTAATAAATATTATTATTCTGCAACGCTGTATGTTTGATTCGTACAAAATAAGTTAATACATAGCAAATTATTAAAGTGAAACAACAAAACATCACAGTTAGCGAAGTCGACACTGAAAGACGGCGTGCGCCAATCAGGTGGCGAAGCGGCAATATTCAAACCAAACGCCGAGAGATACGGTTTGCCCGTAAATGGTAAGAAAAGGTACAACTTGACTCGCTACATGCAAATAACATTGACAGAAATTATTGAACTTATTAAAAACATCAATCATACACCTCTACTATATCACAAACCCAACGAGCGAGTTAAAAAACACTCGTCATGCACACATTTACTATACGTGTAATAGAACGAGTGACAGAAAAACTAATTAAAAAACAACCCGCACAGAAAGCATTATTACAATATTTACGCTAAAGGTTATGTTTTGGTAGGGGCATTATGTTTACAATTGTGTTAATGTTTTGATTTTATGTGTGTAGTTATAGAATAATAGTAGTTTATATATATATATATATATTACTTTAATATTTATACTAAATTTACCTCAAGATGTTTTTTTCTATCTGGAACATGTTTCGAGAGTTCCTGTTCTCTCATCTTCAGCCTTCGCCATCTTGTTTCTGGTGAAGTATTTGTGTGTTGGCTGTTGGATGTTATTAAGGTTGTTTGTTGGTCTTTGGTCTTTTAAAGTTGTATTATTGTGTGTGGTTGTGGTATATGTTTTTGTATTTTGTGTATTTTCGATGTTGAGTGCTTTGAATATTGTGTCATGTTTTGTATTGATTTGTATTTGTTCTGGTATTAGTTTGTTTTGTGTTTTATGTTTGTATATTTGTAAATTTTCCCAAATGTTCATTATGGTGCCTTTGTGTGGTATATGTTTTATTAGTGATACATTGGTTATGTTTGGGAATTCGTGTCCTGTGTTTATTGCATGTGTGGCTAAATTGGATTTATATATTTCTGGTTTTTTGTATGCGTTTAGGTGTTCAAAATAACGTTTTTTCAGCTGTTTTTTTTGTTTGTCCTATGTAACATTTATTGCAATCTTGGCATTCAATTTTGTATATACCATTAGTTGTTGTATTATCTTTGTTGTGTGAGCTATTTAGAATTTGTAATTTATTTTTATTAGTTTTGTATGCTATTTTTATATCTGTGTTTTTAAATAGTTTTGTTAGTTTTGTCATTTTATTATTTATGTATGTGAATGTGGCCCATTTTTTGTTGTTGTTATTATTTATGTGTTGTTCATTTTGATTAATTCTTAATTGTTCAGTTTTTATTTTGTATTTGATTTTATTTTCTATTTTGATCATAGTATTTTTATTGTATCCATTTTCATAACCAATTAAAATGTGTGTTTATTTTTGTTGTTTTGTTCTTGATTTTTGTTTTGTTGTTTTAATGTGTTAAGTTTTTTGTTGATTGTATAAGTCTTTTTCAAAAAAGCTCCTACATACAAAATAGCAAAAATAATAGCACAAAAACTAAAAGGTAACCATCTAACAAATAACCATCATAACATAAAAAATACATACGAATTAATAGACAAACTAAAAATAATAAATATAAATGAAAATACATTTTTCACATCATATGACATAACAAACATGTACACCAATATCCCAGTAGAAGAAACAATTGACATAATAATAAACAAACTTAAAGAACAAAATTAAAACAAACAATATATAACCGAAATAAAAAATAGTCTCCAACTAATACTAAAACAAAATTACTTTGAATTTAATAGAAAAATTTATCAACAGAAAGAAGGTTTAGCAATGGGATCACCATTATCAAGCATAATAGCAGAAATATTCCTACAACACATAGACACCAAAATACAAAATATCATAAAAACACATGACCCAAATGGCATATGGATAAGATATGTAGATGATGGACTATATGTATCAAATAACAAAAACACAAATGCAGAGAACATATTGAAACAAATCAATAACATACATCCCAAAATACAATTCACAGAAGAAAAAGAAAAACATAACAAAATCAACTATTTAGACATAACCATCACAAGATACAACAAACACATACAATATGCAATATATAGAAAACCAACTTCCACTAACATCATTATACCTAACCATTCTGACCACCCACCACAACATAAAATGGCAGCATTTTATTCGTTATTTAACAGAATGTACAAAATACCCCTAAACAAACAAGAAACTGACAAAGAAAGAAATATAATATACCAAATTGGTTATGAAAATGGATACAATAAAAATACTATGATCAAAATAGAAAATAAAATCAAATACAAAATAAAAACTGAACAATTAAGAATTAATCAAAATGAACAACACATAAATAATAACAACAACAAAAAATGGGCCACATTCACATACATAAATAATAAAATGACAAAACTAACAAAACTATTTAAAAACACAGATATAAAAATAGCATACAAAACTAATAAAAATAAATTACAAATTCTAAATAGCTCACACAACAAAGATAATACAACAACTAATGGTATATACAAAATTGAATGCCAAGATTGCAATAAATGTTACATAGGACAAACAAAAAAACAGCTGAAAAAACGTTATTTTGAACACCTAAACGCATACAAAAAACCAGAAATATATAAATCCAATTTAGCCACACATGCAATAAACACAGGACACGAATTCCCAAACATAACCAATGTATCACTAATAAAACATATACCACACAAAGGCACCATAATGAACATTTGGGAAAATTTACAAATATACAAACATAAAACACAAAACAAACTAATACCAGAACAAATACAAATCAATACAAAACATGACACAATATTCAAAGCACTCAACATCGAAAATACACAAAATACAAAAAAATATACCACAACCACACACAATAATACAACTTTAAAAGACCAAAGACCAACAAACAACCTTAATAACATCCAACAGCCAACACACAAATACTTCACCAGAAACAAGATGGCGAAGGCTGAAGATGAGAGAACAGGAACTCTCAAAACATGTTCCAGATAGAAAAAAAACATCTTGAGGTAAATTTAGTATAAATATTAAAGTATTATATACATCAAGAAACGGACTGTATCAGAAAGTGATTGAAATATATATATATATATATATATATAAAGGGGTGATATAAATAAATTTGGAACATGACCGAAGTACAAGATAAGGATATTGGTTTCGCATGGGATGAGTGGGAAAGCGAATTTAGAGGGGTTGTAGATAAAATGACAGACGAGGAGTGGGGTAATTTGGATGACAATTTAATACGGATGGAAGAACAAGAAGAGGGAATATTTGCTGAAATTAAAAAGCACAGTGATGATATTGGCAGTAAGATGACAAATAATAACGGTAAGATAGTTGAAGTAATAGTGGTAGAAAATAAGACAGTGAATAGGCCTAATGTTAAGGATGATAGTATAATGGGAGCAGAAAGTGGTGAAGAGACAAACCAATTTAACAGAAATAAAGTCGATCAGGTGGCAGATAATAAGGTAAATAATGATAATACAGTGGAACCTTGGATTGCGAGCATAATTCGTTCCGGGAACGTGCTTGTAATCCAAAGCGCTCGTATATCAAAGCAAATTTTCCCATAAGAAACAATTGAAACGCGGATGATTCGTTCCACAACACAAAAATATTTATTCGCATAACATTTCTAATACAAAATACAGTATAACATAAAACAAATTAAACTGCACTTTACCTTACTCTATGAGTCATTGTTGGTGTGAGGGAGACGAGAGAGATGACATGAGAAGGGTTATTGTGTAGCACGAATTTCACTAATGGAATCACTGCTATCTGTTGGCTCACTAGAATTGTTTTCTTTTCGTGCAACTTTAACAAGTAACCTGTCCAATGACTGTAGGTTTTGCCTCTTTTTGAGGATTTCCCGAAAATGTGACATTGCATTGTCATTGAACAGATTCATCGCTCGCATTGCTACAGCCTTATTCGGGTGGTGTTTTTCTATAAAATTTTGCACCGTTTCCCACATTTTGCACTTCTCCCGAATCTCATTTGAAGTGAGAGATTCCTCTGACTTTTCCTCCTCCTCTTCACCGGAAGAGATCTCCTCCATAACCTCCTCCTGTTGTTCGCGATGCAGGTCCATCAGTTCGTTGATGGTCAGTTCCTGGCTATGTTCTTCCACCAGCTCTTGAATGTCGGCGTCATTCACCTCCAGCCCCATGGTCTTCCCTAAGGACACAATTTCATCGACAATCGGCAGCTCATTTTCACCAGCAATCCCCTCAAAGTCACGTCCAAGAACGCAGTCAGGCCACAGTTTTCCCCAAGCGGAAATGAGAGTTCTCTTGGTGACCCCATCCCATGCTTTATCGATGATCTTCAGGCAGTTCATGATGTGGAAATGATTTCTCCAAAACTCTCGGAGGGTAAGGTCTGTTCCTTCGGTCACTTCGAAGCATCGCTGAAATAGTGCTTTGGTGTATAGCTTCTTGAAGTTCGAAATGACTTGCTGATCCATAGGCTGGAGTAGTGGAGTAGTGTTGGGAGGAAGGAACTTAACCTTAATGAACTTGAATTCCTCCAGTAAGTCGTCCTCAAGGCCTGGAGGATGAGCAGGAGCATTGTCCATAACCAGCAAGACTTTGAGCGGCAGATTATTATCTAAAACGTATTTCTTCACTACAGGACTAAAGACCTCGTTCATCCATTCAACAAAGAACATACGAGTGGCCCAAGCCTTAGTGTTGGACCTCCACATAACATTTAACTGGCTCTTCTGCACCTTGCATTTCTTGAAGGCTCGTGGATTCTCGGAATGATACACAAGCAGGGGCTTTACTTTTAAATCCCTGCTGGCATTAGTACACAATAACAGGGTTAGACGGTCTTTCATGGGCTTGTGACCGGGCATTACATTCCCTTCTGCTGTAATGTAGGTCCTCTTCGGCATCTTTTTCCAAAAAAGTCCTGTTTCATCGCAGTTAAAAACTTGCTGCGGCAGGTAACACTCGGTAACAATGAGCTTCTGGAACTAAGCAGTGAATGCCTCAGCTGCCTTAGCATCCGAACTTGCAGCCTCCCTGTGCCTCGCAACACTATGGATGCCACTTCTCCTCTTAAAGTTATCAAACCATCACCTGCTGGCCTTGAAGCTTTCTTCGATTTCTGTTGACGTACATGTACTACATGGCAGTTTACTTACGAGGTTGGCGTACAATGTCTTTGCCTTCTCACAGATTAAATTCTCGGTCACAGTATCACCTGCTAGTTGCTTATCATTTATCCAAACGAGAAGCAACTTTTCTACATCTTCCAGAACACGTGGCCGTTGCTTTGATACTCTTGTGACTCCTTTTGCTGCATCTAGCCCTTTTATTTCTTCTTTCTTCTTTAATACTGTGCAAATCGTTGACGTAGACTTGTTATAAAATCTCACGATATCAGCCACTCGCATACCTCATTCGTGCTTTTTGATCATTTCCTTTTTAACTTCCATCGTAATCATCTCCTACTTCCGACCGAATTCCTTTTCAGCCTTCTTTTCCTTCACTGGGCCCATTGTTGCAGTACAGTTATAACACTAATTATAACACTAATGAAAGAAACAAAACATGTATACGCTCGTACGGTGTTGACTATGCGAGCGAGGCACGCCAACTGAAGTCCAGCGCGGAAGAATATTACACACAATCGCCCAGGAAAGAGATGCAGCGAGGGGAGGGGAAAACGTAGGCTCAGGGGAGGGGAAAACGTAGGCACACGTGACGCTCGTATTGCGGAACCTCGCTCGCTTATCAAGTTACAATTTATTTAAAATGTTTGCTCGGCTTGCAAAAAACTCGTAGACCACGTTACTCGCATTCCGAGGTTTCACTGTATAAGTGAATCTGATTATAAGCATATAATGGATATGTTGCGAATGATTGATAAAAAATTAGACGAGTTACACACAAAAATGAATAAACAAGACGAGAAGTGGAAACCAGAGACAGATCAATTAAAAGAGAATACAGAAGTTGGATTAAAACAGGTAAATGTTTGTAATGGTAGTAATATAACGAAAAGTAGTGAAGAAATAGTAGACAAGGTAAGTAGTGGTGCTAATTTAAGTAATTATAATGGTGAAATAATGTTAAATAAAAATAATGGTTATATAGTTGAAAATGAGGTATCTAAGAATGATACGGTAAGTGATAGCAGTGATAATGAGAGTTTAAAGTCAGTTGAGGTTAATTATGGGGTACTAGTGAGTATTGATGAGTTTGAGAGAGGGTACGAAGAGAGTTTAATGGGATATGGGGGGCAAAGGGCTAATTTCCCTTGTAGTATATGAGAAGTAAATGCTTCACAAGTGTTGTATGAGGACAAAGATTCCTTATTAGTTTATTTGGGAGACAAAAGGTCTGCAAATAATAGTCCCTTTATGTATTATGGTTTCCCTGGTAAGGCCAGGATGTGTTGTAATAATGTTGTGTTGCCCTCTGCATGGAATGAGAGAGTTCAAAGGGGTTGTGAGAAATATTGTGATGAGAGAAATAGAGATTTTTGAGGTTAACAGAGGCTATGAAATATTAATGCAGAGTTTACGTATTGAAAGAGAGGAACAAATTGACTCACCTTGTGAAATAAAGATTGATGATTATATTGACGATAATAACATATACTTACCTGTAGAGAGGGTCAGCGTATTAGTAACAGCTGACGTCTATTGTGATAAAAATTTTCCTTGATGTGATTGTAATAACAAATACTGACGGAGACAGAACCAAGAGCACCAATGTAGACAGGTTTTATGAATTGATGGTAGACAAAAATGCAGATAATTATTGTGTTAATTTAATTAACGAAAGTAGTCATTATAATAATAATAATAATAATAGGGTAACGAGTGTGAGTAAGGACGATAATTATTATATAAAAATAAGACTATTACATGATGATGGAGGTTGAATAAAAACTCATGAATGGACATTTTAAACATTTTAGTATATGGTTCTGACCTTGCTGATTTAGGTAATGAAGTGTGGTAAATAATAAAAAACTATGACGGAAATTTGTAAATAAATGTGTTAATGTTACATGTATTGTGTCAAGATTATCTTGTTGTAATGTACATTATAGCTTATATGTAAAACATGTTTGTAATAAGAAAGAAGTTTATAATAATACAATAATGTTTGATTTTACTAAAATAATGAATAAGAGACAATAATGAATTTTATTTTGTATTATGTGTTTATATTAAAAGTGTTTTAAACAAGGTAACTAAAGCCAAATTGTTTTGAGTGTAGGTGGCTATTAAAGTAATTTAAAAGGGTAAATTTTATTAATGAAGTAAAATTAATTTTGGTATGAATTGGTACAAAGATAGTAGTTGATAAATATGTTAACTAAAAGATTTATAGAAATTGAAAATTAGAAGTACAGGTATTAGGGGTGATGTAATTTGGAGTGTTGAGTCTGAGAGAGTTTATAAAAACAGTCTGGCAGAAAACTGTTAATGTAAACAGGTATGTTGTGTGTTGTGTGACCAATGTTTATAGTCATGCTGAGTTGACAACAAAAAAGTAAATCCTATTATGAAATAAAAAATATGTAAGATGTGTTGACATGGAGGTAGCTTTCTATGAATAATATAAGGAAATGACTTAATGTTTTGACTGTAAGACAGTTAATATTTGTGTGATAGGACTTTGTTAATGGAAAATCATTTTGAAAAAATGTAATTAATTTTGAAATTGTTAATTAAATTAAACTGGTAATTAAACTAATTGAAAAGGTGATTTTTAATAATGAATTTAAATTTATTTTGATTTAAATTTCAAATGTAATGGTAGATTAAATAATAATTGATGGAAGCAATGTTTAAGATATTCATTTAAAATTGAATATTGTGATTTAACAGGTAATATTGTAGGGGGAATATTATTTAATTTGTCTGGAACTATGGGATTGAGGATTAAATCCAAATCAATCAATGTAACCGATGGACGATTTAGAAGTTATATCACCATGTAGTCAAATGCATATTATATTTTGTAATAAACATGAATCAGTACTTTGCAATTAATGAACCAGTACGGCTAAGAGGAAACCAATCAGTTGTGGATACGGTATATTGGAAGGCCTTTTTGTTAATTTGTTAATTAAATGTTTCAGAGTCAGGCGATACTGTGGCGGGTATCTGTCCGAGCTTATGGTGTTGGGATCTCATACAGAGAAGTCCAGTAAGGTCAGAGGGGTGCTGCCACAGTCGCCAGACTAGGGGGGTAAGTACCCATGATTTTAGTAGAAAGTTCAGGGGGGTTGCGGCGCCATATCCTCACTGATCTTCTTAGGTTTTAGGCAATGAGAGTTTGTATGCTTCGGCATCCAACCTCTCATTGGGGGGTATTGTAACGGTACAGAATTGTGTGCTACCCCAGTTTTAATTTCTAATTGTCAGTATCCACCTGTGAGGTGCCCCAGTGCAACACAATGTTAGCATAAACAACTGATGTCTAGACAGCTAGACTAGACGTATTACGTAATAGCCTCAGGAGCAGCTTTTGTGAATCACAGTATGCAGATTAACATCAGACAGTAAGGAGCAGCATACAGTTTGTTAAGTAAAACAGTGGCCTCGGGTGCAAGATAGGCCGTAAGATAAATTCTGCCTATCTATTAAAGCATTAAAACATGTATATAAAAGTGTACGAACTATATAGCGGCCATTAAACATCTAAGTGCCTGGGCGAATCTTAAAAGCCGGCCGGCTATATAAATAGATACATATATCTCCAAGTGCATAAAAATTTAAAATAATACATTCTGGTGCGTAAAGTTCAATGTAAGTGACAATAACTAAACAATGTAAACTAGTGTCGGAGTGCGACGACAATAAGAAAGCGTATCAACAGGCAGTTAAGTACCAGCGAAAATATATAATTAAATGACCCAAAACAAATTATAAGTTGATTTTAATAATAACAATAGTAAAATGAGATCTCTAAGGGAAGGTTTTCTTTTATAATATAAAATATAAGAGCAAGGGGAAAAAAGGTAAAAAGTATTGGTTCATTACAAATAAGTAGATTGTAACAGGTTAGCAGCAAGGAAGATTTATTTTGTTAATCTCCTAGATTTTAGGTTGTTTGTTATTTATTAGTTGTATTTCTAATACAACATAATATGCTCATGTTTTAATGTGTGTAATAAATCAGAAGTATTTGTTTCAACATAAATTTCGTATTTATATGTGTACCGCTAACCTTCAAATAATCCTTTCTGCAGCTGTGTTCGTCTGTAGAACCTTGGAGAAACCCCTAAGGTAAGAGTCAATTATTATTTGAACTAACTAATATAGTTTCAGGTTTACTATTTGGGTTTCCTCGTTTTCTAGTCATACATTTCTTAATGTTTTTATTTATTTCCTTTGCCAATAATAACAATGTGGCTATTATTTACTTCTTTTTTATCTTATTACATATAATAATTAGGCATATGGTCTGTATAATTCTCACAGCCATATCCAATTCATAAACTTGATTGAATAATTATTTAACTATTATTTGCTAATCTTTGTTTACCATTTATCTTATTTTATATTATTTTTTAGTGTGATAAACGACACCACTTTTATGAACTTATAACGATCCCTTATAACATGGGTGTTTTTTGATTTGTTCCTAACTCCTTAATTTTTTTTAAACAATCTTTACTTTCCCTCCATGTCAACACTATCTGATCTTCTTCCCTTCAATTATAATTACATTTACTTAAATTTAATAATAATAATATTTTTCTTAACTAAATATTGTCTTATCAGTTTATACTCCTATTCTTAATTACTAATATTCTTCACTTTTAAATATTTAGTGCTTCATTTGTATTTATCAATTGTTAATGATTTTATCATTCACTATTCTTCACTATATTACCATTCTATATTTTACACTATTTTCATTCAATCATCACCTTCACTTTAAAATTATTTATAGTTAATTATAATTTAATTAGTGTGCTTTCTTTATTACTACACTTTGAGGTTTTTACACTTTCATTTTGCACTTCACAAATGTTTTTGTTTTTTAAGTGTTTCTGAATGGGTAATCCCTCGAATTATTATCTCACTACCGTACTATCTCTTTCATTATAATATTTCCTTAATACTATTAACAATTTTATGTCCTTACATTTCTATTATTACATCTAACTCTAAATTGTGGGTTAGTTTTTTTTTTTATATTTATCTTTAACATAGTTTAATAGGGTTTCTTCCCTAGATTATTATTGTCCATTAATGGATAATGACATTTACTTTTTCCTTTCTCATAGGTTAATTATTGGTCTTGGTTCCAATATTACTTTTGAGTGCATTATTTCTCCTGCTCATCTATATATTAATACGTGAAGAGAAAACTTTGTACCCCTTTTTAAGCATATAGCGCGCACGGAGGAGTGTGAGTTTGGCATAGTTAAAGTTTATATGGAGAAGGAGTGCAGAAAGGTAAAATTTATATATAATATGTGTTACAAATACATTAAATTAAATTAAATTAAACATTCATTTGCACTTGAAAATTCATTTAAACTTTTTCAAACAATGGTAATTGTTAAAAATAAAATATTTTGTTGCCAGGCAACAATAGTCTGTGGAGTGTATGTCAAGGCAAAAAAGCGTTTATTTTATATTTTGTATATTAGATATCTGTGTTTTATATATTAATGTGCAGTTGAAAGTGAAATACAGCTTGCTTAATACTGACAGATTGACTGAATGAGCTGTAAATTTTGTGTGATTTCAAATGTTCCTTTTTCAATAGTCTGTGGAGTGTATGTCAAGGCAAAAAAGCGTTTATTTTATATTTTGTATATTAGATATGTGTTTTATATATTAATGTGCAGTTGAAAGTGAAATACAGCTTGCTTAATACTGACAGATTGACTGAATGAGCTGTGAATTTTGTGTGATTTCAAATGTTCCTTTTTCAATAGTCTGTGGAGTGTATGTCAAGGCAAAAAAGCGTTTATTTTATATTTTCTATATTAGATATCTGTGTTTTATATATTAATGTGCAGTTGAAAGTGAAATACAGCTTGCTTAATATACACTTGTTGCAAAAGGAAAATTTTGTAGCAGCAATTTGAATTGACTTACTCTCGCCTAATTATTATTGGTGGTTTCAAAAAAGTGAGTACATTTTATTATTTTTAAATTAAACCCAGTCTAATCTTAGTTTCAGTAATTTCATTACATGTTTTTTTTTTACATTCAGATATTCGCACCTACTTCCATTATGCCTCGACATAGAACACTGACGGGTTGGAGTGAGACACAATGAAGAAGGAATATATATTCGCGTGAAAATCAAAATGATAACAGACCAAATGCAAATTTAAAAAGTGTAAATAGTATACAAAATGATGAAATTATTTTGAGGGACACATTTAAATGCGCACTGAATGTCATTCCAAGAAATTTTAATACTTTTGACTGTGGATTAATGCATTTACAATGCAGGTTTTGCAATGCAAAACATTTCGAATCTGAGGTCACTTTAGGTGAAAGGACTGCATTCACTTCATGTTGTCATAAGGGTAAAGCAATATTACCGGCCTTAAGTCAAAATGAATACTTTAAATCATTGTATGATGGACTTACTTCAAATGAACCTTCAATAAAAAGAAAGTCAAAAAATTATTTTGAAAACATTCGTAAATACAATTCATCATTTGTTATGGTTAGCTCAGAAGCTAAAATTTCGGATACAGTTACGCGTGGAGTGTATCATTTTAAAATACATGATGTTTTTTATCACAGATCAGGTCCAATGACTCCTGGATATGGTCGCTCACCATGTTATGCGCAATTATATTTTTATGATGTTGACACTGCTGTCAATTATAGATTACGTGAACACTATAATCAAACATGCAATAACAATATAATGCGCGAAATCTCTCTTGAATTGGAACGCATTAATCCTTTCGTTCGGTCATTCATTGCAATGAAAGATCATTGTCAGAGAGTTGAAAATCAAAATAAAGAAATTTGTATGCTCATTAAAGTAAATCGTGATTTCAATCTACGCCGTTATAATGATGCAGTTCAAACTGATGTAGCAGTAATATTTAGTACAGTTGATGGTGAGCCACCCTTTGAACGAAATATGGTTTCGTTTTCAAAAGTTAATGGTACCATTAAAAATATCTCTGTTTTGGATTCATCATTGGACCCTTTAGCGTATCCATTACTTTTTCTAAATGGTGTACTGGGTGGCATATCAATATTTCTCATAATGTACCAACTACATCTAATTCAAGAGCGCCCAGAAATAAATTAACCATGCTTCAGTATGCAGCCTATCGACTTGCAATTAGAGAAGATTTTAGCATGTTGCACCATTCACAAAAATTATTTCTGCAGTGGATAGTTGATATGTATGTGAGAATAGAGGGCACAAGGTTACATTTCATTCGACAAAATCAAACAAGTCTTGGATCTGAAGTTTACAACAATTTAACAGATTATTTAGAATTGAACCCCAATGCCAATAATGTTGGCCATAGAGTAATTTTACCATCTTCATTCAATGGATCTCCAAGAAATATGTATCAGAATTATTTAGATGCAATGTCAATTGTACAACATTTCGGAAAGCCTTCTTTGTTTATTACAATGACTTGCAATCCAAGTTGGCCTGAAATAGTTAGCAATATTGGTGTAGGTGAGTCAGCTAATTTTCGACCTGATATTGTTGTGCCTGTATTCAAGTCCAAACTGAAAGCATTAAATTCTTGGATTTCGTTGTCCATGACGTGTCCGTTACTTAACTAAATATCACTATAATATTGACGACTCGGAACACTAAGTTTTTTATAAGTAAAAACGTAAAGTTTTACCTTACAGCCTAAACCGGCTTTCACCTATAGAAGGCTTCATCAGAGGCTGTCGTAGGTAGCGTTGTTCGTCTTGTTGTTGGCGACGAGATAGTGTTTCGAAAGATCGAAGCTGTGTGTGTGTGGTGAGATGTGTTCGAATAATGCGTGCGATTTGAATTGTGTCTGTTCGTTTAGGATGTCGTTTTTATTTGTTTTTGTGTGTTTGTATATTTCTAATTGTTCTAGAGTGTCTAGTTTTCGGCCTTTTGTGTGTACGTGTAGTATGTTCATGTTATTGTCGATGGTTTTATATGTGTGGTTTGCTTCAATGAGGTGGTTTGCGAAGGTAGATTCTGTAGTGGTGTGGAGTGCTTTTGTGTGTTCAATGTATCTCTGTTTGAAGCTACGTCCTGTCTGGCCTATGTAGAATTTATTGCAATTTGAACAATTTAGCTTATATACACCGGGTAGATCGAATTTGTTTTGTGCTTTGGGCATGCGTTTTGATAGTGTGTGTTCTGTTTTGTTAGTAGTTTTGTAAGCGATTCTGTATCCTGCTTTTTTGAATTTGTGGGCAATTTTTTCTGTTTGTTTGTTGATGTATGTTAGTGTTATGAATTTGTTGTTTTCTGTCTTTGTCTGTTGTTTGTTTTGTGTTTTGTGTAGGAGTTTACTGACTATTGTTCTGTCATAACCGTTAGATTCTGCTAGATATTTTATCGTGTTTAGTTCGTCTTTGTAGTCTATTTCATCTAAGGGGATGTTGTTAAGTCTATGTATCATGGTTCTAAAAGCAGCTAGTTTGTGTTGTATTGGGTGATTGGAGGTGTTGTGTATTAGTGTGTCAGTTGTAGTTGGTTTTCTGTATATACTGAATTTGTGCCTGTGTTCTAGTTTTGTGATGGAGAGGTCTAAGAAGTTTATGATATTGTTGTGTTCGTATTCGGCAGTGAAGGTTATGTTTTTATGTATTTTGTTTATGTGCGTTAGTAACTGTTCACATTGTCTTTTGTTTCCCCTGTATAGTATTAGAATGTCATCAACGTATCTGTGCCAATATAGTATTTTATGTGAGTGTCTGTCATTGTTTGTGAGTATTTTTGTTTTTTCTAAGTGTTGGAGGAAGACTTCTGCTAGAATGCTGGATATGGGGGAGCCCATGGGTAGGCCATCGTTCTGTGTGTAGTATTTATTGTTGTAAGTAAAGTAGTTTTGTTTTGTGATAATGTTCAGAGTTTCTGTTATTTCATTGATAAGTTCGTCTGGTGTGTTGTTCTGTTTGAGTCTGTTTTGTAGGATGGTGATTGTTTCAGAGATGGGGATGTTTGTGTACAGGTTTTTAATGTCAAAGGAGGCTAATGTCGCATTATGGGGGATGTGTGTGAGTCTTTTATTTTTGTTACTAGGTCAGTGTTGTTCTTTACTGCAATGTTGTTGTCTATTTGTGTGTGTTGTCTAATAATTTTGTCTAGATATTTTGCCAGTTTGTGTGCAGGGGCATTACGGTAGTTGATAATGGGGCGGATCGGAATGTCTTCTTTATGGATTTTGGGAAGCGCTTGGAGTGTAGGTGCTGATGGTCGGATTTGTTTCATGTAGGGCTTTTGTTTATGTGTCATAATATGTTTGGCTTTGTTGACTATTTGTTTTACTGAGTTTTGGTATCTGTCGGTGGGGACGTGTTTTAGTTCTGTGATGTTGTTCTGTTCCATGAAGTTTTGTACTTTTTTGTGTAGGTTGTCTGTGGCGATAATTACAGTCGTGTTGCCTTTGTCAGCTTTTACAAATGTGATGTTGTGTTTGTGTGCCTTTTTCCTCAGTTTGATGGCTGTGTGTATTTCTGAGTTGTGGTTGTTGTTGTCTGGTGTCTTATGTACTCCTATTGTGTTGTTTATATTATGTCTTAATGTGTCTTGATGTTCTGGTGCTGTGTTTTGTATATTTGTTTCTGTGTCAATTATGAGCTTTGTTAGTGTTTGGTTGTTATGTTTGTAATGTATGTTATGTTTTAGGCCTTTATCAAGGAGTGTTTGTTCGTTTTTTGTGAGTGTGACATTCGTGAGGTTTACTGTACGTGGGTAGAATTTGTGCGAGGGAATTATATCTGTTTTGATTGGTGTCAGGTTTTTTATTTTTCTGTCGTGTTTTGTCTGTATGTTATGTATTTGTTTTTTTGATGTATTTGAAAGAATTAATTGAAGGCCTTACACTAAAAAAAATCTTCGGTAAAGTTGAAGCACTCATTTATACAATTGAGTTTCAAAAGAGAGGATTGCCTCATGCTCACATTTTACTCTCTTTAAATGAGCAAGATAAAATTGTTAACGCTACCGATATTGATAAAGCTGTATCTGTGGAGATTCCTAACATTCAAACACATCCTACATTACATGAATATGTTGTAAAACACATGATGCATGGTCCCTGCGGTGTACTTAATCCAAATTCTGTATGTATGAGAGACGGAAAATGCACAAAAGATTATCCAAAGCGATTTAATGAATTTACATGTGAATCATTAAATGGATATCCATTATACAGAAGGCGTGATAATGGTATTAATGCTGAAGTTCGCGGTAGTTGCCTCGACAATCGTTATGTTGTACCATAAAATCCATATTTACTTGCCAAATTTAATTGCCATATAAATGTTGAAGTATGCACTACAGTTAAAAGTGTTAAATACATTTATAAATACGTGTATAAAGGCTATGACAGTGCATCTGTTGAATTAGGTTCAGAGAGAAATGAACCAGGTCAAGAAATACAAATTGATGAAGTTAAAAATCTTTTAAATGGTCGTTATGTCGGATCAACTGAAGCTGTATGGCGCATCTATGACTTACCAATGCATTTTCAATCACATGTCATCGTTAGACTTGACATTCATTTACCGCGTAGACAGAATGTTTACTTTCGAGAAGGGCAAGAACGTCCAAACAAAATTATTAGCATTTTTTGAATTGAATCGATCAGATCCATCAGCGCATGAATATAAGTATATTGAAATTCCTTTGCATTATGTGTGGGAAGATTCCCGAAAAAAAATGGAAGAAGAGAAGGCGTGGAGGTGATAAAATCATTACACGCATATATGTAGTATCACCAAAAGACATCGAACTTTTCCATTTACGATTGCTTTTATTACATGTCTGTGGTCCAAAATCATTTGAGGATGTTAGAACATACAATGGAATTATACACACTTCTTTTGTTGAAGTGTGCCATGCTCGCGGCATTGCTTCAAATGATAATGAATGGCGCGAATGTTTAAATGAAGCAAAAGAATTACATTCACCATAACAAATGCGAAATTTATTTGGTTACATTTGTGCATTAAATGTGCCAGCCAATGCATTGGCGTTATGGAATGAATTTAAAGTATATCTTAGTGAAGATTTTTTGAGAGATTACAACGAAGAAGTATCCTTTAATACAGCTCTATTATAAATTGAAGATATTTTGAATGTTCATAATTTGTCATGTCAGGAACTTGGTTTACCAGTTCCCACGTATTCGCAGAGAACAGACAAAGCAAATGCTGTTGATCCAATAGAACAAGAGTTTCTGTTTTCTGAGCATTATGAAACTGCAAATATTGAACAGCGTAATCTAATTGATCGTGTGATTCGTGAAGTTTTTCATCATGATACTGGATCTAATGTTTTTTGTTTAACCGCTCATGCAGGTTGTGGAAAAACATTCACACAAACAGCAATCGTTCACAAATTAAATTCGCTTAATCTTAGTTGCGTTGCAACAGCGTTCAGTGGCATAGCTTCAACTCTATTACTTGGAGGTAGAACTTTACACAATGTGTTTAAATTGCCTATACCCATTTTGGAAAATTCTGTAGCGAATATTACCGCAAATAGTAGCTATGGACGTTACATAAATTCATCATCATTGATAATTATTGATGAAATTTCTATGTGCCCACTGCAAGTGTTGAAAATCATAGATAGATTATTGCAGGATCTATGCGATGAAAATGATAAACATAAACCATCTGGAGTGAAAACGATACTTCTGTGCGGTGATTTTCGGCAAATTTTACCAGTTGTCCCACATGGATCACGTGCAACTTTAATTGAAAATTGTGTCACGAGTTGGCATAAATTTGTTTATTTTCATAAAGTAACGTTTACTCAAAATATGAGAGCCTTACCAAGTGAAATAGAATTTGTCGAATTCTTGAAAAACATTGGTAATGATGAAGCCCCACAATTCCCTCAGTTTGGTGAAAATATTATTGAAATACCTCAGCAAGTAATAGGAGATGAAAATAATATTATTAATGAAGTGTATGGAAATATTTCCGAAAACATACTCTCAGATAACATATTGAAGTCAGTTATTTTAGCACCTAAAAATGATGATTGTACTTTTATTAATACAGTAGAACCTCGTTAACCCGGATCAACTGGGGCCGGGGCCGATCCGAGTTAACGAAAATCCGGGTTATCCAGAGAATGAGGGAAAAACGATAAAAAAGAACATGTACTTACCAAAAATATTTTTAATGGAGTTTAAAAATTATTATCGGCACACTTTCACCTAAAAACACATAATATGTATTTACACTGTACACAATATAGGTACAAACTAGTCGGTAGTAAAAAAGGCAGTGAGCTTTTGCTGTCTCAGTTTTGTGTATCGCTTACGAGCAGCGCGATCTCGCATCCGCTTTAGCATTAGAAGCTCGTTTGGCGATGTTTCGGCTTGACTCTCGAAATAAACCATCAATTTATCTATGTTTGCTACTGCTTCTGCATGGGTCATTGTAGCGGGTCAATTTTTGGGTGTTTTTATTTTTAACAGTATGGGGCATTTATATCTTTTATTTCTTTTATTTTGGGCGGGCTTGTCTAAAAAATTATTGTGAAAATTATTGTGCAACCAAATTCATTCCATTATAACAGAACGGTGTTGAGAAACCGTGGTGTAACAAAGGCATAGACGCAATTTGTTGTTGAGTAATGCGGCAAAGGAATTCGCGCCCCCGTCGAAATTCTTAGAACCCTGTACATGTGTGTCGACGCACGAGCGCAACTACTCGAGTCCGCGCTCGGCCAGGACGCCTAGTTGGTTTAACACAAGATGGCTAAAGTAGAAGTATTCATCATCTCTTCACAGACCTTCCGGAAATGCTGCTATAGTCCGGCCCATTTTAATGACATCAGTGTGGCACATGCAAATATCAGCTACACATGGGGCGAATATAATGACTATATTCCATGCATAGAGCTCATGAGTAACAGCAAACCAACATTATACGGCGACTAAAACCTGTTGGCCGTGGACGCGTACTTCCTGCCACTCAAAGACACACACGAGGCAGTCACACTATTGAAGCCGGCCGGCTAGGAACGAAGTAGACTCCACACAAAAGTTTTTTTTTTATTTTTAATAGTAAAGTTAAATATCGGTGGAAAAAGTTTGGTATTACAATCAATCCATGCGGGAGAAACTAACCGAGTGTTTTTTCGGACATCAACATTATAACATTTCATATAAAGATGACTGTGCGTGAAGACCGCGTGTCCGCCGTGGGGGGGAAATTTATATTATAAAATGTTAAGGGTATTATAAATTCTGAATGAGAGTGTGTGCAAGCAAAGCTGGGCTGTTTGGGTTTGTGTTTATGTGTATAATTGTTTGAACCTGTATAAAGGATAAGGTAAGCTATAGTCAGTAAGGTGCAAGAGTTGCACAACATGTAACACGAATATCTATCAATTCAACATTTCTGATTAATAAATAAAAAATCTAATTTCTCTTCCATACAATTGAGAGTTAAATTTTTTCAAGGCCTTATTTCGTTACATGTATTATCAGAGTTCGTCGAACGAAATGGGTTTACCTCCACTACGCGATCCGGCCAGATCAAAGACGAAAGGTAAGTGGGAGTTTTTAATTTGAATAAATAATAAAAAATACCGAATAAGTAAGAGTTACAATTGGTGCCGTGACCAGGATGTAATATAACTGAAAAGGGCTTATATTACTCAGACCTACATCTGACGATGCATGGCGAAATATGGTTGCGAAAGTAAATTGATTTTGTATATGTTAAAACATCAGTTTTGAAATAAAATCACTAATGGACAGTTGTTACATAAGAAAAAAAAATAGATTAAGTAAAAATGTCTGAAAAAACAGAGAAAAGTAGCGTAATAAATTCAATAATGAGTGAAAGTGACCTTGAGTCACAATCGCCGAATGAAAGTGGTATGCTGACGGGAGGGGGGTTGAGCGCGGTTACAGAAACAGCTGTCGGCGGTAGTATAATCATTCATTCAACCCCGATTGTGGCTCAAGCACCACTAAGCGAAACAGATGTTGACTCTGGGATCCAGTTGACCCCAGTTTCAACTAAAAAAAATAAACAATCAGAGGAAACAGATATAATGAGTGTTATGCTCAGTCAATTCGAGAGAATGAATAGTAATTTCAATGTAATGAATAGTCGTTTTGACACAAATGAGAAAGAGTTAAATAAACGTTTCGATGATAATGATAAAATTTTAAATAATATGAAAAGTGACTTTAACAATAGATTAGATCAATTAACTAATGATTTTAATGAACAGAAAATAAAATGCGAACAGCAAAATATTCAAAACGAGATCAATTTTAAAGAAATTAAAGACCAGAATACTCAGTTTCAGCAGAGTATTAATGTACAATTCGATAACCTGAGTAGGGTACTAGACAAACATATTGATGAACGGTGTGAGAGTATGAAATTACACCTGTCAGAGTCACTAAATGAGCAATTAGAGTGCCGTGTTTCTGATATGACCAATGATATAACTAATAAAGTAGAGAAACAGATCACGGAGCAATATAGTATAATGAATACAATTTTTGAGAAACAAATAAGTGAATGTAACACCAATACTGAATGTAAGATTGGTTATGCTATGAATCAGATCGAAAATAATGATAGTAAAATAAGAGACATAGAAAATAATTGTAAGATTGAGTTCAAGACCATACAAAATACAATAAGTGACCTTGAATGTGATAATAACCTTAAATTAATGAATGTTAAAAATGAATTGAGCATGGCCATCAGCCAACAAGTAAACACTGTTACCGAGCGAGTAATTATGACTCGTGACGTAAGCAGTGAAGTTGAGTTAGAGACGTTCAGTTGTGATAATAAAAGAGTGCATCCCATGCAGTTCATAAGTAGAGTGAGAGAGTTCAATAAGTTCAGTACTAATAACTGGGAAGTCCAATTATTAAAAATTTTAAAATGCTTTAAGGGCAGTTCGGAGATATGGGCCGAGGTACACAAAACGGAATGGGGGTGTTTTGAAAGTTTTGAGTCCGCATTTATAAATAAATACTGGTCTGAAGAAGACCAAGAAGTGTTACGAAGTAGAATCATGGGAACAGGGAATTTTGGGGGGCCCAATAATAATATAACGGGGTATGTGATGAAAATATTTAACGAGGCAAAATACTTAGAACCGCCATTGCCATTTAGATCCTTTGTGAGGCATATCAGCAAGCACTTGCCAAGGGAAGTACAGATAACACTTATGACAAGGGAGGTAGCTAATATTAGCGAATTAGAAAATATTTTAGATGTGTTTCAGAATATCCGGGACCAAGAATTGAGTCGCCGTCAGAACCAGCAGAATGGAAATAATGGAAGTAATCAGGGACCGCCGAGGGGACCTACAAATGGACCGGCATTTCCCAGACGAGAACAAAATAACCGAGGACCAAAATGGACTTGTCCCGCATGTTCACAGGAGAATTATGCGACACAAAATTTTTGTTTTAGATGCAGGAGAGAGAGACCGGGTCAGTGACAGGGACCACAACCTGCACAGAACCAGCATGCTACCCCCAAGAGGGCAGAGTGGCAGCCGCTGTTTCATAGTTCCGGAGATTTCCCCTAAGTTCTCCCCCCATTGAATTTCAAATATGTACCAATTTCAAGTCAGCTATGGTCAAGGGACTTGATATGACCATAGCTGGCCACTAGCCAAATCCACGATTAGTGCTGGTAAGGCAGTAATCGCCCGTAAAGTCGGGGAAATCTAAACTTCAATTTGACTGCCTGTTACACATCAATCTAGTTATGTGCGACACGGTCGTTTGGCAGTGTGTAAACTTTAATTCACACGAAAAAAGGTGTGCCACACATTTTCGCCATTTTTGGCCTCCGATGGAGGTAACACTCACTGTTACCCCCAACCCATTTCGCTATTTACGAGAGCACAGGCCACCCCCGCAATAGCCACTTAATAGCTAACTAATTAATTAACAATTGAAAACTAAACTTTTCTACGATTGCAGTTCCACACTCCATTGTTCTATCACTTCATTGAGCACCAATCTAACCCCCTTATTATCCCCACTTCTTGTATTGACAAGTTTTTATTTTGTTACACATCTTTTCAAAACGTTCCCATACTCACTGATACTAAAACTTGACAATTACATTTGGTCACTTAATTCTAAAATTTATTTACATTTTATATTTATGACTTATTCTAGTGGTCAGTATCCCCGCCTGAAACGGGGGTGTTTTGCGATGAAGGATACAGGACATCCAACTCAGATCTACTTTGTGCAGTTACTTCGCCTTGTTTTCAACTGTACTACCTTACCTTCCCATCTCTACTAACCCGTCGTCTGAGTTGGAACTCCCCATCCTTCTCCGCAAAACTCTTCATTTCGGTGTAAGCAAACTATTGCCAATGGCTCAGCTGAAATTTCTTCACCATGGACACTGAAAATATTTAAATTTGCATGCACTGCCTTAATTTTAGGTGTAATCTCCTTTATTTACAACACTCCAAGGCAGTGCAGGCACGTGACAGGTACATCAAAACTGATGCACCTAGAGTGTATAAAAAATTTTAATTCGTCACGTACCTTTTTGGGGTCCCCCTCCCCGTTCAAATAAGTGTGGTTAAATTTCTATTTTGTACCAATTTTGGTGGAGCCGGACCATCGTTGCTTTCACCGCCCGAAGGAAGATCTGCCAACCATGGCCCGCCTCCGAGTTCCGAATTCCACGGCCAGGACTGGTAAGATCGTGACCGCCCGAAAATGGGGGAGGAGCCCTTCTAGAAACAAAAAAAAAACAATTATATGACATTCATACATTTACTATTCAATAAAAAATCCTTATGCTGACCAAAATAATTTCAAATTTGTAGCGTTGTGCGTACCCACTATTTCCCTGGTTTCTCTATTCTGTAACACATACGAATTTTTCATTTTTATTTCTACTATCTCGTACGGCCCCTCGTACAATAAGAAAAATTTCTTGATCTCCTTATCTTGGGTGCTCGACAAATCATGTCGTCGTACCAATACCAGCTGTCCGACCTCGTACTGCGTCCACTTACCTTTCATATCATGTCTCTGTTTTCTCCTCTCCCCCTTCGTCAACAAACTTTCATTCGCTAGCCTAAGTTTTACCTCGCGACCAATAGTGTTGGTTTCCGGTGGATATTCAATTAATTGTTCCAAAATCCTCTGTGGACGCTTTCCTCTTATTAACTCATAAGGTGTGAACCCTGTCGACTCGTGGGTGGTGCAGTTGAGCCAATTTTCAATCTTCTGGACATAGAGTGGCCACTCGCTGTGTTTAGCGTGGCAGTATGTCCGGAAAATGCTGCCCAACTCCCTCATGACTCTCTCCGCCTGATTGGATTGTGGATGATACACTGCGGTGTGCTTTGGGATGATACCTTCCCATCCGAGAGTCTGGCGCCATCTCCCGCTGATGAACTGCGGCCCATGGTCGGATAATATCACCTTCGGCTTTCCCACGTTGATCATGTAGTCGCGTGTGATCTTCTCGCTCAGCACCTTACTCGTTGCCCGCTTCACGCTATACAACCTTACATATTTGGAAAAAGTGTCAAGTACCACAAAAATATGCATCACTCCACCCCTACCCTTTGGCAATGGGCCGTACAAATCTACAGCTACTAAGTCGAATGGTTTTTCTACTTTAATATAATTTAGTTCTCCTTCTAACCTATAATTCACAACTTTAGACTTCTGACACAACCCGCAAACTCTAAGTATTCTTCGGACGCGTTTCTCCATATTCTTAAATAGACAAGATTCCTTTAACACATTCACACACTTCCGTGCCCCAAAATGCCCATATCTAAGGTGACAGTCCCACACTATTTTCTCTATCAACCCGTCAGGTATAACTAACCTCCAATCTCTCTCTCTCCCCTCTACTTTTTTAAACAAACTCCCTTTAAACACTTGAAAATATTGTTTATACCCAAACTCATCTACATCTGATTCTACACTAGTAATTATTTTATTTAACTTACTATCAGCTCTTTGCATTACATTTATATTCTTTAATTTTTCCCCAAAAAGTTTATCTTCCGTGGACAATCTATAAATCTCTATCTCTTTAATATCTCTACCTGTTCTATTTCTGTCTGTGTCCACTCGTGATAGTGTGTCTGGCACCCTGTTCTCTACACCCTTGATGTATTCCCAAGAAAAATTATACTCTTGAAGAGCTAACACCCACCTGGTTATCCGGCTGTGTGTGAGTTTGCAAGTATTCAGGAACGACAGCGCTTTGTGGTCCGTCCTGATGATGGTTCTATTACCCAGCAGGTACGTTCGGAACTTCCTCACGGCAAACACTATACTGAGGAGCTCCTTCTCGGTTGTAGTATAGTTGCGTTCTGCGGCTAGCAACGTCCGGCTGGCGAAAGCGATGGTTTTATGTTCTTTCGCCTCGTCCTCTTGGTATAGTTCTGCGCCAAGTGCTATGTTACTTGCGTCGGTATGTAAGTAAAATTTTTCATTAAAATTGGGATGATTCATTAAAATCATATCAGCGAACTTCTTTTTGATTTCGTTGAACGCTGCCCTTTCGTTTTCTCCCCACCTCCATTGCTTATTCTTTTGCAGCACTGCGCTGAGTCGGGCCGTCGTCTGGGCGTAGTTCCGCTGGAATTTCCTGTAAAAATTACAGAGACCAAGAAAACTTTGCAATTGTTTTATGTTCTTAGGCTCCGGGAACGTCAGGATGGATTCTACTTTATCCGGATTGGCACGTATCCCTGTAGGTGTTATGATGAAACCCAAAAAATGTATCTCAGTTTGCAAAAATTTTGATTTGTCCCAATTCACTGTCAAACCTCCCTGATATAACTTCTCCAATACATATTCCAAATGCTCTACATGCTCTTCAAATGTTCTGGAAGCTATCAAAATATCATCAACGTATATGGTTAAAAAATCTAAGTTATGGGGTTGCAAAATTTCGTCCAGACACTTGATAAAACTAGCTACACTGGTGTTCAATCCAAACGGTAATCTCTTAAATTGATAATTCTTTCCGTTGAATAAAAAGGCCGTGTATTTTCTACTATTTGCCGCCAACGGAACTTGCCAATACCCGGCGGTCAGGTCTAAAGAGGTCATATATTGTACGCCGCTAAATTTCTGAAAAATCTCTTCTATCGCTTCGGGTGACTCCCGGTCTGGAATAATTATTTGATTGATTTTGCGGGCATCTAGACATAACCTCACTCTCCCATCTTTTTTGATTACTACTACTAAAGGGTTGGAATATGGTGATACAGATCGCTCGATTATATCTCCCTCTAACATTTTCTCTAACTCAATCTGAACCGCTCTTCTCTTCGCATATGGCACCGGATAACTTCTTTGCACATAGGGTGCGTGTTCCCTCACCTTTAACTCGCATTCATAGTTTCTTGCCCTCCCTGGTTTATCGGCAAACACTTCTCTAAAATTCTCGACTACCCGCCACAACGACTCACGTTGAGAACTCCCTATTACGCCACCCTCACTACAAAATTTCAGTGCTCTCTCATTCCATAAGTGATCTACATTCTCCTCGTACTCTAACTTACTCTCACTACATACATTCACACTAACTTCCATTTCTTGTTTATTATTCCGATTATGTATCACCCTTACCCCTGAAATTCTTATCGTATCTAACACCCGCTCAAAATTAATACGGACTGGTTCCCCTTCACTATTTAATTCTAACACCCGTTTAGGAAAATCAATCACCGCCTTATGTTTAATCAGAAAATCATTTCCCAGTATAACCTCAAGATTTAATCCCCGTACGACTAGAAATGTATTATCGTACCCTACCCCGTTAATTACCATGTTTAAGTGTACTTGTTTCGTGACTCTTTTACTTCTAACCCCTGTAATACCTACAATCGTCACCCCAGCTACTGGTAAAGATGGAATATTTTTATTTATTTCTCTTAATTCATCTAGTACATGTTCAGAAATAACAGAGATTTCGCTACCTGTATCGATTAACGTTTTAATCTCCTTACCTTCTATGTTGATTTTCACCTCAGTCAGTCCATTCTCCCGTCTCCCTGCTTCGAAGTCTTCATCCTCCAATAATTCCTCAGACAAATCTGTAATCACAACGTTGTTTCGGTATCTATCATCCATTTGGACCCCAGAAACTTCCGGCGACAACGGTCGGGTCCGGTGTTCCATTGTCCCTCTTAGTTTCCCGCAGAGGTGCTCGCCACTGCATGGTTGTATCCTCGTTCTTGTTGGTTTACTCGCTGTTCATGAGCGTGGCCTCTCGGCGCTTCTCCTTGGCCATCTCCCCTTCGTTGGTATGCATCCTTGTTCCAACAGTGAGTGTTACCCCCATCGGAGGCCAAAATGGCGATAAATGTGCGGCACACCTTATCCGTGTAAATTAAAGTTTACACACTGCCAAACGACCGTGTCGCACATAACGAGATTGATGTGTAACAGGCAGTCAAATGAAGTTTAGATTTCCTCGACTTTTCGGGCGGTTACTGCCTTACCAGCACTAACCGTGGTTTTGGCTAGCGGCCAGCTATGGTCATATCAAGTCCCTTGACCATAGCTGACTTGAAATTGGTATATATTAGAAATTCATTGGGGGGTGACAGTTAGAGGAAATCTCCCGGAACTATGAAACAGCGGCTGCCACTCTGCCCGCTTGGGGGTAGCAAGAAAGGTGGTAGACCCGCAGTAAGGGTGTATAATTATATAACAAGAACATATTGATGTTCGTAACGTTTGAAACTTAATAGCGGAAGCAAAGACACGGAGAGGCAAAACCTGCTCCAAAATATACAGTCTTTGTGGAAGCGAAAAGGCGCCACAGTCTTACACAATTTGCAATAGAGTGTGTGGCTGGGAGGTGGCTCAGATGAGCCACGAATTTAAATTTTACCACATAAAAATTTTTTTGTTTAATTCCAATTTTGATCCAATCAAAAATGCTTGTGCTCTGTTCAAATAATTATATGCTCAGACTCTTAATATAAGGTGTTCATACTATAATTTTAAATGTATTATTTTATTGTAGTAAGTAGATATAGTTGTTGATAAAATATGTGTTTTCATGATATGTGTATACTGTAACTAAGCCAATAATTAAACGTCTGGCAGGCGGGTAACACAAAATGATCAGAATCAGAGAAATGGGAAATAACGAGATGAGAAGTAATGATAAATAAATACATATATATTTCATGTAAATTGTTCAATTGTGAGATGTATTTTCATTGTGTTAGGATATCAGCTGATCAGCAATAACAGGTCACTGGTATATTGGTTTGTAAATGTTATAAGTAATTGGTGTTCAAGGTAATGTTTTAATGTATTACAGATATTTTAAAGTAATGATGAAAATAATTTGATAAAATGAGAAATAAAGTAACAATTTATGCAAGATAACAAGAGATAGTTTTGGGTGATAAATATTTTGTGGGACATATAGATCTGTCCAAGTTAAAATCAAAATTGAAGTTGAATTAGTAGAGATGAAAATAATGTAATGTTGTTTTTGAGTTAATATATGTGATAGAAGTTTGAGAAGTATTGATGTTGACACAGTAGTAATGGAGACTTTATGTAGATTTTGAGTGATATATTTACGTTTATAATTAATGATGTTATTTTGTTGTAGTGGTAGTAAGGTAATGAGATTGAGATTTTTGGGGATGGCAATTTTGTATTAGAGGGTAGTGTAATGTAGGAGTTCGCAACAAAATATGTTGGGACGGGAATTGGTATCGATTTTAGTGAGGAGGGGCCGCCTTAGGTAGAATCCAGGCCGCCAGATAAGGGAAATTGAGTTTTTTGGGGGCGGGAAAACACGTATCCTATGTACAAAGGGTTGGAGAGTATTTTTTTATATATATTGAGAGAAGGTGGCGTTTTGAGTTTCATGATAAGTTGGGGTTTAGAGTGTCTTGATTAGTAGATGTTTTGGTAGAGATGGGTGTCATGATAATTGAAGTTGATGAATATTAGAGTCAGGGGGAGAAAGATTATATATGTATACAGATCTAATACAGTCAATGAGAATAAATAATTTACGTCACCTGCGGTATTGGAGAATAAGATTGTTACTTAAAGAGAGAGACTTGTAATTGAATATATAAAATTTTTATTTTTTCGAAACCAGTGACAGAAATTTGACAGAATTTGGAAATCATGTAAAATTAAGAATTGTTTATTTCAAATAATTTAAATGTCAATTTGATTATTATGTTAATATTTTGTTTATTTCAAATGTGCTATTTTATTGTTTGGTGTTTCAAATCAGATTGTTACAGATATTGTAGGTATTTTCAGATAGGAGGTACATAACATATGTAGGTCAAGGGTTTTGGACTTGACCTAGTTTCGATCAGCTGATGAGTTCATACACCTACTAAGCCTGTATAGTAGGAAGGCAAATTTATTTGTTTGTTTAATCAATTTAAACCAACTTAAAGTAGTGTCTAAATAGGAAGAACACCTTTAAATAAATTTAAATTTTTTTTTAATTTTAAAATTTTTGGAAATTTTAATTTGTTGAAAAAAAAAACTTGATTTTTCGCCTGCCAGCGAATGAATATTTTAGATAATGATTATTTATTTATGTGTGTATTAACCATGTTTATTTTATTGTATTGCATTGTATTGGTAGACTATAAGTGGTTCTCATGTTAGAGTAAGGATTTGTGTTTAGATTAGTAGAAATGTCTAAGTTAAGTCATTTGAAACAAAAATTAGAAAAACAAGGAAGAGAATTTTTTTTGATAAACTATTATTTTTTGAATTTTGAATTTTTTTTTAAATTTTAATAAATTGTAAAAGAATTTTTTTTATTTTTCAATGAGTTATGGCAACAGGTAATGTGAGTGTGTGTGAGCCCAGTATTTGTAAAGGCAGCCCAGCTTGCATAAAAGGGGATCCATATCGGCTGAGGATCTGGCATAATCTGAGCCAGGGATTGAGGATTTTTGGGGGTAGCATGTTAAAAGGTGAGGTGCGCTGTGGTACGAGTCTGTTCGATTTCTCGGTGTTGGGATCTCTTACGGAGAAGTCCAGTGATCTCGTTCAGATGAGTCCATGGTCACTGAGCCAGGGGGGTAGTGTACCCATGAGTCGTAAGAACAAGGGGGTTGATGGCAACAGTTCCTCACCGGTCCTCTTCGGGGTTATCGATGAGATTTCTTCTGTTGTGAACAGCAGAATTCTCATCGAGGGGGTATTGTACCGGGTCAATTTTTGGGTGTTTTTATTTTTAACAGTATGGGGCATTTATATCTTTTATTTCTTTTATTTTGGGCGGGCTTGTCTAAAAAATTATTGTGAAAATTATTGTGCAACCAAATTCATTCCATTATAACAGAACGGTGTTGAGAAACCATGGTGTAACAAAGGCATAGACGCAATTTGTTGTTGAGTAATGCGGCAAAGGAATTCGCGCCCCCGTCGAAATTCTTAGAACCCTGTACATGTGTGTCGACGCACGAGCGCAACTACTCGAGTCCGCGCTCGGCCAGGACGCCTAGTTGGTTTAACACAAGATGGCTAAAGTAGAAGTATTCATCATCTCTTCACAGACCTTCCGGAAACGCTGCTATAGTCCGGCCCATTTTAATGACATCAGTGTGGCACATGCAAATATCAGCTACACATGGGGCGAATATAATGACTATATTCCATGCATAGAGCTCATGAGTAACAGCAAACCAACATTATATGGCGACTAAAACCTGTTGGCCGTGGACGCGTACTTCCTGCCACTCAAAGACACACACGAGACAGTCACACTATTGAAGCCGGCCGGCTAGGAACGAAGTAGACTCCACACAAAAGTTTTTTTTTTATTTTTAATAGTAAAGTCAAATATCAGTGGAAAAAGTTTGGTATTACAATCAATCCATGCGGGAGAAACTAACCGAGTGTTTTTTCGGACATCAACATTATAACATTTCATATAAAGATGACTGTGCGTGAAGACCGCGTGTCCGCCGTGGGGGGGAAATTTATATTATAAAATGTTAAGGGTATTATAAATTCTGAATGAGAGTGTGTGCAAGCAAAGCTGGGCTGTTTGGGTTTGTGTTTATGTGTATAATTGTTTGAACCTGTATAAAGGATAAGGTAAGCTATAGTCAGTAAGGTGCAAGAGTTGCACAACATGTAACACGAATATCTATCAATTCAACATTTCTGATTAATAAATAAAAAATCTAATTTCTCTTCCATACAATTGAGAGTTAAATTTTTTCAAGGCCTTATTTCGTTACATGTATTATCAGAGTTCGTCGAACAAAATGGGTTTACCTCCACTACGCGATCCGGCCAGATCAAAGACGAAAGGTAAGTGGGAATTTTTAATTTGAATAAATAATAAAAAATACCGAATAAGTAAGAGTTACATCATAACCACAGCTGGTTCATCAACACTGTCTGAATCCTCTTCATTTTCATTTTCTGTAACACTGCATGATGCAATAATTTCTTCCTCTGTGATCACTTTATAACCTCCGTCATTGTCAATTTGCAACCAATTGTCAATGTCTTCTTCATCAACATCGGAACAGCCATCGATATTTTTAAAAATGTCTATAAAATCTTCTTCCACACTTATTTTTTCTTCTTCTTCAATTGTATTGTTTTCTGGCAAGTCACACACACCAGGCCACAACTTTTTCCATGACTTTATCAAAGTTTCTCTTCCAACCTGGTCCCAAGCTTCCGCAATCATATAAATAACAGTCTTTACGTTAAAAGATTTCAGCACCTCTACCACACCATGCTCTCCTTCGTCCTCTACCAGTTGACTTAGCATTTGCCTTTTGTACACTTTTTTTATTTTTTCTAGAACTCCTTGGTCCATCGGTTGAACAAGAGAAGTTACATTAGGTGGTAAAAACTTCACTGAAATGTCATCTTTGACTAGTTCAATGACAGACGGATGCGAAGGCGCATTGTCAATCAGCAAAACCGCCTTGTTGGGAAGGCTACAGTTCTTCAAATATTTTTTTACTGACGGCACAAAATTCTCGAAAAACCATTGTTTGAAAATGTCACTAACCATCCAAGCACTTTTTTGTGAGCTGTAAACGACAGGCAATGAGCCTCGTTTCACATTTTTCAATGCACGGGGTTTTGTAGACTTCCCTATTATAAGGAGAGGAATTTTGTGCTTTCCTGACGCATTACTGCAAGCCATTATGGTGAGGCGGTCTTTCCCTTTTTTATACCCTTTCGCTGAATCTCCTAATTTTGAGGCTAGCGTTTTACTCGGCAACATCCGGTAAAATAAACCGGATTCATCGGCATTGTAAACTTGATCTGCAGTCAGTTCTTCCTTTTTAATAAAGTCTTCAAAATCTTTTTTAAATTTTTCTGCCGCTTTAACATCACCTGACAAGCTTTCTCCAGTGATTGTAAGTTGACGCACTCCATGCCGTTTTTTCCATCTGTCCAACCACCCCTGGCTAGCTGTAAAACTCGGGTCTCCATGGGGCAACTGTTTGTTCAAACTCAATGCTTTCTGTTGGATGATGGGTCCAGAAATCGGCAAACCACGTTCTCTTTCAGCACAAAACCAGACAAACAATGCTTCATCCAGAGTTTCTAGTTTAGCAGTTTTTGCTTTACACCGATTATCCAAACTGTCCTTAGAAATCATTTTGAAACAAAAGTCTTCAATGCGTTTTCTGTTCTTTTTCCAATCAGATACGGTCGATGTTCCTACTCCAAACTCAGCAGCAATGTTCTTTAACGATTCTCCCTTATCAATTCTTGTCAATGCTTCCATCCTTTTTTTCATAGTCACAACAATGTTTTTACGTTTCGTCGCCATCGCGAACAACACGCTAACGAAACAGCACAACGATACTGTACCTCGACAGTGACACTAGGACAACACGCGAACACTACCGAGATTGCAGCACAACTGAGGAATGTTGTTTCTAGGTCAATGTCAAGTGCGAGGCGCGGGGAGGGGAAGGAGAGGGTTGAGTCACCAGTTTGCTGCGTAGCAACAGCAGGTGGGGTGAGTGCAATGAACTCGCCCGCTGGCAAGTGAATTCGAGTAATGTACCTACTGAGAATACCGATTTATTGTCTGTAAAACAAGTCTTCATTTACTACGCTGAACAACGTACATGTAATTTTTTTTTCCAAAACTGGTCCGGGTTATCCGGACGTCCGGGTTAAAGAGGTCCGGGTTAACGAGGTTCTACTGTACTGATATACTTAATCGAATACCAGGTGAACAGAAAACAGATCATAGCTACGATAAAATAATTTGTGATGATGACAATGAAATCAATAACTATCCAGTAGAGTTTTTGAATTCTTTGACTATTAGTGGTTTGCCACCACATAAGTTAGTATTGAAAGTTAATTGCATCGTTTTACTGATCAGAAACTTAAATACAAAGGAAGCATTAGTCAATGGAACAAGAATGCGCATCAAGTGTATGCATCGTAATGCTACTGATTGCGAAGTTTTAACTGGAACCGCACACAATAAGAGAATTTTGATTCCACGTATAAATTTAACATATTCCAGTACTGTTTTACCATTTAACTTTCAAAGAACTCAATTTCCAATTATACCTGCATTTGCGATGACAATAAATAAGTCTCCAGGACAAACATTCGAAAAAATTGGAATTTTATTGAGGCAGCCAGTTTTTACACATGGTCAATTGTACGTCGCAGCAAGTAGAGTTCGATCATTCGATGGTTTGAGATTTTATATTTCCGAATATAATGGCCAAGGGCATTTAGCAAATGATGAAAGAGTTTGTACAAAAAACATCGTTTACACAGAAGTTCTGAATCATTAAATTCACTTTCAAACTATTTTAAGTTCAATGAACAACATTTATTTTTTTAACCGCCTGGTTTTTTTGATTTAATGAAAACTATATGAAAAAATACGAGACACGTATTTTTTATTTCATTTTTTATTTTGTATTAATTTTTTATTTAAATTTTATATAATTCGAAAAAGACAGGCAAAATAACTGTGTAGCCTTGGCGAAACCTGGTCAGTATGGCAATAAAAAAAACCCAAGGAAATGTCAAAAAACGCGTTATTGCTTTTTAAATATGGCTTAGCCATGCTAAACCTCATTTTTCCTATCTTTCATATTTTTCAAATAACTCGAAAATTAACGCATAGAAAAAAAATTAAAAAATTATATAAGCTTTGTAGCAGATAATCTACAAACTGTTTTCGAATTTTGTACCTTACTAAAAATGAAATGTAATCCACTGGAATTGAAAACAATGTATCTTATACTTCTATGAATGTCAAGTCTCATTTTTATTAGCGTTTATTTGATTCAATAATAACATGAAAAAATTAAAACTGACAATGAATTATATCAAAAAGTAAATACGAATACAAGCTGTAATTGTGTTTTTTTTCAACTGTTACTAACATTAAATTTTAAATTTCATAGGTATTGCAGAGAATTAAGGCAAACAACACACGCTAATGACGTATTTGTACACGCTCGCAGCTGACGTAATAGAACAAAATTCAAAAAAATTATATGCAATGATTATAGAGGTATACTCTTTGACAAAAGAACCTCAATAACGTTCAAACTTAAAAATTTAATGAATTACGGTCGAATTTCGACCACTGGGCGACCACTAGTATTCTTTATTACTTGTTTGTGTATCATTATTGGTTTTCATTTTTATCTATTTCCCTCCTTCTTCATTTTCAATGTATTTGGTTAATACCTTGGTTTTTCCACCTTCTCCTTTGGGTTCAATTTTACATGTTACATTGATTCATTCAATTCCATGAACTTGTTCCATTTTTATTTAGTTTTGGTTTTTTCCTTCTTCTTTTGGTTTTGTTAATCACCTTCTTCTCTTCTTTGGTTTTATTCTTGTTTGTTTTTCGTGGTTCCCTTCTTCTTTTGTTTCCTTTTGTTGGGTCAATCACTTGGGTTAGGTCATGTCGTCGTTTGTCGAGTCATTGTCTTTATATTTTATTTAAATTAAGCATTTTATTTAATATGAAGTATTATTTTATATTTAGAATCCGCTTTTTTTATCCCTGGTATTGGGGGTGGCTTATTTGTGTTGTAACAATATATATATATATATATATATATAAAATTTATTAAATACTTTTGATTGGTTTCTATATTTTGTTTCATGAATGTATAATTAAAAGTCTTGGGGGAGAGTTTAATGTAGTAATGACATAATAAAAAATAAAAGAGGATATCATGTGTAAACAAATAATCAATTTATTTACTTCTAAATAACCCAGGTCTGCTTCCAAATACGTCTTCACGAACCTTGGCCTAACCTAGGTAAGTAAAATATACAGTTGGTATCAATGAAAGATGGCGTCTGAAAGTAGACGCATGCACTGCTGATTTTCATAAACAAGTAAAATAAAAAGTAAATAGTAGTAACTATAGTTACACCAGTACTTTACCCCACACACACACATTCTGTTTACAAATTTATATATATTTTTTAAACCCCTTTTATTTACTGAGCTCATTGGTATTTATTTCTTTATTGATTCAAATCGATATAGTTACTTTTGTGTCGTTCTCATCTGCCCGCGCCATCCACAGTAGTCCGCCATTACCAGCCAGGTACGTTCACTTTCACTAAGACACCCCGAACTGTTTTGGTTATTTGAACTTAAGTATTCTTTTCACACCACCCTATCTTCCACCTATCCTTCTTTTACACTATGTTGGGGCAGGCCGCGCGTACTTACACACGCCGGCCTCCCGACGTTTTTTAACGGAGACTGTTACTGTACTGTCTACTATACTGTTTGACTACTGATGGCAAACTGCGCGAACCTCGTGCTTGGTTGCCCACATGCCAGGCGTTAGGCGTTGGCTGCTGCCGTCAACTCGTTCCGTGATTGGTTTATATGCAGTGAGCAGGAATAATTCGCCTTACTTCCGTTATCAATTTTGGGTTGAAGATTACATATTTTCTCATGCCCTTTCGTGTCCTCTGAGCACATGTCACAAAAGGCGGCACACGCGCGCTCTTACACATTCCATTGTTCTGATTTTCGTCGTACCTTGCACAGCATGACACCAAACTGACTACCGGGTGTTCACAAAAGTCACATATTTGGTGATCTAAAAGTGTTGCCTAGCCTGGTTGGCCACAAATTGTTACAAGAAAATTATGAAATTAAAACCCTCTGCTTTGTCCCATTACAATGCACTACAGTTTCAGGCAAGACAGCGTGTGGCTAGACCAAACATAAAGTGTGTGTACAATACAAGATCATAACAAGAAATAAATAAAGGAAACAGAGATATAGCAATGGCCAAAATACAAAGGAAGAAAGAATGAAAGCCTGAAGTGCTTTTATGCTGGAAATAAGGACATCTACTAGAAAGAATGCCAGAACAAGCAACCAGCACGGAAATAAGCAGAGGTTGGTACAACACGGTGGATACAGTACTGACTAACTACTGTACAAATCCCCTAGATAACATAGTCTCGTACACTTCAGGAAACCAGCAGAAGCTTGGTAGTTAAGGGATTTGTTCAACCAGGCCACCCACAATTACATCTGATATGGGCACAATTACATCTATTGTGCACTCTGACGTAGTGAACAAAATTAAGCCTATTTGGTACCTTGGACCTTACACAGTGACACTGGAAGATCTTTAAAAGTTTTTGTCATTGTTCATTCCTAAGGATAAATAAGTAATAACTGTTTCTGAAGAAATTCAAATAAAAGAAATTTTATAGCAAAATAGTCATTATTCCAAATAATACTATTATAGATTATATGTTTGAAAGAATTCTTCTAAAACTTTAAAACAAAAACAAACTTGTCCCTCTAAAATTTCAGAAGTTTTTATAACTTTTTTTTATTAATGTTAGAATTCAAATCAGTTTCACTACATATACTGTATACACACATATTTCTATACATACTTCTCTATAACGAGTAACGTCACTCCAAGTGACATACCACAATATTCCAAAATTACAAATTACATTCACAGTATATTATCATTAGCAACAAACATAAGATTTCACTGTTCAAACTAAAAGATAAATTTCAAACACATTTTATTTTTTTCTTACCATAATAAAGCAGTTGCACATTTTTTATTTGCAGTCAGTCTTGACAGAATACGTATATACTGACATGAAACATCTTCAGGTTTAGTTAACTTGTAAATAATCTTGAATGCATATGGAACCTATACAAAAAAATAAATAAATAAAAATTAAATGTAAGTAGAAGAATTCATAATACTGTAAAAATAAACATCACTATAACTTAAATTAACACCAAACTCCATTGTACTAAACCATATAAGCTCAGCAATATGTAATACAAGCTGTTACTCGCGGGTTCGCATGCTAATATTTGACTTTTAATAAATATTTTAATATAATTTTTATTGTCTATGTCCGTATGGCATCCTGTCAGCTCGTATAACAATTTTGCACTCATTAGTCAAATTCTCTCCAAAGCTGTTTTCAACACTTGTACAATTTTAACTTGTACTGAATTATTATACTGGTGCAACAGCCTTTGGAGATTTAAAAGTACTCATATATAAAGCCTTTGGAGATATTTATAAAGTACCTGTTAAATCAAAAACGCTAAATTCTTTATTTTAAGTGTTACTGTGTTAGAAGCATTGTATAACACATTAAACGTTATGTTTTCCTCAACCATGGCTTTTATTTATGTCAGCAGTAAACTAAAAACCAAAAAAACCGTTGTCACCTAACCTCACAAATGAAAACAACATGTATTTTCACTTTGCATTAAGTAATAGGACAATTTACAGTTAGTACACTTTTTCTTTTCCACATCGTAATATATCGATACATTCGCATATTATATAAAACATCAAAAAATATACTGCAGGAATGCATAAATGTACCATTCCGATACCACTAAATAGGTTTTGTTTATTTACTTGTCACTATGGTAATTAATTCTGGTTTCCATGGTGTTGTTGATATCTTTAGTAGTAGTATTTAATATATTTCATTACTTATTCATTCCATCATCACAAATACGTATAAACATAAATTTTATAATCGTTTAAGACAATTACAAAATATATAGACATATTTGTATACAAAGTTACAAAACATATCGATACAATCGCATAGTAAAAACATTAAAAACTGCAGGAACGGATAAAGGTACAGTTCCGATGCCGCTAAATATCATTTGTTCATTTACTTGTTACCATGGTAATTAATTCTGGTCTCCATGGTGTTGATGCCATCTTTATACGCGTCAATAAAAAGGCATAATTAAAAAGCCCTAAATTGTGCGAACAGGGCAAAATATCAAATTCCAAGTTAGACAGTATTTTTCGCCTTGTGTCAAAGGTAACCTCTGCAAACTTTGGTGGCAGTCGGTGTAACGGTGTGGATTTGTATTCAGTACCCATAAATCCTCAGACTTTGAGTTCTATATATAGAGATTATAAAAGCTATCAGAAAGTGTTAACTGGTGTTCTTCCCCATCAGTTCATCATTCAAAGAGACGTAACAGTACAAATGAAGCTTAAACTTCTATTTATCCACGTACGACAACTCTGTTTGAGCATCACCTAAAATTATAATTTTTTTGATTCTGTATACTTCTATAGAAGCTCTGTTTACATAAGGAGCTTCTATTCTACTCTTCCGTTTCTATTCTGCATACATAAGGAGCTCTCATATGAAAGCAGACATGTTTTTAAATACTAGAAAAGTTATACAGTAGAGTCACATTTACCCATACTTTTTTTTCGGACATCTAAGGACCACATGCCAATTTCAATTCTTTACTCCTTGTTATTTTCTTTTTTTCCAATATTCTTTCATCTTCTCACTGTGTTTCTTCTTCCTCTCTTCAGTCTACTTTGAACCTGCATTTTTATCTCTCCTACCCTGGACTCCCTCCATTTTCAACACTTTTTGTCCGAAAAACTTCTCTGTCAATTGCTTCTTCTGCATGTATATTATTTTTTTCTAAATCCTTTTGGACTTCTTTAATCCAACTTGATGTTGACTTCTTTCCCCACCCACAGATGTTTGAAGATTTGCTTTGTCAACCTACTGTCGTCCATTCTATATAAATGTCCAAAAAATAATAGTCTTCTTTTTCTCATTGTTCTGTTATGTTTTCTATACTTTGATATATTTCATCATTACTTCTTAATTTCCAACCTTCTGAAGTTTTTCGTGGGCCTAATATGTTCCTAGTAATTCGTCTTTCCAATATTTCCAGTTTGTCTATCACTTGCATATAGGCATTCTGGCTTCACTACTGTACTGTAATGCCTTATTTTTGCATTTTTAGATATGCACTTTCTACCCATACTTTACTTATCCAACATTTTATTTCACAGAACAATTTTAAAAACATTGTAGCATTAAATTTTAATCCAAGGTCCCAAACAAGGATTTAGTCCAAATTATAAATGAAGAGAATGGCACGTTAAATGAAACAAGTGGATGAAGTAACAAGTGGAGAGAAACAAATTGTAGAGGTAGCGCATAATGAAGAATCAAAGAGGCAGCTTTAAAATCCATGGAGTGACACGAATCACTGGTACTGATGTGGTGACTGTCCAGAGATGGAGTGATTTTGTACAAAGGGAATGGCAATCACTGAAAAATATATCTACAACAATTTTTTGAATGGATAAAGAATGAGTTTAATAATACTGTACACTAATTTTTCACTTTAAAATTAGGTTACTTCACATATAAATAAAATTTACAATGCTAGAGCCTGTAGTGGGAAACAAGACTGTTTTCTTGTGTAGTTATTTATGTAGTCATTATCAATTCATGTAATTCTAATTCATATACAATATAAGTCAGAAAACTGTATTGATTTTGTTTTTATTAAACTAGCAAGTATCAACACAACCTCAACAAAATTTGTAACCAATAGATTTCGAAGAAGGACTCCTCCTCTTAATCCTTATAAAAGAAAGAGCTACCATTGGAGAAATAAAAATTGTTTGAAGATTCACTGATGATAATCTGATTTTGACAAACAAGACAGTAACTGTACAAAAAGTGCTACTTGCATTTTACTGTCTTATTTTTACATGGAGCATTTCCGTTTACAGGTCAGATGCATGGGCAGTGAGGAAAACAGATAGCGGTGGTTGAAAAGTGCATCTTCACATCAACAGAAGGGGTAAGATGGGTGGATAAAATAAAAATGAGGAAGACACATTCAAAAGAATCCAGAAGTGTTGGATACTTCTAAAGGTTATAAAGAGGAGTCAGGGAAACTGTGGCTATGGTGTCTGGGACCTGTCCTACATCAAAATTCCACACAACAATGACAATAGTAACAAGGATAACGATTATGACAATTACTACTTCTACATTATCTAAAGCTGAATTTTTATCTCCAAGATTAACCTCCCTAACAGACTTTATAAACAGACAACTTACCAACACTGCTTTGACTACACTTACCAGTGACGTGTGCCAGTTTACTAACATCGAGAAAAAGAATGGATAATAGCTATCAACAGCATCAACGTTCACTAAATCGTTATCCAGGAGACCTGTAAATTGTATGAATTTTAGTTAGCAAATACTCGAATAAGATGGTATATATAAAATATTTTTAAAATTAACATAGTAACTTACCTCCAATCCATTGCAATACTAAAGATGTAACTTTATTGTTATGGTAATTGTCTGAAGATAACAACCATGGCATTAGCCTGTCTATGACTTTTCCTGACACTACTTCCTGAGGTATTACACACTTCAACAGTGCTTTAGCACTCTGTTCAGCTGCAATAATTATAGTAAACATTAGTATAACATGAAACATGAAAATGTGCAACTGAAATACATTAAACTCCCGATTATATGGGAGCAGTTTATCCATTTTGCAGATTATCTATGGCCTTCTGTTTTTTTAAGAAAACTCCTGTACCACTACTCTTAATACACTTTTTTATTAACAACTGTACACAATATTGTTTTAAAATTATATGTGTTATATGTAATGGGTTATATGTCAGTTATATATAATTTTATCTAGATCAGGTATCTAGATAAGGCCTGTCAGGACGATGCGATGCAATGGGTACCAGGATTCGCATTTGGGATGGTGGCAGATGAACCTTTTAGAAGGCCAACGGCAGCTCCTCAGGCCCAGTTAGGTGTCTTTACCCATGGTGAAGGCAACCTCCTAGGAGTTGGGACTCCTAAGCCCCTGGTCCTCCAGGTTGGGGGTTGGACTTGTGCTGACGACTCCATCCAATAAAAGCCTTCATTATTGAGAAGCCTAAAGGAAAAGAAACCGAATGGGTTAATTGATGGCAACCTGGCAAACGGATTAATGATAAAGATTTGCAGATCTGTACGTGCAATGTCCTGTCTCTATTTAAACCAAGAGCTCTTAACATTTCGCTGGATCAATTACAAAAATATCATCCAGATATTACAGCTCTCCAAGAGATCGGGTGGTAGGAAATGGAGTTTCAGAGAAGAAGGACTGCACAGTTTATTATAGTTGTGGTGATAAACACCAATATGGCACAGGCTTTATTGTTGGCAAGAAAGTTAAACATCTGGTAATTGGTTTCACACCGTAAATGACAGAATTTGTTGTCTAAGAACCAAAGAGAAATTTTTAAAGTATAGTATAATAAATGTACACACCTCTACAGAGGAAAGATTCGTGCAAGGATGTCTAACTTCAAGAAAGAGCTAGCAGGAAGAGGTAATAAGTACAAACGTAGATACTTTAAAAAGCCACGAAATACCTCTCAGTATCAGGAAAAATTATGAGAAGAATTAGGAAAAGGCCAAGAAAAAGTTGACGATAAGGAGGACATCAACAGCTTATGGGACATAATAAAAACATCTGTTATTGTGGCAGCTGAAAATAGAGTAGGAGTCAGGGCAAAGGAGATATTAAAGAATGGTTTGATGATGAATGCGAAATGGTAACAAAAGAAGAATGATGCGTATCGTATGTTGCAGAGGGACTGTACAGGACAATCAACAGAAGGATAAAAAAGTAAAAGGAGAATAAAAAGAAATTGCACACAGAGAAGAAAAGGAAATACGAGAATGAGTTGCTCGACAGGATAAAGCAGAGAAGACTAAAAAATGAAAGCAGAAAATTTTATAAATCTATCAGTGACAGCAAAATCTTTTAAACCAAGGACTATAATCTGTAAAGATATAGAAGGTAACAAAAAAGAACGATATCTTAGAAAGATGGGAAGAACAGTTTAATGCTCTGCTAAATGGAAAGTGCAATGTCAATGAATGTGATTATACTCACCATCCTATAGATCACAGAAATCTAACAGGTGGCCTAGGAAATGAAGTGCCAACAATGGAAGAAGTTAAAAATGTGATTGAAGAACTTAAAAATAATAAGGCTCCTGAAGCAGACAACATATACGAAGAACTATTGAAATATGGTGGACAAGCACTAATATACTCCTTACAAAAGCTGTTCAGTTTAAAATGGGACAAGGAGAAAATTCCTGACGAATGAAGACTGGATTGATATGCCCACTGCATAAAAAAGGGGATCCGATGGAGTGCAAAAACTTCAAAGAAATTATATTACTTGCAGTAGCATATAAAGTATTCTCTAAAATTTTATATTTGAGACATTACTCTATACAAATAAGATTATAGGTAACTATCAATGGGGGATTGAACCTATAAAACCTACAATAAATAAAATGTTTGCTCTACAACAAATTTTAGGGAAGACCAAGGAACGTAATATTGAGATTCATCACCTGTTTATAGACTATAGTGCAGCATATGATAGCATAAATAGAGCCTAGTTATTTACTATGATGAATTAATTCATTAATGAATTTGGAATCCCAGTCAGGCTTACTAAATTGATTATGACTGCAATAGAAGGGAGCCAGTGTCAGGTCAAAATCCAAACAGATTTGTCAGAATCTCTACAAATTACAAATGGGCTAAGGAAAAGCAACTCACTTTTGTGTCTGCTCTTTAATGTAGCCTTGGAAAAGGTCATTAGTGATGCAGGTATCCAAATAAGGGGTACAATATTCTTCAAATCTATGCAACTGTTGACATGTCGATGACACAGAAATTATGGGAAGGTCAGAGAATTATGTAAAGAAGGCGTTCACAGCAATCTGTGAATGTATCATATAACATTCAGCTGAGGAAACGGGGCTAAGGTAAATGAGGAGAAAACTAAATGTATGATAGTAAAAAACTGGAGACCTTGCAACCCATCGGCATCACATTTAAAAATAATGAATTTTAACTTTGAAATGGTCTCAAGTTTTTTCGTATTTGGGCTCTCTGGTAAATGAAAACAATGATATAAATGAAGAAATAAGTAAAAGAATTCATAATGCTAATAGATGCTACTATGGGCTGATGAAATATTTTAAATCACAACTTCTACACAGTGAAACCAAAGCTAGACTACATAGAACATAAGTGAACTGGTCCTGATGTACGGAAGTGAAACATGGGTACTGACACAGGACGACCTGTTTGACTTGCATCTTTTGAAAGGGAAATACTTGAGAAAATTTATGGACCCATTAGGGAAGGTGGAGTGTGGAGACTAAGGTACTGTCGCAGCAGCACCTTCGCTACTGAGCAAGGAATGTGGTGACGCATGACATTCCACTGTACGCATCACTGTGATACTACATATTTAAAATACGTTTAACATAGTTTTGGTGTGACTTGACTGTCGCTCACATGGTATTTCTTTTAGCGAATAAGAAAACACACTTTAACAAAATAATCAATAAATTACACTGACATATAATGTACGGACGCTCGATCTAATACACACACAAAATTACAACTAAATACGTCTTCTGAACGTCTGAATAATGTTTACAGAACCAGTAATACCCCATCAACACAAGCGCACACTGTTATTCAGTAGATCCCCGCTCCTCAGCAAAACTGATGCCCCGTACAGTACAACAGAAAGCTCTACGAGTTACATAGATCGTCTGATATTGTGACATCAATTAGGATAGCTAGGCTGAGATGGGCAGGACACGTACAGAGAATGAATGAGGAGTATGTTCTTACAAGGATTATGAAATGCACACCAGAAGGAAAGAGAGGATGTGGAAGACCTAGGCTATGATGGATTGATGGAATCCTCGAAGAAGTGAAAGTACTTGAAGTGAAAAATTGGTGGGCATTGACTAAGGAAAGGGAAGTCTGGAGGAAAATCATGAGGGAAGCTGAGGCCCACAGTGGGTTGTGACGCTACTGATGATACATCTGAGGGATGGAGCTCATGCTCACTGACAGATACAGTGTTGTTTGTCGCTCAGCAGCTGGCTAACATAAGTCATCCAGGCACACGTACTTTACTGCGACTATGGGAACATTTAATTGTCTCTGTGTTCGTCTTTATGTTTACGTGGTATTACTGAAAGCATTGTACTCTACTAGCTTAGTTAACGGATATATAAAATTAGATATTGACATTGAATGCCACCTATATTGTTCGCAGACAGGTCAGCAGTGACTTCACTGATATGTAGACCTACTTTTCTGACATTATTTAATTCATACGTTTGCTGTACTTCATTCCTGAATCTAATCCCTGCTGCGCATGAAAACGTGGATTTTGTATAACCCTATTATATATGTAGTAACTTCAGAAATATTCAATGCTGATGATACACATGACAATTTATCAGTAAAACTTCTTCAGACAAAATGTCAGTTGTGTGAATTGGTATTTAAACAGAATACAAAATATGATTAGTTACACAATTTCAGTATGTATATATTGCTTAGTCAGTAATATTCTGCTTAATATGCAGTTTTCATGAGATGCCTTGATAATCGTCTTTACTGTATTGTTTTACTTTAAATAAAACAGCTAATGTTAATAAAGAATCTGATTATTTTCTGCCTTTTTATGTACATATTGTTGCGAGGAGCGTACCGAACAATCCAGAACTTTCTCCACTCCTCCCTGTCCAGTGTGGCAGCTCTGCGTCATTCAAGTAGATGATTCTGGTGAGTTCCAGGAACTACGCATTACGCAGCCGGCGCGGAGTTAAGGAGGGAAAGCTGTAACTCGGCCTCAGCACAGCGTATTGTAACGTGTCAAAATTGGGTCATTTCATTTATTGAATGTAGGGGGTCTTTGTATTTCATTTATTTTATTTTTTCGGGGTTTTATAAAATTATTGTGCAAACATCAATTCGATTGTAACAGACCACGTGTAGAAAACAGTGTTGAAGCAAAGCAGCAGCGTAATAGTCAGTTGCGAAACCAGGCAAAGAATGTGTACCACCCTCGATTTCTCAGAACTGTGCGTGAATGTGACGGTGCACGCACGCAACGACTCAGGTATGCGCGCTGGAGTGACGCTCCTTTCAGAAAACTCAAAATGGCCTAGAGCGGAATTGTTGCAGTCTCCTTTACCCTGAGGCCGGATACGAATACCTAAGGACCGCCTCCTATGCGTGACGTCAGTCTAGCAGCGCCAAATATCGTCAACACTCACTACTAAAACAAACATTATGTATCATGGTCATAGCTCATAAGCCACAGCAAATCAGCTATGCCCGGCGACGAAATCAGGTGGCAGTGAACCACAGCTTCCGCCCGCTAGCAGTCTACGTTAGACAGTCTACGTTAGACAGTCTACGTTAGACAGTCTACGTTAAGCAGTCCACGAGCTACAGAGTACATATACAGATGCAGTCACAACTCGCGGGCCCCGGTCGGGTCGAACTTTCAAATATGAACAAATTCCGTATAATAACGTTTTAATACCAACCGGGACCCAAGAAATTAATCAAACCATCACAGTGAAAATTTTATTACATTGGAGACAGTGAAAACAGTTCAGGACGGACATTTTCGGAAGCGCGGAACAATGACCACGTGGGTGGCCGGTATCGCGATAGTGCGGTTCCCCGAGTTAAACTGAAATTTCTAAAATGTTGAGGGGTTTATAAATATTAGGTATAAATGTGTGAGTGAATTGCAGGCTGGGCAGTCCAGTAGTAAGTAATAGTAATCAAGTTACATAAGTTTATAATTACATTCTAATCAGACAAAACATAGGGTAAAAATGTACTAAAGTTTTCAAGCAATATACTCAAAATTTAATCGTATAAATGTTTGTTAAATAATCGCTCATTAAAAATAATGGTTACTTCCGATAAAATGTGTTAGACTAAGTTATTTCGTCATTACCACTTTCTCCTTTCTGTGTTGCAAAATTCGTCTAACGTTCCGGGATCTTTCTGAATTATTAATTGGGTGTGGTCAGATAGCTAAATTGTCCCTTTTATTTAAGGTGGAGTATAAAGGTTTTCGATATTTTCCCTATAAAAAATAATCGTGGCGACCCTGATCTTCTAATAAAATTTAAATAGGTAAGTAGTTGCGGCTGAGTACAGGTAAGTCCTGGTAGTGTATTTTATGTATTAATATATTTCGACTTCTTTTGTAACATCACAGTATATAAAGCCATAGCTGCCGGGTTGTCAGTTAGTTACGTGAGTGACTTCCGCTAGTGTGGATCGAGTGCTTGTCAAAGTGAAGATTTATTGTGTTATGTGTTTAATAATTGTGCAAGACTCTATTAGTAGACATTGTTTATTGCGTGTGAACAATTTTTATTTGATTTGTTATAAGAGACTGTGTTGTTAATTACGAACTGTTTAACTGTGAAAATTAAAGCTGGTGTTTAGTGACTTAATTTTGTTTCCACTGTACCTATGACGATCGAGTAGACCGTCGTAACAATACTGTGGATTATCCGCGGAATTTGGTTATCCTCGGTGATCGTGCCACCCAGTTCCGCAGACAATAGGGAGTTTACTGTACTTATAAATTAATTTTTATGAATAACACTTAGTTAATGCTACTAACCTCTAATTTCACAGAAAGTTAATGACAATTCTCACAGTCACTTAGAAAACATCAGAAACTAGTTTGTGACTGAATAAAAGCCTATGGAATTAATCACATATTACTTCATAATAATAATTATATTTGAGAAACTAATGCAATAGGATGGAAACTTGTAAGCATTTATGCATATTTTTGGTTGTAAACTCTGATAAATTCTATTCCACAAACAAGATATACGGGGAATCATTAGCTTTGCACTATCTGTGGATGATACACTGCTTTTGGCACGATTCCACAAATGGTTTACATATTACACGAAAGTTTTTATGTTTAAATCTCAAGAAATCTGGCAATAATCGACATACTGGTTAATATTTGGATTGCTGTAGTTTTGTGTCAGTTACCACATACTTTTACAGAGTAATTTTCTGTTAAATAAAATGGTTACTAGAATTATAGGCTTCCATTAACATTCGTGTTAATGGAAGCTTATGAAATTGGTAGACTGGATAGATGATAGCCTACACTAACGGACTTTATGGTAACATAGGAAAGCACGTGTGATACAAAATGCCCTACACTGTGATGGAAGCTGTCCACCTAGCTAGAATGTTGTTAGAGATAAAACTGATGGAAAATTGGAGACCTTCATTTCGGTCAGATTTCCATAATGATAATGATGGACATCTGTTTGTGGTATGCTTCCAGTGCAACAAGACGAGTTATTCTGCTAAAAACTATAGGATGCAGTTAACAAGTAAGAGTGTCCACTATTCAATACCACCAGTACTAATTCTGGCAGTAGCCCTAGTAAAGATGATAATATGCCCGCATTTAAGAAAAGTAATAATAATATAACTATCCAATGTTTTGCTTGTCACATGTACGGACATTATGCAGTAGATTGCAAAGAGAGTTTTACTAACAAAAAGGGTAACCCAAAAGAGCAAGGTTTAACAGGGAACAGTGCTTTTGAACCCAAAACAAAAGAAATTGCAAGGCTTATAACATCTCTCCAGTTGACAAAAGTAGTCAACTAAAGCTAAGGCTCATGTATTTTATGCAATTAGCAATATAGATTTGGAAAACAAAATTATAATAGATGTTGTAATTGGCCATAAGCCATGTACATACTATGTACGTGAGTATAGGAGATATGCTTCCATACTCATTACATGTAGATAACTATGCATTTATACGCAGAATGGACACTTCTAAAACGTTGTTATAGGTTGTCACAGGACAAATGGCGCCAATCTTCGTTTTTTGGTGGCGAAATGCTGTGATGTATGTTCCGCCCGAGCCGCGCTGAGATGTTCGGCAGCTGTGCCCGCTGTTCGTGGCATATTGCAGTCCTCCTCTTCTTTCGGCATCGGTTTGTATAGCCCGCTGCCGTCCAGTCGATGTCCATCGCTGGTTCGTCACAGGGCGAAGAACGTCCTTTCCTATCTTCTTCCTGTTCCTTCCGGCTGGCTTTAATGTCGTCCGATAGAGGAGAGGCAATGGAGTGCACCCGATTAGTGGCAATGCAGCGCGCAAAAAAATTCTAGCAGTCCTCTTTATGCTCTGACAGGTGGTGTGCCATGAGCCTATCAGAGTGCTGCTGATGCCTGATTGGCTCGCTGTTAGCTCGTCAGGTGTTACGTGCCTGCCAGGTGTTCGCAGTGACCTCTCGGCTAGTACCGGAGAGTAGATGTTTGCTCGCTGTCGTCACAAAGTGCTATCTTATGCCAAGTCCATGAAGGTCAGGAACACCCTATTTCCTATACCAGCCGTCAGCTGAATAAAGCAACAAAGCAATTTTGTTTTTCTCTGTATGGCTGTAAGTTTACAGTGCAGTTACTGATCACACCACCCTGAAGTGGATGCTCAGTCTACAGGATCCTTCCTCTAGACTTACAAGATGGGCATTGAGGTTGTCCGAGTTCGATTATAAAGTAATACACAAACCAGGAAAGAAGCACATAATGCACACAGTCGGTGCATAAATATGATTGTAATACCTTTCATATTAAGGCAGGATGAAGCATACAACCAACAGCGTGAACCATTCTGTTTGGACCATATGAAAAACCCCAGTGATAAATATCAATTTGATAATGAAAGACTCCTATATAACATCAAATTAAGCAGAAACCCTCGTTTAGTGGTAGCCAAAGCTTTAATTAAACAAGTATTAAGTATTTCCATGATAGTCGTTTTTGGACACCAGGGTATTATTTGAACTAGTTGCATTAGAATCATAAAATCTTTACCATTGAGTAGCCAAGGCAATATGTACCTCCTCACTTTTGTAGATTACCTAACCAGATATTGCAATGTGGTATCTGCAGGCTACCTAATCAATCTGCTGAGACAGTGCCACGGTAGTTTGTCTAAAAGATTATTACTAGATACTGAATACCAAAAAAGGTTATTGACCAACCAAGGTAGAAACTTAGTGTGTGTTTTAAAGGGGTTGGGTATTAAAAAAATCTGAACCACCCCTTACCACCGTCTAGTGCAATGATATGGTAGAGAGGTTGCACAAGACTTTAGATGACATAATATCTCATTTTGTACCCACTGATGGTAAAAATTGGGATGAACTCGTGCCACATGCCCTCATAGCTTATAAAAGCCCTCCACATGTCGCTAGAAGTTATAGGCTAATATAACATGTTATTTGGAAGTGAAAAAAATATTATCAATAACAGAAGATCTCTCATTTAAAATATACATAAATGACTCAGTACAATATGAATTAAATGCCTTAAGAGATTAAGCAATGACATCAGATGAATAACTACAGCAAACTCAGATACTAGTAAAAATAAAAAATAAAAACAATATTATGGTGAAAAGGTTTACGCTAAAACTACTACTTAAAAGTCAGAGACTGTGTAGATGTATGCAATACTACAATTAAGAAGGAACCACATAAGAAATTTAGTAAAAACTGGAAAGGACCTTATGAGATAATGCAAATTACAATTTACTTAAATTATAAATTTGAATAAGGAAAGATGAATTCATAATCGTTCATACAAACAGACTGAAAGTGAGTAAAGAGTGCAGTTGAAAATGTAACGACAATTACTTTGCATACGACCCTGACCTCAACGACACTAGCCCAGCTGAAGTAGATAATGTAGGCCTAATAGTCTCACTACAGCTGCTATAAAACCCCTCTTGATAACATCACTTTCCAATCAGAGCTAGACTGCTTGATGAAACCAAATAAAAGGTAAAGAATTACTGTTACCTGAAACCGACGATACCGATGATACAAAGGCAGCCAAAACCACAGAAGATGTTCCACTGAAACCAACAGGGTCACTTGCTGATCGAGAACAGGAACCCCCATGGACAAGAAGCACTGAACCTGGGGTAACAGAGTAATCACTATTTTCGACCTAGAGATCACAGTTACAGCGAGCTCAGATTAAAAAAAAAAAAAAAAAAAAACCCTATAGGTAATACTAATAGTTTTCCTTTTTTAGCCCCACTATGCAGATGCTAACATTGGTTTTGAATAAACAATAACAACCTAGCCTAATGCTTAACTCCTGATTAGATTACACTTTGCAGATATAGGACTTGGAATATTGACAACCCTATATTCAATATATGTGGGCCCTCTGTGACTAAGGGTATATCTGAAGTGAACAAGAGAGTTGTTTTTATAAAAGAAAATGAGATTATAGGTACGGTACAACCTATAGCTGGGCATTTGTGACCATGGGATTATGATCACATAATTAATCAAGTGGAAGAAATTTTCATTTATTTCCAAACACAACAGAATGTTATTGGACTGTAATTCCTTCTCTTGAACGTTCTTGCCTTAGAACCAGCTTGAACATTATTCATCAATAGGTGACCAACTTTAAACTCCTACTCCGGACTACCTGTCCCAAGCAAGGAAGTGTTAAATTATTCAAGTATTCTTAATATCCAAACATTAATTTCTTTTGTGTATTATAGATGAAAGTGATTATAATAATATTAATGGAAAAATAGTTACTTTAGAAAATAGTGGTGAAACCTTAGTTCACGTGGAATCTGATAGACTCACTTATATTAAACGTTAACTAATACTGTTGAAGAGATTTCCAAAGCTATTCAGTTCTCAGTCATTGCCCTAAAGACTGTAAGATAGGTAACGTCAATTTTTACTTCCATGTTCCTTAAGGAAATGGAAGTATGCTGATGGCAAAAAAAATCGTGTTCGAGATTATTGCAGAATATGATTGTACTACACTCAAAACATGAAAAAAATCATTTTTCGAAAAGTGTCTGTGTGTATGTCTGTCTGTCTGTAGATTTGTTTTCTATGGCAAACGATAACAGCCGCAAATTCAAACAGAATCAAATAATTTTTTGCATACAGCCCCGATTTGTAGAGTACTCACGACCTATTGTTTTTGGTGAAGATCGGTTGAGGGAAAGGGGTAGTTTACCTGCAACGGTTTTTTTTTTATCAAGGGTAATTTTGTTTGTTTGGCAAACGATAACAGCCGCAAATTCAAACAGAATCAAATAATGTTTCGCATACAGCCCTGAATTGTAGAGTTCTCAAGACCTGTTGATTTTGGTAAAGATCGGTTAAGGGAAAGGGGTATTTTACCTGCAACGTTTTATGTTTTAACAAGGGTATTTTCTATGGCAAACGATAACAGTCGCAAATTCAAACATAATCAAATAATGTTTTGCATACTGCCCTGAATTGTAGAGCTCTCAAGTCCTTTTGTTTTTGGTGAAGATCGGTTAAGGGAAAGGGGTAGTTTACCTGCAACGTTTTATGTTTTAAAAGGGTATTTTCTATGGCAAACGATAAGAGCCGCAAATTCAAACAGAATCAAATACGTTTTTGCATACAGCCCTGATTTCTTGAGTACTAAAGACCTATTGTTTTTGGTGAAGATCGTTTAAGGGAAAGGGGTAGTTTACCATCCACATTTTTTGTTTTATCAAGGGTATTTTGTATGGCAAACGATGACAGCCGCAAATTCAAACAGAATAATATAATATTTTGCATACAGCCCTGAATTGTAGAGTTCTCAAGACCTATTGTTTTTGTTGAAGATCGGTTAAGGGAAAGGGGTAGTTTACCAGCAACGGTTTTTTATCAAGGGTAATTTAACTTCCATATTCCTTAAGGAATGGAAGTATGGTGATGGCAAAAAAAATCGTGTTCGAGATTATTGCAGATTCTGATTCTACTACACTCAAAACATGAAAAAAAGTCGTTTTCCGAAAAGTGTCTGTGTGTGTGTCTGTCTGTGTGTCTGTAGATTTTTTTTCTATGGCAAACGATAACTGCCGCAAATTCAAACAGAATCAAATAATTTTTTGCATACAGCCCTGATTTGTAGAGGACTCGAGACCTATTGTTTTTGGTGAAGATCGGTTGAGGGAAAGGGGTAGTTTACCTGCAACGGTTTTTTTTTATCAAGGGAAATTTTTTTTTTTTGGCAAACGATAACAGCCGCAAATTCAAACAGAATCAAATAATGTTTCGCATACAGCCCTGAATTGTAGAGTTCTCAAGACCTATTGTTTTTGGTGAAGATCGGTTAAGGGAAAGGGGTAGTTTACCTGTAACGTTTTATGTTTTAACAACGGTATTTCCTATGCCAAACGATAACAGCCGCAAATTCAAACAGAATCAAAAGATTATTTGCATACAGCCCTAAATTGTAGAGTTCTCAAGACCTTTTGTTTTTGGTGAAGATCGGTTAAGGGAAAGGGGTAGTTTACCTACAACGTTTTTTTAACAAGGGTATTTTCTATGGCAAACGATAACAGCCGCAAATTCAAACAGAATCAAATAATTTTCTGCATACAGCCCTGATTTGTAGAGTACTCAAGACCTATTGTTTTTGGTGAAGATCGGTTGAGGGGAAGGGGTAGTTTACCTGCAACGTTTTTTATCAAGCGTATTTTCTATGGCAAACGATAACTGCCGCAAATTCAAACAGAATCAAATAATTTTTTGCATACGTCAGTGAATTGTAGAGGACTCAAGGCCTTTAGATTTTGGTGAAGATCAGTTAAGGGGAAGGGGTAGTTTACCTGCAACCTTTTACGTTTTAACAAGAGTAAAGTACTTGAAAATTCATTTAAACTTTTTCAAACAATGGTAATTGTTGAAAATAAAATAATTTTGTTGCCAGGCAATCTGAAAATTTCAGATTTTGTACCACAAAATCTGAAAAGATTATACGATAGTTTATGAAATGGTTAATAATACGTCAGTGGAAGGTGTAATGAGAAATTAGCAGAAATGGAAACCTGGGGAATGTTAACTGTTCTGTAGATACAATTTTGTCAGAATGTTTGGAAATGATCATCAACATTGAAGAAAAAGTAAGCATATTAAGAAACATATGTAAGTACTTATTATAAAAAAATAATGTTTGTTTTTTGATAAAGTCATTTTGATTATAAAATATAAATATTTACAACAAGAAAAGAATTTTCAGTTTTCAAAATTTAAATATATTTTTATAAAACAATGGGTTCTTCATTGAGGTGGGGACCATGTCACTCACTCCATCTCAAGCCTCCTCTCCCATTTTGCAGAAAAAGAGGACCCTGTCAAGGCTGATACTTTGACGACAGTGACAGGGCTTTCCACCAAATTCAGCAGAGTGACAGGTAGGCCCAACTCTGATTGGTTCCTCAGATTTCCCCAGCGTTAGTAGGTTCTATGAAAATATTTTATTTCAAAAATGATTTTAAATATAAATCTTAGATATGTTTTATAAATCTCATGTTTTATGTTTTAACATGGGTAATTTTTTATATGACGAACCATAACTGCCGTAAATTCAAACAGAATCAAATAATTTTTTACATATGTGCCTGAGCTATAGAGAACTCAATGTCTGTTGATTTTGGTGAAGATCGGTTACGGGGAAAGGGCAGTTTACCTGAAACATTTTTTGTTGTAACATGAGTAAGTACTTAATTTTTTGATAAAGTATCCTGATAAGATCTTAATAATCCACTGTAGAAACGTAGATGAAATATCTATAAATGAAGAGGCTAGTTGAACGGGCTGGGGGTAATTTTCTATAAAACAAAATTATAGTTGAAGGGGGAGGGGATAATATTTTTTATATGTGTACTACGTTATTGGCAAGAAAGAAGTATTTTTTTGTTAAAATTCCTTCCCTGGCTGTTTGGCTGAAAATGATTTTAAATATAAATCTTAGAATATGGAAGTCATGTATGGTTCTCCATACCGATATTTGTCTATGGTAAACGATAACAGCCGAAAATTCAAACAGAATCAAATGATGTTTTGCATACAGCCCTGTATTGTAGAGTTCTCAATACCTATTGGTGTTTATGAAAAACGGTTAAGGGAAAGGGGTAGTTTACCTGCAACGTTTTATGTTTTAAAAGGGTATTTTCTATGGCAAACGATAAGAGCCGCAAATTCAAACAGAATCAAATACGTTTTTGCATACAGGCCTGATTTGTTGAGTACTAAAGACTTATTGTTTTTGGTGAAGATCGGTTAAGGGAAAGGGGTAGTTTACCAGCCACGTTTTTTGTTTTATCAAGGGTATTTTGTATGGGAAACGATAACAGCCGCAAATTCAAACAGAATCATATAATATTTTGCATACAGCCCTGAATTGTAGGGTTCTCAAGACCTATCGTTTTTGGTGAAGATCGGTTAAGGGAAATGGGTAGTTTACCTGCTACGGTTTTTTATCAAGGGTAATTTTTTTCTATGGTAAACGATAACAGCCGCAAATTCAAACAGAATCAAATGATGTTTTGCATACAGCCCTGTATTGTAGAGTTCTCAATACCTATTGGTGTTGGTGAAGATCGGTTAAGGGAAAGGGGTAGTTTACCTGCAACGTTTTATGTTTTAAAAGGGTATTTTATATGGCAAACGATAACAGCCGCAAATTAAAACAGAATCATATAATATTTTGCATACAGCCCTGAAATGTAGAGTTCTCAAGACCTGTTGGTTTTGGTGAAGATCGGTTAAGGAAATAGGGTAGTTTACCTGCAACATTTTATGATTTATCAAGGGTAATTTTTTTATGACGAATGATAACTGCCGTACATTAAAACAGAATCAACTACTCTTCTGGATACCTTTTTGAATTATACAGAACTCAAGGTCTGTTGATTTTGTTGAAGATCGGTTAAGGCAAAGGGGTAGTTTACCTGCAACGTTTTATGTTTTAAAAAGGGTAATTTTTTTATGACGAACGATAACTGCCGAAAATTCAAAGAGAATCAAATAATTTTTTGCACACTTTCCTAAGTTGCAGAGAGCTCAAGGTCTATTGATTTTGGTGAAGATCGGTTAATGTAATAGGGTAGTTTACCAGCAACGTTTTATGTTTTATCAAGGGTGTTTCTATGGCAAACGATAAAGAGCCGCAAATTCAAACTGAATCAAATAATTGTTTGCATACCGGCCTGAATTGTAGAGTTCTCAAGACCTATTGTTTTTGGTGAAGATCGGTTAAGGGAAAGGGGTAGTTTACCTGCAACAGTTTTTTTATCAAGGGTAATTTTTTTCTATGGTAAACGATAACAGCCGCAAATTCAAACAGAATCAAATGATGTTTTGCATACAACCCTGTATTGTAGAGTTCTCAATACCTGTTGGTGTTGGTGAAGATCGGTTAAGGGAAAGGGGTAGTTTACCTGCAACATTTTATGTTTTAACAAGGGTAGTTTTTTATATGACGAACGATAACTTCAAACAGAATCAACTAGGTTTTTGCATACCTTTTTGAACTAAAGAGAACTCAAGGTCTGTTGATTTTGTTGAAGATCGGTTAAGGGAAGGGGTAGTTTATCAGCAACGTTTTGTGTTTTAAAAAGGGTAATTTTTTTATGACGAACGATAACTGCCAAAAATTCAAAGAGAAACAAATAATTTTTTCCACACTTTCCTAAGTTGCAGAGAGCTCAAGGTCTGTTGATTTTGGTGAAGATCGGTTAAGAGAAAGGGGTAGTTTACCTGCAACATTTTATGTTGTAACAAGAGAAATGTTTCCATGACGAACGATAACTGCCGCACATTCAAACAGAATCAAATACTTTTTTGCATGCATCCCTGAATTGTAGAGGACGGAAGGTCTATTGATTTGGAGAAGATCGGTTAAGAGAATGGGGTAGTTTACCTGAAACATTTTATGATTTAACAAGTGTAAAGTACTTAATTTTTATAAATAAAGTATCCTGATAAGAAGCTCATCTCATAATAATCCACTGTAGAAACGTAGATGAAATATCTATAAATGAAGAGGTGAACGGGGTGGGGGTAATTTTCTATAATTAAAAATTATTAGTTGAAGATGGAGGGGAGAATTTTTTATATGTGTACTACGTTATCGGCAACAAAGAAGTAGTTTTTTGTTAAACTTGCTTCCCGGGCTGTTTAGCCATAGTCCAATTTTTTCTGCAAAACCAGACTTTTCGGCAGTGCCATCGACTGCCATCATCAGTGAAAATCGAGTGCGAAAACGTGAGGTGGTATACGTTAGTGACCACAGTACTGTGGTTAATGCTGAAGCAATAAGTAGAAAGACGTAGTTTCTATGGAAATATTTCATTTCGAATATGATTTTAAATATAAATCTTAGAACATAGAAGTCATGTATGGTTCTCCATACCGATATTTCTCTCTGGAATGAAACCCAACAACTTAAGAGATGATTAGCCTATCATGTAAGGATTTCTTTACTTTTTTGGGAAATATAATTTACACTTAATGAGGCGGATAAGCAACTGGTTCAACTCCAGGAAGCATCGGATATGACTTCCACAGGACACTTATGAGCTCCATGCTTATCTCATCTATCAAGTTATATACAATGTTAAAGGGAGTAGTACCTAAACTTCCTACTGGCACATCACTTATAATTGACAATGAACTGGATAAGATCTACAACTATTACCATATAGCTAAAATACATGCTATAGCATTCTAATACATAACTATTACATCATATTATTATTACGTATAGTGTAATTAGATCAGTTATAGAAATACTACTGCAAACAATTAATAGTCATTTAGTCTTCTGTGAAAATATTGCCATATTATAATTAATTCCTAGACCCAATTTGTACTGTTACTGTTAATTTAAATATACTTCACTTTGTTAAGTTTAGTAGTAAGTTTATTTATAGCTATGGAAACCCTTGAGTAAAAAGAGAAGACATGTTCATGGAACCTCTCATTTTTAAAGGAGTGGGTGATGTAATGCCCAGGTTCAGTAAGTAGTATTAATTATTATTTAACAATTTAGTAACATCGTCCAGGATTTACAAATTATTTTTTTCTGTAAATTATACATATTTTTTAGCGTCGAGATGTCTACTTTACAGCTGATTAGCAAAACCATAACATCGCCACAAAAACCTCAACTTCCTGCATTAAGGCAAACAAGGAATCTTTTGTTTAAATTATTTTATCCTTATTACACTGGATGATATTGGCTATTATCTACATCACAGTCCAGCTCCTAATTGGTATCCATTTGGCAAACACTTCAAATATTGCCAATTAGAATACCTCTTACAGTGTCTGACTCCCATATGATGGTGGAACATTCAAATCTATAAACGTAAGTGACATTCAACATTGTACATTCTTTACTTGTAACCAAAACACTTTTGTTATAAGTTTTTGTTATAACGTGAGTTTGTTTTATTCATGAGCTCGTTCTGTTAGTCTCACAAAAAACAGGTTTCCACAGCAACAGTAAGTTACCCAGCTAGTGTACCAGTACTTGCTCAACACTAAATAACAAATTTCAGTATTTGTCAATTTATTTTGCTTGCAACTGATTTTATTTTGTCTTTTATTGATTATTTACTAAATGCTAACAAAGCGCATTTCAACTTAATGGATTTGCGAGTTGTGTCTTATATGTGCTCTTGCACAAATGGTAATGCTACTGAGTAATGCCATTTAACACCACTCGCCCACGACAGTTTATTAAGTATTACAATGTTATAACCAATTATAAATTATGTGGCAAAAAAAATATATTGTCAATAAATGGTACTAATGATATGTTATATAAACTACATGTTGCTTCTACTAGCATATGACACAAAGTAAAGCCAAACTGAAATTTAAGACATACGCGCAGAAACCACTTTATGCATGGATGAGGCCACTTTGAAATTGTGAATGGTGGGAGAGTAATAGAAAATCAGATGTTATGCAAAGTTAATCGAGTGAAAGAGTTGCCGACATGCGTGTCATGTTTTGGTTGTTGTTAATTACTGTGTTGTGTTCTATGTCAGACTTGCTTTTTTGTTCTTATTATCTCAATTTATTATTAATTATATTGTTGTTTTACAGTTACTATTTTTAAAAGTTATTTAATTTTGTAGGTTCATTTGTATTGGTATTTTTTATTCTATAATTGTGTTTTCATAATTACCCAATAACGCGATTTGTTAAAATTCTTCAAGCTCAACTATCAAAGATAGGGAAGTTATTCACAGTCAAGTAAGAGAAATAATGTTTTACAATTTGTGAGAAAAAGGCGGCTGAAGGAATAAAAATACCAATTAAAAGTGTTTTTGAATAATTTACTGCAGCAAATGGAATATCAACTCCCATGTTATTGTGTATCACAAAGGAGAGAGAAAAACAAGTGTTCCAGGAGTAATAATAAAATCAAGTAGAATACTGAAATGAACAAAACTGTAACAATATTAAAAATCACATGTTATAACTTTCTTTAACTTTTCAGTTTAATTACAATAAAATGTTCTGCCAGCTGGTAAAATATAAACGATCTCATCTATCGTTTGTCTGTTTTGTTTACCGGTTGTAACACTTTTGGGCTTAAAAGATCTTCTTAAAAAATATTATTTTCCTAAAATACTGTATTAACAAAAACTTCATTTTTCATTCTTCTTGAGACAGAATTTTGTTGTCTACGATACAGATTTTTGCAAGTACGCTAATACGAAGAACTCGTTCCTTCATGTTATATTGAACTGAGGAGACAGTCGAGTATAATGAAGGCATAGAAGTGAAGTTTTCACACACCATTTCCGTAAAGGCTGGTAGGAAAGCTGTAGTTGTTTTTTACATCTCAACAGTAGACAATGAACAATGACAGGACCAAAAATCATGGAGATATAGATATGTTTAATAAAACATTCTGATGTCATAGCAACCAATTCCAATGCAAGTTTTGTTTTAATTATATTTACTGACTGATTATTTAACTCTTGTTTGTAAACATACATAAATTAAGTGTACTGCTTATATTTACTTTTTATACGTATTGTTTACAATTAAAAAATAAATATTATTTTTATGCATAAAAATAAAATAGCATAATGTTTATGCTTTCAAAGGGTGTGTGTGTGTGTGTGTGTGTGTGTGTGTGTGTGTGTGTGTGTGTGTGTGTGTGTGTGTGTGTGTGTGTGTGTGTGTGTGTGTCTGGGATGGTGTGAGAGATGTGAGGGAAGCAATATATACAGTAATCACTTGATAATATTTGTATTTAATAAGTGTCCTGTTCAATTAAATAAACTACAGTGAACTAGGCTTAATTTGCAAGCAATATATACCATGTTAAAATGTTTAGAATTTTCTATCTCATTAGAAAAAATAATACTTACACAAGTTGCATTTGCAAAGCATATTAATTAGTAATTCAATTTCTTCTTCAACTACACCAGAAACCAGGGCATACGCATATAAACATTCGCATTCTTTCTTAAACTCTTTAGCAGTTGGTACACCTGTCTTACCTAAAGTTAAAACATAAAAATTGTAATACAAATTACTTTATTTTAAATTCATAACAAGTTAATAAAATAGAATGCATCTTAAAACAAATTTCTGTTACAGAATACAATCTAAATATCACTATAATATTGACGACTCGGAACACAAAGTTTTTTATAAGTAAAAACGTAAAGTTTTACCTTACAGCCTAAACCGGCTTTCACCTATAGAAGGCTTCATCAGAGGCTGTCGTTAGTAGCGCTGCTCGTCTTGTTGTTGGCGACGAGAAAGTGTTTCGAAAGATTGAAGCTGTGTGTGTGTGGTGAGATGTGTTCGAATAATGCGTGCGATTTGAATTGTGTCTGTTCGTTTAGGATGTCGTTTTTATTTGTTTTTGTGTGTTTGTATATTTCTAATTGTTCTAGAGTGTCTAGTTTTCGGCCTTTTGTGTGTACGTGTAGTATGTTCATGTTATTGTCGATGTTTTTATATGTGTGATTTGCTTCAATGAGGTGGTTTGCGAAGGTAGATTCTGTAGTGGTGTGGAGTGCTTTTGTGTGTTCAATATATCTCTGTTTGAAGCTACGTCCTGTCTGGCCTATGTAGAATTTACTGCAATTTGAACAATTTAGTTTATATACACCGGGTAGATCGAATTTGTTTTGTGCTTTGGGCATGCGTTTTGATAGTGTGTGTTCTGTTTTGTTAGTAGTTCCGAGTCGTCAATATTATAGTGATATTTAGTTAAGTAACGGACACGTCATGGACAACGAAATCCAAGAGAATACAATCATCATCACTAAAAATAAATAATCTGAAACAGGTCCAGCTTTTGAAATTTGACACCCCTACGCACAATTTTATGCCTCCCCCAAAATTTCTTTAGAGATCATTCCGCCACTGTAGACAAGAATGATAACAGCTCTCGTTCCTTGGAATGTCACTAGCTCTTAAAGCTTTAATTCTAGTAAAACGAGATAGTTTTCTTTACATGAAAGTAGACAACAAGCACAAGCAACCATAACCATAACACAAATACAACATAAACTTTAACACTTTTACACGGGAATTGTTGTACAACAGGGATGCCCAATAAACAACAATAGGCCTAATCTGTTATATGAATTAAGCAGTTGTTTATAAGAAAAAGAAAAATAAACCGTGGTTTTAATATAAATTCTAAATATGTCTACTGTGAATATTTCTCTGTTTAAAACAGAAATTTTTTTGCAGTTTTTATTCACAAACAATATTTGGCACACTATTTCAATTGTTAACAACATTATTACATGTTCTTATAATCCCATGTTCTAGTTATCTTATGCAAATTTTCTAGTCATCCCACTGTACTGGAAAAATAATAAGAAACGTTGGGAGAGTTGTACATATAACAAGATCGTATAACAGAACAGGCCCCAGATTTATGAGAAAGATTCAGTATGCAATTATGAAAAAGTAGCTTCATGTGCATTTGAAGAGTTAATAACATTGCACTTTCAACACCTATTCACAATACATAACTTTAATTAGATCCATATTTCGAAAACAAGGAAACATGAAGTCACCGACATAGGTGTACTGACACTAAATTAAGCTAAATAAGCTTTGTAAGATAGCGAGCCGAGACGCAACCGGCCTGTTTGGATTTGACTTCAGTCACTCAGGTTGGGCTCTTGGGCTTGCTGATTAGAACAGGCAATCTTTATCTAACTTACCTAGAAACGCAAAAATTAAATATGTATCATATACAGGGTGTCCCGGGAGGAGAGGGTAATAATTTGAGAAATGGTTCTATAGTGTAAAAGAAGAAAAAAAGTTCATATAAACATATGTCCGGAAACGCTTTGTAAGCGAGTTACGGCTAGCGAAAGATTTCGCCCGGGTTTCGGTTCCCCCGGGTAAATGAAGACTTTCTGAAATTCTGGGAAGGGGCGAATTCTGTTGTTTCTTATGGTTTTTGACCTGAAAAATCGAATAAAACAGGTCGCAGAACTGTATCTCCCATAAGTTTCATGATATCCGACGTAAAACAAAAATCTTTGCCTAAAAACAAATTTTAGAAAATTGGAAACAATTGGAATTTTTTGTTGATTTTTATTGACTTTATTTACACCATTTTTCTCAGAATTAAATTCTTTACAAGTTTTGTTTTTAACTTTTATGCATTTATTAGTCTTTTAACAAAGTTATTGTACTTCTAACCTAAAAAAACGTGTTTTTAGGTTAATAAAAATTAATAATAAATTATTACTTACTGTAAATAAAGTCAATAAAAATCAACAAAAAATTCCAATTGTTTCCAATTTCCCAAAATTTGTTTTTTGGCAAAGATTTTTCTGTTTTACGTCGGATATCATGAAACTTATGGGAGATACAGTTCTGCGACCTGTTTTATTCGATTTTTCAGGTCAAAAACCATAAGAAACAACAGAATTCGCCCCTTACCAGAACTTAAGAAAGTCTTCATTTACCCGGGGGAACCGAAACCCGGGCGAAATCTTTCGCTAGCCGTAACTCGCTTACAAAGCGTTTCCGGACTATGTTTATATGAACTTTTTTTCTTCTTTTACACTGTAGAACCATTTCTCAAATTATTTCCCTCTCCTCCCGGGACACCCTGTATGTCCCAAAACATTATTATATTAAAATAAAAAAGCTCTACTTTAGTGCTATACATAATTTCTATTATACGAGCTATTTGTTTTTTAATTTTGTTAAAATATTTTTCCTTTGTGCCGCCCCTAGGCGTATGCCTAGTTACAAAGCCGCCCCTGATCTAAAGGTAGGTTTCACTTCAACAATAACCTATTATTTTTTTTTAAATCTGACCGTTATGCAGCGCTTACCAGAAACCACATCTTTAAACATTTTAATGTTTGGATTAATTTCGTCAGTCTTCTGAATTCTTTTCTTCGCACTCATTTCCATATAAAATCATTAACTAGTTTTCTTTACATGAAAGTAGATAACAAGCACAAACTGTCACAAACAACTTACAACACATAACATAAACTTTAAACCAACTTTAAACACTTTTACGCGGGAAGTGTCGTACAACAGGGATGCCAATACAACAAATTTGAAAGTCTAATGCCGTAATATAGTAGAGTAACCTTGGTCTAATGCCGTATACTACATAACAACTGTTTACCAGCTGTTACACAGTAATTTTTAAAACTTCGAACTATAAGCGCAATGTAACCGCTTATAATTCAATATTTAACAGCAGTAAACGTATTGAGGAAGGAATTGCTGGCTTGGAAGGTTTGCTGGAAGGAAACGTATAGATTTTCCTGGCTTGTTAAGGAAATAATTTATTCGTTTTAACAGAAATTTAGTTTTGCAGATAACATTACAACACAAAAAATCAGTAATCACGTAGTTCAGGGTTTTATGACATTGCCTCAAAATTTGTGACAAAAATTATAATTACCGTACCCAAGCGTTAAGATCCGCCGATTCATATTGTAATACGTGAAAGTGTTACGCGGTGTACGGTAAGGTAGAGGCAGTATGCGTTTCATTAGGTGATTAAACCTTATTCGGCTGTTCCAATCAGGGGCGTTTTTATGGGAGAGAACGAACTCCCCAGAGGGTCGAAAAAGTTGATAGGCTAAATTTTGTTAATTTCTTAATACGTTAGGTTCTTAATTTTTAGGTTGTTTTATTATTATTTTTCAGCTGTGTACGCTAATGTAGTAGTAACTGCTTTTAAAATATACAATCAGGATTATGATTGTAGTCTATTATTTTATCTATTACACAGCAATAGCGTATACGTTTGAAATATAGGAAAATCAATTCAGTCAGTATCTTGTACGCTATTTCAATAACGCGTAGTTTTCTGTTATTACCGTTTACTGACTTTAATGTAACTGATTTTAGCCACTTTAAAGATAGTAATGTAGATTAGTCTTAACTTGTTCTTTCCTTTGTACGAAGCCGAACCGACCCCGGATTCCCTCCAAGACCAAATTCTAGATACTTTACTTTCCAACAAATCTTCCATCACATGTAATGTTTACGTGACTGGAATACATTATACACTTGTCATATTCGGAGGAGAGCTTTCTATCGGCATCTAAATATTAGTTCCGTCTATATAATTGGACCGTATTCATGAATTCTAATTTCTTCTCCATTATTAAGATTCATTTCGGATCTTGTGTTAGTGCCTACCGCCTCAATTCCTTCGAGGTTTCGTTAATAATAACGCTTGCAATGTATTATTTCAATTTTGTGGACTACTACGTTTTATCTTACTAGTAATCAATATACTGTACCATTCCATAATAGACGTTTTCTTGAAGGCACGTCGATGGAACACGTCCCATTAAACACATTAATATAACGTATCATGTTGTTTTATGAACCGTTCTTAAGTAAGAAAATAACATTGTTGTATACCAGTTGTATACTAATGTGCAAGTTGTCGAAAATGTACTTAATATGAATAATCGATATATGCTGTTAAAAAAATCGATTTACACGTGACTTGACAGTCTACTTGACAGTGACAGTATCGCTGTTCGCTGTACTGTGTCTTGAATGTTGTTAAAGAAGTTTGAGTACTAATAAGTTATCTACGATGGCGCTTGTTTATGTTGACAGTGATCCTTGGTAAGAATTATAACACGTGTGCTCTTGCGTATGTAAAAATAATGAGCTTTTAAGTAAACCTCACAATTACGTAGATTTAGGAGACATTGTAACAGATTTGTCTGAGTTAACCATAGTAGAAGTAAACAAAAGTTTTAACGTGGGTTACCAATGCAGTTCTGAAGACGAGGAAGTTGTATTTGATTGTATAGACTTTGACTTGTGGAAAGGAGGAAAGTTAATAGTGGGTAGTTGGTTCAAATTCTGTGTGACAAAATATTAGGTTACACAGCTGCTCTTGTATAACAATTAATTTGTAGGATCTCGCAAATTATTTTTCCTTAATACTAGATACATGTTTTTTTTATTTTATTAAGGGCAAAGCAGAATGCCTACACTCTTATTAGACATAACGGATAATTTGCGTTCGTTTTTTTTTTGTATACATGTAAACTACAAAATTTTTAAATTTAGCATTCTTAGAATTTTCGAGTTAATATGTAACCCAAAGAAAGTTTTATATAATTACTTGAAATTAAAATGTTCTCATGGAAGATTATTCTTACTTGTAATATTTGCATTGTCATTTTTTGAATTGTAAATTATGTTTTATATTAAATAACACTACCTAACACATTCAGTTGAAATATATTAATCCTTACTCCTGTGCTTTGTTCTTGGGGAAGGGAGTGATAATAACCTGTAAATAATAATAATCCAACAAATTTCCTTAGGCAGTCAACTGAAAACATGAACTCATGCTTAGTGAAAACAATAGTTTGTTCAACTATATATTGGCAAATATTATCATCAAAGAATTTCTTAGAAACCTGTACAGGTGTCTTATCTTTTAAAAGCAACTTCATATTTTCCACTTTCCCCAGTGCATAATCATCAAAATGTAAAGAGGTGTCAAAATTAGGATTATATTGTACCCAATTTTAGAGTACTTTTTACTTTAAGAGATTTAAACAAAAATGTTTTCTTCAGGGGGAATGGTTAGCTGTTTTGATATGGATGGAATCTGGAAACAACTGGAATTATTGGCATTTTGTGTTTGATGAATTGGGATTATATAGTGTCAAGTAATTGAAAAATCAGTATGCTTAGAACATGAGATAGGCTCCTTAACTTTAGAATCTGAATTTTTTTTTTTTTTTTTTTTTTAATGGCCGATGTGTAGACTTCTATGATACAGAATAAGGGTGTATGTAAGTAAGTTAAAGTATTTTGTTTGGAATTATTTATGGTTGATTGTTCTGCACGTATCAGTTTGTTTAGGTGATAATCTAATTCAGCTTTTCGTGGAACACCTTTTGCCACAGTGCCCTCAAGAATGTCTTCAGTAATGTCTCGTAAATCTGACAATTGATCCAATCTGCCTGGTGGTAATCCTACAGTAGCGATAAAGTGTATTAATATCTAAATGAGAGTAATAGCTTCCATTTGCTGAGTTGTAAATACTGCTTGTTAGCCATACCTGAAAGTGAAAACAAAAATATACTGCAGCCTGATGGTATAAAAATTATTTTACATGGGATGTACCATGATCACAAATGGGTATTAAAGTTTAAATGCACAAGTAATAAATAAAACAAGCAAGATTTTATTTTATGTTACATAACCCACATAGATAATGTTGAATCATAATAAATGGCAAGAATAATTTAAATTCAGAAATATGATTAAATGAAAATTACTTACTTGATACTCATTCAACTCACCTTTCAGTGGTCACTAAAGTCACAAAAAGAAATTGAAAACTCATCAAAAACATTAACTTTATCATATCAAACCACTCCCAACAGCATAAAGAATATCTGTATCTAGCCAGTTGGCACTTAAAATCCAGTTCTGTCAACCCACAGTGTACAGAAGTAAATATCCCCAAATGGGGATCATAGTAGTTAATGGATTGATACTTGAAGTATTGTACTTATCAGATATAGTTCATACAAGTTTATTTGATATATATTGTTACGATACCAAAAGCAGCCCCAATACCAGAGAAGAAATATAAAGTAAAAAGCATGAAAATAAAGTAGAATTAACAATTTTAAATAAAGAAAAATAAAAAGACTGTAACGTATACGAGACAAATGACAATGACCCAACCCAAGTGATTGGCTCAATGACAAAAGAAATTAAATGAACACGCGAATAAAAGAAACTATTATTAAATGTACTATTAATCATGGAAAGTACAAGCCCAAAGAAAATTTTGTAATAGCAATTAAGTAAATATAGAATGATAAAGAAATGAACAAACAATAAAACACACAAACCATGATACAAAGAACAAAAGAGAAATATAATAAATAATATAATACTAATCAAAATAAAATGTACCAAGAGTGCATGATAGGAGTAGGAAGTGAATTACCTATTAACATTATAATAAGGGTGATTACACCAAAGTGAATTAAGGTAGAGAAATTAAATAATATGGAATAACCACTGTAAACACTAAACAGTACTGTGAAAATTTACAAAGTGCCAGTATAACCCAAAGGATAAACAAAAATAAATGATTATAAGCAAGAACTCATCTGGAAGTGAGAGTGCAAAAGGAAAGTGGTTAACTAGAATTAAAATTAAACCACAAAAACATATATAAAAACACTCAAATAAGTGAATAATTAGGGAGTTTAGTGGGGGAAAAGGAACTAACATCATTAGATTAGATTGTTAGTCAATATAAAAAACAAACTTTATAGAATATTGAAACTTTCTAAAGTTTCATTACCGGTAATAATTTTAAAAAACAAATTAATGTTAGTCAAAGTAATACTGTTATTAGTTAGAAGTAATAATTAAACGGACTAAGCCAAACTTTACACCAATAATATGGTATAAAGGAAGGGTAAACCTAAAAAGAGAAATGAATGTTTAAGTGCTAAAGTTATATGTTAAATGTTTATACCCTGATTAACGAAAGAAAGTGACTGGAGGAGCGGCCGCGCGGCGACCGAGTTTGTAGTAAAAACATTCCAGTTAATAACCTCGTGGAATCGTAAAATACAGGGCTAGAAATGTCTAATGAACTGTATTTTAATCATCAATTAAAGACGTTTTTAACAAACTTCTCTAATTTTTTAAATCTTTTTTCAATTAATTTACATTGAGAGTTAAATAAAAAAATACACGAATTTGAATTAAAAATTTAGGGTTTATCATTTTTATTACATAAGAACTTAGAGGTTAAGCATCGGAAAAACATTTCTTGTAGACAAATGGTAGTCCACCTTCTTTAGTACAATATATCAAAAATTGAGATTCCTACGATTAAAATTAACGACGTTATTAATTTTTTCTAATGTCCTGTTAACTCAGTTGTTAAAAGTTGTACATGAATGAGATTTGCGTGACGCTCTCTTTAGATAACTAAATGTAGAAGACATATACAACTTACACCTTGTACGTGATAGGAATACTACAGTGGATTAATATATAAAGTGAATTTCACAGAGAGCAATGCGTGGCGCTCTGCGGCGGAAGGACAGTCAGAACGTAGTGGACCCATTTTATTTGCGCGCTACCGTCATTCCAGCGTCTCGGCCTCTCCTTTGTGTCTACAAATAGCACACGCTTCCAGGAAAACTGAACCGTTATACGCACACTAAGGGTAAGGGAAACTTCCAGCTTTCAGTTTAGTTGATGTGGTGGTTGAGTGATGTCCGGTTGTTGGTTATCTTGATTTTAAGTGTGAGTTTCTTGTGCTTTCATTATAAATTGACGTGTTTTTAAGTTATTTTGTGTGAATATACTTCGGTGGCTGAGCATGGAGCAACGTGACGAGGCTGAACCAAGGAAACATAGGGGAAGACCTAGGACTCGAACTCCAAAGAAAAGACAAACTTCGGGCCGAGACGTACCTATGAAAGGACAGTCAAGAGAAATTGTGTGCAAAGTGCGGGAATATTTTGATAGAGAAAAGGCGAACAAAGGTCCTTTGATTCCGGTTAATAATGCAATACAGCGAACTGCAGATGCTCTGAAAATACATAAAAATACAGTTGTGCGAGTTTGCAAGGAAAAAGAATTGAAAGAAATACAAGATGACAGTAATAGCCAACTTTCAACTCCGGGCAAACAGAAGAAACGGGAGAAAACTGTGACAAAACTTGACACTTTTCAGGAAGACGCTATACGAAGACATGTATATTATAACATCGCCAAATTCAGGTCAATTTTGATAACAATAAGTATGTATAAAAAATGCTAAATAATACTATATTTGAATAAATAAATAATGTGGAGAGTAAAATATATATATAAAAGGTAATTAACATGGAAGGAGAAGGAGTAATAAACCAAAAGTGATTAATAAAGAAACTCAAATAATAGACTGACAGACAAACGACATTGACCCAACCCCAGAGATTGGCCAGTTAAGAAACCAAAATAAAGAAAACAAGACGGACGAAGGAGAAGAAGAATGAAAACCAAGAGAGAATCAACCCACGAGGAAGAAAACAAAATGAAACACGTTAAGAAAACCAAACAAGGAATAAAAAATAGAGAAGGGAGAAGTAATGGAATCCAAAATAATAAAGACAATGAAATCGGTTGAGAACCAAAACTGTTAATGAATGTTAATATTGATTGAATGACAATTAAAATTCAACGAGAATGAGGAGAGTCTGAAACAGATAAAGAAAGAAACCAATGACAATTTGAAACAGATCAATGAAAAAATAGTAAGTACAAATGAAAGTACTATGGAAGAATTGAGAAAACAGTTAACCAAAATAATGAAACGTTACAACAACGATTGATGGAGGAAATTCAGCAAAGAAACGAAGAATTGAAGGAAGAATTGAGGGAACAGCTGAAGGAGGACCACGAGAAAAATAAAGAAGAAATGAAGCAGCAAATAAGACTAATTTTCAAAGGATGTCGTGAAGAAAGCAACCAGACAAAAACGGAGATGAATAAGAAATGGGAAGAAACAAGATACCCAGCAGATCAACTTAATGAAACAGTAGATAGTGGTTTCACACAATTGAATGAAACACTAGACAACACTTCGGACGGTATGAATGAAGAAATAAAGAATAAAGAAGACAAAGGTGTATTGTTTTCTGGGAATAAAGATAACCAAAACAATGAGAAAATTAAGTACATAAAAACCAACCGGAGAAGAGTAAAGAAGAATCGAATAATTAAGAAGATTAAGAAAACAAAGGAAATAGGAAAAATATATAAAAAGAAACTACTAAAAACAAGAGAAGAAGTGGAGATGATGAAGAACGGACTAATTGATGTGTTCAATTTACCCCTTACCGACCAAAGCAAGTTAATGAGATATAAAGATTGTAGGAGGACCTTGAAAGAAATTATAGAGGGAATTCACAACCAACCAGCGGAGGAAAACTTCAGCAAATCAATAAGAAAATGGAAATTACACAAAATTGACAGGACTCACAACAAGATAGGGTGTCACAAATCAAGAAGGTGTCTAACACACTTGAGTATACCAGAAATAAAAATGCTGAATAAAGAACCACATAATAAAATGAGGGAAGCAGTCATGGATACCAATGAACATATGATATTAGAAGAATCATGGTACAAAACAGAAGAAACCTATATCACAAGGAAGAAAATAGTTCTATACACCAAGGTTATCCGAACCACAAATGCAGAGGAAATGATGGACCATGGGTAAACAAAGAGAAGATAAACGCCGAGAACAAGGGACTGACTTACAAATTACCAACCATGCAACCCAATGGAGAAGAAAGGAGAATACAATTTCAAAATTCAAAAAAGTTATGTAAGGACAGCGTACACAGATATTTCGAGAATATTTTAGACCAATCATAAAATGCAGAAATAAAATTATCAAGAATCCACATAAAGTAAGAATGAAATACAAAGGTAAAAGATTCCCAACAAATGTTATGATTATTATTATTATGTTGAGTCACGAGATGACTGTATTTAAGATTCATTAATTGAGATTGACTGTTGAAAAAGTCCAGCAATCATTTTACTGAGCAGGGATGATGTTCCCCTGATCTCAGAATAAGAGTAGTTTGAACGACGGAGTTAGGTAAGCCAATAGAGCCCATCCGAATCGATTGCAACTACAAAGTAAAGATAGTTAGGGAAAATAAGATTTATAGGGAATAATTTATAATAAAAAATCAATAAGCCAGTTCGTAATAAGAAAAAATGATGAAGAAAATAACAGAAGAAAGGAAATAAAAGATACAGAATTAAGCATAAAAAATCGATTGAGAAGCAGGAGAGTTTAAGGAGAAAATGATACAATACAATTGATAATTTCATCAAACTTAGAATCACGTTTTATAAAATGATCAATTTTGGTGGAAGGGCATTATATAACATCGCCAAATTCAGGTCAATTTTGATAACAATAAGTATGTATAAAAAATGCTAAATAATACTATATTTGAATAAATAAATAATGTGGAGAGTAAAATATATATAAAAGGTAATTAACATGGAAGGAGAAGGAGTAATAAACCAAAAGTGATTAATAAAGAAACTCAAATAATAGACTGACAGACAAACGACATTGACCCAACCCCAGAGATTGGCCAGTTAAGAAACCAAAATAAAGAAAACAAGACGGACGAAGGAGAAGAAGAATGAAAACCAAGAGAGAACCAACCCACGAGGAAGAAAACAAAATGAAACACGTTAAGAAAACCAAACAAGGAATAAAAAATAGAGAAGGGAGAAGTAATGGAATCCAAAATAATAAAGACAATGAAATCGGTTGAGAACCAAAACTATTAATGAATGTTAATATTGATTGAATGACAATTATAAATAGTCAGTAATATGAAACAATAAATAAAAGTACTCTAACCAAAGAGTTAGGGATATATGTAATTTGTTAACAAAGAAAGACATAATATTAATAATTTTATATAGATAGTGTGTAGAGAAAGAGAATAAAATGATGAGAAATAAATGGAAGTTGAACTAGTGAAAGTGAGTTATCCTAGAGTGATATAATACAAAAGAAACACTAAGTAAATTGTAATGAACACTAAATAATTTAAGAAAGTGCAAGTGAGAAATAAATACAAATATTGTCTATGATAAAAATAGTAAGAGGAGAGTAGGCTAAGATAAAGACTTAGTAAAATAACCTATGTTTAAGTTGTAAGAGTGAACAATAACATTTAACAAAGTTACAATGAATAATATTTAGAATAGAACATTGATTCAGTAAATAATGAACACTAAGTAGTGATATTCACTGTGATGACTAGGAAATAGTATTGTTATAACTTAAGAATGTATTGTAAAAATTTAAAGGTGTGTTTCACAAGGAAAGGTAATAAGATGATGTTAACATGGAAGGGAGAGCAAAAAGCATTAGAAAATAAGTCTGTATTAACATTAAGTAAATACCCATGTTATAAGGGGAGTTTAATGAAAAAAGTTCAATAGAGGTGAGATTGTTTAGCACCAGAACAACAAATAAGAAATAATGAATTGTATAAACTATTGCTTATGAATTGGATATGGCTGTAAGAGTCATACAGACCATAGACCTAGATGTTATGTGTTATATTGGAAATGAATAGCAAATATTTAGCAAGTAATATTGAATAACACAGTTGTTAAAAACAAAGATCACAAAAAGACTAAATTAAAACACATCCAGAGACATTAAACCTAATTATAAATGCAAAATAACAATTTAGGACTAAATGAAATGTATTGTGTATGAAGCCATAAAAATCCAGTAATGGCTACTTAAATGTGAAACAGGCCTAACGGTCAAACATAAGCAATTACTGATTGTATAAAAATCACCATGTAATGGACAAATCCAAGGTGACTAATTCACCAAGAATGAATGGTAGTTATTATTAAAAACCAAATATTAAATTAAGGAATTATATAAACAGAGAAGTGTAATTAGTAAGTATGAAATTAATTGTAAACTTAGAAAACTTGATAAAACCCAATATTGTGGGGTACCAAAATAATCTTTGTGAGAAAATATAAATGACAGTGCAAATAGATAATAACTAAGAAGGAAGATAAGAGGAGGAAGGAAGTCCGAAGATATGGGAAGATTTGAAAGGAATTCAAATATTGATAACAATGTATTCATATCGAGCTCGCCCAGTGAAATTAATGATGTAACCATGGAAACGACCGTTTGACGAGGTAATTACCGTTGAATACAATTACTTGAAAAATGACGCTCACGGAAGACAGAAGCGAAAATTGAGTACAACATATTTTCATATTTAAAACATCTCAAAAGTAAAATAATGTACAGAAATTGATAGTAATGAAGTCTGATGAATACCGAACACCTTTACCAGATGGAGAAGACGTTTAATTGAAGACAAAATATCTAAATAAATCCAAACAACTTTGAAAAGGATGCCGAAGCTTGAATAAAGAACAAATGAATTATATTGATGTCACAATCCTTCCTTCCCGATCTACAGAGCAATTCCGTACTACAACGCTGTTAAGTATCAGTTAAATTATTTCAACTTCCAAAAATAAACGCACTTTGAATATTTCTCAATATATGTTGAATACCACTGAATCACTTTTATTCTCTTGCAAGGATTAAATCGTAATAATAAGACACTGAAAATTTGTTAAACTATAGAACTAACCTCATATTTATGTACGACTTTTAAACCATCTGTACGACACTCAGACAAACCAATTACCATAACACATTACCGTACTTAAGGAAAAAACATTGTAAGGTTGTGTATTTTTAATATTGTAATTGCATCTGAACCTTTTAACGTGGCCAAAAGATCTCACAACCATCGATCGAATTATTTGTTGATTGGCGTCAGAGAAAGCCATACTGTGTTTATTTGTATTCATAATCGATTGGTTTACCCTTGAGTAAGAGTCTTATAAAGAATTATCCGGTGCAGAATTGTATATAAAAGACTAATTACAACTTGTGTCGATAAAATATTAACTTCAAATTAATAATAAATCTATACTGTGTGTGTTAAATTGTGTTTTATTTTCATTAGCAAAGTGTATGTGTAAATTATCATGTATAGCGAATGTTTCTGAGGCGACGTCTAGCGCGCAAGTAGCGAATACTATAACTGCTAACACGATTGTCAAAAATTGAGAAAAGGCGGGACGGATTGAATTCGTCGCCTCATTCGAATAGAACATTGATAAGGAGACAATTTTAATTGTTTTAAACAAACAATTTGGCGCCACCCGGGGATTATCCACTACGTTTGAACCTCAGATCGGGAACCACGATACCTGGTCACCAGTACGTTCGTTACGGACCCAAACATCGTGTGTTACATCGCCGTGCGAGGACGAAGTGGTAAGAAACACAGACACAATTTACACTCAGACACACTGTTATATTTTACAGAGGTATACGAACGACGAAGATGACACACGAGTTTGGTTATAATATCAATATTACATAAGAAAAGAATATCCCACTTTGAAAAAACTCTTATCATCGTTGGAAAATGAAGAGCTGTTTAATGGCAGTCTGTCTTCGCTTAGAAACGTACTAAAAGGTTTAGGATTTACGTGGAGAAAATTTTCGGGCAGAAAAGTGATTATGGAGAGAAGCGATGTCGCTGCCTGGAGGTGTCGTTTTCTTCGCCAAATCAAAGACGAGAATTTCGATAATATAATTTGGCTCGATGAGATCTGGGTCAATGCTGGGCATTGTTTGAAACAAGGATGGACTGATGAGTCAGTTCAGGGGACAATGTTAACACCTATAAGGAATGGTGAACAATTAATAATATGTCATGCAGGTTCTTCAAAAGGGTTTGTTCCAAATTCCCTTCTACTATATAAACCGGTGACTACCATGAAGATATGGATCACAACAAATTCTTCAGTTGGTGTTCTGAAACTTTGCTAAATAACCTAGAAGAGCCTGCAGTAATAGTCATGGACAATGCTCCCTACCATTCTAAGCAAATTGATAAAGCTCCCACAAGCAAAGATAAAAAAGCTGACATACTTGCATGGCTGGATAGGAAATTATTCAATCTACAACCGACTTAAAAAAATCAGAACTTTTGGAATTAGTGAAATGGCACAAGCCCCAAAACAAAAGGTATTTTGTTGATGAATTGATAGAGAGCAGAGGTCACAAAGTGATAAGGCTACCACCTTACCATTGCCATCTTAACGCCATTGAGCTTATATGGGTTCAGGTTAAGGGGTATGTTGCCGAAAACAACAAAATGTTTACTTTAAAAGAAGTTGAACGACTGACTAAAGACGGATTTAATCAAATTACTGCTGAGAGGTGGAAGCAAGTAGTGGACCACGCCAAAAAAGTTATTATCGATGCATGGAATAACGAAGGACTAATGGAAGAAGCTGTGGAGGAAATGATTATATCCGTGGGAGACAGCAGTAGCTCCGAGGATGATAATTGTTCAGAAGATGATAATAGTGATGACGATCCAATGGAGGGTATCAGAGAACTTTCGTTTGAAGACTACTAACTCACAGCTATAAGTGTTTTTTATAGAGTGTTTTAATAGTGTATTTTTATGATTCATACACATATTTTATGAGCGGATTCCATAAAAGCTGAAGAACACTACAATACTTGTAAGTACCGTACTGTATTTATTATTTATTTGTCAATGCTAATAACAAGTAATTTACTAATTGTTTTTACATTTCAATTACATTATAACAGTAAAATACTGTTATAATTATGCAATATCTGTTAGACCGAGCTTTGCTCGGTAGTTTTAAACTGTAAACTGTATTTCATAGTTAAATAATTAGTTATTGAGTAATTTGAAGCATTAACAATTTCCCAGTAATTACATTGCACTTCAGTTAGTAGTATTAAAGCTGATCACAAAACAAAAACAGTTTATTAACAAGAAAACAATAAATACCGTACCACAAAAGAGTAATAAACAATCATTCAAGACACTCCATCTGTTATAAAAAGCATGTAGTTCAACTAAACCACAAAAGTCTGGTCAGATGTACGTTTTTGACAGATCTCCAGGTAGAAGATTAGATTAAATAAGTAGACAGATAACTAAGTATATACTTATGAGAGGTTGGTGACTCATAGTAAGTTGGCTATGTGTCAATGTGTGAGCCGTGAGCGTATGCACCACTTTCTTTGGGCTGTTACTGTACCTTGACTCGATCGCGCGCTGTTGAGCGATGTTAGTTCTAATTTTCCTATATTAACTGATTGCGCTTATATTTCGTAATATTTGAAGGTTACATACCACTTTGTATTGATGAATACAATTTTGTTATGCTTATTGTGAAAAAACACAATGAAAAAAATTATTAATAACGGAGTTAACAGTACATTTGGAAAAAATTAATAACGTCGTTAATATTAATCGTAGGAATCTCAATTTTTGATATATTGTACTAAAGAAGGTGGACTACAATTTTTTACAAGAAATGTTTTTCCGATGGTTAACCTCCGAGTTCTTACGTAATAAAAACGATAAATCCTAAATTTTTATTTAAAATTCGTGTATTTTTTTATTTAACTCTCAATGTAAATTAATTGAAAAAAGATTTTAAAAATTAGAAAAGTTTGTTAAAAACGTCTTTAATTCATGATTAAAATACAGTTCGTTAGACGTTTCTAGCCCTGTATTTTACGTTTCAACGAGGTTATTAAGTGGAATGTTTTTACTACAAACTCGGTCGCCGCGCGGCCGCTCCGCCAGTCACTTTCTTTCGTTAATCAGGGTATAAAGTTATGGTAATGATGTTATAAGGAAATGCAGAGAAGATGATAATGATAGTAGAAATGTTCAAATGTTATAATTGTTGAAATAGTAGTAAGAATAAGTTGTATTAATTAATGGTGATAAAAGCCTAAGAAACATCATGTTAATTATAAAATTAGTTATAAAAAGCAGTAAAATGTCAGAAAAGCTGTAATAGCCATATACTAAAGAATGTAAATCAATAATTAAGGTAAACTAACTCAAACAAAACGATAAAAAACTAGTAATAAGAGTAAAATTAAAATAAAAACATTGTAATAAGGATAGGTCAGGGTAGGCCTCAAACTGTGTGAACCAAAATTGTAAACTATCCACAAATAACAGTAAACAGTGAGAGAAAAAGATAAGTAAACATAAAATAACAAACCAAGGAACAATACAAATACAAAATAATTGTGTAAAACAACATAATAAAATTAAGTAAAAAGAATAATGATAGCAAATGTTAAAATAGGGCAGAAATAACAAAACATAATCATGTTTGATGTCTAAATAAACTACATCAGAAAAGCTATTCAATAATAATAATAATAATAATAATCAGATTGGTAATAAGACAAGGAAAATATCTTAGTTAGAAAATATTTAGTCATTTTGAACAAAAACTCAAGCTTTATAACAATGAGTACAAAATGCTATCAGCCAATAGAGAGTAATCTGGTTACTATGACAACAAAACATTATTATATAAAAACCGTTAAAAACGAATTAAGAGTCCATTTTTAGCATCAGAAGAGGGCAGATGACAAAATTGTCGATCCATAAAAATCAGTAAAAATAAATCAAACAGATGAATGAAAATAGTTAATAACGATGAAGAGACAAGATTGACAGAACCTTTCAGCAAAATTAATCCAAATTAATTGAGAATTATCAGAAATAAAACCAACATAAGAGAAGGACGACTCGAACACCAGAACTGATGAAAATAATCCATCAAACATCAATGAACTTGTAAAGTATAATACTAAATTAATTAACTACACCCACAAGACTTTTCACAACACTTAAAGAATTTATGCACAATATCCAAACTAGGTTCAAACACTATAAACACTGAATAACTATTAAAATATTCAATAATTAGTATTAAAGGATTATTCAAATTCATTATTAACACTTTGAGAAATAAGAAACAATTTATGCACAATTTCGAACTTAACCTATGTTGTAAAGTGAACTCACTATTGTTTTAAAAAGTAAGAAAACTGTTGTAAAGAAAGATTATAATATTTAATTAACTTGATGTCAAGGATTGTACTTTCAAAAATCATTTTGTAAATCTTTTTGCCGTAATCAAAAGAACTTTTTGACTGAATAAAGCAGTGAAAACATTAATAGGCTTTCAGTTGAACGGCCCAAGTCAAGAATAGCCAACCGCTGAGTGGTAAATTATTTATAGCCGGAGCATAACAAGCAAAAAAGTAATATATTTTTATAATTTCATGTTATCGTAATTATTAACAGCAAAACTGACCATTAATAAACCAATACTTATTTTAATACCTGTTCATTATTTCACTTATTAATCTTTATGTGTTTACTTCATTAACGTAGCACCGTAAAAATTCTTCCTACAAGAAATGCAGGTTGGTAAGACTTCGCGGGAAAACAGATTTGAATTTCTCCGACTACAACCAGCGAGAAATATGATTACGCTAAACTAAGGAATTATACAACTTTTTAATTGTTTTGGACAAACAATTTGGCGCCTAGAAATGGGAAAATCACAATTAAGAATTAAAACAGGTAAACAGGTATTGGCGAGGTCAAATACGACGCAAGAAGTTCGTTACAAAATTACGACGCAACGAGAACTGTAACGAAATCTAATACTTTTATCGTTACAAATTGACCACAACTACGCGAGACTTTAAGACCGTACAGAGTCTAGTTGTTACAATATAATGTTTCACAATACAGCATTTTATTTTATCAGTGGTCTTTGTGGTTCCAAGTGTGCTATTGGAAGTTTGTTCCAATAGCTTCTTTAGTACAGAAATAGCAGTAATGTAACACATAACTTGACTGGTACATTAGGCAATTTCCGGACCTAGATGGCTAAAAACCGTCATGTTTCATAACAGGACTTTAGATGATGGGTATTAGGAGGATGGGTACCGCCTGTCCGAGAATAAATTTTGTCCATCCTAACTATTTTAAAAAAATTCTTCACCAAGTTTTGATTCACAATTTTCATCTTCATCATAATCTTCACACCACAGCATAGGCAAGACACTACTTGTTACGCTTTCAAAGATCCTCCAGCCATCTCTTCCTCGGTCTACCAACTAACATGTGTCCTATAGGTTTATTTTTCAAGACTTCTTTGGCCAATCTTGAATATGACATTCTTTCTAGGTGTTTTTCCACCATTGTTTATAACCTTTCAATCTTTCATTTAAATAAAAAGTTATAATTCTCCTCTTACAGCCTCACTCTTTATACGATCAAGTTTAGAACACCTTTCAACTCCTCTTAAGAACACCATTTCCGAGGCCTGTATTTTACTTTCTTGTTTCTTGGTTGTCATTCAAAATTCACACTCATAAGACAGTACAGGGTCTGCTATAACTTTGTAAAATTTAATTTTGAATCTTGACGTACCTTGTTTCTAAAATTACAATTGTCCCACAGATCGTCTGGAACTTATCTTATTTAACATCAATATCACAATTCTCATTTTCATTCATGAATATTCTCTAATTTCATTTTTAAAATATGTATACCATATTGTGTTTCGTATAGTCTCCAAGCTTTGCTCCAGCCGTGTCCTTGCCTTACAACTACTATATAGATCCACTCTGTTTTTGAAATAATACTCACTAGTGCGTATTTGTAATGTGATTCTTGCAAACTGTAAAGCATATATTGTATAATTATATAAAGTACAGGTTTGCGTACTAGTCAGTGGCGGCTCATCGATAAGGTTCAATGGTTCAGTGAACCTTCTAAATAATTTAAATATATTAAGGATTTCTTGAGATAATGGTTTCATATTTAAATAACAAGATTTGTGAGATTAATCTTGTTGGCTGAACAGTAATGGATTCGCGTTATAGGCGAATTGCTCACTACTATTGCTTGAGGTTCAAGGTAGCTCTCAGCACCTCCTAGACTGTGTAGACAGCTTTGGAGGGGGAAATCAATATACACAAAATTACATTCAACAGTCGCTAAAGCCGAATGTTAGCGATAGAGATGAAGAGTTCCGACGAGGGCCAAACTGCACTGACTGGGAATTTTAACATTTTCATAATACCATCATTTCTTATGATTTGTAGCACATGATTTCTTTGTGTTTACCTTCAGTTTTGTGTCAGATTTCTCTATTTCATTTAGAATGAAATGAAAATGTGTCTTAAAATCAAACAAAATAGTGAAGTACAGTAGACTCCCTCTCGTCCGGCCACCTCGGGACCAGACCCTAGGCCGGATTTCAAAATGGCCGTACGAACCGAAAATACACTATAATGATGAAATAACGCTCTTTAATGAATGATCCATACAATAAATGACCCAATACAGTATATATAAATTACTAATAATTATAATTACTCACCCTTACTCCATGGTAGCAAGTAAAGAAACAAACAAGGAAAATTACTACAACTCACACGGATATTACTGTACCTATTTGCCAAAAATAACACAACTCTTTATAGAATATGAAAAACATGAGCATTAAAAGTGTCACTACAGAACGTAAAACTCGGAAATAAAAATGAAAAGAAATCAGTTATCTTCTTCTGCTTTTTTTGTTCAGCTGTTTTGTTGAATGCGAAATCACGCCATTTCTTGATGAACATAACATCAACTGCAGTTGCCTCTGTTCGTTGCTCGATGTACGTCGTTGCTAATTCCAGGGCTGCTCTTCCCTCAGCGTGGCTCATTTTCTCCTTGACATTTCCCTCTTCGTCATTGACTTCTTCTTCTTCTTCATCTTCTTGGCAAATGACAGCTTGCACAATTTCATCATCGTTTAAGATCTCATTTTGAAGCTCCTCATCTTGACCAGCAATCCATTCTGCAATGTCTTGTTGTACAAGATCATCAGAGTGAGGCAGTCATTGTAGATCTTTTAACAGAGATTCGTTGTCATCTGGTTCAAAACCCTGAAGATTTGATTCATCTGCTTTAGGGTTGTCCTCTTTATTCTTTTCAATGAGAAGAAAACAATTTGGCCGTGCTTTTCTCCAAGACTTTGTAAATGTAGATGATGGCATTTTATCGTATGCCTTAGCTACCATATAGATCACGTCTTTCATGTTGATTGTCTTTAAGGCCGGAATGAGACCTGTGCTGCCTTCATTGTCCAGTTTACCTAGAATTTCCGAAAGAAGCTTTCTGCAGTACCCTCTCTTAAAAGACTCAATGACCCCTTGGTCCATTGGTTGTGTAAGACTTGTGACATTAGGTGGCAGGAATAATAATTTTATATCACTGTAACCTTCACATTCAACACATTCAAGTTCTTGTGGATGGGTAGGTGCATTGTCTAGCACTAAAAGTGCTTTAACTGGTAACTTCAAACTCGGCAAATGATGTTTCACTTTAGGAACAAATTCGCTTTCGAACCACTCCTTAAACAGATACGAATCCATCCAAGCTGATTTTTGTGCTCTGTAGTACACTGGAAGGGATGACATTTTAAATTCTTAAAAGCTCTGGGTTTTGCTGATTTTCCGATTACAAACGAAGGCAGCTTGTGGGACCCTGAGGCATTTGAACACAAAGCAGCCACCGTGATTCTCTCTTTACTGGCTTTAAATCCTGGGGCTGAAGTTTCCTTAGCCGTACCAAAGTTTTCTTGGGCAAGAGTTTAAAATTCAACCCCATCTTGTCAATATTGTAGAATTGTTCTGGACTAAGATTTTCACTAGCAATGATGTCAGACAGTTTTTTTGAAAAATCGCTAGCTGCTGATAGGTTCGCCGACAATTTTTCACCACTAACGCCAATGAAATGAACTCCATGATGCTTTTTCCAGCGTGTTAGCCATCCTTCACTTGCAGAGAATGTACTGGCATCTTGTTGAAGTTTTGAGTATAGGCTAACTGCTTTTTCTTTTAAAATTGGTCCACTTATCAGAGTGCCTCTTCGGCATTCCTGGATAAACCATAACCACAAAGCATCGTCTACTAATTCGTTATTTGTTTTTTTTTAAAGTGCATCGCGTCGAAAGCACTTTTTCAGTTTCAATTTGAGTGCAGAAAGTCTCAATTGATTCGGTGCCAGTCATTAACAGTACTCTTGCCTACATTAAACTCTTGGCAAATATGCTGGACTGATTCAACCTTATCGAGACGCTGAAGGACTTGTAATTTTTGGTCCATAGTCACGAACGTGTGTTTTTGTTTCGCACTCATATCAGAAAACGTTTTTATTTACACAGATACATACAGTATTTACTATATACACAGATATATTTACACAGACTATATACACAGAACTCACAACATGACATACATCCGCACATGAACAAAACCGTGAGTCAACTTAGCTACTGTACATATATTTTAACAAGTTGGGGCCTGTCACTTGAGGCTCGTCTAGACTGTGTGACTCACCGTATGGCTGGCCGAACCATCCGACGGGCGATCCAACCGAGGCCGGATGAGAGGGAGTCTACTGTAATTGTATTCAGAAAATAAGGTGTTTTTAGTGTAGTCATTAAATAATTATATTAACGTTAAGTTGATCTAGGCGTGTATAACCTTCAAAGCATTTGCTGGTATTTTTGTGTGTTAAGTGTTCAGGTATTTCTTATTTTTGTGTTCAGTTCATTGATTTGGTAAAATGAATAGTGTTCAATCTATTTTAAAAACAAATTTTTCTTCTCTCTATAAAAGATAAATGGAAAATTAAGGAACTTGGTAGACCACTTCCCGTTTTAAATATTAAACAGAAATATTTAACTATCCTTTTATTTTAACTATATATTTTTAGAATAATTTACAAATAGCATAAACACAACTTAATATTAGGCCTACTAAAAGTTGACAATAGTTATGTTTTTATGTTGAGACCAACCCCGTGTGTTATTTGGAATGGGATAATTGCTCTTATCTTAGTAGAAACATTTAGACACTGAACCTCAACTGTCAGAACCACGAGCCGCCACTGGTCCCAGGTATTGTAAAACAATGTACTTAAGACAAATGAGGTAGTAATATAAGTTGTTTTGTATATATTTAATATACCATATCATTAGTAAACTTTGTGTAAGTGTGATTTAAAATTCAGGTTGCTAGAGCATGAATCATGTGAGAAACTGCACAGACAGATAGTGGAGCAGTTGAATCTACGGTCGTTTGAAGACAGGAATTCAGTAAAATATGCAGAGATATCAGCGTTAGTGAGGCTACAGATGAAACAGTTTGGAAGTGAAATCCAGCAGCTTCAATCCAAATTAGAACTGTCACATAATTTGTATCCTTTGTAATATTAATGTCTAATCACCATAATAGTGTACATACAGTAGGTAATTAATTGTCACATTTCGTATGAGTTTTTGAAGTTTTTAATATTTTTATGTACGTACTACATAAGTATACTGACATTTTTCAAATGAAAAATAGTGTAGATTAACTTCTTAGTAAAGATAATCTCTTAAGAAAGACAAAAATTATAAATATAGAGAAGTGCTTTACATTGTAAAAACAAAGAAAACATCTTACCTTGGACATGTCTTGAAAAAATGGAAAGTGTTGTATTTTGCAGCTTGTAACCAGAGGTAAAGTCTGTAACCCCTCTTTAAAATTTTTTGCTTTATAATTTTTTTTTTTTTTTTTTTTTTTTTGTTAAAGAGGGTCCACCAGATATTTAAAACTAGGCAGAGGGCCTAGAGAAGCCAAAAATGCGCTGGGTCCAGTGAGACGGGACTTGCAATTAAACTCAGCTGTTGAACAATAACAACCTTTTTTTATTTTCTAAGTTTGGTACACATTCATGCATATTAGTTGCAAATTCAATAATTCTATATTCAATGCAGGTTCAATATAGATATATTCAATATTATTCAATAATTCAATAAATTCGTAAAATCCAACAATTCACTATTAATATAAAATATACAACTCTTAAACCTTATTTCAAGTTCAATCTCAATACAAATATGAATTTTAAATTTTAAAATACCATTTAATGTAAAATTACAACTTTTAACTTTTAGTTCAATGTTAATGCAAAATATAAGGTTTAGATTTTCGATAATCTAATTGCAATACCAAGTGTAACTTTAACTTTAGAGTTCAATCTTAATACAAATACAACTTTAGATTTTCCAGCATTCAATTTCAATATAAAATAAAACCTCTGAATTTTAGTTCAATGCGAATACAAGTATGAGGTTTAAATTCTCCATGGTTCAATTCTAAATTCTGTAAAATATCACTTTTAAATGCATTCAATGTTAAAACTTAAATTTAAGGTTTAGATTCTCATTACTTTGATTTCAAACGCAAAATGCAAACTTCAAAATTTAAATTCTCATTATTCTAAAATCTTCTTAATATCTGTACATAGGTGTAACCTCATAGTGATTTCAATATTCTCACATCATAACCACAAATATCTACCTCATTTACATAATACTATAATCATCCGAGTTCCTTAAACCTATCACATAATTTATATAAATGGCCCTTTACACATACTCAATATTACAACACATACTTTCACATAAATACAGATATAAATACACATACAGATATACATAAATACATATCACAGACACAGCATGATGTATAAAAACATACTATTTATACTTTCATTTTAACTGTTTATTACTTACCGATATTTTGGATCTTCCTAAGGGTACCCAGAGTTCTTTTATAAGCGAGGTCAGAAACAGTGTGAGGTTACGAAATAAGTATTAATACACATTTTGTATGAAGAGAATTATTTCTGTTTAATAATCAAATATTGTGATTTTATAAGTTTGTTCTCCAAATAAATTGTTTACATGTTTTTCAAAGGTTGTGCAATTCTTGCTTATACATCTTATCTTATAGACTTACATAATATTACTTACAACTTAGATAGCCCAGCCTGCTCACGCACTCTCACATTCTAAAAATAAAACCCCCGTTACCCTGCTTGATCAAGCTAATACATATTAAATCCCCGGCGGCCACGCGGTTATTCGTGACCTCGTGGTCGCCCCGTGGCGAGTTGTAATCGTCCCGAAAAAACAAAAAAAATATAATAAACTTGTATGTTAATATTCTGACGTTATTCCCGCATCACTGCCACTGATTCAAATAATGATTAATCCACTTTTACTGCCACATGTTTAAATTTTGAGAGGAGCTACCTCTTCTAAGGGAACCGGCCGGTTACTCTTGGGACGAACAACTGGGCAACTTACTTGGCGAGCGGGAGGAAACAGTGGTCCACTGCCATCGGATCTCATCGTCGTTCATAGCTGAATTGCTGTGTTCTATCGACTCTATTCATGATACATAGGGGTTATATCAGCAAAGTGTGTCGACGATCTCTAGGCGCTGCTGGCTTGATGTCACTAAAGGGAGGCGGTCCTTAGCTACGTTTCCTGTAGGTCGGCTGGTTGGTTTCACCCAATGTCATTTCTGCGCCATTTTTTACAGCGCCGTTTGAGTTTCTTGGCGTCCCTACAGCGCGCATACTTGTTTCACTGCGTGCGTGCGCACTGTCACATTCACGCACAGTTCTGAGAAATAGAGGGTGGTGCATACCTCGGTACGAATTTCACAACGGAATACTGCGTCTTGCCTTTGTTCTGAAACTGTTTTGCACTCAGCACGTGGCCTGTTATAATGGAATTAACTTGCACAATATTTTGTATAAAAATCCCGAAATGACATAAAATGAAATACCCCATAACTGCAATAAATAAACTGACCCAATTTTGACACGTTACAATACCCCCTCAATGAGAATTCTGCTGTCCAGAACAGAAGAAATCTTATTGATAAAACCCTTAAGAGGACCGGTGAGGAACTGGTGCCAACAACCCCCCCTTGTTCTTACTCCTCATGGGTACATGACCCCCCTGGCTTGGCGACTATGGACGCATCTGAACGAGATCACTGGACTTCTCCGTGCGAGATCCCAACACCGAAAAATCGAACAGACACGTGCCACGGCGCACCTCGCCTTCTAACATGCTACCCCCAAAACTCCTCCATCCCTGGCTTAGACTATGCCAGATCCTCTACCGATACGTTTCCCCTTGTATGCAAGCTGGGCTGCCTTTGGCAGATACTGGGCTCACACACACTCACATTACATATTCTGAACTGAAAATTTCTTTAAATATTTATTTAAATTGCAACTCTCTGGTTGTTTTCATTTAAAATCAAATCATAAATTTTGTATATATTTTAAATTATTCTCTTCACTGGTTTCTGTTTTTATTTAAAATAAATTGATTTAAACATTTCTTATAATTAAGAACATCCTTAACCTAACATGTATTACCTAGAGTCTAACAATACACTTCAACAAAATAATTCAATAAAAATAAACATGTTTAGTACACAAACCATAAAATAATCAAGTTTAAAATATCCCTTAGCTGGCAGGCGCAAAATCAAGATTTTTTTTTTTTCAAAAAAAAATATTTTCCAACAAAATTGTAAAATTCAAAACAAATTTTAAATTTATTAAAATGTTTCCTTTACATATAGAAATTATTTTATAATTTGCTTAAATTGATCAAAAAACACAAGTTGAATTGACTTTCTTACTACTAACTTATATGACCTCACTCTCAGCTGATCAAAACTAGGTCAAGTCCACAACCTTGACCTACATACGTTATGTACAAGTTTTATCTGAAAATACATTTAACATCTGTAATATTCTCTCTTAAAACACAAAAACATAATAAAATAAAACCTTTAAAATAACAAAACATTACTATAAATACTAATCAAATTGACATTCAAATTATTTAAAATAAACACTTTCTGACTTTATATTTCCAAATTCTATCAAAATTTGTCACTGGTTTTAATTAAAAATTTTATATTCTTGTTATAAATCCCTTTCTTTATTTGACAATCTTATTCTCCATTACTGTGGGTGATCTAAATACTTATAACAATTTAATTTACTACTTGAGCTGTATACATATATACTTTTCTCCCTCTGACTCTAATACTCATCAACTTTAACTAATATGACACCCATCTCTATCTAAACATCTATCCAACAATCCCTAAACCCAACTTACCTCTGGCACCGCTCATCTTTGTACTAGGATGTGTGTTCCCAACTTGGCTATCTACATACGAACCAATGCCCCTCCAAAATATCGGCAAACACTCCCTTAAACTACTCTATCCCCGCCGCAACGCCACACGCTGCTGACACCTTACCACCTCACCCTTACTACAAAATATCATCAACAAATATATTTATCTACCATTCACATTACGCATCGCTACATATACTCACTACTACTGTGTCAACATCAATACTTCTCAAATTCTATTGCATTATCTTACAACAACATTACATTAACTCAAAACAATATTTTTCTCTCTACTACCCCTTTAACTTCTACCTGGACTGATCTACATGTCCCACAAAATATTTATCACCCAAAACTATCTCTTGTTAGCTTTCACAAATTATTACTTTATTTCTCACATTATCAAATTACTTTTCTCATTACTTTAACTAGCAGCTGTAATACATTGAAACATTACATAGGAGTAAATATGAAACTAACACTTAAACAAATGCTAGGTTATGTCTCTCAGCAATAAAGTGGCATCATTCATACAAAACAGATGCCATACTAAAAATTCAATATGTTGGACTAACATCACTCAACCTCATATAGAATACTGTCAGGAACAAAGTACAGCGTAATCAAAATGACATAATTTCTGTACACCAACCCTTTTTTAAAACAAAACCATCTAGAACACTATATCAGCAACCAAATAGTTTAGTTGTTAAAGGAAGTATGTTTTTCCCTCAATAAGAAAATAATTCTGTTATGTCATACGGCAGTGTGATATAAAACTACAAAATATAGTTTTAGACTAGAAAATTTTATTATAATGGTATTTTTCATAACTAATGGCAAAGAACTGTAGAGGAAGCAGAGCGTCGCCAAAGACTTGTGGAAACATTGACAAGTTTACACATACAACTTAGGCAGCGTTTTAATTCTAGGTATGTAAAGCCACTGTTTCAAAAATTTAGATAATATTTTAAAGTATTTTCATAAAAAATTTATTTTTAGGTTTTGTATACTTGTATGTACACTTGAACCTTGGCAAACCAAATTAATTGAAGCTTGAAGTTATCTGGATATATGAAAGACCAGGTTACAAAAATGATATAAGACAAGGTATGATCCATTTACTGTGCCATTTACAGCTGTTTCAACAATAAATCTGGGTGCAAAATGTGTTAGGCATCATTCCCAAATCATAAGATTTAACGCGTCATGTACATTTTGGGTTTTCCCATGCAAACAATTTTTGAGAAGCTCTGGATTGGAGAGATCTTTATAAATGGGTTTTACAGCCTCAATTATTGCTAATGGATGTATATGTTTGTGTTTGTATTGGCTTCTCTTGTTGTATTTTCTTCTGTATACTAAGTATTTTCTTCTTTAGGACACAAGAAATGTTGTAGGCGATCGTCAGATGCTTTATGGAGAAAAGTGGCCCATACTGCTTTCTTTATGTTATCTAAATTACTTATCCCTGATGAGATTTCTTCCATAATAATGTTGGAGAGAATCTATCTGCTTATCAGTAAGACGACCTTTCCCTGCTATCGTCAGGCTTTCATATAATTTCATATAATTTCTTAATTTTCTTAACCTACCACCCATCCCTTTTTGGGTGTATATATCCAATACACTCTAATTTAGATATTTCTGTGTTCCTGTATAGCCTTATTTTAGTGACAGCTTTGTAGGTCTGTTGTCACCGTTGGCAATATACTCGATCTACCTCAAACCACCTAACCTCACTGTCACTAACATTTACATCTCATAATTGTTATTGCTTACAAGGTTTATACTTTCACAAAACCTGTTAGAACAACATTCTGGTATCATACCGTAGTTTTCTTTTTTTTTTTTTACCAGTGAATATCTGTATGTGACATATTGAAGCAAGATTACAAACACTAACCACAAACAAAATAAAACTTTCAGGAAAGAGAAGCTGGCTCCAGCATAACCAGCCAAACAATGAAACCAACATATAAAACATAAAGCAGCATAATAATAAGCCAAATGGTTACAGAAGAAGCATAAAATATCAAGTCCTGTAAAAGTATGTCTGGCTCTCGGGCCAAGACATTTAAATGCATATTACTTTAAAATTTAATGCCCCCCCTTAAGCTAAGTCCAATTTAACATTACAATACCAATTGATTCTGTGTAAAGTAGCCAGTTTCTCAGTAAACATGTGTTTACAAAAAATTATTGAAACATATTAATATTAGAGGTACATACATTAATATTTTCAACTGTTGTAAAACACAAAAGTATTATATATATATATATGGCAGAGTTATTTCCTTATTTTCAATTTGTGGATTTTTGTAAAAATACATTTCAAATATAAATTACGTAGTGTACAAAATAAAAATTTGTATCTGTTGCATAGAAAATATGTATGAAGCCAAATATTGTAACACTTGAAAACACTAAATTCAAAATACAAAAAGTGTTATTTTTCAGTAAATGTGTGATTTTTAAATAATAGTTATAAGTTGAAATTTTAATTTTATTACTACTATTATTAATGGTTATAATAAATATTACGGTTATAATAAATATTTTTGTAATTCACTCATTGATCACTTTCACTGTCACTACCTTTTTTTCCTTCTAAAAAATAAAAGGTTCTCAAACCTTTTTTGTGTGTGAACAAATCATACTGCCTCTAGGCTCTTGGACAGAGAGGATAACATTTTCATGGAATATAAAAGATTAATTCTTCCATATAATGGTATAAAAAACAAGACTATCTGTTATTAAATTACCAAAATACAATGCAAACAAACTTGCCACAGGGCCCATGGGATCAGCCTGTAGCACTAAAAGAGTTATAGGGTATGGGTTAATGACAGTTTATTGTATTGTACTCGTGTATTCAACATTCCACGTGGTTGTGTACACTAAAAATAATTGTTATATGTTCTGCATTAGGTACATAATTTTCTAATACAACACGTATCCGTTTTGTATTTTATTTTCTAATAATCTGTTTTGTTATATAATTTGTGTTACAGGTTTGCTACCTGGCCTGTTTTCACCCAGATTGTGTGTGTGTGTGTGTGTGTGTGTGTGTGTGTGTGTGTGTGTGTGTGTGTGTGTGTGTGTGTGTGTGTGTGTGTGTGTGTGTGTGTTTAATGCCAGTTCAGTTGTGTAATTGTCTGCTTTATCAAAGATTTTTGTTGAAACTAAGAAGTTATTTTTATAAATAAATTTAAGAGTTTAATTTGACTACATTAGAAGTACACAATCTGTCACATAAAATTTACGATCAGCACACACTTGTATCTCATATTCTTGTAAGAACTCTTCCACCTGTGGTGTAAGCAATCACTCACTGCTCTATTGAAATTATGTGATGATTAGAGAATAAATTTTGTATAAACATGAGTAATCTTGTTTCAGCTTTAGACTTGATAATGGTGAACGTAAAATTGATTATTAATGGTGTGTGTAGATCCCTGATGGATGATAGTGTCGGCACTCGATCTATGTTCAATGCTCCTGATGATCGAGAGAGATTGTTGGCTTCTGCATCAGCTTATCAACCCTTGAGTACAACTGGATGGGCTTTAGATGATGACGAACCATCTGCATCACAGCCACTTCTACGGGAAGCCACACCTGCTGATTTGCAATTAGACCACAATAGGTTGTTGAAAGGTGACTGAAAATGCTATTTTAAAAAATGTTGGTAATGTTTCTGCTGTATTTTCAGTAGTTACACCAGGGATGATCAACCCGTAGATTGCAGTTGACCACCATAACATCTGGTGTTGATCTTCATCTTTCAGTCCAAAACCTGCGAGTGGTGACAGGGATTGTTTTTTATAAAACAATTATAAAAACACTGCAGTGAGCATAGCATCTTGTTTGTCATAATGTGAAGCCCTTCAGTGGTGGTAATATGCTTAAATGAGCATTTCGTAAGACTTACAGTCTCTCTACATATAAAAAAGTTTTGTCTGGCCAAAAAATTAAAAAAAAATCCTCACTTAAGACATTGTTTTAGTCATACATTATTTTTTTTGTTTCCGATTTGTGAAAAAGTAACAATCATATAAAGCTCGAGGATTTTTTAATTGTATTGACATGTACGGCACTTTATTTCATGAAATTTTCTATTTGAATCCAGGTGCAATGTTGTGGTACAACAGAAATGAGAGAAATGAAAAAAGCTGTTTTCATATAGATTTTGCGCAGTCTAGGAATAATATGGAAAGTAATCTATCTGTGGTGCCAGAAATTAGCTAATGAGTTCTATAGAAACATCATAATACTTGTTGTGTTGGAAATTATGTGGAATTGAAGAGTTCTTATTTCATTTTCTGCAAAAGAAAATTTGGTGGTTTCTCAGTCTACAATCATTCTATATTATATATTCTGTAATTAACACTTTGACACCGATGGACATCAATTGACGTCCTGAAGTTTCAATGTGTTTTGCATGATTCAGAATGTACAAAGACGTCCTTAGAGCAGTTTTGAAATGATGTTAGGCCTTGTAGTACCCAAATCATCCGCTAGATCACATATGCGTTCACTTTCGTAGGTACAGTTGACATGAAACAGCGCGCAGCAAACTGTTATGTTAGTTGGCTAAACACTACTTACATGTCAAAATGTCAGACAAGCGTTTTTTGTAAAAAAAATTACAAAAGTACACCTTTATAAACCAATATATATTATAAACATTATGTAGTGTATTGTTTAATCCATTACTAACAAGTAAAAATAAAATTGCGAGTTTCTGGTAACAACATGTGTTTTGGACATTTTTTTCTTCCAAAAACATCACTTTTTTAAAAGCAATTTCAGGGAAAATAACCAACACATTACACACAGTATACACCATTTTAAAGAAGACATTTAGATCTTCATAAAAACATGGTAGGATATTTTTTTACCGTACAGTTTAGAAGATACAACATTTTAAATATATGCAAAAATGGCCCGTCACTATGTTAAGGGTCCGGCATCAAAGTGTTAAACCTATAAATTTTTCCCTTTTCCAAAGTGTGATGGAGGATTCAGGTTTTTTTTTTAATACTATGTATTCAGTAAGTTTGTTTATTATTATATTTATTTATTAATTTTGTATTAACTGCTCATTCATGTGTTGTTGAAAAAATAAGAATACATAATGTCTTATTTTTTATAGCGCCAAAATCTCAAGTGTTTAAATGCAACATTTTCTTTTTTTTGAATTCTGGTTTTGATTTGTTCATTGTAAGTGTCAAGAGTTAGTCTTAAATAATGGAAGGACAGATTTATATCTATGGTTAACAAATTAAAAATCTCCACTTAGATGTTGACCTTTTCTGTTAATATTGACATTGTTTATTTTACTTTTATCTGAATAGTAAGATTTTACAATTAAATTCAAAAAGAGTTCTGCTGGGTTTGACTAATAAAAATATATGGATATTACTTCAATGAAAGTACTGATTAAATTTTTTTATGTGCAGATCAAGACGGCAATTTGGAAAGGCTCTCAAAAGTTATCTCCAGGCAGAAAGAAATATCAGTTACGATCGGCAGTGAAATTGATCTACAAAATGGTATTATTTTTTAAATATTTCGTTATTTGTAGTCTGAATGTGTTTTATATTAATTCAATGTGTATATTGTAACATGACATAAGATAGTGAAAATACACTGATGATTAATAATTAACAAAAAAGCTGAAGATAAGAAGAAATGCTAAAAAACTTATAACTCGAAGATTAATGACCAAATTACGAAATGACAAATGACTAAGAAACTGACGATGACTTGACCCAATAGATTGGATAACAACAAGAAAAATAAAATGTAACAAGAAGGAAGGAACAAGAAACCAAATGTAATCAAGAATATAATAACGAACATTGTAATCCCCAAATTATGACTAAAAGGTGTACGTAAACCAATGCACTAAAATAGTTAGGGCATAAATAAGATGTAACCATGTTAACAATAACAAGTAAGATAGTGATATTATACATATTATATGAAAGAAGAAGAAAAATGTACCTATAAATATAAGGTAGGAAATTAAAAATAACCATACCTAATTAATAGTGATAAACATAGTCAAAGCAAGTAAAAGATACTTTGAGCCAAATAAAGGCAATAATTAATAACAAAAAGTGATCAATGTGAATTGAAAATAAACTAATTATTCATGACCAATAATCACACAGTGATATTGAAATAATTAGACAAACAGTGTGAGTAATATTAAGTGGGTGAGATGAAAAGTGTATAAATATAAGTAAGTGGTGACATGCTATGTATAGCATATTATAAAAAGTGAAAGTGATAATAAATAAAGAAACCTTCTATGAAGGGAAAAGTGCAGTGGGTGTACAGAATAAAGTATTTTAAAAGCAGACTGTAATAAAATAGCTAAACAACCTTTGATAAACTTTATGTTAGCAAGTAAGACTACACTGATTGTGCTATTATTAATTTAAGTGATAGTAAGTAAGAATTATAAATATCGGTATGGAGAACCATACATGACTTCCATATTCTAAGATTTATTTTTAAAATCATTTTCGAAATGAAATATTACCATAGAAACTACTTCTTTCTACTTACTGCTTCAGCCTTAACCACAGTACTGTGGTCACTAACATATACCACCTCACGTTATCGCACTCGATTTTCACTGATGATGGAAGTCAATGGCATTGCCGAAACGTCTGGTTTTGTAGAAAACATTGGACTACGGCCAAATATCCCGGGAAGGAATTTTAACAAAAACTACTTCTTTGTTGCCGATAACGTTGTACACATATATATAAAAAATATGCATAAAATTAATGGCTTGTATAAGTTAATGATTGATCTCCATTAAGTAGTGCTCAAGTTTCCAAAGTTTTAATATTATGATGTCCGTAATTAAAACATCAGAGCAGGTTTAGTGTGTATGAGGGTTCACCGTGGACAAAAATTTTCAACATTTCCTATTGAGCGTTGCTTAGAATAAATCTGCGAATCTGCAGTGTACGTTTCACAGAACAAACACGCGGAAAAGAAGGAGCGCTCCGAAGTCACTCATGGACCCTCAGCATCTTGCAGAGGGTTCATTCCCTAAAGACGAAAAGTCTGTCTATGAATCGTTCCTCTGTAAACACGTGCAGTTACACTGCCCAGCGATCCACAGGAAGCAAATCGCTATCCACGCTGGACACTTTTTCGGCTTGCATGCGTTATGTTGGTATGGGTTCGGCACTTTCCATTTAAAAAGCGTGCAAATGTAAGAAAATAAACATGAATGAGGCCAGAAATAACGCGAATTGTGTGTGTGTGTGTGTGTGTGTGTGTGTGTCTTCCCTGCCTTTTTATTGCGGTAGTGATAATAATAAAATGGAAACGTAAACAGTACATAACTGAGATATGCTTGCCTGCCACGCACGATATATTTTCTCTTATACATGACTAGCAGAATACCCGTGCTTCGCTACGGAGTTTCACGTTGTACGTAATGAAAATGTTAGTTTAATTAATAAAGTTTAATTAAAGTAGGCTTCTTAAAAATAAATAGCTGTTGCCCACAACTTCGTTCGCGTGGTCTTCAATTTAACACGATAATATATTTAGAACAGAATCTATTCTATTGGGTTGCCATAGTAACCAGATCTAATAGTTTTTTAAGACCGCAAAGGACCCCCCAGAGGATCGTATCGGAAAAACACCTGTCCTATGTTGGTTCTCCCGTTGCGTAAAATATTTGTGCCAAGTTTGGTTGAAATCGGTCCAATGGTTTAGGTAGAGACGTGGAAGACCCCAAAGGACCCCCCAAAGGATCGTATCGAAAAAAACACTTGTCCTATGTTGGTTCTCCCTTTGCGTAAAATATTTGTGCCAAGTTTGGTTGAAATCGGTCCAGTGGTTTAGGAGGCGATGTGGAAGACCCCAAAGAACCCCCAAAAGGACCCCATCGAAAAAACACCTATCCTATGTTGGTTCTCCCGTTGCGTAAAATATTTGTGCCAAGTTTGGTTGAAATCGGTACAGTGGTTTAGGAGTTTTAGGAGGAGATGTGGAAGAAACCTTCGCGGACGTGCGCACAACAACTCACCGAAGTTTCATCGCAATCGGATGAATGGTATAGGAACGCATACGGGACAAACAAAGAAACATTCATTTTTATATATAAGATGTAAACTATACCACTTAATTGACATAAACTGTGATAGCTAAGCTAATTTAAAACATATATGTATTAATTATACACATAAATGTTCCTCGATAGACACTCTATCTATTGGCGAAAACTTGAATAAAATCCGTTCAGTACTTCCTGAGATTGGCGATTTCAAACACAGAGAGAGAACGGACCGACTTTACTTTATACTATGTACAGATTTACATTAAAATGAAAAAATTATAATTTTATTGCCTGGCAACAAAATTATTTTATTTTTAACAATTTCCATTGTTTCAAAAAGTTTAAATGAATTTTCAAGTACTTTACTCTTGTTAAAACGTAAAAGGTTGCAGGTAAACTACCCCTTCCCCGTAACCGATCTTCACTAAAATCGAAAGTCCTTGAGACCTCTACAATTCAGGGACGTATGCAAAAAATTATTTGATTCTGTTTGAATTTGCGGCTGTTATCGTTTGCCATAGAAAATACGCTTGATAAAAAAACGTTGCAGGTAAACTACCCCTTCCCCTTAACCGATCTTCACCAAAAACAATAGGTCTTAAGTACTCTACAAATTAGGGCTGTATGCAAAACATTATTTGATTCTGTTTGAATTTGCGGCTGTTATCGTTTGCCATAGAAAATACCCTTGTTAAAAAAACGTTGCAGGTAAACTACCCCTTTAAAAAAACGTTGCAGGTAAACTACCCCTTTCCTTCAACCGATCTTCACCAAAAACAATAGGTCTTGAGAACTCTACAATTCAGGGCTGTATACGAAACATTAGTTGATTCTGTTTGAATTTGCGGCTGTTATCGTTTGCCAAAAAAAAATTTCCCTTGATAAAAAAAAACCGTTGCAGGTAAACTACCCCTTTCCCTCAACCTATCTTCACCAAAAACAATAGGTCGTGAGTACTCTACAAATCAGTTCTGTATGCAAAAAATTATTTGATTCTGTTTGAATTTGCGGCAGTTATCATTTGCCATAGAAAAAAAATTACAGACAGACACACACACACAGACACTTTTCGGAAAACGACTTTTTTCATGTTTTGAGTGTAGTACAATCAGAATCTGCAATAATCTCGAACACGATTTTTTTTTGCCATCATCATACTTCCATTCCTTAAGGAATATGGAAGTAAAATGACTTTATTTTTGTTACCTGGCAACAAAATTATTTTATTTTCAACAATTACCATTGTTTGAAAAAGTTTAAATGAATTTTCAAGTACTTTACTCTTGTTAAAACGTAAAAGGTTGCAGGTAAACTACCCCTTCCCCTTAATCGATCTTCACCAAAATCTAATGGCCTTGAGTCCTCTACAATTCACTGACGTATGCAAAAAATTATTTGATTCTGTTTGAATTTGCGGCAGTTATCATTTGCCATAGAAAATACGCTTGATAAAAAACGTTGCAGGTAAACTACGCCTTCCCCTCAACCGATCTTCACCAAAAACAATAGGTCTTGAGTACTCTACAAACCAGGGCTGTATGCAGAAAATTATTTGATTCTGTTTGAATTTGCGGCTGTTATCGTTTGCCATAGAAAATAACCTTGTTAAAAAAACGTTGTAGGTAAACTACCCCTTTCCCTTAACCGATCTTCACCAAAAACAATAGGTCTTGAGAACTCTACAATTTAGGGCTGTATGCAAATAATCTTTTGATTCTGTTTGAATTTGCGGCTGTTATCGTTTGCCATAGGAAATACCCTTGTTAAAACATAAAACGTTACAGGTAAACTACCCCTTTCCCTTAACCGATCTTCACCAAAAACAATAGGTCTTGAGAACTCTACAATTCAGGGCTGTATGCGAAACATTATTTGATTCTGTTTGAATTTGCGGCTGTTATCGTTTGCCAAAAAAAAAAAAATTTCCCTTGATAAAAAAAAACCGTTGCAAGTAAACTACCCCTTTCCCTCAACCGATCTTCACCAAAAACAATAGGTCGTGAGTACTTTAGAAATCAGGGCTGTATGCAAAAAATTATTTGATTCTGTTTGAATTTGCGGCAGTTATCGTTTGCCATAGAAAACAAATCTACAGACACACACACAGACACTTTTCGGAAAACGACTTTTTTTCATGTTTTGAGTGTAGTAGAATCAGAATCTGCAATAATCTCGAAAACGATTTTTTTTGCCATCACCATACTTTCATTCCTTAAGGAATATGGAAGTAAAATTAAGTTATTAGAATGAATAGTAAAATAAGAAAGACAGACACTGTATTTGAGTGAAGGAATTAGTAAGTGAGGTATATTGTGTAAGGTACAGTTTAAAAGTAGTATTATAAGAGTTTCGTTATTGTTAAAAAAACCATAGAATGTAGTAACTTATAAGATAAGCAAGATAGTAGTAAAAAACAGAAAATTAGTTAGTAGTGTAATTTCAGGCTTGAACCTGGCAAGGTTACAGACAGACACACACACACACATAGACAGACAGACACACACACACAGACACTTTTCAGAAAACGACTTTTTTTCATGTTTTGAGTGTAGTAGAATCAGAATCTGCAATAATCTCGAACACGATTTTTTTTGCCATCACCATACTTCCATTCCTTAAGGACTATGGAAGTAAAAATAAGGTAAAAAATATCGGTATGGAGAACCATACATAACTTCCATATTCTAAGATTTATAATCTGAAATATGCTTGCCTGCCAAGCACAATATATATTTTCTAATATATACATAAGTTACATTAAAATGAAATAATTATAATTTTATTGCCTGGCAACAAAATTATTTTATTTTCAACAATTACCATTGTTTGAAAAAGTTTAAATGAATTTTCAAGTACTTTACTCTTGTTAAAACGTAAAAGGTTGCAGGTAAACTACCCCTTCCCCTTAACCGATCTTCACCAAAATCTAATGGCCTTGAGTCCTCTACAATTCACTCACGTATGCAAAAAATTATTTGATTCTGTTTGAATTTGCGGCAGTTATCGTTTGCCATAGAAAATAACCTTGTTAAAAAAACGTTGTAGGTAAACTACCCCTTTCCCTTAACCGATCTTCACCAAAAACAATAGGTCTTGAGAACTCTACAATTTAGGGCTGTATGCAAATAATCTTTTAATTCTGTTTGAATTTGCGGCTGTTATCGTTTGCCATAGGAAATACCCTTGTTAAAACATAAAACGTTCAGGTAAACTACCCCTTTCCCTTAACCGATCTTCACCAAAAACAATAAGTCTTGAGAACTCTACAATTCAGGGCTGTATGCGAAACATTATTTGATTCTGTTTGAATTTGCAGCTGTTATCGTTTGCCAAAAAAAAAAAATTTCCCTTGATAAAAAAAAACCATTGCAGGTAAACTACCCCTTTCCCTCAACCGTTCTTCACCAAAAACAATAGGTCGTGAGTACTCTACAAATCAGGGCTGTATGCAAAAAATTATTTGATTCTGTTTGAATTTGCGGCAGTTATCGTTTGCCATAGAAAAAAAATCTACACACACAGACACTTTTCGGAAAACGACTTTTTTTCATGTTTTGAGTGTAGTAGAATCAGAATCTGCAATAATCTCGAAAACGATTTTTTTTGCCATCACCATACTTCCATTCCTTAAGGAATATGGAAGTAAAATTAAGTTATTAGAATGAATAGTAAAATAAGAAAGACAGACACTGTATTTGAGTGAAGGAATTAGTAAGTGAGGTATATTGTGTAAGGTACAGTTTAAAAGTAGTATTATAAGAGTTTCGTTATTGTTCAAAAAACCATAGAAAGTAGTAACTTATAAGATAAGCAAGATAGTAGTAAAAAACAGAAAATTAGTTAGAAGTTTAATTTCAGGCTTGAACCTGGCAAGGAATATTTTATGATAAGGGGTGTGGTTAGAATCACCAATGTTTTATTATCTGTTTCTATAAAAATTGTTTAATGTACCAATATATAAAGTTAATGAGTTACAAGGAATGTTAAATAGTAGCATGGGGAAGTCTAGGCTCTAGGCCTAACATTTAGTGAAGGAACTTTGTAAATTTAAAAGGAAAACAATAACCCAGTATCAATCAGAGTATATCAAATGTTTAAGCAGTTAAGTAAGTATACCTAGTACAAAAATGTATAAATAATATCCAGTTTTAAAATAACTACATAAGAAATATAAATAAGTAAGTAAGGAAAATGTTATTAACTATTCAAAAGTAATCATGAGGGATATCAAAATAATCCTTAACAAAAAAGAAGAACAATGGTGTTCGTATAATTGATGTAACTACTAATATAAGAAGGAAATCTTAATTTGAAGATATTTTATAGATTTAAACCAAAATAAAACGTTAGAATATAACAATGTCATAAGATACTGACCAATGAGAATTAGCATAATTTAATAGGTAACCATAGCAACTGAGATTTATTACCAAAAAACCGTTGGAATTCTAATTAATTCATTATTGACTGACGCGGAGGGCAGATGTATGAAGCTCTCGATCCGAAATTAACTATAAAAACTTAAATTTTTAATAAACCAAGAAGGAAGAAGTATTGTAGAAGCATTCCATACTACATCTGATAAAATGAACCAGTATTAAAGGATTTAAACCATAGAAATCACAATAAAAATAAGAATACTTCGAAGGAATGTGATGGACGAACTATCCTGAAGGAAGAAGGGGATCGACCTAACTCAACCTGAGGACTTCGAACGACTACAGAGACTGGTGAAAGCCGAACTTTAATTGAAGCCATTGAACGAGAATTGCGAACCATCCAAAGAAGAGAAGACGACTAGAGGATTCCTGAAGAAGAAGACGAACATTGGAGAAGCCACGTCAAGAACTCGATGAGTATAAACTAACAATTTCACGTAAAAATAAATTCCAATTATCCATAATAAGGAGATAAAAAGTTTTCACTTCACTGATCACAATTTTGACTCAATAACTGAATTTAATTAATATATCACTATTAATAAAACATAATTAAGCAATAAACTTTGATATCGAATTATAATAAATTCTAAAAAACATAACTTGCTGACAAAAATTTAACCAAACACTATTCTAATTCTCATTGCCAATAACTTACTTTGTATGTATTTGTGTATTTACCATTGTGTATTTAGTTTTAAGGAGTGTTATAATTTTGTGCATTTTTAGCCGATAATCCAACTTCTGTAGTCAAAAGGACTTAAAACACCCTGAGAGACAAAAATAATAATTGTAAACAAAACATTATTCGCCATGCGGGCGTCTGTACGTTACGAACTACTGAGCGATGCCAACTGAGCAATTTGTAAAAGCCGGTATCAACATAAATATATGTACTATTCATTAAATGTAATTGAAAGGATAATATAAAGAAGGGTTTAATAAATGTTAATGTTCTTCAACGCTGTATGTTTGATTCATATAAAATAACGTAATATAAAGAAATACTAAACTGAAAACGCCAACATACCACAGTTAGCGAAGTCGACACTGCAAGACAGCGTGAGCCAATCAGGTGACGAGGCGGTAAGATTCGAATTGAACAACGAGAGATACGGTTAGCCCGTAAGTATTAAGAAAAAGTATAATCCGGCTCGCTACATACGATTAACCCTTCACAGAGGTATTTAACAGATTAATACTCACAATTACCCACAATTACACACTTACACTACGACTGCAACGAGTGACATAAAACGCTCGTCACACACATTTTCGTTACTGTTAAAAGACGGTTACAAGGTTGAAAGACATACATTAATAAACACCACCACAAAAAGAGTTTTATTACAAAGTGACGCATCCAACGTGTGGCAGAATAAAACAACACGCCATACATAAATATACCACTCAAAAAGTTTTATTACAAAGTGACGATCCCAACAGTGGGGCTTTTCGTTTCTGTTACAAAGACGAATATTACGGGGAACATTTATAAATACCCCACAAAAGAGTTTTTATTACAAAGTGACGCATCCAACGTGTGGCAGACTAAAACAACACGTCAACACTAAAAAACACACTCAAACAAGATTTTATTACAAAGTGGCGCGCCAACTAGTAGGGCTAGAATAATTAAGAAATTATACCATTAAACCTTACAGATTCTAGCAGCGGCTGCAGAAAACCAGAACAGGCAAGGCACAACACACAATGAAGGATCGGGATAAGACAATGGGAGTTAAATATAAAAGGATGGAATTTATGTAGGAAGAAATAGTAAATAATAATGAAACGCAGATAGAAGAAAAACAAACGAAAATTCCAGAACCAGAAAAACGATTCAGCTATGCGGAATGGATGACAATATTGCTTAAAAAGTTCAGTAAAGAGATGGAGTACATCGAGAAGAATACAACGTACCATGAACGAGCACAGATGAGTCGTGCGGATGCAACAGAACCGCCATAGAACAAAATGTCGTGGGAAGAAATTTATGATGAAATGTGGAAGCTGGAAACCAAATGCAGCAAGGAAGAGACTATCGGGACAGCCCACGGAAAAGGTGATAACGAGGTGGAAAGAATGACTGAAGAAGATTGGGAGAGATTCTACAATAATGAAGAACAAATGAAAAACAGAAGAACGGGAGTATACGCACAAGTGACAGAGGAATATACACCGGAGGAGTATGAACAATGGAGACAGTTAATAAAACAACCAGAAAAACTGATACAAACAGAAAACGCAGAACTAAGAAAATGGATAAGGGTTATGTTCGAGCTATCCAGAGAAGATATGTGTAATTGGAGGAAGAAACATAATCGAATAAAAGGGTTCAACGGAATACCAAATAATAAAAACTCAGAACAACCAAATGTTCAATTAGAAAAAGAAATAGTCAAGGACGTGGAAGTGAAGAAACAGAAGAAAATGCCAGATCAACCCAAGAAAGTGACCGTGCAGGACGTAATGGATTATCTGGGTGAATATTACAAGCAACTAGATGAAAGTTTCAGAAGGATGAGCGAGACAATAGACAGTGGTTTCAAGAAATTGAATGAAACACTAAACAGTGATTTCAAAAGTGTTAAGGAACCAGTAGACCAGAAGGTAGAAGATAATAAGAAGGAAACAGAAATTACCAAAGACAAAAGAATACTATTAACTGCAAATAAAAATAACAGCAACAAAGAGAATAATAAACACTTGGAAATGAAGACTAAGAAGAGGCATCCAAGGAGACTCATCAATACAAGAGAAGAATTGGAGATGATGAAGAATGGATTGATAAACATGTTTAATATACCAATTACCGACCATGAAGAAATCATAAATGTCCAAGATTATAGGAGAAGGTCAAACCAAATTGTAGAAATAACTTACTATAAAACTACAGGCAACAACTTTAAAAAATCAATTAATAAATGGAATATACCACCATTAGAAAGGTACACTAAAATATCAATGAAACTACAAATAATAAGTGTACCATTGAAGTATCTGTTCTACAAAAGAAATGGTAAAGTGGTTGACGAAATAACGAATACCAATAGACATATAGTATTAGAAGAATTGATGTACAAGGAAACAGAGACTTATATCATCAGAACAGAATTAATGATGAACACCATAGTAGTCCGAACAACGAGTGCGGCTCAACCTATGGACCATGGGTAAACCAAATGTGAACATTACTGCAAGAAAAGGGACTGATGTTAGAGATAACCGACACAGCATTGATGAAGGAAGAAAGAAGAAGGAGAATAAAATAATTATCCAAATTCAAAAATCAAAGTAAGTACAACTTACAAATAAATATTTGATCAAGTAATAAATGAATGGAAAAAGAATTTAGAAGAAAGATTATCTAAATTCAAAACAAAGTAAGTACAACTTACAACCAAGTGTTAAACAATGTAATTTCGAATAAGAAAAAAAAATATATATAATAAAATATCATAAAAAACTGACATAAATAATAAAATATAAAACAAACAATGCTGACACTACATAACATAATTAATTAACCCTATTACAAAAGGGAATAATAAAGAATTAACGTTTCACAAAAAGAAAATACAAAACAATCAAATAAAAAATGACAATGACATATTAAATGGACAATCAATGATGAAAAATATAAGTAAGCCAGAAACCAGCTACAATGATAATATTGATTATAAATGAGAAAGAAAGTGATAACCAATAAAATAACTATCATATGAAATAAATTGATGAAACAATGAAAAATATCTATTAAACATCACCATAAGCATAGAAAAGGAATCCAAATAAGTCACTGAGAAGAAAAGGTCATGAGATGTATAAAAGAGAGAATAATTAATCCCAAGAGTGTTTTATTGTATTGATATTATATGAGTCGAAAATAGACGACTATTATTATGATTACTATTAATATTATTATTTGATGATTCTATGTTGAGATACGTCCAACAATTATTTTATGTTATTGAGCAGATAGGCAAGACCTCTGAACTCAAAATGTGTATAAATGGGTAGCAGAGTAATAGAGCCACACGTGCCCTCTGGCTAGTACCAATTTATATGAATAGGAGAGAAGAAAATTTTAAGGAGATAGAGTATACAAGGGATAACACTCGTAATGAAAGAGTAAAGAAGGAGAATAATACCATGTACCATATCATAAACCATGACTTAATAAAAATAAAATAAAGAAGAAAGTAGCGATTGATGAATTCCTTAATAATAACAACCTGATTTAATGAACTATATTGATGATTTCAGAAAAGATAATCATTATTTTCGAAATAATCAATTTTGGTGGCGATGCATTATGTAACATGACATAAGATAGTGAAAATACACTGATGATTAATAATAAACAAAAAAGCTGAAGATAAGAAAAATGCTAAAAAACTTATAACTCGAAGATTAATGACCAAATTACGAAATGACAAATGACTAAGAAACTGACGATGACTTGACCCAATAGATTGGATAACAACAAGAAAAATAAAATGTAACAAGGAGGAAGGAACAAGAAACCAAGTGTAATCAAGAATATAATAACGAACATTGTAATCCCCAAATTATGACTAAAAGGTGTATGTAAACCAATGCACTAAAATAGTTAGGGGATAAATAAGATGTAACCATGTTAACAATAACAAGTAAGATAGTGATATTATGTATATTATATGAAAGAAGAAGAAAAATGTACCTATAAATATAAGGTAGGAAATTAAAAATAACCATACCTAATTAATAGTGATAAACATAGTCAAAGCAAGTAAAAGATACTTTGAGCCAAATAAAGGCAATAATTAATAACAAAAAGTGATCAATGTGAATTGAAAATAAACTAATTATTCATGACCAATAATCACACAGTGATATTGAAATAATTAGACAAACAGTGTGAGTAATATTAAGTGGGTGAGATGAAAAGTGTATAAATATAAGTAAGTGGTGACATGCTATGTATAGCATATTATAAAAAGTGAAAGTGATAATAAATAAAGAAACCTTCTATGAAGGGAAAAGTGCAGTGGGTGTACAGAATAAAGTATTTTAAAAGCAGACTGTAATAAAATAGCTAAACAACCTTTGATAAACTTTATGTTAGCAAGTAAGACTACACTGATTGTGCTATTATTAATTTAAGTGATAGTAAGTAAGAATTATAAATATCGGTATGGAGAACCATACATGACTTCCATATTCTAAGATTTATTTTTAAAATCATTTTCGAAATGAAATATTACCATAGAAACTACTTCTTTCTACTTACTGCTTCAGCCTTAACCACAGTACTGTGGTCACTAACATATACCACCTCACGTTATCGCACTCGATTTTCACTGATGATGGAAGTCAATGGCATTGCCGAAACGTCTGGTTTTGTAGAAAACATTGGACTACGGCCAAATATCCCGGGAAGGAATTTTAACAAAAACTACTTCTTTGTTGCCGATAACGTTGTACACATATATATAAAAAATATGCATAAAATTAATGGCTTGTATAAGTTAATGATTGATCTCCATTAAGTAGTGCTCAAGTTTCCAAAGTTTTAATATTATGATGTCCGTAATTAAAACATCAGAGCAGGTTTAGTGTGTATGAGGGTTCACCGTGGACAAAAATTTTCAACATTTCCTATTGAGCGTTGCTTAGAATAAATCTGCGAATCTGCAGTGTACGTTTCACAGAACAAACACGCGGAAAAGAAGGAGCGCTCCGAAGTCACTCATGGACCCTCAGCATCTTGCAGAGGGTTCATTCCCTAAAGACGAAAAGTCTGTCTATGAATCGTTCCTCTGTAAACACGTGCAGTTACACTGCCCAGCGATCCACAGGAAGCAAATCGCTATCCACGCTGGACACTTTTTCGGCTTGCATGCGTTATGTTGGTATGGGTTCGGCACTTTCCATTTAAAAAGCGTGCAAATGTAAGAAAATAAACATGAATGAGGCCAGAAATAACGCGAATTGTGTGTGTGTGTGTGTGTGTGTGTGTGTGTCTTCCCTGCCTTTTTATTGCGGTAGTGATAATAATAAAATGGAAACGTAAACAGTACATAACTGAGATATGCTTGCCTGCCACGCACGATATATTTTCTCTTATACATGACTAGCAGAATACCCGTGCTTCGCTACGGAGTTTCACGTTGTACGTAATGAAAATGTTAGTTTAATTAATAAAGTTTAATTAAAGTAGGCTTCTTAAAAATAAATAGCTGTTGCCCACAACTTCGTTCGCGTGGTCTTCAATTTAACACGATAATATATTTAGAACAGAATCTATTCTATTGGGTTGCCATAGTAACCAGATCTAATAGTTTTTTAAGACCGCAAAGGACCCCCCAGAGGATCGTATCGGAAAAACACCTGTCCTATGTTGGTTCTCCCGTTGCGTAAAATATTTGTGCCAAGTTTGGTTGAAATCGGTCCAATGGTTTAGGTAGAGACGTGGAAGACCCCAAAGGACCCCCCAAAGGATCGTATCGAAAAAAACACTTGTCCTATGTTGGTTCTCCCTTTGCGTAAAATATTTGTGCCAAGTTTGGTTGAAATCGGTCCAGTGGTTTAGGAGGCGATGTGGAAGACCCCAAAGAACCCCCAAAAGGACCCCATCGAAAAAACACCTATCCTATGTTGGTTCTCCCGTTGCGTAAAATATTTGTGCCAAGTTTGGTTGAAATCGGTACAGTGGTTTAGGAGTTTTAGGAGGAGATGTGGAAGAAACCTTCGCGGACGTGCGCACAACAACTCACCGAAGTTTCATCGCAATCGGATGAATGGTATAGGAACGCATACGGGACAAACAAAGAAACATTCATTTTTATATATAAGATGTAAACTATACCACTTAATTGACATAAACTGTGATAGCTAAGCTAATTTAAAACATATATGTATTAATTATACACATAAATGTTCCTCGATAGACACTCTATCTATTGGCGAAAACTTGAATAAAATCCGTTCAGTACTTCCTGAGATTGGCGATTTCAAACACAGAGAGAGAACGGACCGACTTTACTTTATACTATGTACAGATTTACATTAAAATGAAAAAATTATAATTTTATTGCCTGGCAACAAAATTATTTTATTTTTAACAATTTCCATTGTTTCAAAAAGTTTAAATGAATTTTCAAGTACTTTACTCTTGTTAAAACGTAAAAGGTTGCAGGTAAACTACCCCTTCCCCGTAACCGATCTTCACTAAAATCGAAAGTCCTTGAGACCTCTACAATTCAGGGACGTATGCAAAAAATTATTTGATTCTGTTTGAATTTGCGGCTGTTATCGTTTGCCATAGAAAATACGCTTGATAAAAAAACGTTGCAGGTAAACTACCCCTTCCCCTTAACCGATCTTCACCAAAAACAATAGGTCTTAAGTACTCTACAAATTAGGGCTGTATGCAAAACATTATTTGATTCTGTTTGAATTTGCGGCTGTTATCGTTTGCCATAGAAAATACCCTTGTTAAAAAAACGTTGCAGGTAAACTACCCCTTTAAAAAAACGTTGCAGGTAAACTACCCCTTTCCTTCAACCGATCTTCACCAAAAACAATAGGTCTTGAGAACTCTACAATTCAGGGCTGTATACGAAACATTAGTTGATTCTGTTTGAATTTGCGGCTGTTATCGTTTGCCAAAAAAAAATTTCCCTTGATAAAAAAAAACCGTTGCAGGTAAACTACCCCTTTCCCTCAACCTATCTTCACCAAAAACAATAGGTCGTGAGTACTCTACAAATCAGTTCTGTATGCAAAAAATTATTTGATTCTGTTTGAATTTGCGGCAGTTATCATTTGCCATAGAAAAAAAATTACAGACAGACACACACACACAGACACTTTTCGGAAAACGACTTTTTTCATGTTTTGAGTGTAGTACAATCAGAATCTGCAATAATCTCGAACACGATTTTTTTTTGCCATCATCATACTTCCATTCCTTAAGGAATATGGAAGTAAAATGACTTTATTTTTGTTACCTGGCAACAAAATTATTTTATTTTCAACAATTACCATTGTTTGAAAAAGTTTAAATGAATTTTCAAGTACTTTACTCTTGTTAAAACGTAAAAGGTTGCAGGTAAACTACCCCTTCCCCTTAATCGATCTTCACCAAAATCTAATGGCCTTGAGTCCTCTACAATTCACTGACGTATGCAAAAAATTATTTGATTCTGTTTGAATTTGCGGCAGTTATCATTTGCCATAGAAAATACGCTTGATAAAAAACGTTGCAGGTAAACTACGCCTTCCCCTCAACCGATCTTCACCAAAAACAATAGGTCTTGAGTACTCTACAAACCAGGGCTGTATGCAGAAAATTATTTGATTCTGTTTGAATTTGCGGCTGTTATCGTTTGCCATAGAAAATAACCTTGTTAAAAAAACGTTGTAGGTAAACTACCCCTTTCCCTTAACCGATCTTCACCAAAAACAATAGGTCTTGAGAACTCTACAATTTAGGGCTGTATGCAAATAATCTTTTGATTCTGTTTGAATTTGCGGCTGTTATCGTTTGCCATAGGAAATACCCTTGTTAAAACATAAAACGTTACAGGTAAACTACCCCTTTCCCTTAACCGATCTTCACCAAAAACAATAGGTCTTGAGAACTCTACAATTCAGGGCTGTATGCGAAACATTATTTGATTCTGTTTGAATTTGCGGCTGTTATCGTTTGCCAAAAAAAAAAAAATTTCCCTTGATAAAAAAAAACCGTTGCAAGTAAACTACCCCTTTCCCTCAACCGATCTTCACCAAAAACAATAGGTCGTGAGTACTCTAGAAATCAGGGCTGTATGCAAAAAATTATTTGATTCTGTTTGAATTTGCGGCAGTTATCGTTTGCCATAGAAAACAAATCTACAGACACACACACAGACACTTTTCGGAAAACGACTTTTTTTCATGTTTTGAGTGTAGTAGAATCAGAATCTGCAATAATCTCGAAAACGATTTTTTTTGCCATCACCATACTTTCATTCCTTAAGGAATATGGAAGTAAAATTAAGTTATTAGAATGAATAGTAAAATAAGAAAGACAGACACTGTATTTGAGTGAAGGAATTAGTAAGTGAGGTATATTGTGTAAGGTACAGTTTAAAAGTAGTATTATAAGAGTTTCGTTATTGTTAAAAAAACCATAGAATGTAGTAACTTATAAGATAAGCAAGATAGTAGTAAAAAACAGAAAATTAGTTAGTAGTGTAATTTCAGGCTTGAACCTGGCAAGGTTACAGACAGACACACACACACACATAGACAGACAGACACACACACACAGACACTTTTCAGAAAACGACTTTTTTTCATGTTTTGAGTGTAGTAGAATCAGAATCTGCAATAATCTCGAACACGATTTTTTTTGCCATCACCATACTTCCATTCCTTAAGGACTATGGAAGTAAAAATAAGGTAAAAAATATCGGTATGGAGAACCATACATAACTTCCATATTCTAAGATTTATAATCTGAAATATGCTTGCCTGCCAAGCACAATATATATTTTCTAATATATACATAAGTTACATTAAAATGAAATAATTATAATTTTATTGCCTGGCAACAAAATTATTTTATTTTCAACAATTACCATTGTTTGAAAAAGTTTAAATGAATTTTCAAGTACTTTACTCTTGTTAAAACGTAAAAGGTTGCAGGTAAACTACCCCTTCCCCTTAACCGATCTTCACCAAAATCTAATGGCCTTGAGTCCTCTACAATTCACTCACGTATGCAAAAAATTATTTGATTCTGTTTGAATTTGCGGCAGTTATCGTTTGCCATAGAAAATAACCTTGTTAAAAAAACGTTGTAGGTAAACTACCCCTTTCCCTTAACCGATCTTCACCAAAAACAATAGGTCTTGAGAACTCTACAATTTAGGGCTGTATGCAAATAATCTTTTAATTCTGTTTGAATTTGCGGCTGTTATCGTTTGCCATAGGAAATACCCTTGTTAAAACATAAAACGTTCAGGTAAACTACCCCTTTCCCTTAACCGATCTTCACCAAAAACAATAAGTCTTGAGAACTCTACAATTCAGGGCTGTATGCGAAACATTATTTGATTCTGTTTGAATTTGCAGCTGTTATCGTTTGCCAAAAAAAAAAAATTTCCCTTGATAAAAAAAAACCATTGCAGGTAAACTACCCCTTTCCCTCAACCGTTCTTCACCAAAAACAATAGGTCGTGAGTACTCTACAAATCAGGGCTGTATGCAAAAAATTATTTGATTCTGTTTGAATTTGCGGCAGTTATCGTTTGCCATAGAAAAAAAATCTACACACACAGACACTTTTCGGAAAACGACTTTTTTTCATGTTTTGAGTGTAGTAGAATCAGAATCTGCAATAATCTCGAAAACGATTTTTTTTGCCATCACCATACTTCCATTCCTTAAGGAATATGGAAGTAAAATTAAGTTATTAGAATGAATAGTAAAATAAGAAAGACAGACACTGTATTTGAGTGAAGGAATTAGTAAGTGAGGTATATTGTGTAAGGTACAGTTTAAAAGTAGTATTATAAGAGTTTCGTTATTGTTCAAAAAACCATAGAAAGTAGTAACTTATAAGATAAGCAAGATAGTAGTAAAAAACAGAAAATTAGTTAGAAGTTTAATTTCAGGCTTGAACCTGGCAAGGAATATTTTATGATAAGGGGTGTGGTTAGAATCACCAATGTTTTATTATCTGTTTCTATAAAAATTGTTTAATGTACCAATATATAAAGTTAATGAGTTACAAGGAATGTTAAATAGTAGCATGGGGAAGTCTAGGCTCTAGGCCTAACATTTAGTGAAGGAACTTTGTAAATTTAAAAGGAAAACAATAACCCAGTATCAATCAGAGTATATCAAATGTTTAAGCAGTTAAGTAAGTATACCTAGTACAAAAATGTATAAATAATATCCAGTTTTAAAATAACTACATAAGAAATATAAATAAGAAAGTAAGGAAAATGTTATTAACTATTCAAAAGTAATCATGAGGGATATCAAAATAATCCTTAACAAAAAAGAAGAACAATGGTGTTCGTATAATTGATGTAACTACTAATATAAGAAGGAAATCTTAATTTGAAGATATTTTATAGATTTAAACCAAAATAAAACGTTAGAATATAACAATGTCATAAGATACTGACCAATGAGAATTAGCATAATTTAATAGGTAACCATAGCAACTGAGATTTATTACCAAAAAACCGTTGGAATTCTAATTAATTCATTATTGACTGACGCGGAGGGCAGATGTATGAAGCTCTCGATCCGAAATTAACTATAAAAACTTAAATTTTTAATAAACCAAGAAGGAAGAAGTATTGTAGAAGCATTCCATACTACATCTGATAAAATGAACCAGTATTAAAGGATTTAAACCATAGAAATCACAATAAAAATAAGAATACTTCGAAGGAATGTGATGGACGAACTATCCTGAAGGAAGAAGGGGATCGACCTAACTCAACCTGAGGACTTCGAACGACTACAGAGACTGGTGAAAGCCGAACTTTAATTGAAGCCATTGAACGAGAATTGCGAACCATCCAAAGAAGAGAAGACGACTAGAGGATTCCTGAAGAAGAAGACGAACATTGGAGAAGCCACGTCAAGAACTCGATGAGTATAAACTAACAATTTCACGTAAAAATAAATTCCAATTATCCATAATAAGGAGATAAAAAGTTTTCACTTCACTGATCACAATTTTGACTCAATAACTGAATTTAATTAATATATCACTATTAATAAAACATAATTAAGCAATAAACTTTGATATCGAATTATAATAAATTCTAAAAAACATAACTTGCTGACAAAAATTTAACCAAACACTATTCTAATTCTCATTGCCAATAACTTACTTTGTATGTATTTGTGTATTTACCATTGTGTATTTAGTTTTAAGGAGTGTTATAATTTTGTGCATTTTTAGCCGATAATCCAACTTCTGTAGTCAAAAGGACTTAAAACACCCTGAGAGACAAAAATAATAATTGTAAACAAAACATTATTCGCCATGCGGGCGTCTGTACGTTACGAACTACTGAGCGATGCCAACTGAGCAATTTGTAAAAGCCGGTATCAACATAAATATATGTACTATTCATTAAATGTAATTGAAAGGATAATATAAAGAAGGGTTTAATAAATGTTAATGTTCTTCAACGCTGTATGTTTGATTCATATAAAATAACGTAATATAAAGAAATACTAAACTGAAAACGCCAACATACCACAGTTAGCGAAGTCGACACTGCAAGACAGCGTGAGCCAATCAGGTGACGAGGCGGTAAGATTCGAATTGAACAACGAGAGATACGGTTAGCCCGTAAGTATTAAGAAAAAGTATAATCCGGCTCGCTACATACGATTAACCCTTCACAGAGGTATTTAACAGATTAATACTCACAATTACCCACAATTACACACTTACACTACGACTGCAACGAGTGACATAAAACGCTCGTCACACACATTTTCGTTACTGTTACAAAGACGGTTACAAGGTTGAAAGACATACATTAATAAACACCACCACAAAAAGAGTTTTATTACAAAGTGACGCATCCAACGTGTGGCAGAATAAAACAACACGCCATACATAAATATACCACTCAAAAAGTTTTATTACAAAGTGACGATCCCAACAGTGGGGCTTTTCGTTTCTGTTACAAAGACGAATATTACGGGGAACATTTATAAATACCCCACAAAAGAGTTTTTATTACAAAGTGACGCATCCAACGTGTGGCAGACTAAAACAACACGTCAACACTAAAAAACACACTCAAACAAGATTTTATTACAAAGTGGCGCGCCAACTAGTAGGGCTAGAATAATTAAGAAATTATACCATTAAACCTTACAGATTCTAGCAGCGGCTGCAGAAAACCAGAACAGGCAAGGCACAACACACAATGAAGGATCGGGATAAGACAATGGGAGTTAAATATAAAAGGATGGAATTTATGTAGGAAGAAATAGTAAATAATAATGAAACGCAGATAGAAGAAAAACAAACGAAAATTCCAGAACCAGAAAAACGATTCAGCTATGCGGAATGGATGACAATATTGCTTAAAAAGTTCAGTAAAGAGATGGAGTACATCGAGAAGAATACAACGTACCATGAACGAGCACAGATGAGTCGTGCGGATGCAACAGAACCGCCATAGAACAAAATGTCGTGGGAAGAAATTTATGATGAAATGTGGAAGCTGGAAACCAAATGCAGCAAGGAAGAGACTATCGGGACAGCCCACGGAAAAGGTGATAACGAGGTGGAAAGAATGACTGAAGAAGATTGGGAGAGATTCTACAATAATGAAGAACAAATGAAAAACAGAAGAACGGGAGTATACGCACAAGTGACAGAGGAATATACACCGGAGGAGTATGAACAATGGAGACAGTTAATAAAACAACCAGAAAAACTGATACAAACAGAAAACGCAGAACTAAGAAAATGGATAAGGGTTATGTTCGAGCTATCCAGAGAAGATATGTGTAATTGGAGGAAGAAACATAATCGAATAAAAGGGTTCAACGGAATACCAAATAATAAAAACTCAGAACAACCAAATGTTCAATTAGAAAAAGAAATAGTCAAGGACGTGGAAGTGAAGAAACAGAAGAAAATGCCAGATCAACCCAAGAAAGTGACCGTGCAGGACGTAATGGATTATCTGGGTGAATATTACAAGCAACTAGATGAAAGTTTCAGAAGGATGAGCGAGACAATAGACAGTGGTTTCAAGAAATTGAATGAAACACTAAACAGTGATTTCAAAAGTGTTAAGGAACCAGTAGACCAGAAGGTAGAAGATAATAAGAAGGAAACAGAAATTACCAAAGACAAAAGAATACTATTAACTGCAAATAAAAATAACAGCAACAAAGAGAATAATAAACACTTGGAAATGAAGACTAAGAAGAGGCATCCAAGGAGACTCATCAATACAAGAGAAGAATTGGAGATGATGAAGAATGGATTGATAAACATGTTTAATATACCAATTACCGACCATGAAGAAATCATAAATGTCCAAGATTATAGGAGAAGGTCAAACCAAATTGTAGAAATAACTTACTATAAAACTACAGGCAACAACTTTAAAAAATCAATTAATAAATGGAATATACCACCATTAGAAAGGTACACTAAAATATCAATGAAACTACAAATAATAAGTGTACCATTGAAGTATCTGTTCTACAAAAGAAATGGTAAAGTGGTTGACGAAATAACGAATACCAATAGACATATAGTATTAGAAGAATTGATGTACAAGGAAACAGAGACTTATATCATCAGAACAGAATTAATGATGAACACCATAGTAGTCCGAACAACGAGTGCGGCTCAACCTATGGACCATGGGTAAACCAAATGTGAACATTACTGCAAGAAAAGGGACTGATGTTAGAGATAACCGACACAGCATTGATGAAGGAAGAAAGAAGAAGGAGAATAAAATAATTATCCAAATTCAAAAATCAAAGTAAGTACAACTTACAAATAAATATTTGATCAAGTAATAAATGAATGGAAAAAGAATTTAGAAGAAAGATTATCTAAATTCAAAACAAAGTAAGTACAACTTACAACCAAGTGTTAAACAATGTAATTTCGAATAAGAAAAAAAAATATATATAATAAAATATCATAAAAAACTGACATAAATAATAAAATATAAAACAAACAATGCTGACACTACATAACATAATTAATTAACCCTATTACAAAAGGGAATAATAAAGAATTAACGTTTCACAAAAAGAAAATACAAAACAATCAAATAAAAAATGACAATGACATATTAAATGGACAATCAATGATGAAAAATATAAGTAAGCCAGAAACCAGCTACAATGATAATATTGATTATAAATGAGAAAGAAAGTGATAACCAATAAAATAACTATCATATGAAATAAATTGATGAAACAATGAAAAATATCTATTAAACATCACCATAAGCATAGAAAAGGAATCCAAATAAGTCACTGAGAAGAAAAGGTCATGAGATGTATAAAAGAGAGAATAATTAATCCCAAGAGTGTTTTATTGTATTGATATTATATGAGTCGAAAATAGACGACTATTATTATGATTACTATTAATATTATTATTTGATGATTCTATGTTGAGATACGTCCAACAATTATTTTATGTTATTGAGCAGATAGGCAAGACCTCTGAACTCAAAATGTGTATAAATGGGTAGCAGAGTAATAGAGCCACACGTGCCCTCTGGCTAGTACCAATTTATATGAATAGGAGAGAAGAAAATTTTAAGGAGATAGAGTATACAAGGGATAACACTCGTAATGAAAGAGTAAAGAAGGAGAATAATACCATGTACCATATCATAAACCATGACTTAATAAAAATAAAATAAAGAAGAAAGTAGCGATTGATGAATTCCTTAATAATAACAACCTGATTTAATGAACTATATTGATGATTTCAGAAAAGATAATCATTATTTTCGAAATAATCAATTTTGGTGGCGATGCATTATGTAACATGACATAAGATAGTGAAAATACACTGATGATTAATAATAAACAAAAAAGCTGAAGATAAGAAAAATGCTAAAAAACTTATAACTCGAAGATTAATGACCAAATTACGAAATGACAAATGACTAAGAAACTGACGATGACTTGACCCAATAGATTGGATAACAACAAGAAAAATAAAATGTAACAAGGAGGAAGGAACAAGAAACCAAGTGTAATCAAGAATATAATAACGAACATTGTAATCCCCAAATTATGACTAAAAGGTGTATGTAAACCAATGCACTAAAATAGTTAGGGGATAAATAAGATGTAACCATGTTAACAATAACAAGTAAGATAGTGATATTATGTATATTATATGAAAGAAGAAGAAAAATGTACCTATAAATATAAGGTAGGAAATTAAAAATAACCATACCTAATTAATAGTGATAAACATAGTCAAAGCAAGTAAAAGATACTTTGAGCCAAATAAAGGCAATAATTAATAACAAAAAGTGATCAATGTGAATTGAAAATAAACTAATTATTCATGACCAATAATCACACAGTGATATTGAAATAATTAGACAAACAGTGTGAGTAATATTAAGTGGGTGAGATGAAAAGTGTATAAATATAAGTAAGTGGTGACATGCTATGTATAGCATATTATAAAAAGTGAAAGTGATAATAAATAAAGAAACCTTCTATGAAGGGAAAAGTGCAATGGGTGTACAGAATAAAGTATTTTAAAAGCAGACTGTAATAAAATAGCTAAACAACCTTTGATAAACTTTATGTTAGCAAGTAAGACTACACTGATTGTGCTATTATTAATTTAAGTGATAGTAAGTAAGAATTATAAAAATAAGGTAAAAATTAAGTTATTAGAATGAATAGTAAAATAAGAAAGACAGACACTGTATTTGAGTGAAGGAATTAGTAAGTGAGGTATATTGTGTAAGGTACAGTTTAAAAGTAGTATTATAAGAGTTTCGTTATTGTTCAAAAAACCATAGAATGTAGTAACTTATAAGATAAGCTAGATAGTAGTAAAAAACAGAAAATTAGTTAGAAGTTTAATTTCAGGCTTGAACCTGGCAAGGAATATTTTATGATAAGGGGTGTGGTTAGAATCACCAATGTTTTATTATCTGTTTCTATAAAAATTGTTTAATGTACCAATATATAAAGTTAATGAGTTACAAGGAATGTTAAATAGTAGCATGGGGAAGTCTAGGCTCTAGGCCTAACATTTAGTGAAGGAACTTTGTAAATTTAAAAGGAAAACAATAACCCAGTATCAATCAGAGTATATCAAATGTTTAAGCAGTTAAGTAAGTATACCTAGTACAAAAATGTGTAAATAATATCCAGTTTTAAAATAACTACATAAGAAATATAAATAAGAAACTAAGGAAAATGTTATTAACTATTCAAAAGTAATCATGAGGGATATCAGAATAATCCTTAACAAAAAAGAAGAACAATGGTGTTCATATAATTGATGTAACTACTAATATAAGAAGGAAATCTTAATTTGAAGATATTTTATAGATTTAAACCAAAATAAAACGTTAGAATATAACAATGTCATAAGATACTGACCAATGAGAATTAGCATAATTTAATAGGTAACCATAGCAACTGAGATTTATTACCAAAAAACCGTTGGAATTCTAATTAATTCATTATTGACTGACGCGGAGGGCGGATGTATGAAGCTCTCGATCCGAAATTAACTATAAAAACTTAAATTTTTAATAAACCAAGAAGGAAGAAGTATTGTAGAAGCATTCCATACTACATCTGATAAAATGAACCAGTATTAAAGGATTTAAACCATAGAAATCACAATAAAAATAAGAATACTTCGAAGGAATGTGATGGACGAACTATCCTGAAGGAAGAAGGTGTACGACCTAACTCAACCTGAGGACTTCGAACGACTACAGAGACTGGTGGAAGCCGAACTTTAATTGAAGCCATTGAACGAGAATTGCGAACCATCCAAAGAAGAGAAGACGACTAGAGGATTCCTGAAGAAGAAGACGAACATTGGAGAAGCCACGTCAAGAACTCGATGAGTATAAACTAACAGTTTCACTTAAAAATAAATTCCAATTATCCATAATAAGGAGATAAAAAGTTTTCACTTCACTGATCACAATTTTGACTCAATAACTGAATTTAATTAATATATCACTATTAATAAAACATAATTAAGCAATAAACTTTGATATCGAATTATAATAAATTCTAAAAAACATAACTTGCTGACAAAAATTTAACCAAACACTATTCTAATTCTCATTGCCAATAACTTACTTTGTATGTATTAGTGTATTTACCATTGTGTATTTAGTTTTAAGGAGTGTTATAATTTTGTGCATTTTTAGCCGATAATCCAACTTCTGTAGTCAAAAGGACTTAAAACACCCTGAGAGACAAAAATAATAATTGTAAACAAAACATTATTCGCCATGCGGGCGTCTGTACGTTACGAACTACTGAGCGATGCCAACTGAGCAATTTGTAAAAGCCGGTATCAACATAAATATATGTACTATTCATTAAATGTAATTGAAAGGATAATATAAAGAAGGGTTTAATAAATGTTAATGTTCTTCAACGCTGTATGTTTGATTCATATAAAATAACGTAATATAAAGAAATACTAAACTGAAAACGCCAACATACCACAGTTAGCGAAGTCGACACTGCAAGACAGCGTGAGCCAATCAGGTGACGAGGCGGTAAGATTCGAATTGAACAACGAGAGATACGGTTAGCCCGTAAGTATTAAGAAAAAGTATAATCCGGCTCGCTACATACGATTAACCCTTCACAGAGGTATTTAACAGATTAATACTCACAATTACCCACAATTACACACTTACACTACGAATGCAACGAGTGACATAAAACGCTCGTCACACACATTTTCGTTACTGTTAAAAGACGGTTACAAGGTTGAAAGACATACATTAATAAACACCACCACAAAAAGAGTTTTATTACAAAGTGACGCATCCAACGTGTGGCAGAATAAAACAACACGCCATACATAAATATACCACTCAAAAAGTTTTATTACAAAGTGACGATCCCAACAGTGGGGCTTTTCGTTTCTGTTACAAAGACGAATATTACGGGGAACATTTATAAATACCCCACAAAAGAGTTTTTATTACAAAGTGACGCATCCAACGTGTGGCAGACTAAAACAACACGTCAACACTAAAAAACACACTCAAACAAGATTTTATTACAAAGTGGCGCGCCAACTAGTAGGGCTAGAATAATTAAGAAATTATACCATTAAACCTTACAGATTCTAGCAGCGGCTGCAGAAAACCAGAACAGGCAAGGCACAACACACAATGAAGGATCGGGATAAGACAATGGGAGTTAAATATAAAAGGATGGAATTTATGGAGGAAGAAATAGTAAATAATAATGAAACGCAGATAGAAGAAAAACAAACGAAAATTCCAGAACCAGAAAAACGATTCAGCTATGCGGAATGGATGACAATATTGCTTAAAAAGTTCAGTAAAGAGATGGAGTACATCGAGAAGAATACAACGGACCATGAACGAGCACAGATGAGTCGTGCGGATGCAACGGAACCGCCATAGAACAAAATGCCATGGGAAGAAATTTATGATGAAATGTGGAAGCTGGAAACCAAATGCAGCAAGGAAGAGACTATCGGGACAGCCCACGGAAAAGGTGATAACGAGGTGGAAAGAATGACTGAAGAAGATTGGGAGAGATTCTACAATAATGAAGAACAAATGAAAAACAGAAGAACGGGAGTATACGCACAAGTGACAGAGGAATATACACCGGAGGAGTATGAACAATGGAGACAGTTAATAAGACAACCAGAAAAACTGATACAAACAGAAAACGCAGAACTAAGAAAATAGATAAGGGTTATATTTGAGCTATCCAGAGAAGATATGTGTAATTGGAGGAAGAAACATAATCGAATAAAAGGGTTCAACGGAATACCAAATAATAAAAACTCAGAACAACCAAATGTTCAATTAGAAAAAGAAATAGTCAAGGACGTGGAAGTGAAGAAACAGAAGAAAATGCCAGATCAACCCAAGAAAGTGACCGTGCAGGACGTAATGGATTATCTGGGTGAATATTACAAGCAACTAGATGAAAGTTTCAGAAGGATGAGCGAGACAATAGACAGTGGTTTCAAGAAATTGAATGAAACACTAAACAGTGATTTCAAAAGTGTTAAGGAACCAGTAGACCAGAAGGTAGAAGATAATAAGAAGGAAACAGAAATTACCAAAGACAAAAGAATACTATTAACTGCAAATAAAAATAACAGCAACAAAGAGAATAATAAACACTTGGAAATGAAGACTAAGAAGAGGCATCCAAGGAGACTCATCAATACAAGAGAAGAATTGGAGATGATGAAGAATGGATTGATAAACATGTTTAATATACCAATTACCGACCATGAAGAAATCATAAATGTCCAAGATTATAGGAGAAGGTCAAACCAAATTGTAGAAATAACTTACTATAAAACTACAGGCAACAACCTTAAAAAATCAATTAATAAATGGAATATACCACCATTAGAAAGGTACACTAAAATATCAATGAAACTACAAATAATAAGTGTACCATTGAAGTATCTGTTCTACAAAAGAAATGGTAAAGTGGTTGACGAAATAACGAATACCAATAGACATATAGTATTAGAAGAATTGATGTACAAGGAAACAGAGACTTATATCACCAGAACAGAATTAATGATGAACACCAGAGTAGTCCGAACAACAAGTGCGGATCAACCTATGGACCATGGGTAAACCAAATGTGAACATTACTGCAAGAAAAGGGACTGATGTTAGAGATAACCGACACAGCATTGATGAAGGAAGAAAGAAGAAGGAGAATAAAATAATTATCCAAATTCAAAAATCAAAGTAAGTACAACTTACAAATAAATATTTGATCAAGTAATAAATGAATGGAAAAAGAATTTAGAAGAAAGATTATCTAAATTCAAAACAAAGTAAGTACAACTTACAACCAAGTGTGAAACAATGTAATTTCGAATAAGAAAAAAAAATATATATAATAAAATACCATAAAAAACTGACATAAAATAATAAAATATAAAACAAACAATGCTGACACTACATAACATCATTAATTAACCCTATTACAAAAGGGAATAATAAAGAATTAACGTTTCACAAAAAGAAAATACAAAACAATCAAATAAAAAATGACAATGACATATTAAATGGACAATCAATGATGAAAAATATAAGTAAGCCAGAAACCAGCTACAATGATAATATTAATTATAAATGAGAAAGAAAGTGATAACCAATAAAATAACTATCATATGAAATAAATTGATGAAACAATGAAAAATATCTATTAAACATCACCATAAGCATAGAAAAGGAATCCAAATAAGTCACTGAGAAGAAAAGGTCATGAGATGTATAAAAGAGAGAATAATTAATCCCAAGAGTGTTTTATTGTATTGATATTATATGAGTCGAAAATAGACGACTATTATTATGATTACTATTAATATTATTATTTGATGATTCTATGTTGAGATACGTCCAACAATTATTTTATGTTATTGAGCAGATAGGCAAGACCTCAGAACTCAAAATGTGTATAAATGGGTAGCAGAGTAATAGAGCCACACGTGCCCTCTGGCTAGTACCAATTTATATGAATAGGAGAGAAGAAAATTTTAGGGAGATAGAGTATACAAGGGATAACACTCGTAATGAAAGAGTAAAGAAGGAGAATAATGCCATGTACCATATCATGAACCATGACTTAATAAAAATAAAATAAAGAAGAAAGTAGCGATTGATGAATTCCTTAATAATAACAACCTGATTTAATGAACTATATTGATGATTTCAGAAAAGATAATCATTATTTTCGAAATAATCAATTTTGGTGGCGATGCATTATGTAACATGACATAAGATAGTGAAAATACACTGATGATTAATAATAAACAAAAAAGCTGAAGATAAGAAAAATGCTAAAAAACTTATAACTCGAAGATTAATGACCAAATTACGAAATGACAAATGACTAAGAAACTGACGATGACTTGACCCAATAGATTGGATAACAACAAGAAAAATAAAATGTAACAAGAAGGAAGGAACAAGAAACCAAGTGTAATCAAGAATATAATAACGAACATTGTAATCCCCAAATTATGACTAAAAGTTGTATGTAAACCAATGCACTAAAATAGTTAGGGCATAAATAAGATGTAACCATGTTAACAATAACAAGTAAGATAGTGATATTATGTATATTATATGAAAGAAGAAGAAAAATGTACCTATAAATATAAGGTAGGAAATTAAAAATAACCATACCTAATTAATAGTGATAAACATAGTCAAAGCAAGTAAAAGATACTTTGAGCCAAATAAAGGCAATAATTAATAACAAAAAGTGATCAATGTGAATTGAAAATAAACTAATTATTCATGACCAATAATCACACAGTGATATTGAAATAATTAGACAAACAGTGTGAGTAATATTAAGTGAGTGAGATGAAAAGTGTATAAATATAAGTAAGTGGTGACATGCTATGTATAGCATATTATAAAAAGTGAAAGTGATAATAAATAAATAAACCTTCTATGAAGGGAAAAGTGCAGTGGGTGTACAGAATAAAGTATTTTAAAAGCAGACTGTAATAAAATAGCTAAACAACCTTTGATAAACTTTATGTTAGCAAGTAAGACTACACTGATTGTGCTATTATTAATTTAAGTGATAGTAAGTAAGAATTATAAAAATAAGGTAAAAATTAAGTTATTAGAATGAATAGTAAAATAAGAAAGACAGACACTGTATTTGAGTGAAGGAATTAGTAAGTGAGGTATATTGTGTAAGGTACAGTTTAAAAGTAGTATTATAAGAGTTTCGTTATTGTTCAAAAAACCATAGAATGTAGTAACTTATAAGATAAGCAAGATAGTAGTAAAAAACAGAAAATTAGTTAGAAGTTTAATTTCAGGCTTGAACCTGGCAAGGAATATTTTATGATAAGGGGTGTGGTTAGAATCACCAATGTTTTATTATCTGTTTCTATAAAAATTGTTTAATGTACCAATATATAAAGTTAATGAGTTACAAGGAATGTTAAATAGTAGCATGGGGAAGTCTAGGCTCTAGGCCTAACATTTAGTGAAGGAACTTTGTAAATTTAAAAGGAAAACAATAACCCAGTATCAATCAGAGTATATCAAATGTTTAAGCAGTTAAGTAAGTATACCTAGTACAAAAATGTGTAAATAATATCCAGTTTTAAAATAACTACATAAGAAATATAAATAAGAAAATAAGGAAAATGTTATTAACTATTCAAAAGTAATCATGAGGGATATCAAAATAATCCTTAACAAAAAAGAAGAACAATGGTGTTCATATAATTGATGTAACTACTAATATAAGAAGGAAATCTTAATTTGAAGATATTTTATAGATTTAAACCAAAATAAAACGTTAGAATATAACAATGTCATAAGATACTGACCAATGAGAATTAGCATAATTTAATAGGTAACCATAGCAACTGAGATTTATTACCAAAAAACCGTTGGAATTCTAATTAATTCATTATTGACTGGCGCGGAGGGCGGATGTATGAAGCTCTCGATCCGAAATTAACTATAAAAACTTAAATTTTTAATAAACCAAGAAGGAAGAAGTATTGTAGAAGCATTCCATACTACATCTGATAAAATGAACCAGTATTAAAGGATTTAAACCAAATTTGTATTTAATCCATAATGCACTCGGGTTTGAAATACTGCAGAACACCAACATTATTGAAAAAAGTTCTCTCATTTTGTCAGGGCTAGCAAATAAAGTTGCCTCCGACAATGTGTCGTTCCAGTGATTGTCATTCTCTAGGAGATCAAGAGCTTGGCATGCAGCTTGAAACGTTGGATGAATTACGTTGTCGACAGTCTTGATATTTTCAAATGAAGTTGGGCCACGTATATTGTGCAGAAGTAAACGAAGAAAATAACATTCATGATTGTTTTGATGAACTGTATACACTCAATACGTGTTCACAATATACGTTCTTGCTCCCTTCTAATAACACTCCTCGACGTCTACGTTTTTTCCTGTCTGCCTATTGAAAGTGTAATATGCTGTGTAGCGGGGCATTTTTGGGGCCTACCTGAGACAATGTAAAGAAGTTTATATTTTATTGATAATAAATAACATAATTTGTATTTTTTTTTATAAATAAATAATAATAACTTTATCCCTTGTTGAGTGAGAGGGACAGAAATTATAGACTTGGGTAAATTTGTTATTTTGAAACGATCGCAACGTGGCTGCACTGCTGTTGACCTTGTGAATACAGACTTGTTTAATAATGTTGTGTGGACCGTTATAATAACCGGCAACTGTACCAAACTCAGTTCAAGGACAATGACGAACACGTTATGTAACAGTAAACACGTTATATAACCAGCATCAGGCGAGCGTTACGTCAGAGCCTATCCTTGATGAGTAAGTCAGTTACATAACGGTGACATGCAGCTGGCGGAAGGATACAAACTAAAAAACAATAGGACTTGATCACACCACAACAGCCGCTTCACAAATTAGCGCCAGTAGTTCGGCCCCAGTCTAAATTCAACGCTCGCGCGAGCAACACCGATACAAAGTTTCGAAACGTAAGTGCGGGCCCGCATACAATAAAAAATGTGAATCTTTATATGTACATCTAAAATACAAACAGTTTTCCGGCCAATATTCATCTAAAATTAACAGTTCGGCAGTAAAATGTGATAATGCGAACTATAAAACAGTAAAACAGTGCACGCCATGAGGAGACACTCCAGGAGTCGAACTTCTACTCGTGAACAGGAAAGTAGACATTCAAAATAATAATTAAAAATGCTGGTTTTTTTTTCTTTTTTAAAAAATTAAATAAAATGGGGAAATAAATTTTGAAGAAAGCATAAAATATTTAAAAATGAGATCTCTAAAGTAGCTTTGTGTGTGTTGTGTGTGTGTGTGAGAGAATATAGTTTTACTATAGTTTATAGTAATAAGAAGGCTGGTTTGCGTTCCCGTTATAATTCTTAAAAATGTATTTCAAGAATCTGTTATTGTAATGCGAGTAAGTAAATTAAAAGAGATTCAAGGTAATCAACAACTATTATTCACGCTTTGTCAATTATTAATTCAAATTTTGTCTGTATGATTTTATTAACATGAAATATGAATAATAATAAAGTAATAATAACGTTTAATTATTGATGAACATAAATGATTGTTATTATTTCAGCAACCACCTTCTGTTCTCCTAGTTCGCTGAAACGAACCTTGGTAATTTTCTTATTACAGTTGGTAACAAGATGGCGCTCGAAGGAGCTATTTAGTAAATAATTGAATTAAATAACCAAATCCCTTAGGTGTATCAAATATCAGTTTGTTTAATACAGTATCAGTGGCTTCCGAACGTAGGGACGATTTATATAATATAATTATATAAATTTAAGCCTACGGGGAGAACAGAATGGTTGTTTGGAGTTTGTATTTACGTATATACGTAAGATGGACGTTAAAGGTTATGTTTGATATTGGTGAGTAGAATATTTTTCAATAAGTATATGTTACGTATAATAAAGTTATATGAAGATATATATATAAAAATTTTTTTTTTAAGAAAAATGGCAGACAATCATGAAACTGTCAGCGTCACTGACAGTGTAGATGAAAGCCAGATAAGCATAACGGAATCTCAAATCATGCATGAAGGTGTTCACTCAACACCAGTCATGAACAAAACGGCTGAAGATAATGATTTAATCAAGATGATGAAATTGCTGTTTAATGAACAGAAAAACGAAATCAATGAAAAGTTCGATATTCAAAAGAATAGTCTTGAGGAGTTAAAACATCAGAATAAAGAGTTGAAAAGTGAAATACAAGAAATGAATAAACAGTTAGACAGCACTAACGAAACAATAAGAAACGGTTTAAATAAGTTAGAACAGAAGTTCGAGAAATTAGGTAACAATGTTTTAAGTAAGACAAAATGTAAAAATGACGAAATAGTAGACAATTTTGAGAGTATAGTGGGGGTGAAGAATAATGATGAAAATATAATAACAAATAGTACTGATGAAGTTTTAGAATGCGATAATGAAATGTTCATGAGTGTTTATGAAGTAGAGAGAGAGTGGAAGAATAATGTAGTAATTGAATGGGGACAGAGGGCAAATTTTCCCCTTATTGGTTATAATGATGATGATGATTTAATGTTGTTTTTTCAGGGCAAGAGACCCTTATTGTTAAATGAAGTAATGTTGTATAATGTTGTACCCTCTGTCCGAAATAATTGTGAGAGTGTGATGTGGTGCTGTGAAGAAAGAGAGTTATATGTTGAGAATGAAATAGAAATATATAAGTTAGAAAGAAAGTATGATGAATTGAGAAAATTAATAAAAGGGGTGATGATGAATCATGTGAAATACGTACCTGTTGAAAGAGAGACAGAGAATAATTTTGATAATATCTTACCTGACTATAATGATTTACCTGACGTAGTAGTTGAGGAATACAAAAATGATAAAACGATTTACCTGACAGTAACAAATAACACTGATACAGACTGGACAATCCTAACTTATGGTAACAAGATGTATAATGGTATAATGGATGAAACAGAATTGATGAGTTATTATGATAGTAACCATTATAATAATTTGTGTGTTGATAAAAATGATGAATGTTACAAATACACTAGATATATATATGACGATGGAGGATGAGCTAAAAGATCAGTGTTGGGACATTTTTAGATATTATAAATTTTTGGTAATGACCTTGCTGATTTGGACATCTGAAGTGAGATACACTTGAACAGTTTTGACGCATATTTTGTAAATAATATTGAATTCATTTGTGTGTATTGTGAAATGTTAGAAAAGTAATATGTATATGTTTTAGAAAATGTTGTATTAATAATAATAATATTATTAATATTTTTGCACTCTAATTAAATAATAAAATAATTATGAAGACAATAGTTAATGATTTGTAGAATGTTGATAATAATTGAGATATGTTATTTTAATAATCAAATGAATATTCAATTTTAATAATAAATTGAAGTAAATAATTTGAGATCTTTAGATATTGTGATTGAATGTTATGTGTTTGAATTTTATAAGGTAATTAAATTGTGTAATGAGATTCTGATTTAATAATAATTAATAAGTAAATAAATGTTAAATGGTCTATTTTGTGGAATAACATAATGATTAAAAATATGTGTTAATAATAAATTTTAAGCAATTTTGAAAATCTGATTACAACACAGGATAAATTCATCATGATGATAAATAAAAACAGTTAATGAAAATTTTAAATAATAATGTTTATAAATTTTATATAAATTATTTAAAAGAGAATTGTTTGTTTGATGTATGCTAATAATCCAGGTTTATTGCTATTTGTGTATTGTGTTATGTGATGTATTATAATAGTGTGTGTGGCTGGGAGGTTATCCAAGGGGATAACGTATTAAAAATTTGATATATTTTAATTAATAATGATGATTTGCTACTCAATAATTTTGTTTGAATTTAAAAATTGGATGCACTAAATACTTCTTATATTGTGTTATTGTGTCTTATTGTGTTGTTTGCATTTAGTATGTTAGGAATAAGTATTATAAAAATATAATAATATGTTTTCAATGTGTTTATAGATTTTAAAATAAAATGAAAAATAGTTGTAATAAGTAAAATTTTCAATAGGTTGTAAAAGATAGAAGTGGGTGATAGTAATTGTTTGAATAAAATGTTTGAGTCAATTCAAGTTGAATTTTGTGGGACATAGATTTGTCCAAATCGAAGTAAGAGTTAAAGAAATAGTAGAGATGAAAATAATGCAATGTTGTTTTGAGTTAATGTATGTTATAGAATTTTGAGAAATAAGTGGAGACACAGTAGAAATGGAGATTTTATGTAGAGTTTGGAGCGATATATTGTTTATTTGTTGATGTTAATTTGTTGTAATTGTAGTGAGGTTATGAGATTGAGATTTTTTGGGGATGGCAATTTTGTAGTAGTGGTAGTGTATTTGGGGAGTCCGCAACAAGGGTTGGGACGGGATAGGGACCGATTGGCGCCGGAAAGGGTTACCTAGGGTGAGTCCAGGGACCAACATAAGGGAATGAGTTTTGGGAAGGAAACACGTATCCTATGTACAAAGGGTTAGAGAGTATTTTTTTTTTATATAAGAGTAGAGGGTGGCGATTGGAGTTAAAATAGTAAGTAGTTAGAGGTAGAGAAGGGTTAGTAAAATTTTGATAGTGGGGTGTCATACTAGTTAGAGATTTTGTAAGGGAACGTTAGAGTAATAAAAGGGGAAGTTTATGAGTAAATGCCAAGTGGATAAAGTAAATTATAATGAATAACGTAGAATCACCCAAAGTAATGAAATGGAATAATGATGGCCAAAATTGAAAAAAAAAATAAAAAATAAAATAAATAATTTTTGTAATTTTGAGAAACGAATTAATAAGAGTAAATCAAGTTTGAAAGTAATTTTTTGATTTTATATGTCAATTTAATGATGTAAAGTGTGTAACATTTTAATTGTAAGTTGTTTATTTTAAAATGAATTATTAATATACTGTGTTTTCTTATGTTAAGTTATGTTAGGTATTCTGATATATACATGTTAGTAATAAGTGAGTAAAAACAAAACCAGTGCTTCTTAACGCAAACCAGCACCGCTAGGGGGGAAACAGATCAGTTGGGGATATGGTGTTGTATAAGGCCACTATTTAATATTTTGATTTGTTGTTTCAGTGTTTGGTGATGCTGTGGCGGCGGACCTGAGCTGGCCTGCGCGTCAGGGCAGGGGCGTTGAGTATCTGTCTGACTCTACGGTGTTGGGATCTCGAGAGAGAAGTCCAGTATTGTCATGCAGATGCGGTCACAGTCACCGGACCAAGGGTGAGTTGATTATTCTTGTTTGTAAACCGTACAGGGGGTTGTGGCGACATATCCTGGCTGATCCCTTTAGCAAGTATGAATGTGTCAATGAGATTTTTTATGCTTCGGCATAAAATATCTCATTGAGGGGGTATTGTAGCGGGGCATTTTGGGGGCCTACCTGAGACAATGTAAAGAAGTTTATATTTTATTGATAATAAATAACATAATTTGTATTTTTTTTTATAAATAAATAATAATAACTTTATCCCTTGTTGAGTGAGAGGGACAGAAATTATAGACTTGGGTAAATTTGTTATTTTGAAACGATCGCAACGTGGCTGCACTGCTGTTGACCTTGTGAATACAGACTTGTTTAATAATGTTGTGTGGACCGTTATAATAACCGGCAACTGTACCAAACTCAGTTCAAGGACAATGACGAACACGTTATGTAACAGTAAACACGTTATATAACCAGCATCAGGCGAGCGTTACGTCAGAGCCTATCCTTGATGAGTAAGTCAGTTACATAACGGTGACATGCAGCTGGCGGAAGGATACAAACTAAAAAACAATAGGACTTGATCACACCACAACAGCCGCTTCACAAATTAGCGCCAGTAGTTCGGCCCCAGTCTAAATTCAACGCTCGCGCGAGCAACACCGATACAAAGTTTCGAAACGTAAGTGCGGGCCCGCATACAATAAAAAATGTGAATCTTTATATGTACATCTAAAATACAAACAGTTTTCCGGCCAATATTCATCTAAAATTAACAGTTCGGCAGTAAAATGTGATAATGCGAACTATAAAACAGTAAAACAGTGCACGCCATGAGGAGACACTCCAGGAGTCGAACTTCTACTCGTGAACAGGAAAGTAGACATTCAAAATAATAATTAAAAATGCTGGTTTTTTTTTTCTTTTTTAAAAAATTAAATAAAATGGGGAAATAAATTTTGAAGAAAGCATAAAATATTTAAAAATGAGATCTCTAAAGTAGCTTTGTGTGTGTTGTGTGTGTGTGTGAGAGAATATAGTTTTACTATAGTTTATAGTAATAAGAAGGCTGGTTTGCGTTCCCGTTATAATTCTTAAAAATGTATTTCAAGAATCTGTTATTGTAATGCGAGTAAGTAAATTAAAAGAGATTCAAGGTAATCAACAACTATTATTCACGCTTTGTCAATTATTAATTCAAATTTTGTCTGTATGATTTTATTAACATGAAATATGAATAATAATAAAGTAATAATAACGTTTAATTATTGATGAACATAAATGATTGTTATTATTTCAGCAACCACCTTCTGTTCTCCTAGTTCGCTGAAACGAACCTTGGTAATTTTCTTATTACAGTTGGTAACAAGATGGCGCTCGAAGGAGCTATTTAGTAAATAATTGAATTAAATAACCAAATCCCTTAGGTGTATCAAATATCAGTTTGTTTAATACAGTATCAGCTGGCACTTCTTCGTACAACAAAGTTTTGGCGTAGTCATCTTCCCGACATAGATAAAAAAATGCCATGAGAGTGGTGTTTCTTGGATTTTCTATTCTTCCGTGAAAATTATCTTCACGAAAATAAACTCCCTGCCCATTTTCGAGATGTACATCTAGATGAATAATAGGTGGAAAACGCTCATGTATAGGGAAAGAGAAGATTCTCCATATAGCTTCAGAAGTGCTTATGTATCGACCATTTTGAAACTGTAATACCTCATTGTACGAATTTTGTATACCAATCGTAGCTAGATCGGAGCCTTTATTGATGTATTTATATATATATTTAATGGATTTTACACTACTACACATTTCAACATTGATGTGAGCACCAAAAGCTCGTGAAAGCACCAGTGAGTATGGAACTACCCATCTATTGTCAACTATCAAAATCTCATCTCTCAAACGGATTTCACACTGAAAACCTCCATCTTCAGGTCTTAGTCGGCGATAATTAGGGTAGCTGTCATCATTTATCGTCGTTTCTTTTGTAAGCGATTTAGGATATCGTTTAGTACACTGACCCTCCTTCATACATGGTGACTGCATTAATTGTTCCACATGGCCCATGAATCATATGTGTTTTAACTGTATCATAAAGCTCTGGATCTTTATCAGGGGCCGGCATCTCTGCGCTAATCACAGAATCTATCTGATCTGGTTGTATTTTTTGTTCTAACCAGAGCAAAATATGCGCATGCGGCAAACCTCTTTTTTGCCACTCTACGCTGTACATGTAGCAGACAACTGAGGCAAAAATTTTACCTTTCACTAATGATCCATTAATTTCTTCAATTTCAGATGAAATATGCATGCTATGAAGTCATGTCGATCTTGAGCTGAAAAGCCTTGATGCAACTTGTGGGCGATCTCTCTCCACTTAGGATTTGTAGTGGACGTAATAAATCAATCAGGCCGCGAGTAATTGTGTACGTAGCAAAAAGCGTCTTGCGTTCGCTCATGCATATATCGTGGACCTCCTGTGAAACTTGAGGGTAGAATGACCAAGCGGCCTAAATTATCCAAACTTTCATTATTTTGTAATGCATCTTGCAAATCTATGAATTCTCAGCTCGTAACTGAGTTTGATGAGTACGGATGTATATAAGCCTTTCCGTCTCTATCTTAGCATACATATCAACAATATATTGATTCAGAAGCTGTTTGTAATAAATTAAATGGTTGTACTAATCTTTTCTCATCATGAGTCTGTAAGTATAAAATTGTAGAGCTGAAACTTTCTTAGTAGTTTGTAACCCAGTCTGAGGATCGACTTATTTTAATGTAAAATGATAACCATCTTCTCCTCTGCAAAACATTAAAGGGTACTGTAAAGCATCATAAGCTCGATGTGGTTCTGCAATTCGATGTAGCGTATGATCCCTCGCACGGATTATTATATCGCATTTATCGCATTCCTGATTAACTAATACTACTGCCACCTCATTAGTTGTCGGTGCATTGTAGCGACCCCTGTGCTCTTCATTATTTTCTTTTTGATCAGCATGAATCACAATATTGCACTGATTATTATTCACAGATGTTACAAATTCAAACACACTTTTGAGTTCACTAACATATGGGTTAATTGCGTGAAGTAAATTTTGAAGTTCTGTTACTAATGTCTTATCCAAGTTACGAATATGATCCATTCTTGTTTCAGCTTGCTGTAAATAATCAGCTATGAAATACATCTGTAGACATTTTGGTACTTCGTTTTGTGAGGGGAGTAATGATCCCATGAGGTGGTATACTTGCCCTTGAATTTTGAAAGTAGGCATGAAGCTCCCTTCGACTATTCCATTGGCTCCGGATGATGTAAGTTGAAAAGCTGAATTGTACGAACTTAATGCATTCAACAATTTTTTTGATAAAAGATGTTCTCCATTTAAAAATGATTTTAACGGTTCTGGAGGAGGAAGTGTGGGATCTAATCGCACTTTTCCTGCAGAGCAACATAATCCATGTGATTCATTTTTCCACTTTAAAGCTTTGTTTCATTCGCGTAGTTAATAACTGGATTATAATTGAAACTACTATTTAATTTTGCATTCCATCGTAAAGTAGGACCTTGTGATCTGAGAGTCGCTTGGCTGCGTCTTTGTGCCGCTAATCTATTTTCATGAATCGTAGGACTTTCAACCCGTGAGACTTCTTCTAATCCAGATCTTTCTGAAGAGTTTCCAGGAGCTGATTGCATTTCGATTCCTTCGATGTCATTTTCAGATGCTCTAAGATGCCTCCTTCTTTCCGCAGCAGCAGTAGATCTTCCTAAATATGATCGGCTTTTTGACATTGCAAAGCTAAAAAAGTGGAAATGTATTTATTTGATCTATACTAATAAATCTCTAGGGGGCAATTAATAATTTATACAATACAATACATATTGCACATATTACTTACCGATGACATAAAATTAACGAAAAAAGGCACTGATACTACATCTCTGACGCTCATCGCATAATTCTCGATGAAGTAGGTTAAGTATAATTCTAGACAATTAATTATTCCTATTGCATATAGGCCTACTGAATATTCAAATGTCGAAGAGTATGGTTTGTCAGAATCAGCGTGTACTATATAATAAATGTTACAATATAATCAAACAATGAATTATTGTATTGTTTATATGAATTCCATATCCTTACTAAAATGTAAATATTCAAATGGACTAACTGATGTCAATATACTTATGTATACACTATTTGTATTATTCTATACAAATAAACATTTCATCTAATTGTGTTACTGCATGTTTGTAAATATCTACTAAATTATCAAATTTTGATTTTACGTATCGAGGAAACATGAATGATGTTTGCTTCGCACTTTTTGGATATTCATAACTTACAATATAAGAATATTATTAATATATATTGTTACGACTCGTTACTACAGGTTATTTAGCCACACGTTGTTGGCTTCAAATTTGTTACATTAATTATTTCTGATATGTTTATTTAAGCCCAAATGGTTGGCTTAAATTCTGTAACGTTAAGTTAATTCGTACTATCTATAGTGTACTTTTTTTATATTTTAAGTATGAGTATGTTGTCAGGGTAATATTAATTGAGCGCCAATTTGCAATCAAATGTTGCAAATAAAATGTATTTGTAACTTGGTAAGTAATATTTTAAAATAGCGTAAAGGTTTCTTTTTCAGCTAAAATTCTATCTCTTTTAATCTTTTATTTAACAGAAGATTGTGATTACTAAAGCTCAGCAAGGCAGATTCAAATCAGGTGCCATACTTTCCTTGTTGAGAGTGTTGCCAACCTATGCTAGTTGATGAAAAAATTAACATTCATTGATATGGTGTATATAATATCATATACATTTATTTATCCATTAAATAAAGAAAAGACAACCTTTTATCTGTTGTTATTGAACTCAAATCCTTTATTATCCTTTTTAAATTCTTTTAAAAGACAAATATAATTAATAACAAAGTCTGACCGGCTGTTCTTTAATTATGCTCAGAATGGCAGTAGTAGCTCTTATGTCTAAAGGCAAACACTTTTGCATTTTTTTTTTATAATTGCTAAATAAAATACAAATAGAATGTTTTTACGTTAGGTCCTTTTGACTACAGTATAAATGACAAATATTTTAGGAAAAGTACCAAAATACATTGGGATTATAATAAATTACAGAGTGTCTTAACAAGATTATATTAATAAGTTTACAATGTTCAGTGTCTAGGTTATGTTGATTTAAGTGTTTTTAATGTCTAATACACTTTAAATGGTTGTATTACCCTGTATTAATAGTTTTTACACTGAAACAACGATTATTCGTTAGTTATTTTCACAGTGAAGGTTCAAAATAGTTTTAATCAAAAGTGTAAATAGTGTCTTTGAAAAGTGTAACTTAGGCCATGAAGGAAATTGCTTCAGTTTAGTTATTTATCAAAAATTCCTGGATAGGTTGATTTTATTTCTTCATCTGTTACTTGGTTTACTTCTTTTGAATAATGTTGTACTTCTTTCTTGTTATTATTTAGTTCAGTAATATACTTTAACTTTAATTTAGGTTCACTGATATGAAATTCACAATATGTTGGATTGGTCTCTCTTATTTTTGTCAACCTTTCTCGTTTAGATCTAATAATGGACTCCTCTTTATTCAATTTATAACATCTCAGTTACTAAGGCCTATCTTAGCTTTCATTGGTGTGAATTGTAACATTTGATGTTACTATGGTTCTTTCTGAGCCTCAACATAAACAAACTTCTAATATTTTACCTTCCATTTTCTCTAAATTATTATAACTTTTTTATAAGGTCTTTGATCTTCAATTTATTAGTATCTTTGAGTTTCTGATGGAACACTGATTATTTTGATACCACTTTTGATTATCTCCCATTATATATTTCCTGAGTTACCATTTTACACTTTTAACTATTTGTCCCAAAATTATTTATTATTAGTTCTTCTTGTACTCTTCACTGTACTAAAACTATTGGATACAATTAGTAATAACATAATTCAACCTGACATTGATTATTCTAATTTTAATATAAATTCTTTTTTCAAATCCCTTAACTATCTAGGCCTAACATGCCTAGTTTTACAAATCTCTGTTATTATTATTATTATTTTGGTACTCTTCTATTAACATTAACCTTCTTACATTAACCTTTGTATTATTAATATTACAACATATAATATTAATCAATATAGAAAAATTAATTACTAATAACTATTAGTAAACATATGACAATTCTTTTTAAACTTCTGTATACAATCCAGTTTTTATAAACATAATAAAACACTAAGTAGTTCCCAACACATTGTCCTCCTTACTTACTAACTTTAATAGTTGAAACATAACTATTGAAACATTATTTAACACATCCTGGCTTTTCCAGGGAACTCATGATACACAGGGGAGACCTACTTAGAGACACCTCGTCTCTCACACAACTACTGGAGGAAACTATGTCTTCGTAAATCACTAGTGGAGTCTTTACTCCACTTAAACAACAGGGAAAATTTTCTCTTTGCCAACCTAACCTCTCGTCACACTCTCTTTCAACCTTATCAACCACTATCTCATCATTAATTTCTACTTCCACTAAAACTTCATCGCCACTATTATTATTCACCCCTTTACTCTCTAACACCCCATTTTTAATTATATCACCATTATTCTCACTTACTTTTTCAACTACTACTTTATTTGCAGTTAAACTACCATCATTATTATTTGTAATTATCTGCCCATTAAAATCCTCACTTCTTTTAAAATCACTTATTTTGACCACATTACTCACCTTGTTCTCCGTTATTCCATTGTTTATATTCTCGTTAACTTACCTGTATTTCTGTTACTCTCCTTTCTTTTTCTAATATTATCTTCATCATCTCCCATTTGTTTTATAACCGCACTACAATGTTCGTCAATCTCATTCAGACGTTTATTAATATTATCTTCAAACTTGGCACTTTGTTGTTTCATATCATACAAACACTTATCAAATTTTTCGTCAATATTATTTACTAGCTGTATACCCGTGCTTCGCTACGGTTTTTGCTGAATAAACACATTGGTTCGGTGGTTTTTTTTTTTTAACCTTGGGTAACCAAGGACATTGTATAAATGTAATATTTACAAATTTTTAAAAGCATAAATGGGTGCTAATACTAAGTCTACTGAAATCGTTTTGTGAAACGAAATACGGCACTTATAAAACTTCCTTGTAGACATCGTTCTTTGTTTGACCCTGTGGCTGAAGGATAGTTAAACTCTCAGAAGAGGTAACTCGTGAGCAAGCAACATACAACTGGCCATGGGAGAAGCAGTCTTCCCTCAGATCAACACCGGCCATTTTCAAAGACTGCCCTTGTGATTTATTTATTGTCATAGCAAAGCAGAGCTTGACAGGGAACTGGAGTCTTTTAAACTGAAAATGGTAATCCGATGGAATTAAGGGAATGCGTGGAATGAAGACTGCTTCCCCCTGACCACATCCAGTGAATATGGTTGCTTCTATGATGTTGCGCAACGATTTAATCTGCAGCCTAGTACCGTTACAAAGCTTAGGCGGTACCAGGTTTTGTAGCAGCATTATTGGAGCTCCAACTTTAAGGCAAAGATTGTGCGGTGGAATGCCTGGAGGATTAAGCATGTGCAAGAACTCTACTGGGTAATGGACCGCATCTTCTACTTCCACCACAGAGTCCACGGATTGGTACTGGACAATCTCAGTTGGCAGTTTTTCCAATAATGTGTTATTGATATTTGCAGCAGTGTCATTCTTTGGAGTAAGGATAGCTCTTTCTTTCAGCCAAGATACATCTTTCAAGTAAAAATTAGTTAAATCTGGGTAAATTTTTTCAGCCAACGTTGTCAAGTCGCATACGACTTCACATAAGTCTTTTGTAATATTGACTTTGCAATTTTCTTCAGGTAGATTTCCATTACCGATCTGTAAAAGTAAACTTGAAAACTCGTCTGCCTTTAAACTGCCTTTAAGATGCACCCGCATGTTGACTCTCAAGGAACGAACTTGGACTTTAGGCCACAGGACAGAACTCTTTAGACAGGCTTTAACTTCATCTGCTCAAGTTCCCCTAGGTACAACAGGTAAAGTCTGTCTGAAGTCTCCGGCCATTAGAAGTGTGACATCAGGTTTTTATTGCTTCTAATGTCCTGCAGAGTTCTATCCAAAGCTTCAATTCCTCCCTTGTGAGCCATGGTGCACTCGTCCCAAATTATCAACTTACAATCCTTAAGTACCTTCGCTGTGTCGCTTTGTTTTGATATGTTGCAAAATGGGGTCTCAGAGTGGTTTAAGTTGAGAGGCAGTTTGAAGGCAGAATGAGCTGTCCTCCCTCCATCCAACAACGTTGCTGCTATACCTGACGAAGCCACAGATATAGCAATTTTCCTATCTTGTCTTACCGTGGCTAATATTAAATTAATCAAAAAGGTTTTCCCTGTACCACCTGGTGCGTCAAGGAAAAATAGTCGTCCAGCCTCTGATTCAATGCTCGCAATTACTTCATTGTAGAAATTTTTCTGCTCGTCGTTCAGTTTAGGCATGTTTTCAGCAACCAATTCAGATAGATGAACCGTGTTGTAAGAGAGTTCTTTCAGATACTCGCGGTTGACTGCAGAACTGTTGGGCTCTTGACTTAGAGAAGGAAGACCGAGTTGTTGGAGGGATTGATTGGACATTGAAGAGACTAAGTTTTCTAATGAATGTAGGCATTTGTTGTAAATGATGTTGTTCCGTAGTTCAAGCTCTAAGCCTGGACATTCATACTCCATCTGTCTCTTGAGGTCCTCTGACATACTGTCTCTGTGTTTCTCCCACAGCACTAAGGGATCCGCTGCTTGACAAAACACCAAAATGACAGCGAACATTTGTCTGATTTTCTGTGGTGACTCCGACAGAGCAGCTTCCTCCAAGGTGATGTCCCAATGATTGTCATCTTGAACTAAACCCAACACTCTGCAGGCAGACTGATAAGTGGAGTGAACTATGCCAGATACCCTCTTAAGATCATTAAAACTCGTAGGCCCTTTAACTTCATGAAGGAGAAGACGTAGGTAGTAACATTCTGCATTGTTAGGGTGTACAGTATAAACCCGACTGAGCACTTGATTTTTTTATACTCCTGGATGTCTGGGAACGGCTTTGCCTTGTTTCCGCTGACTAAACTTATTGTTTTTCCAGCTGTAGTAAGCAGGGACTTCACTGTAGATTATGGTTCTGGCAAAATTGTCTGATTTGCATAGTTCAAAGAATGCCAGTAGAGTGGTTTTGGGTGGATTTTGAACTTTGTCTTGAACGTTTCCGAGATTAAAATAAATTCTCTGGCCATTTTCAAGGTGTACAGCCAAATGCATTACGGGAGGATAACTTTCATGGATTGGGAAGGAAAATATACGCCATGCCGCTTCGGAACTACTTATGTAACGGCCTGCTTCATATTTGGACACTTCGTCCCACTCATTTTCCAACACAAAAGCTGCTTGATCACTGCCCTTGTTCACGTATTTGCAAATATACTTTATCGATTTGACAGAGTTACACAACTCGACATTGATATGTGCCAAAAAGGTACGTGACAGAACAGGATTGTACGGTACCACCCACCGACTGTCTAGGTCTACTCCATTGATGTTGACTGTAAAACCACCATCAGCAGGAGACCTTCGACGGTACTGGGGGTAGCCATCGTCAGCAGTTTGGGTTTCTTTAGATAAGGGACGTGGATATCTTTTGGAGCATGAGCCGTTAACCATGCAGGGCGAGTTCCTGTTTAAGCTTCCGCAAGGGCCATGAATCATTGTCGACTTAATAATTTCATGAAGTTCAGGGTCAGGTACCTCTGCGCTTATGACACTGTCAGTTTGGTCGGCCATGATCCTGTCCTGCAGCCATAGCAAGATGTGTGCGTGAGGCAAGCCACGCTTCTGCCACTCCACAGTATACATGTAACACCTACTTTGACCGAAAATGGAACCTTTAGTTAAAAGATGAATAAGTTTTTTAACTTTCAAATGAAACACTCGAGCTATGATGTCATGTCTGTCTTGAGGCTTTTGTCTGTCTCTTAAGGCAGCTCCAATTTCAGACCATTTTGGGTTACATGTAAATGTGATAAATCAGGACGACCATAGTGACGAACATATGTCATGGCGTCCTGAGTTCTCTCGTGCATATAGCGGTGCCCACCAGTAAAACTGGATGGTAACACGACCCTCTTTCCCATATCTGAAACGTTAGCATCCCCCTTACACATGGCGTCTTTAAGATGAACATAGTTTTCTGCTCGCAGCTTACTCTGGTTGAATCTTATAAAGTTAAGCCTTTCTGTCTCTATCTTGGCATACATATCAACCAAAAACTGGTTGAAAAGACTACGGTACAGCAATAGGTAACTTTCTTCACCTTGTCTTTCCGTTATTCTGTAAGCGAAGAAGTTCTTGACCTTCTTGACCTTTGTGTTCTTTAAAAGAGGGCTAAGTTAACTTGTAGAACAAATTTCATGTTTCTATCTCATCTAGAAGCTGCCTAACAGTTGTCACGTTTTAACTGTCATGTATTTCTTATGAGAATATTCGGTCACTTTGACCCCTCCAAAACCCCCCTAAAATTTTGAATTTTGTCAAACCCCATCTTATTGCACATCTACAGTATCTAGTGAATATCTATGTAAAGTTTCATCTTTCAAGGCCTTGTCATTGTTGAGATACAGTGATGAGTCAGTGAGTGGGCTTTGGCAAATATATTATAGAAGATGTGTCACCACTTAATTCATGAAATTTAACATTCTGTTCATCGAATTTACTTTCTATTTTAATATTTTGTTCATCTAATTTACTTTCTAATTTGCTATCATTTACGTCAAAACGACTATTTACTTCGCAAAATTTTGTCTCTATCATACTATACAAATCTTTCAACATATCATCGTCATCAGATTTCTTATTGTGACTAATTGAAATTGGCGTTGAATGACATTCAACTTCATCCATTATTTTTTATTCATTTACATTACTTTCATTTGTTAGCATTAAAGCTGTTTGGATTCCCGAATCGCTCGTATCAGCTGACTTGGTTGACATATTTTCTTTGTTTATAACCATTAACCTATTTTTAGATTCATCGCTGACGGTTACGTCAGTTTCATTTATTTTACTCTGTGTGTTTTCCATATTTTATGAAATTTTCATATACTAAAAAAACTCACACTTAAGATTATTTTATCACTCACTTAACTATAGCATAACATAACATCATTTATTTGTACGTAATTTATACGTAATATAACTTAACCTCCAATAACATATCTTACATTCAGGCGTAGCCATAGCTTGTACAAAAATAAATTTGTACAGACTGTCCTAACTTCGGGCGCCACTGTAAAGTTACTAATACTTTTTAATAAATTTATTAAACCATAAAATACCTAAAATTCACAATTTTCAAAAATTCTTACCTGCACGTGGATCCAGGGTCCTATACGCGAAGTCGTGACCTGTAAGAGTGGTTATTGGGTTTCGTTACATGATAAACATCAACTCTCATCTACCACATTTGAACAACTTTGTTTATTAAAATAACTTTAACATGCTCTATTTCTTTATCTGCGTCTTTACCTTTAATTTTATTACATAGTCTTTTACTATAATAAGCCCTACTTCTACCCCAGTACTTTTACATTTTATTTTCCCCTTTTATTTGTTATACATACACACATTCTCTCACTCTCTTTTTAGATTTCTTTACCCCCGTTATTTGAGCTCATCAATTTAAATATTCCACCCTTTTGGCCACTATATACAAATTCACGGTACTTAACTGTCCGAGTTATCCAAAATGATTCTGCTGGCTTTCAGTTCACGTTCATTAACACTGTTCTAATGTTTCACATTTACATGTTATTTAGATTCAATTGATACCACTTTTCCTCCTGGTTTTCTTCTTTGACACTATTACATATTTCGGTAGACCTTGGCTACTCAATTCACTTTGGTCTCCCGAAATTTCAAGGCTGTCTTATATTACGGCTGTACTGTGTGATTCCTTGTGACGAACTGCCCGGCGACGACCGACTGCATCGTGCGTGCGGTTGCCTACCCGCCAGGCGTTAGGCGTTGGCCGCGTGGTCTCAACTCGTTCAGTGATTGGTTGTTTCAATCGTATATTCGACCATGGAATTCCTTTTGCTTTTTCACGTGTCATTTCTATGTCGCAAAAGGCGGCACACACATGCGCTCGTACGCACAAATATTGTTACAACACAAATAAGCCAACCCAATACCAGGGATGAATAAGATAATATTGAATCTAAAATAATACTTCATATTAAATAAAATGATTCATTTAAATAAAATATAAAAACTATGACTCGACAAACGACGACATGACCTAACCCAAGTGATTGACCCAACAAAAGGAAACAAAAGAAGAAGGGAACCACAAAAAACAAACGAGAATAAGACCAAAGAAGAGAAGAAAGTGATTAACCAAACCGAAGGAAGAAGGGAAAAACCAAAACCCAAACAAAAATGAAACAAGTTCATGGAATTAAATGACACGTAGTAATACGTTGAAATGAACCCAAAGGAGAAGGTGGAAAAACCAAGGTATTAACCAAATACAATGAAAATGAAGAAGGAGGGAAATGGATAGAAATGAAAACCAATAATGATACACAAACAAGTAATAAAGAATATGAGAAGGAGAAATAATGCACTCAAAAGTAATATTGGAACCAAGACCAATAATTACCCTATGAGAAAGGAAAAGGTAAATATCATTATCCATTAATGGACAATAATAATTTAGGGAAGAAACCCTCTTAAACAATGTTAAAGATAAAAATGATAAAAAAGCAAACTAAACCCCAATTTAGAATTAGATGTAAGAATAGAAATGTAAGGACATAAAATTGTTAATAGTATTAAGGAAATATTGTAATGAAAGAGAAAAAACGAGTAGTGAGATAATAATTAGAGGGATTACCCATTCAGAAACACTTAAAAAACAAAAACATTTGTGAAGTGCAAAATGAAAGTGTAAAAACCCCAAAGTGTAGTGATAAAGAAAGTACACCAATTAAATTATAATTAACTATAAATAATTTAAAAGTGAAAGTAATGATTGAATGAAAATAGTGTAAGATATAGAATGGAAATATAGTGAAAAATAGTGAATGATAAGATCATTAACAATTAATAAATCCTAAAAAACGCTAAAAGTTTAATAGTGAATAAGTATGTTGTGAAAAATAGTATTAAGTATAAACTATAAAGAGGTATTGAACACTAAAAAATGATATAAATTAAGGAAAGAGTAAATTGAAAGTGTTAACATGGAGGGAGAGTAAAGATTGTTTAGAAAGTTAAGGAGTTAGATACAAATCAAAAAACACCCATGTTATAAGGGATCATGATAAGTTCATAAAAGTGATGTAGTTTGTCACACTAAAAAATAATATAAAATAAGATATATTGTGAACAAAGATTAGCAAATAAGAAGTTAGTTAAATAATTATTCAATCAAGTTTATGAATTGGATATGGCTGTAAGAATCATACAGACCATAGGCCTACATGTTATATTTAAATAAGATCAAAGAAGTAGTAAATAATAGCCACATTGGTATTATTGGCCAAGGAAATAAATAAAAATGTTAAGAAATGTATGACTAAAAACATGGAAACCAAAGAGTAAATAACTGTGTAGAAAATAATAGTGTCATAATAATAACACATAAATAGACTCAAAAACACAACACAACCAATTATAATAACTAAATAAAACCCATTAGGCTGAAATGAAATGTAATTTAAATGAAATAAGTCAAATACCATAATGGCTACTTATGCCTACGAAAGTGCCTAACTGTCAGAAACAAACAACTACAAATTATAACAAATTAACAAAGAAATTAGCAAATCTGAGGTGAAGGATTCACCAAGAATAAATTGTAAATCATTTGTAAAACTAAATATTATAATAAGCATTTGTATACAAAAAGAAATGTAATTAACAAGTATTAACATAATAGTAAAAACATAAAATCTAAAATTACCCAAACTTGTGGGGTATCAAAATAATCTATGAAAGGAAATAAATACTATAGTGACAATATTTAATAACCAGGAAGGAAGATATAGGAATAACAGCAGTCAGAAGATATACGAAGAATTCGAATTTTGATAACAATACATCATCTCAAAATCAACCAATCAAAATCATGCAGTTGTCATAGAAACGGCAGTTGAAGACAGAATTACGGTTGAATACCGTTACAGAAGTGAAGCGTCAGTCAAACAATACAGAAGCTAATGTTTGGAAGAACGATTTTCTATTAAAATAATGTAAACCAGTAATCAAGGTTCATAACCATGACGGTATAAGAAGCAGACAACCCATTTATAGCAGTCCACTCGAGATCCAGGATAATTAAACTGAAAATTAACCGAAAAGAACAACCAGATACGTTATGAAAAGGACGCCTAACCCATTGAAGCCCAAAAATTAATGAAAAAAGAACTTATTGCAGCCAAATCCTACCCGATCAAACGAACGAAGACACCAAGTCATGCTGAGGTGTTAAGTACAATTAAATTACCTATTTCCAAAAACCTAATCACTCTAAATTTTACTAAAGGTAAATTTATCTCACTATAAACAAATATTTCTCTTTCACAGATTATTTAAGTAAAATAAAACTCACTGAAACTTTGTTAAGATAAAACATAACCTATTATTAAAACACGAACTTTCAAAACACATTTAACGACACTACAGAACAGATTGTAACATCACACATTATTATTTATGTACACGTAGAATAAGGTAAAATATTTTTATTGTAACCATAGGAATTCTTTAGCTCATAATCACAAGAATCCCACGATTTTGGAACGAAAATAATTGTAATAACTTAAACGTGACACAGCCATACTGATGCTGATCGTTTCCTTAATCGATTCGTCTACCTGAGGAGTAAGAGTTTCATATAATCAGTCGGTGCAGATTTATTATAAAATAATTGTCAAATTCAATATTTTAATTATCACCCATTAAAAAATAACTAGTACAGGGAGTAACCGTTGTCATTATTTCATAGGGAGTGTATACATTACTTGTGTTTATTTATGAAGAATAGATTTGACGAGAAGCGAACAAGTTGTCATTTGCACAACAGCATCGACAATTCAGACGGCAGTACGAGCGGGAATTATTTGAACGCCGACCGTCACCGCTGAAAACTCATTATACTATAATTTTAGTTGTTTTAATAAATGACTTGGCGCCACCCGGGATTAACACACCCCTATAAGTAAACAGGTAAGGTTACTGCCGTGTTATACTGGTGATTACCACAACGCTACGGACATCGTTAGCAGCGAACATTAATGTAACGACCCCAGTGCGAGACGAACGCACTAACATTCAATACACATACAAAATTGGTGTACATTTTACAGGTACGACCAGAACTCTTCGTTACAATATGCACCCTTCTGACAATTAACATTCTTGTACCGAGCTGTGGCTTCCACGGAGGTACGGTCAGTGACCAAAAATACACTCTGGGTGAATAAAAAAATTACCTCAAAGGTTGTCTGCAGATGGTTAACATGAAAATCTTTAAATTATAAACCCCCTTCAGTTTGTCCCATTACAACATGTTACAGAAAGTTTCAAACGATGTCAAGCTAAAAGACATTATCATGTCAAAAAATGTTTATTTGTGGAGTAGGCCTATAAAATGACATTAAAATAAAAAACTTATTCACATTTCAGATTTTTGTTAAAAAAACACCAACATTTTTACTCCTAAAGGGTCTAATCTGTTGTGTTTGATGTCACAAATGTTCCCAGCAGTGCTAATAATTTTGGGTTAGACATACATTTTTTCATACTATGTATATGTACTGTCCATTGTCGGTTGGCGGCTGTTGTCAGTAGTGAGTCAAATGAGCGTCTAAATTAACTATGTCGTAATCTATTATATGGGTTTAGTACTTAGTACATTACAAAAATGCCTATAAAACTTGTATAAGTAAAAAAACAAGTCTAGTCTTAAAATAATTTGGGGTGAAACATAATTTTGTATATGTATGTTATTTGTTCCGATTTCAATTACGTTGTAGATTGACTTTCACTTGATTCGGCAGTAATGTCGTCGCACTTAAATGTTTCATCATCATTTCTTTGCACATCTAAAACATTACTAATAATATCGATTGATATACACTGAATGGTGCAATGCAAAAACGAAGGTATAAAGTTTATAAAACATGTAAAAGTACTGGTACCGACTTTGTAGTACCGGTTCTCGATACCGGGAATCGGTAATGAGAACTGACACATTCCTAATTATAATATAAATATTATAAATATATAAGGTAATACATAATTATAATATAAACATATAATAATTGTCACGTTGTACTTTTCAACTAAATATGATTTATTCTATAAATCATATTGTTACATGGGAAAAATTATTTGTTACACATTGTTTTACACGTGTGTATACTGAAAATAAAACAACGTGTGATATGATTCTATTTATGTTATTGTAAATATCGATTTTTTTAAATAATAAATTACATATCAACACTACTATCCCCTCGTCCCATTTAATTGCCCGTTTACTCTTATTTGAATCTTAATTCTCTATAGCAAAATCTCTTGCACAACCTTTTACACGTTGAATCAGTTCACTCGCCACTCGGCACTTAAGTTCTCGCTTCTGGGGTGTGTCCCACGACTCATCCAAGTTTTTCTTTGATTGATGTATATGTGCTGCAGGTCACAGCTTCATCAGAACTTGTCAGTTCTTTCCTTTCTTTACACGTTCCACTCCATCCTCTTACCCTCATCACCTTCAAATCCTATTCAGTATATTTTAACCACATTTTTTGTCTTCCTCTAATTCTTGTGCCTATAGGCTTCCTTTCTAATATCCTCTTTTGAAATGAAATACTGAACATCATTTTCATCCTATGGCATAACCATCCCAATCTTTGCATTTAGTAAATCTATCAGCTTGTGGTTCAGCCTGATTCTTCATGTTCCATCTTCATTTGACACCATTTCATATAGCCATCTTAACATTTTGCACCTAAATATTCTGAGACATTGTTCTCACATTTTTTTAAATTCCGTACTATACTGTGCAATAGATTTAATATTAGTTGTATATATATATACACACACATGTATATATATGTATGTATTTAATTTTGCATTTCTGCCTAACGTTTATGAATTCGTTATTTTTCAAAGCTCATAATAAAAACAAATTCATACAAACAACACACTCTCTCTCTCTCTCTCTCTCTCTCTCTCTCTCTCTCTCTCTCTCACACGCACTCACAAACATAACAAACAATAAATGTCACCTAATTAATTGTGTCATATTAAATAATACAAGTCATCAATTCTAGATGTCAGAACTGTGTAATTCACATTTACCACTTTATATTAAACCACTATAAAACATACAACTCTGATAATAATGCACAGTGAATCACTGATCCGAAAATACTGATTGGTTGGTTTCTGAAAGAGTGCATTTATACTCAAGCTGTGTGTCATAATATGTGACAAAGCTGACCTGGATGCCAGTAGAATCATTGACCACAGTGGAAGATGCATGATTGATAAAGAGCCGTGCATAATCCTGCCACTTACATGCAAAGGATCACTTAGTCATACCTTATCTGTCTCATCAGTGTAACAGTATATTATTGTATAGATAATTATTTAAACATTTATTCCACATAGAATTTCTTACTGTATTAATGTCGTAATAAAATCTGTTGTATGTAGCATTATTTTTTTTTTTGTGTACTGCAGAAATTGTCGATGATTTGGCAGAAAGAATGGAGAGGACAAATGTGGCTATTCAGAGGGAAACGGCTCATGTTTCAGTCATAACCAGGAAGGATTCAACATGGGGTAAGACAATTATAGTGAAAATGTTTATCAAATTTTAAAAAAAATCTGCGATTGAAGAAAATGAAGTATTCTTCAATTTGAGAAATTGGTCCCAAAGTTTAATTTTACAGCAAAAAAAATTAAAAGTTGGTTTATTTATGTAAATAATATAATTGTATTTCCTTATATCATGTATAATATAATTAATTAAGTGGATTGTGAGTGAGATGGTGGAATAAATTGAACACCAGAGAAATTGATAAAGTTTTTATTAACACTTTTCTAAAACTAACATACTCATAATAGTTCTAATTATACAGTTTTCCAGTACACACTGTACATAAACAAAGAAGTGGTATGGAGAACTGTACATGACTTCCATGTTCTAAAATTTATATTTAAATTAAATTTTCGAAATGAATTATTTCTATAGAAACTACTTCTTTCTTCACATGTACTGTGGTCACTAATGTATACCACCTCACGTTAGCGCACTCGATTTTTACTGATGATGGCAGTAGATGGCACTGTGGAAACGTCCGGTTTCGCAGAACACATTGGACCATGGCCAAACAGCCCGGGAAAGAATTTTAACAACCAACTACTTCTTTGTTGCTGATAGTGTAGTACACATAAAAAATTATCACCTCCCCCTACAACTATCATTGTCATTTATAGAAAATTATCCGCTCCCTCTTCAACTACCCCTTTCATTTATAGATATTTCACTATCTTTCTATAGTGGATTATTATACCCTCTTTTCAGGATACATTATTTATCAAAATTAAATACTTTACTCTTGTTAAAACATACAATGTTGCAGGTAAACTACCCCTTCCCCTTAACCAATCTTCACCAAAATTAATAGGCATATATCCAAAAAATTATTTTATTCTGTTTGAATGTGCAGCAGTTATCATTCGCCATAGAAAAAATTTTCTACAAATAGACACACAGACACTTTTCGGAAAGTGACTTTTCTTCGTGTTTTGAGGGTAGTACAGTCTGAATCGGCCCTTATCTCGAACACGTTTTTTTTTTGCCATCACCATACTTCCATTTCTTTATAGAACATGTAAGTAAAATATGAGCCCACCAAGTTGTATAATACAATAGTCTGTAACACACATAAACAGTTGACATTTGTGCGGTTTCACTAATACAGTTTCTGTCTTAATAGCGTGCCGTATCGCTTAGGTTCACAAAACTCACAACTTGCCTGCAGGTGGCAGTTGTCATGACACATGTATTTTTTATTAGCCAACGTTGCCTGTGCAAGTAATGTAGAGGAGAGTTTAAAGTGTTGTATGTCAGTTGTGCATATCTGATAATGTGTCAACACTATCTCATCCTGCCTATTACACAATACAAGCATTATATATATTAGATACGATATATGTGGTGCATTGTATAATTCTTGTCCTCCTTCTCCTCCTTTTGCTATCAACTATTGGATACTGTGATATTCTCTTCTGTCCTGGGTGAGGTGTTTGACTTCTGACTTGGTCTTCCCTCTTCTGTTAGTCAACTTTTCAATATAGTTAATCCATTCTAATCTTGGGCTTCCTCTTCCTCTTCCTCCATCTTGGCACACTTTTATGACGAAACTCAGCTTCTTTTCTCCCTTTTCTTATTTATGTCACCAAATCATTGCAGTGTTCTTCTGTGTACTATCCAGCAACTGATTCATGCTAGAACAGATTTCTAATGGTCACATACCTAATTTGTACTCTCCTAGTTTTTCCAGCTGCTTGGCTTAAAATCTCGTGGCACGGGCTTGGAGCCTACAGGGTGAGGTTTCATGTTCCATAGATTTGTGTGAGTAGAAAAACTCTCTTGTACACTCATAGCATGATTTCTTCCATGATTTCCTTGTTACCCACAGTAACATTAGAAATCTGTATAACATAATAATAGTAGTAATAATATATTATTTAAATAGTTATCTTTACACAGAGTGGATTTAGAGGAGGAAGATCCTGTGTTGACAACATATTTTCGTTGCAACAAATAATTGAGAAACGAATGGAAAGGAATTTAGAAACGCATTTGGTATTTATAGACCTTGAAAAGGCTTATGACAATGTCCCACTAATCAAATTATTTGAAACTTTAGAAAATAGTGGAATTAACCCCATATACGTAGGAAGTGTATATAACATCTACAAAAACGTTCAAGCCAGAGTGAAAATAGGACGAGAAGTGTCTGAGTCGTTTAATATTAGTAAGGGACTGAAACAAGGATGTTATTTGTCTCCCACTTTATTTAAAGTATGTATACAAGGAGCACTGGAAACATGGAAAAACAAGTGCAGCAGAATTGGAATAGAATTAGAATAGAAGTGTTTATACGCAGATGATCAAGTGGTGATAGCCAGTGATGAAGAACATATCACTTATATGATGAGAAAACTAGTAGAAGAATACGATCAATGGGGATTAAACATAAACTTAAAAAAAAAAACAAAAAAAAACAGAGTACTTAACCACAGGAAGTCAAACATCAGATCTTCAGTTATCAGATAATACTTCCATCAAGAAATGTGAAAAGTATAAATATTTAGGAAGTATAATTAGCGATGATGGGATATGTGATGAAGATAAAAGACATCAATTAGTTTTAGGAAAAAGCATCATACGCCAATTAAACCCACTTTTATGGTTCACCAAATTCGGGCTACCGACAGAGATCAATATTAATTTATAAAGCCATTGTTGAACCAATTACCACCTATAATCGGATTGACGATCGGAGGTCGACCGGTGCACCGAGTCGCTTTTAACGTGTTCATGTGTTTATGTTATATGTTAATTTATTCAGTGATTTTTGTGCGTGTGTTTTTATGTATAAACATTTTAATCTTTTCGATGACTCCTATGTATTAGGGGAATATTAATTTTTTTACTGTACCTGAAGATGGGGATTTAGTCCCCGAAATATGTTGTATGTAAAAAACTGAGATCGCCTAGTGGATTATACAAGGTAAAAAAATTTTTAAGTTTAACTATTATTTAGTAGAAATTTCTTACCTCATGAGCAGTTACCCTGTTGTCATCTGGAACATTTCCTTCCATGTGTGTAACCTCAATTCTTCAGTTTGTTACATGGCAGTCAGTTGTATGAAAATGTTATTTTTGTGTGTGTACCATGCAGTAGATAATTTGTTATGTACATATGGTGTTGGTTTTAATTTTCTCATTTCTCTTTTTCTAAATTATATTATTTGAAGTCTTTTTTTAACGCTTATGGTGCCGATCACGTCAATTGATGTGGTGATGAAATTTCATAGAGTGCCAATCACGTCATTTTATGATGTGGTGACAAAACTTCTATAGAATGCCGATCACATAATTTGACATGACAGTTTTGTTTCTTTAAATACGGGATCACTTCTAATGAACATCATTATCTGTTGTGTAACATCATTATCATTTTAGCTGTTGTGTAATGTTTGTTAGTGTTCTTAGTTCTTGAAATCGCCAACAGATGGTAGCTCAGCTCAACCAAACTGAAACTACGAAGAAATTTCCAGTTGTTATGTGTAAGACCCATGCTTCAAAGTTTTCATTTAAACACACACACACACACACACACACACACACACACACACACACACACACACACACACACACACACACACACACACACACACACACACACACACACACACACACACACACACACACACACACACACACACACACACACACACACTAATATTAGTGATAAATTTTCTTATGTTTTGTGTTTCAACAGTGAAGTGTACTACTTCTATGTAATTTAAAGTGATTTTATAATATTTTAGTGTGCTATAATCGTTTCGACAACTTTTTTTTAATAAAAATTGTGTATAAAAAAGTAAAGTTTCATTGAAAGTATTTATATAAAACAATAAAATTTTATATTTAGTTATGAAGTGGAAGGTTCAATGTTTAAAACAAGGTAAATACCATGTTTTGAAAAACATTAAAAACAGCCGGCACTCTATAGAAGTTTTGTGCTGAAATGTGCGGCATCCAAAGTGTTAATATTAACTGCTTTTCCAGTCATTTCAGATAACCCGGGTTTTGGTTAAATCAGATGCAGATAATCAGGATTTTACTGTAGTAAAGTTACCTCTTGACTAACCAATATGAAATCAAAGAAGCTAAAAAATTAAGGTGATGAGGGTAACTGTAGCTGTGTGAGAGTGTAACAGTGGGTCAGAGTGTTATAGCCAGAAGTGTAGGCCTATAATTTATTAATTGACAGCAGCTGTAATAGTTTAATGTTATGAATTAGTGAATCAGTAAAGTATGTACGTTATTTTTTTATGAAATTATTTTCAGGTTACTGGATGATCATTTTGTTGCTGTTCTTTGCAATTGTGGCTATGGTGCTAGTTTGATCAAGAAGAAATTATTTTATGTAATAAATTTTTATGTTTGTTTATATATATATATATATATAAAATCATACTCTTCAGACCCTGTAAATACATGTACATAAATATAAATATACAGAAGTTTATACTTATCGTATCGTAATGAATATGTGCCTATATTTTAAATGGCTGCCAAAGATTATGTAATATTATGATTTGCTTTAACTGTTTTTGTAACAGATGAAGATATTAATTATTATAACATACTTTACATTGATGAATGTCATGGAATATGCAAAATTTTGAATAATACCAATTAAATATGACTACATTTTTCAATTATAAGTGGTTGCTTAGAACTGTTAAATAGATGCTCGCATTTCTGTTAATTACACCATAGACATGGTAGCTATGGTTTTATCATTGTATTTGAATCTTATTTATGTATGTATGTATTTCATTATTTATTATCAGAAGGCAGTTACTATTTGTATGGAATTTTACAATAAAATAGAATGTCCATTGTTAACACTTTTAGATCTACAACTTTAAAACATTTTGCAGCCTCTGTGGACTGTGAAATTGATTTTTTTGGTTTAACTACAACTGTCTTTCTGTTGGTTTTATTTGATAGTCTATTCTGTAACTATTGATATATAACATTCACATGTATGCAAGAGATTTACCGAGCACCACTGAATAGTCATGAGTGTCACAGAACTGAGATATCTGGAGGTAGAAATTGAAGAGGGGCCAGGATGGGATTATCAGACCTCAAGCAGAAGAATGATATTCATGGGATAATTATATTTATCAAGAAAATAATTACCATAGCTTTTAACATTTGAAAAAAATTGATCATGGACTTATGTATTTTGAAAATGAATCCATAGTTATATAAAAAAACTAGTTGATTTAAAAAATTTTGTATCAATCATTGTGTATCAGCAAGTGAGGAACTTATAAAAAAATGTGTTTTACAGTGTTATAATTAAAAATGTATGTAGAGGTGATGCACTTTTTATTTTAAAATATTGTGCGAGCCTTAGGGTCTCACTGCACTTGTTTATGCATCAAGTTTCGAAATGATGTATGTATACTTAAAATATCATGTAAAATTGTCTACTTAACTATTTTTAATTTTGTTATTTTGTTAAAGAATAAAGCTAGTCTTCTGAATTGTCTTTTTAAATTATAAATGAATGAAGCAAATAAAAATTAATTGTAATTTACATATTGTTTTGTGTGTATGTGAGAGAGAGAGAGAGAGAGAGAGAGAGAGAGAGAGAGAGAGAGAGAGAGAGAGAGAGAGAGAGAGAGAGAATAGTTATGACTTGTGATGAGTATATATACTGTTTCCGTTCTTAGCTTAATCCTGATATAAACAAACAGGTGTGGTACATCTGAAACACTATTTGCTGCTTGAATTAGAGGCGTGTCACTCTGACAGAAAGGGTACATATAACATTGATACTGTATAAACACACGTAAATTGTAATAATTTGTCCTGACCAAAGTAAAATTTGTGTGACAATGTCAGACTGACAGTGAAACATTTTATAATACTGGTTAATGGCTTTTTTTATTAACCATTTAAATATTGCAACAAACAAAAAAGTAAAGTTTATTTAACACGAAAATAGAAGATGTAATAATTCCCAGTATACTGAATGCTATCACTTGCTGCCAGAGAGTAATTCAATGCCTGCCATATCTGAGTCTGAATTTGTATCATCACTCGAGTCAGCATTATTAGTGATAAGATTGTTCATTGTCCATGACAACGTAATGTGGGCAAGTTGCCATAGGTATCATCTTCCTTGATTATATGCTGCATACAACTTGCCCGCCATCGTTTCATTTATCGCCTTCTCAATAAATTGTTTTATATCAAGCAGCTAATGTTGTGTTCTGACGGGCAACATATCCTTTCAGCTGGCTCCATGTTAATTCAATATGATTCAGAATACAGTGATAAGGAGGAAGTCTTAAAACGATGTGCACCAATTTAAGTGACAAGATAACTAGCACATGACTATACAGACATTCTGCACATGCGCGTAATACATTGCTGTGTGAACAGTGTCAACACCCCTGACCAATAGTGTTGCAGATTTGCGTCTGGGTTTATTTACATCAGGATTAAGCTAAGAGCGGAAAGAGTATACAATATATTCACTTGGACGGGCTCTGTTGAAATTTGAGCTTCCTTATGTTCTCAGAATGATAAGCAAGGGTGGAAGTGATAAGCAAGAGTAGAAGGCAGTTGTCCAGAAAACTTAGCTCACTTTATTAAACTACTTTTATCAGTCTGCATTTGTGATATATTTTTGCTTTGTCATTTGTTATCTCATTTGTTTCTAACAATTGATGACACATTCATTCAAGGTTGAAGTTGATAAATAATGACAAACTGTTCGTTGTTCTGTCTAGTTACCTTAGAGCATAAAAGTATAAAGATTCTGTGTGTGTGTGTGAGAGAGATAGAGGGGGGAGAGCATAATGACATATTACTCATTGCCATTCAAAATCGAAATCAAATTTCAAAATGATGTGCGAGCTGATGTTTATGTGTTCAGCAGTAGCATATTTGTAAGGTTCAGCTTTCAGCACAGTGACTGTATCTATAAAATGTTTGTGTTAAAGGACTTTATAACATATCTTATGATCTACGATAGACCATACAGCTTTTAAAAAATCATTACTTAACTGTTTTTTATTTTGTTTATATTTTTTTGTACTAGTAGCTTTTCCCACTGTCGCTGATCAGTCAACCCATAAAAAACTTCTTTTCGTAAATGTTGTAAAAAAAGTCATTAGTATATGTTATTGGCAGATTTATGAAAACTGGATAAGCTAAAGTACAGTTTGATTTCAATATGCATAAGATTTTGTTATTTAAATTAAATAATTTGCTCATAGTGAAATGCTCAATTATTCTATGCATGCATACTCTATGGTGCTGTGAAGGTGATAGTATATCTCTTTGGAAGCACAAAGAGAAATAAAATTGTTAAAACGTTTTGAAAATTAAGTCATACCTAAGAAGCTAATAACTGGTCTATGGATATCCTGAACATTTACTTCTAATATGACTCACTGGCATGATTTACTGTTTTTTCTCATTAAATATGAAGTTGTAACTTTGTGTTTATTTTGTACCTTATAGTATATTCAGAACATAGAGGAAAATTAGAACAAATTGGATTTTAAAAATATTGTTTTTAATACATTTTTTGTTTTGTGTTTTGTTTTCTTATTTTAGGCTATACCTCATACGTAATAGCTATAAGCTAATTTGATTTTAAAATGAATTCACTTTGTGAAATAAAATAGAAATTATTATTCCAACACCATAAAGTCATTAGGTACTCAACGCTCCTGCTCTGACGCTCCAGTCAGTTCAGGATCGCGGTCACAACATCACCAAACTCTGAAACATCGAATACAAAATTTTTAAAATAGTGGTCTAGCATACTTCCATATCTACAACTGATATGTTTCCCTTTAGATGCATTGGTTTGTGTCTGAGACATTGGTTTGTTCAATTAATTTCTCCAAAACAACAACAACAAGAATTCAAAATAGACTGATCTTTAATCAACACTAAACTCAATCTCTTCATTATAAGAGAAAAATATATATTCCTATAGATAACATAACACGTAAACAACTCCTTCAAAATTCCCAAAACACCATCACCTATTTATCTCTATAAAATTCAACCTATAACTACTATGGCAAACAAGTTCATTATTCAAATTTTATTACTCAACTTTATAATCATATTATATTTTGCAACAGCATCAGACTATATTTTGTTCAAAACCATTTCTAACTTTATCCTTTTAACATTTAAGATCTACTATCTTTTAACATTTGCTAACGTTGTTACCCCTGTAGTGACCTCCTAACCACACACACTATTACCATCAACATAATAAAAACATAATAAAACATTGAACATCAAACATTAACATTGTTACATTTACCTTACATAATTTACATTTACATAACTTGTACCAAAACTATACAACATTTTTGTTATCAACTCTCTATTCAATTTTTATTATTTAACATTTGTTATATCATTAGATTCTATACAAAAAATTTCAAATTTATTATTAACCTTTCTGTTACCTCACCTTCCTACCATGAATTTCCCTTTTCTAACCTTTCATCCTTATTAGTTTGGATGACTCTCTATTATTCACTATTATCTATATCTTATTTTGGCATTTGTCAATCTAACCTTACTACCCCTCTTTTTTCCACTAACAACCGCTACTACCAACCATTAACATATTATGACACCAATATCTCAATAACAACCCCCTTCACTAATCCCATTTAAATCCTCTGTCACCACTCAGGTGTCAGGGGGGGCTAGGATGTGTGTTCCCTACCTGGCCATATACATACCTAACCATTTGCCCTCCACCTAATATCGGCAAACACTCTACCCAAATTGCTCCGCCTGCCACAACGCCGCACGTTGATCACACCTTACACCACTACCCTTACTACAAAATATCATCAACAATTATAATTACCATTCACATTACTCACCTCTCTACATATAATCACTAACTACTGTGTCCCTAAAATATCTAACTCCTCTTTGTATTATCTGTATCTCAAAATTCTTATTCTCACTAACTCCCAATAACTCTAACTGACTAATTCAAATACCTTATCTGTCATTATCACCCAAATTCTATCCCCTTTTTAACATTTTACATTACATGATCATTTACAATTGCATTAGAAAATTCATCCCTCACCTACTAATAACAATACATCTCAATATCCAAATATATTACCTGCTTAATCATTTATTATCCATTAGAATCTAAATCTCATAATTATTCAAACTCATTATCAAACTTTCTTCAATTATTTAAAATTCTACAGTACATGGTTTACATAAAAAGTACATAAAATATACAACATCAAAAATACACAAATACATTGACATTAATACACAAAAAAAATATACAATCCACATTATCATTTAATCATTTACCATAAATCAGTCATAAACAGTCCATTTCAAAAACACTGTCCACATAATTAAATGTTCATTAACACAATAAAATAATTATCCTCCATCGTCAAACAATAGTCTTATCTTCGGTCTGTACAACTTATTTTTACTTGAAAACATTATATTACTATCATTAATATAACACTCATTTAACTTCTTATATTCCATAAAAATCATCATAATTAATAGGGTTATTCCCTATCAATTCCTCATACAACCTGTCACGATTGGTTATTGTCCTGTCACCTTTAGTATTATTAGTCACCACTAGGTACGTTATAAAGTCATTATTTTCATTATCATCTTCTCCTACTGCTATATCAGCTTCATTACAAGGTAAGTTCTTATTTTTATTATACATCATCTCTACTCCTAACTTTTCCATAAATTCTTCATAAGTTCTGCTCATCTTAAAAATCTCTATTTCTCTCTTTCACCATATATCTCACAACACCTCTCTCTCTCTCAATATATCTCTCTCTGTCACACCAAGCTACATTCTCTCTTTCTACATTTGCATAGGGCACTACTACTTCATAAAAACACCCCCTGGCCTCACCAGGTACAACTAAGGGATCATTTGGAGACCACATGTCTCCCACATAAATTCTAGAGGAACCTTCGTCCTCAAACAACAATTTTGGAGTCTTTACTCCACTCCTACTACTGGGAAAATTTGCCCTCTGCCTACTATATTCACTTAAACTCTCCTTACCCCCTCTTTCACTCTCATCAACAACTATCTCCTCACCATTAACCTCTACTCTCATTAAAATCTCATTATCACCACCAACGTTCACGTAATCATTTTCTAATACCATATCTTTATTTATTTTATCATAATTTTTACTACTACTTACCTTGTCATCTTTGTTCATATCTAATTTGTCTATTTCTCTACTCTTAGAATTGTCATCTACTTTATTCATTTTCGTGTGTAACTCCTCAAAATGTTTATCAAAATTATCATTTCATTCTTTGATTTCGTTTTTTATCTCATCTAATTTTACATCAAACTGGTTTACTATTTCTTTTATGAATTTGCTAACTGCTATAATTATAGCAGTTAGCAAATTCATAAAAGAAATAGTAAGGATGGCTGCTAATTTAAACAATACGAAGAACAAACTGGTTCAATTTATCATTTTGCAAATTACTCTGTTTCTTTAGTTCATTTAATTTGGCATCAAAACTGTCAAACTTTACATTAAATTTAACATTCTGCTGGTTAAATTTTTCATCAATCTGTTCTCTTAATTGATTATTTTGTATTTTCATTAATTGAAACAAGTCTTCCAATGACACTTTATTGCTAATTGCCATAGGTGTCGAATTGGCACTTATTTCGTTCAACATCATAGATTCTGTTTCGGTGTCGTTCATTTCTATACTCTCGTTATTTTCTGCCATTCTAGTAGAAATTTGATCTAATAATAAAATAACGATTGAATTGTAATTGTCGCTTATACGTCTTTACTTTGTCAACATAACCTACTCATCTCTATAACCTCCCACGTGTTATGTTACAAATCGTTTCACCACTCCCTCTGTTTCCGAATCTGGCCTATTTTATATAAAATAATTTTATATAATGTCCCTGTTCGGGCGCCATTTGTAGAGTTACTCCTACAGTGACTTATTATTTATTTTTTACCAAGTACATAATCATCGTACTTACCACATAATTATGGTATACTGCTCCGGTACTCATGGTTCACTTGCTCTTATTACTTTATTTATTGGGTCCAGGTTCGTTATAGGCGAGATTGCGGAAACAGTGGAGTGTGAAATAAAAACTCTGTTAGCGTTTTTAGACATGAACATTACTTTTACTCAAGCCAATTTTGCATATTTTTAATACAGATTACAATGACGTCGTTGCCTACAAAACAAGATGGCGTCTACAAATTACTCTTACATCAATATTTAATATTCAGTGTTTCATTCTTATTTACTTATTCATTTTGGTTTAATATCTTTTTGTCAGTCGTTATTGCAAATTTACTGATGGTAATAAAAGTACGTTCCACAAACCAGTGTCTACCTTCTAGGCCGGCCTTTCACTCTACCATGCGTTCACACACACACACACACACATTACATATTATTTCATTTCTGTTTCTGAGCTCATATATATTAAAAGGTTGGATAAATTTTGGAATTTTAACTTTCCTGCTTGTAGATTCGAAGTTCTTGTAGTACGGTTTACTTCTGCTGTTAATAATTTTGGGCTGAGGTCTCACTGTTCAACTGTTCTGTTCTCCTTTTAAGCACTGAATTTAGAATTTACATTTTTCACTTGTAATTAACTGATTTGAAAGTACTGTATTGTTGACTAATATTTAATTATCACATTTTAGCTGATTTTTACACTTTTAATGGCCATGACGGCCAGCGGAATTGTACAACTTGTTGCCACTTGGGCTGATGTCTTCAGAGTGGGCAGACATTGTGTTGATGTTGCCACTTGGGCTGATGTCTTCAGAGTGAGGAGACATTGTGTCGATCAGTGCAACCATTAACTACGTGCGAATTTTCACGTTCACCCTCGGCCTTGAGGTCGAATCATACAGTGACAACTGCTTCGTGTTTTATGTTTCTCAGGGAACCAACCTTATAATCCTTAATTAATTCAAATTACAATAAAAATTTCTATTTAGGTCAAATAAATCCTAAGACGGGCTTTTGTCCCGTTACAATGTATTACACAGGCTGTAACGGGACATTTTGGCCTACCTGAGGTAATATAAAGAAATTTGTAATTTAAATAAAGCAAATAACATTTTTTTACGATGATTGGGACAAAACGTAAACAAAGGATATATTTTATTAGAAGCGGCAGTGGTAGCACTGATTGTGAAAATTATTCAGAAATTATTATTGTGAAACGACAAAATCAACAGACCACAAAACTGTGCCAAGGTCAACCAATGACCTACAAAAACTGTAAACAAATTATGTAACTGAGCATCGGACGATCTTACGTCAGAGACGATCCCCGCTGTGGAATTCAGTTATGAAACAAAAACAGTATGCTGGCGTAGTAATACTAACTTAAGAACAATAAGGATTGGTCATATAACCACGGCGACTACACAAAATAGTGCCGTTTGTTTAAGCCAGTATAAAATTACTCCGTGAGCCGGCCGGTCACAATAAAAAGTTCCGGAACGTAAATCGCGGGCGCCCGCACCTTATAAAATGTGACTAATATATCGAAAATTTGTTTTAACAATAGCTATACCTATAAAAAAATGTGATTAACAGTATTAAAGTAAATACAGTTCGGAAATTATGCTTTAAATGAAAGTGCGCACGAAAGCAATGTGACGTCTTCTGGACTAGAATTCGGACTCAATGCCAGATAAGTTATTACAAGGATATACGCAAACTATCAAAATTTATTATTTTCAGAAACCAAAATCGATGGGGCAAATTAAATAACATATGAGTTTAAGGGGAATATCTAAAATGGGTTGCATGTGAGAGTGTGTGAGGGGTCTTGCTTAATTATATATTAAACTATGAAGTGCTGGTTTACGTTTCTTAAAATTGATCTTATGTTTATGAAATGTATTTATTTCTATTCTAAAGAGAAAATCATGCATAATAAATGTTATTATTGTCTTTCTATAAGATCGTAAAAAAGTAGGAGAAAGTAAGGGGAATATTTGTCTATATAAAATTTGAAATTATGTTAAGGGCTATATTTGCATGTTTTCTTTTGTAGTGTGAAAATGAATTAAAATAGGTGTGATGGTAATTCAGTTGTACTTTCTTAAATAACCAGTTCTGCACTTCCCGTTCGCTGATTCGAACCTTGGTGAGTAAAACCTTAGGTTGGTAATAGACAACATGGCAGTCGCAAATTAGTAAATAAATAAGATCAAAATCTATTTATGAATTTTATAACAGTAAGTAATAGCACAAATGGTGCCCGAACAGGGACAATTATATAAATTGTGTATAATACGGCCTACTGGAGAGCAGAGTGGTTGTTTAAAATAACATACAACAATTTTGTTGAGGTACGTGAAGACAGACGTACAAAGATAAGGTTATGTTATGATTATGTGTAGTATGGGTGAGTAGAATATTTTTTTTGATAATAAGTATGTGTTATATATAGTAATATTTTGCAAAGAAATATATCTAAAAGATTTTTTAAAAATGGCAGATAATAATGAGAATGTCAGCCTAACTGACATTGAATCAGAGAGCCAAATGAATATAGAATTAACCGGAACTGAGTCGAAAATTATGGATGAAGTAGTTTATTCAACACCAGTCCCGATTAAAAAATCGGAGGATCAAGATATGATGAAAATGATCCAATTGCTTTTAGAAAAAAATACAATGTTGTGTACTAGTTTCAATAAATTTGAGGTAAAGCTAGATGAACAGAAGAGTGATTCTGACCGCAAATTTGAGATACAAAATATTAAATTCGATGAATTAAAAAACCATATGAATAAAATTAATGAGCATTTAAACCAAACTAATGACATAATAGAAGATAACTTTAACCGATTAGAACAGAGTGTTGAGAAGTTAGGTGTCAATGTTATAAGTATGACAAATATTAATAATGACGAAAAGTGGAAGAGGTAGTGTTAAATAGTGAAGATAATTATATTAATTACAATTCTGAGATTATAGTGGGGGTAAAGAATAATGGAGAAACATATAATGAAGTTTTAGAATATAATAATGGAATGTTAATGTGTGTTTATGAGTCAGAGAGAAAGTGGAAAGAGAGAGTAGATGAGTATGTGGGGCAGAGGGTAAATTTTCCCCTTATTTATGATGAACCAAGGTGTTCAAAAATGTTATTGTTGAAGGGCAAGAGTCCCTTGTTAATGGAAGATTTAAGTTGTTTCCCCTTTTTGTATGATTTAGTACCCTCTGCATGGAGTGAGAGAGAAAGTGAGATATGGTGTTATGGTGAGGGAGATTTAGATAGAGAATTGTGTATTGAGAGAGAAACAGAATTATATAAGTTAAAAAGAAATTATGATGAGTTGAGAGAAAGATTAGGAGGGGTGAAGATAAACAATATAAAATACTTACCTGTTGAAAGAGAGATAGATGAATATTTTGATGATATCTTTATAAACAATAAACACTTATCTGATGTAATAGTAGAGGAATATAAAAATGATAAAATAGCTTACCTGACGTTGACCAATAATACTGATGGAGACTGGACAATAATAACTTATGTTGACAAGGCTTATGAAATATTAATAGGGAATAACCCTATAAATTATAATGGCATAATGAATGAAATAAAGTTAATGGATTATTATAATAATAATAATAATAACAAATTGTGTGTGGATAACAATGATGCATGTTATAAATATATTCGATATATATACGATGATGGAGGTTGAAATAAAAAATCAGTGAATGGACAATTTAAATATTGTAATTTATGGTAATGACCTGGCAGACTTGGACAATGAAGTGTGAAAAAATGGAACAGTTAATGACAAAAGTTTGTAAATATAATTGTAGTGAATTCAATTGTGTGTATTGTAAAATGTTAGGTAAACAATGTGTATATGTAGTAGAAAATGTTGTGATAATAATAATAATATTATTAATATTTTGCAGTCTAACTAAATAATAAAAATAATTATGAAGACAATAATTAATGATTTGTAAATTTTGATAATAATTGAAATATGTTGTGTTTTAATAATCAATTGAAGTAAATAATTTGAGATGTTTCAATATTGTGATTGAATGTTACATAATTGAATTTTTTATGAGATATTTAAATTATTTTATGAGATTTCAATTTAATAATAATTAATAAATAAATGTTTAATTGTTTAGTTTGTGGAATGCCCAGGCGTGTAAATAAATAATTTTGGTGAGGCAATGTGTTCAAACAAAATTTACTCTTATGTAATAAAATCTATTATGAGATAACTTAATAATTTTGTTTTTGATTTGCAAAATAGATGCACTAGATACTTCCTATATTGTGTTTATTATGTCTTATTGTGTTAATTGCAGGTAGTATGTTAGGAATAAGGATTATAAAAATAATATTTTATAGAATAAGTTTTCAATGTGTTTAAAGATTTTAAAGAAATAAAATTGAGATAGTTAAAATTTTCAATGGGTTGCAAAAGATAGAAGTTGGGTGATAGTAATTGTTTGAGTAAAACGTTTGAGTCAGTCCAAGTTGAATATATTGGGGTATTAAAGAGAATAAGAGACGAAATACATGTAATAGAGAATTTGAGTATAAGTGGAGACACAGTAGTAATGGAGAATATATGTAGAGTATTGATTGATATATTGATGTTTATAATTGATGATGTTATTTTGTTGTATTTGAAGTGAGGTAATAAGGGTGAGATTTGGGGATGGTAATTTTGTAATAGGGGGTAGTGTAATGTGGGAGTCCGCAACAAAATGGTTGGGACGGGATGGGACCGATTTAGTGGGAAGGGGTCGCCTTAGGTAGAATCCAGGGACCAGATAATGGGAAATGAGCTTTGGGGGGGGGGGAACACTTATCCTAAGTACAAAGGATTAGAGAGTATTTTTTTTTATATAAGAGAGAATGTGGCGAATTGAGTTTAGTAGTAAGTTGGGTTTAGAGAATTGTTTGATAGATGTTTTGGTAGAGAGGGGTGTCATACTAGTTAAAGATTTTGTAAAGGAGCGTTAGAGTCATAAAAGGGGAAGATTATGGGTAAATACCAAGTTGATAAAGTGAATTATAATGAATAACGGAGAATCACCCAAATTAATGAAATGGAATAATAATTGCAATGTTATGAAAAAAAAAAAAATTTTTTGGAAAGAGAATTAATAAAAGTCAATTGAGATTAAAAGGTAATTTTATGATTTTATATGCAAATTTAATGATGTAAAGTGTGTAAATTTTAAATACAAATTGTTTATTTTAATGTAATAACAACAATGTGAATTATGAATGTACTATGTTTTCTTATGTTATATTGTGTTTGTTAGTGTAAGAGAATTTTATCAATTTAAATATTTTAAATGCAAATTGGGGATGAAAGATATGTATAATATGGTAAGGGGAAATGTTTATTTAAATTCTGATGGGAATCAGGGCAATAATTTTGAATTTTGGGATAAAAGTTAACAAGAGAAAGTAGATAGAATGAGATTATGGAATTTTAAAATGGGTATCATGTTATGTTGTTAGGTATTCTGATATATGTTAGAAGTAAGTGAAAAACAAAACCAGTGCTTCTTAGCGCAAACCAGCACCGCTAGGGGGAACCAGATCACTTGGGGATATGGTGTTGTATAAGGCCACTAGTTGATATTTTAATTTGTTGTTTCAGTGTTTGGTGATGCTGTGGCGGCGGACCTGAGCTGGCCAGCGCGTCAGAGCAGGGACGTTAAGTATCTGTCTGACTTTATGGTGTTGGGATCTCGAGAGAGAAGTCCAGTAATGTCATTCAGGTGCGGTCACAGTCACCGGACCAAGGATGAGTTAATTATATTTTTTTGGTACACCATAAAGGGGGTTGTGGCTACATATCCTGGCTGATCCCTTTAGCAAGTATGAATGTGTCAATGAGATTTTTTATGCTTCGGCATAAAATCTCTCATTGAGGGGGTATTGTAACAGGACATTTTGGCCTACCTGAGGTAATATAAAGAAATTTGTAATTTAAATAAAGCAAATAACATTTTTTTACGATGATTGGGACAAAACGTAAACAAAGGATATATTTTATTAGAAGCGGCAGTGGTAGCACTGATTGTGAAAATTATTCAGAAATTATTATTGTGAAACGACAAAATCAACAGACCACAAAACTGTGCCAAGGTCAACCAATGACCTACAAAAACTGTAAACAAATTATGTAACTGAGCATCGGACGATCTTACGTCAGAGACGATCCCCGCTGTGGAATTCAGTTATGAAACAAAAACAGTATGCTGGCGTAGTAATACTAACTTAAGAACAATAAGGATTGGTCATATAACCACGGCGACTACACAAAATAGTGCCGTTTGTCTAAGCCAGTATAAAATTACTCCGTGAGCCGGCCGGTCACAATAAAAAGTTCCGGAACGTAAATCGCGGGCGCCCGCACCTTATAAAATGTGACTAATATATCGAAAATTTGTTTTAACAATAGCTATACCTATAAAAAAATGTGATTAACAGTATTAAAGTAAATACAGTTCGGAAATTATGCTTTAAATGAAAGTGCGCACGAAAGCAATGTGACGTCTTCTGGACTAGAATTCGGACTCAATGCCAGATAAGTTATTACAAGGATATACGCAAACTATCAAAATTTATTATTTTCAGAAACCAAAATCGATGGGGCAAATTAAATAACATATGAGTTTAAGGGGAATATCTAAAATGGGTTGCATGTGAGAGTGTGTGAGGGGTCTTGCTTAATTATATATTAAACTATGAAGTGCTGGTTTACGTTTCTTAAAATTGATCTTATGTTTATGAAATGTATTTATTTCTATTCTAAAGAGAAAATCATGCATAATAAATGTTATTATTGTCTTTCTATAAGATCGTAAAAAAGTAGGAGAAAGTAAGGGGAATATTTGTCTATATAAAATTTGAAATTATGTTAAGGGCTATATTTGCATGTTTTCTTTTGTAGTGTGAAAATGAATTAAAATAGGTGTGATGGTAATTCAGTTGTACTTTCTTAAATAACCAGTTCTGCACTTCCCGTTCGCTGATTCGAACCTTGGTGAGTAAAACCTTAGGTTGGTAATAGACAACATGGCAGTCGCAAATTAGTAAATAAATAAGATCAAAATCTATTTATGAATTTTATAACAGTAAGTAATAGCACACGGCCAGGTCGCAGGATTTTATTTCTCGTTGCGTCAAGTGTATGTGGTTGCACAATAATTAAATACTTTTTAAAGAGGAGTGAGATGTTGACATGAAATAAATCATTTAAAAATTGTTTCAGATAATCATTCTAAGATTTATTAATTAACAGAAAAATATTTCAATATTAAAATTTCAAACATTAGACACATAAATATTTACCTTTATAAGTTTTACACATATACTGTAACCTGCAATGCTATTCATAACATACCACACCACACAAATAAACACCCATATAATCTTATTGACTAAACAAACATGTTAAACAAGTTATTTAAATTCTTTTTATTTCTGTGTGTCTGAAATTAACTCAACTTATAAATACTGATAGCAACTCAGTTACAAACGAAATAATAATAAGTTTCAAGAATGGCTTTATTGTTGCTATAAACAAATAAAATAATCTACCGTTTACTTCCAATCTATTATGGACTTATACTGACACCCAAAAAATACGACAAAAGATTATTATTTCTTTACTAGATTTGCTTGTTAACTTAAACTCTCTTATCTAAGTATTATTTAATCTTAAAACTCTAATTATTATATTCATATTTAAGTTCTTTTCGAGAGCTCTCTTCCCAATAAATTATAATTTTTATTATCACCTGCGTCTGTCTGCCGTTACTGTTGTGTGTGTGTGTGTGTGTGTGTGTGTGTGTGTGTGTGTGTGTGTGTGTGTGTGTGTGTGTGTGTGTGTCCAGAATCCTGAGAGTATGATGATGTTGATGATGGTTATTCTTCTGCTGTGGTCGTTGTCTCTAAGTGTTGTTGTTGTTGATGCTCCAGAATTCCTCCTTACGTCTTGGTGTGAGTGTGGTAGTGTGTGTGTGTGTGTGTGTGTGTGTGTGTGTGTGTGTGTGTGTGTGTGTGTCCATGTCGATCTGCAAACGGGCATCGTAACGTCGTCTGTAGATTTGTTGAGTCCGAGTGTGTGATCGCCCAAAATTGCCAGTGGTATTTATACTGGTGGCGATTTGACAGGAACATTCCTGCTTTTGACAGGTTAGAGATGGTCAGTTCACTCCAGAGCGTCCTTTTTATTACACTCACTTTTTGGTTAATTATCGCGAACTCATGACCATATTCGTCACGTGACTCATTGTTTGCGTAATTATTTTCTGGTCACTCACATGTACCACACATATTAATTACTCTTGTAATTAATTTTAATTAGTTAGCATCTTTAATATTGCATCTCTAAAATAAATTTTACATCACTGCATTCGTTAAGAATTCATTAATGCAATGGTGTTTTTATAATTGGCGTAAGTCTTTGCTTACAGGTTTAACACAAGTGATTAGTTTATTATAATCCTGTTAAGACCTGAATAATTGGAACAAACAATTGGTACGTGTCACCCCATTATTGTGTCACACCTGGTCACAAACACACAAACGCTATAACTTATGCTGGCAAAGCAGGTGTCCTCTCGACAGGACTTGGCCTGCATTTTCACGCACAAAATTGTATGCAACTGTTCGTCTTATACTTTCTATACTAATTACATATTAAACATACCGCCCTGGGCAAATATGCACATATATTGTAATATTCAGTTGTTCTTAATTAGCCCCACGTTTGTGTGCCAATTTGTAATATTCAGTAAATATACTCCTCCCTCTCTTTATACTTTTTTAATTGTTCAGCCCCGCATTGGAAGCCAATATGTAATATTCATTAAACATTATCCTCCTTCACTTTGATACTTTTTTTTGTTCAGCCCTGTGTTGGGATCACCAATATGTAATATTAAAATAATTAGTATCTCTGAAGTTGATTTGTAACTAAATAAAAAACACCTGTTTTATTTTTAAATAGAGGATTATTTATCTGAATCTCAGGGTTAACATACAAGTATCGTTAAAGTCTGGTACAATTTATACAGAGAACAGCCAATATAATATTTATGCATGAGACTTGGTAATATGGTGTTGTGTGTGTCTGTTGAAGATTTGTGGGTTCTTTTGAACATACTAGAAACTATAACTGAAAATTCTTATTATTAATGACTATTGTATACTAGTGTACAAAAATAATTCACAATTATAATGTTTTTATATTGTTTTTTATTGTAATTTAATCTTTACTGTCGTAATGTTTGTTCGAATATTTGATTTAGTCTTGGGGTGATCTCACCAATCTAGCAGTTTTCTTAATGGATTTATTGGTTGATTCTTTATTCCTGGACATCTGTTTTTTTGGTCTCTTGAATAAAACATAATTCTTCTAGGTTTTGCGTTGTTTCTCCTGGTCCTCTCATCTTTTATTGGTCTTCAATTTGTATCCAATTCAGCAGTAATTTTTACACGTTCTGCCTCACAATTAGACATTTTTTCAACAATTCCCTTCTTCTACTAAAAACACTAATTTCTTTAGTTAAGGCCTTGGCTCTATGTTTTATGGGTCACGGGTTTGGTTTCCCAATTTCTAATTAATAATACTCGGTTGAACTTTATCTTTTCTTCCTTACACTTTCACACAATATAACTTAGAATTACAGTTTGACATGATTATATTTGTAACACTTAAATAATTCACTTTCTATTTTTTTTTTCTTCCTTGATATATAAAATAACGGTCTGAGGTGCGCAGACCTCCTCATAGTTAAAATAGGTTTATTTACATTTTAACTAGTAATGAAGTTTTAAAAATAATATAAATTGTCTTATTAGAATGAATCAGCTTAACACAAATAAAAACATATGTAAATGTACTAAACGGTGCAATTAATTAATTATTTATTTACATCTTTTGAGACAGTCAGTAAATTATCTTTTAGTTAGTACTGTTATTAGTTTTATGTGTGGTGAAACGACACGTTACAAAATGTATTGTGCAATATATATATACATATATATATATATATATATATATACTGCTGTTAAAATGCAACACAGTACATAATAGGGAGATAATAAATTTTAAAAGAGAAAAGATACAAATTTAATATTAAATGGAACATATGTTTTAAAATGTAAACAAAAACATTGGGACTATCGACTCACCCAGTCAACATAGAGGTCGATTCCTATATGTTATAATACAATATTAAGTTATATGTTCTGAAAAGAATATATGAAATTGGAATGAATGTTATAATAAGAGTAAATAGTAATAAAATTATAATTTAATAAATACCAACTAGAATTACGAATATTAGAGATAAAATAAAGATGTTTAATAAGAAATAGAAAAGTGATATATGTTTTTAATAGGTATATGATAAACAGATGTAATGAAAGTAGGGAATTATCAAAGTGGCAAATTTGTAAATTGTTAAAAATTGTATTGAATAGAGATGAAAGAAAATGTTATTAGTCTAAATTCATATCTAAGAAAAGTAACATCGTTAGTCTAAAATTATATTTAATACGAGTCACATCGGTAGTCTAAAATAATATCTAATAAGAGTAACATGAAGAGTCTTGAATTACATGGAATAAGAGTAGCATGAACAGTTTAAATTCATAAAATAAAATTTGTACATCATCAAGTTTAATGTCATATGTAAAAGAAAATACAGTAAAGGAATTTAGTTTGTTATACCAGAGTTTTGATTATAAAGTTAATAAAGTAAAGGAGGAGAGATTCAACATTCCTATTGAGTTTAGTAAAATAAACTAATATTCAATAAATAAATAATATTACAAGAAATATAAACATATCCTTAATAGAACGCCGATAGAAGAGGGAAATCCTGGACTGAAGAATAGTTTAAGTGGCCATAAAATATAAATAAGTATTCCGAGGAGACATCTGTGTTGCAGTCGTCCTAGAAAACAACATTCAGCGGTGAAACCAATAAAAAATTTTGTAACGGGGCTAAAAAAGAGGGGTTTTTATTTTATTAAAAAAATCATAAATTTGTTTTCATCTGTGTGGCCAGCCACGTGTTAAATAAAAGCTTTGTCCAACAAAGGAACGGTAAGGTGTAGCTGTACGATGGAATGCGTGTGTTCAACAACGCAATACAATTCTCAGAACTTTAATACTGTGTGACACACACACAAATGCACAAACATCTGCGTAGCGCATAACCGACGCTTAGCGAAGTCGAGCAAAATGGCTTTTCACGAATTTGGTTAAACATGTGCTCGGTGCACGGCGGATACAAGATTAAGGACACACCTTTTCAGTGACGTAAACCAGTGGACACTAGATTTCGTCTACTGCCAACACACGTAAATAACACGTGTAGTGGGTGCAGTGACTATGACTTTAGCACCAGCAGGCAGTGAGTTCCCATGTTGAAAAACTGTGGAGAGGGGAACACGAGGAAGCGTCTGCCCAGTTAATCTCACCTACAGGCCGCATGCGGTCTGTTTAAATTTTACTAAAAGTTTTTTTCCTAGGTCGGCCGACCTCACCAGTAAGAACCCGGAACAGTTATCTAAAAAAGTGAAAGTAAATCAGAATATGAAGTGAAGTGAGTGAGTCGAAAATAAGAGGCGGTAAATTGAAAAAGATGAACTCATAACTTTTGGACATTTAAACGAGGACTTGGTGCAGGCCATGCAACGAGGTCAGAGGAGACGCCGTTACACAAGTAAAAGTATTCTTACCAAAAATTGTAATGATGCCAAAAAATAATCAATTAAATGGGGTGGTAAAATTGTATGTGAATTGAGTGTGGGCATTGCTGGGCCGCCTTAATAAAATAAAATAAAAAATGTAGAATAAGTTGGTTGAAACATTTATTTTTTGTTGTTGTGTATGTATATTTTTGAAATTAGAATGAGAAAAAGTAACGCTATAAAATCATTAATTTAAATGAATTAAAATCAATGTAATTTCAGCAGAATGTTTTAAAAGTATAACTTGAAGTAAAGAGTTTGATGAAAATTATAAGTGGAGGAGAACTTAAGCTTGCAATGAATGTTAATAAAATGAATTAGTAGCGTAACCATGTGTTAAGCTAATTATTACGCCACATTACCATCACCTATCCAGTATGGAAGATTTTGCCTAACGAACCTGGCAATTAAAGTTGATTTAACGGTTTCGATGTAAAACCTTAAAACATCGTGGTGACCTATTATTAGTTTGGGATCTTCTGTGAGCGGTAAGTCAGAGTGGCGTGAAAGTATAAGGTAAGTAAAAAGAATAGAACAATAACAATTGGCGACCCTGCCAGGATAACTCAGATGAATTAATTCATTTTAGGCCTGATTTGAAGTACAAAATAGGTGGTGATAGTAGGCGGTTTTTTGTAATAGAAAAAAAAAAGTACGAGATGTGTGAGTTAGAGGTTAAGTAACAATACGTAAAAATTACGTAGCATACATAAATTGGTACATCAATGTTCAAGTGTTAAGAGTTAAGTGGTAGATGTTTTTATGTAAACAAAGTTAAATCAGTAAATTTATAAAAATGGCAGGAAATGACGAAAGTATTGTAATTAATTTTGACGAATCAGCTGTTATAAACAGCCCCGAAGTACATTCAACACCCAATGTAGATAAAGACGATAAAAATATAAATATAAATGTTACAAGCGAAACAAATATTCCAGATGATTTGGGGATTCAAATAACCCCAATAGCGATTAACAAAAATAATCAATCTGACAATAGTGATGTGATGAGATATTTGTGTGGCATGAATGCAATGTTGTGTGTTAAATTCGATGAACAGAATGTTAAATTCCATGAGTTAAAGGGTGACATAAATAATATTGACAAAAAATTTGATAAGCGGTTGTATGATATGAAACAACAGAGTGCTAAGTTTGAGGCTAATATGAATAACATCTGAATGAGATGGACGAATGCTTATATACATTTAAGGAACAAGTGATAGAGTCAGTAGTGGAGCAGATTAAAAGTAAAGTAACTCAGATAATTAATAACAAGGTGAGTAATAATGATAATTATAATAATGGGTTAACGAGTGATAACAGTGGTGAAAGTGAAAACGTGGTGTTAGAGAGTAAGGTTATGAGCAGAGAAAGTGTGGAAGAAATGGGGAGTGTGTGTGATGAAGTTTAGAGGTGCAAAGGGCAAAATTTCCCAAAGTTTATGGTGAAACAGAGGTTTCACAGGTTGTTGATGAGGACAGAGTTTCCTCCAGTAGTTATGTGGGAGACATGGTGTCTCAAAATGGTCCCTTAGTTTTTTGTGATTTAGCTGGTAAAGCCAGGAGATGTAATAAGTATTTTGTGTGGCCCTTTGCATGGAATGGGAGAGTTCAGTGTGGTTATGAGAGGTGTTGTAATGAGAGAAATAGAGATTTTTGAGATTAATAGAGGTTATGAAATGTTGGTGCAGGTGTTAGATATTGAGAGAGATGAAAAAAGTGAATTACATTGTGAAAGAGAGATAAATGAATATTTTGATAATACTGTTGGAAATGATAATAACTTACCTGATGTTGTAGTAGAAGAATATAATAATGATAAAATAACTTACCTGGGTGTAACAACAAATACTTACGGAGACGGGACAAGAATAACTAATGTTGACAAGGTTTATGAAATAATAATAGGGAATAATCCTATAATTTATGATGGTATAATGAATGACATAAGAGTTACTAGGTTATTATGATAATAATAATAATAATAAATTGAGTGTGAGCAAGAATGAGAGGTGTTATAAAAAAGTAAGACTATTATACAACGATGGCGGTTAGATAAGAAATTAATAAATGGACATTTAAATATATTAAATATTTTAATGTATGGTTATGACCTTGCTGAATTTGGAAATGAAGTGTGGTAAAATTGAACAATTAATGATGAAGATTTGTAAATAATTTTTAGTGAAATTAACTGTGTTTGTATTGTAAAATGTTTTATGTAAACAATGTGTATGTAGTAGAAACTGATTTTAATAATAATAATATTTTATCAGACAAAAGAAATAATGAGTTGGTAATTAATGAATTGTAATTGTGGAAGTAAGGTAATTAAAAAATATTGTGTTTTCAATACTTAATGGAAGTAAAGTAATTTGAGATGTTTAAATATTTTTGATTGATTTACAAGGTTATATAATTGAATTGTGATGATGTATTTAAATTATTTCATGAGATTTAAATTTGATAATAATTAATAAATAAATAAATGTTAAATTGTATTTAGTTGTGGAATCATATTATCGTTATTGTTTCAGAAGGTACATGGAGTTATTGGTGTTTGGTGTTGATATTTTGTGTTTGTGACAGTATGTAAGTGATGTACTGTAAGTATAAATTGTGTAATGCAATTTAAATAAAATAAAATGTTCACTGTCTAAATAGCAAATTTTAAATGAAATGTTATAAAGAAAAATTTTTGGAAAAGGTAATGATATAGTAAATGATAAATAATTGATAATTAATTAATAGAAGTTCAATTAAAATTAAAATATAATGTTCATAATTTTAAAATTTGTAACGGGCCTATTTTGGGGTAATAAGGCAATTTGTATTTTTTTTTATAAACAAATAACATTTTTTTTATGATAGGGACAAAACTTAGGTAAATTTCAGTGGTAGGCGACGAAAGCAACGGTGGCAGCACTGCATGTGAATATCAAAAGACGCAGAAATCAACAAGCTGGAATTGAGTCAAGGTCAGCTCCAGTGACACAAAACAGCATAACAAGTTATGTAACGAATCATCATACCACCTTACGTCAGCGCGTTACATAACGAAGAATGTGGGTGCAGCAACACCAGTTGCTTGGTGACACACAGAGAACAAAGACCCAGTCGGAAAACAACATCTGAACACCTCGGACGCAACAACTGTGCGTTCGCCGGTTCGCCGGTTTTGGGCGAAGTTTTGGTGTTCGCCGGCTGTGCGTAATTTTGGCCCGCACATAAATAAAAATGTGAATCTTTATATTTTATAATCTGAAACAGTGTTTTATAAGCAAGGTAATTACAGTGACAAATTTAAATGAAATAACAGTTTGGCTATGTGAAAACGAGGAGACGGTAAGGTAGTGCGCGTCCACGATGAAACATTTCAGGAGGGTATCTTCAAACATGATAAAGGGTAACTTAAACTAAAGTCAATAAAATCTTGCAATTTTAACATAAAAATGAGCTCCAAGGGGAATAAATTATGTACTGGGTGAGCGTGTGTGAGTGTATGGGTGAGTGGAAATTACGTAATTCAACAGCACTGGTTAGCGTTAAGAAAAATTTAGAATAATGTTTTTCTTTTAAAGTCTGTTTTCATCAAGTTTTAATGTATTTTTCAATTTTGGTAACTTCATAAAGAAGGGAAAATTTTAAATAAATTAGTGTTCACAGCTTAGATGTATAGAAGAGGGAGAGAAAATATTGTTCATAATAATTTGATGGCTAAGTCAATTTGATGGCTTTAGTTGACTATGCAGATTTGAAGTAAGGTGTTCAATAAAACAAACTTATTTAAAAATAAGTAGATTTGAAGCACTTATTTAAATAACCCATGCTGTTCTCCTGTTCGCTTATAAGAACCCGGGTGTGTAACAAGTTTTATATGTATAGTTGGCAATAACAAGATGGCGCCTGACAGTAAAAAGTAAATATAAAATCACTCATGTTTAGTTATTTTATTAATAATAATAAATGAAAAGTATCAAATTATGTCAGTAGTTATAGTCTATTTTAGTAAGTAAGTGACCATATATAATGTTGAAATTCGTAGTACAAGCTAAGAAAAGCGAAAGGTTGTTATGTAAAGGTGAAAAATATAAATGCGTCTGAAAAATGTAAACATGAAAAAATCAAGTAAATAATATACCCAAACATATAAGTGTTGACCTTCCGTGAATTGCAGTAGCGGTGTCAGCGTTGGCCTTATATGTCTTTTGGTAGTTCCCCACATTTCGGGTGGTCACGGTTTCACCAGGCCCTGGCCATGGAATTATGTAAGTAGTTACAAAATTGGTGAATTTTGAAGTTGAACAGCAGCTATCGTCGAAGGTGGCGATAGTTCCGTATATAAGGGTGTGTGAATCATTTTAGTAGGATTACTGGTGTCCTCGGACATCAGTAATACTGAATTTTTATGTAACGCTGAACCAAGAACGGTATAGTCAGCGATTATACCTTATACATGTAACTTCAGTTCTTGGGAATGCAAATGGACGCCACAGTCCACCATCAGAAAACAATAGTGTGTGTGGTAAAGGAGCTGGCAGTTACAAGCCAGGGGCACAGATATAGCATCTGTGCACAAGGTAAATACCTAGACCGACCGGCAGGTGGTTTACCTAATTGTAACCGGGTAAAGGGGGGATTTTAAGTGACGATGTAGTGGGAGTGTAGCTGTAATTGCAGTGAGAGGGTGACGACCTCTGTAAACAGCGGGCGGTCAACTTATAACAAGACTCTATAGAGAGAGTTGGGGGTTGCAATCCATAGAACTGTTCAGTAACTGTCGCTATGACTATGTCTCAATGAGTAGCGATTTATATCCCTATGAGAGCAAAACCATTTTAAGTACCAGATATAACTTGTAATGAATTCAAATAACATTGTAGGATAACCATATAATTTGGTGTATGTGTATTAATTGTATGTAGTATGTTAGATATAAGGATTGTAAAAATATGTATTTCATATAATTGTAGAATGTATCTGTAGTAAGGTTATTCACCTTGCCAAGAAAGTCAGCTGATCAGCTGTAATATATCACTTATAGTGATTTGCAAATTTTTCAATGTGATTAAATGCTTGAATATAATTAAGATTTGAATATAATGATTTCAATGTGTCAAAAGATTTTAATTTAAATGATGGAAATAATTTGAGAATGTTAAAGAATTTTAAATGGTTTGAAAAAGGTAGATTTTGGGTGATTATTATTGCGATAGGACATTTCAATCAGTTCATGTTAAGCTTAAAAGGGTACTAGAGAGAATAATATTGTTGTGAATTAATGTAATGTAGAATTTGAGATGTAATAGTGACACAGTAGCTATGGGGAAAATATGTAGAGTAGTGACTGATATATTGAGGTAATAAATAAGTGGATATATTTTGTAGATGAAATTGATGTAATGGGAGAGTAATTAGTTGATGGGAATTTTGTAAGGGGGGTGGTGTGATAAGGAGTCCTCAACGAAAAACGTTTTTGCGGGAAGGGACCGATTAGCGCCGGAAAGGGTTGCCTAGGGGAAGTCCAGGAACCAGATAAGGGAGTGAGCAGTGGGTAGGGGAACACACATCCTGAGTACAAAGGGGTAGAGAGTATTTTTTAATATAAGGGTAGAATGATGCGAATTGAGTTAGAGTAGTAAGTTGGGATTAGAGAATGGGGTAGATGTTTTGATAGAGAAGGGGTGTCATATTAGTTAAAGCTTGTGACGATTTAAATTGTAAATTAAAAAAAAAAATAATAATAAAAATATAAAACGGGAAGTTAGTAAAAACGTTAAATTGCACTATTAAACCAAATACCCCTGAACTAACTCATAATAGTAATGAGAATTAATTAAGAAAATCTAACTAAAATAATTAATTAAAACTGTGAAAGTAAAAGTTAAAAATAATACTGTTAACCCTTTAGTAAATTTATCATGCTATGACCTGTGTATTCCGGATCCAACTTGCATACCGACCCGGCATTAAATAAGAAATACCTGTAAATCATAATGTAAATAATTAATAATTTAAAGTCACAAGTAGCAGTTGTAATAATTCCTGTAGACAAGATAAGTCTCGGTAGTTTATTTTGTCAAACTGTAAGACTGTATTATTAATAAAGAGTTGGAATATATTATGGCGGAGTACTCACTCCGCGTCGTTGCAATTTTCCTGTTGTAACAATGCAGGACTTATGATGCGGCTTTCAAACTGTAAACACCTCCAAGCGAGGGCTCTTCACAAAATGTTTTATTTTCATTTTTAATTGAGTGTTAGCTTCCACTAAAAGCGTGGAGAGCTAGTTATAAATATCAAAGATGTAGTGAGAAAACAAAGAGGTGAGAAAAGAAAAATTAGTGTATAAGGTGACATCTCATGTTAATTAAAAAACTAACGATCAAATATGGTTCGAGTAAAGTAATTCCGACAAAATGTGAAAAGAAGATGCAAACTCCAGTACTACGGTGCCATTAAAGATGTGATGTGCATAACTGTGGATAGTGACGACTAAGACCTAAACAACACTTACCATTACCGCCGAGGATCAGGACGACTTCACGCTACATAACATCCATCTCCTCATTAATTCACTCAGAGGACATCCACTGGAAACACTACCCCGATGACAACCCTCGACTAAGAGAGTACCGAAGATTCACGCCCCAGGACATGGACAGATAAAGCTTATCTAAGAGGTGACTCGGAAGCTCGTCTTCCGTGAATTATGTATATTTAAAATATAAGTATTTATAAATGCCAAAGACTTTTAAAAGACAATCTCTAAGCATTAAGTTTTAGAATGATGTAACCAGTAATTTCTGAAATCATACGTTGTAACATTACTCTTGAGATATAACTTTGAATCGTTTAACTAAATAAAACCATTCTTCAAATGGTGTTTAAGTAACAATGCAACCTTCTTAATAAGTAAAGTAAATTTGAAATTTCTTAACTAGATTAAAAGAGACTCGGATCCGAGGTAAAATACATGATCTGTGTGATCATTTGTTTTGACAGAAAACCCCTTTACTATTTCTGTATGAGTAAATTTTTTATATATAATGTGTTACATATCTTATGTTAATAAAGAGATGTCATCTTGTTACATACTAAAGTGAGTGCATAAATCAGCTAAATTCCCTCCCCTTGTTTCTTGTAATTAGAGTAATTATAATTATTCTTAGTGTTGTGTTTGATTTTTCAGTTTGTTACAACGTAGGCAGCCTGTATAATTGGCTAGAGTCAATTATCACGGGTTCCCTGGATTATAACGTAGCCGACACGTTATAAGCTGTTAAGTGAGTATTAGAGTCAGAAAGGGGGGTAAGATATATATATATATATATATATATATATATATTGTAAAAAAACGAAGTCTGCCTCGTGTGGATAAAAATATTAAAGTTTAACGTTTGTGTATTATGTTGATTTGTTATCGAAAATTCGAATAGTTCACCGTCTGGCTTGTGACTGATTCTCGTGTGAGTGGGGGAACACGTGTTGCCAACTTGAATTAATGTTGGTTATGACGACCCACTGCTAGCAAACAAAACATACATAATATATTCTACAAATAAATACTGGACAGTTTGTTATCAGTATGCACTTTTTTATTATACCTTTGCTTGTTAATTATAGTTAAAGCTTCATGAAAATAATGTCTGTTATAATAAAAGTTTTAGCCTCGGCAATATAATCTCTCGCTGGGTTGGCAGTGCAATGTTTACAATTGACTCTGGTTATTATTTCACAAAATAAATCTGCCAAATGGGTTCTTTTAAGTACGAAACAGAGGTTTACATAACAAGATAACAAAATTAGAACATATAATTAAAAGTCTGTGATCATTAAAATTATACAAGGTTTGTTATAAATTGAATATTGTGGTGTTGAAGTGTGACAGCGTCTTTGTGTAACATAGGTTATCATGTGTTTATTCAATGTTTACAAGTTATTTCTTTGGGTTTATTAATCCTTGAAAATATTCAGTTATAGTGAGAGTTTTATTTTTTATAGTTAAAAATTTTGGAAAGAGAATTTGTTTTATAATAATAATCAAATAACTTCAGCAATACTCAACGTTAGTAGTTATGATGAGCATAGTCATTCGTCCATATGAAGTAATGTGTCAATGTAGATTCTTTCTACTTCTTATTTTGGGCTCAAAATTGGGTTGTCATCTTCTTCAGATTGGATTATTGGGATTTTCCGCTCATCTGGGTTAATTTCGGCTGGTCCTTGGTAGATATTGGTTGTAAAGGCCTCTCATCTGATGTACCGCTATTCCTTCTCCAAATTATGGGCACTAATACGTTTTTTCTAATGAAAAATTGGTCCCTTCATCGCGTGGCGTCACTACAAAAAAGTCATTGTTCCTAACTGGATTTTGTCAATATTCGGTTGTTGTCATGGTTACTCAAAGTTTTTTGATTGGCTGAAATTGGTTAATTATTATTTGAATTTGTATTCAAACTGGTTGCAGATCTTCTAAATGTAATTAATCTTCAGTACTCTCTTTTTAGTAGTAAATATTATCACCACTGTTCACATTTTTGCTCAAGGATTAATTTGACATCCAATATTATAGTGTTCACTTAGGTATCAACCTTTTGACAGTTTTGTGAATCTTACTTAATTATACTATTTTCTCAATTTACATTATTATCATAATATTTCTGTCTTATATTATAATGATTGTCTATTTGTATTTCATAGTTTATGTGGTTTAGTCTTCCTAATGTCAGTGTTTAATTCTATAAATTGAAGTTTTTTGGTAGTTGACAGTTGGGAATTTGCATAGGCTTAAACAGTAATTGACTATTTTCCTTGTAATGGGTTATGATTGTTTGAATACAAGATTTTGTTTATTTATTCAATGTTTAAGTCGGTTCTTATAATTACGTATAATTTTATTGTTTCCCTATATTAACTTGTCTACTGTGATAATTCATTTTTGGTGTCATTGTGTTTGAATGTATGGTTTGTTTCTTGTTTACTGGTGTCTTATGGTTTTTAAATCTTATTTCTTATAACATATACCATAACATCTAATGGTTCTAACTATTCTCATAACCATAATTCTTATCATTTAAACATCATTATTGGAACATAAACCTTAGTCATTAAAACACAATTCTTATCCATTTAAACATAATTATTTGAAACATATATCCACTCATACTCTTCATACTCTTTGATAAATTATAATTATTACTTGACATAAAAAATAAAGACATAAACATGGATTAATTATTAATACAATGGTATATTGTTATGACTAACTCTAAATGACATTAAGCCATAACTGACTTTTCAACAACTTTTTATTATCTAACGTTAATATCTTGTTTTTATTATTATCAGTTTGTCATGAAAAATATTCTTTAATGTATCATTTTAAATTAATGATATTGGATTCTTATCTCAGTGAATAAACTCATGTATCTTGGTGTATTAACACACTGATAGTCATTCGTTCTTGAATACATGATTAACAATACTAATTAACAACTTATTCCCTATATTAAGACTTGCAAACTAAAATGTGGCAAGTAGTAAGTACTACTATATCTAAAATCTACTTATTATCTAGTCTGTTACACTTTGTTTCATTTGGTTATTAATACACTTGTGTTCACTGGATAATTGCTATTAAGTGTCACAGTCCTTTCTGTGACTAGCCATTATCAGCCTTCACTTATTATTTTACCACTCACTGATGGTCTTCGATCACTCTTAACTCTTTACTAATGGTTTTAACACTGATTATTTGGTGTCAATCCCTATCAATAGGGTTCTATTTAATTTGGGGTTTTCACACTATCACTTTGCACTTTATATGTTTAATTTAAGTGTTACTAGTGGGTATTACCTAACTTTAAATTCTCTTTCTCACTCTACTATGTTCACTATTTCTCTAACTCTCTACCTCTCACTTTACAAGGTTTAATTACAATATTAACAAGTTCATGTTGGTTTATTGTATCACAAATATGTTAGTATTGTGCTAATGTGATTTGTCATAGTTTACTCTATCTGTTTGGGGTTTACTGTGCCCTTCTATATTTTAAGTACTTAATAATTCGTATCTCTAGTTTGTCTGTCCTTACAATTATTAATATGATATACAATTTTCTTTGGTTTAATACAAGTTTGGTGTTCTTTCTTAGTTCATTTTCTTTTGTCATACATTATCCGTCACTTCCTTAGTGTTGTGGCTGATTATTTCACTATACTTATAGGTTAATTGTCTTTTAGTCACTATTCTTATATTTACACTTACTGGTGCGATGGCTATTTCTATTCTATTTGTAGTTGTCATCATCAGGTTGTTCTTGGTCTTTTGGGGCTAGTTCTACTCTCTCACTTACCATCTATTGGGCTATTCGGGTTAAATCGTCTTGTTTTAGTATTTACCATTTTGACTCGTTTGTTTGTTACTACTAAGAATTAATATAAGTTACTGTTCTGGCTACCTTGATATGTCTGATTGTTTTATTATTCTGATTCACCCAGTCTTTTATTATAATTCATCCCTTTTTACTCTAGTGTCAATGACTAAATAAATTATCTGGTCATGTCTTCTTCATTATGGATAGTTGAAGATATGTACCATTACTATATATATATACCAATGCCAAGTTGATAAAATGTGTTGTTATGGATAATAGAGTCACCCAAACTAATTAAGAATGAAAATGTTAAAGAAAGTAAATCATAGTCAAAACGTAAAAATTAATTGAAACAAGTGACCGATTTTAATACAAGTTGAAAATCATTCAAGCCAAAATATGTAAATGTTGGTCAATTTAAATGTAAATTTTATTGTTTATAGTAAGATGAAAATAACCATGTTAATATTGTATGTCTTATTTTATTATGTTGTATTGTGCTTAAAGGTAAAGAGTTTTAGAGATGTTCCATGTACTTTATGATGTAGCCTATGTATAACCTATGTATGTCAAGGGCATTGACTTGACCTAGAGAGATCAGCTGATGACTGATGTTGTGGACAGAACCATTTTTCTGAGGTTTTGTTTCTTGCTTGCATTGAATATTTTTGTTTTTTTTTTTTTTAATATGGAGAAAAAAAGATATTTTGATAAATTAAAATTTTTTTTGAAAAAAAATAAAATAAAAAATTTGATTTTTTCCGTCTGCCATATAGGTGATGTTTGAATTTTAAGTATATTATCGTTTATGTGTGTTACTAGTGTTTAATGGATTATATTGTTAGAATATATGTGTAAACAAAGATTAGAGTAAGCGAATTCATATTTTAATAAGGTGTTCAATTTGTTTTCTTTAAGATTGTTATTAATAATGAAGAGAATTGATAGTTTGATAGAGTAATGTAAAAGATTTTATTTTTGATTTTGAAGAAAGTAATGGAGATAGAGCAGTTTGATTTTAATTTAAATGAACTTTTTGAATGTAAAAATAAATTTTTTGTTAGGAAATATGAATAAGTATATGTATGCGCCCAGTATTTGCCAAAGGCGACCCAGTGTGCATGATAAGGGGGAACATATCGGTTGAGGATCTGGCATGGAATAAGGCCAGGGATTTGGAGTTGGGGTGGCATGTTAGAAGGTTAGGTGCGCTGTAGTGCGTGTCTGTTCGATTTTATGGTGTTGGGATCTCGTATAGAGAAGTCTAGTAATCTCATTCAGGTGCAGCCATAGTCGCCGAGCCAGGGGGGTAGTTTACCCATGATGCATTAAGGATAAATGGGGGGTTGTTGGCACCATATCCTCACCGATCCTCTTAGGGGTTCAGCAATGAGATTTCTTCTGTTTCGGCAGAAGATCTTTCATTGGAGGGGGGGTATTGTAACGGGGCTAAAAAGGAGGGGTTTTTATTTTATTAAAAAAATCATAAATTTGTTTTCATCTGTGTGGCCAGCCACGTGTTAAATAAAAGCTTTGTCCAACGAAGGAACGGTAAGGTGTAGCTGTACGATGGAATGCGTGTGTTCAACAACGCAATACAATTCTCAGAACTTTAATACTGTGTGACACACACACAAACATCTGCGTAGCACATAACCGACGCTTAGCGAAGTCGAGCAGAATGGCTTTTCGTGAATTTGGTTAAACATGTGCTCGGTGCACGGCAGATACAAGATTAAGGACACACCTTTTCAGTGACGTAAACCAGTGGACAGTAGATTTCGTCTACTGCCAACACACGTAAATAACACGTGTAGTGGGTGCAGTGACTATGACTTTAGCACCAGCAGGCAGTGAGTTCCCGTGTTGAAAAACTGTGGAGAGGGGAACACGAGGAAGCGTCTGCCCAGTTAATCTCACCTACAGGCCACATGCGGTCCGTTTAAATTTTACTAAAAGTTTTTTTCCTAGGTCGGCCGACCTCACCAGTAAGAACCCGGAACAGTTATCTAAAAAAGTGAAAGTAAATCAGAATATGAAGTGAAGTGAGTGAGTCAAAAATAAGAGGCAGTAAATTGAAAAAGATGAACTCATAACTTTTGGACATTTAAACGAGGACTTGGTGCGGCCCACGCAACGAGGTCAGAGGAGACGCCGTTACACAAGTAAAAGTATTTTTACCAAAAATTGTAATGATGCCAAAAAATTAATCAATTAAATGGGGTGGTAAAATTGTATGTGAGTTGAGTGTGGGCATTGCTGGGCTCCCTTAATAAAATAAAATAAAAAAATGTAGAATAAGTTGGGTGAAACATTTATTTTTTGTTGTTGTGTATGTATATGTTTGAAATTAGAATGAGAAAAAGTAACGCTATAAAATCATGAATTTAAATGAATTGAAATCAATGTAATTTCACCAGACTGTTTTAAAAGTATAACTTGAAGTAAAGAGTTTGATGAAAATTATAAGTGGAGGAGAACGTAAGCTTGCAATGAATGTTAATAAAATGAATTAGTAGCGTAACCATGTGTTAAGCTAATTATTACGCCACATTACCATCACCTATCCAGTATGGAAGATTTTGCCTAACGAACCTGGCAATTAAAGTTGATTTAACGGTTTCGATGTAAAACCTTAAAACATCGTGGTGACCTATTGTTAGTTTGGGATCTTCTGTGAGCGGTAAGTCAGAGTGGCGTGAAAGTATAAGGTAAGTAAAAAGAATAGAACAATAACAATTTGTGTGAAGGAACAGACCACCAAGCCTGATATTGCTTTTCAAAATAATAAACATCAACCAGAAGTGAACCCGTGGCAGCTGGAAGAATTCCGAATCAGTCAAGTTACATTAGTTTGGTATTTATTTTTTACATGGTTATTTCTCAAAATACTACATACTAACTGTATTTGGTTTGGTTTAAAGAAAAGAAAATATTATATACAATCGTAAATACGATCAAACAGCTTAATAATCATTAACCCTGAGAGAGAGAGTTTCTTTTCATGTACTGATAAACAAAAAACATAATAAAAGTAGTTACATATCATAATTACAATACCTGTTAAAATAATTACAGTACAATTAATGACGCATCCAACGTGGTGCAAATATAATAAATATTATACTAGCAAAAAATAAACGCAGTACAATATATATATTACAACGCTCCCTTTCGTCTAACACAATTATCTAATATTTGTGATGTTAGATAAAAAGTTACTTACCCGTGATATTACTTTACCTGGGCGCCAGAACAAATCCCAGATACAAATGACACGGTTTCAGCTTAGCTCAGCGCATGGAGACACTCTTTCTCAGGATTCGTTCAGTGATTGTGGTTTTCAAGGGGAATCGTTACAATTAACACTTTAATATTTCTTGATTATTTTAATGAACGTTTAATTAATTATTTTTAAACTTTAAATTGTTAATGGCAGGACTTAATTCTACCCTAACACTTATAATTATTGAGTGAGTGTGAAAAGTAATGATTAAGATGCTCAAACGACCTATAGCTCTTATCTGGTTTGATTAAGAGATTGCTATCTCCCAAACCAGTGCTAAAGAACAGGTCTGCAATAATTTGCACGTCCAATACTACACACCACTTTCCATTCAACACTCCTATCCTATATTAGAACTAATCTTGTAGTTACAATACAATGTGTGCTTTTCTTAGTGTCTTTTTAAAATTGTTTATTGTTTTATTATTTGTTTAGCGCTTATGTCATTGATCAATGAATCTATTTCTTACTGTTTGATGCGTTGACCGAAGATAGGAGTCTGTAGAGGTCCTCCTTTCGATGGTGTTGCACAGAAGAATGAATTGATCAATGCGGTTGAAGATGCCCTGGCAATTATAGATGCTGTAGCCTTCTGTAGCACAGGTCCTTCACGGCTGATTGATTAATTAATTAACTAATTAATTAATAACGGTTGTTTTACGCAGCTAGTGTTATTGAATGTTGTTAATTCATCTACACTGCGAACTACTTCTTGATTTAGAACTTATTTGCACTGTTGTGTAATTTAAAAATTCTGTATGTGAATTATACACGTCTAGTGTGTTTAAGTACCGAACGAAGAGTCATGTTACCCCTCGCTTTTAGCTGGCATCTCTTTTAAATACGGGCTGCTGATTGGTTGTACAAATAAATCATGCGTTTTTCCAGTTTGGACAATCTCGAACGAGTCGGTCAAACACACTGTGACAGGTTTCAAACGGCAGAGAAATTCTTGTCAAAATCGTACTTCCTGTATTTGCAAATCGATTGATTACAGGTATTTGCAAATGTGTTTCCGAAGATCTGACCACAGAATATTGTTGCTTAGGTCTTTATCTGTGTGTGTGTGTGTGTGTGTGTGTGTGTGTGTGAAAACACCTTATTCCTACGTAGCATAATTCTCTCGTTATTCCTGTTGGCGTGCGTCATCCGTATAACTTTTTTATTTGTTAATTATATTAACTGAGCTTGCAGCTACTTATAAAGCTTTTCTTGCTGAATACAATGCTGTTTTCAGAATTGCCGTATATTTACAACTTTTGAAGTTATTGCAGGTTGAACTGATAATTCGCTTTGAGTAAAATTACCTGTTTGAACTGGATTCTACTGTAGCGGTGACGTGGTTAGAGTGAGATGGCTGCGATTATACGCTCTCTCTCTCTCTCTATCTTACGGCGTTACGCTCGTACTGTCTATAGCTTTCATATAACGCTCTGATAGGACGCTATAATGAACCATTATATATACCCCCACTTGGTATAAAAAAAATCGATTATGTAAATTATTAAATTTTTTCTAATGTACAGTTTTACACGGAATAAAAATTTTTTGCACATTTACTTTAGCACTTTTTCCCGCACAAAACTAGCACTTATACAATGTTACTTACATCTATCTTATAACTAAAGATTACAATGTTGCTTAACCTAACATGGTATATTGAAATTTATATGATCATTTTTAATCATCATTTTGGATTAATTAATGTCGATAATTTAAATAAAAATTCTACATTTATTTAAATAATATTTTTTAATATCATTATTAATATCGATTCAAAACAATTATTTATTTATTTTATTTGACCAGGTTTGACTCTCATACCTTATGGCTCAAATTATTATTTCTTATGGGTCAATATTTTTTATATTTTCTTCTATGGGAACATAGCTTATATAGCTTACCGTTGTATATGGAAAATCCTGGTTTGGAGTTGGTAACTGTACTCCTCCAAGCTACACTAATCCTAGGGTCTTGTTGTTGATGAGTCCCTATTTCCTTGAGTCGTCTAACTACTTCAGGTTTCGTTATTTGTTTTACTGCGTAAATACCAATATCATTGCTACTATATTTAATATTACCTGTTTCCATGTTGTTTTCTAATGGTGGATTTCTACTGAGTACATCTGCTACTAAGTTGTCTTTCGCTTTGCAATACTGTATATCAAATTTAATCGAGCCCCCTAGTTGGCCGCGCCAAATCTATATGTAACTTATTTTTACATATAAATTTGGTGATCTTAATCGTGCCCCTAAAGTTGCGGCGCCATATCTATACAACGCTCCCTTTCGTCTAACACAATTATCTAATATTTGTAATGTTAGATAAAAAGTTACTTACCCGTGATATTACTTTACCTGGGCGCCAGAACAAATTCCAGATACAAATGACACGGTTTCAGCTTAGCTCAGCGCATGGAGACACTCTTTCTCAGGATTCGTTCAGTGATTGTAGTTTTCAAGGGGAATCGTTACAATTAACACTTTAATATTTCTTGATTATTTTAATGAACGTTTAATTAATTATTTTTAAACTTTATATTGTTAATGGCAGGACTTCATTCTACCCTAACACTTATAATTATTTAGTGAGTGTGAAAAGTAATGATTAAGATGCTCAAACGACCTATAGCTCTTATCTGGTTTGATTAAGAGATTGCTATCTCCCAAACCAGTGCTAAAGAACAGGTCTGCAATAATTTGCACGTCCAATACTACACACCACTTTCCATTCAACACTCCTATCCTATATTAGAACTAATCTTGTAGTTACAATACAATGTGTGCTTTTCTTAGTGTCTTTTTAAAATTGTTTATTGTTTTGTTATTTGTTTAGCGCTTATGTCATTGATCAATGAATCTATTTCTTACTGTTTGATGCGTTGACCGAAGATAGGAGTCTGTAGAGGTCCTCCTTTCGATGGTGTTGCACAGAAGAATGAATTGATCAATGCGGTTGAAGATGCCCTGGCAATTATAGATGCTGTAGCCTTCTGTAGCACAGGTCCTTCACGGCTGATTGATTAATTAATTAACTAATTAATTAATAACGGTTGTTTTACGCAGCTAGTGTTATTGAATGTTGTTAATTCATCTATACTGCGGACTACTTCTCGATTTAGAACTTATTTGCACTGCTGTGTAATTTAAAAATTTCTGTATGTGAATTATACACGTCTAGTGTGTTTAAGTACTGAACGAAGAGTCATGTTACCCCTCGCTTTTAGCTGGCATCTCTCTTAAATACGGGCTGCTGATTGGTTGTACAAATAAATCATGCGTTTTGCCAGTTTGGACAGTCTCGAACAAGTCGGTCAAACACACTGTGACAGGTTTCAAACGGCAGAGAAATTCTTGTCAAAATCGTACTTCCTGTATTTGCAAATCGATTGATTACAGGTATTTGCAAATGTGTTTCCGAAGATCTGACCACAGAATATTGTTGCTTAGGTCTTTATCTGTGTGTGTGTGTGAAAACACCTTATTCCTACGTAGCATAATTCTCTCGTTATTCCTGTTGGCGTGCGTCATCCGTATAACTTCTTTATTTGTTAATTATATTAACTGAGCTTGCAGCTACTTGTAAAGCTTTTCTTGCTGAATACAATGCTGTTTTCAGAATTGCCGTATATTTACAACTTTTGAAGTTATCGCAGGTTGAACTGATAATTCGCTTTGAGTAAAATTACCTGTTTGAACTGGATTCTACTGTAGCGGTGACGTGGTTAGAGTGAGATGGCTGCGATTATACGCTCTCTCTCTCTCTCTCTATCTTACGGCGTTACGCTCGTACTGTCTATAGCTTTCATATAACGCTCTGATAGGACGCTATAATGAATCGTTATATATACCCTCACTCGGTATAAAAAAAATTGATTATGTAAATCATTAAATTTTTTCTAATGTACAGTTTTACACGGAATAAAAATTTTTTGCACATTTACTTTAGCACTTTTTCCCGCACAAAACTAGCACTTATACAATGTTACTTACATCTATCTTATAACTAAAGATTACAATGTTGCTTAACCTAACATGGTATATTGAAATTTATATGATCATTTTTAATCATCATTTTGGATTAATTAATGTCAATAATTTAAATAAAAATTCTACATTTATTTAAATAATATTTATTAATATCATTATTAATATCGATTCAAAACAATTATTTATTTATTTTATTTGACCAGGTTTGACTCTCATACCTTATGGCTCAAATTATTATTTCTTTATGGGTCAATATTTTTTATATTTTCTTCTATGGGAACATAGCTTATATAGCTTACCGTTGTATATGGAAAATCCTGGTTTGGAGTTGGTAACTGCACTCCTCCAAGCTACACTAATCCTAGGGTCTTGTTGTTGATGAGTCCCTATTTCCTTGAGTCGTCTAATTACTTCAGGTTTCGTTATTTGTTTTACTGCGTAAATACCAATATCATTGCTACTATATTTAATATTACCTGTTTCCATGTTGTTTTCTAATGGTGGATTTCTACTGAGTACATCTGCTACTAAGTTGTCTTTCGCTTTGCAATACTGTATATCAAATTGATACTCTTGTATAGCCAAGATCCAACGTGTCAGACGAGCACCTAGCAATTTACACTTTAATAAAAACACTAACGCCTTATTGTCGGTGATTATAGTAAGTTTAGCACTTAGAATATAACTTCTAAACTTTGACAGGCTATGCACTATCGCTAATAGCTCTTTTTCTGTCGTAAAATAGGTTAATTCTGCCCCTTTAAGTGTGCGACTTACAAATCCTAATACCGCTTTTTGGCCCTTCTCATCAATCTGATACAAGTGTGCTCCAATAGCAGTATTGCTGGCGTCTGTTTGCAAGTAAAATCTTTCTCCTATTCTTGGATGATTTAATACAACAGTATTTATAAAAAGACTTTTCACTTGTTGCAGTGCTTCATCGTGGTCCTTTGTCCACTTCCATTTAATACCTTTATTTAACAACTTTAACAATGGAACAGTACTTTCCGCGTATTTACTTGTAAACTTTTGATAGTAGTTAGCTAAACCTAGAAATGACCTTAGCTGCTTACAGTTCTTTATTACACTTACCGACTTCCAGTGCTTATACTCTTTAATACCTACATTTATTTTATTAGCATTTATTTCCATAGTAATGGTATTTCTTTTAAAATCTATTTTTGCTTTCCATTCAAGCAACGTATCTACCCCAATAATACAATCATGAATGAGTTTTGGGACTATTAGAGCTACTATTTGGGTTTGGTTACCATTTATACTGACAGGTAAATATATTTGTTCAGTTATCTTTTGCATTTTGGCTCCAGTGGCTCCCTGTACATTACAATGTTTTACGGTAGTCTGGGACAATTTTGCAACTGATAATTATCTACAAACTTTGTGCTAACACAGGTAACTTCACAGCCAGTGTCAATAAGCACTCCTACCAGTAGAATACTGATCTTACAAATTATTTCCGGACATTCAGGATAATGTTTTCTACCCACTTCTTGCTCCTTTTTTAACAAGAACTCCCTATCGCTCACTTGTTTTATATTATTAGCTACGTTCTTCTTACCTGTTTTCTTTTGTGATTTCACTGCAGGTAATGGTAGGTTTATATTTGTTTCTTTTCTACCTGCAGTGGCTTCCCTTTTCCCATATTCATTTTACTAGTCGACGGTTGCTGCTCAGTAGAGGTTATAGTTGTTTTACACACTTTATACCCTTTATTAGATTTATTTTCTACACTTCTACTTCTACCTTTATCCTCCATTTCCTGACGATTTTGTGGTTTATTACCCGGATATGGGGTAAACCTTTTTTCTTTCATACGTTCATTATCTCTCTTATTTGAGTAGAACGTTGGTTCTTGCTGATCGCCTCTAGAGTAGTTACTCAGCTGATTACTTACCCGCTGTAGGTCCCTCTCTAAATCTAGACACTCATCTACAACCATAATGAACTTTTCTAAAGTATCCACTGCTCTAGTAGTGGTTGCGACTCTAGTGCGTTCTGAGAAATGACGCGCTAGCTTATATACTAGGTCTCTCTCTTCTATTGGTGGTGTTAGATGTTTAACTTGCGCCATTACATTAAGCACATAATTGGTAGTTGTCATATTCATTGACGGATGATACTTACCAAATTCTAAATGATCACGTACCCTTCTTTGTATTTGCACGTTCCAGTACTGAGCTAGAAATTTTTCTCTGAAGTCTGAGTAGGTTTGGACTCTGTCTGAGATGACTTTCCACCACGTACCTGCCCAATTCTTGAGAAATCGGCCTAACATGTCCTTCTTATCCTCGTCATCCATCAGTGGATTTACACGAGTTACATACGCTTCAAACAGCTTTAGGAATTCCACAGGATTCTCATGTGGGTTTCCTGAAAATGCAAGGTTTTCCGGTTCTTCCTTATAGCCGCCACACCTCACTACTTTGGTTTGCTGTGACTTCATTGCTTTAGTCAGATCATCCCGCATTACCTTTAACTGTTGTTCCACTTTTTTATGTACTTCGTCACTGTTAGCCTTACTCTCTACCTGTTTCTTAACTTCACTAATATTTACACCCAGTTGGGTACACTCTTCCCTAGTAGTATGGATTTCTTCTTTATTTAGAAGTATTTGTGTTTTTAGTTCAGCTGTTACTTCCCTGAATTGTTGATTAATGAGGGTTACTTTCTGTTCTAACCTTTCATGTAATTCATTTCTAAATTTATTTAGCTTTTCGCCTTGACGGCGAAAATTAGTGTTTACTTGTTTTCTAAACTTTTCTAAAGTAGTTTTAACCTCTTCGGTATGCTTATCAAATCTATTATTACTCTCATCTATTTTACCCGCTAAGTTAATAGCTAAATTTGCTATTTCTTCATCTATTTTAAAGGTAGCCTCTTTACTACTTTGTTCTATTTGGCTAGACAAATTTTCATTTATTTGTTTCATTTCACTGGACAAATATTTATTAGTTTGTTCTATTTTATTATTAACATCTGTTATTAATTTTTGATTACTTTCTTCTAAACATTTATTATTTTCTTCAATTTTACTTTCAATTTTATTATTTAATTGACTATTTGTACTTTCAATTTTACTTTCAAGTTTACTATTAGTAATTTCGATTTTACTTTCTATTTTACCATTATTTTCATCCATTTTAGTGGTCAACTGTTTAAACATTTGCTCAATTGCTGCCATATCTACTGCTGATGATTTAGCCATTTTTTAAAATTTATTATTAACAAATAAATTCAACAATTATTTAATAGTTATTTGTAACCTTGAATTCCACTTTCTTTTCAATTTGATTAATATTACAATTTAATTATCACTTGGGTAAAAGCAACGCCAAATTATATAACTTTATTTATATAATTTTGTGTTTAATCGGGCTTCTTAATTTGCGGCGACAAATCTGTATGTAACTTATTTTTACATATTAATTAGGTGATTTAATCGAGCCCCCTAGTTGGCCGCGCCAAATCTATATGTAACTTATTTTTACATATAAATTTGGTGATCTTAATCGTGCCCCTAAAGTTGCGGCGCCATATCTATACAACGCTCCCTTTCGTCTAACACAATTATCTAATATTTGTGATGTTAGATAAAAAGTTACTTACCCGTGATATTACTTTACCTGGGCGCCAGAACAAATCCCAGATACAAATGACACGGTTTCAGCTTAGCTCAGCGCATGGAGTAACACTTTAATATTTCTTGATTATTTTAATGAACGTTTAATTAATTATTTTTAAACTTTATATTGTTAATGGCAGGACTTCATTCTACCCTAACACTTATAATTATTTAGTGAGTGTGAAAAGTAATGATTAAGATGCTCAAACGACCTATAGCTCTTATCTGGTTTGATTAAGAGATTGCTATCTCCCAAACCAGTGCTAAAGAACAGGTCTGCAATAATTTGCACGTCCAATACTACACACCACTTTCCATTCAACACTCCTATCCTATATTAGAACTAATCTTGTAGTTACAATACAATGTGTGCTTTTCTTAGTGTCTTTTTAAAATTGTTTATTGTTTTGTTATTTGTTTAGCGCTTATGTCATTGATCAATGAATCTATTTCTTACTGTTTGATGCGTTGACCGAAGATAGGAGTCTGTAGAGGTCCTCCTTTCGCTGGTGTTGCACAGAAGAATGAATTGATCAATGCGGTTGAAGATGCCCTGCAATTATAGATGCTGTAGCCTTCTGTAGCACAGGTCCTTCACAGCTGATTGATTAATTAATTAACTAATTAATTAATAACGGTTGTTTTACGCAGCTAGTGTTATTGAATGTTGTTAATTCATCTACACTGCGGACTACTTCTCGATTTAGAACTTATTTGCACTGCTGTGTAATTTAAAAATTTCTGTATGTGAATTATACACGTCTAGTGTGTTTAAGTACCGAACGAAGAGTCATGTTACCCCTCGCTTTTAGCTGGCATCTCTCTTAAATACGGGCTGCTGATTGGTTGTACAAATAAATCATGCGTTTTGCCAGTTTGGACAGTCTCGAACAAGTCGGTCAAACACACTGTGACAGGTTTCAAACGGCAGAGAAATTCTTGTCAAAATCGTACTTCCTGTATTTGCAAATCGATTGATTACAGGTATTTGCAAATGTGTTTCCGAAGATCTGACCACAGAATATTGTTGCTTAGGTCTTTATCTGTGTGTGTGTGTGAAAACACCTTATTCCTACGTAGCATAATTCTCTCGTTATTCCTGTTGGCGTGCGTCATCCGTATAACTTCTTTATTTGTTAATTATATTAACTGAGCTTGCAGCTACTTATAAAGCTTTTCTTGCTGAATACAATGCTGTTTTCAGAATTGCCGTATATTTACAACTTTTGAAATTATCGCAGGTTGAACTGATAATTCGCTTTGAGTAAAATTACCTGTTTGAACTGGATTCTACTGTAGCGGTGACGTGGTTAGAGTGAGATGGCTGCGATTATACGCTCTCTCTCTATCTTACGGCGTTACGCTCGTACTGTCTATAACTTTCATATAATGCTCTGATAGGACGCTATAATGAATCGTTATAATATATATATTATAACTTTACTTTCTGCGTGTTGTTGTGTTGTGTGAATATATGAGCACCTACCTGCTGTCCGATCTTGCGGTTTTCTTCCGACTAGGGCGTGTGGATTTTGGAGTTGATTTCGCAAGTATGTAAACTCAAGTGTATAACAGCAGCACACTAAGTAAGTTATTTTAAAAGTGAAGAGTTTTGTGAGGTTGGTAGGCTCCGTAGTACAGCAATAAAAAAATACAATATAGGGTAATAAAACGGTGTTTATTACTCCAATGACACACAAGAATGAAATGCTTATATGATCAAATATTCTTACAAACTAAACAATAAATAAATCTTGAATAATGTTTTCTGAATGGTTGATAATTTTCAGAAGTTGAGCTCGTTATTTTGAAAGAGTTTATTTTAACTGAGAATTTAATTAATTAATTTACTTTAATTTAATTTCAATGTCTTTAAGATTTTATTCTAATGAAATAAAAACTCTAACGTTACTTGAAAATATTCCAAAAATAAACTAGGCGTGACAATCTAGTTCACGTCCCTTTATTTACTAGTGATCTGACTCACGTATACTGCAGTATGAGCAAATTATTTAATTTTTTGTTAAGATTTGTATAGCACTTTTTGTTTTATCTACTATTAATTCTTAACTAAAGCTTATTAATTACTTATACTGGCTATACAGATTATCACACATGAATAATTCTTATTTAACTAGAGTCTTTGATTTCTGGCATCTGAATGATTTATTTTACATTGATTTTAATTAAAAAAGAAAGAAAAATTTAACGGTTGAAAAATAAATAACTTGATTTTGACTTTCCTGATTCTGAAGTGGATTGTAGAGATGCTCCGGATGTCCCTCGCTGTCCTTGTCCAATCGGCTAGAGATAGTGATCTACTTGAGCGTCCTGGGTTTTGGCGGTGAGCTCGGAAATCAGCAACACTCTGCTCTCGTGCTATTTGTTGAAGTTTTTACGTATAGCTTTCTGCGAGAACTGCTTCACGTCCCTCGTCGATGCACGTTCCACGTCAGCGTGTGTGTGTGTGTCGTTTCGAGTTGTAGCTCTGCTTGTCAGCTGATTCACAAATGGTTTAGACGGCCTCTCTGTCGTATTCTTGAAGTAATGTCTTGTAGTCTTGTAGATCTCTTGCGTGCTTATGCCCACAGTTAGTGTAGTGCACAATAAGCTTGTTTGTTGATGTGAAAGAGTATCTTGACTGGACGCTGTAATTACGAGTCGTTACAGTTGATCTGTTTTATGATGATCGTAATTAGGCGTGTTGACCACGTAGAGTCTTCAGATGAGTCTTCACAAAACTATGGTTTTGAGACGATCGAAGATATACGTCTGTTCTTCTTGAATATTGGCAGTAGAGTGTTTGATCAGCCCCAAAACTCCGCGTTGGTTCGGATTTCTTCGAATGATTTGATTGGCTGACACACTCTCCCTACTACACAAAATTTGAATCACCTGAGCCCGTGGGAACGAAACTACTTTCCCACAGACGGAGAATTTATATTATTATTAATATTCTTAACACAACGGAACTGAATTGTCGTTCCGGATTTCCTGTGGCACTTTTATATTGCAATTATCTTGGCTGCAAACCAAGTTGTGCTAATTCTAAAATATACAATTTGTTGTAAATTCCTATAGCTATAACATATCAAAAGCTCTTTTATGTAGCTCAATTATTACGGAAGTTATTAACATAAAATTAATTAACTCTGTTATTACTTAATTATATTGCATAAAATTCGCACACCCTATTATTAATATTTCGGCAAACATTTTGGCTATAATGGATTTCGCCTGAATTTACTGGTTTCCGAAAATATTAATAATTGAAAGTTTGGGTGTGGTCGTATGCGTTACACAGTGAGTTGATTATGTAACAGCCGCGTGTGCGCTTGTACAATGCATTATTATGATCGCTATAACATATAAGTGGAGTTTCGACTATTAAAATTTATTTAAACATCAATATAGTATACCCTTATCATATAACTCCAAATTAATGAAATTTGGTCCTGTTATATACTCCTCCACCCGCTTAAAAAAAAAAAGAGTATGTATATATGAGTATAGTATGTACATTGTATTAATTATCTGTGGACACATACATTAGTGTCAATGTTCTTTACATATTTAACTTAATTCTGATTGAATACTATTAGTAATATTATACCTGAAATCATTGTGTAGTAAATGTTTGTAGTACGGCTAGTAGTTAATTGCAGCGTTTAACTAAGAATGTGAGATAAGCGCCAGCCCAACAGCTGACACGCGCGGAGGAATGTGCTGAGCTTGTTTACAGTGATATCACACACCGCGCGACACTAATTACTTGACCTGCATTCTAACAGCTGAGCGCTACACCGCGCTGTGTGGCGAGTGCATCCTGTCCCATACGCGTTTGTTTACTAGCGCGCTACTAACGAACTATCGTTCATACACAACTTATTTACCATTATTATTAATATTATATATCACACATTTAATTTATTTTAATACTAATTATTATTATTTAAATTATTTTTAACCCTATATATTATATTAAAAAGTCATATTATTTCGTACCGACGCGCCTCGGAATTTCATCTTACTCATAATATTTTCTTAAAGAGCTCGCATGATATTTTCCTACAGTTTTTGTTCGGTCGAGCGTCGTAACGATGAAGGTGTGAGGTGCTAGTTGGTCAGCTAAGAGGTACTATTGTATAACCGAAAAAACTTTGCGGCGACATTTATGTCTCTCCGTCCCACGGGGTTTGCCTTGAGAAGCACTTTCTCTCCTACTACAAAGTTGGTTAATTTATGAGTTGTATTAAACCTCTCCGCCCTCTTACGCCCTTTCGTAACTATCCTGTCTTTCACAAGTTGGTTTTTACATTGAACTGGTAGAGGTAGATTATAGGTTTTCGGCGTGCGCAAATAATTTCGCCAAAATCTCTCTGGTTTTGTTCCAGAGTCTAACTCTGCTGGTGTGTATTCAGTGGTGTCATGATAATTTTCATTTATCGCCGTTTCAAAGAATGGTAGGAACTCGGGCCATTTGCTTTGCTCTTTATAGCAATATATCCGGAACATTTTTCCTATTTCCCTATTCACTCTTTCGGCGAGGTTGCCCTGTGGTCGTCTTATCGAGGTGAGGATTGCCTTAATGCCATTTCGTTCCAGGGTTGCTGCCCAGTGCTTATTCTGGAATTGTTTTCCCTGGTCACTAAGCACGCTCTTTATCGGTCCATGTTGCGGAATATACTTGTTGAGTATAATGTTCAATACGGATTTTGTGGTGGGTCTAGGGATCGCGTATAGGCTAACTTTCTTTGTAAATACGTCTACACAAACTACAATATGTTTTAAATTTCTGGTAGCCTTAGGTAGGGGTCCCAGGAAGTCGGTGGCGATCATCTGTCTCTTACCTTCCGTTATCACATTTGCCATGGGAACGTAAGTGTGCAAATTTGGTGCTTTCGCGGTTTGGCATGGATGACACGTTTTTAATAACTTCCTCACTCTTCGATACATGTTTGTGATAGTAAAATCTTCCTGTAATATCTTTACACATTTTACTGGTGACGCGTGTGCCATTTTTACATGTAATGGATGTGTTACACACGCAAGCATAGTTGGAGATAATACCACCTTCCATTCGCCTTGTAACAATTTATACATTATATTATCTTGTATCAGATAATGCGGACTTGGATGAGCTGCTATCATTTGCTTTTTAGCAAGGAGTCTGCGGTCATTGTCCTGCTCGCGTCCTATGTTTCGTAGCATGTCGGTTGCTTCAGGCGCGACAGTGTACTGCATATTTAATACCCTCAACTCGTCGTCAGCTGCTTCGTATACCTCTTCCTTTTCTACGGGCGGATATCTGCTTAAGGTGTCGGCTATGGTATTCTCTGCTCCTTTGCAGTATTTAATGGTAAAAGAATACTCTTGAATGGCTAACACCCATCGTGTTAGTCGGGAATTGGCTAGTCGGCATTTCAATATGAAGGATAACGCCTGATTATCTGTGTGGATCTCGAAATGGGTACCGTATAGGTAATGTCTGAATTTTCTGAGAGCGTTTATGATGGCGAGTATTTCTTTCTCAGATGTACAATAATGCAGCTCAGCGCCTTTGAGCGTTCTATTAGCGTATGCAACAACATGAAGACTTCCTTGCTCGTCTTTCTGGTGCAACACGGCGCCGATAGCGTACTCGCTAGCGTCAGTATACATTACGTACTTCCTGCCCTGTTGTGGATGGAACAACTGTAGGTTAGTTTGGAATAAACCCTTAACCCTCTCAAACGCATCGTTTTGTTCAGAACCCCATTTCCACTTTATATTTTTACGTACCAGCTGTAGCAAGGGGACTGTGTATTCGGCGTATTTGCTGGTGAATTTCCTGTAGTATCCCGTGAGTCCTAGAAATGCTTGTAGTGCTTTGAGGTTCTTGGGCACCGGGAATTCCACAATACTCCTGAGCTTCTCTGGGTCCGTACTGATGCCTGTAGCTGAGATTATGTGTCCCAGGAACTTCATTTGAGACTTAATGAACTCGCACTTATGTAGTTTGAGCTTAATGTTGGCTAGCCTCAGTTTCTGGAAGACGCTCCTCAGATGCTCAAAGTGTTCTTCCAAAGTGCGGGATATCACGAGGATGTCATCAACGAATATCACAGTGTAGGGTCTACCTCGGGTCCTAGAGCTTTCTCGAGGCATCTTACAATAGCGGCGAGACTCGTGCTAAGGCCAAAAGTACCACCTTGTGCTGGTAGCATTTATTGTTATAAATAAATGCTGTATACTTACGGTCTTGCTCGCACAGCGGGACCTGCCAGAAGCTCGCTGTCAGATCTAGCTTCGTGAGGTACCTGGCTCCTTCACATTTTATGAAGAGGTCCTCCGCTGTTGGCGCGCAGTCAAATTCCTTTTCTACCAGGTTATTTAAATTCCGCATATCCAGGCAGAGTCGGATTTCTCCAGTCTTCTTGCGGACAACAAGCAGTGGGTTGAGGAAGCTGTTATTAGATCTTTCTATAATGTCTTCCTCCAACATCCGCTGTATCTCCTGCTGGACCTCGGCCTGGTGCTTTATAGGTACCTGGTAGATTCTTCTTATGAACTTCTCTGGTTCCACGATGTTGATCTTATGTTCATAAACTGACGTGATAGAATGTTCCTTACTGAAGATATTGCCGAACTCTTCTTGCAGCGACGACAATCTCAGTTCAGTTTGGGAATATAAGTTTGTTTCCCCCTGTTAACCGTTTTCGTAATTAATTATCTGTTTTGGTGGCCATGTAATTTTAATCGGGTCACCGTGCTTTTATATTTGTGTGTGTGTGTTCAATTTGAAGGTGTAATTAATGTTGTTAATGTTACATTTTAATAGGTGTTCACTAATGTTAATCTCCGCCCGTATTTGCTCTAATACGCCCACCCCCCAATAACACATCACATCAAATTTTTTATACCTACTACGCACACCTCAAATTGCACTTTTTCTAGCATAATTGTTAGATAGTACTGCGTGTCAATTTTTTCTTTGGTATCTGTAGCGGTACGTATATAGAATTGATTTATTGGAAGTGACGGGGCTGTACGAAAATGCTTTTTGTTCGCACGTAGGAATCTTTCACTTACGCCGGAAACAACGCTGCCGGTGTCCAACAAAATTTGTGTGGGAACACCGTTGACAAAGGCGTGCAATACCGGACTCGCCGCGCTCACTGGCCTTTGTTGTGCGGTACCGGATTCCAGCAACGGATCCCTGACGTCCGGTGGGAACACATTATTAACAGGCATATAAATTACATAATCAAAAGTACACTTTTCACACAATATATGGTCCTTATTTCTAACATGCTTACATCTACGTATTTTTGCCGGGTTTATAGCGCGTCCTTCCTGGAGGCGCATTTCGGCACGTTTTTTGCAGATTGATGGTTTTTTGATTTTTCACTAGTGTCCTTAACGCTTTGTGTATCGCTGTCTTTCGCAGTCGTATCGCTTTTCGATAACTCGATTGTCTGTATAGTTCTGATCGGCGTCCCATCGTTGCCCTTACTTTGCCCCTTCTGTCTACCGACATTTGGTTTACCTTTATATTCAAAGGTCTTATTTGGGGGTTTTGACGGTGTCTGGGGTGGAGTAGAACTCGTACTTGGTCTCTGATCAGGTTGAGGATGGTATTGTACCCGGGTATTTTGACCGTCGTTATTTCGACGAAAATCTGGGTTATAACGCCAACCGCCTAAATCAAAAACTGTCTCGCTTTGCGACACTAAAATGAGAAATTCGTCAACCGTGCGTATACCTTGCGTAAACACAGCTACCCGTATATTGAGGTTGAAATGATAGGCTAGTTTAGTGACAATGTCGATCTCTGAAAATGCTGGGGTTAAATACTTTGCGCGCTCGACCTGCTGGATGATATAATTTTCAGGCGTTGTAGCTAATTTTCGGTCATAACGTCCATATTCTAACTCGTTCCGTAACAGTCTTTGTGTGTGAGAATTCAAATACCGGCTTTCGAATTTCTGTTTGAATTCCGCGTATGTGGTTACTTTATCACGTACAATATTATACCATTTTCGCGCAGAATCACGCATCGCATTTACTACCCATTGTATTTTATCTTGATCTTCGAGTCTCGAACCTACCCTCGCCATTTCATTTTCACAGGCTAACAAAAATTCAATAGGGTTTTCATTATTTTCCCCTGTAAAATATACACGATTCTTTTCATCGGCAGGACCCTGTACTAGGATATTAGGAGCGGATCTCCTACGTACTTCTTGTCGTACCTTCAAGATCTCGTCATTAAGTGCTTGCAATACACTTTCTTTATTAGAATCTATATTTGATCGCGTTTCTACTATTGAAGCGTCAAGTCTGTCAACGCGCCGTTGTGTTTCCGTCACGTCCGCTTGAATTTTTACTTCTAGCGAGTCAACTTTTTTCGCAACATCAGCGGTCTGTTTCTCACACCTACTGATGTGTTCTTTGAATCGGCCCTCCATACGCGTAACTTGTTCGATAAACGATCTCTGCATGGTGGTCTCAAAAACCTTAAACCGTTCGTTTATTTTCGTTTCTACCGTATGCACTTTTTCTCCTATTTCCGTAACTTTAGCATCTAATTTCTGTACGCTTTCATCGATTTTCGCGGTCATTTCTTTATTACTTTGTTTTATTTCGGCATTTATATCCGCGTTACTATGTTCTAGTGCTTCAGCTAACTTGATTTTTGCGCGTCAATTTTGGCCGTTAATTCTGCATTATTCATTTCAGCATTGGCTGTTATTTGTTCAAACTTCGCGTTCATATTAGCAGTTAAATCCGCGTTTGTTTTCTCAAACTTTGCGTCTATTTTGGCTACTAATTCCGCATTGGCTTGTTGTATTTGTTTGAGTATTTTTTCCATATCCATTTTTACACAACAATTTCAAATACACAATAATTTCAAATACTTCACTGCTGTACCACTACCAATCACAAAACTTTTCTTTGGGAATTGTAGTTGGGACGCCAGCTGTTTTAAAAGTTAAAACAGCAAACTTTGTTTTAACGTAAATTAAATTTAATTTCGTCGTGCCCCACGTTCTGGGCAAGCCATATGTAACTTTACTAACTGCATTGTTCGGAACGTGAATTTAATGTACTTTAAATTTATCGAGCCCCACGATATTGGAGCGCCATTTATAACTTTACTTTCTGCGTGTTGTTGTGTTGTGTGAATATATGAGCACCTACCTGCTGTCCGATCTTGCGGTTTTCTTCCGACTAGGACATGTGGATTTTGGATTTGATTTCGCAAGTATGTAAACTCAAGTGTATAACAGCAGCACACTAAGTAAGTTATTTTAAAAGTGAAGAGTTTTGTGAGGTTGGTAGGCTCCATAGTACAGCAATAAAAAAATACAATATGGGGTAATAAAACGGTGTTTATTACTCCAATGACACACAAGAATGAAATGCTTATATGATCAAATATTCTTACAAACTAAACAATAAATAAATCTTGAATAATGTTTTCTAAATGGTTGATAATTTTCAGAAGTTGAGCTCGTTATTTTGAAAGAGTTTATTTTAACTGAGAATTTAATTAATTAATTTACTTTAATTTAATTTCAGTGTCTTTAAGATTTGATTCTAATGAAATAAAAACTCTAACGTTACTTGAAAATATTCCAAAAATAAACTAGGCGTGACAACCTAGTTCACGTCCCTTTATTTACTAGTGATCTGACTCACGTATACTGCAGTATGAGCAAATTATTTAATTCTTTGTTAAGATTTGTATAGCGCTTTTTGTTTTATCTACTATTAATTCTTAACTAAAGCTTATTAATTACTTATACTGGCTATACAGATTATCACACATGAATAATTCTTATTTAACTAGAGTCTTTGATTTCTGGCATCTGAATGATTTATTTTACATTGATTTTAATTAAAAAAGAAAGAAAAATTTAAAGGTTGAAAAATAAATAACTTGATTTTGACTTTCCTGATTCTGAAGTGGATTGTAGAGATGCTCCGGATGTCCCTCGCTGTCCTTGTCCAATCGGCTAGAGATAGTGATCTACTTGAGCATCCTGGGTTTTGGCGGTGAGCTCGGAAATCAGCAACACTCTGCTCTCGTGCTATTTGTTGAAGTTTTTACGTATAGCTTTCTGCGAGAACTGCTTCACGTCCCTCGTTGATGCACGTTCCACGTCAGCGTGTGTGTGTGTCGTTTCGAGTTGTAGCTCTGCTTGTCAGCTGATTCACAAATGGTTTAGACGGCCTCTCTGTCGTATTCTTGAAGTAATGTCTTGTAGTCTTGTAGATCTCTTGCGTGCTTATGCCCACAGTTAGTGTAGTGCACAATAAGCTTGTTTGTTGATGTGAAAGATTATCTTGTCTGGACGCTGTAATTACGAGTTGTTACAGTTGATCTGTTTTATGATGATCGTAATTAGGCGTGTTGACCACGTAGAGTCTTCAGATGAGTCTTCACAAAACTATGGTTTTGAGACGATCGAAGATATACGTCTGTTCTTCTTGAATACTGGCAGTAGAGTGTTTGATCAGCCCCAAAACTCCGCGTTGGTTCGGATTTCTTCGAATGATTTGATTGGCTGACACACTCTCCCTACTACACAAAATTTGAATCACCTGAGCCCGTGGGAACGAAACTACTTTCCCACAGACGGAGAATTTATATTATTATTAATATTCTTAACACAACGGAACTGAATTGTCGTTCCGGATTTCCCGTGGCACTTTTATATTGCAATTATCTTGGCTGCAAACCAAGTTGTGCTAATTCTAAAATATACAATTTGTTGTAAATTCCTATAGCTATAACGTATCAAAAGCTCTTTTATATAGCTCAATTATTACGGAAGTTATTAACATAAAATTAATTAACTCTGTTATTATTTAATTATATTGCATAAAATTCGCACACCCTATTATTAATATTTCGGCAAACATTTTGGCTATAATGGATTTCGCCTGAATTTACTGGTTTCCGAAATATTAATAATTGAAAGTTTGGGTGTGGTCGTATGCGTTACACAGTGAGTTGATTATGTAACAGCCGCGTGTGCGCTTGTACAATGCATTATTATGATCGCTATAACATATAAGTGGAGTTTCGACTATCAAAATTTATTTAAACATCAATATAGTATACCCTTAACACATAACTCCAAATTAATGATATTTGGTCCTGTTATAATATATATATATATATATATATATATAAAACTATGAGTAATACATATTTACATAAATAAACACAGTTTGCATTCAAAAAGATATTCTTTATTATCTGACACTTTCATATATCCATTCTCCTATGTGCCCGTTTGTACTGGGCAACTGAGATGCTATTGTAAACACTCATGTTTGCAATGCGACTGAAATGTATCATTTATAGAATTTAGTGTTCAGATGTATATCAGTCATTTCCAGTACTGTAAACCGTGCAGAATCCTGATCAACTGTATATAACAGCAGTGAAGTTAATGCAGTTTAAATTCTAACAACTGTTTCTTGCTAGAGTGTGTTTGACTGTTCAGTTCAATTGTTATGCTGTTTATATGAGAAACTGTATGAAATTATTAATGCGATCAATCTGAAAGAAATAAAAATGTACAGTGTTGGAATGAACATTCAAAAGGATATACAGTAGAACCTGTATAATTAATTAGAACCAGCAATTATAATTGCGGTTTGCTTGAAACACCAGATTTGACGTCATATCGTACGCAAAAACAAAACTCTAGAAATGCGACGTAGCACTGAAACGAGAGTAGGAAAAAATTCGGAAGATTTACACCAAATTTCGTATTTTCTGGAACATTAAATAAAATCTGAAATTTCGGAAGACCTGGCAACACTGCTCACTAGACACTAGATGCCGGCTCACTGAGGCAGCAAAACAACTGACAAGTATGTAAACAAGCTGGTGAGTCATCAACAAGTCGGTGCATGAGCCGCGGTCGGACCAACCGGGGGTCGGACTAGAGAGGTTTTACTGTACATAGTTATGGTATTTTTTCCAACCATAAAGCAATAATAATATTCATAATTTGGGTACTTTAATTGTAATTGCCAGTAGTGATAAGTAATTGTAACCGCTGATGTCTCCAATACTCAAGTTACCTCAATTGTCTGGTAATGATGCCTGTAAATCAAGTTTTGTAAATAAACCTGATCTGCTTAAAAATGATTAAAATATACAAAGATTTAAATAAGATAAACTAAAATGCATACTATAATGCAACAGCAGTATCATTTTATAAGATAGAATTTTATTGTTTTATAAAAACTGTTATAAAACCCATCTAAGGTTTGATATTTCCAAGTAGTTAAAACAAAATTAATATTAATTGCATTTCTTTTAATGAAAAGGTTTCTCTTTACAACTAAATTGATGTAAGTGATTTCTTAATATATTCGTAATAACATGTGTGAAGGTTTTACAGACTGTTGTATTTATTTGGATAATTGAATAATCTAAGTTTTTTCATTAAATATAAAGTTGTGACTTTGTGTTTATTTTGTACCTATGAATTGTGATTAAAGTAAATGACTATGAAATGTTTATGTACCGGTAGTATTATTTATTTTATTTTATTTTTTACCAAATCATTGAACATCAGTACATTGGCATCATCTGTAGCCAATACAAAACCAACTTTCATATGTCTGTTCATGTTCATGTTTGTGTACACATTGTAATAGTACTATTCTTGTCGTCTTTAACTTGACAGGTATACTTGTCCGTTTAAGCCCCGCGATGGAGCGCCTTGTTGTAATAAGACGAAATCGTGGTGTATTTGTTCTTTGTCAATGGTGTTGAGATTGCACCTAATTTATCGTCTCAAACGTTGTTCGCCAGTTTGTAATATGACGATGTTTATTTTATATTTTATTTTCAGGGTTATTAGTTTAATATGGGGTCTTGTTGTTCGTTTATTATTATTTTTCGAAAGCTCGTTCTTTATTATTAGGTTGTGGGTTAGTGATTTATTCCACCCAATTCAACCTATTGTTGAATCCGGTAGTGAATAAATCGGTTACTTACACTCTTTATCGTCGTTTAATTATCAGTTTATTTGGTTTAAAATGTTTTTTAATTCACTTTCTCGAGTTGGTTCGCTGGAAGTTCCGTTGACTCTTCGAATATCAGCTGTGGTGAGTTGATCAGTAATGTTCTGCCTATACACTAACATAAACATATATAGACATGATATTTACTATAATTTATAATGTGTAGCATTATATATAGGATGGTGCGGTTGGTAAAAATCATTCCATTTGAATGTCCGCTCTTGAAGTCTGGTACCAACCGTCTCGGATTTCTCACTAAGCTGTATCTACTGTTTACAATAAAAGCCAACTCTTTTAAAGGTTCATATGACAATAGTGGTTTATTCAACTCTAGAAAAATTAAAATTTGATACAATAAGATAATTTACTTTCCTTTTGGTTAACAATTAAAATAGCACATGGACTCTAAAACATTTAAAAATCTCAGGTTGGTATGATTGCATTTGGCTAGTCGAATATTTTTTGTTAGTAAACAAATAGGTTATAATGTTTTATACAACTTGTAGTGATAGTAGTAGTAGTAGGTTCTTTGAGTCTGCAAAATACACATATCTAATAAAAAGTACTACTGTAATAATAAGTAGACAAAACCGAAAATCATTGATGGTTAACTTGAAATAATATAAAATATGAACAACTGTTCATGGTTAATCTTGGAAGTTAATTCAGGTTCATGTAACCTTGTTTGTTTAAAATTTATTAGTTATTTTTCATTGATGCATTAATAATTTAATATGTGATAATAATTATTTAGATTCAGTGTCATGGTTTTGACTCGTCTCCTAGATTGGATGTAGATAACACAGGTACATGTAATTCATTTGATACATTTAGGTTACCCTCTCGTGTAACTCTTAGTTTAATTATTAAAATAAAATATAAAACATCCTTAACTTCCTACTGGTTAGGGTACAGGTTCCCTTCATTGGTTATACAATGTCTTTGCTTATGCTAATACATTAGAATCATTTGAATAGTTAAAATTGTCGTTACTGAAAGCGTTCAATTTTGTCATTGTTTATCTATATTTCTAAGTTCCCTTTCTTTTGGAATTGGGCAATTTATCGATTAACTGATGTTAATTCAATTCGCTATTAGCGTTCTTTTACTTATATATTACTTGACAAGCATAGTATAATAGCTATGGGTATTAATACTTGCGTAACTGGTCGTTCGTAGGATTTACACTTTTTCATAATTTTTTCAATTAATTAAAATTCTTTAATTAATTAATTAATTTTAATAATAGCACTGCACTCACTCCTATGTGCATATACTCCGAATTAGTTCACTTGAAAATATACTGCACTATCTTCTTCAGTTGTCATAACCTCAACTCAAGGTTTGAGGTTAGTGCATGTGTTTACAGCTGTTAGCTGTCAAAAGCACGTTTTTCTGGACGATCGGCGAGCATGTAATTGCTCTCATTGCTGGTGAAAAACTGTTTTTGATTCCTCTGTCGGAATGATGCACTTCGTATTTTTTATAGGATCTGATTGGTTAATAATTTTTAATTCGTCTAACCTCGGCGGGCTTCGTTAAAATAGACGCTTAAAGTCGCGTCAGTCGCTGGTTTTGAGATTATGAATCCGTGGTTCACAGACCCACGCGCAAGGGCTAAGCATCTCACAATTATTTTTATAAGTCAAATATCTTAATTATAACTGCACTGATGTTATTTTTGTTACCTTTATCGTTTCTATTTTTTAATGACAATTATTTTGAATCCCCTCATCATATATTTCGGATTCGGGGTTGCTGAAATCGCACTTGGTATAAATACATAGTGTTCATTAAGCTATTAATTATTTATAATACATTGTTTTTATTCCATATTTGATGGTAATAACATATTCTTATCTTACTATTCACTTTTCCCTTAAAACTATGCAGTAATAATTACACTATGTCTGTTTTCATAGGTTCAATCTTAAGTCTATGACTATACATATTGTTTATTACTCGTATTAGACTAATATTAACATATAATTACCTTCTAATAGGGCCTATTTAAACTTCATTGGTTTTAGTCACTATTGATAGCGTTCTTTTTCCTTACCGGTATATTATAGGTTTATTGTCTTAATTATGGTTTGTCAAGTATGTTTGCCATACTTCATGGAGTTACATTATTATATGCTTAATACTCTTTCCATATTATTTTTATTGTTGTTTAAATGACTCTTACAATGGTTTTAATAACATTGTTCTCAATGTGCAGTAGTTCATTCTGCATTTGTACTGGTTGTTATCTAATCCTAAATGTTATTAGGATTAGTTGCAGCTAGTTGTTAATATAGTTTTGTTATTATCGTTATTATTATTATTTAGGTAGTTATATTTGTTGAATTTATTCAATTGAACGGTATTCTGTCTCACTCACAGTTGTCAGTTGAGTTACTACTCTTATATAATAAGTTTACAACACAATTTGATTGCATCAGGCATCTTTGCTATTACAAGCATATAGTTATATTGGATTACATTAATATAGCTTTTATATTTATCCATTACATCATCTATTGTATACAAAACTTTCCTTATATCATGTAGTTACTTCACATTTTAATACATTTTGGTTTGATATTATTTTGGCTTTGTTTTTCTTCAGTTTTAGTGAAAACTGGTTGCCCAGATGAGGTTATGTTGCATACTAGGTAGCGTTAATGTGTTGCTGGTGGATTTGTATCTCAACATTATACCTGATTGATTTGCTTTCATGTAATGTTGGTACATTTGTTGTTAGTACCTTTTGTTTACTTTTTATTGTCTTAATTATTGTTAATTAGTGGGTTTTTTCTAACATCAATTCCACTGTACTACTGGTTATTTATATTTTGGACATAGTCTTCTTTTTATGTCTACACATCATTTAGCTAAAATAAACTTATCCTAGTCTTATTCATTTTCTTGGTTATTCTTTATTTACAATAATTAGTCCTTATTGATTACAGTTTATTTTACATGGACAAGGAATGTATTTATTAAATGAGTTGTGGTCACTGTTGACTTTACCATACAGCTTAGGGATTTATATCATGTAATTAATTAACATTTCTTCTTTCTTCTTGTACAATTATTCCTTCATAGGTATATGTTAGTTTGTTATATTTCATTTTATTTCCCTTTTTGTGTCTGGTCTGGATATCTTTCTTCTTTTCTTCACTGATCTCTTTCTCACTCTTAGTTATTTTATACATGATGTTGTTTTCACTTGTGTCCTTCATTGTTTATCTTTCTTCCTTCTTGAGGTCGTTATTGTTGTTTTCTTCTCACTGACTCTTCTTTCTTCTTGATATAGTCATCGTGGTGTCCTTCTCACTGATTCTTTTCCTTCTTCTTTTGGTTTCCATTGTGTTCTTCTCACTGATCTATTGGGTAAAGGTATGTCAGTCGTCTCATTGTTAGTCTTCTTTTCTTCTTTATCTATACATTTACTAGTAATTCCTTTTTTATGATAATTGACTTAGTTTAACATATGATACTTTTTCCTTCTTTATCCATGGTGGTATTCTTGACCTTTTATGTATTCTTAATAGTAGTGGCTTTCAAATTAAATTTTTGGTACGTTGGTGTATGTAGTGTAATATGTACCGTTACAACATACACAAAACATAGTATAATTATATTAATATTATTATTATTACTATTGAAGATCAGTGTATTTCTGTTTGAATGTATTTTAATTGTATGATGTTTTGAGTTTTCTTGAGCCATCTCTTTAGTTTGTTACTCTACTGCTCTTTCCTTTCTTATCTCTAAATGCCTTCATGTTCTCCCGCTTTCACTATTATTTCCTTCTCTCCATAATCTTGCGTGTGGTCTTTCCATCCTATTCTTTCTATACTTAATATTTATTCCCAAATTACCTAATCTTCTTGTCATGTGTCTGTGGTCTATCACCATAAGGCTTAAAACGTTAAGAGTTTAAATAAATATAAAAAACTAGAAATCTGTGCCTATTAATAAGCGGCAACTGAAACTTTACTTGTTTTTTTTTAAATGAAAAAATTTAAATTTGTACCACTTACCTTCTTAGCGAAATACCAGGGTGTCGTCTGATGTACTTAGGCAGAGAAAAACAGGCAATGCAATGACAAACGCATATTTTGCAAGCACAATAAAAATGGTATTTTATTTGTTTCATGACATTTTTCTGTCTACTTTCTTTTACTTTACTAAATGTTCATTTTCGACTCCAACTACTACTCTGCATCTCGATTATTTTTCTTAAAGAATTACAAAAACTTTGATTATTTTTTACATGACCAATACGCTAATAACTAGTTGCAACTTAAAAAACTGACAAACTAACTAATTAAACTACTAAGACGACCCAGATTGCTCGCTCTCTCCCTCTCATACTGTTTAATTTAAAAACCCCCTTTTTACTTAAAATTTAGGCCTTTATTAAAGAGATACTATTACTTGTTGCTGTGGAGTCCCACACCGACCGCATGGCGTATCAAACACTTATTCCTCTTTTTCGATGTTCGAAATTATGCCCGCACTCTTGACGACTTACTGCGTTGACTGTTACATTATGACTGTACTTTGGTTCACATTAATACTGGTGTTTTGGCCGGCCGACCGTATTTAGCTAAAAACAAATTTTTATAGTACCACGCGTGGTCTCGTGTTGTGGTGGACTGACGCTGCTACCAAGGTGCATCGCACATTCAAATCATTTCCGCAGCATGATCGGTGATTGGCCGAGACGCTCACGTGGCCAGTTAATAAGCCACGTTGCGTCGCTTCCGTTGATATACTTTGGTGTCGAGAGTATAGTAGAGGCCCACGGGCGCACACTTACAGCTGCATTCCAAACATTACTGGTGGCAGGCTACAAAGTTTTTTTACACTTTTCCCCAATGGAAGATTCACGCATGTGCGCACGGGCTTGCATTCCAACGGTGTTATCGTTGTGCCAAGCACGAACTGATACGGAATTGCATACAGGGTGTCCAATCAAGCATGTCTGAGTGACCGTAAAGGGTGTCCAAACAATTCGGTCCCCAATAATTTATAAATTGAATAAAATTATAGGTCCTTCTAAATAGTACCGTTACAATACCCCCCCCCCAATGAGATATCTTCTGTCGAAACAGAAGAAATCTCATTGCTAAACCCCTAAAAGGATCGGTGAGGATATGGTGCCAACTACCCCCCATTTGTCCTTATACATCATGGATAAACAACCCCCTTGGCTCGGCGACTATGGCTGCATCTGAACGAGATCACTGGACTTCTCTATACGAGATCCCAACACCATAAAATCGAACAGACACGCACCACAGTGCACCTCACCTTCTAACATGCCGTCCCAAAATCCAAATCCCTGGTCTTATATCATGCCAGATCCTCAACCGATATGTTCCCCCTTATCATGCACACTGGGTCGCCTTCAGCAATACTGGGCTTGTACACACACTTATAACTGCACCCTAGCAAAGTTTTCATTTTTACATTAAAAATTTATTTAAGTTGAAATTACTTTCTTCAACATCAAAAAAAAATTTCTTTTATCTGAATTGATTAATTCTCTTTGTTATTATTGATACTTAGAAAACAAATAAATGAATATTTAATCAAAACATGAACTTCCTTATTCTAAAATTGGATTAAACACATATCCTAAACAATACAATTCAATAAAAACACTATTAATACACACAAACAATAATATAATCAAAATTCAAAACATCAACTAGATGGCAGGCACAAAATCAAATTTTTTTTTTTTTATTTAAATTTATTAAAATATATTTTCTTTATTAAAATTATTTAAATTTATTCAAATTAATTAAAAAACAAAATTGGCGTCACTTCATTGCCAAAACTGGTTTAGTATAGAACATCACCCACCAGCTGATCAAACTGGGTCAAGTCAAGTACCTTGACCTACATAAGTTACATCTGAAAATACGTTGAACATCTTTAAAATTCTATCTTTAAACACAAAAACATAATAAAATAAGACATTTAAAATAATACAATTAACAAATAAAATTGACATTTAAATTGCTCAAAATTACACATTTTACCACTTGACTTTATTCTCAACTTCTATTGAAATCTGTCACTTGTTTCAATCAAAATTTTATATTTTTTACTATGAATCTCTTTCTTTAATTCTCATTCTTCATTAATTTGGGTGATTTAATTATTCATAATAACTTGAAAAAATTGCAAATCATTCATAAGTGATATTCTACAGCTGATCAGCTGATTTTCTCAGCAAGGTGAATGACCTTACTACAAACACATTTCAAAATTATACAAATTACATGAAATACATATTTTTATCAATCCTTATATCTAACACAATACAGTAATACATTTATGATGCAGAATAAACATAGTATAATAAACATTCGAACACATATTTATCAAATCATAGTACAAGCGTTTAATTAGTGCAAAAGCGAGTTATCATCTTTAAGTTATAAAATTTGAATTCGTTGCTCACCGGAGCAACCCCCCAACCACACACACACTATTGTTTTTTTCTGTTGGACTGTGGCGCCCATTGGCCTCCACAAGGACGGCATAGGTGGAGGAATTTCACATCTCCTTGTCCTTGCTTCGGCGTTACATTTAAAAGGTTCAGATATCAACATATCTTTGTTATATAGTTATACACCCTTAATGCGGGTCTACCACCTGGCTTTGCTGTCCCTACTCGGACAGAGTGGCAGCCGCTGTTCCATAGTTTCCGAGATTTCCCCTAGTTTCAACCCCCATCAATTTCTAATATAAACCAATTTCAAACCAGCTATGGTCAAGGGACTTAAATTATGGCCATAGCTGACCGCTAGCCAAAACCACGATTAGTGCTGGTAAGGCAGTAATCGCCCGAAAAGTCGGGGAAATCATCTTTACCTTCAGGCATGTTACACTCATCATTAATCTGCACGGCACGAAAAATCTATCAGTATACAATATAAAGTTGTATAAAAGGGTGTGCTGTGCATTTTCGCCCTTTTGGCCTCCGATGGAGGTAATACTCTCTATTACCCCCAACACCATCCACTATCTACTGTGGCACATACCACCACAGCGATAGCACACTAATAGCTAAACTAAATCTTTCTACATTTGCAGTTTCTACCCTCCATTATTATATCACTTCTATAAGCACCACTCTATCCCCCAAAATTACCCACATATCTTGTATGATAAGTTTTTATTTTATTTAACACATTTTTTACACAGACACCTTTGCAAGTCCAAACTTTTTCTCTATGACCAAAATAGGAACTACCACAATGGATCACCTTACAAATTTACCTTAAAAGTACAATACATTTTGTTTTCTGAAGGAAAACAACTTCTTGAAAAGTTAAGTATTTAAGTTACATAATTTCGGTTGTTTCATTCTGAAATTTTCCAATTTCAATTTCTAGAACAACCTACTGTAGTTCGTGGAAAATATTACAATTTTTTTTTTTTTTTTTTTAAATACCTTACCTTTCCACGAAACTAGGGGTCCCCCCCCCCGTTCAATGATAATGTTAAATTTCTAGTTTACACCAATTTGTGGATTAGGACCATCGTTGGTTTCACCCTTTGCGGGGCTACCGTCAACCATGGTCTGCCTCCAGAATGCCAAAAACCACGATCAGAGGTGGTGAATCTGTGACCGCCCGACAATGGGGGAGGATCCCTTCTACTTTTAAAATACCATAACGTGTGTATAAATAATAATAAAATAATATAATAATAAAATATAAAAATGTCTGTTTATGTATAAAAATTTTAATATTTACAAATATCTATCATCACTCAGCTAGATAATTCTTTTTTAATTGGGTCACATTATAAGTTCCTTTTATTTCTCGAGTTTGCAAATCTACTAAAACATAAGCATTCTCCATTTTCACTTGGCTAACCTCATATGGACCGTCATACAATAGGAAGAATTTTTTTATTTCTTTGTCCAACGCTGATGATTGATCGTGATTTTTTTATTAATACTAGTTGCCCTACCTCGTATTGTATGGGTGTTAAATTCCGGTCATGTCTCCGTTTACGCTGTTCGGCCTTACTCAGCAGGCGCTCCCTAGCGATTACCAATTTCCTATCATGTGGTATTTCCGTCCGGGTTGGAAATTTTACTAGCTCTTCTAATATGCGTGACGGCCTTCTCTGAAACATTAACTCACATGGGCTGTAACTAGTGGATTCATGTAAACTGTTGTTAATATACCCCTCTATCTTGCACACAAAAGTAGCCCACAAAGAATGTTTTTTATGGCAAAAGGTTCTAAACATTCTCCCTAACTCCCGCATAACACGCTCACTTGGATTTGACTGTGGATGATACACTGATTGTGTTTAATTAAAATATTTTCCCAACCTAAATTTTCCCGCCAGGTGTTGCTGGTGAACTGCGAACCATGATCTGATAATACTATTTTAGGCTTACCTACTTCAATAAGGTATTCATTTACTATCTTCCTAGCCAATACTGATGAGGTTGCCTTTTTAATCGGGTACAATTTTATAAATTTGGTAAAAACATCTAACACAACAAATAAATAATTCACCCCTCCTCGACCTTTGGGTAAGGGGCCATATAAATCAACGGGAACTAATGCTAAAGGACTGTCCGGCATTACATGCTGCATTAAACCCTCCTGTTTACGATTGTTTACTTTAGCTTTCTGACAAATTTCGCATGTTTGTAATATTTTACGCACCGTTCTTTCCATATTATTAAATTTACATGACTCTTTTAATATGTCACTACATTTCTTGGGGCCTATATGACCATACCGTAGATGGCAATCTCTCACTACTTCAGGTATTATAACTTTAGGGATGCACACCTTCCAATCGTCTCCCTGTTCATTTGCCCGATGAAATAAGTGTTTATTAAACAAACTAAAATGTTTCTCCCACTTGTGAGGTACGTTTGGTATTTGACTCAAAGCTAATATTATTTTATTAAGTTCGGTGTTTCTTTCTTGTTCTGTTGCTAAGTTACTTATTAATTTTTTTCATATTTACTTCCCCCACTTCTTTTACTATAAATATTTTATATGTATTTGCTATGTCTACTTCGGTATTATTATCAAAATCTGTTCTGGATAGGACATCAGCTACTATATTTTCTTTACCCTTACAATACTCAATTGTTAAGTCATATTCTTGTAATATTAGCATCCACCGCACTAACCTACCATGTGTTAATTTACAGTTCTTTAAAAACGTTAAAGCTTGGTGGTCGGATCTTATGAATACCTTATTTCCTAATAAGTACGTTCTGAACTTCCTACAGGCGAAAACTATTGATAACGCCTCCTTCTCCGTCGTAGTATAGTTCTTTTCACTAGTTAATAGAGATCTACTTGCAAAAGCTACTACTTTGTGGTTACCACTCCCATCTAACTGAAACAACTCTACTCCCAAGGCAATGTCTGACGCGTCTGTGTGTATATAAAATGGTTCTGAAAAACTAGGATGAGCTAATATAACTGTGTTTAAGAATTTATTTTTTATCAGCTCGAATATATTTTGCTCTTTTAAATTCCACTGCCATCGATTGTCTTTGTTTAATAAATGTCCCAATTGTACTGTGAAATATGAATATTTGTCTACAAATTGCCTATAATAATTGCACAAACCTAAAAAACTTTGCAACTGTTTAACATTTTTTGGTATCGGAAAATTTTGTATTATTTCTACTTTTTTAGGGTCTGTACTGATACCCCTGGCTGAAATTATATGTCCCAAAAAATTAACTTGTTCTTTCAAAAATTCTGACTTCTTAAATTTAACTGTTATGCCATATTCATGCAGTCTACTTAGTACCCTATCTAACCTTTCACAGTGTGTATCAATGTCTGGTGACGTAATTACTATATCGTCTACATAAACGGTTGTGAATTCTAAAATCTCTCTCCCTAACACATAATCCAGGCATTTGATAAAAATTGAAACACTTACGTTGAGTCCAAAAGGTAGCCTGCGAAATTGGTAATTCCTACCGTTGTATAGAAAGGCCACATACTGTCGAGACTCCTCTTCCAGCTCTATCTGCCAGTAGCCTGCAGTCAAGTCCAAGGTGGTGATGTATTTGGTCCCACTAAAACGTTGCAGAATTTCGCTTACTGGTTCCGGTGATTCTCTGTCTGGAACAATTATTCTGTTCACTTGTCTTGCGTCTAAACATAATCTTATCGATAAATCTTTCTTTGTCACCACTACTAAAGGGTTGGAATATGGTGACGTAGATTTTTCTATTATACCTTCCCTCAACATTTTATTTATTTCCTCCTGTACTAAACCCCTCTTTGAGTATGGTACCGGATAGGTTTTAGGTGCAAAGGGTGTTTTTTCTTTAACGACTAATTTACCCTTAAAATTCTTTACTAAACCGGGTTCGTCTGAAAAAACTGATTTATTTTTGTTTATTATTAGTACTATTTTTTCCCTGTCTTGGTAGCTAAATTCCCCATTTTGATATAGGATTTTATTCATTTTCTCCTCCCAACTATTTTCATTTTCAAATAATTCAGTATTATTTACTCGCAAGTTACAATAATTTATCATTAAAGGTCTACACTCGTTTATATCATTGTCAGAAATTAACATCCCCTTACTAATTATTTTTAATGCTTTCATTCCTACAGTTTTCTTTTGTATGAATGGTATTTCAATTATATTATTATTATTGTTTAATTTCATAGTCTGTGTGTAATAGTTTAACTCTACTTTGAAATTATTTAAAAAATCATTACCTATTATAGCTCCCATATTTAATCCTGGAATAACTAAGAAAGGTACATTTATTGTGTTCTCATTTACTTTTAATTGTAGCATTATTTGTTTAGTTACTTTTTTACTGCGAACACCCATTACTCCTATAACACTAATTCCCAGTACTGGTAATTGTGGAATTGTCTCTGTAGTCTGATTTTTTATTTTTTCAAACATTCTATCGTCTATAGCAGTCAGTTCACTCCCTGAATCTACTAGAAAAATGTATTTAGAATCAAACACTTCGGCTTCAAATTCTGCCATCCCAAAAGCATTACTACTCTCTCCCGCTTCTTCGTTGGATAGATCATTATGTATATTGGTAATTAGTGACCCTATTGTTAGGTGATTACTAGACGGCTGGGGGCTTTCTTTTTCAACCGCCCTGATTAGTTTAACGGTATTGGGGGTGGTGGTTCACTGTAAACCCCCCCTACTGTTTTGATTATGAGCTGGTGCTTCTACGCCCCGAATTTCGTTTGGGTTACTAACATATCCCCCTCTCCCTCTATGATTAAAGTTTCCTGACACTCCCCGATTGTTGGTGAAACCTCTCCCTCTCTGATTCCCTCTAAACTGATCGAAACCCATATTATAATTCTCCACTCTCTCTCGGGCACTCTCCCTTGGACCCTGACACCGGTAACATTGATTCCGCGACCCATTATAATTACTAGCTCCACAACTAGGGTTTGGACACAACCACGCCCCCTCCCCTGATCTACTCGCATTACTAATAAAATGGTCTGGTTGTCTTGTTTCAGTATTTATTTGATTCGATTCATTAATTCTAAACTGATATTTATTATCTTCTTCCTCTTTCATACTCTGGTATGCTTCTAGTATTTTTTCTAATTCTGCAATATTAGAAAAATCCCGGGTTCTGATCGTGGACCGTATGTCCTTAGGTAAATGTTTACTAATGTATCTTATAAAAGATGAAAGAGGCATTGGTGGTTCTAAATATTTAACCTGACTATATAGTCTTGTCACATACGATGTAATACTCATGTTTTTTATATTAAAATTTCCCCATCCCATTATGGTACTACGTAACCCCTCTTGTTTCTCTTCTGACCAGTACTTATTTCTAAATGCTTGCTCAAACTCATTAAAATCTACCCAGTTATCATTATGAGCATCCGCCCATATTTTAGCATCCCCTTTAAAGTACTTTAAAATTCTTACTAATTTAATCTCCCAACTTTCTTGGTTATATTTATTAAAACTTTTTATAGAGTTCAAAAATTGTATGGGGTTCACTCCCCTACTTTCATTACTAAAGTACCCTAATTCTACTTCCACATTCACTCTCTCACTCACATTAGTTAATTTCTGATTAATGGTTACACTCAAGTCTTCTCTGACTTTAATTATTTCACGCTCATGTTCTGCTTGTTTATTTTTTAAACTAGTTACATTAATTTTAATTGCATCAACTTGTTCAAAGTTACTTCTGAATTCATCATTTATATTTTCTTGTATTTCACTTGCTCGTTTGATTTGTTCACACTCATTAATTATACATTGAACATTACTGTCAATTTTGTCATTTTGCTTTTTAATTTTATCATTAAATTTACTTGTCAACGTGTCAAATTTTTTATTTGTCTCTAACATTTTCTCTTTTTGTTTTTCGTTAATTATTTTTATATCATTTTTCATTTCGGTTTGTATCTTATTCATGTCTATAGTCAGTTCATCTTTCACTCCAACAATAGTCTCATTCATACTTTCCAATCAGCTATTCATATTTACTTCACTTATTCTTAATTCAATTCTTATGTTCACGAACTCGTTACTTAAGTCTGTAAGTTTATTATTGACTACATTTATTTCTGATTTGATTTCAGATTTTAACCTATTATTTTCTGCTTTCATTTTCTCGTCTTGTTTGTCAAGTTTATCATTTACTATGTTTATTTCTAATTTGACTTCCGTTCTAAACTCATTCAAATTATCATTATTCTTTTTCATTACTTCCATAATCAACGCTAATTGATTAAATATATCTACACTATTGCTTTTGCTACTCTTAGCATCTGCTGTCTCAGTTGTTTCGTCTGTTGTATTGTCGGTGTCGTTTACGTGCTCGTCAATATTTGTCGATACTAAACTGTCCTGTGTCACATTTAAATTTACTTTTACTTCTTCACCTTCACACAAAGTTGCATTCTTATTTCCCTCTGCCATTTTCGACCAGTTTGTAAACTAACTTAAATTTTTTAATTTACAAAGTCACTGTTAGACGGGCGCCATTTAAAACGTTACGAGTTTAAATAAATATAAAAAACTAGAAATCTGTGCCTATTAATAAGCGGCAACTGAAACTTTACTTGCTTTTTTTAAATGAAAAAATTTAAATTTGTACCACTTACCTTCTTAGCAAATTACCAGGGTGTCGTCTGATGTACTTAGGCAGAGAAAAACAGGCAATGCAACGACAAACGCATATTTTGCAAGCACAATAAATATGGTATTTTATTTGTTTCATGACATTTTTCTGTCTACTTTCTTTTACTTTACTTAATGTTGATTTTCGACTCCAACTACTACTCTGCATCTCGATTATTTTTCTTAAAGAATTACAAAAACTTGGATTATTTTTTACATGACCAATACGCTAATAACTAGTTGCAACTTAAAAAACTGACAAACTAACTAATTAAACTACTAAGACGACCCAGATTGCTCGCTCTCTCCCTCTCATACTGTTTAATTTAAAAACCCCCTTTTTACTTAAAATTTAGGCCTTTATTAAAGAGATACTATTACTTGTTGCTGTGGAGTCCCACACCGACCGCATGGCGTATCAAACACTTATTCCTCTTTTTCGATGTTCAAAATTATGCCCGCACTCTTGATGACTTACTGCGTTGACTGTTACATTATGACTGTACTTTGGTTCACATTAATACTGGTGTTTTGGCCGGCCGACCGTATTTAGCTAAAAACAAATTTTTATAGTACCACGCGTGGTCTCGTGTTGTGGTGGACTGACGCTGCTACCAAGGTGCGTCGCACATTCAAATCATTTCCGTCAGCATGATCGGTGATTGGCCGAGACGCTCACGTGGCCAGTTAATTAGCCACGTTGCGTCGCTTCCGCTGATATACTTTGGTGTCGAGAGTATAGTAGAGGCCCACGGGCGCACACTTACAGCTGCATTCCAAACATTACTGGTGGCAGGCTACAGTTTTTTTTACACTTTTCCCCAACGGAAGATTCACGCATGTGCGCACGGGGTTGCATTCCAACGGTGTTATCGTTGTGCCAAGCACGGACTGATACGGAATTGCATACAGGGTGTCCAATCAAGCATGTCGGAGTGACCGTAAAGGATGTCCAGACAATTCGGTCCCCAATAATTTATAAATTGAATAAAATTATAGGTCCTTCTAAATAGTACCGTTACAGGCTTGCACTCAATCATCCTTTACAACACTGACATACCTGCCTTCCTCTTTATATGTCCATCCCACCTAATTTTTTTCTATTTTAATTGCTTTCACTACATCATCTTTTAGTCAGGTAATTCTCCAGATTAAGTAAAAACAAACAAGTGTAAAACATTCTTCTTCTTTGCTACACCAAAAAGCATTTTTTTGTCCCATTATAAGTGTCCAACCATACTGTAACATATCTACCCTTGTGACATACCATATTTTATTGGCTGTTAAAATAGTTAATGTTTCGAGAAAGAAATACATTAATGTTATGTTGCAAATTGATCCATTGTGCCATTGTTTTTTAATTTTAGACTAATTCAATATATTTTGTACACAGTATTATTAACTAGATTAAAATACACTTGTAAAAACACATTAAACAACATGAATTATGGAAACGTACTCGTGATGTTCTTTAAGAGGGCAGGAATGTTGGTGATTGGTTGAGGGAAGACTTGAATTTTTCAAAACATCAATTGGGACAACATGACTTTTAAATCAAAGTCAGACAGTGAGATTTTGTAAAAACAGTTGTTTTATGTCAATACTTCAACCTCCTGAACACGATGGTATGCATAACTCTATCTACAATACAAAGAAAAGAGAACATAAATTTTGCATCTACAGCACTTGTGTATTGTTTTTAGTACTGTATATAATTGTTCAGGTTACTATATGCATGTGCATGCAAAAATTTAACATTGATAAACATAATTTTAATAGCATGTAGATACATTTCAATACACATAATTTAAAATCAAATAGATATACAAATTCGTCTTTCATATTATATACATATAACTTCAAGTTTTTAAATCAACTAAGTAGGGTTAATGAACGTTTGAATTACAAAAAATAATCAAAATCAAAGTATGATTAAATTAACTATACAAAACATGACAATTTATCTTATATCTAAAGTAGTAATGTTAGAAAATATTCTATAAGAAAGAAATAATTTAATACATTATTTACATGCTATTTTGTTTTTTTCATCTGCCTTTACATAGAATATAATGCGCTTGATTTATCAATGTTCACATCACAAGGCACCCTAATGGGTTTGAACAAAATACCAATCTGTTATTTTCACTTCACATTCCTGTCTTGGATTAATAGTTTACACAGGCTTTTGGTATTCATAGTAGGGCAGATGTATTTTCATTTTTGCTCTCCACAATACATTTGATGATGAAATACAGGTGTTACTTGCCTGCATTTGGCGTTGTCTTTAGTTTTTTAGTTGCTGCTTTTTAGTTACATTGTTGTCTCCTTTATCATATACATCCTCTTTAAAACTTTATCCAATTTGACTCAACGACTTCTTCCTCTGTCAAAATGATAACCTTTGTTGGACTCGCACAAAACATTGATAACTCAAATGCTCGCACAAAACAACAGAGTGGACTTCAAGTGGATGTCATGTGACAACCATTTGAGTGGTTTGCTAACACTAGTTTGCTATATGGATTAACTAAACTCCAATGTAATAGGGTCCCCAAGGGATTTCTCTATTTCAAAGTTCAATGAATAAAGCTAAGAGTTTTTAACATTTCTGTGTGATGGATGAATTGATGTCATATTAACTAAAAAAACAAGTACAAGTAACAAATGTTCATAAGGCTGTTTCTTGATATGCAGTAAAGTGTCAAAGTGTCAGCATTTTTCTGGATGTGTGAACATTTGAGGATAAATTCTCCTTTTTACTTCCATGTTCCATAAGGAAATGGAAGTATGGTGATGACGGAAAAAATCGTGTTCGAGATAAGGGCTGATTCTGATTGTACTACCCTCAAAACATGAAGAAAAGTCATTTTTCGACAAGTGTTTGTGTAGAATTTTTTCTATGGTAAACAATAATGCCCGCAAATTCAAACAGAATCAAATAATTTTTTGCATACATCCCTGAATTGTAGGGGACTCAAGGCCTATTGATATTGGTGAAGATCGGTTAAGGGAAAGGGGTAGTTTACCTGCAAAATTTTATGTTTTAACAAGAGTAATTTTTTCTGTGACAAACTAACTGGCATAAATTCAAACATAATAAAATAATTTTTTGCATATGATCCAATGTTTTCTACAAAACCAGATAGACATTTTGGCAGTGCTATTGACTGCCATCATCAGTCAAAATCGAGTGCGCTAACGTGAGGTGGTATATGTTAGTGACCACAGTACTACGGTTAAGGCTGAAGAAAGAAGTAGTTTCTATGGAAATATTTCAAAAATGATTTAAAATATAAATCTTAGAACATGGAAGTCATCTATGGTTCTCCATACCGATATTTGTATTTAGTCAAGCATGTACTGTATATCTCTGCTTTAGAGAGAACATACCATGCTTCTTATAACATTTTTATTACTTACACAGTCTTCATTCAAAAGAAATCATAAAGGTGTAATAATATCTCCTATCAACTTCAGAAGTCTAAAGTCATAAGGCTGAATCAGAAGTAGGCTTAGCTTGGAACAAAGAGAACTACAGTGAATACCATTTGCAGATAATTGAATGAGAACTCTTCTGAATAGCCAAAAAGCAAAGGGCACAATAGCCATATCTTCTGAGAAATATATCTCGTATGCCTTTCTCATGGTTGTTCAAGTGTCCTTTTACTTTTCTGAAATGTGCTGTATAAATGATGTCATTATTGAGCCTCTATTTTCTCTGTTTCTTTGAGTACAGCTGCTCCTTCAATTGGTACCATATCAGTTCAAGAACAAATACAATCACTGATGTAAACAAACCACCATACAATATAAAGAACGGGAGTTCCAAATCTTCATATGTCAGTTTTTTTATAACGTCTGTCTCTGTAGTATTTTCTGGGTTTTCGCCAACATTCTGTTTTAAACTGCTTTCTTTTCTGTAAGTCAGTGTGTCATCAAGCCACAGGTCAAACAGTCCAGCATCGTATATTCTCGACACCAGAGTATTTACGGCTTCGTAATAAACACTTCCTTTTGGCAGCATATATGCTAAATAATAGTGCTGTGGACATTCTTTCACAGAATGCAAATTCTTAAAACTGTTGACGTTTATAATTTCCTGGTACTTGCTTGTCAGTGTAGAAGTAAGGATGGCGACTTTGTTTTTCTGTAGATATTTCGCTATGTCCACAGTGCATTTGGCATCTACTTTGAGTCGTTTGTTTAATTCCACCATTATGGGACTTTCATAACCTGCAAAACTGTCTTCAATTCCTTTATAACTAATCATGACATCCAAACCAGAGTAGTAGAGATCTTCCAATGTATTTATGTCAGGATAACGTTGCTGAACTCGAATAGAGTTGTATATTTGACCCAATATTACAGTTACAATCACCGTGCTGCACAGGAAACAGGAAGCCATTAGAATTCTTAACATTGAGCTTTCAGGCACGTTGACAACGGAAGCTGACAACAATGGTTTCCATATAACACACATAATGTCAATCAAGCTGCAAATTTTTATGTTCTTACTGTCATAGTTTTCCACAAAGTAAAACATCACTGTAAATATACAGCTTATTATGGCAATAATAATTATAGAGATCCATACGTTCCAATGGAATGTTTTAACAATAACATCCCATCCTGTGATCTGTGAACTCTTACGAACAATAATGCATAGACTGTTAGTGATAGTTGGAAATGTATAGTATATATTCTTCACATTGTACCATCTGAGGTATTTAGAATTTAACGCGATATCCGTTAAGCCTCTTTGTAGTTCTCCAACTGCACCAGTGTAAGAACCGTTATTTAAGTACCCATATGTATCACCATCAAAGGGTTCATGCACGACAGATGTTAAATTGAAATATGAAGCCATTACCCACTTGAAAGACACATCTACACCACCTTTACGGTGCACTGGTGTTTTACTATAAAACGATTCACTGTTACTGCTTATAATAAAATCAAACATTGTTGTTTTCAATGGATACCCATTCATATTCTTCAATCTCTTGTGTAAAAACTTGACAAAGTCTTCATTAACATGAAATGAGTGAACAGTCCCTGAATTTTCTTTTCCTGTAGTCACAAAAGGATTATAAATCCAAACTTTTTCATAAGTTGATGATATGTTGCACTGATTTGTATAAGTAGTCAGTAGGACTAAATTCAACACACCAAATCGAATCCAAAGATGCTGAAAAAGGTGTGTAAATTCTAATTCTGAGTACAGTTTACACATAGTCCCATCAACGAGATTAATCAGGACTTCACTTTTATTTTGCCATGCATCTGAATCATAATAATATGTTATAAAACCAGTTACATCATCAATAATATTACTATCAGCACTAACAATGAAGATGTATCCATCAAAATGTTCGTACTGATTATAGTGAGACTGATTAGTAGTACAACTAGGTCCTACGACAGTTGGAATGCTGAGCTTCATTAACCATGAGATTTTGTTAAAACAAAATTCAAAACTCCACTGTACAGCAATACTGTCTTTACGTTTAAAAAACTTATGTGTTACTGTCAGGAATGCTTCATGCGATGCATGAGTTAAACCATATTTTTCTCCATTGTCGAACGAGAGGCTTGAGTATGAATTATCCAAATTATGCACAATTACAAAAATATAAACACAATAAAATACCATTGTCAATAATTTACAATTATGTTTAACTTTTATATTATTATGTTTAAGATAATTACCACGTTTACACCTTTGAAAGAGTTACTGAAATAACAAAAACCACCAGCCAACTAACTGTTATACAACAGTGACATGGGTACTCAACTGGTGTGCGTTAATGACAGTAATTTTCCAATTAAAATTGATTTACGTTTTTAAATTCAATCACATTTTGTGGTAAATAATTAACAAGCACAGTTTGAGTGTAAATAAACTATTGCCAACAAAATAAAAGATAAGAAATTAATTAGTTAATTTTATCACATTGCCCAGCGAATTTTTTGGTAATTATAATGGAACGTGTGATGAGAAGGAAAGTGTTTCAACTTAAGACATTTAAAATGATTTTCAATTATATTAAATATGTTTTAGAGCACTGACTTTAGCAGTTATCTAAAATTTTAACCCACGTAAACGATGTGTTTGTGTAAGTCCACATGTGTGCATGTTATGTATGTTTACAAACAGAACCATTAAATCATCCATTTTGAACTCTGTCCATTTTGATTTCTGGACAGTACCATTAACGCACTTGAGGCTTTTCATATATAGGGCGACTCAATGTGTGCGAAGACTAGTTAGGATAACGCTTAGCATAGTATCAGGCAACTGAGCATAGTGCTAACCACTCTGCCTTCTTTGTATGCTGTTCAAAAAGTTCATGAAAGTTTTTCTTAATTTCTTATTTAAGAAATATCTGATTTAAAAACTCTTTTGTGAATTTAGTATGACTGTCTGAAACAACTACGTTTGTAGCAATATTTTGTCTGTAGTGTAGATTTGACAACTTGACAAATGACGTATCACATTAGACTTGAGTAGGTTGTGTTTTTGTGTATTCAGAGATTTTTTTAACATTCTACCGTTAGCCTAAATGTAAATCAGCCATTTTATAAAGGCAAATTTGCAAAAAATAGGTTTCATTACTGGGATGATAAACTTTAATATGAACTAGCAGCTGCCTAAAAAATTGTTGGTACAACATCCTCAAATTAGGGATGAAGAGGTAAACATACCATGTTTTCCAAAATGTCATCAGAAATATGCATTTCTGTTTACCAAGAATACAAATTTAAAGTTGAGCTGATTTCTAATGATTTGTCGGATTTCACAAGTTCCATTTGGATAAACACTGCCCAAATAAGAATTTGTGTTTACTACTATTTTTCTCCTTTTCCAACCTTTGTGTTTTTACGTTGATTTACTAAAAAAAACCCCAAGAGTTGGACAATATATAATGAAATATAATATTAACTAAATGATTGGTTTTTTAGTTTGATCATAATAATTAATAAACGTTGACAAGCCTCACGTTGTTGGGAGCCAAATCTGTAATATTAATTAATAATTGGGGCTTATTTATTTTTTTTATTATTGTGTGGGGTGCTATGAGTTATAGTTATCTTTAACAGTAAGATGTGTAAAGTGTATGCTTCATTCTCCAACTTCATTATCTTTATCCAACTTATACTTGTCACGGCTATTCTTTTTTATAAACAACAGTAATCCAGTGAAGACTATTATATTTCATAATAATAATGGACTAATGACTTAAGTTGGTACTAAATCATTGTTACTGAGAAATAGTTATTTAATACCACATGACACGTATCACAATATATAGCCTTATAGTTATAAGGCTACAGTATTTTAAAACACGTTGCTTCAGTGTGAGCATCAATAATGAATGACTTTCGCACCTGATATTGTCGACATAATGCTAGTCCCCAAAACATTTCCCCAGTATTGTAGAAAGTATATTAAAACTAGCAAAATACCCGTGCTTCGCTACGGAGTTTCACGTTGTACGTAATTGTACAATTATTGCTCGCTTAATAGTATAGAATTAGATAGATTGTACAAATTCTCAACTCTTAGTTTGTTTATTTACATTCATAGCAACAGCTATTTATTATTTATTTCGAGAAAATTTTTAGAGCCGTTTCCGAGAAAAAAAAGGACATACATTTATTAATTAATTGAACTTCGAAATTTTCTCGACTATAAGAACCTGCAAACAACGAAGTTTTTCAATTTAAAACAATGATTAAAAACTCAGAACTAAATGTATTCAGGGTTTCCAATAAACTGAGATGTCAACCACTTCATTTACAAAGTATGCAATTCCCGCGATAAATTTCATTATTTGGTTTTTTGCCCCTTAGTATTGAAAGTTTTTAAAACCGTTTTGAGCACCTAAGACCTATGATGAAGCTACGTTCAAAGTTTCATTGATATCCATTCAGTGGTTTCAGAGATATCGTGATCAGTGAGTCAGTCAGTGGTATTTGGCTTATATAGATATCTATATCTAGCCGATTTACCCAGCGTTGCTCGGGTTCATAATTTATTCATAGGCTCATAGGCACCTATTCTTGTTCTAACGTTATATTACTTGTATATTGTATAATCTTCCTTATATTGTTACATTCGCATTCTCACTGGAGGAATACTCTGTAGCGCACCTGTTTAAGAACATGTCATAAACTGTATTCTTATATCTGGAGAAGAATTCTGTTGCGTGTGATGCTCCTGCTCGATTTCTAACTCTAGGAGAGGGCGAACAGCTAAATTAGTTTTCAATAAAATGTCTACAGTACTTGCACGCGCTGCGTATTTACTGTCTTTTATAATTCGTTGTGTTAATGTTGAAATAAGGCATTTGTTAAATTAGTATCTCCTAAACTTATTCTAACAATACAATACCTCTATAGATTTCAGCTTATCAATTTTTAAATTCAAACTGAAGCAAGTGCATTTATATTGTCTGAACACTATGATCTGAATACATTTGCTATCAAAACTTTGTTTTTTATACTCGCTTATAACTTACTTCGATCTTAACTTATCCACTTTTAAATTCAAACTGAAATAACTCTGAATTCACACACTATTAAGAAGTTTCTTAAGATGCATACACCACCTTTGATATCATAACCTATATCTTTATTTATAAGAACCGTGGACTCTGGCCCCGCCGTCTTTCGCGGGATCCGACCTAAGACTCCCCGGGTTCCGTGGATGAACTCCAGGGAAGGCCCGTCGGACGACTCCCGCGCTATTTCCTACGCGGGAGACTTCCACCGATGCTATGGTAACCAGAATCTATTCTATTGGGTTGCCATAGTAACCAGATCTAATAGTTTTTAAGATCCAAAGGACCCCCCAAAGGATCGTATCGAAAAAACACTTGTCCTATGTTGGTTCTCCCGTTGCGTAAAATATTTGTGCCAAGTTTGGTTGAAATCGGTCCAGTGGGTCCAGTGGTTTAGGAGGAGATGTGGAAGACCCCAAAGGACCCCCCGAAGGATCGTATCAAAAAAACACCTACCCTATGTTGGTTCTCCCGTTGCGTAAAATATTTGTGCCAAGTTTGGTTGAAATAGGTCCAGTGGTTTAGGAGGAGATGTGGAAGACCCCAAAGGACCCCCCGAAGGATCGTATTGAAAAAACACCTATCTTATGTTGGTTCTCCCGTTGCGTAAAATAGTTGTGCCAAGTTTGGTTGAAGTCGGTCCAGTGGTTTAGGAGGAGATGTGGAAGACCCCAAAGAACCCCCAAAGGACCCTATCGAAGAAAACACATATCCTATGTTGGTTCTCCCGCTGCGTAAAATATTTGTCGCAAGTTTGGTTGAAATCGGTCCAGTGGTTTAGGAGGAGATGTGAAAGACCCCAAAGGACCCCATCGAAAAAACACCTATCCTATGTTGGTTCTCCCCTCGCATAAAATATTTGTGCCAAGTTTGGTTGAAATCGGTCCAGTGGTTTAGGAAGAGATGTGGAACATACATACATAGATACAATGGGGGGGGGTTGCCCCTTAGGAGTGAAAGTTTTTAAAACCGTTTCTTAGTGAGCACCTAAGACCTATGATGAAGCTATGTTTAAAGTTTCATTGATATCCATTCAGTAGTTTTTGCTCTACGTTGATTCTATGTCAGCCAGTCAGGCAAACTTTCCCCCCCTTTTTCCCCCTTTAAAGGTCGAATTTCCAAAAATCCCTTCTTAGCGGATACCTACATCACATAAGGAACCTACATGCGAAATTTCAAGTTTCTAGGTGTTATAGTTTCGGAGATTTCGTGATGAGTCAGTGAGTGAGTCAGTGGTATTTATCTTTTATATATATAGATTAGAATCTGAATAATGAAAAATTAGGCTAAAAATAAACTTGGGTAAGACAAAAATAATGTAGATTTGCATACACAAATAAAATCTGCCAAACAAATAAAAGCCTCCAAGTGCAACAGATAATAATAAGAATGTGAAAGAAGGGACATAGAAATTGAAAGAAAGAGCTGAATGGGGTGGGCTGCTGTATTCAATAAACGTAAACACACTGAACAATGAAAAGATTCTGCAGCACTTTAGGAAAAAAAAATTGATTAGTGAATATTGTTCATTATAAAGTATAGGCCACCAACACAGATTCGCACAAAACAAACAAATTGAATAAAAATACAGAGAGCAATAGAAAGCTTAATGCCATTTTAGGTGTCATCTTAAAGGAAAAAAAAACAGAATGAATAAATTAGACATTAATTAAACAGTCAAAGGTTAGTGTTGGTGTAGACCATAAAAATGAGATCTGACAATTAAGTTTGCAAACTCATCCTATTAAATATGCTATTGCCAGCCACGACAATCAAAGTACTCCTTTGATTGCTATGGTCACATTCAAAGTACTCCCCTTGGAAAGCTATACACCAATGCAAGCGCCTACTCCACCCTTTGAAGCAATTTTGGAACACTTTCTGGAATGGCCTTCAGAGCTGCCCCATCGTATAGCCTTAATCTCCTCAATGTCATCAAAATGTCTTCCTTTCAAAACTTCTTTGATCTTTGGGTAAAGGAAGAAGTCAATGGGGCGAAGGTCAGGTGAGTATGGTGGCTGGTCTACCAAAGTTATTTGTTTCCTGGCAAAAAACTCCCGTACAGACAGTGCAGTGTGTGCAGGTGCATTGTCATGATGCACAAGTTGGCGAACAGTTTTGGTTGTTTGCGTCTTACTTTTTCACCCAACCTTTGCAGCACTCCCAAATAGTACACTTGGTTAATTGTTTGTCCTGATGATACAAATTGATAGTGAACAATCCCCAGGACATCAAAAAAGGTCAACAACGTTTTCATTTTTGATTTTGATTGACAGAACTTTTTCGGTCATGGAGAATAAGGTGACTTCCATTGGCACTTTGTTGCTTTGCTTCAGGGTCATACGTGAAGATCCAGATTTCATCACTTGTGATTATTCGGTCCAAAACATCGCCTTGCCGCTCCAACAGGTCTGTGCACAGTTCAACCCTCCTTTGCTTTTGTTCATCAGTGAGCTCCTTTGGGACCATTTTGGCACACACCTTGTGCAAGCCAAGGGTTTCAGTTAAAAATGTCCACACAGTTTCCCTATCAATGTTCACTTGGTCTCCTATGGACCTCATGTCAGTTGCCAATTTGAATGAATTTGATGAACTTTGGGAATGTTTTCATTCGTTCGGCTCGTTACTGGTCACCCTACTCTTTCTTTATCGGTCACTTGTTCCCTTTCCTCAGAAACCATTTAATCTATTTGTATACCAGTGTTTTCTTCATAGCATTCGTGCCGTACATCTGCACTAACATTTCCGATATTTCACTCCCACTCTTGCCCAGTTTCATCAGAAATTTGATGTTTTTTGTTGCTCTAATTGCAGCTCAGACATTTTCACAACAGCACGCACACACACACACACATACACACACACACACACACACACAGTAGCACAAATCTGCCACGTGTCAACACAAACACTGCTGTGAGACACTGAAATACCAAGGTTGTGAAGTCTTACAGACCTGCTTGTATAGTGCTCCCCTCAGTGCTAATCAATGGCGAGTTTGTGAACTTAACTGTCAGACCTCATTGACCAAAATAACAGTAACCTATTTAAAATAAGATTGTTTTGAACCTCCTTTTGCCAGAATTCAGGGAGAAACTATGCAAGAAGGTAAGAAAACAGGAAAGATTTGTTCTTCTTTGGTGGGAGACCATTGTGTAATGATACTAGGAGAGTGTCAGGTATAGATGGATGGGAGCTAGCTCTACAGGATAGAGGAAACTGGGGTCCAGTAATGAGGAAGTCCTATAGTAACAAAAATTCCAATTAGGTTTTGCCTGAGGAATCCCTGATTAAACACTGATAGTGTTGGGAACCTCACTTTGTTTAATAGCGTTTTAGAGAGAGGGGAGCCACTTTGGAAATTATATATATATTAAAGCTTTTTACCATAGTAAAAAGTTTAAATCATATTCCTTAACGTGGGTTGAAATAGAATTGTTACATTAATAATAGTTTTATCAAATAATTAATATTGTATTTTTGTCTTCTTGTAATATCTTACTGTGAAAAAACTTGAATTTATTCTATTTTTCAAAACGCCAAATGTAATAAAAAAAAATTTATTACAAAAAAAGTTCTGTTTTTATTGACGTGTGTTTGACTTTGATTAATAAATTTTAATAGTTAACGACCTCTTTATGAGGGATGTGTGTGTCTGATGTGTAGCATGATCGTTCCGAAACGCATCACATAGCTACTAGAAGTCACAAGATGGAACTGAAATAAGGTAATATAATAATTAAATTAATAGATTACTAATACCAATAATGACTATACTAACACAAAAGTAATTAATACTTCAGTATTAATAATTTGTGAGTTGTAATACCAGTACTGTAGTTTTCTGTGAATATTGTAATGAATCTGATATCTGTCTTCAGCTGGGTTTGCTTTATTTTGTTTTATACTCCACTGTTGTGAGCGCCAATTTGTATCCGATTGTGTACAAAAAAAATATTAAAAAAAATTTTATATATATATTTTTTTTTAATAAAAAAAAAAATTTTTTATGTTTGTTTTATTGTTCAATAATTTAATAAATAATTCTTGTAAGGGTGTAGTGTTGAAATTTTAAGTTTGTTGGAGTTATTTGTGTCAATAATCTAGCTTATGGTATTCTGTAACTAGATTCCAGTTAACAGGATTGTCTCAATTCACTAATCGATCGGTGATATTTCTTTTCCTCCGTATATATTACTTCCCCTTGAGTAACGGTCGCCTTTCTGTTAGTCCTGTTGTTAACTAAAACTCTTTGTTAAATTGAGAAATAAATTTAAAACCAAATTGTTGAATTACTATGTTTTTTATTGACAATTATTCAAAAGATCGATTGAAAATCGATTATCATATATAGCTCGACTCTTTCACAGGGGCAATCGATTGTTAATACATCTGTTATTTCATATAAATATTTTCGAAAGGTTTCTTTTAACGGTTATAATTAATAGTCAGAGAAGGGGCAAGTATAGAAAGTATAACATTCACAATAAAATATCTTAATAGTTAGAAAATACACATTTTGATAATAATATATAATGTTTATTAAGTAAGAGGTTATACCAAATGACTTGTTGAATACTATTCGACGTAGGCGCTAGGCATGACGGGAGTTCCAAAATGGCCGCTTGCTCACTGCTGAAAATAAACAGGAATGGTGTAGCTGGATTTTTCTGTTAATAAAGATGCCTTCTCAACTGCTTCCTTGTCTCCGCAATAGTGAATAATGTCTCTAGTGTTGTTTGGGTTGTCCCGGTTACGTGTTCTGTGTTCACTTCGATTAAATGTTTTGGATTAGGTGTATTCACTTCTGTCTATGTGTGTGTCGAAAATTGTGAAGTTCGTTTGGTTATGAATAATTAGTGTTTTATAGTTTTATTTCCTTATTTCACTTGTATTCGGTTCAATATTAATTGTTTTCAATGTTTGTAGTTGTTGTGTTCACTGAATTTATTTTTAAGGTAAAATTTCTGTAACTCTCGGTTTTTTATTTTAGGCTATGCTCGTTTTTTATTCGCCATTTTTGGTTTCGTTATATGTGTTATTAGCGCGAACTTAATTCAACCGTACACTTCGAATGTTAATTAAGAACTGTTTTACTTCCTTCGTTTCTGAAATCTCTTAGCCGATTTAATATTAGAAAAGTATTGTTGCAATTTTTATTCACTTCCGATGCATGTAATTAAAGTACATTATATCACAGAATATATTTTGGTTATTAATTAATTTCATGTAATAGTAAATACATAATCAGTTTCTTTAACTTCTTCTGCTTAATTTGATATACAATAATCCATCTTTATAAAGTTTTTTATCAAAATTGCTATATTTCTGTCATTTTGGAAAAGTAGGCTCAATATTCTGTTTCCTGTCCTTGTCCAAAATTTAGCCATCTTATGTGTTATAATTATGATTATAATAAATCTCAGATTGACATAAATGTTTATCTTTCCTTAATTTCTTGCAGATTTATCCATTGATCATCCTTTTAAATATAATTCATGAATTTATGATTTTCCCCTCTGAAATTGTTAGATATTACATTTGCAAAATTTTTAATAATTTTATACATCTTTTTATATTATCCTTTTAAAGTATAGTTTTAGTTATAGTATTTGGTGATTAATTCACCTTATATAAATCTCATCAATTTACCTGGTTTATTTAACTTAATTACTCAATTATAATGTTATTGAAATTTACTATTTGGCCTAGATTTTCTGGTTTTACATATACTGTTTTTTGAATAATACTGTGTCTATACCCCTTCTGACTTTCTGAAGTTAATATAATATTAAATAAAATCTCCTTAAATAACTATTAGAACATGTAGCATCGTATTCATGCTCATAATACAAAAACAATATTTAAAATTAACTATTGGTCTTTAAAGTCAGACATTTTAGTTTTAACTATTACTAGTAACACATAACAAACATTTTATAAAATAGTATGGTATTCATACTGAGACATTTTAGTCTGTATTAACCCTGTGAGACATAATAAACATTTTTATAATAATAATAAATCTTATTCTATACACCACCTTGAAATATGGAGTTCATAGGCTTTAACACAAATACAATAAGCCATGTATTTTATTTTTCTTAAATGTAATTTGGTTGCAGTCTTTTCTGTTTATATCTTAGTATTACATTTTAATCCCCTGTCACTGTATTTATTCCCCACCTGCTCTCTGTATCATTCACATTTTAAAGATTGTTTTTTGATAAAAAGTGGCATCTTCTTTAAAACATTAGTAATGTTTTCATAAGAATACTTCATAACATTTTATCTCTGTATTTATCGAAAACATTAAAGTTATTTAATGGTACATAGTTGAAGTATCAGTTACACTTTTACTTGAAGTTTATTGAATATATTAAAATAACTTGCACTGGTTCACTTATACTTTTGGATATTATTTATACTTGAGTTTTACAATATTCCAAGACTAAAATCTTAATTATAAGGGATTATGAAGATTTGTCTATTATGAAGATTTGTCCGAAATTGATCGGAATAATTTTTATATAGTGGTGTGCAATATTGATCATTCTGATTGTGATTTTAACCACTAACACAAATTTCTTCATTAAACGTCTGTTAAGATGTGCAATCGACTACAGGTAATGGACAACAACAATGAGGTAATAAACGACAACAATAAGGTAAGTAAAGTTTTTAAATATCTTAAGTTAAAAGTTAAATTGAAGAGGGTTTTAAGTAAAATATGGTTTAATAAACAATGTCTGGATAATAATGTCATCCCAAAGTACGCTCAAGTTAAAATTAAAAATAAGAACAGTGTAGCCAAAAAAGTAAAAGAACAAAGCGAGAAGTTGTGGATAAAACTGGAAATAAGGTCACTCTACGGCTTAATCAATAGATATAATAGGGAATTATATGACAGACACATAGAATTATTAAGAATATACTCGTATGTAGAGTTAGAAGAAATATTATATAATTTTGGTTTGGGGTACATAGAAAAGAAATTGGAAAATAAAAATAAAAAAATGGTAGATAAGTTAAATAAATTAATAAGAAAGAACGAAGTAAAAAAGGAACACCTCTCTAAGAATAACTATGAAAAAAGAGTAATAAACCTTACAGAGGTAAATTTCAATACGGAAGAAAAAGAAATGTTAGCGAAAGGCTTAAAATACGCACCACCACCAGAATTAAATCAAGAAAAAACGATTATTGAATGCGAAAGCATAATACAAAAACTAGGAAATGAAAATGATAAAAAAAGAATAAGGTGGGAAGTAGGGAATGTAGTAGATAAAATATTTAAGAAAAGTTTGTATAATTCAAAGAATGAACAAAAAATCAAAGCAACTGTAACTAAACTAAAGAATAAAATAAAGAAGAATGATATTATAGTTACGAAGGCGGATAAAGGAAATACAATGGTACTAATGAGAAAGGAAGAATACATAAAGAAAACGGAAGAATTTATAAGGGAAGGACCATACGAGGAAATAAAGTATGATTATACAAGTAAGTACCAGTCAAGGATAAAACAAATGATGAAACAGATAACATTTATAGAAGAAAAAAAGAAAAAGTATTTATTGGAAAGTAATCCAACAGCACCAACTTTTAAAAGTCAGGTTAAGATACATAAAGAAGGAAAACCAATTAGACCGATTGTTTCTTTTATTAATGCACCTATTTATAAATTATCAAAGGAAGTTAGCAGAGTACTGAAAGAGAAATATGAATTTGGGACAAAATACAACATAGAGAGTAATATAAAATTGATAGAAAAATTAGAAAATATTAGCATTAATGTAAATACAAAATTGATATCACTGGATGTTAAGGACATGTTTACTAATATCACAGTAAATAAAGTTATTAAGTTAATAAACGATAATAATATGGGAGAATACAGGTATAAAAAGCAGTTGATGAAAGTAATTAAAGAATGTGTAAATCAGAACTATTTTAGGTTTAATAACAAGTTTTATATACAGAAAAAAGGTTTACCTATGGGGTCTTCATTATCCCCTATTCTTGCTGAAATATACATGAATGATTTTGAAAAGCAATTAATAACTTCCACTAAGTATAAAGACAATATAAAATTATGGTCTAGATACGTTGATGATGTATTAGTAGTTTGGGAAGGAAGCATAGAAGAAGTGCATGAGTTTATAAAGGAGGTAAATAATAAGGATAAAAACTTACAATTTAAGGAAGAGATAGGAGGTAAGCAAATAAATTACTTAGACTTAAACATAGAAATTAAAGATAATGAGAAACTACAGTTTGGGATATTTAGGAAAGAGTCGTATTCTGATATAATTATACCAAGAGAGTCGTACCACCCATACAGATATAAAATGGCGGCAATCAATTCCTTTTGTTACAGAGCTCAGAAGTGTTTAAAAGAGACCGAATCAAAAGATAGGGAGTAAAAACGATAAAGGGAATTGTAAGGAATAATAATTATAGCACCAACATAGTGGATAAAGTTATGAAAAGGGTCAACATACAAAAAGCTAAAATAGAACCAGAACAAAAGAATTATGCAGGGTCATTGACATACATAGGTTCACATACTAGAAAAATTATAAAATGTTTTAATATATATGGAGTAGATATAGCTATTAAAAAATGTGAAACGGTATTTGATAAGATAAGGAATAAGAATATAGAAAAAATTCCAGTATTACAGAAAAGCGGAATTTATAAATTAAAATGTAAAGACTGCAACAAAGTGTACCTAGGGGAGACAGGACGAAAATTCGCATGCAGGTTGTCTGACCACAAACGTGGAGAATGTAATAGAACAACCAATTCGTTATATGCAAGACATTTCATAGAAGACAACCACAAGTTTGTTAATCCTTTGGAAGAATACGAAATTGTAAAAGTAGTAAATAACACAGTTGAAAGGAAGCTTAGAGAGGAGTTAGAAATATTGAAAGAAAGAGAAAAAGGGTTAGACAATTTAATTAATATTAAAATTAAATTTGATAATGAAGAAATATTTTATAACATGATTAAGAAGTAAATGAGAGAGGCCAGATAGATAAGATTAAGAATTATATTTCATAGTACTAATTGGTTGTTTTAAAATAAGGGTGTGTGACTGACCCATGTGTGTGGAGAGGAAGCGGGTAGGTTAAAAGGATGCACACACACACACACACACAAGGAATTTACTAGAAAAATATGTAACTGTACAGATGGTGTGACAGAGTTTAGGGGGTGGGGAAGGGTCATTAATTTTTAGTTTGTTGTGGGTGAGCAGGGTTGGGGAGAGGGGTGAAGGGTTGGGTATTAAATATTTTCTGTCTATTCCTGATCTGACGATGAGCTGTGAAGCTTGAAAGCGCTAATCGGAATAATTTTTATATAGTGGTGTGCAATATTGATCATTCTGATTGTGATTTTAACCACTAACACAAATTTCTTCATTAAACGTCTTTTATTAATTATCATTATTCATCAAATATACTGTATTTTTTGTATTAATTCTCTATTCTTCTTTGGTTGTGATTGCCATCTGTTTCTGGTTATTGGTAGCATATATTTTATGATATTTTTTGTTTGTTTCTTAGTTCTCTTTCATTCCACTAGTTCCATGTTCTAGCATTTTCTTCTAATTGTGTTTATTACACTCGACATTTATTTTATGATCATATTCATTAGTGATGTATTTAATTACATTTCTTTCTTTTTCACAAATTACTTCGCTCTGGTTTTTTATTCAAATGAATTCATTAATTATCATATTAATGTGGTCATTGTTTCTCCTTGTATTACATCAAAGTTGTATATATATATATTTTTTTTATCACAAGTTTATTCATTTAATTGTATCCGTGGTTCTTCCTTCCTTTTCTTTAATTCCATAGAATGTTTTTATAAATAATTGGTTGTAATTTGATATTACTATATATTTTATTAGACTTTATTTGTTTTATTCTAAATTCTCTTCCTTAATTTGACAATTTTATTTCAAAATTCTCCTCTTTATATCACAAAATTATATTCACAAATAGTTTGTTTGTAAGGTGATCTTACAATATTTTTAGCATTTAATTGTCTTTTCACCTCTAAATTCTTTTTCTTTTTATATATCTCATAAATAGTTTTCATAAATACTGGTAGTAATGTGTGCTTACTATACTTTGAATTTTGTGGGTTTTTATCTTCTAAATTCTCTTTTTTATATAGCTCATAAATTGTTTTCATAAATACTTGTTTGTAAGGTGAACTTACTTCATTTTTTGAATTTTGTGGTTTTTTATCTTCTAAATTCTCTTTTTTATATAGCTCATAAATTGTTTTCTTAAATACTTGTTTGTAAGGTGAACTTACTTCATTTTTTGAATTTTGTTGTTTTTTATCTTCTAAATTCTCTTTTTTATATAGCTGATAAATTGTTTTCATAAATACTGGTAGTAATGTGTGCTTACTATATTTTGAATTTGTTGGGGTTTTATCTTCCAAATTCTCTTTTTTATATAGCTCATAAATTGTTTTCTTAAATACTGTTTGTAAGGTGAACTTACTTCATTTTTTGAATTTTGTGGTTTTAATCTTCTAAATTCTCTTTTTTGTTTTCTTAAATACTTGTTTGTAAGGTGAACTTACTTCATTTTTTGAATTTTGTGTTTTTTTGTTCTCTTCTAAATTCTCTTTTTTATATAGCTCATAAATTGTTTTCTTAAATACTGTTTGTAAGGTGAACTTACTTCATTTTTTGAATTTTGTGGTTTTTATCTTCTAAATCCTCTTTTTTTATATAGCTCATAAATTGTTTTCTTAAATACTTGTTTGTAAGGTTAACTTACTTCATTTTTTGAATTTTGTGGGTTTTATCTTCTAAATTCTCTTTTTTATATAGCTCATAAATTGTTTTCTTAAATACTGTTTGTAAGGTGAACTTACTTCATTTTTTGAATTTTGTGGTTTTTTTATCTTCTAAATCCTCTTTTTTTATATAGCTCATAAATTGTTTTCTTAAATACTTTTTTGTAAGGTTAACTTACTTCATTTCTTGAATTTTATGGGTTTTTATCTTCTAAATTCTCTTTTTTATGTAGCTCATAAATTGTTTTCTTAAATACTTGTTTGTAAGGTTAACGTACTTCATTTTTTGAATTTTGTGGTTTTTTTATCTTCTAAATTCTCTTTTTTATATAGCTCATAAATTGTTTTCTTAAATACTGGTAGTAATGTGTGCTTACTATATTTTGAATTTTGTGGGTTTTTATCTTCTAAAATTCTACTCCTGATAATATTTTTTCATGGAAGCCTGGTTATATATACCTTTGATTCTACCAGAACCCATCTCCTTTATTTCATACGTATTATTGTTTTTGTTCATGGAGACTATATAGGGTCCAGTGTATAGTAGTAACAACTTCTTTGTTATTCCTTCCAGTGTGCTGCATAATTCCCGATTTTTCAATAATATTTTTTCTCCACTTGTATAGGTTGTTATTTTACCATTGTTCTTTTGATATTTGTTTCGCCGTTTCTCCTGGTCTTCGGCCACCTTGTAAAATTTTATCTTGTCGAAAGTATAAATATTATCTCTTGGGAACTCTAGTATTTCTTCGATCTCTCGTGGGGGTTGTTTCTCATACATGGTGGAGTATGGGGTAATTCCTATGGATGGGTGGTATGCCAATTTGAGGAATTCTTTTGTGGCTTCTAGATAGTCTTGCCAACTCCTCTGTTGATTGTGACAATAGGTTCTTAATATCCTCCGCACTTCTCGTAACACCCTCTCTGCCGGATTACTGCTCGGGTGGTAGACTGAGGTTTTGTAAGTACGAACACCCATAGATAGTAGGGTATCCCGCCATTTTTTCCCCTTAAACTGGGTTCCGTGATCTGTAATGATCGAAACTGGTTTTCCGATGTTTGGGAAGTACTGGTCGGTTAATATTCCCAGAATTTTATTAGTAGTTGCAACCTATTACTGTTATACTATTTATATCAGTGCTCTTTGCAACTCGTTTAGATACCCAGGAGATAGGAGCAGTAAAGGGTCAAGGGGATTTATTACTGCCTTCTCCCGTTTAAATGCTCGATTTCATTATTGGTATTGGTCGCACTGATTGATGCATCAGTCGGGAGACCTTGAGTGGGTCCCTGCCGCTCTGTGCGATGATCCAATGGTTGTTCTCGGTTTGTTTGTCGTCCTGTATTGTCTAGACTGGTACTCCGTCTAGTCTGACTATACCTTGGATCGTCACGTTCTTGGCTCCTCCGCCGATCCTCATACTCATGGTAGCTGTTACGTCGCTGATGGTAGTATCTTCGTTGGCGACCGTCTTCAGCTCGTATGAAGTTTACCCTCGGTCGGGAAAAACCTATTGTTACCACTGTTATGGTTTGGTGGATACCCTCGATTATTGTTATAATAACGTTCCGTGTTATTATAGTTGGGGTTTCTCTGACTATTAACATTGGGGTTTGGGTAATGTTGGTTTCTATTACCCTGGTAACCGTTATTCGTTCTATTGTTATTTTGGTTACTCTGAACGTGGTTATTATGATTATTAATATTGTTGTTGTTGGTGTTATTTGGTGGATTGGCACGGTTTCCTTGGTAGCCATTACTGTTGTTGTTATTACCGTTGTTGGTGTACTGCTGGTTCCTGGGTTCCGGCCGATCGTTCCTCCTCCGGCTTTGTCTGTAATATTCTTCGTTTTCGTAATTTTCGAGCAGTTCTGTCATAGCCTGTATTGTCTTAATTTGGCTGCCTCTCCTTGCTTGGATTACCTCTACATCGTAATGATACGATAATTTGTTGATGAGTCATTCTTCCGGTATGGCTGGTTCTAAATGCTTAGCCATACATACCTTGCCGAGGAAGTATGCAGTCATTGAGCTACCCAGCTGTGGTTTGTAACGGCCGTGACAGATGTTGTCACGTATTAAATTCTGGGTAGTCTCAGACCAGTATTTTGCCTTGAACAAGCTCTTGAACTGCTGGCAATCCTCGATCTCGCTCCGGTTGGCCATCCACCAATGATCTGTCATTTCACGGAATGATTCATCTAATAGTTCCCGGTTGTTGACCCATCTGTTGCCCCTATGTTTGGCAATGTATTCTTCTATTCGGGCCAAGAACTCCATGGGTTTCCTTTTATACTGACGAAAGTTTAGCCATTCCCGATTCTCTTTTATGGGGAAATGAGTGAAGTTAGTTGGTTGGTTTCGGATTACCTCCATCTCTTCCTGGCTCTGCCGCACTTGTCCAGTGATATTCGTCATCGCCGTTTCTATTCCGTCGCACCTTTCCGTAACTTGGTTATGTACCTTATTTAATTCCTCCTGTGCTTCCTTTCAGTTTTCTTCCAATTTTTTCTTATGGTGTTCTTCGACCTTGGCAATTTTGGTATTTACTGCTTCCCTGACTTCCTGTACTTCATACTCAGTTTGGCGACATCTTTTGTCAACTTCCCTGATTTGTTAGTTTATTATGATGGTTTCTTCTTCCAATTTTTTATTTATAGATTTCTTATTGTCGTTGATCTTCCTGTTCATCTCTTCCTTCGCCAACTCTATTCTCTCGTCTACCTTGTTCATGTTTTCCTGGTTGACTTCTCTTAATTCTTCTCTCAGTAGTTGGTTATCCTCTCTCAATTCTTCCAATCTCTCCCCCATCTTCTCTTCCATTTTCTTACTGTTTTCTTCCATTTTCTCTTCCATCTTCTTACTGTTTTCTTCCATCTTCTTACTGTTTTCTTCCATTTTCTCTTCCATCTTCTTGCTGGTTTCCTCAATTCTCTTATTGGTGTTTTCAATCTTACGACCCAATTCTTCCTTCGTGGATTGGTTGTCCTCCTTCAAATCTTCCATCTTGGATTCTATGTTCTTATTCATTTCACTTAAATCTTCCTTCAAGGACTGTTTGTCTTCCTTCCTTTCCTTACTCATTGATTTGTTATCCCCTCTCATTTCCATTATCATTCTCATTAGGGTTTCCTGGAACTTAACATCCCCTGTTGGTGTTGGTACTTCAGGTTGTATATCTGTTAGTGCGAGTTGTTTCGGTTCCTCTGGGGGTAATAACACTTCTACATCTTCCACAGGTGTTGCCTCCTTATCCTCCATGTTAATTTCCTTTTTGGCCTCTGCCGCCCTTTTCTTTGAAGTCGCACGACGTTGCATGTTGTTTCCTTCTCCGACTGTATAACCGCTGCCAAGCTTGAACTAGTAATTGGGCAAGTTACTGTAGCCTTTCAATCGCTAATTGAAGCCCTTCAGTTGAACGCCAATTTGTAACGAATCTGATATCTGTCTTCAGCTGGGTTTGCTTTATTTTGTTTTACGCTCCACTGTTGTGAGCGCCAATTTGTATCTGATTGTGTAAAAAAAATATATATAAAAAATTTATATATATATATTTTTTATTTTTAAAAATTTCAAACAAAAATTTTTTAATGTTTGTTTTATTGTTCAATAATTTAATAAATAATTCTTGTAAGGGTGTAGTGTTGAAATTTTAAGTTTGTTGGAGTTATTTGTGTCAATAATCTAGCTTATGGTATTCTGTAACTAGATTCCAGTTAACAGGATTGTCTCAATTCACTAATCGATCGGTGATATTTCTTTTCCTCCGTATATATTACTTCCCCTTGAGTAACGGTCGCCTTTCTGTTAGTCCTGTTGTTAACTAAAACTCTTTATTAAATTGAGAAATAAATTTAAAACCAAATTGTTGAATTACTATGTTTTTTATTGACAATTATTCAAAAGATCGATTGAAAATCGATTATCATATATAGCTCGACTCTTTCACAGGGGCAATCGATTGTTAATACATCTGTTATTTCATATAAATATTTTCGAAAGGTTTCTTTTAACGGTTATAATTAATAGTCAGAGAAGGGGCAAGTATAGAAAGTATAACATTCACAATAAAATATCTTAATAGTTAGAAAATACACATTTTGATAATAATATATAATGTTTATTAAGTAAGAGGTTATACCAAATGACTTGTTGAATACTATTCGACGTAGGCGCTAGGCATGACGGGAGTTCCAAAATGGCCGCTTGCTCACTGCTGAAAATAAACAGGAATGGTGTAGCTGGATTTTTCTGTTAATAAAGATGCCTTCTCAACTGCTTCCTTGTCTCCGCAATAGTGAATAATGTCTCTGGCGTTGTTTGGGTTGTCCCGGTTAAGTGTTCTGTGTTCACTTCGATTAAATGTTTTGGATTAGGTGTATTCACTTCTGTCTATGTGTGTGTCGAAAATTGTGAAGTTCGTTTGGTTATGAATAATTAGTGTTTTATAGTTTTATTTCCTTATTTCACTTGTATTCGGTTCAATATTAATTGTTTTCAATGTTTGTAGTTGTTGTGTTCACTGAATTTATTTTTAAGGTAAAATTTCTGTAACTCTCGGTTTTTTATTTTAGGCTATGCTCGTTTTTTATTCGCCATTTTTGGTTTCGTTATATGTGTTATTAGCGCGAGCTTAATTCAACCGTACACTTCGAATGTTAATTAAGAACTGTTTTACTTCCTTCGTTTCTGAAATCTCTTAGCCGATTTAATATTAGAAAAGTATTGTTGCAATTTTTATTCACTTCTGATGCATGTAATTAAAGTACATTATATCACAGAATATATTTTGGTTATTAATTAATTTCATGTAATAGTAAATACATAATCAGTTTCTTTAACTCCTTCTGCTTAATTTGATATACAATAATCCATCTTTATAAAGTTTTTTATCAAAATTGCTATATTTCTGTCATTTTGGAAAAGTAGGCTCAATATTCTGTTTCCTGTCCTTGTCCAAAATTTAGCCATCTTATGTGTTATAATTATGATTATAATAAATCCCAGATTGACATAAATGTTTATCTTTCCTTAATTTCTTGCAAATTTATCCATTGATCATCCTTTTAAATATAATTCATGAATTTATGATTTTCCCCTCTGAAATTGTTAGATATTACATTTGCAAAATTTTTAATAATTTTATACATCTTTTTATATTATCCTTTTAAAGTATAGTTTTAGTTATAGTATTTGGTGATTAATTCACTTTATATAAAACTCATCAATTTACCTGGTTTATTTAACTTAATTACTCAATTATAATGTTATTGAAATTTACTATTTGGCCTAGATTTTCTGGTTTTACATATACTGTTTTTTGAATAATACTATGTCTATACCCCTTCTGACTTTCTGAAGTTAATATAATATTAAATAAAATCTCCTTAAGTAACTATTAGAACATGTAGCATCGTATTCATGCTCATAATACAAAAACAATATTTAAAATTAACTATTGGTCTTTAAAGTCAGACATTTTAGTTTTAACTATTACTAGTAACACATAACAAACATTTTATAAAATAGTATGGTATTCATACTGAGACATTTTAGTCTGTATTAACCCTGTGAGACATAATAAACATTTTTATAATAATAATAAATCTTATTCTATACACCACCTTGAAATATGGAGTTCATAGGCTTTAACACAAATACAATAAGCCATGTATTTTATTTTTCTTAAATGTAATTTGGTTGCAGTCTTTTCTGTTTATATCTTAGTATTACATTTTAATCCCCTGTCACTGTATTTATTCCCCACCTGCTCTCTTTATCATTCACATTTTAAAGATTGTTTTTTGATAAAAAGTGGCATCTTCTTTGAAACATTAGTAATGTTTTCATAAGAATACTTCATAACATTGTATCTCTGTATTTATCGAAAACATTAAAGTTGTTTAATGGTACATAGTTGAAGTATCAGTTACACTTTTACTTGAAGTTTATTGAATATATTAAAATAACTTGCACTGGTTCACTTATACTTTTGGATATTATTTATACTTGAGTTTTACAATATTCCAAGACTAAAATCTTAATTATAAGGGATTATGAAGATTTGTCTATTTCATTACATAATAACTTTAGTGGGTGCACTTCTACTTACAACCCTAAACACTTTTGTTTGTAACTATTTTACATTTTTGTATGAGGTTTTGGGTGTTATACTTTCTTTGGTGATTTTAAATCTTTTTCGGGGTTTGTCATTCTTTGTAATAGGTTTTCCTTGGGTATATCTTGTAGTCCTCCCATCCTACATTTTCGTTTCTTCACAATTCTTCCTTCTTGGGTTCTCCAAGGTAATCTGGTTTTATCATGTCCGTTGGTTTATTACGGGGTATCTTCTTTATCTACTCCTATCCTACCTGGGTTTTACCTTATTTCATCTTAGTTGTTTAGGATTTATTTTCCTTGATACATTTTTGTTGCATTGTGATTATTTAATTTTCCGAGTCGTCAATATTATAGTGATATTTAGTTAAGTAACGGACACGTCATGGACAACGAAATCCAAGAATTTAATTTTCCTTTTTCCTTTTATGGTGGTATTTTATTTCGATATTTAATTATTTTCATTTGAATTTTCTTGTTATTTCATGTAATTTATATTGAATTATGATCAGATTGGAATAATTATTTAGTGGATTATCTGTCATGCTACAATATTTGATTTAATCTAAATTCAGCAACCAATATAAAAATAAACAGCAAGTAATTTGGAAGCTCAACAAAATTAAAATAATTGCAAATAAGAAATTCACCCTTCTAATTCTCAGTTTCTCTCATTCATTTTGCTTGCCTTTTTTTCTAATAATGAGAGCATGCAGCTCCAATGGAGGGGGGGGGTTGTACAAGAACATCTGTTGTGCACCCCTAAGGACATCTTTGTACGAAGCAATAAGTAAATTTGCTTAACGATAAGTATACAAGTTCAATGCTACAAACATGACTCAAGAAAGTTGAACACGTCTTTACTTGTATGTCACAATATTGTTATTAATAATTTAATGTACAAGAAAAGGAAATAAATAAAGTTCACACATATTGTGTCTTAGCACAATAATAGCAGTTATCTGTTAAGATATTTATTACTTATATCTGTTGTAACAAAGGAGACATATACTTTGTCTTTAGTTGTAGGTATACAAAGAACTCAGAACAACAAACACAAGTAAAACAACAAATTCCAAATAGTGCGTCTGTTTTTATCCAAATTTGCACTTAGTTTTATGTTTATCAAAATACTGTCCAAGTCTGTACCATATCAGTTCAAGAACAAATACGGCTAGAGACATAAACAAACCACAGTATAATAGGAAGAAATGGAGATCTAAGTCTTTATATGTTAGCTTTCTGATAGCGTCTGTTTGAATTGTACGTTCCTTATTTTCACTGAGGCTACTATTTAAACTGCTTTCTTTTCTGAACGCATACGTGTCCTCTAGCCACACATCAAAAAGTCCTGCATCATGCACTCTGGCTATCATAGTGTTAAACATTTCAAAGTAAACACTTCCTTTGGGTAACATATACGCTAAATGGTAACCACGGGGACACTCTCTCACACGATGCAGACCTGTCTTAAAAGTGTTTTCGTTTATAATCTTGTGATACTTTATTGTCAGCTCAGTTGTTAATACAGCAACGTTATTTTTTTGTAAATATTTTATCAGATCTTGGGTGGCTTTAGGGTCTATCTTGAGTCTTTTAGTCAAACCTACCATTATTTTGCTTTCATAGCCAAGAAATGTGTCTAAAAGTCCTTTGTAACTGATAATAACATCCAAGCGTGAATTATAAAGTTCTCCTAGTGTATTTATATTTGGATAATGCTGTCGGATTCTAACAGAGTTGTATATTTGGCCTAAAATTACGGTTACAATTACTGTTCCACACAGAAAACATGAACCCATTAGAATTCTCATTGTTGAACTTTTTGGTATGTGCACAACAGGAACTGACAGTAATGGTTTCCATACAAAACAAGTAATATCAATCAAGTTGCAGACTGTAATGTTCTCACTGCTATGATTCTGTATAAAATAAATCAACACAGAAAATACACAACATAATGCAGTGATAATGATCCCAGAAATCCAAACCTTCCAGTGGAACGTTTTGACAATAATGTCCCATCCTGTGACTTGGGAGCTTTTACGAACAACGAGGCACAAGGTGTTACTGTAAATCGGATACGTATAGTCAATGTTATTTACATTATACCATCTGATAAATTTAGAGTTTAACGTCATGTCTGTTAAACCTCTTTGTATCTCCCCAACTGCGCCAGAGTAAGAACCATTATTATCCATTATATATCCATATGTGTCACCGTCAAATGGTGCGTGTATGACTGGTGTCAAATTGAAGTACCATGCCATTAGCCATTTGAATGACATGTCTACACCTCCCTTCCGGTACACAGGTGTAGTGCTTGTGTATGACTTATTATTGTTACTTCTGTTATAAGGAAACATAGTAATTCTGATTGGATAACCATTCATGTTTTTTACTCTCCTGTTTAGAAATTTGTTAAAATTTTCATTAATACTGAAAGAGTGCACAGTGCCTGAGATTGTTCTGTCTGTCACAAATGGGTTATAAATCCATACTTTTTCATTGGTTGACATGTTACACTGGCTCGTATAAGTAGTAAGCACTATTGAATTTAGGATACCAAAGTGTACCCAGAGATGATTGAAAATGTATACAAAGTCTGTGTCTGAATAAGGCTTACACACAGATCCATTATCAATAACATTAATAAGAACTTCACTTTTGTTTTGCCATAAATAAGAATTATAATAACATTTTAAAAAATTGTCTATATCACTTGTAATGTTGCTATCAACGCTGACAATTAAAATGTATCCACTGAAATTATCAAACAGATTGTATTGTGAGCTATTTTCATTGCAAATTGATCGTATTATTTTTGGAATATCAAAATTTAATATCCATAACATTTTGTCTGAACAAAATTCAATTCCCCATTGTACAATAATCCTGTCTGTACGTGTAAAAAATTTATGTACTACAGTACGCAAAGCATTCTGTGATGAAGGCTTCAAGTCTACTTCCTCATCAAGTGATAATAACGATTGTGAAAATTCCAATTTACACACTAGTAAAAAAATAAACACAGTGCACAAATGCATTGTAAATATTATTTTTTAAAGTTTATGCTTTGTGTACAACAACGTTAAAATAAATTATTCTCTGCACTTTATTACGAATGCCTGGAACAAGAAAATAGTAACTAATAATGGAACAGTCAGTTGCACAGTTACTGTTTAATGATAATTATGTTTTCAGTTAAAATTGACTTAATTGCAAGTTTAGAAGCTTGTTTATAATGTATGACTTAACAGTTTAATTAACGACAATTGAATCAAGTGTAAGTACACAAATAGCAAAAACAAGAAACAGTGAACGGGATAATTGACCATACAGAATTTACTTGTCAGTTCTTTCAGTGCTTTTGTTTGAAATTTAGAGGACATGGGGGATAGGATGAGTTTTAAAATTATTAATCAATCAAATACTACTTTTAATTGGAGATATATACGATTGACAGAATGACCTTCATGTATAAGGTTTTCAGTTTCAACAGTAATTAACATTTCGAGTTCTAATTGAGAGAAAGAAAGAGAGAGGGAGAGAGAGAGAGAGAGAGAGAGAGAGAGAGAGAGAGATTCAGAGAGGAGGTCACAAGACACACATTTGTCCCTTTCAAGACAATACTTCTCTTTCAAGCACATTAGACTTACTAAAATCATTCCAAAATATTTTCATTACGTTAAAGCACTTAGTCTCATTATCTCACTATTTATGCAAGACTTAAAATGTGTTTTTTTGACCCTGTACCATAAAGTCTGAAAAAAATCACCTAACATATAAAACACATCTCGTCAATGAGTTGTGCACCCAAATGGCTAAAAGTTTTAACTATCAAATCTAAACTGTGTATTCAATATTACTAAAAGTTTAGACCATTGTCAGAAACATGTGTACCAACATCACTTAAAGGAAGTTTTTTTTCACTGAGACACTTTTAATGTAGAAATTTAAAAATTACAACATTCTGATCAAACTTCATATATTAACACAACGACACAGAAAACATTCCTGGATTTTGTTGTTCATGACGTGTCCCTTGATTAACTAAATATAAGTACATCATTACCGACTCGGAAAACAAAGTTTTTTTATTGGTAAAAACGTAAAAGCTTTACCTTATAGCTGGAACCAGTTTTTGTTTATTATAAGCTTCATCAGAGGCTGCCATTGGGAGTGCTGTCTGTCTTGTTCTTGGCAACGGCGCCGTCTTTTGAACGATCACTGTTGTGTGTGAGGGGTATGATATGTTCTAATACACAAAAACACATAAAACCAACATCCTAAACGAACAGACACACTTCAGATCACACATATTATTCGAAAATATCACACCCCATTGATCCTTCAAAAGTCGGCGCTGTCACCAAGAACAAGATAGACAGTGCTCCCAGTGGCAGGCTCTGATGAAGCTTATAATAAGCAAAAACTGGTTCAGACTGTTAGGTAAAACTTCTAAGTTTTACCAATAAAAAACTTTGTGTTTTGAGTCAGTAGTGATATACTTATATTTACAGAAAACATAGTAAAACAAACAGTAATGTAGAAAGTGTTGCTGATTGCACAGTGAAACAAGATGCTGTAACAAATAACAATGAAGTGGCTACTCGCTGAATTCGGATTTACTCAAACATTAACAGCAAACTACGGCATTACAACTTCCAAAACATTATTGTTGAAGTATTGTCTTTCGTGTTAGTATAGTAATTATTGGTATTAGTAATAAATTACTGTTGAGTGAATTCCATTAACCCTTTCGCTCCCAGATACCAATGACAGGAAAACCTCTCACTACCAGACCTGTAAGGAGTAAATTCCCCCCCCCCCCCCGGCCCAGATATGTTTTCTTATATAGTTATAACAGCTGATTTTGTTGACAATACAGTATTGGCAACTTAACCCAAGGCCATATTTCTTTCAATCTGGTCCAGAAGAATATAAAACTCTTTCTAATATCACTGATCTGTGTCCACATGTTGACAAAACCTTCAAAACACAGTCATGCAATGTGTCCAATTTTGGTACATGTGGGCTGTACGGAAAATTTAATATGTCCAGATATGGTACACATGGGCTCTAGAAAAAGTGTCGTGTGTCCAAAAATAGTACACATGGTAGCAAGAGTGTTAATCCTGGAACAGGCTGCTATTAGCCTTTCTGAATGTACTTACTCTTCTGCAGTCTTTAAAACATTCAGTGTCTACTTATAAATGTCCAGATAGTGTCCATAATGATAAAGTGATACGTGGATACTTACTTCTTCATTAGCGCAACAGACATACATATTTACCCCTGCCTGCTGTACTACTGGTGTCTACTTTTTTCTTCTCTGTACAAGCGACAGTCTGAGTTGTTTGGGGTCACATATAATGCTACCTCTACATTGAGCTCTTATGTCTGCTCAGAGGTTGATTTCTAAAATAATAGGCGCCGGAAGGCATCAATTCAAAAGTTGTACAGACACAAATATACTTATATTTTATATCGGCTGGAGACTTTGTTCACTAAGCAGTCTGTTTTCAATAGATTTTTTTTTCAGTGCCTCATAAAGTTCTTCAGGGTGTACAGGATCATTGTTTTTCCTAATTTCCTTTTCTGAAATGGGTCTCCAAAAAAAGTTAAGTTTTGTACTTCTTTCAGGGTCATAGAATAATGGGGGCCTGGTACTGATTTTCTACTTTCAAATAAAGAAGCTGTAATTTAAGTGTTTCATTGGCAAAACCCAGACAAACATTGGGATTCTGCAGAAAAGTGAATGATAGTAGTTAAGATAAAGATTAGTGCTGGTGTTTGATTTTGACAAATGTTTACTTTTGTAGTAGGGCTGATGAGTGGCACATTTAAAAAGTAGTAGTACATTTTTGTGATAATTAGATTTTTCTTTTCAGATATTTTTTTTCAATGATCCTGAAGATTGAAGAGGTTTAGGAACACCGTTCTGGCACGTTCCCCCTGAAATCAAGCCCTGTGTCTCCTTATAGGTTGCACTCCATTTGGCATAGTATTGTATAACTATATACTCCTTTTTAATAATAATAATAATTTTTGCAGGGCTCCCACACACCCTTGCACCATGCCAATCCACCCACTGGGTCAGAAGGACACCCAGTTGAGGACAAGTATGATAGAACGGTTCATAGAAACTTAGTATATAGACCAGTCATTATAGGCAAAAAATGGCAAAACCTAGCACAAATTTTAGCACAGATGACAATTTGGAATTATGACCTTTAAGGATGTTACTTTTATTTTAAAAAACCACCTGTGCAAGGGGTAGAAAATCAGTTTTTCCGTATTTTTACCTATTTCTCTCCATTTTTCCTTTAAATGTTTAAAATAAAAATTTAGCTAATGAATTCTGGATATATTTTTTTTTTGTACGATCAAAATTTGCGGAATTATGCAGATTTAAAGGTGTCATATTTTTCGGACATTTGCTCGTCTGGGAAATTTGGGGGTTGGTAAATTTAAAAAAAAAAAAAAAAAAACGTTTTAGATAAAAGTTGTAGCTTATTTAATTCTCTAAAAAATGGGCCATTAACAATGTCAATATGTTTATTAGTTAATTAACAAATTAAAATTATTCCATTGATTGTCTTTTTGCTCTGAACAAATATTATATTTTTGTATGCTGAATATATAAATTAAACAGTTTTTGAATTAATATTAAGTTTTTAATTAAAAATGGTATATTAACTCACTTAAGTAATTCATTTAAAATTAATACTTTTTACAATTACTGAAAAATCTTTGCAAAATAGTGTTAAAAATTACATAACAAATATATTAATATGGATAAAATAAGATAAATATTGCCTTTAATTTATAAATTAATTGTCAATACGTTTTACTAAGATAACACATTTTACTAAGAAAGAACAATAATATTTTTAACAAAACATATTGAATTATAGATGGTAAATGCATAAAAATAAATATGTTTTGGAATTTATTTATTTTACTATTTTAATACTGTCTACTGAAACTTTTTTTGTCACTAAAGAAGTCGAGGATGTCAACAGACACAGAGGTTGGCAATTTCAATGCATCTCACAACTGGACTACATGATCCTGTACATAAACAAAGTTTACTGCATCAGTGCGATACAGTAGAAAACGTGTGGTGAATTGACGATGGGTGTAAAGGACACTATAGAACTGTTATAGAATGTAAACAGTAAGTACCGGAATACCGTGCTCACCACCATAGAGGACCATGTTGATGACAAACTAAAGTACCGTGTGTACCTGTCGAAAACTACGCTGCAGTTTTCATGGACGAGTAGTTGCAACAAATCACACAGTACACTCTGCATCTCGTGTATCTTATTAGCGTTATAAGAGTATAATTTTCAGTCACACGATAACCTTATTCAAAATACTCGTTGTCATTGTGAAAAAAATGTGGCAGACTTTTGCCATATCTTGTGTTTGTTCAAATTTTATATTTAGTATTGCCTGAATACCAAAAATTCTTGTTGCTGGCTGATACACAATCTGGAAACGTGTCTAACAAAATGTTTTACACACAGTTTATTCTATCAGAAACCATTTCATATCAATAAACTTGGAATGTACACTAAGTGTGTAGGTAGAGACCATCAAGCCAATGGTCATGGGCAATTCACCGAGTCCAAGAACCCCCCAAATTTTTTTTTTTTTTACGAGGGAGACTGGAAAACATGTTCGCCGCAGGGGTGGGACTTGCACCCACCAAAACTACAAACCCTGTTGTCCACGGCATGGATCCAGCTTGGGACTCAGCTTTCGCAATACCCAAGGTATTTTATATAATATAAAATATATATTATTATATATATAATGATAATAATAATAACAATAATAATAATTATTATTATTACCTAACAAGGTAATTAACTCTCAGACTTTACAAAAGTAAACAAATGCATATATCAATAACAAAAAGATAAAATATAAATGAAAATAACAACGAAGAAAAAGAGAGGAAAGAATAACAACATTAAAAGAAGATAACAGATATGTATATAAACAATATACGTAGAATGAAAGATACTGAGAAAATTTATTGGACCCGTGCAAAATAACAACAGCCTGTGGAGAATTCAAAGGAATCAAGAAATAAATAATCTGATTCATGAAGCTGACATAGTAAGGTTTATAATGAGTAGAAGGATACCCTAGCTGGGACACACAATGAGGATGGAACAACACAAAGTTCCCAGAAAAATCTAGTATGGAAATCAAGAGGAAGCCCAAGGAAGAGATGGATCACAAATGTTAATGAGGATCTAAGGCATTTGGGGATAAAAAGATGGAGAAGACTGTGTAATGATAGGATTATAATAACAGTAGAAGAAGAAGAAGAACCACAGAACCCCCCCCCAAAAAAAAAAAACAATTAGTAAGAAAAGAGTATTCCAATGATTCCAAAACATTTTGATTTCCAACACAATTTCTAAGCTGTCTGAACTACTACTACATGCCATAAATACTATTATTCTCATTATCTTGTTGTTGCATCCTCTTCGTTCACTTTATTATTTAATAATATATATAATACTTTCACTATGAACTTACTGTTGTCACTTCTCAAACGTTTCGAGATGTTTCTCTTCTTCAGTGGGTTTAATACTGATGTCGATTACAGAATAACTGTTACGGAAAAATTGTGTGTGTGGTGGGGGTTGATGGCGGGAAGGGATTGGCATTAAGGTTCGAATTATGTGTGTGGATCAGTGTGTCAAATAGTGTATATGATTTGTAATGTATTTGTTCATTTAATATGTTGTTTGGTTGTAGTGTGTGATATCTGTATATTTCAAATTGTTCAGCTGTGTTTAGTTTTCTACTTTTAGGTAAGTAGTGTAATATTTCCATGTTGTGTTCTATGTTTGTGTAACTGTGGTTTTCGTAATGTAAATGTGTGGCAAATGTGGAATGTATGTAGTTTGTGGTGAGGGCTTTTAAATGTTCAGAAAACCTGGAAGAAAAAGATCTTCCCGTCTGGCCAATTTAGAATTGTTGGCAATCATTACAATTTAATTTATAAACCCCTGTTTTGCTGTATGTGTCAATGTCTTTGTTAGTATTGTTTATGTGTTTTCTAATGGTGTTGTTGGTTCTGTAGGCTACTTTATAATTTTGTTTCCTAAATGTGTTTGCAATTTTATGTGTATTGGAATTGTAGTATGTAAGTGTTATGTATTTACTGGGTTGTGTGCTGTTGGTCAGATGTGTTTTACTTTTTGTGTTGAGGATTCGTTTGTGTAGTTTATTTATTAATTCGGGGTTGTATCCGTTTTTGACTGCTATGTATTTAATTGTGTTTAATTCATCTTGGTAATCATGTGTGTTTAGGGGTATTGACGTGAGCCTATGGAGCATGTAGTTGAAAGCTGCATGTTTGTGTTGAGTTGGGTGGTTGGATGTGTTGTGTATGACCATGTCTGATGTGGTGGGTTTTCTGTATATTTTGTATGTGTGTGTTGTTTTTTTTTGGTGATTGTAAGGTCTAAAAAGTTTATGCTGTTATTTAATTCTATTTCAAGTGTGAATTTTAATTTATGGTGTATAGTGTTAATGTATTTGTGGAAATTTTCTATTTGTCTTTTGTTGCCGTTGTAAAGGAGTAAAATGTCGTCAACATACCTGTGCCAATATATTATTTTATCGGTGTATTTGTTGTTGTTCAGTATGTGTTTCTGTTCTGTGGTGTGTATGAATATTTCTGCTAGTATACCTGATATAGGGGAGCCCATAGGTAGTCCATCTGTTTGTGTGTAATACATGCTATTGTGTGTGAAATAATTTTGATCTGTGATAATTTTAGTTAGATGGATGATCTCATTTATGTGTGTTTCGGGTGTGTTATTTATTTTTAGTAAATGAGATCATCCATCTAACTAAAATTATCACAGATCAAAATTATTTCACACACAATAGCATGTATTACACACAAACAGATGGACTACCTATGGGCTCCCCTATATCAGGTATACTAGCAGAAATATTCATACACACCACAGAACAGAAACACATACTGAACAACAACAAATACACCGATAAAATAATATATTGGCACAGGTATGTTGACGACATTTTACTCCTTTACAACGGCAACAAAAGACAAATAGAAAATTTCCACAAATACATTAACACTATACACCATAAATTAAAATTCACACTTGAAATAGAATTAAATAACAGCATAAAATTTTAGACCTTACAATCACCAAAACAAACAACACACACATACAAAATATACAGAAAACCCACCACATCAGACATGGTCATACACAACACATCCAACCACCCAACTCAACACAAACATGCAGCTTTCAACTACATGCTCCATAGGCTCACGTCAATACCCCTAAACACACATGATTACCAAGATGAATTAAACACAATTAAATACATAGCAGTCAAAAACGGATACAACCCCGAATTAATAAATAAACTACACAAACGAATCCTCAACACAAAAAGTAAAACACATCTGACCAACAGCACACAACCCAGTAAATACATAACACTTACATACTACAATTCCAATACACATAAAATTGCAAACACATTTAGGAAACAAAATTATAAAGTAGCCTACAGAACCAACAACACCATTAGAAAACACATAAACAATACTAACAAAGACATTGACACATACAGCAAAACAGGGGTTTATAAATTAAATTGTAATGATTGCCAACAATTCTACATCGGCCAGACGGGAAGATCTTTTTCTTCCAGGTTTTCTGAACATTTAAAAGCCCTCACCACAAACTACATACATTCCACATTTGCCACACATTTACATAACGAAAACCACAGTTACACAAACATAGAACACAACATGGAAATATTACACTACTTACCTAAAAGTAGAAAACTAAACACAGCTGAACAATTTGAAATATACAGATATCACACACTACAACCAAACAACATATTAAATGAACAAATACATTACAAATCACATTCACTATTTGACACACTGATCCACACACATAATTCGAACCTTAATGCCAATCCCTTCCCGCCATCAACCCCCACCACACACACCATTTTTCCGTAACGGTTATTCTGTAATCGACATCAGTATTAAACCCACTGAAGAAGAGAAACAACATCTCGAAACGTTTGGGAAGTGACAACAGTAAGTTCATAGTGAAAGTATTATATATATTATTATTCTCAATTTATAGAGTTACAGTAAAGATTAATAAGTAACAATTAAATTATATTATGTGACTTAAGAACATAATGAAGAGCATAGACAATAGAGTTCCATTTTATTACACAAGGTACATGCAATGTAGTTGGGGCCTGTTAGTAAAAACATGCA